>JAIOJX010000032.1:145831478-147031478 GCA_022376925.1 Tragulus kanchil
ACGGCCTGTAGGGTTTCTCTGGCTGACCTGCTCTTGGCTCATGCTCTTCCTTGCTCGCTCTGGTCCAGCCTTAGCGGCCTCCTGGCTCTTCCTGGAGCAGTCACGTCCCGTGCCTGCCACAGGACCTTTGCACTCACTGCTTCCTCCTGTCTGTCCCCGGGACCTCTGCCTGCCCCTCTCCCTTACTTCCTTCAGCTCACTGCTTTCCACTGCCTGTCCAAGAGGTCTTTCCTGTCCACAGGATTTAAATTGCAGCCCTCCTCCTTGGTCTTTCCTTCCTGGCACCTTCCCAGTTTTCTTTCTCTTCTTAGAAAGTATCACAGTGCAACATGGTATGCCTTTTACTTGCCTTTCTTCCGCAGTTGGAATGATGTGTGTGTGGAGTCTTGTCTGTTTCGTTCAGTGCCAAACCCCCAGGTGCCCAAGAGAGACTTGTTGGATGAGTATATTAGCATTTCACACAGAGAGGTGCTTGAAATAAGTTCAGTATCTGAGGTCCTTTTTGAATGAGAACGCTGTTGTCTTTTATGGTTTTCTGCTTCGTTTCTAGGGGCTTCCCAGGTGGCTCAGTGGGAAAGAATCTGCTTGCCAGTGCAGGAGACGCAGGTTCAATCCCCAATCCAGGAAGATTCCCTGGAAGATTCCCTGGAGAAGGGAGTGGCAACCCACTCCCTCCCTTAGTCACTGAGCACGCACTCACGCACGCTCAGCTCCTGCAAACCATGTGGACCTGGGTCACAGTCTCTCATTTCTGCTTTTCTCCCAGCTCTGCTCAACAATCGGGTGCCCCCACGTCCCGTCCAGATTGAAGAAAAGCCATTATCTCCACCTGTGTTACAGCGTGACCTGGAGGTGGAGAAGCAGCTGATCCGGGAGGTGAGGCCCGGGGCAGGTGCAGAAGAGGTGGGCAGATGGGGCCCCGCAGGAGAGCATCTCGAGTTAGATGGTTTCCCCGCCATCTCCGTCTTGGAGTTGGCACTTCGGTCTCTCTCTTAGAGCTCAGAAAGCTCAGGCTCAGAGAGGTGCTGTGGCTTGCCCAAGGTCACACAGCTAAGGGGGGGTCTGAGCTGGGACTTGAACTGGGGTTCCTGACTCCAGAGTGCAGTCCATCCCCTGTCAGTGCCTGTGTGGGGAGAATAGAGGCTTCCGCAGGGGTCCCCCCCTCCGTCTGTACTGCAGGAAGGGCTGGCAGTGGACTGACGGCGGGGCGGGGAGGCGGGGTTTGTCCCCAGCAGTGGGGCAAAGAGGTTAGAGCGGAAGGGCTCAGGGCTGAGGACAAGGCATCTTGGTGAGCCGTGGGGGAGCCCCCAGGTGCGTGTTTCGGCTCCTGTCCCTTTGGGGCGCCCAGGCCCTCCCGCCTGTGTGCCTCCCTGCGGCACTGGGAACCAGCGGGGCAGGTAACAGGCGACTGACAGGTGCAGAGTTGAGCCCAGAGGTGCGCGTACAAGCAGACACACTCAGAGCCTCCTGCTCCTGGCTTCAGCGCTGTTCCAACTCCAGGTTCTGTTGATTTCTGGAGGCTCCTGCCAACTGAGGTGCACAGCCTGAGGCCCCAGTGCAGTGTGGGGTGAATTTGACATACAATGGCCCCTGTAGGGGGCTGCCAGGGAAGGACAGCTCTGCCGGGACTTAGGGACTGAGTGTGTCTGTAGCCGGGCCTGTGCCACTCAACTGTGACCTCAGATGGGATCAGCTCTGGGGCCCCTGGAAGCCCCCCCAGGTCAGGCTGTGAGGGCCTGGGGCCCAGCCTCTGGGAGGCAGACCAGGTGGGGCCTGAAGGCATCTCCGTCCTGTGGGCTGGAGGGCTGGGAGACATCGACGGAAGAGCCCCACGTGCCACCCAGGACAGGCGAAGGCTTTCACTGTTTGAGTAGAGGCCCGGATAGCCCCGGGTGGCCCCATCGGGGTTCCTGTGAAGGTTCTGGGAGCTCGGCCTCTCACTCTGCCCGTCCCCTGCTGCTCTGGGATCTCTTGGGGGCAGCGTTGGTGTCAGGCTGGCTCTGGAACCCTGGGCCCGGCTCCCAGGGGCGTGCTGGGAGGCGGGGGCCTTTAGGGATGGCGAAGCACGAGCCCACAGGATGAGAGGAGTGACCTTTGGGGTTAAGGGTGGGTTTTAGAGTCATAAAGGGATGACCATAGAGCTGTATGAGCTGGGGGTGGGTGGGGGTGCAGGGAGCGGGCCTGGGTCAAAGGTGGGGCTCGGGGTTGGGCCTCCGGCTGGGATGCCGGCCTCCTTCCTGAGGAAGCCAGGCTGGGTGGGCTGGCAATGTGATAAACGGGACACTGCCGCCCTCTAGTGGTCACCGGGGACACAGCCTCTGTTCGGGGCTGGTTGCTTGAGTAGCCAGTGATTGGAGGGTCCTCTGGTAGTTCGGTGTAAAGAATCCGCCAGCCAAGGCAGGAGATGCCAGTTCAACCCCTGGATGGAGACAATGGCTGGAGGAAATGGCAGCCCATTCCAGCATTCTTGCCTGGGAAATTCCATGGACAGCGGAGCTGGGTGGGCTGGCGACAGTCCATGGGGTCACAGAGTCACACACGACTGAGCAACTAAGCTCGTACGCATTGCAGGCAGATTCTTTACCATCTGCACCACCGTCCTCTGCAGAGTGGGTACAGAGCAGCTTTGCTGCTTCTGGAAGGTGTGGAACAGATGGAACAGGTGCCAGCTGGGGCTTGGGACATCTGGATGGGTGTTTTGGCCACCCTCCAGCAAACCTCGTCTGAGCACCTGCCAGGTAATGGAACTGGAGGCGGGTGTGGGACCACAGCAGAGTTTTATTGTTTTTAATTTTGGAAGTAGCATGGGAATTCCCTGGTGGTCCATACAGCCCTGTGCTCCCGATGCTGGGGGCGGTTGGAGTAGGGGTGGGGGTGCTGGTTTGAATTCCTAGTTGGGGAACTAGATCCCACACGCTGCCAATAAACAAAATTGGAAGAGCGTGTTTTGTGGCTTATTTAGTACGGAGGGGGAAGTCTGGTGCGGAGGGGAGGGGCTTGAGTGGAAAGAGCAGCGTCCTCCCTGGGCTTGCCCTCTGTAGCCAGAGGATGCAGAGGGACTTCCCTGGCGACCCAGTGGTGACGACTTCCCCTTCCAGTGCAGGGGACAAGGGTTCGATCCCTGATGAGGAAGCTAGGATCCCGCGTGCCTCATGGCCAAAAGAAACAAAACATGAAACAGAAACCGTATTATAACAAATTCAATAAAGACTTTAAAGTGGCCCACACTGAAAAAAAACCTTAAAAAGAGGATGGGAAGGCAGGCGAAGGAGTTCACCTCTGACCTCTTCAGGGCCTCTGGGAAGGGCAAAAGAGAGAGGACTTGTGGAAAGGGGATGCCGGCCTCCTTCCTGAGGAAGCCAGGCTGGGTGGGCTGGCAATGTGATAAACGGGACACTGCCGCCCTCTAGTGGTCACCGGGGACACAGCCTCTGTTCGGGGCTGGTTGCTTGAGTAGCCAGTGATTGGAGGGTCCTCTGGTAGTTCGGTGTAAAGAATCCGCCAGCCAAGGCAGGAGATGCCAGTTCAACCCCTGGATGGAGACAATGGCTGGAGGAAATGGCAGCCCATTCCAGCATTCTTGCCTGGGAAATTCCATGGACAGCGGAGCTGGGTGGGCTGGCGACAGTCCATGGGGTCACAGAGTCACACACGACTGAGCAACTAAGCTCGTACGCATTGCAGGCAGATTCTTTACCATCTGCACCACCGTCCTCTGCAGAGTGGGTACAGAGCAGCTTTGCTGCTTCTGGAAGGTGTGGAACAGATGGAACAGGTGCCAGCTGGGGCTTGGGACATCTGGATGGGTGTTTTGGCCACCCTCCAGCAAACCTCGTCTGAGCACCTGCCAGGTAATGGAACTGGAGGCGGGTGTGGGACCACAGCAGAGTTTTATTGTTTTTAATTTTGGAAGTAGCATGGGAATTCCCTGGTGGTCCATACAGCCCTGTGCTCCCGATGCTGGGGGCGGTTGGAGTAGGGGTGGGGGTGCTGGTTTGAATTCCTAGTTGGGGAACTAGATCCCACACGCTGCCAATAAACAAAATTGGAAGAGCGTGTTTTGTGGCTTATTTAGTACGGAGGGGGAAGTCTGGTGCGGAGGGGAGGGGCTTGAGTGGAAAGAGCAGCGTCCTCCCTGGGCTTGCCCTCTGTAGCCAGAGGATGCAGAGGGACTTCCCTGGCGACCCAGTGGTGACGACTTCCCCTTCCAGTGCAGGGGACAAGGGTTCGATCCCTGATGAGGAAGCTAGGATCCCGCGTGCCTCATGGCCAAAAGAAACAAAACATGAAACAGAAACCGTATTATAACAAATTCAATAAAGACTTTAAAGTGGCCCACACTGAAAAAAAACCTTAAAAAGAGGATGGGAAGGCAGGGCGAAGGAGTTCACCTCTGACCTCTTCAGGGCTCTCTGGGAAGGGCAGACGGAAAATGGCAGGAGAGGAGCTTTGTGGGGAGGGAAGGGGAAGGAGCTGGGAGGGGGTGCTCCCACTTAGAGGTCCTCCTGTAACCTGGGGTCACATGTTGACAGGCGTGTGCGTGTGTGCAGAGATGTGTGTGTACCTCCAGTCGGGTCTGGCTGCAGTGCAGGTGCCTCTGGGCTGAGGCCGGGGTCTGGCTGGGGCCGGGGCTGTGCTGGGAGGGCGCAGGCGAGGGTGCGGGCCTGAGGGAGCCAGGGCTGCTTGCTGAGGGGTGGGTGTGGTGCGCGGCCCGCTGGGTGAGGGTCGGGTTGAGGGTAGGAGAAAGCAGACGGGGCACGTGCTGCGGGTCTCGGGGAGGTCAGCAGTGGACTGCGTGGTTCTGGACCCTCCCTGGGTCTCAGTAATGCCTCAACCAGGTATTACCCTGAGGTTCAATTGCACCTCCGCTCTGATGCACAAACTGTTATATTTCTTTTTTTTTTTTTTGGCCACTTCTATTGGTCTTTCATTTATTTATTTTCATCCATCTTTGTTCTTTGGCCTGTGTGGGCCTCCCATCGCAGTGGCCTCTCTCTCTGCAGAGCACCGGCTCCAGGCGCATGAGCTCCAGAGCTCCGGCTTGGTAATTGGACTCATTGGCCCAGCTGCTCCACGGCACGCAGGATCTTCCCAGGCCAGGGATGGAACCGGCGTCCCTTGTACTGCAAGGCCGTGTCCTTATTCATTGGACCACCAGCGAAGCCCCAAGCCATTATATTTTAATAGTTGTCTCCTCTCCCGCCCCAAGCAAGTGCTGGAGTCTGTGCTGGCTCTGGACTTCTGGGGATCAGGGAGGGGCTGTGTGTGCAGGCCTCTCCCATCTCTCACCCTGTCCCGCCGCGGTGGCTTACCGCAGCTGCAGCCCCCACCTCCCCCATCAGGAGCAGCTCCAAAGGACAGCGGGTCTCAGAGTGAGTTCATAAAGACCCAGTCCTCCCTTCGGGGCACACATTTGCTCTGCCTGCATAGTCTGGCCAGCAGGTCTGCTCTCAGCACTTGCTGACTCAGTGGCAATTCACAGAGTCGCCTCTGTGCTCGGCACCAAGGCTACAAAGATGGCACAGTGCTCGCTCTCTGGCCAGGGAACAGGGCGGTTCACCTATAATCCAACAAGTGCAAAGAGTAATGGAACGTATGATCCATGCTAAGAAGAAATAAGTGAAGTGACAGAGAGTGGCAGCGGGGATTTTCCGAGAGGGTACTCACTCATGGAAGGCCTCTCTGAGCCAGCGTTGCTAAGCTCAGGCCAAAAGGGATGAGCTTGCCAGAGAGAGAGGGCAAAGGCCCTGAGGCTGGTGGGGGGCGTGCGGGCGCGGGGAGTGGGTGTGTCTAGGAGTGGAAAGGGGCTGGTGTGCCCAGGTGTGGCAGAGATGGGATGGGGGGACTTCCCATGGTGGTCCAGTAAAGGTCAAGAATCTACCTTCCAGTGCCGGGGACGCAGGTTCCATCCCTGGTGGGAGAACTAAGATCCCACAATGCCCTGGGGCAACTAAGCCCAGGTACCGCAACTAGAGAGAAGCCCGAGCTTCAAAAATAAGACCTTATGCAGGCAAAACTAAAAATAAAGGCTTCTCTGGTGGTCCAGCAGGTAGAGAGTCCGCCTTGTAGTGCAAGGGGCACCGGTTTGATCCCCGACCCAGGAAGATCCCATGTGCCACAGAGCAGCTGGACTGGTCTGTCTAATTCTGAGCCAGCGCTCTGGGGCAAATGCACCCAGAGTCGGTGCTCTGCAAGGAGAGGCCAGTGCAATGGGAGGCCCACACAGGCCAAAGAATAAAGATGGATGAAAAATAAATCAATAAAAAATCTATTTTAAAAGAGGCCAAAATTTAAAATAAATAAATAGATGTATATATTAAAATACGCATATATTTATATTTAAATTTAATGTAATTTATATTTAAATATATAAATATATATATCTTTTGAAAAGATGGGGTCGGCAGTCCAGGTCACTAGGGGCTAGAGGTCAATTGGAGGAGGTTAGCGTGTACCCTCACTCATGGGAAGCCATTGAGACATGATCCATGGACGCATAGCTGCCGTGTGGAGAAAGGTTTGGTGTAAGAGTGGAGGTGGGGAACCAGGTCTGGACAAGAGCTGGTGGTGGTGGCAAAGGTGGAGGGTGAAGCGGATGATAAAGCTGCGTCTTGTTTTCCATGGGTTGAGGACCGTTTGGTTAAACTGTATTTGTTGATCCAGAAAGTGTCTGTGATCTATTGCTTTGTGGAAAAATCAGGTTATAGACAAACACATGGACTTCCAAGTGGCCCTAGTGGTAAAGCATCCACCTGCCAGTGCAGGAGATGTAAGAGACACAGCTTCGATCTCTGGATCAGGACGATCCCCTGGAGGAGGAAATGGCAATGCAGTCCAGTATTCTTGCTTGGAAAATCCCATGGACAGAGAAGTCTGGTGGGCTACCGTCCATGGGATCGCAAAGAGTTGGACACGACTGAAGTGACTTAGCATGCTTGCGTGGATTATTAGCGCGTTAAAAAAAATGCTTAGGGCTTCCCTGGTGGTCCAGTGGGTAAGGACACCGCCTTGCAGTGCAAGGGGCGCCGGTTCGAGCCCTGGCCTGGGAAGATCCCACGTGCCGCGGAGCGGCTGGACCCATGTGTCCAATTACAGAGCCGGAGCTCTGGAGCGCATGCGCCTAGAGCCGGCACTCTGCAACGACAGACGCCACCGCGATGGGAGGCCCGCAGGAGCCAAAGAACAAAGACGGATGAAAATAGAGAAATGAAAGAAATGAAAGACCAATAGAAGTGGCCCGCTTCCCTCCCTCCCCAACCCGACCCCCGCCCAAAATAAATTAATTAATTTTTTAAAAAATGCTTAGAGAAAAGTTCCAAAGGGTCTTCCCCAGCCAGTAATCACTCCAGTGTTGTGGAGGTAATTTACATTCTGTTCTTTTGGTGTGTTTTCTGGATTATTGGACAAAGGAGGATTTCTGAAAGCCGTGGTTTGGAAGTGGTGATAAAATGCTCCCCTCTCGTTACCCCCTGGCTCCTCCAGGAGTACGAAGAGCGCCTGGCCCAGCTGAGGGCTGACTATGAGGCCGAGCAGGAGTCCCGGATCCGGCTGGAGGAGGACATCACTGCCGTACGCAACTCTTACGATGTGAAGCTGGCCACGCTGGAGGAGAGCCTGCGCAAGGAGACAGGTAGCCCCGCCCCTCCACCCCGCCTGCCAGGAGGGAGGCCAGCCCGGCTCCTCCTTCCCCCAGCAAACTGGCCTGACCGGGCATGTGCCACACACCGCTCTCAGTTTTACTTACTCCTCACAGCAGCCCAGCAACAGCCCAGCCTCCCAGCAGGCACCACCATCAGCCTCATTTTGTAGTTGGGGAACTGAGGCCCAGAGAGGGTAAGTCATTTACCCATGGCCACACAGTAAAACTGGAACTTGCATCCAGCGGTCGGAGCCCAGAGTCAGTATTCTAACCCACAGCACTGCATCCTGATCCTTGGCCACAGGCTGGCTCCCTGCCCCAGGCTGACTTAGAGTGATGACACCTCACCTGTGTTTGATGGATAAGTCCCTTCCCCTGGTTTCTGCATTTTCTACAGTCTTTTTTGAAAATTTTGGCCTCTTTTATTGTTTTTAAATTTATTTTCATCCATCTTTGTTTTCTGGCCTGTGTGGGCCTCCCATTGCAGTGGCCTCTCTCACTGCAGAGCACTGGCTCTGGGCGCATGTGCTGCAGAGCGCTGGCTCGGAATTGGGCACGCTGGTCCAGTCACTCCGTGGCACGTGCGGTCTTCCTGGGCTGGGGATTGAACCGGTGCCCCTTGCACTGCAAGGCGGACTCTCTACCCACTGGACCACCAGGGAAGCCCTTCTACAGTCTCTCTTGAGCCCATTTGTTACCAGAACCACCGCATCCCCAAATAAGCATTCACTCCTTAGCAGGAGCTTTTACCTTCCTGGACATTTTTGTCTTCAGTTTGACACTCTAGAATGTTCCATCCTACTGCTATCTTTCAAAAACCTGTGCTGCCAGGCAGCTGGGACTTCCTGGGACTCACTCTAATACTATAAAATCCACCCTGTGATGATGATGTTCACATCGTTTGTTCCGTTTATGAGGCATTGCTGTGCGCCAGCTACTGGGAAGGCAGGCTCCTCCCCTCGATTCCTTCAGGAAGCTGGGACTCACTGCTTCCTCACATGGCAGGTGGCAAGCTGAGGCTTGGAGAGGTGATCAGGCCATGAGCTAGGTACAGCGGTCCCCAACCTTTCTGGCACCAGGGAGCACTCCTGTAGAAGACAGATTTTCCACGGACGGGGCAGATGGTTCAGGCGGAATGCAGGTGATGGGGAGAGCGTCAAGGGAAGATTTGCTCACTCGCCCGCTGCTCTCCTTCTGCCACGCGGCCCGGTTCCTAACAGGTCATGGAGCAGTACCGGTCCGTGTCCTAGGCGATGGGGACCCTGAGCTAGGGAGCGAATGACCTCTTATAGCAAAGGGGACATCAGGCCTCTCTCAGGGGAGCCCAGGACATGGCGACAGAGAAGTGGATGGACGTGAAGGCGCTGGTGTACGTGTGCCCACGAGCTGGGCACAGGAGGCCCGTGTGATTATCCCCCCTCCCGGCTGGCGGGGAGAGGCCCCTCTTGACGTAGACCCAGAAGACAAAAGAAGAGCAGAGCCTAGCACTTTTCATCCTTGAGAGTGTTCCCTCCAGTTCACTTTGAATACCCGGCCTCGGAGGGATTTTATTTCGTCTCGCTAATACTCCTCCACAGCATTCATTTAACTCCCACAGCTCTAGTGTATCCTGTGGACAAGGGCCCTGAGCTGGTTGCGTCAGGGGGTTGGACCTGAGGGTCTTGGGTGTGAAATCGATGGATCAGGAGCACTCTGCCTTAGAGGCAGTAATACCTGCAGGGCAATCAGTTTATGTATAAAGAGCAGACCCAAGGCAGAGTGGTAAGAGCCCAGCCTCTAATGGCTGGGATGGTCAGAGAATGGAGAGATCATGGAGCTGGTCAGGGAGGACTTCCTGGAAGAGGAGGAGGGAGACTAGGGCTTGAGTTCTGAGGGGCAGAGGGGTCAGAGATGGGTAGTCAGCCTTTGGGGGCCTGGGAGACTCTGACTCTTTTTTTATTTTTGGGGGGATTGGGGTGGGGAGGGAAGGGGGTGGGCGGGCCACCTCTATTGGTCTTTCATTTCTCTGTTTTCATCCATCTTTGTTCTTTGGCCCGTGTGGGCCTCCCATCGCAGTGGCCTCTGTTGTCGCAGAGCACTGGCTCTGGGCACATGTGCGCCAGAGCTCCGGCTCGGTAATTGGACACATCGGTCCAGCCGCTCTGCGGCACGTGGGATCTTCCCAGGCCAGGGATCGAACCGGTGCCCCTTGCACTGCAAGGCGGTGTCCTTACCCACTGTACCACCAGGGAAGCCCTGACTCTGACTCTTAAGCTGATCTCTTGGAGATGGCGGGCTTGCGGGCGGCTTCCAGGAAAGTCCCTCCCCCACCACACCCAGTCCACCCTGTAAAGACTAAAGGAATGTCTGTCTGCAGAGGCTGTCCTGAAGGCGGAAGTCCTCTACAAGGCTGAGGTCATGTCCAGGGCTGAGTTTGCCAGCAGTTCCAAGTACTCACCTACTTTCCAGTTCGAGATGGCCGGGAACCCCGAGATCTACTCCACATCTGACACCCTGCCCAGTGAGGACGCCTTCGGGACTGAGGTCTCCTCCAGCTTTGAGGAGCTGCCCAAGGTAGAGGCCTCCAAGGCAGAGGCGTCTCTTGGGTCTGACGGATCTTCCACACTGGAAGGAAATTCCATCTGTGCGGCCTCCCCTGGGCCCAGGGAGCCCTCAGACCTGGAGTTCTCTGTGCCTGAGACAGAGGCCCAGAGCCTGTACACCCTGAATGACGATGTCGGCCAGGAGGCCACGGAGGCCCTGTTGGCAGAGGGGCCCTTCCTCCCGGAAGAGGAGACCCCACTAATGGCGCTGGAGCTGTTACCCGGCCTGCACGACCCATATGCCGAGGTGGCAGCCAAACTGGCCAGGTTCTCCTCTATGGTGTCCTGGCTGGACGTGCCCCAGGTGGACGTACCCAAGGTGACCATGCAGGTAGCTGGTGTCACGCAGGATGACATGCAGAAGTTCAAGGGGTGGAGCTCAGCGGGGTGCGGAGGGCATTTGGCAGGTGCAGACCTGTGCCAGCCCCATCGCCACTGCCTTACGGGGGCTCTGGTGTGGCGGTGTCTCAAGTGCTCAGGGGTCTGAAAGAGAGAGGCTTGGCCTAAGGCTCTAAAGCAGTAGGAAAGTTGACTAGAGATACCAGGCAACACGAGGTGGGCACCGGACACCTGGGTGGGGAGCTTGCTGGGTGCCATGGTTACATCGAGCCCTGGTCTGAAAGAGCCGAAGGTGGCCTTGGTCAGCCCTCATGTTCCTGTGGGGGCCGTGGGGGTTCCATGAGAATCCTGCTACCTTTCAGGGGCTGTTCTTCTCCATCTTGCCCCTTGGTCCAATGCCTTCTCCCTTTGCAACTCTCTTTTTTTATGTTTAAAAATCTTTTTTTCTCTTTTCTCCCCTCCTTTGTGTGTGTGTGTGTGTGTGTGTGTGTGTGTGTGTGTGTGAGATGGTTGGGTCTAAAGAGCACAGGCCTTTGACTCTGACACCCTGAGTTCAGATCCCAGCTCTACCACTCACTCAGTTGTGTGACCTTGTCCAGCCATCTTTCTGGGCCTCAGTTTCCTCATCTGTAAAATGGAGGTGCTGACACATGTGTTACACAGGGTCATGCAGATAACACTCCTGGAACATGGGAGCGCCTCTTCTCTCTCCCCCACTTCCTGTCTCCCCCATTCTCCCCACCACAGGAGGGGGTGGTGGAGTTGGTGAGCAGGTGGGGAGCTGGAGGGGAGGTTGGGGTGGCGCCACAGAGGACAATTCTGACCCACCCTCCTACCCCTCTTGAAGAAGCAGTCCTCCTTGACGGATCTGCTGGAGCCCAGTGAGCTCCAGTCTGAAGCTGAGGCTGCCGAGGACCTCCTGCCCAGGACGGTGAGTGTCCCCACCCCCGCCAGGCCCTCTGAGTGGTGGTGCTGGGGTTCCAGGCCCTCATTCTTCTGTGATGCTCTTGCTTGTCTCCTCCCTCTCTGGCCTCAGTTTCCTCACCTATAAAATGGGAACAATACCCCCCTCAGCCCTCCTTTAGCTTATCCCCAGCACAAAACAGCATTCAAGTCAGAGGTATCTTCACCTCTTTATTTATTGACTTGTTAATGAGAGGCCACTGTTCCATGCAATGTTCACACTTGGCTCAGCTGTGGAGCCCTGGTCTAAAGCACAGAGGCCCAGCATGAGGCTGCGGGGGAAAGAGAGGCTTGGCCTAAGGCTCTAAAGCAGTAGGAAAGTTGACTAGAGATACCAGGCAACACGAGGTGGGCACCGGACACCTGGGTGGGGAGCTTGCTGGGTGCCATGGTTACATCGAGCCCTGGTCTGAAAGAGCCGAAGGTGGCCTTGGTCAGCCCTCATGTTCCTGTGGGGGCCGTGGGGGTTCCATGAGAATCCTGCTACCTTTCAGGGGCTGTTCTTCTCCATCTTGCCCCTTGGTCCAATGCCTTCTCCCTTTGCAACTCTCTTTTTTTATGTTTAAAAATCTTTTTTTCTCTTTTCTCCCCTCCTTTGTGTGTGTGTGTGTGTGTGTGTGTGTGTGTGTGTGAGATGGTTGGGTCTAAAGAGCACAGGCCTTTGACTCTGACACCCTGAGTTCAGATCCCAGCTCTACCACTCACTCAGTTGTGTGACCTTGTCCAGCCATCTTTCTGGGCCTCAGTTTCCTCATCTGTAAAATGGAGGTGCTGACACATGTGTTACACAGGGTCATGCAGATAACACTCCTGGAACATGGGAGCGCCTCTTCTCTCTCCCCCACTTCCTGTCTCCCCCATTCTCCCCACCACAGGAGGGGGTGGTGGAGTTGGTGAGCAGGTGGGGAGCTGGAGGGGAGGTTGGGGTGGCGCCACAGAGGACAATTCTGACCCACCCTCCTACCCCTCTTGAAGAAGCAGTCCTCCTTGACGGATCTGCTGGAGCCCAGTGAGCTCCAGTCTGAAGCTGAGGCTGCCGAGGACCTCCTGCCCAGGACGGTGAGTGTCCCCACCCCCGCCAGGCCCTCTGAGTGGTGGTGCTGGGGTTCCAGGCCCTCATTCTTCTGTGATGCTCTTGCTTGTCTCCTCCCTCTCTGGCCTCAGTTTCCTCACCTATAAAATGGGAACAATACCCCCCTCAGCCCTCCTTTAGCTTATCCCCAGCACAAAACAGCATTCAAGTCAGAGGTATCTTCACCTCTTTATTTATTGACTTGTTAATGAGAGGCCACTGTTCCATGCAATGTTCACACTTGGCTCAGCTGTGGAGCCCTGGTCTAAAGCACAGAGGCCCAGCATGTGCGGTGGATGAGGGCTGCAGGGCAGAGTTGGAGGCCCCGAGACATCCGCAGGGAACCCCCAAGGCAGTGGGGGGCCCATTTTGAGTTCTGCTGCGCTCAGACCCCACCTTTTATTTTTCATTTCTGCCTCAAGAAAGCACAAGCAGCCATGAGGAGCGGGAAGAAGGCTTTAAATCTACCCACCTTCGTGGAGACAGAAAGAGACCTGCCAGCCTCCGGACCTGATCACTGGGTAGGAGCCGGCATGCAGGTTCTCAGCAGATGGTATCCGGGGAGGTCAGGGGCGCCCTGGGCGAAGGTGACATTGAGGTGGGACCCCAGCAGGAAGAAGGAACTGGGGGAGGAGGGAGAATACCAGGCAGAGATGGGGGACAGCAAGTGCCAGAGTCCTGTGTCTGGAAGGATCTCGACTTCCATGGTGACAGAAAAGGAGGTCAGAGAGGTGGCAGGCTGGGCGGGGCGGAGGCAGGGCGCAGGCGCCAGAGGCAGGGAGCAGGCCTGGAGGGTGCAGCCGGCCGTGGAAGAAGCTGGATTTCACTGCGGATGGGATGGGAATCTGCGAAGGATCAATTTATATTTTCAGGAGGTTGTGGGGAATTTCCTGGTGGTCCGGTGGTTAGGACTCTGTGCTGCCCCTGCAGGGGACCTGGGTGCCATGGGTTCAGTCCCTGACTGGGCAACTAAGATTCCGTAAACCGCACAGCAAGACCAAAGAAAAATTCCGGATCTGCTGGAGCCCAGTGAGCTCCAGTCTGAAGCTGAGGCTGCCGAGGACCTCCTGCCCAGGACGGTGAGTGTCCCCACCCCCGCCAGGCCCTCTGAGTGGTGGTGCTGGGGTTCCAGGCCCTCATTCTTCTGTGATGCTCTTGCTTGTCTCCTCCCTCTCTGGCCTCAGTTTCCTCACCTATAAAATGGGAACAATACCCCCCTCAGCCCTCCTTTAGCTTATCCCCAGCACAAAACAGCATTCAAGTCAGAGGTATCTTCACCTCTTTATTTATTGACTTGTTAATGAGAGGCCACTGTTCCATGCAATGTTCACACTTGGCTCAGCTGTGGAGCCCTGGTCTAAAGCACAGAGGCCCAGCATGTGCGGTGGATGAGGGCTGCAGGGCAGAGTTGGAGGCCCCGAGACATCCGCAGGGAACCCCCAAGGCAGTGGGGGGCCCATTTTGAGTTCTGCTGCGCTCAGACCCCACCTTTTATTTTTTCATTTCTGCCTCAAGAAAGCACAAGCAGCCATGAGGAGCGGGAAGAAGGCTTTAAATCTACCCACCTTCGTGGAGACAGAAAGAGACCTGCCAGCCTCCGGACCTGATCACTGGGTAGGAGCCGGCATGCAGGTTCTCAGCAGATGGTATCCGGGGAGGTCAGGGGCGCCCTGGGCGAAGGTGACATTGAGGTGGGACCCCAGCAGGAAGAAGGAACTGGGGGAGGAGGGAGAATACCAGGCAGAGATGGGGGACAGCAAGTGCCAGAGTCCTGTGTCTGGAAGGATCTCGACTTCCATGGTGACAGAAAAGGAGGTCAGAGAGGTGGCAGGCTGGGCGGGGCGGAGGCAGGGCGCAGGCGCCAGAGGCAGGGAGCAGGCCTGGAGGGTGCAGCCGGCCGTGGAAGAAGCTGGATTTCACTGCGGATGGGATGGGAATCTGCGAAGGATCAATTTATATTTTCAGGAGGTTGTGGGGAATTTCCTGGTGGTCCGGTGGTTAGGACTCTGTGCTGCCCCTGCAGGGGACCTGGGTGCCATGGGTTCAGTCCCTGACTGGGCAACTAAGATTCCGTAAACCGCACAGCAAGACCAAAGAAAAAATTCCCCTAGAACCTATTCGGGTGCATTTTTGTATGACTGGGTGTGTCCCAGCCAGAAGTGCCATCCCATGTTGCCAGGGGCTGGACCAGTCCGGAGCTGGTGTCCAGGCGCCATGAGCTGGTGTCCGGGAGATGGCCTCTTGCCTCCACCTTGGTTTGTCTTTGTGCCCAGGAGGCCGACCTGGGCCCGGGAGTGACTGAGGAGGTGGGATTGGCAGCAGAGCCGATCGCGGAGGCCGAGGCTGAAGCCCAGGCGGCCTTGGAGGCTCAGCTTCAGCCTCTACTGGCCGTGGCCGGTGCAAGAAGGGACGGCGTGGAGGTGGCCGTGCTGACCGATGACCTACTGCCCACTGTGGACCAGCAGCAGGTGCTTGCCCGGTAAGCACCTGAGCCCAGGGTGGTGGTGCCTTTAGGGAGGGTGAGACCCCATAAGGGACAGGAGGGCGCTCTGGGCACAGGAGTGGATAGAGGGACCCATAGATTCTTCCTGAGCCCCACCCAGCTCTCCCCCAGAGGTGGCTGAGGTGGCCGGATACTCTGCGGGAGCAGCGGGGCGGGGCTGGGGCTGAATGGGGCGGGAAGCGGGGCTCTGCTCACGAAGCGGCACAGGTGCCTCCAGATCCCGTTTAGGGGAGCAGCTGCTCCAGGAGAGGAGGAGGGGACAGTCCCCGCCTGGCTTTCTGGGGGCCCGGCCCGCAGGTTTCAGGAGCCCTGGGACAGGCGATGCAGGCTTTCCCCAGGGTCCCAGCCAAGCCTCTGGGGCTTCTCTGCTGGCTTAGACAGTAAAGAATCCGCATGCAGTGGAGGAGACCAGGTTTGAGCCCTGGGTTGGGAAGATCTCCTAGAGGAGGGAAGAATTCCTGGAGAATTCCACGGACAGAGGAGCCTGGCAGACTGCAGTCCATCGGGTCGCAAAGAGTCAGACACGACTGAGCGACTAACACAACACAGCCAAGCCTGTGGTTCCTCTCACATGGAAGATGTGCTCTCTCTAGGGACACACCGTTCCCAGCACACTCTGGGGCTGCCTGAGGAGCTGGGCTTTCCTCACTTGCTCTGCGGCTCTGAGCCTTGGTACTCACTTCTGTGTATGAGATTGCAGTCGGGCCCATCTCCAGGAGAGAGTCAGCCCCACTGCCAGGGGTTCAACCCCCTCTTGGTCCTTCAGTCCACAGTCCGAACATTAACTGAGCGTCTACTGCGTACTGGGCACAGGATGTAGGCATGGAAGGGATGTCACCTTGGCCTTCAAGGGGTGCTCGGTTCAGGGGGTGGCCGGTTCTGGAGAGTTAGCATGAGTGGGCCACACAGTCCCTGCCTGTGTTCCCGTCCACCTCCCCCGTCTCCCTGCTGTGCCACCTGGGCTGAGTGAACCTCTCTGTGCCTCAGTTTCTCATCTGCACAACGGGCAACAGTGAGAGCTCCAGCTTGAGAAGCTGGTTGTCAGGGGCAGAGGCGGCGATGCCCTGCGAGGCAGCAGCTTGGCGTCCCACACACAGAAAACCCATAGCACAGGTGGCGATTTTGCCAGTGTGGTCTGGAGTGTGATCAGGGAGGGCTTCTCAGAAGGGACACCTGAAGAAGGTGTGCAGGACCCATGCCTCAGGGGCGGCATTCGAGGGACAGGGCACAGCTGAGGTGGCTCAAAATGGCAGGGGGTGGAAGCAGTCTGGGAGTTTGGAGAAGCAGCCAGCCCGAGTGAAAGTTCGAGCAAATTAGGGGAGTGGGGTCCAGGGGCGATGAGACAGGGGTGCCCTGTGTGCCTCCCCAGGGCTTAGGCTTCATCCTGATGGGGACCCTAGAGGGATTTTAAGCCGAGCAGCAGCTTGGGTGTGGCTCGCCTGTATCCTGGCTGCTGTTGAGACGAGCCCAAGGCGGGTCTGGACTGGGCAGCCAGGTTTGCGCGATTCCATTCTTTCCCTTGAGCGTGATCTCCTGTCCTATCATGCATCTTGTAGCGCCTTTCGTTACACAGCCTTTAGGTCCATTTGGGAAGAGGCAGAGTTCAAAACACTTCTGTGGTGCTTTAATAGAGAGTGGGGGTTCCGCCTAAGCTTTTGTAGGTATTTCAGATTTGCACCTTTAAAAGACAAAACTCTCAGCATTTTTTTTTCACATTTTAGAAATAATTTTTGTTTTTAAGATTTTTTTTGACCACTTTTATTGGTCTTTCATTTATCTATTTTCATCCATCTTTGTTCTTTGGCCTATGTGGGCCTCCCATCGCAGTGGCTCTCTCGCTGCAGAGCACCGGCTCTGGGCACATGCGCTCCAGAGCTCCGGCTCGGAAGTTGGACACACCGGTCCAGCCGCTCCGCAGCACGTGGGATCTTCCTAGGCCAGGGATCGAACCGGCGTCCCTTGCACTGCAAGGCGGTGTCCCCACCCACTGGACCACCAGGGAAGCCCTATAAATTTTTTTGCTATAAATATTTTTTAAAAAGAACTATTCACGTCCCTGATTAAATATTATGCACTGACTGTATGGAACGTTCTCCACAGCCCAGGGCCATGCTGGTCCTGCAGGTTGCCTGGGGGCACAGCCCCCATCAGCTCTAGGAGGTGGGAGGCGGGTGGGGTAGCTCAGGATCCAGCGGGAGACTTTCGCCCTTCCCGTAGGGAGAACCCACGGACGGGCTGAGAGCACAGGTTTGGGGTCCGGTAGAGCTGACGGGGATGCTGGATCTGACCGGGAGCCAGCCGCGTCACCTCTCTGGGCCTCTGTTTATATCTTTGTGAAGTGGGGTTGTTGGAAGGAGTCAGTCAGGCCGGACAGCCAGTGCTCAGTGATCGGCAGACTTTGTCGCGTCTGCTTTCTCCTTCCTGCGGGCAGCTTGCAGCTGTTGGAGCAGCAGGTGGTCGGTGGGGAGCAGGCCAAGAACAAGGACCTGAAGGAGAAGCGCAGGTGGCGGAAGCGGTACGCGGACGAACGCAAGCAGCAGCTGGTGGCAGCTCTGCAGAACTCGGACGAGGACCGCGGGGACTGGGTGCTGCTCAAGGTCTACGACTCCATCCAGGAGGAAGTGAGGGCCAAGAGCAAGCTGCTGGAGAAGATGAAGAGGAAGGTGAGGCCTTGGGTTCAGGCCCCGCCCCTGGCCCGACCAGCGGGCCCTGCCCATCTGGCCCCACCCTTTGGTCCCGCCCCCTCCAAAACCAGGCGCGCTGGACGGGCATTCACACCAGGTCCTGACACCTGCCCGTATCCGGTGCCCGCTGTGTGCCCTGTTCTGGAAGCTGTCAGGGTGACAGGTGCATCTAGGCAGTTCTGAGCTCATGGTCCAGGGGGTGTGGGTGTGGGCGTGTGTGTAAGCAAAAACACAACAGAGAAATAAGAGACTCTAGGGAGGGGTAGCCCTATGGGGCCGAGACAGGAGGGATGTGAGGGGCAGCTTTAGTTTTTTGTGTTTTTTTTTAAAGATTTATTCATTTATTTATTTTGGTGGGGGTAGGGTGGGGAGGGTGGGGAGGGAGGGGAGCAGGCGGGCCACTTCCACTGGTCTTTCACTTGTCCATCTTCATCCACCTCTGTTCTCTGGCCCATGTGGGCCTCCCATTGCGGCGGCCCCTGTTGTCGCAGAGCACCGGCTCTGGGCGCATGCGCTCCAGAGCTCTGGCTCGGTAATTGGACACATGGGTCCAGCCGCTCCATGGCACGTGGGATCCTCCCAGGCCAGGGATCGAACCGGCGCCCCTTGCACTGCAAGGCGGTGTCCTTACCCACTGGACCACCAGGGAAGCCCCAGCTTTAGTTTTATGATTTTTACTTTTATTGAAGTACAGATGCACAAATCACAAATTCATTTCTACACAGTGAGGGCCCTGTACCATCTACACCCAGCTGGAGGCCCTGAGCATTAGCAGGACCCCAGAAGTTCCTGGGGCCCCCTGAGATAGAAGGACAGGGCCATTCTGATAGAGGCGGTGACTTCTCAGGGGGGACCTGCTGGAAAGACAGCCTGGGTGGAGAGACAGGTCAGTGCCCCGGACGAGGTCCGTTGTTGGGGCAGCTGAAAGCGGCTACATGGCTGAGCGTAGGGAGTGAGGACAAGAGGGAAACCAAGTCCTGCCATCTGGGACGGTCACTTATGTGTCCTTCAGCGCATCCTTCAGGTGACCTGGGCCCGTCATGTCCTTGGCCCCTACTACCCACTCCTCATCCCTCTCAACATGGCAGCAAGAGGAAGGTGAGGCCTTGGCAGGCCCGTGGCCCGACCAGCGGGCCCTGCCCATCTGGCCCCACCCTTTGGTCCCGCCCCCTCCAAAACCAGGCGCGCTGGACGGGCATTCACACCAGGTCCTGACACCTGCCCGTATCCGGTGCCCGCTGTGTGCCCTGTTCTGGAAGCTGTCAGGGTGACAGGTGCATCTAGGCAGTTCTGAGCTCATGGTCCAGGGGGTGTGGGTGTGGGCGTGTGTGTAAGCAAAAACACAACAGAGAAATAAGAGACTCTAGGGAGGGGTAGCCCTATGGGGCCGAGACAGGAGGGATGTGAGGGGCAGCTTTAGTTTTTTGTGTTTTTTTTTAAAGATTTATTCATTTATTTATTTTGGTGGGGGTAGGGTGGGGAGGGTGGGGAGGGAGGGAGCAGGCGGGCCACTTCCACTGGTCTTTCACTTGTCCATCTTCATCCACCTCTGTTCTCTGGCCCATGTGGGCCTCCCATTCGGCGGCCCCTGTTGTCGCAGAGCACCGGCTCTGGGCGCATGCGCTCCAGAGCTCTGGCTCGGTAATTGGACACATGGGTCCAGCCGCTCCATGGCACGTGGGATCCTCCCAGGCCAGGGATCGAACCGGCGCCCCTTGCACTGCAAGGCGGTGTCCTTACCCACTGGACCACCAGGGAAGCCCCAGCTTTAGTTTTATGATTTTTACTTTTATTGAAGTACAGATGCACAAATCACAAATTCATTTCTACACAGTGAGGGCCCTGTACCATCTACACCCAGCTGGAGGCCCTGAGCATTAGCAGGACCCCAGAAGTTCCTGGGGCCCCCTGAGATAGAAGGACAGGGCCATTCTGATAGAGGCGGTGACTTCTCAGGGGGGACCTGCTGGAAAGACAGCCTGGGTGGAGAGACAGGTCAGTGCCCCGGACGAGGTCCGTTGTTGGGGCAGCTGAAAGACGGCTACATGGCTGAGCGTAGGGAGTGAGGACAAGAGGGAAACCAAGTCCTGCCATCTGGGACGGTCACTTATGTGTCCTTCAGCGCATCCTTCAGGTGACCTGGGCCCCGTCATGTCCTTGGCCCCTACTACCCACTCCTCATCCCCTCTCAACATGGCAGCTAAGGGATTTTGCTGAAGCATAAAGCTGATACTTTTTCCTCTTTAAATGTCTTTAGTCTTAAATTTTTCTTGACTTTTTCCATACCTTTTCTTATTACCCTTTATGTCTATAATTGAATTTGGTCTTTCTAGTACTTTAGTTCACGTATCTAAATTAAAAAAAACCTCTTTCCTGGTTTTGTGTTAATGTCCCAGGTGATACCTTCTTCATTTTTGTCCATTTCAGGGTTTTAGATTTGAACATTGCAGTATTCGTTTAAGGAAATTCTGTCCACATTGGGGTGTCGAGTTATATTTTTAACGTTTGGTTCCGTGTGCTTGTGCTTCGGGGGATGGGATTTTATTCTGCTGAAAAGCCTTGATTTTCACTTCCCATTTCTTATAGCGGCTTTGATGAGCTACATCTGCTCTCTTCTGTTTATTGCATAATGTCATGTTTTTCTGCACTCTCAGTAACAGCTGAATGCCGAGGTCGTTGGAGGATGGAGAGAACACATAGTACCCACCAACCTAAGATATCTTGAGACCAAAAAACGAGGCAGGCAGTTCTGCGTAATCAATGGATCAGTTGATTACAGGGTCAGTCAGTCACAAGGTGGGACCGGACAGATGACGGTCTGGGACCATTCGCAGCTGTGCTTCCCAGCACCGAGGGGCCATTGGGACGATTCTAAATTTACCCAGGGTATGGGGGTAGATGCTTGAAACCAGGAAGAGCATTCTTGTTTGTTTTTTTTTTAATTATTTTATTTTTGGCTGTGCTAGGTCTTCATTGCTGCATGTAGACTTTCTTGAGTAGTGGTGGTTGGTGCTACTTTCTAGTTGCAGTGCACAGGCTTCTCGTTGAGGTGGCTTCTCTTGTTGCAGAGCATGGGCTCTAGGGTGCGCGGGCTCAGTCCTTGTGGCACATGGGCTTAGCTGCTTCATGGCATGTGGGATCTAGTTCCTGGACCAGGGATCAAACCTGTGTCCTCTGCATTGGCAGGCAGATTCTCAGCTACGTCCCAGGAAGAGCGTTCTTAAGTCAAGATTTATCAAAGGGTAACTAGTCTCATGGGGGCTGGGAATAGGTCAGTGAAGGTCACTGCCAGGGCATAGAGACCACCTGGACTTAATCATGATTATGTTACTTTGGACACTTGATGCGAGAAGCTGACTCATTGGAAAAGACCCTAATGCTGGGAAAGATTGAGGCCAAGAGGCGAAGAGGTGACAGAGGATGAGATAGTTGGAAGAGATCATTAATTCAGTGCACATGGGTTTGAGCAAACTCAAGGAGATAATGAAGGACAGGGAAGCCTGGTGTTCTGCAGTTCACAGGGTCGTAAAGAGCAGGACATGACTCAGAGACTGAACAACAAATAATGACAAAGCCTTTGACAACACAGAAGAAATTTACTACACAGTACTTTCCAGGTTGGCGCTAGTGGTAAAGAACTCGCCAGCCAGTGCAGGAGACAAGAGATGAGGGTTTGATCCCTGGGTTGGGAAGACCCCTGGAGGAGGACATGGCAACCCACTCCAGTATTCTTGCCTGGAGAATTCCATGGACAGAGGAGCCTGGCGGGCTATTGTACATGGGGTCACAAAGAGTCAGACATGACTGAAACAACTTAGCACACAAACATATTCTTCTGTCCATATGGAAGTACAGCTTTAAATAGAGTTCTCCGTTAATTTTCCTGTGGCTGCTGTAGCAAACTGTCACACATTTTGTTGCTTGAAACAACACAAATTTATTATTTGACAGTGAGTTTCCATGATGGCTCGGTGGTAAAGAATTGCCTGCAAATGCAGGTGACATGGGTTGAACCCCTGATCAGGGAAGATCTTTCGTGCCTTGGAGCAACTAAGCCTGTGCACCGTAACTATTGAGCCTGTGCTCTAGAGCCTGGGAGCTACAACTACTGAGCCCATGTGCTACTGCAGCCTGAGCACCCTACAGCCCATGCTCTGCAACAAGAGAAGCCGCCGCAAGGAAAAGCTCACACAATGCAGCTAGAGCGTAGCCTCTGCTTACCATAACTACAGAAAAGTTGGCACAGCAACGAAGACCCAGAACAGCCAAAAATAAATAAATACAATTAAAAAAAAAAAATACTAGAGTCCGCTTTGCAGTGCAAGGGGCACTGGTTTGATCCCTGGCCCGGGAAGATCCCACATGCCAAGGAGCGACTGGGCCAACGTGTCCAGTTACGAGCCAGCACTCTGAAGTGCGTGCGCCCAGAGCCGGTGCTCTGCAATGGGCGAGGCCACTGCGATGGGAGGCCCACACATGTCAAAGAATAAAGATTGATGAAAAATAAATGATGACTTGAAGGCCAAAAAAAGAAAAACCTTTAAAAAAATACTATTTCATAGGTCTGTAGGCCAAATTCCAGGTTCAGCATGGCTAGCTCCTCTGCTTAGAATTCCCCAAGGCTGCACTCAGGGCTACGTTTCTTTCTGGGAGGTCCTCCAGGAGAAGCCATTTGAGGCTGTTGACAGAATTTAATCCTGTGTGGTGGCAGGACCCAGGTTCCCATCTCCTTGCTGGCCGTCCTCCATGGTCATTCTCAGTGCCTTCAGGCAGCCTGCATATCCTGGTGCCTGGCCCCCTTTAAAGGCAGCTGGACAGTAGAGTCTCCTACTTCCAGTCTCTTAGATTCTCCTGACTTACTCCTCTGAATCAGCTCTTCTTTTTTTGTGACTGTGCTGCTCTGTTTGTGGAATCTTAGATTCCCAACCAGGGACTGAACCTACCGCCTTGGCAGTGAATATGTGGAGTCCTAACCCCTGGGCCACCCGGGAGCTCCCAAGCATCTCTTGCACCTCTTCTGCCCATCTCCCTGCTCCCCTCTCCCACATGGTACGTTGATTATGTTGGGCCCACTCAGTCATCCAAGATAATCTCCCTATTTTTAAATCAGCTGTTCAGTCACCAAGTCGTGTACGACTCTTTGTGGCCCCATGGACTGCAGCACTCCAGACGCCCCTGTTCTTCACTGTCTCCCCGATTCCTCACATTCATGTCCACTGAGGGATGATGCTATCTAACCATCTCATCAGATCCTGCTAACCTTCAAAGTCAGATTCTTGGTGATACTCAGTTCCTTTGCCAGATCTCCTGGTTGGATGTCTGTTGTGGGGCCTAGAGCTTTCTCTGGAGTGTGAGAGCTTCTTTGGTGTAACTGTTCTCCAGTTGATGAGTTGCCCACTGGCGGCTCTATAGTGATGCTAATGGTGACCTCCTTCAAGAGGATTTATGCCCCACCTAGCCTCCCAGCACTGCGGTCGCCAGAGTCTGTGTTCCTGCTGCAGGCCACTGCTGACTCAGGCCTCCACAAGAGACCCTCAGACACTCAGAGGCCTGGCTCAGTCTCTTGTGGGGGTCCCTGCACCTTTCCCTGAGTCCTCGTGCACACAAGGTTTTTGTTTGTGCCATCCAAGAGTCTCTAGTAGGTATGAGGTTTGACTTTAAACATGAATGCGCCCTTCCTACCATCTTGTGGCTTCTCCTTTGCGCTTGGTCATGGGGTATCTTTTTTTGGTGGATTCCAGCATTCTCTTGTCAATGGTTGTTCAGCAGCTAGTTGTGATTTTGGTGTTCTCGCAGGAGAAGATAAGCACCCATCCTTCTACTCCACCATCATGTATAACGTCGTCTTTTGTGTTCTTGAAAAAGGGTGTTTGCTATGACCAGTGTGTTCTCTTGGCGGAATTCTTGTCAGCCTTTGCCCTGCTTCTTTTTGTATTCCAAGGCCGATCTTGCTGGTTACTCCAGCTGTCTCTTGACCGCCACTTTTGCATTCCAATCTCCTGTGATGAAAAGGACATCTGTTTTTGGTGTTAGTTCTAGGGGATCCTGTAGGTATTCTAGAACTGTTAACATATAAAAAGGAGTATACACCATGCTGCAGTAGGGTTTATCCCAAGATTGGTTTAGCATCCAAAAATCAATTAATGTAATATCAATAGGATAAAGGATAAAACCCACATTATCAGCTTAATAGATGCAGAAAAAGCATTTAACAAAATTCAAAACCTGCCATGAAAACACTCAACAAACTATGAATGGAAGATAACTTTTTCAGCCATAAAGGGCATGAAAAACTCATAGGTAATATCATGCTCACTGGTGAAAGAGTGACTGCTTTTCCCTTAGAGTCAGAAACAAGAAAAAGGGTATTTGCTTCCGCCACTCCCATTCAGCATTAGACTGGTGGCTCTAGCAAGGGCAGTGAAAGTGAAATAAAAGGCATTTAGACTGGCGAAGAATAGGCAGAACGATCTCCAGTTTCAGATGTTATGACCTTTAGAGACAGAAAATTCTTAAAAGGAATCCACTAAAAACATCTACTGGAATCAATGAACAAGTTCAGCAGGATACAAGATCAATAATGAAAAAGCAATTATATTTCTATACACTTGAAATCTGCAAATAAATTTAAGAAAACAATTTCACTTACAATACATCCAAAAAGAACAAAATACTTAGGGATAAATTTCTCAAAAGTATAAAACTTATATTCCCCAAACTATAAAACATTGTTGAAAAAATCAAGAACCTAAATAGAGACTTCCCTGGTGGTCCTGTGCTTAAGATTTTGCATTTCCACTGGTCAGGGCACTGAGATCCTGCGTCCTGTGCAGTTCGGCCAAAAAAAGAAAAAGAATAAAAAAAATACCTAAATAATGGAAAGATGCCCCATGTCCATGAATTGGAATACTTAAAATATTGATAAGATGGCAGTACTTCTCAAATAAGTCTACAGATTTCAAGGCAGTCACTCTTAAAGAGCCAGGTTGGCTTCTTTGAAGAAATTGACAAGCTGATCTTGAAGTTCATATGGCAATTCAAGGGACTCTGAACAACCAGAATATAATCTTGGAAGGAACAAAGTTGGAGGACTCCTACTTCCTGTTCCAAAATTTACTATGAAATGACAGTAATCAAGGCTATGGATACTCCTGTATCGTATTGATATAAAATCAATGGCATGGGATTGGAGATCCAGAAATAAACTCTCACATTTATAGTTAGTTGATTTTCAACAAATGTGCCAAGATGATTGAGTGGAGAAAGGATGATCTTTCTAATAAATGGTCCTGGGACAATTAGATACCCACATGCCAAAGAATGATGCTGGACTCTAGCCTCACACTGTATACAAAAATCAACTCCAAATGGGTCAAAAATCTAAATATAACAGCTAAAACTATTAGACTCTGAAAGAGTGACTGCTTTTCCCTTAGAGTCAGAAACAAGAAAAAGGGTATTTGCTTCCGCCACTCCCATTCAGCATTAGACTGGTGGCTCTAGCAAGGGCAGTGAAAGTGAAATAAAAGGCATTTAGACTGGCGAAGAATAGGCAGAACGATCTCCAGTTTCAGATGTTATGACCTTTAGAGACAGAAAATTCTTAAAAGGAATCCACTAAAAACATCTACTGGAATCAATGAACAAGTTCAGCAGGATACAAGATCAATAATGAAAAAGCAATTATATTTCTATACACTTGAAATCTGCAAATAAATTTAAGAAAACAATTTCACTTACAATACATCCAAAAAGAACAAAATACTTAGGGATAAATTTCTCAAAAGTATAAAACTTATATTCCCCAAACTATAAAACATTGTTGAAAAAATCAAGAACCTAAATAGAGACTTCCCTGGTGGTCCTGTGCTTAAGATTTTGCATTTCCACTGGTCAGGGCACTGAGATCCTGCGTCCTGTGCAGTTCGGCCAAAAAGAAAAAGAATAAAAAAAATACCTAAATAATGGAAAGATGCCCCATGTCCATGAATTGGAATACTTAAAATATTGATAAGATGGCAGTACTTCTCAAATAAGTCTACAGATTTCAAGGCAGTCACTCTTAAAGAGCCAGGTTGGCTTCTTTGAAGAAATTGACAAGCTGATCTTGAAGTTCATATGGCAATTCAAGGGACTCTGAACAACCAGAATATAATCTTGGAAGGAACAAAGTTGGAGGACTCCTACTTCCTGTTCCAAAATTTACTATGAAATGACAGTAATCAAGGCTATGGATACTCCTGTATCGTATTGATATAAAATCAATGGCATGGGATTGGAGATCCAGAAATAAACTCTCACATTTATAGTTAGTTGATTTTCAACAAATGTGCCAAGATGATTGAGTGGAGAAAGGATGATCTTTCTAATAAATGGTCCTGGGACAATTAGATACCCACATGCCAAAGAATGATGCTGGACTCTAGCCTCACACTGTATACAAAAATCAACTCCAAATGGGTCAAAAATCTAAATATAACAGCTAAAACTATTAGACTCTTTTTTTTTTTTTAAAGATTTATTTATTTATTTATTTTGGTGGGGGTGGGGTAGGGAGGGAGGGGAGCAGGCGGGCCACTTCTAGTGGTCTTTCATCTATTTTCATCCGTCTTTGTTCTTTGGCTCGTGTGGGCCTCCCATCGCGGTGGCCTCTGTTGTCGCAGAGCACCAGCTCTGGGCGTATGCGCTCCAGAGCTCCGGCTCGGTAATTGGACACATCGGTCCAGCTGCTCCGCGGCACGTGGGATCTTCCCAGGCCAGGGATCGAACCAGCGCCCCTTGCACTGCAAGGCGGTGTCCTTACGCACTGGACCACCAGGGGAAGCCCTACACTTTATTTTTTAAAAAACAACTTTTATTTATTTATTTTTGGCTATGCCGGGTCTTCATTGATGTGTGGGCTTAACTGCTCCGTGGTATGTGGGATCTTGCCGGATCAGGGATCGAACCCGTGTCTCCTGCACTGGCAGGTGAGTACTTTACCACTGAGCGACCAGGGAAGCCCCCACTCCAGTGTTCTTGCCTGGCGGGCTACAGCCCGTGGGGTGGCAAAGAGCTGGGGACACAACTGAGCATCCGAGCACATAAATACATTTATACGAAATGTATAAAGGTTGTTACCATGAATGCCATGTAGTTATTATCCAGCAACATGCATGGAGCATAATTAATTGAGTGGAAGACCCTGTGTACCCACCCTCCTGATGGCTCCACCCCACTGTGTCCTACCAGGCATCCTCTGTTCTCAGCTGGTTACATGGTACCCATTCCGGTGAATTTGTTTTTCCCACCAGGCACTGTCGAAATGACAGTAGTCAAGGCTATGGATACTCCTGTATCGTATTGATATAAAATCAATGGCATGGGATTGGAGATCCAGAAATAAACTCTCACATTTATAGTTAGTTGATTTTCAACAAATGTGCCAAGATGATTGAGTGGAGAAAGGATGATCTTTCTAATAAATGGTCCTGGGACAATTAGATACCCACATGCCAAAGAATGATGCTGGACTCTAGCCTCACACTGTATACAAAAATCAACTCCAAATGGGTCAAAAATCTAAATATAACAGCTAAAACTATTAGACTCTTTTTTTTTTTAAGATTTATTTATTTATTTATTTTGGTGGGGGTGGGGTGGGGAGGGAGGGGAGCGGGCGGGCCACTTCTATTGGTCTTTTCTCTATTTTCATCCGTCTTTGTTCTTTGGCTCGTGTGGGCCTCCCATCGCGGTGGCCTCTGTTGTCGCAGAGCACCAGCTCTGGGCGTATGCGCTCCAGAGCTCCGGCTCGGTAATTGGACACATCGGTCCAGCTGCTCCGCGGCACGTGGGATCTTCCCAGGCCAGGGATCGAACCAGCGCCCCTTGCACTGCAAGGCGGTGTCCTTACGCACTGGACCACCAGGGGAAGCCCTACACTTTATTTTTTAAAAAACAACTTTTATTTATTTATTTTTGGCTATGCCGGGTCTTCATTGATGTGTGGGCTTAACTGCTCCGTGGTATGTGGGATCTTGCCGGATCAGGGATCGAACCCGTGTCTCCTGCACTGGCAGGTGAGTACTTTACCACTGAGCGACCAGGGAAGCCCCCACTCCAGTGTTCTTGCCTGGCGGGCTACAGCCCGTGGGGTGGCAAAGAGCTGGGGACACAACTGAGCATCCGAGCACATAAATACATTTATACGAAATGTATAAAGGTTGTTACCATGAATGCCATGTAGTTATTATCCAGCAACATGCATGGAGCATAATTAATTGAGTGGAAGACCCTGTGTACCCACCCTCCCTGATGGCTCCCCACCCCACTGTGTCCTACCAGGCATCCTCTGTTCTCAGCTGGTTACATGGTACATCATCATTCCGGTGAATTTACAACAGCCTTCTTTACTAACCAGACTGTCGCTGCTCTTTGAGGAAACAGACTGTGCACCCAGGTTTCATGGGACTCAGGGAGGGCCAGGTTACTGTTGGAGTTGGGAGTCAGTGTGCTTAGGAGGGAATGGAGGGTGCGTCTGATAGAGTGGGACAGAAGATCAAAAAAAAAAAAATCTACTGTTCAGTCCACGTGGGTCTGATTCTTAAGTCTAGTATTTGTTTTGTCCTAATAGCACTGTGGCAGCAGGAGAGCAAAGACTGTTGTCTGAAAATGTATGCCTACCGCTTCTTTTTGAAGATATTTACTTACTATTTTTGGATGTGCTGAATCTTTGTTGCTGTGCTTGGGCTTTCTCCTGGTTGCAGCAAGCAGGGGCTACTCTCTGGTGGTTGTACATAGGCTTCTCATTGTGGCGGCTTCTCTTGCAGAGCACAGAGCTCACGTTTAGTAGCCTCAGCCCTCGGGCTTCAGTAGATGGGGCTCTCGGGCTCTAGAGCACAGGCTTCAGTAGTTGCGGCTCAAGGGCTTCGTTGCCCCTCAGCATGTGGGATCTTCTTGGACCAGAGAGTGAACCTGTGTAGCCAGCCTGCATTGGCAGACAATTGTCTCCTAACCACTGGATCACCAGGCAAGTTCCGCCTACTGCTTTTTTCCTAAGAAAAGAATTTGTACAGTTCTCTGAGATCTTGAGGATGTAGTAACTACCGTCTTACATGTGGAACCTTCTAAAAGGCTTCTGAGTAAAGCCTAAGAGTGGGGATAGTGCCTGAGGGCTGCAGCTGGGGTTGATGATCAGCCTCTCTGCCAGCTTTCTGCAGGGCTGTGGACCCTGTCGGTGCTCATCTACGCACTGAGTGGGGAGGTGGGAGGAAGATGGATGAATCAGTGGAAGGATGACAGTGGCAATCAGGATGGCTGGGTAAGTGGATCAGCGAGCCGAGGATGAGCGACTAGCCGGAGGGGCAGGAGCTGATGTGGAGATCCACTGGAGAGGGAAGCATCTCCAGGTCTGTCTGGCTCACTGCTTGTCCTTCTTTGTTTTCAGCTTTGGGCGGCAGAGGTGGAGATCAAAGATCTGCAGTCCGAGTTTGAGCTAGAGAAGATAGATTACTTGGCTACCATCCGTCGGCAGGAACGTGACTTCATGCTCTTACAGCAGCTTTTGGAGCAGGTGCAGCCACTGATTCGCCGCGACTGTAACTATAGCAACCTGGATAAGATAAGACGAGAATCCTGCTGGGATGAAGATAATGGTTTCTGGAAGATCCCCCAGCCCGTCATCCTAAGAACCAGCCTCCCAGTAGGTCAGGAGCTTTGCTGTCTCCCCCACCTCCCTACCACTCACTTTCTTTGTCCCCGCCCTTCTCCACAGTTCGCTCTCATGCAGGCGGACGGGGGCCATCCGCCTTTCCCTTCTGGCTGCTGCAGACCCGTGACCCTGGGTACCCAAAATGTCAGGGAACTAAGTTGCGGGTTGGAATTTTGACTCCACCAGTCCCTGTGTGAGTTCTTGTGACTCAGGGTTCTCATCTGTGAAATGGGCATTAATACCAGCACCTTCCTTAAAGGTTGCTGGATGCCTTAACATCTTATGACAGGTAAAAGCCTTTTAGAGCCATGCCTGGCACATTTTAAATGTGTAGTGTATTTTCTTACGATCATCATTGTCATTATTTCAGCCTACAAATCTTAATCACTGGGATCAAGAATTTTTACACCTCTTTTACATATGAGGAATCTCAGAGAGTGTATGTGACTTATCCAAAGTCACAATCATAGTAGTGAGTGTAGACCTGGGACAGAAATGAACTGTTTAGAGTTTCAGACCTGGTTCACCGTCTGCTTTTGCTCCTGACCCTCCTCTGTGACCTTGTGATGATCACTGTCCCTCTCTGGGCTTTTGTCACAGAGAAGGGGTTGGATGAGATGGTCTTGAAGGCCCCCGGCCTCCACTGAGTCTCAGAGTGGGTCAGACTTGCAGTGGGCCCTCGCCAGTGGCTCTGCCTGTGCAGGGAGGAGCAGGCGCCTGCATCCCACGGGGCCCCACGCGTCCTCCCTCTGGTTAGAGTGCCCATCCAGGTCTGCCGTCTCTGATGACCATGGGTGGCACTGGCAGCATCCCTGCTGAAACCCCAGCTGTCTCATTCCCCGCAGACAGCAGGCAGTGCTGGCCTTTCTCCCTGTGCCCACCTGCTGTCTTGCCTAGAGGCATAAGAGTAGCTTTTTTGGCCTGAGTCCTCCTGTTGTCTGTTTCTCACAGCCATCCCCTTGCTTGGGCTAGGGGGCGTTCTTCCCTGGCTCCAAACCTGAGCCAGGCCTGAGCACCTAGCTCTGGGGAGAGCACCGCAGTCCCTCCCCGAGTCCTTCTGGCCCTCGTTCCAAGCAACAGTGACCTCAGCTTCTGTTTTCCCACAGCAGTTTCAGCAAGGCCACAGAACAGACCAGCCCGCAAAACCTCCGCAGTGGACAGTGGCGAACCAGGCATGGTAAGGTCTCCGGGAGAGCTGGGGGTAGCAGAGAGCTTGGCCCTCTAGGCGCAGTGGGTCAGTGTTGCTGTAGGAACAGCACTCTGCTTCCAGGTGCACCTGAAGACGAAAGCAGGGGCTGAGCGGGGACCCTTTCTGTGTAACTCTTTGCACCCAGACCCTTGACCTTCTTTGACCCTCCTTCATAGGCACTGTAATGGCCAAAAAGAGCGGAGGAAGAGCAGGGGTTCGAGGCAGCCCACCTGCTGATGAAAGACAGAGGCTTCAGCCTCAAACCCAGAGACCAAACAGTGCATTCTGGTTCCCTGGGCCCAGCTGCAGACTGAAAGGGTCCTCAAGAGTTTCTGTAAAAAGTCATTGTCATTGTGAATCCTCCAGGCAAAAATACTGACGTGGTTAGCCTTTCCCTTCTCCAGGCGATCTTCCCAAGCCAGGGATTGGACCCAGGTCTCTTGCATTGCAGGTGCATTCTTTACCATCTGAGCCACCAGGGAAGCTTTGTGATTCTAACATTACTTTATTTCATGTCACCTTTATTTTGTATTACAATAAATATATATCCTTAAAAAAAGGTCAGCCAGCTGTTTTCTAAAGGACCAAACAGTAAATATTTTAGGGGTTGGGGGCCATATGGTCTGTGACACAGCTGTTCAATTCTGCCACGAAACCAGCCCCAGAACCAGCCCCACACTAGATGTGAATGAATGAGCACAGCTGCGTTCCAGTGAAAGTTTACAAGAGCGGTCTGTGGCCAGATTGGCCCACAGACTGTATAATTTGCTGATCCTCACCATGAACCACTACAGATATTTTGCAGAATCTACACAGAACATACCTTTACAGTTTTGATAAGGCCACTCATAGGGTAATTAATTCCTGAGAAACTCAGGCTGGTCTAAGGCTGTGATTGGCTGCTTTTGATTCCTGTAACTTTGTTTTAAAAAAAGAAAAGGGAAAGTTATTTCCAAGAAAACCATTCTTAACCTGGGGCTATAAGTGGGTTATATCTGAATGCTTTTAGTTCCAGGTGATAGATAACTATCCAAAGCAAACAATCATAAGCAAAATAGGGATTTTATTGGTTTAAGTGGACCAGTTTCAGGCATGGCTGGATCAAGGGGTTCAAAAGTCCTGGTTCTGTTTCTTCACCTCTTGGCTCTGCTTCACTTGGAGTCAGTCCTAGGCTTGGACTCATGCAGGCTTTCTTGGTGATGGCAGAAAAGATGGCTGCTATCAGTTGGTGGTCCAGTTGGAATAGAGACCTGGTGTTTTGGAGCATGCTTAAACCAGTGCTTGTGGCAAGATTCTGATTGGCTCTGCCTTGGTCATGGGGCTACTCTTAGGCCAATGACTGTGTCCAGAAAATGTAATTCTGTGGTTGGGCCAGTCTGGGCCCCATGTCCAGCTGTGTAGCAAGGGGATAGGCAGGTGGGCACAATGGTATGCGGGTGCTCTGAATGAATACCCTACCAAGACCATGTCAAGTGGGTGAAGGGCAGTTCCCTAAAGGAAGAGATTCAGGCTGAAGGAAATAGATCTACTGCAGCCATGAAAAATACTGGTTTGTGGTGATAAAAATGTGAGGGCTCCAGTTCTAGTGTTCATAAATGTGCTCGTGAGCTGAGTACTGTATTACCTATTATATGAACATGTTACAGTGGGCTTGGGACTGTATAGTATCCCCCTTGCCCCTGATGGGCCTGGTTTTGAGTTTTGCAGCAGGAACAAGGCACTTCCTGTCCCAAGGAAGGTGGGAGAAGAGCGTGCATAGGCCTGGCTGGAGACTGTGACCTTCCTACCCTGAGCGGCCAGGATCTCAGCGCAGGAGTAGGGGGCTGAAGGGTAGTGTACCCCGATGTGGACAGTAAGGCTCAGGGCAGCCCTGCCACCCAGTCTGGCAGAGCCCACTGAACCCTGGGTCAGGGTCCAGATGAGAAGCACACAAACGAGGGGTCTTGACCTGCGAGGATTTGGAATCTCAGCAGGAAGAAGACCGCTACAGGCTGATGCTCAGTCGGAGTGACAGTGAGAACATTGCCAGTAATTACTTCCGGCCCAAGCGGGCCAGCCAGATCCTCAGCATGGATCCCATGAAGAGCCTCAGTGAGTACCCTGCCACCTCCCGTCCCCAGCCCATCCCCGGGGGCTCTGGACTCTCACAGGCCTGGGTCAGGAACCCCCTTTTCCCTCTCTGAGCCTCAGTCTCCTCAGCTATAAACAGAGGGGGACCTCCCTCCTCCTTGTGATCAGGTGAGATGAGGCGGGGAGTGCTCAGTATGCAGCCTTCCCTGCCCTCGCCCTCTGCGTCTCCCGGGGGAGAGGTGCCGAGCTGTATCCTCCGTCTCCCTGAGGACGTGCGGCAGCATACAGCCGGGCCCTGGTCTGGGATTGCCCGGGATTTGCTCAGCTCATCAGCTTCCTTGGATGTCCCTATGGTGACTTTCTCCCACGGAGTCAAGGGGAGCAAAAAGGACCACAGAAACAAACCACACTTTTACAAGCAAGAATTGAAAGTCAGTTTGTTCTGCTTTAAAAACTAAAACCAAAGATGACAGAGCTTCCAAGACAATACCAATTAAAAAGCAAATCTCAGTTCTATACTGAGGTTATTTGAGAGACAATGTGGGTGGAGTTGAGAAAAAAGGAGGAAAAAAGCCTGACAGGAAAGAACCAACATCAGATGAGTACTCGGCATCATGCCTCTGCTGCAGATGAGGAAACTGAGGCTCAGAGGAGCGGTGATTCCCTAAGGTTATACTTGAACCTGGCTTGTCTAGCGTGACGTCCCAGGCTACACAGTCTGAGGCTCTAATCCACGCTCCCAGTTCAGACCCTTTGGATGCAGGTGTAGTGCTGGGTCCAAGGCTGTAGCCAGAGCAGCTTCTCAGAGCTTGGGATCCCAGCTGCAGGACCAGGACTTCTGGCTGGGTAGGGGTGGACCAGAGGTTGCCCCACCCCCACAAGTCTTCTACCTGCCCCTGCAGTGCTGGCTCACTAGTGCCTCTCCCTCCTGTTTTTCCACAGTACATCACAGCTCGCCGCCAGGCACCAGCTCTGCCTCCCACTCACCCAGGCCCCTGAAATGCCCCAGCCTCGGCCCTTCCGCCTTGAGTCCCTTGACATCCCCTTCACCAAGGCCAAGCGTAAGAAAAGCAAAAGCAGCTTTGGTAGTGAGCCTCTGTAAAGGCTATAAAAATGCTCAGTCGGAGTGACGAGAACATTGCCAGTAATTACTTCCGGCCCAAGCGGGCAATCCTCAGCTTTCCATGAAGAGCCTCAGTGAGTACCCTGCCACCTCCCGTCCCCAGCCCATCCCCGGGGGCTCTGGACTCTCACAGGCCTGGGTCAGGAACCCCCTTTTCCCTCTCTGAGCCTCAGTCTCCTCAGCTATAAACAGAGGGGGACCTCCCTCCTCCTTGTGATCAGGTGAGATGAGGCGGGGAGTGCTCAGTATGCAGCCTTCCCTGCCCTCGCCCTCTGCGTCTCCCGGGGGAGAGGTGCCGAGCTGTATCCTCCGTCTCCCTGAGGACGTGCGGCAGCATACAGCCGGGCCCTGGTCTGGGATTGCCCGGGATTTGCTCAGCTCATCAGCTTCCTTGGATGTCCCTATGGTGACTTTCTCCCACGGAGTCAAGGGGAGCAAAAAGGACCACAGAAACAAACCACACTTTTACAAGCAAGAATTGAAAGTCAGTTTGTTCTGCTTTAAAAACTAAAACCAAAGATGACAGAGCTTCCAAGACAATACCAATTAAAAAGCAAATCTCAGTTCTATACTGAGGTTATTTGAGAGACAATGTGGGTGGAGTTGAGAAAAAAGGAGGAAAAAAGCCTGACAGGAAAGAACCAACATCAGATGAGTACTCGGCATCATGCCTCTGCTGCAGATGAGGAAACTGAGGCTCAGAGGAGCGGTGATTCCCTAAGGTTATACTTGAACCTGGCTTGTCTAGCGTGACGTCCCAGGCTACACAGTCTGAGGCTCTAATCCACGCTCCCAGTTCAGACCCTTTGGATGCAGGTGTAGTGCTGGGTCCAAGGCTGTAGCCAGAGCAGCTTCTCAGAGCTTGGGATCCCAGCTGCAGGACCAGGACTTCTGGCTGGGTAGGGGTGGACCAGAGGTTGCCCCACCCCCACAAGTCTTCTACCTGCCCCTGCAGTGCTGGCTCACTAGTGCCTCTCCCTCCTGTTTTTCCACAGTACATCACAGCTCGCCGCCAGGCACCAGCTCTGCCCTCCCACTCACCCAGGCCCCTGAAATGCCCCAGCCTCGGCCCTTCCGCCTTGAGTCCCTTGACATCCCCTTCACCAAGGCCAAGCGTAAGAAAAGCAAAAGCAGCTTTGGTAGTGAGCCTCTGTGAACACGCTGCCAGCTGCTGCCCTGGCTTTGGGCTCCTGTGAGGCTGCCAGGCCCTCCCAGGGCAGCTCCAGCCAGGCCTCCTCCAACCTGCTCCCCACCGTGACCAGGGCACCTGGCCCTGGGAAGGCACACTACCGTCTCTGCTACCGAGCGCCCACCCTGCCCAGGGTGTGGGCCCCTCGGAGACTGGGCCACCCTTGGAGAGATCTGCTGCAGCTCTTCACGCCACATCAGTGTTTCCATTGGCCCACCGCTGTGCCCACCAGTGGTGGTTGTGCCTCCATGGGCTCAGAAACCTCAGCTCTGCCTCATGGCCCTCACCAACAGCCTGACAGAGTGCCAGTAACTTTCAAATGGATCAAGCTCAGCATCTTGGCGATTGAAGATTATGCCTCTGTCCAGTAGGCCCCACTTGGTGGGGAAGCTCTATAGGGCAGGTACAGGAACCCTAGAGCAGCTGTTTCCAGGCTGCCCACTCCCAGCTGGTCTGCGGCCCAGGGTAGGCCACTCCATGTTAAGCTGCGCTAATAAACTGCCTTTTGACCGATAAACTGCCTTTCTCTGATCCTCTGACAGCAGTACCTCCCCGCTACTGCCTGGCCTTCATGGGGAAGCTCTTCCTGGAGCAGGTGTTCTTTTATTTATATATATTTGCATTTATTTGTGGCTCTGCTGCGTCTTCACTGCTGCAATGGGCTTTCTCTAGTTGTGGTGAGTGGGGTTCTTCGCTGTGGTGCTCAGGCTTCTCACTGCCGTGGCTTCCAGTTGCAGGGCATGAGCTCTAGGCGCATGGGCTTCAGTAGCTGCAGCACGTGGGTTCAGCATTCATGGCTCACAGGCTAAGTTGCTCTGTGGCACGTGGGATCTTCCTGGACCAGGGATCGATCCAGTATCCCCAGCACTGGCAGTCGGATTCTTAACCACTAGGCAACCTGGGAAGTCCTGGAGCAGGGGTTCTTATCTGCCTTCAGGCTCCAGAGTATCTGCAACTCCCTGCAACTGTGAGTACAAGTGCATCCCCCCCGCCCCCAGGGGAGAGCATGTGAATGTGAACTGGTGTTATTCTCAAAGGATCTGTGACCCAGGAAGGCAGAGTTCTTGTTTTGGAAAATAAAGAGGCCACATCTGGCTGAGGCTCAGAGAAGACCCAGGTCCTGTTGGCCCACAGGGACTGTGTTGGAACTGGGTGTCCTAACATGGCCAGAAATGAATCCAGGCTACCCCGGCCGGCTCAGACAGACCCATCCCCTTGCCCACTGTATCCCAGTCCTGCCCTGTGGGAGGGGCCCACAACCTGAGGGGAAAGGCTTTTCTCATTTCACACCGAGCGCCTGTGAAATGGAGACCAACCTCACAGGGGCTACTGTGAAAGTTAAACAAGATATGTGTAGAGTCCCCAGTGTGTAGCAGGTGCCTTGTGAGTCCCCCTCAGTTCTTCCTTTCCACATTTTGTGTTACTTACTGTAGTACAAGGAGCTCACACTCTGGAGAAGTAGGGGTGGAAGGTGCTTAGGAAATTTCAGAGATCAGTCTAAGGGGAGGCAGGGCACTCTGAGCAAGAGGATGCAAGATCAGGTCTTCATGAGGAACAGAGTGCCCTTGTGGAGTGGGCAGCAGTGGGTGGGGCTACCAACAAAGGATGGAGAAGATCCTGGAGCCTAAGACTGAAATGTGGGGAGAGGGTTCCTGGTAGAGGGGGCTGCCTGGACAAAAGGAAGGAGGTGGGGAAGCTCCAGGGGTATAAAAGGTGGAAGGAGGCCTGTTTCATGGAAGCCCCAAGCAGGGACCCAGAGGAGATAAGGCTGCCAAGAGGAGTTGAGGTGGGGGCCTGCGTGTAGAGCCTTTGGGTGCTGTGAGCTGTGGCCGACTGCTCAGTGACCCCGCCTGCACCATCAGGTCTGAGTGAGAGGTGGGCTGATGGGACATGGTGTGAAGAAGGGCTGGGGTGCGGGGCAGGAGTTAGGGGTGCAGCCAGTGGGGAGGGAGGTAGAATTGGTTAGGGAGAAGCACAGGGGGAGGTTTTGACTTTTGCCCCCGCTCCCACCCCAATTCTTGGCTTGGTGGACAAGTAGAAAAGGTCAGAAAAGAATGGCTACCTTCTCTCTCCACGGTTACATCATTTGATCCAGGATTGAGATAGAGGCCTAGAAAACAGATGAGGTCTTGGAGATGGTTGCGGTAGCTTTTACTTAGGCACATGGTGGGCTGCGGGGAGCGGGTTGCAGCTGTGTCAGTTTAGAACGGGTGGGGCCAGCAGTACTGAGTCGAGGCTCAGCCTGGCTCTGCTCCTAGCGCGTGGAAACCGCCCTAGTCCTCCCAAGAGCGAAGGCAGTCCCAAAGGCACTCAGATAAATAGGAGAGCTGGGTCTCGTCGCTTCTGTTGCCAGCCTAGGACAGTGGCCTGGAGACAAGAGAAACGCCCAGGTTACATACAGGACTAGTGAGAGGCGGGGAGGGGAAAGGCTTAGAGGTTTTGATTGCTAGGTCAGTCCGCCGCCCGTCCACACCGCCTCCAGCATGGGTTATCAGGCCTGATTAGGTCAGGTCCGTGTCAAGGCTCTGCACCTGTAAGCAACAGGAGACATTACACCCCTTTCCTCCAGACCTCACTCCTGCCACCCGTCCCGGATCTTTTTCCAACCACGTCCTCCCTGGAGACGGTGGAGGTGGGGCTTGGCTTCTAGGCGAATCTCTCCTGGGCCAGTGAAGATCCAGAGGGTGGCCCCCAGTAGCACCGCCACAAGCCCTGACCAGGACCAATCAAATAAAGAGATGGGACCCGGCCCAAGCTCCGGCGAGCCCCATGGGCGGAGCCCAAGGGCTCTGGACCCTATTGATTGGCCGCTGTAGTAGAGCTGTCTCTTTAGGATTGAACCTTTTCCTATCGGGAGGCGGAGCCGCGTGCCCCGTTCACCAATAGGGTCCAGAGAACCCGCCTTTTACAGACGCACTTCCGGACCAATTCCTGAGTACTAGTATTACTTCCGGGGCATACTCCAAGACCCCGAGCCGCGATTGGGCGACCGTGAAGGGCACTTCCGGAGCCCAGGTGCTCGGGTTCTTCGGCAGGAGCAGGAAGATGGAGCTCCTCGCCTCGGTCCGTGTTTGGTCCGTCTTGTGGCTGCTGCTGCCCACGCTTGGCCAGGTCGGCGCCAGCGGCCGCGCACCTTGGTGCTGCTGGACAACCTCAACGTGCGGAGACGCATTCGCTTTTCTTCCAGAGTTTGAAGGGTAAGACGGGCCCGACGGCAGCGCTTGGCCAGCTAGAAAACAGATGAGGTCTTGGAGATGGTTGCGGTAGCTTTTACTTAGGCACATGGTGGGCTGCGGGGAGCGGGTTGCAGCTGTGTCAGTTTAGAACGGGTGGGGCCAGCAGTACTGAGTCGAGGCTCAGCCTGGCTCTGCTCCTAGCGCGTGGAAACCGCCCTAGTCCTCCCAAGAGCGAAGGCAGTCCCAAAGGCACTCAGATAAATAGGAGAGCTGGGTCTCGTCGCTTCTGTTGCCAGCCTAGGACAGTGGCCTGGAGACAAGAGAAACGCCCAGGTTACATACAGGACTAGTGAGAGGCGGGGAGGGGAAAGGCTTAGAGGTTTTGATTGCTAGGTCAGTCCGCCGCCCGTCCACACCGCCTCCAGCATGGGTTATCAGGCCTGATTAGGTCAGGTCCGTGTCAAGGCTCTGCACCTGTAAGCAACAGGAGACATTACACCCCTTTCCTCCAGACCTCACTCCTGCCACCCGTCCCGGATCTTTTTCCAACCACGTCCTCCCTGGAGACGGTGGAGGTGGGGCTTGGCTTCTAGGCGAATCTCTCCTGGGCCAGTGAAGATCCAGAGGGTGGCCCCCAGTAGCACCGCCACAAGCCCTGACCAGGACCAATCAAATAAAGAGATGGGACCCGGCCCAAGCTCCGGCGAGCCCGCCATGGGCGGAGCCCAAGGGCTCTGGACCCTATTGATTGGCCGCTGTAGTAGAGCTGTCTCTTTAGGATTGAACCTTTTCCTATCGGGAGGCGGAGCCGCGTGCCCCGTTCACCAATAGGGTCCAGAGAACCCGCCTTTTACAGACGCACTTCCGGACCAATTCCTGAGTACTAGTATTACTTCCGGGGCATACTCCAAGACCCCGAGCCGCGATTGGGCGACCGTGAAGGGCACTTCCGGAGCCCAGGTGCTCGGGTTCTTCGGCAGGAGCAGGAAGATGGAGCTCCTCGCCTCGGTCCGTGTTTGGTCCGTCTTGTGGCTGCTGCTGCCCACGCTTGGCCAGGTCGGCGCCAGCGGCCCGCGCACCTTGGTGCTGCTGGACAACCTCAACGTGCGGGAGACGCATTCGCTTTTCTTCCAGAGTTTGAAGGGTAAGACGGGCCCGAGGAGGCGGCAGGCGAAAGCTCGGGGTTGGGAAGGCCCGCAAGCCCGACGACATGGGCCACCCTCCCTCCCACTCGAGCTGGGCGTCCGGGTGTGACCTGCCGCTCGTGGGACGGGAGGCCGGGGTGAGGGAAGGACCGTCATGGTCTCTGCAGCGGTGGTTTCTCTTTGCGGTCCATCTGCCTCAGCTCCCTGTTTTCTTCCAGATCGGGGCTTTGTACTCACATTCAAGACCGCCGATGATCCCAGCCTGTCCCTCATCAAGTACGGGGAGTTTCTCTATGACAATCTCATCATCTTCTCCCCTTCAGTGGAAGGTGAGTGCTGCGGCTCGCTCCCGGAACTGGGATCCGAGGCCCAGGACTGATGTACCACTTTCCTCGGGATCTTGGGCATGTTTTGGGATGGAATGGGTCGCCAGCCCTGGGCGCTGCTGCTGGCAGAGAAGAGGAAAATGTTAACCTGTAATCTGGGCTTAAGAGAGGATGTCTTCTTCCAGAGACACAGCTGAGGATTGTGGGGTTGAGTGTTGTTGCAGACCTTAGATCTCCCGGCGCCGCTACGCGGAGAAGGGGGTTTTCTCTATGAAGGGCCTCAGATGGACACCTCTGCACGCCCCCTTGGGTTTGCCTTTGTGGAAAGAGGAAATGGCTTGCTCTGAGTGTGATTCTTCTGTAGAGGGGCATTGATGGTCGTTGATCCTCAGAATTCAGATTGACTCATAGTTAGGCTGAAAAGAACCTTTAGTGATTACCTAGTCCAACCCCCTAGTTGAGGCTGGGCTTAGCAGAGAGCTAGCTGTTGAACCAAATGAACATCTTCACTAAATTTTCCATTTGACATTCCTGTGACAGCTTAGGGCAACTCAGCCCACCACTAGACAACTCTGTGAAGAAATTCTTGTATTAAACTGAAATTTGTCTCCCACTTGCTGCTTTGTTTATTTCCGTCAGAAAGCAAAAGGGTTTCTGGTACTCCCTAGGGCCTTCGAGAATAGGTCTAATGCTTATTTTGCTTACAGGTGTAGCCTTCACATAATTGAGGCCTGAATTATTCAGTTGTTTTCCTCTCCAGACTAAATAGCCTCTGTTCTTTTGGCTGTCTCCCCTTTCTTTTGCTTTTTCTTTGGTGAGGCTCCTGGTCATTCTCTTCTTTAGTGGCTTCAGTTTATCTTTTCCTCAGAGGACACAGAAGTTTTCCCTGTCTGGGATAAGACAAGGACTGCCATATCTCCCTTCAGCTCATGAAGCTTAGGAGGGTGTTCACTTCACTGGCATCGATTTTCTTCTCTGTGGTTCTTGTAAGATTGGGATCTGACAAATCCCTGACGTATTGATGTGTCAAGATATCCAAGATGCAGTGGAGGGACTGTCTGTGTTGTGCCCAGGAGGGTCACTGAGAGGGAGGGAAGCGGTGGAGGTGGGCTGCAGGAGGTGGAGGGAGGCTGTGGCTGGGAGGAATGGTAGCGCATAAAGCACTGCTTCAGAGGTCTGAGTCGTGTCTGTACCCCCTTCGTGATTTTTACCACCTTCCGTGTTTGTGCTAATGCTGTTTTTCTTCAAGTCAACCTGCTTTTAACAAAACAGTTTAAAAGGAAACTAGTAATGAAGCCACTGTCACCACTGAAAGTGGAAAGCCAGCATTGTACCATCATTTGCTTTCTGTGGCAGGAAACTGTCACAGAATGAATGCAGTGCTGTCGAGTTAACTAGCTGATTCTTGACCTGCTGGGGGCTTTGGACCTGAGGCATCCTCTAAAGAGGGGATGAGCTGATTTACAGAAGGGTTGAGACCTGTATTGAACTGTGTTCATTCTCTTTGATGGAGAAAGCTGGAAAGATAACTGGAAACGGGATGTCTCTCTTAGAGAGTGAGTGCTATTTGAAGCCCTGCCCCATACCTCTGTTGTCTCCTTTTATGCCTCTTGCAGGGTGGGGACTATTGTAGGNAACCCCTCAGATACTCCTGGGAGAAGGCTAGAATGGAGGTCAGGGGCATTCAGGTAACGGCTCCGCTCTGAGGGTCCTTCTGTGTTACTTGTGACCGCTGTGGCCCTCTCGGTGTGAGGATGCTGGTCTGGCTTCTTCCTGCAAAAAAGGGGGGGCTAGAATAGGTCTAATGCTTATTTTGCTTACAGGTGTAGCCTTCACATAATTGAGGCCTGAATTATTCAGTTGTTTTCCTCTCCAGACTAAATAGCCTCTGTTCTTTTGGCTGTCTCCCCTTTCTTTTGCTTTTTCTTTGGTGAGGCTCCTGGTCATTCTCTTCTTTAGTGGCTTCAGTTTATCTTTTCCTCAGAGGACACAGAAGTTTTCCCTGTCTGGGATAAGACAAGGACTGCCATATCTCCCTTCAGCTCATGAAGCTTAGGAGGGTGTTCACTTCACTGGCATCGATTTTCTTCTCTGTGGTTCTTGTAAGATTGGGATCTGACAAATCCCTGACGTATTGATGTGTCAAGATATCCAAGATGCAGTGGAGGGACTGTCTGTGTTGTGCCCAGGAGGGTCACTGAGAGGGAGGGAAGCGGTGGAGGTGGGCTGCAGGAGGTGGAGGGAGGCTGTGGCTGGGAGGAATGGTAGCGCATAAAGCACTGCTTCAGAGGTCTGAGTCGTGTCTGTACCCCCTTCGTGATTTTTACCACCTTCCGTGTTTGTGCTAATGCTGTTTTTCTTCAAGTCAACCTGCTTTTAACAAAACAGTTTAAAAGGAAACTAGTAATGAAGCCACTGTCACCACTGAAAGTGGAAAGCCAGCATTGTACCATCATTTGCTTTCTGTGGCAGGAAACTGTCACAGAATGAATGCAGTGCTGTCGAGTTAACTAGCTGATTCTTGACCTGCTGGGGGCTTTGGACCTGAGGCATCCTCTAAAGAGGGGATGAGCTGATTTACAGAAGGGTTGAGACCTGTATTGAACTGTGTTCATTCTCTTTGATGGAGAAAGCTGGAAAGATAACTGGAAACGGGATGTCTCTCTTAGAGAGTGAGTGCTATTTGAAGCCCTGCCCCATACCTCTGTTGTCTCCTTTTATGCCTCTTGCAGGGTGGGGACTATTGTAGGAAACCCCCTCAGATACTCCTGGGGAGAAGGCTAGAATACGCTGGAGGTCAGGGGCATTCAGGGTAACGGCTCCGCTCTGAGGGTCCTTCTGTGTTACTTGTGACCGCTGTGGCCCTCTCGGTGTGAGGATGCTGGTCTGGCTTCTTCCTGCATGTGTTGGCGGGTTCCTTGCCTTTTTGGGATCTGGAAGCTCCCAAGGCACATGCATTAATGACTACAGGAGAAGGATTCTTTTAGCACGTCCTCTGCACCCGGGAAAGACTGGGTCCTTGTTTTATAGATGGGGAAATGGGCTCAGAAAGGTGAAGAGGTTGCCAGATTTAAGCCCAGGTATCTCAGCATCATTCATACGGATGTGAGAGTTTGACCGTAAAGAAGACTGAGTGCTGAGGAATTGATACTTTTGAATTATGCTAAAGAAGACTCTTGAAAGTCCTTTGGACTTTCAAGAAAATCAAACCAGTCCCTCCTAAAAGAAATCAACCCTGAATATTCATTGGAAAGACAGATGCTGAAGGTGAAGCTCTAGTATTTTGCCACCTGATGCGAAGAGCCAAGTCACTGGAATAGACCCAGCATCAGCTGGGAAAGACTGAAGGCAGGAGAAGAGGGTGGCAGAGGATGGGATGGTTAGACAGCATCACTGACTCAATGGATATAAACTTGAGCAAACTAGGAAACTCCAGAAGATAGTGGAGGTAAGAGGAACCTGCATGCTGCAGTCCATGAGTTCGCAAAAAGTTGGACACGACATTAGTGACTAAATAAGAAATGAGTTTCATAGCCTAGGTCACTATGCTGGAGTTTCAGAAGCAACAGCCCTGACGTTTTGGGCTGGCGATTCTGCGTTGTGCACGCGGTCTTGGTCCATGCAGCATCATGAGCCCCAGCCCAGCAGGTACCACAGCCTCCTTCCCCTGGTGATGAGAAACATCTCCGGGCATTGCCCTGGGTGGCAGAGTCGTCTTGGTTGGGAACCACAGTGCTGGTCCAGGAAGCTGTGTGGTGTTGTCTAAGGATCTGCCCGGCCTCTCTGGAGGAGGGTGGGCGGATGGCTTGGTGTGGCGTGAGGGCTTGAGACCCTCCGCCCGGATGTTCTGTCTGTGCCTGACAGTAAGGCGCTGTGCTTTTATTTCTCCTGAAAATCACCTCTCAGAAAAGAGGGCTGTTCTCATATTCATATCTTCACAGAGTTATATTGTGGAGTCACTTCTAATTGCCCAGTGGATGTAACAGACAGACTCCTGGGTCCAGTCCCAATAGGTGGCACCTCCAAACCGCCAGCTGCTCGGGCAAGAAATCTTGGGGTTCCTACTGCCTCTCTCCACCCCCATGTCAGGCTTGACCCTCCCCTCCTCTCCCCTCCACGCCCCCTACTGCAGCAGTCCGGTCATCGCTTTTCACTGCCTGGGTGACTGCAGCGGTCTCCTAACCCTGTACCTGATGCCCCTCCTTGCTGCCAGAACCATCCTTGAGAAACATAAACAGATCCTGTTGTTCTCCTGCTCGAAGCACCCCAGTGGCTCCTCCTCGTGGCCACTGTCGTCACAGAGCCACAGAACCTGCAGCCACGGGCCTCCTCTGCCGCTCCTCGCCCCTGGCTCTCTCCAGCTGAGCTGTGCTGGGCTCCCTGCGGGTGACGGGCCCTCCGCCGCCCTGCCCACCATTTACCTGGTTCACTGTCACAGCTTCTCAGACACACTTGCCTGAGGTCTCCCCTGACTAGCATACAAGAGCTCCTTGTCCCACTTTGGGTTTTTTTGGTCCAGAATAAATTTTCATGTAATGGAGAGGTGAGTTACTGAGCACTCTCGCCGTTGCTTTATGTTGAACGTCAAGGGCGCCCTTTGGGGGAGGCTCTTGAGCCTTTAGCAGCCCCACTCAGTGCTGGGTCTGGATGTTTATGGCCGTCACCTGACCCAGGGACCAAAAAAGGGTATGCTCTCACAGCTACAGGTGCTAGAAATTGTGCCCTTTTGGTGATCACCTTAAGACGGTATATGAAGTGGTCCTGTTTTGACTGTCCTGGACCTGAATCTGCAGGGTGCTGGGATGTTTCATTGCTCCTCCTGAAGGTCTGTGAATTTGAGCCGTTGTTTTGGATCTTCACACTGAGGTGATGGGAGCCTTGTCCTTGGGTCAAGGGGCCCGGGGGCCCCCCCCCGGGGGGGGGGTTGGATTCTTTCAGATTTTGGAGGCAATATCAACGTGCTAGGGCTTGCTCTTCTGTCTGTGCCTGACATAGGGTGCTTTTATTTCTCCTGAAAAGCACATCTCAGAAAAGAGGGCTGTTCTCATATTCATATCTTCACAGAGTTATATTGTGGAGTCACTTCTAATTGCCCAGTGGATGTAACAGACAGACTCCTGGGTCCAGTCCCAATAGGTGGCACCTCCAAACCGCCAGCTGCTCGGGCAAGAAATCTTGGGGTTCCTACTGCCTCTCTCCACCCCCATGTCAGGCTTGACCCTCCCCTCCTCTCCCCTCCACGCCCCCTACTGCAGCAGTCCGGTCATCGCTTTTCACTGCCTGGGTGACTGCAGCGGTCTCCTAACCCTGTACCTGATGCCCCTCCTTGCTGCCAGAACCATCCTTGAGAAACATAAACAGATCCTGTTGTTCTCCTGCTCGAAGCACCCCAGTGGCTCCTCCTCGTGGCCACTGTCGTCACAGAGCCACAGAACCTGCAGCCACGGGCCTCCTCTGCCGCTCCTCGCCCCTGGCTCTCTCCAGCTGAGCTGTGCTGGGCTCCCTGCGGGTGACGGGCCCTCCGCCGCCCCTGCCCACCATTTACCTGGTTCACTGTCACAGCTTCTCAGACACACTTGCCTGAGGTCTCCCCTGACTAGCATACAAGAGCTCCTTGTCCCACTTTGGGTTTTTTTGGTCCAGAATAAATTTTCATGTAATGGAGAGGTGAGTTACTGAGCACTCTCGCCGTTGCTTTATGTTGAACGTCAAGGGCGCCCTTTGGGGGAGGCTCTTGAGCCTTTAGCAGCCCCACTCAGTGCTGGGTCTGGATGTTTATGGCCGTCACCTGACCCAGGGACCAAAAGAGGGTATGCTCTCACAGCTACAGGTGCTAGAAATTGTGCCCTTTTGGTGATCACCTTAAGACGGTATATGAAGTGGTCCTGTTTTGACTGTCCTGGACCTGAATCTGCAGGGTGCTGGGATGTTTCATTGCTCCTCCTGAAGGTCTGTGAATTTGAGCCGTTGTTTTTGGATCTTCACACTGAGGTGATGGGAGCCTTGTCCTGGGTCAGGGCGTGCATGGTAGAGGTTCCCTGGCTTCGGGCCTCCTGAGGGTGCTCTCCTGTGATTCGTGGTGCCTGGTCAGTGGGTCACCCTCCCCACCCAGATGTCAGAGGAGCCGTGAGAGGACACTTCGGGGTCATGAGTCTGGTGATTCTTTCAGATTTTGGAGGCAATATCAACGTGGAGACCATCAGCACCTTTATCGATGGTGGAGGGAGTGTCCTGGTAGCTGCCAGCTCAGACATCGGTAAGCCTGACTGGGAAGTTGTGCTTTCCACCCTCTCTCCAGGGAGCTTAGAGAGGCGGGAGCGGGGAGCTCTGCCAGGGAGGGGCCACTCCAGCGCCGGTCGATCCCTCCTGTGCTTTCCCACTGTGACAGAGCCAATGAGGTAAGAAGCAGGTCCTTTTAAGGGCTGGTTTTGGTTTTGGTTTTTGGTGGCTCTTCTCTTACAAAAAGAAGGGGGAAGATTTAACAGATTATTCTTTCCTATTTGGACATTTTCAAAGATACTTGAAAGCAGGTAGAAGAGAGTACTTTGCACCAATGAGCACCCCCTGGCCAGTCTTGTTTCCTTTCTTCCAGTGTGGACGGGCTTTTAAAACTATATTGGGTGGGGCTCTTGGTGGGGTGATGCAGAAGAAGAGAGAAACCTTGTAAGCCCAGGCTCATCCAGATCAGGTTTCCCTGAGGAACTTACTTTGCTCCAAAGCAAGTTTTGCACAGAACCAAGATCACTGTGTTTGTTGGGAGAGAGAGACGGTCCAGTGGTGGTGGTCTACCAGTTCAGAGTCTAGCTCCTGCGGGCAGAACACTGTGCTGATGCCTGGGGTGCAGTGGGGGCTGTACCTGGCCAGGTGAAGCTGCAGGGCCCTGGTGTTGACCGGTAGAGAGCGAGTCACGAGGAAGCGAGGACGAGGGACTCTGCTTGGCCCAGGACCCGCCTTCCGGGCTCAGTCAGGCACCTCTTGGGTCTGCAGGCGACCCCCTCCGAGAGCTGGGCAGCGAGTGTGGGATCGAGTTTGACGAGGAGAAAACGGCTGTGATCGACCATCACAACTATGACATCTCAGACCTTGGCCAGGTAACCAGGACTGTCAGCTTGCAGGTTTCAGGCCCTAATAGCAAAGTCAGCCTGGAAACCATGAGGGAGTCAGGAGGGATTCCCTGGCCGGGGGGCCTTCTCCTGACCCATTCCCTCTGCTTCGGCAGCACACGCTCATCGTGGCCGACACGGAGAACCTGCTGAAGGCCCCGACCATTGTTGGGAAATCGTCTCTGAATCCCATCCTCTTTCGGGGTGTGGGGTGAGTGAGCGAGAGGCCGCTGGAAGCCTAGGGAAGAAGGGATCACTTGTCGGGAGACCAGTCCAAACCTGTGATTACTGGGGGGCTTTCCTTCCCCCAGAGCTCCTGGGTGAGATTGATATGTGATGTGAAGAGTCAGACTCCATTGTTACAGCAAGAGGAGGGCCAGATGTTTGGATCTAAGGAAGTGGGATTAATTCCTGTGAAGGAGGGCTCCCAGGGCACCCCAGGTCCTTTGGGCTCAGTTCTTGGGGTCAGAGTTGGGCAGTTCTCTTTTCCTTCTCCAGGATGGTGGCTGACCCTGACAACCCTTTGGTGCTGGACATCCTGACGGGCTCTTCCACCTCGTACTCCTTCTTCCCGGATAAACCCATCACCCAGGTGAGGGGGCCCTTTTCAGCCTCGAGGCTTCTAGCCCTCAGGCCCTGCAAAGCACTTTCCGTTTGAAAACAGGGACCTCCAGGAGAGCACCCTTCGCTGAGGCACTGAGCTGAGAAGCTGCTGGGCGGAGAGGAGGGCAGCAGCAGGAGGGGCCCAGCTGCGGGTCCTTTGCTCTGGGAGAGAGACGGTCCAGTGGTGGTGGTCTACCAGTTCAGAGTCTAGCTCCTGCGGCAGAACACTGTGCTGATGCCTGGGGTGCAGTGGGGCTGTACCTGGCCAGGTGAAGCTGCAGGGCCCTGGTGTTGACCGGTGAGAGCGAGTCACGAGGCGAGGACGAGGGACTCTGCTTGGCCCAGGACCCGCCTTCCGGGCTCAGTCAGGCACCTCTTGGGTCTGCAGGCGACCCCCTCCGAGAGCTGGGCAGCGAGTGTGGGATCGAGTTTGACGAGGAGAAAACGGCTGTGATCGACCATCACAACTATGACATCTCAGACCTTGGCCAGGTAACCAGGACTGTCAGCTTGCAGGTTTCAGGCCCTAATAGCAAAGTCAGCCTGGAAACCATGAGGGAGTCAGGAGGGATTCCCTGGCCGGGGGGCCTTCTCCTGACCCATTCCCTCTGCTTCGGCAGCACACGCTCATCGTGGCCGACACGGAGAACCTGCTGAAGGCCCCGACCATTGTTGGGAAATCGTCTCTGAATCCCATCCTCTTTCGGGGTGTGGGGTGAGTGAGCGAGAGGCCGCTGGAAGCCTAGGGAAGAAGGGATCACTTGTCGGGAGACCAGTCCAAACCTGTGATTACTGGGGGGCTTTCCTTCCCCCAGAGCTCCTGGGTGAGATTGATATGTGATGTGAAGAGTCAGACTCCATTGTTACAGCAAGAGGAGGGCCAGATGTTTGGATCTAAGGAAGTGGGATTAATTCCTGTGAAGGAGGGCTCCCAGGGCACCCCAGGTCCTTTGGGCTCAGTTCTTGGGGTCAGAGTTGGGCAGTTCTCTTTTCCTTCTCCAGGATGGTGGCTGACCCTGACAACCCTTTGGTGCTGGACATCCTGACGGGCTCTTCCACCTCGTACTCCTTCTTCCCGGATAAACCCATCACCCAGGTGAGGGGCCTTTGCAGCCTCGAGGCTTCTAGCCCTCAGGCCCTGCAAAGCACTTTCCGTTTGAAAACAGGGACCTCCAGGAGAGCACCCTTCGCTGAGGCACTGAGCTGAGAAGCTGCTGGGCGGAGAGGAGGGCAGCAGCAGGAGGGGCCCAGCTGCGGGTCCTTTGCTCTGGTTCCTTCTCTCCCCCCCGGCTGACAGCCTTGTGTTGTTCCCAGTACCCCCATGCAGTGGGGAAGAACACCCTCCTTATCGCGGGGCTGCAGGCCAGGAACAATGCCCGGGTCATCTTCAGCGGCTCTCTTGACTTCTTCAGCGACGCCTTCTTCAACTCAGCAGTGCAGAAGGCCGCGCCTGGCTCCCAGAGGTAGACACAGTGTGGAGGCGCCTAGGGGTGGGTCTGTGTGGATAGGGAGGAAGGAGCCTTTTAGCTGAAAGTGCTGGAGGCTAAGTAGCTTCAGGTGCTTTATTTGAAGACTTTATCACTGTATTGCTGGTGTTGCCAGTCTAGACTTTCCAGGGTAGTTACGGCTTATCTGGAGATGTTTTGGTGGTGCTGGAGGTGGTGGTTCAGTCACTAAGTCACGTGTGACTCTTTGCAACCCCATGGGCTGCGGCCTGCCAGACTTCCCTGTCCTTCACTATCTCCCAGAGTGCTCACATTCATGTCCATTGGTATTTTGGTAATTGTACGTTTATCGTGTAGGTGACACCCAGACCAGCACTGCACACCCGTCACTTCCTGTGTTCCCATTAACCAGGGTTCCTGGATGTGTACGGCCTCCAGGCAGAGCCTGGCTGGGGTCGCTGGTCTTGGTGGTTTACCTTGGTGGGTGATGTCTGGTTCCCCAGGCACCGCTGCAGGGAAGCTGGTCCCGGGCCTGCAGCACCCCCGTCTCCCCTTCTGCAGGTATTCCAAGACGGGCAACTACGAGCTGGCTGTGGCCCTCTCCCGCTGGGTGTTCAAGGAGGAGGGTGTCCTCCGTGTGGGGCCTGTGTCCCATCATCGGGTGGGCGAGACAGCCCCACCCAACGCCTACACGGTCACTGACCTAGTGGTAAGAGCTTGGACAGGAGGGCCCCAGGCTTTTGGCTAAGTTGATTCTGCTCAAAAGTACTTACTGAACATGTCTGTCTTGGGTCTGAGGAGACTAAACAAGGCTGAGTAAGTTCATCCTCACCTAAGAACGTCAGTTCAAGTGCAGAGAGCCTGGCGCATCAACTCAGATCCTAAAGGTGGCCTTCTGTGGAGGAGGTGCACTTTGGCTGTTCTGGGGGAACGCGGAGGTGGGCGGGGCTCTGCTGGTTTACTCTGCGGGGAGCAGAGTTCACATCTGAGTTGGGTTTTGAGGATGAATCTGTCAGGAAGAGAAGCCGGGAAAGGCTAGAGCGGCAGCATTGGAAGCAAGGATGCTCAGGAGCGCCCAGTGCATTTGGGGGGTGCCGGCTTCCACAGGCGTGTAAAGGGGTGAAGATGTGAGTCAGAGGGCTGAGCCGGCCGGGTGGTGTTCTCTGTCACTGTCGCGGTGGTGGGTGGGACTTGCGCAAGTTTTCAGACGCTGTGGGGAGTTCCTGCCAGAGTCGTGGTGGGGATTCAGTGCAGCTGAATGTGGGGGCGCCCCACCAGTCGCTGGCCACCCGGCTCACCGGCCACTTGTCTCAGGAGTACAGCATCGTGATTGAGCAGCTCTCAGACGGCAAGTGGGTCCCCTTTGACGGTGACGACATTCAGCTGGAGTTTGTCCGCATTGATCCTTTTGTGAGGACCTTCTTGAAGAGGAAAGGTAAGTGCAACTCTTGCAAGAGAAAGCTCTGGAAGCCCGTTCCTGCCTCAGGCTGGCTCTCGTGCAGCTCAAGAGATGGCCCGGGAGCTCCTCCTGGCAACGTGTCTCAACTCTTCCCCAGGTGGGAAGTACAGTGTCCAGTTCAAGCTGCCGGATGTGTACGGCGTGTTCCAGTTCAAAGTGGATTACAACCGACTGGGCTACACGCACCTGTACTCCTCCACGCAGGTAAGCTGGCCCGCGGCCCCGCGCCCTGCCTGCCCGGCCCGCCTGCGCCTCTGCCGGGCCAGGCCTGCCACCCCTGTCGCGCCCCAGGTGTCCGTGCGGCCGCTGCAGCACACGCAGTACGAGCGCTTCATCCCCTCGGCCTACCCCTACTACGCCAGCGCCTTCTCCATGATGGTCGGGCTCTTCCTCTTCAGCGTCGTCTTCTTGCACATGAAGGAGAAGGAGAAGTCGGACTGAGGGGCCAGCGCCTGCACTTCTTACGATAGAGACAAAGGGTTTTTATCAGATTGTGTTTTCTCTCTCTTTATGGGTTTTTTTTTTTTTTTGGCTTTGGTTTAGTTTTTTGTTGTTTTTTTTAAAGCCATGGACAGTGGCACAACTTACCTCAGTGGGAGATGGAACATTTGAGTACCAAGGGGTGGAGGGTCAGGGAATAATTTCTAAGTTTTTCCATCTTGAATGCTAAGTGTATTTTTCATATGTGAAGTTAACTCTCATTTTTAAAATAAAGAGAACCAGCGCCCTCAGATTTCATCTGGCCCTGTTATGCTTTGATTGTGGGGATGCTGTTGAGAAATGACTGGCTACAAAGGAGTAAATAAGTGACTTTTTTTTTTAAAGATTTATTTATTTATTTATTTTGGGGCGGGGGTCGGGTTGGGGAGGGAGGGGAGCGGGCAGGCCCAAGTGACCTTTTTTAATTTTGCTGAAGTCTGGCAATGACGGAGCTGTTTGAGTGTCAAGGGACAAAGTAAGGTTAATAAAGGCCAGTGGGGACATCACTGAGATGGGAGAGCTAGGGTAGCAGCATTTGATTTTAATAGAATTATGGAACTGCTTGGTTCAAAAGAACCTTACATCATGTTCACCTTGCTTTAGACTATAGCTGTGCCCCTGAAAAGCCCATGGGTCAAACTGTATGTAAAACCCCTTCCTCACTGGTTGTCCTTACAGCATAAGAATCAATCACTCTTAAAGCCAAGGATTCAGCTTGAAGCACTTACTCTGCTGTTGTCAGTATGCATTTAATTCTTCACAATTCCTGTAAGAAATGCTAGTCAGAAGGGAAACTTGGCAAGTTTAGCACCCCGTGCTGGTGATGATTTCCATCTTTTCAGTCACCTGAGCCCTGCTAGACTCAAGTGAGTGGCTGCTCGCGCTCTGCGACAAGCCCTCAAGAGGAGCCAGAGCCGTGCCGGGGCACGCGCGTGACTGCAGAGGCTCCCTCGTGTCTCAAGTCTCGCTCGCACATTTGTCACTCTGATCCTGACTATCCTGACCTGTGTGACTGCTGGCCTCAGCACAGGCAGCACGCAGACTCACGTGGAACGCACGTCTAATCCTCATCAGCTCAGCCTCACCTAACAGACCTGCCCAGCCCCTGACTCTTCAGAGGCCTGTGACGACAGGACGCTCTGGGCAGCAGATCTCACCCTGACACAGAGCTCATCCTTTAGATCTGTGCGCACAGGGCTGGGCACGTCTTCAGTGCTGGTGCACAAAGCAGCCTGGTGACTGGTTAGCATCTGAGAGGTAGGCCCTTTGCAGTCATCTAGACCCGGGGCCAGCAAACCTGACCTGTGGGCCAGTCTGGCCTGCTGCCTGTTTTTTGTGGGCCTGGAAGTCAAAAATGGTTTTTATGTTTTAAGAGGTTGAAAAAGTTGAGAATATGCAGTGGCACATGAAATCCAGATCTTAGCGTCCCTAAGTGAAGCTGACCTGTTTGTTTACGTATTAAGTAAGGGTGCCTTTGCACCACAACAGCAGAGCTGACTGGCTGCGACAGCCTGAGTATGGCCCTGGACAGAAAAAGTTTGTCAACCTGTATCTAGAGCAGCTTCTTCATATTACAGGTGCGAGACCGTCCGTCCACAGGGGCTAGACGGTGCAGTAGAATCACACAGCCAGAGTCAGGAGCTAGACTGTGAATTCAGGCTGCTCCTTCCATCTGCCAAACCCAAGGCCTTCTCGTCACTGACCGGCCCTCCCCACATCGTCTTTCCTCCTGACTCCCCCACCCCCTCACCTAGGAGCCCCTCCCTCAGCACTCACAGACCATCGACACAGATACCGAGAAGCTCTTTTAGTATTCACCAGCTACAGCAGCCGTCACGAGGCTTCCCTCCAGGAGTCGAGGAGGAGAGCCGCCTGGCTCAGCGCTTCATACTCCAGGTTGGCCAGAAATAACATCTTCATTTTCGTTTCCACACAGTTCTTCTCGGTCAGCCTGTTGGCTAACAGCGTGGCGGCTGACTGCTGGAGGAGCCAGCCAATCATCTCGTCTAGTTTCAGGTTCTTCAGGGCTAGTGTGTGTTCACCCCAGAGGCTGAGATGGAGCACGTTGGCAGCCACTCGGGCAGATGGCCTCTGTAAGAGTAAGGGGAGCAGAAGCTTAGAACACCTGTGACCGAGTCTTTGCCCACAGCCGCTTTGTGAACGCCCTGTTTCAGGGCCTCTTCTCTGGCCCTGAGCAAACTCTTCTCCACCCTTCTCTCAGCACACACCCTTCCTGCACACACACTGGCTGATTTGACCCACGCTCCAGGCTTTCCCATGGGTACAAACTTTGGGGTGGGGAGGGGGGGGGACATTGTTGGACTAGCCTCCCCATCCTGGGCCTTTTTTTTTTTCTTCAAATTTTGGCCTCTTTTATTGGTCTTTAATTTATTTATTTTCATCCATCTTGGCCTCCCACTGCAGTGGCCTCTCTCGTTGCAGAGCACCGGCTCTGGGCACATGTGCTCCAGAGCGCTGGCTTGTAGTTAGACACACCAGTCCAGCCGCTCTGCGGCATGTGGGATCTTCCCAGGCCAGGGATCGATCCAGCGCCTCGCACTGCAAGGTGGACTCTTTACCCACTGATGCAAACTAGCCTTTTTGATTAGAAAAACTGTTTTGTTGTTGGCTGTGCAGCACCACAACAGCAGAGTCAGTGGGGCCTACGAAAAAGTTTGTCAACCTGTATCTAGAGCAGCTTCTTCATATTACAGGTGCGAGACCGTCCGTCCACAGGGGCTGCGGTGCAGTAGAATCACACAGCCAGAGTCAGGAGCTAGNCTGNGANTTNAGNCTGCTCCTTCCATCTGCCAAACCCAAGGCCTTCTCGTCACTGACCGGCCCTCCCCACATCGTCTTTCCTCCTGACTCCCCCACCCCCTCACCTAGGAGCCCCTCCCTCAGCACTCACAGACCATCGACACAGATACCGAGAAGCTCTTTTAGTATTCACCAGCTACAGCAGCCGTCACGAGGCTTCCCTCCAGGAGTCGAGGAGGAGAGCCGCCTGGCTCAGCGCTTCATACTCCAGGTTGGCCAGAAATAACATCTTCATTTTCGTTTCCACACAGTTCTTCTCGGTCAGCCTGTTGGCTAACAGCGTGGCGGCTGACTGCTGGAGGAGCCAGCCAATCATCTCGTCTAGTTTCAGGTTCTTCAGGGCTAGTGTGTGTTCACCCCAGAGGCTGAGATGGAGCACGTTGGCAGCCACTCGGGCAGATGGCCTCTGTAAGAGTAAGGGGAGCAGAAGCTTAGAACACCTGTGACCGAGTCTTTGCCCACAGCCGCTTTGTGAACGCCCTGTTTCAGGGCCTCTTCTCTGGCCCTGAGCAAACTCTTCTCCACCCTTCTCTCAGCACACACCCTTCCTGCACACACACTGGCTGATTTGACCCACGCTCCAGGCTTTCCCATGGGTACAAACTTTGGGGTGGGGAGGGGGGGGGACATTGTTGGACTAGCCTCCCCATCCTGGGCCTTTTTTTTTTTCTTCAAATTTTGGCCTCTTTTATTGGTCTTTAATTTATTTATTTTCATCCATCTTGGCCTCCCACTGCAGTGGCCTCTCTCGTTGCAGAGCACCGGCTCTGGGCACATGTGCTCCAGAGCGCTGGCTTGTAGTTAGACACACCAGTCCAGCCGCTCTGCGGCATGTGGGATCTTCCCAGGCCAGGGATCGATCCAGCGCCCCTCGCACTGCAAGGTGGACTCTTTACCCACTGGACTGCCAGGAAAGCCCCTAGGCCTTTTTTGATTAGAAAAACTGTTTTGTTGTTGGCTGTGCAGCATGGCATGTGGGCTTAGTTTCCTGACCAGGGATTGAACTTGTGTCCCTGCACTGGAATCTTGGACTATCTTGGCCTTTCAAAAGCCCAGGAGCTGCGTCGGGTGAGGGGAGCTGTCCTAGCTTTGTCACAGCAGCAAGCACCCATGCGATAGCCGGTCCTGTCAAAAGGTCTGAGCCCTGGTCTGTCTGTCTCTACTCAACGTACCAACTGAACTGGACCTGCCACTCCAATTAAAGTTTCAAGTATTAGTCTTGGTAGTAATTTCAGAATGCCTAGATCTCTTAGGAGATGTCATCACATCTGTCTGGTTAGATTTCAGCGGATTCTACGCCTTCATTAAACATGTCTTAAGACTGCGTCTCGGGCTTCCCTGGTGGTCCAGTGGGTAAGGACACCGCCTTGCAGTGCAAGGGGCACCGGTTCCATCCCTGGCCTGGGAGGATCCCACGTGCCGCGGAGCGGCTGGACCCATGTGTCCAATTACCGAGCCGGAGCTCTGGAGCGCATGCGCCCAGAGCCAGTGCTCTGCGACAACAGAGGCCACTGCGATGGGAGGCCCACACGGGCCAAAGAACAAAGATGGATGAAAATGGACAAATGAAAGACCAATAGAAGTGCCCCCCCCCCGCTCCCTCCCACCACAACCAAAATAAATAAATAAATCTTAAAAAAAAAAAAAGACTGTGTCTCTTGCCCTCTGAGTAATGTTAAGCAACTAACGCCGAGAGGAGCTGGCTGCTGGAATCCTGCCTGGGTGGCCAGCTCCTCTACTCCTGCCTTCATCAAGCCTGCTGTGTGTTCTCTGACTGACCTTTGCGGGGACGATGTTCGTTGGCCTTTTTTTCTTAAAGCCTCTTTTATTGGTCTTTAATTTATTTATTTTCATCCATCTTGGCCTCCCACTGCAGTGGCCTCTCTCGTTGCAGAGCACCGGCTCTGGGCACATGTGCTCCAGAGCGCTGGCTTGTAGTTAGACACACCAGTCCAGCCGCTCTGCGGCATGTGGGATCTTCCCAGGCCAGGGATCGATCCAGCGCCCCTCGCACTGCAAGGTGGACTCTTTACCCACTGGACTGCCAGGAAAGCCCCTAGGCCTTTTTTGATTAGAAAAACTGTTTTGTTGTTGGCTGTGCAGCATGGCATGTGGGCTTAGTTTCCTGACCAGGGATTGAACTTGTGTCCCTGCACTGGAATCTTGGACTATCTTGGCCTTTCAAAAGCCCAGGAGCTGCGTCGGGTGAGGGGAGCTGTCCTAGCTTTGTCACAGCAGCAAGCACCCATGCGATAGCCGGTCCTGTCAAAAGGTCTGAGCCCTGGTCTGTCTGTCTCTACTCAACGTACCAACTGAACTGGACCTGCCACTCCAATTAAAGTTTCAAGTATTAGTCTTGGTAGTAATTTCAGAATGCCTAGATCTCTTAGGAGATGTCATCACATCTGTCTGGTTAGATTTCAGCGGATTCTACGCCTTCATTAAACATGTCTTAAGACTGCGTCTCGGGCTTCCCTGGTGGTCCAGTGGGTAAGGACACCGCCTTGCAGTGCAAGGGGCACCGGTTCCATCCCTGGCCTGGGAGGATCCCACGTGCCGCGGAGCGGCTGGACCCATGTGTCCAATTACCGAGCCGGAGCTCTGGAGCGCATGCGCCCAGAGCCAGTGCTCTGCGACAACAGAGGCCACTGCGATGGGAGGCCCACACGGGCCAAAGAACAAAGATGGATGAAAACAGAGAAATGAAAGACCAATAGAAGTGGCCCGCCTGCTCCCCTCCCTCCCCAACCCCACCCCCACCAAAATAAATAAATAAATCTTAAAAAAAAAAAAAGACTGTGTCTCTTGCCCTCTGAGTAATGTTAAGCAACTAACGCCGAGAGGAGCTGGCTGCTGGAATCCTGCCTGGGTGGCCAGCTCCTCTACTCCTGCCTTCATCAAGCCTGCTGTGTGTTCTGTCTGTGACTGCGACCTTTGTAAGACAGAGGAGCCGTCTTTCACTCCAGTGCTTGCCCAGCCCTGCCCTTTCCTCTGGAAGGTGACCTGAGGGTTCCATCCCCACGACCCCTGTAAACCTGGGGCTGCCTCACCTTGCTGACCTCCCGCTGCAGCAGCGACCTTACCAGCCGTCTCACGGCCAGCGGCACTGACGTGGGCAATGCCGGCAGCTGAGCTTCCTGGTAACTGCGGCTTTCGAGGTGGGCCTTGCCCTGGCCGTAAAAGGGGTTGGGGAGCCCGAAGATTTCATAGGCGAGCGCTCCCACCGCCCAGGCGTCAGCCTTGCTGTAGTCGATCACTGCCCTGGGGCCGGGGCGGGCCGTGGCCACCTGCAGAAGGCAACCGGTGAGCAGTCCTGCGGTTGTACTTCGGACCTGGTCAGGCCCGTGGCACCTGATCTGCAGACTCATCTGAGCTGTGTCCCAAAGGAAGTGCCCAGCACCGGAGTGAACCATAGCTCAGATCCGGGATGACAAATGACTTTCGGCTGACACAACTCACCTCTCCTGGAACATCAGATCCAGGTAAAGAGGCAGGGAAGGGACTTCTGAGAAATTGCGGGTCAGAAAAGATGAAAGTTGAGTACACAGGGAGGAAGCCTCCCGGGAGAGGCTCTGCTGGCAGCGCCTGGCACGCTGGGCGGGACTCACCTCGGGAGCCATCAGGCAGCCGTTTCCACCACGGTCCACGTACCAGCTGGTGAAAGGCAACTGCAGGCCGACGCGCTCATCAGCCAGGCAGCAGCCGAAGTCTGTGATCACCAGCCAGGGGCAGCCGTCTGCGGAGGGACGCGCAGAGGTGAGCGGCCACATCGCCTCCCGTCCCCGCGCCCCGAGGCCCACCTAGGCGCCCACTAAAGCCACCATCAGCATGTGCTGAACAAGGAACACAGGCCAGCAAGGCCTGGACAGCTGCCCACCCTCCAGAGCTGAGTGGAGCCAGCTGCACAAATACGGACGTGCTTCCAGGAATGTTAAGCAACTAACGCCGAGAGGAGCTGGCTGCTGGAATCCTGCCTGGGTGGCCAGCTCCTCTACTCCTGCCTTCATCAAGCCTGCTGTGTGTTCTGTCTGTGACTGCGACCTTTGTAAGACAGAGGAGCCGTCTTTCACTCCAGTGCTTGCCCAGCCCTGCCCTTTCCTCTGGAAGGTGACCTGAGGGTTCCATCCCCACGACCCCTGTAAACCTGGGGCTGCCTCACCTTGCTGACCTCCCGCTGCAGCAGCGACCTTACCAGCCGTCTCACGGCCAGCGGCACTGACGTGGGCAATGCCGGCAGCTGAGCTTCCTGGTAACTGCGGCTTTCGAGGTGGGCCTTGCCCTGGCCGTAAAAGGGGTTGGGGAGCCCGAAGATTTCATAGGCGAGCGCTCCCACCGCCCAGGCGTCAGCCTTGCTGTAGTCGATCACTGCCCTGGGGCCGGGGCGGGCCGTGGCCACCTGCAGAAGGCAACCGGTGAGCAGTCCTGCGGTTGTACTTCGGACCTGGTCAGGCCCGTGGCACCTGATCTGCAGACTCATCTGAGCTGTGTCCCAAAGGAAGTGCCCAGCACCGGAGTGAACCATAGCTCAGATCCGGGATGACAAATGACTTTCGGCTGACACAACTCACCTCTCCTGGAACATCAGATCCAGGTAAAGAGGCAGGGAAGGGACTTCTGAGAAATTGCGGGTCAGAAAAGATGAAAGTTGAGTACACAGGGAGGAAGCCTCCCGGGAGAGGCTCTGCTGGCAGCGCCTGGCACGCTGGGCGGGACTCACCTCGGGAGCCATCAGGCAGCCGTTTCCACCACGGTCCACGTACCAGCTGGTGAAAGGCAACTGCAGGCCGACGCGCTCATCAGCCAGGCAGCAGCCGAAGTCTGTGATCACCAGCCAGGGGCAGCCGTCTGCGGAGGGACGCGCAGAGGTGAGCGGCCACATCGCCTCCCGTCCCCGCGCCCCGAGGCCCACCTAGGCGCCCACTAAAGCCACCATCAGCATGTGCTGAACAAGGAACACAGGCCAGCAAGGCCTGGACAGCTGCCCACCCTCCAGAGCTGAGTGGAGCCAGCTGCACAAATACGGACGTGCTTCCAGGAAATCAAGGCCCTCAAGCAAAAGACTGGATAAAACAGGTGCATTATAAATTAGTTATTTGTAGAAGGATTCATACAGAGTTCCTTTAAAAGGCAGTTCCTCCAGAATTTAATTGCATATTTAATTATCTTAAATCTTTCAGTTCAAAATTAGCAACATAAGAATCCACCTGTGACGCAGGAGACACAGGCTGAATCCCTAGGTTGGGAAGATCCCCTGAAGGAAATGGCAACCCACTCCAATATTCTTGCCTGGGAAATTCCATGGACAAAGAAGCCCAGCAGGTTATAGGCCGTGGGGGTCACAAAGAATTGGACACAACTTAGCAACTAAACAACAAAACAATGACCCTCCTTTATAGAATGCCCGAGTAGCCACTCCTTGTTTCGCTTGAATGCTTCCAGTGATGGGGAGCTCACTGCCAGAGGCAGCTGGGCTAACATTCAAGCAGCACTCTCTTTTTTTTATGAAGTAAACGATTGTTTGCTTTTTTAAAATTTTGGCCTCTTTTCTTGATGTTTTATTTATTTTCATCCATATTTATTCTTCAGCCTGTGTGGGCCTCCCATTGCAGGGGCCTCTCTCGTAGCAGAGCACCAGCTCTGGGCGCACGCGCTCCAGAGTGCTGGCTCATAACTGGACACACCGGTTCAGCTGCTCCGTGGCACGTACTTCCCGGGCCAGGGGTCAAACTGGTGCCTCTTGCATTGCAAGGCGGACTCTTTACCCACTAGACCACCACGGAAGCCCAGCACTCACTTTTTAAAAACACTCTCTTATGTTTACCTAAAGTCTTCCTCTTTTTCACCTTATTCAAGAAAATGTCCACCACTGAGGGTTTTGTTCTGTAAGTGGGCAACTGAAAAGATCCTGGGAACTGTTAACCACCACCCCACAAATCCCAAAGAACAAGACGAAGAACAAAAACCTCCATCCAGTTTGAAGAAGCGAGCCCTCATCTCTTGTGTGCAGAGCTAAGACCTAACAGAGAATGTAAAAACCAAAAAAGACGGAAGGCTCCTAAATGTCCTCAGACCTCAAGTCCAGAGCGCCCTGGACAGCTCAGAAGGGCAGCAGGGCACTGACCTGCATCGAGCTCCACGAGGATGTTGTCGGACTTCAGATCTCTGTGTGCAACGCCCTGCTGAACCAGGTGATCCACACCTTCCAAGAGCTGAAGAGTCATCACGGTGGCCAGGCGGGGGCTCGGGCTGTTCCCATGAAGGTACTGGCGCAGGGTACAGGGGTAGCTGGCAGAGAGGGCGACAGGGCATCGGGTACTGCGAACCAAGGATCCCGAGCACTTCACTTCCTATTAGGAGGATGGCCATTCTTCTTGCTCCTAGACATCTCGGTTCCCCACCCCGCCCCCAGCCCAAGTATCCATTCATTCCCACCCATCCTCTTGGCATTAGGAGGTAAGAGCTGGGGCTTCACATGTTAAAACTAACAGTGAAACAACAACACAGGAAAGGTGAGCACAGAGGGTCCACAGTCAAAGGTACAAATAGCACTAGCTGGAAAGAATGATCCGACTGAACACGCAGTTCTGTTTTTGTGAGAAGTCATCCCAAAGGGACCCTGCTCTCCAGAGCAGACACACCCCTTGGCCTGGCCCTGTCTCCAAAGGGAGCAGTTCCTCTCCTCCGGGACCCCAGGCTCATGGAGCCAGCGACCAGCTCCCACTCACTCTAGGCCCTGCCACTTACTTCTTCATGACAAGGAAGAGTGTCCGCCCATGGCCCAGGCCTTCGGGGTGAAGACGTGGGGGCAGCACATCAGGGTAGTCGACTAGGGCCCCGCAGCAGCGGCACAGCGAGGTGAGCGCGGAAGACCCGGATGATGTTGGGGTGCGGGGCCAGCTGCTTGGGACCTCCCTTGGATCTTCTATTTCAGCCGAGTGGGAGAAACAGGAGGCAAGAGCAGACAGGACGCTTTTTGGATATGATGAAAAGATCCTGGGAACTGTTAACCACCACCCACAAATCCCAAAGAACAAGGCAACAAAAACCTCCATCCAGTTTGAAGAAGCGAGCCCTCATCTCTTGTGTGCAGAGCTAAGACCTAACAGAGAATGTAAAAACCAAAAAAGACGGAAGGCTCCTAAATGTCCTCAGACCTCAAGTCCAGAGCGCCCTGGACAGCTCAGAAGGGCAGCAGGGCACTGACCTGCATCGAGCTCCACGAGGATGTTGTCGGACTTCAGATCTCTGTGTGCAACGCCCTGCTGAACCAGGTGATCCACACCTTCCAAGAGCTGAAGAGTCATCACGGTGGCCAGGCGGGGGCTCGGGCTGTTCCCATGAAGGTACTGGCGCAGGGTACAGGGGTAGCTGGCAGAGAGGGCGACAGGGCATCGGGTACTGCGAACCAAGGATCCCGAGCACTTCACTTCCTATTAGGAGGATGGCCATTCTTCTTGCTCCTAGACATCTCGGTTCCCCACCCCGCCCCCAGCCCAAGTATCCATTCATTCCCACCCATCCTCTTGGCATTAGGAGGTAAGAGCTGGGGCTTCACATGTTAAAACTAACAGTGAAACAACAACACAGGAAAGGTGAGCACAGAGGGTCCACAGTCAAAGGTACAAATAGCACTAGCTGGAAAGAATGATCCGACTGAACACGCAGTTCTGTTTTTGTGAGAAGTCATCCCAAAGGGACCCTGCTCTCCAGAGCAGACACACCCCTTGGCCTGGCCCTGTCTCCAAAGGGAGCAGTTCCTCTCCTCCGGGACCCCAGGCTCATGGAGCCAGCGACCAGCTCCCACTCACTCTAGGCCCTGCCACTTACTTCTTCATGACAAGGAAGAGTGTCCGCCCATGGCCCAGGCCTTCGGGGTGAAGACGTGGGGGCAGCACATCAGGGTAGTCGACTAGGGCCCCCGGCAGCAGCGGCACAGACGAGGTGAAGGCGCGGAAGACCCGGATGATGTTGGGGTGCGGGGCCAGCTGCTTGGGACCTCCCTTGGATCTTCTATTTCAGCCGAGTGGGAGAAACAGGAGGGCAAGAGCAGACAGGACGCTTGGAAATAGAATAGTCTGGGGCCACCATTAACACTGCATTCACTTATTATCCTGTATTTACACCAGATACATGCCAGGTGCAGAGCCTGGGGTTGGAAGAAGTCACGTTTGGTGACTCCACCAGTTCGTCCACTGTCCATCCACCCGCTGTGGCAGAGCATGTGCAGGAGGCCCTGGAATTGGACTGCCTGGGACTGAATGATGCCACCAAGTCCTTGGCCATGCTGCTGAACTCCTCTGGGCTTAGTCTCAAATGCAAAAGGGGAAGAAGGTAGTAACACACCTCGTACGGCTGTTGATACTTGTGGAGGACCTAGACTCTCCCTGATTCCAAGTTCTAGCGGAACACTTGGCCTGAGCTCAGTAAGCCTTGAGGGCACCAAGAGGGACGCAGTTCACAGTACAGCTGTCCCCTGCACATGAGGCGCCCTGCCTATGCCTCTGCCCCTCAGGGAGCCCCCCCACCTACGGCCCTGCCCAGACACTGTGGCCACATCAGGGATGGCATGACTGAGGCTGCAGGACCACCTGCCGAGTACCCGCCCCACCCCTCCCCAGAGCTGCTGGAACCAAGGGTGGGCACCTGACCCAAGGGCAGTGAGCCTGCCGTCATGTCTGCAACCCAGTGGTTGGCAGCAAAAGGGGAGAGTCTCTTTGGATTGAGAGTGGAGAAACGTGGCAGCACTGTGCAGTCAGCAGTGGAGCCCAGCATGAGAGGCTACTGGAACCAGGCAGGACCCTTCTGTAGCCTCTGGGGCAGCTCCTCTCTGAGACCCTGGGTAACAGGGTCTGGTGCACATTTCCTGAGCTGTTTTATATACGTAAACCCACCAAATGGAAGGTGCTGACTACCTGAGGACCATGAGTCCCTAGTCCCAGACCTCCCGGCGCCTAAGGACTGGTAACAGCATCACTGTCCTGTCACTTCATCATCTACCAGAGAACCGCATGGGAGATCCATGCCCGTGACCGCCGATGGTGTGCTGGGCCCAGCAGGCACAGGCGAGGTGAGGCGGAAGACCCGGATGATGTTGGGGTGCGGGGCCAGCTGCTTGGGACCTCCCTTGGATCTTCTATTTCAGCCGAGTGGGAGAAACAGGAGGGCAAGAGCAGACAGGACGCTTGGAAATAGAATAGTCTGGGGCCACCATTAACACTGCATTCACTTATTATCCTGTATTTACACCAGATACATGCCAGGTGCAGAGCCTGGGGTTGGAAGAAGTCACGTTTGGTGACTCCACCAGTTCGTCCACTGTCCATCCACCCGCTGTGGCAGAGCATGTGCAGGAGGCCCTGGAATTGGACTGCCTGGGACTGAATGATGCCACCAAGTCCTTGGCCATGCTGCTGAACTCCTCTGGGCTTAGTCTCAAATGCAAAAGGGGAAGAAGGTAGTAACACACCTCGTACGGCTGTTGATACTTGTGGAGGACCTAGACTCTCCCTGATTCCAAGTTCTAGCGGAACACTTGGCCTGAGCTCAGTAAGCCTTGAGGGCACCAAGAGGGACGCAGTTCACAGTACAGCTGTCCCCTGCACATGAGGCGCCCTGCCTATGCCTCTGCCCCTCAGGGAGCCCCCCCACCTACGGCCCTGCCCAGACACTGTGGCCACATCAGGGATGGCATGACTGAGGCTGCAGGACCACCTGCCGAGTACCCGCCCCACCCCTCCCCAGAGCTGCTGGAACCAAGGGTGGGCACCTGACCCAAGGGCAGTGAGCCTGCCGTCATGTCTGCAACCCAGTGGTTGGCAGCAAAAGGGGAGAGTCTCTTTGGATTGAGAGTGGAGAAACGTGGCAGCACTGTGCAGTCAGCAGTGGAGCCCAGCATGAGAGGCTACTGGAACCAGGCAGGACCCTTCTGTAGCCTCTGGGGCAGCTCCTCTCTGAGACCCTGGGTAACAGGGTCTGGTGCACATTTCCTGAGCTGTTTTATATACGTAAACCCACCAAATGGAAGGTGCTGACTACCTGAGGACCATGAGTCCCTAGTCCCAGACCTCCCGGCGCCTAAGGACTGGTAACAGCATCACTGTCCTGTCACTTCATCATCTACCAGAGAACCGCATGGGAGCCAATCACATGCCCCGTGACCGTCTCTCTTCCCTGGCCTTTAAAAATGCTTTGCTGAAACCCTTTGGGGAGTTAGAGGTTTGAGGAACATGAACCACCTGTCTCCTTCCATGGCTGTGCACTAAGTCTTTCTCTGCTCCATCCTCTGAAAATTTTTACTGTTTGGCCTCAGTGTTCATCGGGCACACAACTTTACTTTCAGTAACAATGCCAAGAGGCCTGAGGGAAGCCAGAGGCAGGCCATGGGTAGGAAATAAGGCTGTGGGGTGGCAGGAGGGTGGAGCAGAAGCCTAGAGACATCAAGACGACACAGAGACCTCCACGCCCACCCTGTCCTCAGAGCTGCCTCAGTTGTGAGCTTTGAGCCAGTCCACGAGTGGCCCTGAATGGATCCAGTTGGGGTCCACCCAAATGGGCCCCTGCCCTCGGCAATCAAAGGAGTCAAAGCATTGTTCCAGCTTGGGGCCATCAGACCCTGGGGAAGCAGCAGGATCCCAGCACAAGGATCCTGGTTCTGTCGGTCTGTAGCGGGAAAGCGCTGCCTGGTTGTCACAAGAGCCCCAGGCGAAGCGTGTGGCTGTGCTGGGGAGGGGGGTGTGCGTGAATGGAACACGGGGACAGGACAGGAGGCTGTGCTGCGGGTCAGCCCAAATCTAGCTAACTGCATGCACAAGAGAGCCTGCATGCACCTGGGGAGGGACGCAGGAACTCAGCGTGGTGGAGCCGAGGCTGTGAACAGGTCAGGACCAGAAAGCAGGTGGGAGAATCAGCCACAGGAGCTAAGTTTGAGGCCCTAGATAAGCACGGGCCAGGAAGAAACCCACCCAGTGCCCTCAGAGTCTGTCTCCGGAGACAGAGCTGATGCCATCAGGACTCGAGGCGGCAGACCTTCTGCCACGTTCATCGAATCATTCCACAGATACTCACTGAGCCATGAGTATACATAATAAACACAAAAGCTCTGCCCTCGGAGAGCTCATGGTACAACCGGAGAGATGACGAATAAACAAGACACCTGTGACTTAAGACGGATGGAGAAAAATGCTACGAAAAACCTGAAGTCGGCGGAGGACTGGAGAGTGGAGGGACTATTTCAGATGGCAGGTCTGGATGGCAGAGACACGGGACAGGGCAGCACCACGTCGCCTGCGCCACAGAAGGAGGCACTGGAGGATACCATTAGCCCCGAGGAAGCGGCGGACACCCATCCGTCCCTCCAAAGGCATCAGAAGAGGTCACGGCTAGGCCCACCAAGCGGCTGCTTGTTGAGGCCTAGACCGACCCTCAGTCACACTGCAGCCATCGAGCCTGGGAAGGGGCTCCCACGTAGATTTCCTTAAGTCCCCGTTTCTACCTTCCTGCTTCTGACCTACAAACCAGCCCTCAAGTAAGCCACTAAGAACACAGCAGGCCACCTCTTCCTGTGCTCTACAGTCATTAAGTGAGCCCAGGGTCTCCTTTGCCAGGAGCTGTTGTAACTTCTACAGCCTGTTAGTGAGCTTAGGCTGCCGTCCACCTGTCCTTCCCTCTGTGGAGGGAGACACTCTTTCTACTTCTTTGCTAATGGCTAGCCATCTTTCAAAAGACAGAACGAACTGTCCCTTCCAGAGGCCTTTCTGAGTGGCCCCTGACCCCAGCAACACACACGCCACCTCTGGGCTTCCTCACAAGAGCAGCGCTGTGACAGCACCAGTCACACGGGTGCTACCCCCCCTGCACCAGAGAACTCTTGGGACAGGACAGGAGGCTGTGCTGGGTCAGCCCAAATCTAGGTGCACAAGAGAGCCTGCATGCACCTGGGGAGGGAGCAGGAACTCAGCGTGGTGGAGCCGAGGCTGTGAACAGGTCAGGACCAGAAAGCAGGTGGGAGAATCAGCCACAGGAGCTAAGTTTGAGGCCCTAGATAAGCACGGGCCAGGAAGAAACCCACCCAGTGCCCTCAGAGTCTGTCTCCGGAGACAGAGCTGATGCCATCAGGACTCGAGGCGGCAGACCTTCTGCCACGTTCATCGAATCATTCCACAGATACTCACTGAGCCATGAGTATACATAATAAACACAAAAGCTCTGCCCTCGGAGAGCTCATGGTACAACCGGAGAGATGACGAATAAACAAGACACCTGTGACTTAAGACGGATGGAGAAAAATGCTACGAAAAACCTGAAGTCGGCGGAGGACTGGAGAGTGGAGGGACTATTTCAGATGGCAGGTCTGGATGGCAGAGACACGGGACAGGGCAGCACCACGTCGCCTGCGCCACAGAAGGAGGCACTGGAGGATACCATTAGCCCCGAGGAAGCGGCGGACACCCATCCGTCCCTCCAAAGGCATCAGAAGAGGTCACGGCTAGGCCCACCAAGCGGCTGCTTGTTGAGGCCTAGACCGACCCTCAGTCACACTGCAGCCATCGAGCCTGGGAAGGGGCTCCCACGTAGATTTCCTTAAGTCCCCGTTTCTACCTTCCTGCTTCTGACCTACAAACCAGCCCTCAAGTAAGCCACTAAGAACACAGCAGGCCACCTCTTCCCTGTGCTCTACAGTCATTAAGTGAGCCCAGGGTCTCCTTTGCCAGGAGCTGTTGTAACTTCTACAGCCTGTTAGTGAGCTTAGGCTGCCGTCCACCTGTCCTTCCCTCTGTGGAGGGAGACACTCTTTCTACTTCTTTGCTAATGGCTAGCCATCTTTCAAAAGACAGAACGAACTGTCCCTTCCAGAGGCCTTTCTGAGTGGCCCCTGACCCCAGCAACACACACGCCACCTCTGGGCTTCCTCACAAGAGCAGACGCTGTGACAGCACCAGTCACACGGGGCTCGGCTCCCACTCCTCACTCGGGTTCCTCTGCCACACAGAGAACTCTTGGGGAACAGGCCATTCAAACAGTCTCTTGGCTCCATCCGGTCACAGCGGCTATTGTAAAGCGACTGTGACCTCTACTGGGGCCAGAGTTCAATGTGTACAGAGTAGTGGTGTGGGCATTATGTAGCAATCAGAAATCAGACCCTGGCAGATCAGAACGATGGGAAATGGTTTTAGATGGCCCTCCCTCCCTGCTCCAGCGTGACTCAGCCCCCTGCAGCTTCAGCTGGAGTCAGACTGTCAATGGTCTTTGTGGGGCTCTGAATTGAAAGAGGACTGTTTTGAGCATAAAGAAGCTTAAGCACATGTTTGCAGTCTGGAGCTAAGAAGGCGCCTACAAGGAGGGGTATAGGAGTGAAAAGAAGCTTAAGCACATGTTTGGAGCTAAGATGGCGCCTACAGGAAGAGGCAGGGCGTGATCTAAATTGTTAATTGATGGTCAAAATTTCTGATTGGTTCCCTTGGTTTCCGCGCTCGTGAATGATTGCTTGGCCTTTAGCTTGATTGGTGTAATCTATAGGAAGTCCCGTGCAAAATCCCCTTCACTTGCCTATAAAAGCTGTGGATCTTCATTAATAAAGCAGAACTACTTCGATGGAACCCCTGTCGCGTCTGATTGTCCCTTGCCTCAGCCGAGGGGCTGCGGGCGGACAGTTCAAGATCGCCTTTCTCCGAGATCTCCCGGTTCCGCCGGGAGTAATCCCTACTGCCTTCCCTTTCTGCGGAAGGTCCCGCAGTCTTTCCCAATTACCCACCAGCTAAAACCCACCGCTGGCTATTCAGTGAACATTCAGTAGACCAGTGGGTGCGTGTGCCAGATGCCGGGCTGAGTGCTGAAGGCACAGGTGGGGTCTGCTCTGTTGTGGGGTGGGGTGGGAGGCGCAGGTGGGTGCTTACCTGTGAGTGACCGCTCCATACTCCCGAGAGGCCTATTCTTGAGTTTTTGGCCCTTTGACCCCCGGGCCAACCCCCCCACACCCCGCCACCTCTGGGCTTCCTCACAAGAGCAGACGCTGTGACAGCACCAGTCACACGGGCTCGGCTCCCACTCCTCACTCGGGTTCCTCTGCCACACAGAGAACTCGTGGGGAACAGGCCATTCAAACAGTCTCTTGGCTCCATCCGGTCACAGCGGCTATTGTAAAGCGACTGTGACCTCTACTGGGGCCAGAGTTCAATGTGTACAGAGTAGTGGTGTGGGCATTATGTAGCAATCAGAAATCAGACCCTGGCAGATCAGAACGATGGGAAATGGTTTTAGATGGCCCTCCCTCCCTGCTCCAGCGTGACTCAGCCCCCTGCAGCTTCAGCTGGAGTCAGACTGTCAATGGTCTTTGTGGGGCTCTGAATTGAAAGAGGACTGTTTTGAGCATAAAGAAGCTTAAGCACATGTTTGCAGTCTGGAGCTAAGAAGGCGCCTACAAGGAGGGGTATAGGAGTGAAAAGAAGCTTAAGCACATGTTTGGAGCTAAGATGGCGCCTACAGGAAGAGGCAGGGCGTGATCTAAATTGTTAATTGATGGTCAAAATTTCTGATTGGTTCCCTTGGTTTCCGCGCTCGTGAATGATTGCTTGGCCTTTAGCTTGATTGGTGTAATCTATAGGAAGTCCCGTGCAAAATCCCCTTCACTTGCCTATAAAAGCTGTGGATCTTCATTAATAAAGCAGAACTACTTCGATGGAACCCCTGTCGCGTCTGATTGTCCCTTGCCTCAGCCGAGGGGCTGCGGGGCGGACAGTTCAAGATTCGCCTTTCTCCGAGATCTCCCGGTTCCGCCGGGAGTAATCCCTGCTGCCTTCCCTTTCTGCGGAAGGTCCCCGCAGTCTTTCCCAATTACCCACCAGCTAAAAACCCACCGCTGGCTATTCAGTGAACATTCAGTAGACCAGTGGGTGCGTCGTGCCAGATGCCGGGCTGAGTGCTGAAGGCACAGGTGGGGGTCTGCTCTGTTGTGGGGTGGGGTGGGAGGGCGCAGGTGGGTGCTTACCTGTGAGTGACCGCTCCATACTCCCCGGCCAAGGCCACTCGACTGGCTGGGACGAGCTCCTGGCTCATTGTGCTCAAGATGGCTTGGCTGGATGAGCCGGCCTGGAATATATTCACAATGGGCTTTGTAAGTCCAGGCCCTCCTTACAAGGACCATGACAGCTACTGCCTAGAATTGACTTTTTTTTTTTAATTAATTAATTTATTTTTGGCTATTCTGGGTTTTCACTGCTGCCACAGGCTCTTCTCTAGTTGCAGGGAGTGGGGGCTACTCTCTAGTTGAGGTGAGCAGGCTTCTTGTTGCAGTGGCTTCTCTTGTTGTGGAACTCGGGCTCTAGGGCCCACGGGCTTCAGTAGTTGCAGCACATGGGCTCCATAGTTGTGGCTCTGAGGCTCTAGAGCGCAGGCTCAATAGCTGTGGCTCACGGGCTTAGCTGCTCCACGTCATGTGGGATCTTCCCGGATCAAGGATCGAACCCGTGTCTGCTGTATTGGCAGGCAAACTCTTTACCACTGAGCTATCAGAGAAGCCCCTAGAGGTGACTTTGACCTATAAGCTAAGATGACCTCTCTGAAGTGGCAAGCCAAGCCTAGTTTCTCCAGGGAGAAAGAGGGCAGAAGTGCCATTCATACCAACCCAGAGGATGCAGCCCACAGCTCAAACTCTGGACAGCTCAGGTGCCCAGGGCAGGAGATGTCAAGATGATCGTGGCAGGGACCCTTCTTCATGCCACAGAGGTCTCCGGTCACCACCAGGACCTTGCCTTAAAGCTGTGGGCGACAGTGGAACCCTGTCGTCTGATTGTCCCTTGCCTCAGCCGAGGGGCTGCGGGGGACAGTTCAAGATCGCCTTTCTCCGAGATCTCCCGGTTCCGCCGGGAGTAATCCCTACTGCCTTCCCTTTCTGCGGAAGGTCCCGCAGTCTTTCCCAATTACCCACCAGCTAAAACCCACCGCTGGCTATTCAGTGAACATTCAGTAGACCAGTGGGTGCGTGTGCCAGATGCCGGGCTGAGTGCTGAAGGCACAGGTGGGGGTCTGCTCTGTTGTGGGGTGGGGTGGGAGGGCGCAGGTGGGTGCTTACCTGTGAGTGACCGCTCCATACTCCCCGGCCAAGGCCACTCGACTGGCTGGGACGAGCTCCTGGCTCATTGTGCTCAAGATGGCTTGGCTGGATGAGCCGGCCTGGAATATATTCACAATGGGCTTTGTAAGTCCAGGCCCTCCTTACAAGGACCATGACAGCTACTGCCTAGAATTGACTTTTTTTTTTTAATTAATTAATTTATTTTTGGCTATTCTGGGTTTTCACTGCTGCCACAGGCTCTTCTCTAGTTGCAGGGAGTGGGGGCTACTCTCTAGTTGAGGTGAGCAGGCTTCTTGTTGCAGTGGCTTCTCTTGTTGTGGAACTCGGGCTCTAGGGCCCACGGGCTTCAGTAGTTGCAGCACATGGGCTCCATAGTTGTGGCTCTGAGGCTCTAGAGCGCAGGCTCAATAGCTGTGGCTCACGGGCTTAGCTGCTCCACGTCATGTGGGATCTTCCCGGATCAAGGATCGAACCCGTGTCTGCTGTATTGGCAGGCAAACTCTTTACCACTGAGCTATCAGAGAAGCCCCTAGAGGTGACTTTGACCTATAAGCTAAGATGACCTCTCTGAAGTGGCAAGCCAAGCCTAGTTTCTCCAGGGAGAAAGAGGGCAGAAGTGCCATTCATACCAACCCAGAGGATGCAGCCCACAGCTCAAACTCTGGACAGCTCAGGTGCCCAGGGCAGGAGATGTCAAGATGATCGTGGCAGGGACCCTTCTTCATGCCACAGAGGTCTCCGGTCACCACCAGGACCTGACCCCTGAGCACAGTGCTCATCCTTGAAGGCTCCCCTCAGCAGACAGGCCGAGTCGGACAAGCCAACCCTGGATAAACTTGTGCCGAATCACAGTTCAGCCCTCTCCATCAACCAGCAAAGAACAAAAACCAGTGCGGAAAAGCACCATACTTTCCTCATTTCGTTATGAGCAGCTCTCAGGACCTGTGAAATCTGTAAAGAATCCTTTAAGAATCAAGTCTTTTAGTTTTTGTGAATGTGTCTGCTGTCACGCCCCAACCAGTGGGTGTTCTGACGCTAAGACTAGATGTTTCCTGGTTGGGTGGGCTAGGCAGGGGGTTGACTACTTGTTAGCTATCGGCCCAGCTTGCAAGTACAGTCTAATAGCCTTCATTCCCCAAATCGAGACCCGAACCACATCCTCCAGGGTCCAGCATGAGCTACGTGGCTGTGCCCCACGTTAGCCTTGAGAGATGCTCTGGGCAGGAGAAAACATATCAAGGTCTTGGTGAATTCCCCAACCCTCCACCCCCCATGTAATGACAAGACAAAAAAATTACTCTAAATGGACAAAAATCTTTCTTTCAGGACAGGGTAAATACTCAATTCCCCAAAGTCTTGAGTTCTGCACAAGTGGAGAGCAGGGAGCCGACAGGCCAGCCTGGGGTCTGGAGTGCGGCGAAAGGCTTGCTTCAGGGAAGGCGGAGGCTCCTCCTCCTGGTGGGCAGGTCAGGGCGAGGAGGGCGGTGCAAACCGCAGCCGCACCGCCGCCCGGACGCACGCTCAGGCCTTGCTCCTCAGTGCGGTTCACCCGCAGCCTGGGCATCGACGAGGGCCCGTGAGAGGTGGCACCTCAGGCTCCACCCAACCACCGGCCCGACCTCCGGCACACTTTGACCTAAGCGATGACCTCTCTGAAGTGGCAAGCCGCCTAGTTTCTCCAGGGAGAAAGAGGGCAGAAGTGCCATTCATACCAACCCAGAGGATGCAGCCCACAGCTCAAACTCTGGACAGCTCAGGTGCCCAGGGCAGGAGATGTCAAGATGATCGTGGCAGGGACCCTTCTTCATGCCACAGAGGTCTCCGGTCACCACCAGGACCTGACCCCTGAGCACAGTGCTCATCCTTGAAGGCTCCCCTCAGCAGACAGGCCGAGTCGGACAAGCCAACCCTGGATAAACTTGTGCCGAATCACAGTTCAGCCCTCTCCATCAACCAGCAAAGAACAAAAACCAGTGCGGAAAAGCACCATACTTTCCTCATTTCGTTATGAGCAGCTCTCAGGACCTGTGAAATCTGTAAAGAATCCTTTAAGAATCAAGTCTTTTAGTTTTTGTGAATGTGTCTGCTGTCACGCCCCAACCAGTGGGTGTTCTGACGCTAAGACTAGATGTTTCCTGGTTGGGTGGGCTAGGCAGGGGGTTGACTACTTGTTAGCTATCGGCCCAGCTTGCAAGTACAGTCTAATAGCCTTCATTCCCCAAATCGAGACCCGAACCACATCCTCCAGGGTCCAGCATGAGCTACGTGGCTGTGCCCCACGTTAGCCTTGAGAGATGCTCTGGGCAGGAGAAAACATATCAAGGTCTTGGTGAATTCCCTAACCCTCCACCCCCCATGTAATGACAAGACAAAAAAATTACTCTAAATGGACAAAAATCTTTCTTTCAGGACAGGGTAAATACTCAATTCCCCAAAGTCTTGAGTTCTGCACAAGTGGAGAGCAGGGAGCCGACAGGCCAGCCTGGGGTCTGGAGTGCGGCGAAAGGCTTGCTTCAGGGAAGGCGGGAGGCTCCTCCTCCTGGTGGGCAGGTCAGGGCGAGGAGGGCGGTGCAAACCGCAGCCGCACCGCCGCCCGGACGCACGCTCCAGGCCTTGCTCCTCAGTGCGGTTCACAGCCCAGCAGCCTGGGCATCGACGAGGGCCCGTGAGGGAGGTGGCACCTCAGGCTCCACCCAACACCGGCTACTCGGAATCTGCCTCCCAGCCTGACGCCAGGTGACGCCTGGACATGTTTCAGTCTGCGACATGCTGCTGCAGACTCGCACGAGCGTGAGGCGCCTGTCCCTGGAGAATCTGTGCTGTCTGGTGTCTACTTCCTGGGAAAGTGCCGTCAGTCCTCCCACCCCCCAAACAGGACGGGCATTTTGAAAATGGATGATTTTAGAGATGGCGGCTCCACCCTTACCGAGATGTTCCACATCATCTTGATGGCCAAGGGGAAGGCCGGAGCCTGTGAAGTCGGCTCCTCCGCTCCTCGTGGAAGGATCTCTGGGCCTTTCCCTGGAAGAAGCCCCAGACTTTTTGCCTCCTCCAGGTTCCAGGGCAGCACAGGCATGGTGGCCTCATAGACGGCGGCACTGCAGCCCTTGCCGATGGGCTGCCCAATCAGATACTCCTCCAGCCGGAAACCCTGCCAGCGTCTGCTGTCCAGCGGGTCAGGGAGCGGCTTGCTTTTCTGGGTGAAAATTGCCTGTGAAGAGAAAAAGCAGGCACTGTGAGCCAGGGAGACCCATGAGGCTTCCATGAAGGGATGGAGAGGTAGTGCGAGGAGGGGTCTCCCTTGACAATATCGAGAGTTAAAATTACATATATGTATGGAATCTAGTAAGACTGTACTGATAAATACACACGCGGAGCATCGATGGAAAAACAGTCATAGAGAACAGGCTTATAGACACTGGAGAGAGGGAAGAGTAGGTGAGAGGCATGGGAAGAGTCACAGCGAGCCCTGTACTAGCATATGTAGAAGAGGTAACTTGTCAGTGCACTGTGGGTTAAGGGATCTTACACGGGGGCTGTGTGATGGCCTGGAGGGGTGGGACGGGGGTGGGTGGGATATACATATGACTAATCTGGGATTATACATATCTGTAAACAACAGAACTCTGTAAAAGCAGAAAAGCAAAAGGAAAAAAAAAGGACTTCCCTGGTGGTCCAGTGGGTAGAGAGTCGCCTTGCAGTGCAAGGGGCGCCGGTTCGATCCCTGGCCCGGGAAGATCCCACGTGCCACAGAGCGGCTGGACCAGTGTGTCCAATTACGAGCCAGCGTTCTGGACCACATGTGCCCAGAGCTGGTGCTCTGCAGCGAGAGAGGCCACTGCAATGGGAGGCCCACATAGGCCAAAGAATAAAGATGGATGAAAAGAAATAAAGCAAAAACAAAAAAGGCCAAAATTTAAAAAATAAATAAATAAATGAAAACAAAACAAAACCACAACCAAAGTGCCCGCTGCTGGTCCTGGGCTCAGGCCATCCCCATTTTGTCACTTTCAGGCAGTCACTGAAAAGGTCCAACACAGAACACCGTGCGTTAGCTGAGAGGTTAGCACTCCCAAGTGCTGTAGTTGACACACCACTCCTTTGCTGCCTGACAAGGGATCAGGTTCTGACTGTGGAGATGGCTCTTTCTGCAGATGCCCTGGCAGGCAGCTACTGCACGGTTACCAGAAGCGGGACCTGGGCAGGAGCATGTGGCCAGCAGCCCCCTCCCTCTGGGGAATGACCTCTGGCTGCTTTCACGGGCAAAGGGCTGAAACCCAGAGGCTCCCTGGAGCCGAGTCATCAGGTCCTGCTGCTGGGCTGCACCCAAGGGCCTGCAAGTCCTGTAGAAACCCAGCCTCCGGACGACAGAAGAGAGCGCCTGGAGACAGTGACAGTAACGCCCATGGTTGACTGGACCGTGGCTCTCACACGTCGGCACCAGGATGGCCTGGAGACACACCCAGCATGTGAGGCCGAGAGGGCCTGGCAGCATCGTCACTACTCTGAGGAGGAGGGGGCTACCGTGAATAGGGGGAACTGAAGTCAGGTTGGCTCATTAGTTACCAGAGAAACCGGCGGGTGGGGCACGACCCTCACAGCCCCTCAGGTTAATGACCACTAGGAAGGCAGATATTTCCCTTAATAAACTAGCAGGTGGAGCGCTTCTGGCTTAAGGCTTAGAACAATCATCACCGGGGCAGGAGGCAAGCTCGGTCCTGTGAGTAGCACATAGGGAAGCAGCGGCTGGTCCAGCAGGGGAGGAACAGAGAGCAACAGAATGGCCATTGTGAGTGGCCTGACCCCACGCTCTACTCCCAGAGACCCCCATGGCCCTTAGAATCTTGGTCCACCCCTCTCCCATGGTATCTCGGGGATCAGGTATGCAGAGAGGCAGTGCACCCAACCACCACTAAAGCAACACCAGCACCAGCCGCCGAGAGCACGGAGAGGCCGGCAGACAGGCAGGACAACAGCATCTTGCTGTAGCCCCATCACTGGACTCACTCCTCTGGTTTTTTCTAATTTTCAGCCGTGCTGGGTCTTTGTTGCAGCACGTTGGTTCTTTGTCACTGGCTTCTTTAGGTGTGGTGCTCAGGCCTAGCTGTGTGGCACGTGGGATTTTAGTCCCCTGTCCAGGGATCTAACACACATCCTCTGCACTGGAAAGGAAGATTCTTAACCCCTGGACCACCAGGGACATTCCCAGACTCATCTCACAGTTAGGACGCCATTGTCACCCAGGCCCGGGACAGGTTCTCTCAGTTCAGACAAGGGATGGAGTGGAAGATGCTCTCACACTTACACAAATGTGGGGAGACGGCATGGAGCCAAGATGGCGTCAGGCGCTCCTGCCCCCTAACCTGTCAACAGGGACGCTGTGGGGGTACGTAACAGCTGAGGTCAGCTACAGCTCTGCGCAGGTGCATCATGATGTACTCAGCCACGGGCCACTTCTGCTCTGTAACTCTAAATGAGCCCCACCTGTCAGCTGGGAGCGACCACTGCAGGTCCTACGGCCCTCGCACCTTCTTCCAGCTGCCCCACTCACGCCTGGCCTACCCTGGGTTCAGGGAACAGTGTGAATGACGAGTCACTACTCTGAGGAGGAGGGGCTACCGTAAAAGGGTTGGGCTCATTAGTTACCAGAGAAACCGGCGGGTGGGGCACGACCCTCACAGCCCCTCAGGTTAATGACCACTAGGAAGGCAGATATTTCCCTTAATAAACTAGCAGGTGGAGCGCTTCTGGCTTAAGGCTTAGAACAATCATCACCGGGGCAGGAGGCAAGCTCGGTCCTGTGAGTAGCACATAGGGAAGCAGCGGCTGGTCCAGCAGGGGAGGAACAGAGAGCAACAGAATGGCCATTGTGAGTGGCCTGACCCCACGCTCTCCTCCCAGAGCCCCCCATGGCCCTTAGAATCTTGGTCCACCCCTCTCCCATGGTATCTCGGGGATCAGGTATGCAGAGAGGCAGTGCACCCAACCACCACTAAAGCAACACCAGCACCAGCCGCCGAGAGCACGGAGAGGCCGGCAGACAGGCAGGACAACAGCATCTTGCTGTAGCCCCATCACTGGACTCACTCCTCTGGTTTTTTCTAATTTTCAGCCGTGCTGGGTCTTTGTTGCAGCACGTTGGTTCTTTGTCACTGGCTTCTTTAGGTGTGGTGCTCAGGCCTAGCTGTGTGGCACGTGGGATTTTAGTCCCCTGTCCAGGGATCTAACACACATCCTCTGCACTGGAAAGGAAGATTCTTAACCCCTGGACCACCAGGGACATTCCCAGACTCATCTCACAGTTAGGACGCCATTGTCACCCAGGCCCGGGACAGGTTCTCTCAGTTCAGACAAGGGATGGAGTGGAAGATGCTCTCACACTTACACAAATGTGGGGAGACGGCATGGAGCCAAGATGGCGTCAGGCGCTCCTGCCCCCTAACCTGTCAACAGGGACGCTGTGGGGGTACGTAACAGCTGAGGTCAGCTACAGCTCTGCGCAGGTGCATCATGATGTACTCAGCCACGGGCCACTTCTGCTCTGTAACTCTAAATGAGCCCCACCTGTCAGCTGGGAGCGACCACTGCAGGTCCTACGGCTCCTCGCACCTTCTTCCAGCTGCCCCACTCACGCCTGGCCTACCCTGGGTTCAGGGAACAGTGTGAATGACGAGACATACAACTAGGGACGATCGTGACCACTAGGCAAAATAGAAGCCGTTAACCACGTTCGGAGATCATCCCACCCATCCTGTGGTTTCTGTCCTGGCCAGGCCTGGACAGGACCACACCGCCTGACCACCTTCAGCCCCCGCAGCCGATACCGATGCGGGAGAGGGAGTGTCACGCACCCCAGAGTTAACAGAATGGTGCCTTTTTCCAGCAGGAGCCCAGACTGATTAGTTTTAAGTTGTCTTAGGTGGGGCTGGGCGGGAGACAGGTGAGATAGGCAAATCCCTTTCTAATCCCACGCCCCATAAGGCAGCAAACCCAAACCACCAGGGACTTCCTTGCCAGTTCCAGGGCCACTTTATAAGGTGTCCCAAGGGTTGGTCCTTGGCAAAGGCAAAAGCATGTTACTGCCCTGACCCATAGCTGGCAGTGGTCCTTCTGCGGTCAACAGGTGAACTTGGAGAAGGTGACCAGTGGCCTCTGGGCTACTGTGGTGAAGGCAGTGGGATGATAGCTCCTGGGATGCAGTTACAGTTCATAGGGCTGGTGTTAGCCGCCTGGGTCACACATGGAGAGGGTGGGTTTCACATCTCAGTTGTTGAAACAGTCCCGTCCTCTTTCCCATCAGCCTGGCAGCAGTGGGCTGTAATGCTCCGGAGGCTGTGTATCACTGCTGTTCCATCATGCTATTATTGTGGCTTGGCTCCTTCCACAGTTAGGACGCCATTGTCACCCAGGCCCGGGACAGGTTCTCTCAGTTCAGACAAGGGATGGAGTGGAAGATGCTCTCACACTTACACAAATGTGGGGAGACGGCATGGAGCCAAGATGGCGTCAGGCGCTCCTGCCCCCTAACCTGTCAACAGGGACGCTGTGGGGGTACGTAACAGCTGAGGTCAGCTACAGCTCTGCGCAGGTGCATCATGATGTACTCAGCCACGGGCCACTTCTGCTCTGTAACTCTAAATGAGCCCCACCTGTCAGCTGGGAGCGACCACTGCAGGTCCTACGGCTCCTCGCACCTTCTTCCAGCTGCCCCACTCACGCCTGGCCTACCCTGGGTTCAGGGAACAGTGTGAATGACGAGACATACAACTAGGGACGATCGTGACCACTAGGCAAAATAGAAGCCGTTAACCACGTTCGGAGATCATCCCACCCATCCTGTGGTTTCTGTCCTGGCCAGGCCTGGACAGGACCACACCGCCTGACCACCTTCAGCCCCCACAGCCGATACCGATCCTGGAGAGGAAGTGTCACACACCCCAGAGTTAACAGAATGGTGCCTTTTTCCAGCAGGAGCCCAGACTGATTAGTTTTAAGTTGTCTTAGGTGGGGCTGGGCGGGAGACAGGTGAGATAGGCAAATCCCTTTCTAATCCCACGCCCCATAAGGCAGCAAACCCAAACCACCAGGGACTTCCTTGCCAGTTCCAGGGCCACTTTATAAGGTGTCCCAAGGGTTGGTCCTTGGCAAAGGCAAAAGCATGTTACTGCCCTGACCCATAGCTGGCAGTGGTCCTTCTGCGGTCAACAGGTGAACTTGGAGAAGGTGACCAGTGGCCTCTGGGCTACTGTGGTGAAGGCAGTGGGATGATAGCTCCTGGGATGCAGTTACAGTTCATAGGGCTGGTGTTAGCCGCCTGGGTCACACATGGAGAGGGTGGGTTTCACATCTCAGTTGTTGAAACAGTCCCGTCCTCTTTCCCATCAGCCTGGCAGCAGTGGGCTGTAATGCTCCGGAGGCTGTGTATCACTGCTGTTCCATCATGCTATTATTGTGGCTTGGCTCCCTTCCACAGCTGGGACCAGAAGCCCAGGATGTGCTTTTTTATCAGGTTTTGCCATTGCCACAGGCCCTAACCAAGTCTTTGCAAGTAAGTGGCCACGTCCAATTCACAAGCCTGTCTCTGAGTTGATAACCCTAAACCTGTGTCTATAGTTGTTTGGGGGTGGTGGGTCAGGGGGATGTTTGTATTTTATAGATAATCCAGGTCCTTGCATTTTGTCTGCACTCACCAGCCATCCCCAGATAATCAGATGAACCACGGGCCTGGGGCTGCTACCTTTACATGGGAAAGAGACTCTGAGGATAACAGGACAGGATCAATATAATGGAAAAGAAAGACCCCTCAGTTGCCACGGGGGCCCACGTGCTGGTGGATGGCCACCCTGAGCTTTCCCCAAGGTTCCATTTCCAGCCCTTTCCCGATGTCTTGATGTTTATGGGAGCTCTCTCAGCTGGCTCACCTATTGTTAGGCTGCACCCCAGAGGCCGGCAAGCCTTGAGATGACTGGAGTGAGAGCCCAGAGATAGTGAGAGAGACAGAGGATTGTCCATGTCTGCAGCAAAAGGTCCTATGGTGACACCCCACCGTGTACAGCAGGAGGACCTGGCGGCAGTCTTCGCTGGGAGGCGGCTGCCATTTGCAGGTGGAACTGAAATCAGGTTGGCTCATCTGTTACCAGGGAAGCAGGCAGCTGAGATGTTCACAGCCCTCAGGTTAACCAGCCAAGGGGAAAAACTTCCTTGCGAGTTCCAGGGCCACTTTATAAGGTGTCCCAAGGGTTGGTCCTTGGCAAAGGCAAAAGCATGTTACTGCCCTGACCCATAGCTGGCAGTGGTCCTTCTGCGGTCAACAGGTGAACTTGGAGAAGGTGACCAGTGGCCTCTGGGCTACTGTGGTGAAGGCAGTGGGATGATAGCTCCTGGGATGCAGTTACAGTTCATAGGGCTGGTGTTAGCCGCCTGGGTCACACATGGAGAGGGTGGGTTTCACATCTCAGTTGTTGAAACAGTCCCGTCCTCTTTCCCATCAGCCTGGCAGCAGTGGGCTGTAATGCTCCGGAGGCTGTGTATCACTGCTGTTCCATCATGCTATTATTGTGGCTTGGCTCCCTTCCACAGCTGGGACCAGAAGCCCAGGATGTGCTTTTTTATCAGGTTTTGCCATTGCCACAGGCCCTAACCAAGTCTTTGCAAGTAAGTGGCCACGTCCAATTCACAAGCCTGTCTCTGAGTTGATAACCCTAAACCTGTGTCTATAGTTGTTTGGGGGTGGTGGGTCAGGGGGATGTTTGTATTTTATAGATAATCCAGGTCCTTGCATTTTGTCTGCACTCACCAGCCATCCCCAGATAATCAGATGAACCACGGGCCTGGGGCTGCTACCTTTACATGGGAAAGAGACTCTGAGGATAACAGGACAGGATCAATATAATGGAAAAGAAAGACCCCTCAGTTGCCACGGGGGCCCACGTGCTGGTGGATGGCCACCCTGAGCTTTCCCCAAGGTTCCATTTCCAGCCCTTTCCCGATGTCTTGATGTTTATGGGAGCTCTCTCAGCTGGCTCACCTATTGTTAGGCTGCACCCCAGAGGCCGGCAAGCCTTGAGATGACTGGAGTGAGAGCCCAGAGATAGTGAGAGAGACAGAGGATTGTCCATGTCTGCAGCAAAAGGTCCTATGGTGACACCCCACCGTGTACAGCAGGAGGACCTGGCGGCAGTCTTCGCTGGCGGGGAGGCGGCTGCCATTTGCAGGTGGAACTGAAATCAGGTTGGCTCATCTGTTACCAGGGAAGCAGGCAGCTGAGATGTTCACAGCCCTCAGGTTAACGACCATCACGAGGACAGATGTTTCCCTTTAACACAATATTGATTGGGAAATTTTTACAGACACTAATTTTTGCAGATACAGGCTTTCTGTGGCCAGAAATTTGTTACAGAAGTGATTTTTTTTTTTTTAAAAAAAGGTCTCTGGTCAACAAAAGGTCTTTAGGCAACAAAAGATGTATTATTAATGTCTCTAGTCAGTAAGTTGTTAATAAACTAGCAGGTGGAGCTGTTCGGGCCCAAAGCTTGGAGCAGTCACAGCTGGGGCAGGGAGCAAGCACGGTCCTGTGAGTAGGACGCAGGTGAAGCAGGGGCTGATCCAGCAGGGGAGGAACAGAGAGCACGAGCACGGCCATCACGTCTGGCCTGACCACACACCTGTCTCCCTGGCTCTACCTCTTAGGAACTGGCGGGCTATTCTGTTTGCAGAAAGGAGACAAGAGTACAAGAGTTGCAACTTGCTAGAAGTGCAGGTGGGAATGCCCTGGGGAAGTGGCCACTTCCCCCAAACTGGGGTTCTTGCCTACTTAAGGCATGTGACGTCATTTCTCCAGTTGCCCAAACTCTGCCTTCCTCCGCAAATCCCACCTGATCTGCTGGTCCCTCCCTTTCCACAGACAGTCACTCGTCTTCAGACTTTCCCACTCAGGTCTTCCATTCACCTGCTTCTGAGCCCAATGAAAGCCATTGGTTTCACAGGTCACAGAACCTAACTGATGGACTTTCGCGGTCGTCCGGTGGGTAAGAATTCATCTACAATGCAGGGACACAGGTTCCATCTCCAGTCCAGGAAGATTTTACATGCCTTGGAGGAACAGAGCCCATGCGCCACAACTACAGAGCCCGTGTGCTGCAACTACTGAACCTGTGCACCCTAGAGCCTGTGCTCCACGAGAAGCCACTGCAACAAGAAGCCCTGTACGGCAATGAATATCTGGCACAACCAATAATAAAAAAAAAGAACCTAACTGATAGGTTACTCAGTACCTTGTCCTAGTACTTGTACATGGGAAAACTGTTTCGCAGGCTGGTCTCTCACATGCCTCTCCCTGAACTTTTGCTCCAACTATTCCCCTGCCCCACCCTCCATTTCTACTGTCTTTGCTGCTCTTCCTCCTCAGCCATAAGCCCCACTCCAGATCCTGCTTCCCCTATAACTAGTGCTGACAAGTCAGTTCACAGCAACCCTTACTTTTGGAAGATTTGGAGTCTATAAGCTGATACACCTCGCATGGTAACTTTTAATGTTTTTTAGAAAAATGAAAGTCTGCCTTGTCAGTTAGTTTCTAAATTCTGTGGATCAGAAGCAACATCTTGTAGAGAAATCCTTAATCAATTACAGTTTTGAGAATGAGATAAATTTTTTTTTTTTGGCCATTTCTATTGGTCTTTCATTTATGTATTTTCATCTATCTTTGTTCCTTGGCCTGTGTGGGCCTCCTATCGCAGTGGCCTCTTCCGCTCCAGGGTACCGGCTCTGGGCGCATGCGCTCCAGAGCTCCAGCTTGGCAGTTGGACACATCACTCTAGCCGCTCCGTGGCACGTGGGATCTTCCCAGGCCAGGGATTGAACCGGCACCCCTTGCACTGCAAGGTAGTGTCCTTACCCACTGGACCACCAGAGAAGCCTGAGAATGAGATAAATTTTTAAGAAAACTTTATTTTGAAATAACTATAGACTCACAGGAAGCCACACACACAAACTACAAAGCGTCCTGTGTACCTACCCTTCACCCAATTTCCCGTAAATGACATCTTATCAAGCACTAGTGCATTATCCATATCAATACCCCAGTTCGATTCCTCGGTCAAGAAGATCCCCTGGATAAGGGATAGGCTACTCGATTCAGTACTCTTGGGCTTCCCTGGTGGCAGGGACACAGGTTCCATCTCCAGTCCAGGAAGTACATGACCTTGGAGGAACAGAGCCCATGCGCCACAACTACAGAGCCCGTGTGCTGCAACTACTGAACCTGTGCACCCTAGAGCCTGTGCTCCACGAGAAGCCACTGAAAAGAACCAATGAATATCTGGCACAACCAATAATAAAAAAAAAGAACCTAACTGATAGGTTACTCAGTACCTTGTCCTAGTACTTGTACATGGGAAAACTGTTTCGCAGGCTGGTCTCTCACATGCCTCTCCCTGAACTTTTGCTCCAACTATTCCCCTGCCCCACCCTCCATTTCTACTGTCTTTGCTGCTCTTCCTCCTCAGCCATAAGCCCCACTCCAGATCCTGCTTCCCCTATAACTAGTGCTGACAAGTCAGTTCACAGCAACCCTTACTTTTGGAAGATTTGGAGTCTATAAGCTGATACACCTCGCATGGTAACTTTTAATGTTTTTTAGAAAAATGAAAGTCTGCCTTGTCAGTTAGTTTCTAAATTCTGTGGATCAGAAGCAACATCTTGTAGAGAAATCCTTAATCAATTACAGTTTTGAGAATGAGATAAATTTTTTTTTTTTGGCCATTTCTATTGGTCTTTCATTTATGTATTTTCATCTATCTTTGTTCCTTGGCCTGTGTGGGCCTCCTATCGCAGTGGCCTCTTCCGCTCCAGGGTACCGGCTCTGGGCGCATGCGCTCCAGAGCTCCAGCTTGGCAGTTGGACACATCACTCTAGCCGCTCCGTGGCACGTGGGATCTTCCCAGGCCAGGGATTGAACCGGCACCCCTTGCACTGCAAGGTAGTGTCCTTACCCACTGGACCACCAGAGAAGCCTGAGAATGAGATAAATTTTTAAGAAAACTTTATTTTGAAATAACTATAGACTCACAGGAAGCCACACACACAAACTACAAAGCGTCCTGTGTACCTACCCTTCACCCAATTTCCCGTAAATGACATCTTATCAAGCACTAGTGCATTATCCATATCAATACCCCAGTTCGATTCCTCGGTCAAGAAGATCCCCTGGATAAGGGATAGGCTACTCGATTCAGTACTCTTGGGCTTCCCTGGTGGCTCAGACAGTAAAGAATCCACCTTCTATGCAGGGGACCTGGGTCTGATCCCTGACTTGGGAAGATTCCCTGGAGGAGGGCATGGCAACCCACTCCAGTGTTCTTGCCTAGGAAAGTCCCTTCGTGCCACCTCTTTGTTTCTGCGCTGCCCCCATGTCCCCGTTCCCTGGCAACCACTGATCTGTTCTCCATCTCCAGGGTTCTATTATTTCAAGAATGTTACATAAATAGAATCACACAGATATACCCATTTGGAACTAACTCTTAGTTTCACTAAGCATAATGCCCTTGAGGTTCATTTAGGTTGTTACCTGTATCAATGGTTAATTCCTTGTTATTCATATTCCACCATATATACTGTTAAAGAATGTTTGTGTTTTTAACACTGTGCTGTCATGAATGATGGGGCCATAAACATTTGTATATAAGGTTTAATGTAAAATAAAGTGGCTCAGATGGTAGAGAATCTGCCTGCAATGCACAAGAACCGAGTTCGATCCCTGGGTTGGGAAAATCTCCCTGGAGAAGGGAATGGCAACCTACTCCAGTATTCTTGCCCAGAGAATCCCATGGACAGAGGAGCCCGGAGAGCTACAGTCCATGGGGTCGCCAAGAGTCGGAGACAACTGAGCAACAAACACAAGATTTAACATCTACTGATGGACACTCGGATTGCTTCCACATTTTGACTATTGTGAACAATGCGGCTATGAGCAAATACCTGTTCAAATCTCTGTTTTCAGCTCTTTCGGATATATACACAGAAATGGAATTGCTGGGATCATACAATAATTCTATTTTTAATTTTCTGGGGAACTGCCATACTGTTTCCCAGCACCTACTCATGTACAAGTTTCTGTGTAAACATAGACTTTCATTTCCCTGGGTAAATGCCCAAGACTTCAATGGCTGCGTCATAGGATAAATGAGTGTTCAGTTTTGTAAGAAACTGCTGACTATTTTCCAGAGTGGCTGTACCATTTTATATTTTCACCATTGGTCCAGTTTCTCTGCATCCTCACAAGTACTTGCTAGTATGACTTATTTTAAAAACATTAGCCGCTCTAATAAGTATACAAAGACCTCACACTGTATGTTTAATTTGCATTTCCCGAATGGCTCCTGATGGTGAACTACGCTTATTCAGCATCTGTGTCTCCTCTCAGTGAAATACATAGTCACATCTTTCGCCTGTCTCTACAGGGTCTTGCTGCCCCGCCTCATGCTTTCCAAATGCATCTGAAGGGTCTGGTCACTACTCTACCCAGTATGACACCATATGGAATGTTAGCATTAGAATTTTAGCATTAGGGTTGTCAAATGTGATACTCCGATTGTCTTTCCAAAGAAATCAAATGCATGAATTTTAAAAACTGGTAACTAATCAAAATTTAAAAAATTTTAAGACACAGCAGAGTGCAGTGTGAGGAAAGGATGTGGAGATGGTAAGCTTAGAAGAGTCAAACTCCTCAGTTTAAAAACAGCCTCTGTAATCCTTAGTAGGGTTTGTCAAGTTGGCCGTCCTTGACTTCTGCCATCCTTGGCTTCTGCCAGTTGAATTGTAACAAAAGACAGGCCAGGGGCTAGGCCAGGTGTCACCTGTTGCCTCAAAGGAGCCAGAGTTCACACTGAGATACTCTGGTGATGAGTTACATGAACATGGCTGAAAACCAGGAAACAGGGGCGGCACTGCTTGGTCTTTTCATACTGTTGATGGGATTCGCAAGGCAAGAATACAAATTGGCCATTCTCCAGTGGACCATGTTTTTTTTTAAATTTGTTTGGCCTCTTTTATTGATGTTTTTACCCATTTATTTTCATCCATCTTTATTCTTTGGCCTATGTGGGCCTCCCATCGCAGTGGCCCCTTCCGTTGCAGAGCACCGCCTCTGGGCGCAGCACCCCAGAGCACTGGCTCCTAATTGGACACACCGGTCCAACCGCTCCGACGCACATGGGAACTTCCTGGGCCAGGGACTGAACTGGCGCCTCTCGCACTGAAAGGTGGACTCCTCACCCACTGGACCACCGGGGAAACCCCTGGACCACGTTTTGTAAGAAACTGCTGACTATTTTCCAGAGTGGCTGTACCATTTTATATTTTCACCATTGGTCCAGTTTCTCTGCATCCTCACAAGTACTTGCTAGTATGACTTATTTTAAAAACATTAGCCGCTCTAATAAGTATACAAAGACCTCACACTGTATGTTTAATTTGCATTTCCCGAATGGCTCCTGATGGTGAACTACGCTTATTCAGCATCTGTGTCTCCTCTCAGTGAAATACATAGTCACATCTTTCGCCTGTCTCTACAGGGTCTTGCTGCCCCGCCTCATGCTTTCCAAATGCATCTGAAGGGTCTGGTCACTACTCTACCCAGTATGACACCATATGGAATGTTAGCATTAGAATTTTAGCATTAGGGTTGTCAAATGTGATACTCCGATTGTCTTTCCAAAGAAATCAAATGCATGAATTTTAAAAACTGGTAACTAATCAAAATTTAAAAAATTTTAAGACACAGCAGAGTGCAGTGTGAGGAAAGGATGTGGAGATGGTAAGCTTAGAAGAGTCAAACTCCTCAGTTTAAAAACAGCCTCTGTAATCCTTAGTAGGGTTTGTCAAGTTGGCCGTCCTTGACTTCTGCCATCCTTGGCTTCTGCCAGTTGAATTGTAACAAAAGACAGGCCAGGGGCTAGGCCAGGTGTCACCTGTTGCCTCAAAGGAGCCAGAGTTCACACTGAGATACTCTGGTGATGAGTTACATGAACATGGCTGAAAACCAGGAAACAGGGGCGGCACTGCTTGGTCTTTTCATACTGTTGATGGGATTCGCAAGGCAAGAATACAAATTGGCCATTCTCCAGTGGACCATGTTTTTTTTTAAATTTGTTTGGCCTCTTTTATTGATGTTTTTACCCATTTATTTTCATCCATCTTTATTCTTTGGCCTATGTGGGCCTCCCATCGCAGTGGCCCCTTCCGTTGCAGAGCACCGCCTCTGGGCGCAGCACCCCAGAGCACTGGCTCCTAATTGGACACACCGGTCCAACCGCTCCGACGCACATGGGAACTTCCTGGGCCAGGGACTGAACTGGCGCCTCTCGCACTGAAAGGTGGACTCCTCACCCACTGGACCACCGGGGAAACCCCTGGACCACGTTTTGTCAGAACCCTCCACCATCACCAGTCTGTCCTGGGTGGCCCTGCACCGTGTGGTTCATAGACTACGGACTGCTCTTTACCCAGCCGTGTCTTTGGGCAAGTCACCCCACCTACCAGCACCTCAGCACTATAAGCCAAGAAATAGGGCTGTCCTAACTCAGTGCATGGTTCCAAACCCAGGAAGAATGACCTCTCTGAAGAGGAGGGAATTCTGCCGGCAGATGGCCTTCAGACTTGAAGGTAACAATGTTTCTTCCCTGGGTATCTAGCCTGCCTGCCTACCCTGCAGAATCTGAACTTGCCAGCCTCCAGAGCAGCAGAGCCACTTGCTTCAACTGAATCTGCCTTTTAATAAACACATCTTATTGTTTCTGTTTCTCTGGAGAAACACAGAGTATTTCTGTTGAGTAGAAACAGTTCTCTGAGCTATTCTACACATTAAAAAGTCCATGAAGCTCACCTGGTAAAGAATCTACCTGCAAAGCAGGAGCTCTGGGTTCGATCCCTGGGTTGGAAAGATCCCTTGGAGACGGGAAAGGCTACCCACTCCAGTATTCTTGCCTGGAGAAGCCCATGGGTAGCAAAGAGTCAGACACGACTGAGCAACTTTCCCCTCTTTTTTTTTTTTCTTAAAGATTTAATTTTATTTATTTATTTTGGGCGGGGGTCGGGTTGGGGAGGGAGGGGAGCAGGCGGGCCACTTCTATTGGTCTTTTATTTCTCTGTTTTCATCCGTCTTAGTTCTTTTGCTCCTGTGGGCCTCCCATCGCGGTGGTGTCTGTCGTTGCAGAGCACCGGCTCTGGGCGCATGCGCGCCAGAGCTCCAGCTCGGTAATTGGACACATCGGTCCAGCCGCTCCGCAGCACGTGGGATCTTCCCAGGCCAGGGATCGAACTGGCGCCCCTTGCACTTCAAGGCGGTGTCCTTACCCACTGGGCCACCAGGGGAAGCCCTTTCCCCTCACTCTTACCCCATCATCTAGTCACCCCTGGTAACTCTATACTGATTAACTAAAACCCATTAGGTCTGCTGTTTTCTCCTGTCTTGGTTTTTACTGCGGCTTCAGCTGTCACTAATTGGCTAAATTGTGCAGGCTGCCTGGCTGGCACGTGGTTAACAACAGCACAGCTCTGTGAAAGCCAAACTTACTTCACCTTTCACTTCCTCGGAAAGGCTTCCTCCTCCATAAATAGGGGATGACAACCACCTCGGGAATACAAGTGTTACGATTTAGTTGACCTTACATTTAGGAAACTTTGTGGAAAGTCATTGGTCTTCAAGCCACAGGACTATATAATTAGCATGTCTTTCAAAACATGCTGTTTGACTTAACCCACAACTCTCAAGTTGTTCATCTTTATTAGTCAACATCAGCTTTCTGCTTTTTCCAACAGACATTGTGAGAATGCAGCCGCCAACTCATACAAGCTGCTGCTATATATGTGGACCGCCCGTCTTCAATTCAAGACTCCTACTATAAGACAGATTTCTCCACTTCAAGAATGACTTTCTGTAATAATCGATGGTTTTAGTTTGCTATTTGCTCCTTGTATCTGCAATTACATGGTAGAATTTGTCTCTGTCTAAATGCTTTTAAGTTACAAATAATGGTTTAGGCTCCTACAACCTACTCCAGCTATTACCTGGTAAAGAATCTACCTGCAAAGCAGGAGCTCTGGGTTCGATCCCTGGGTTGGAAAGATCCCTTGGAGACGGGAAAGGCTACCCACTCCAGTATTCTTGCCTGGAGAAGCCCATGGGTAGCAAAGAGTCAGACACGACTGAGCAACTTTCCCCTTTTTTTTTTTCTTAAAGATTTATTTATTTATTTATTTTGGGCGGGGGTCGGGTTGGGGAGGGAGGGGAGCAGGCGGGCCACTTCTATTGGTCTTTTATTTCTCTGTTTTCATCCGTCTTAGTTCTTTTGCTCCTGTGGGCCTCCCATCGCGGTGGTGTCTGTCGTTGCAGAGCACCGGCTCTGGGCGCATGCGCGCCAGAGCTCCAGCTCGGTAATTGGACACATCGGTCCAGCCGCTCCGCAGCACGTGGGATCTTCCCAGGCCAGGGATCGAACTGGCGCCCCTTGCACTTCAAGGCGGTGTCCTTACCCACTGGGCCACCAGGGGAAGCCCTTTCCCCTCACTCTTACCCCATCATCTAGTCACCCCTGGTAACTCTATACTGATTAACTAAAACCCATTAGGTCTGCTGTTTTCTCCTGTCTTGGTTTTTACTGCGGCTTCAGCTGTCACTAATTGGCTAAATTGTGCAGGCTGCCTGGCTGGCACGTGGTTAACAACAGCACAGCTCTGTGAAAGCCAAACTTACTTCACCTTTCACTTCCTCGGAAAGGCTTCCTCCTCCATAAATAGGGGATGACAACCACCTCGGGAATACAAGTGTTACGATTTAGTTGACCTTACATTTAGGAAACTTTGTGGAAAGTCATTGGTCTTCAAGCCACAGGACTATATAATTAGCATGTCTTTCAAAACATGCTGTTTGACTTAACCCACAACTCTCAAGTTGTTCATCTTTATTAGTCAACATCAGCTTTCTGCTTTTTCCAACAGACATTGTGAGAATGCAGCCGCCAACTCATACAAGCTGCTGCTATATATGTGGACCGCGCCCGTCTTCAATTCAAGACTCCTACTATAAGACAGATTTCTCCACTTCAAGAATGACTTTCTGTAATAATCGATGGTTTTAGTTTGCTATTTGCTCCTTGTATCTGCAATTACATGGTAGAATTTGTCTCTGTCTAAATGCTTTTAAGTTACAAATAATGGTTTAGGCTCCTACAACCTACTCCAGCTATTACCTGGGACCCCCTAGATCAACGACCCTAATAAAGGATAAGGAGAATATGTTGCCTCAATAATTTAGGGACAATGCCCCTGCTCAGCTTGAAGAAGCCAGATTGGTTGTCACCCCCGTTCCCTGGCCACATAATTCTCCTAAAAAAGGGGTGAATGAAAGGGGTTCATAATGAAAGGGGTTCATAGGCATAATTGGCAAGGTTCGAGGGTCCCAAGGACAAGGAGAAGAGGAAGAACGAGAAATAAAGGCAAAGGTCTTCAATGTTGAAACTGAAAACTACTAATGTTAATCTGGGTGTTTACATTGGGATGACACCTAGCCCTGAGGCCTGGAGACTGTCCTAGCTAATCTCATGGTTTCTTCTTTTATTTAAACATTTATTTATTTGTTTTTGGGGGGATGGGGTGGGGAGGGAGGGGGATAGGCGGCCCACTTCTATTGGTCTTTCATTTGTCTATTTTCATCCATCTTTGTTCTTTGGCTCTTGTGGGCCTCCCATTGCGGTGGCCTCTGTTGTCGCAGAGCGCCGGCTCTGGGCACATGCGCTCCAGTGCTCCGGCTCGGTAGTTGGACACATCGGTCCAGCCGCTCCGCGGCACATGGGATCTTCCCAGGCCAGGGATCGAACCGGCGCCCCTTGCACTGCAAGGCGGTGTCTTTATCCACTGGACCACCAGGGAAGCCCTAATCTCATGTTAATGTTGTGGGTGTGGGCCTACAGGGCCTTTACAACCTTAAGATATTCTTATGATTTATTGTTTTGGTAATTGACTGGAAGATACAAATCGTCATGCTTAAACTGGCAAAGGGTACTCTTCTATCCTCTTCCAGTGTCTATGCTGGAAGCTTTTCTCATCCTTTCTTACTTTAATAAACTTTTCACTGCACACACACACAAAAAGAACAAACATGCTGTTTGAGTAGGACGGAGAAACAAAAGTGAGGTCCTGGCGCGGTACCAGGTCAGTAACAAAGAAAATGGGCCTTAATCGTTGATTCGGAGGAATTCCCAGCTCCTACAAGATAAATCTTCACCCCAAGCCCCAAAGCACTTAAGCGTCTCCCAGCCCCGCCCCTCGCCCGCCTCGGGGCCCGCCCACGCCCTTAGCCCCGCCCCCAGCCTGAGCCGCCCGCGGCTCTGGCCCGGCTCCGATCCCCCTTCTCGCCCTCGCCCGGTGTGCTCGCCGGCGCTCACCTGGATCTCCTCACAGGCCGAGGCCGCCCGCCGGCCCTCCGCTTGCTTCTCCTCGATGAGGCCGAGCCCCAGCCCAAAGGCCAGAAAGACAGCCCGGCCGCACGGGCCTCCGCCGCCCCGAGCCCGCACCACGAACTGCCGCTGGAGCCGCTCCGCCAGCCCGGCCACCGACTGGCGGAAGAAGCGGTAGCGGCCGGGGAGCCCGAGCCTGCGTCGCTCCGCGCCGGGTCCCGCGGCCTGGCCCGGGCGCTCTCCGCGGCCCCAGCCCGCCGCGGGGCCCGGCCGTTCGGGCCGGCCCCAGCCGTGGATCGGGCCAGGCTTGGCCGTGAAGCGCAGGAGCAGCGCTCGGCCCAGCTGCAGGCCCCGACCCAGCGCCTGTCGCACCACCATGGTGCCACAGCCCGGTCAACCGGGAGCTCCCGGCGTCCGGGACGCCGGACACATAAACAAACTTGGGGCGGTGCCTGTGCGCAGGCGCGGGCGCAGTGGGCGGGGCCGTCAGGCTGGCGGTTTCCTGGCTGACCGCGCGAGGGCGCTGTGGGCGTACCTGCCGGGGTAGCTTCTCACGCTTTTGTGTACAGGGTCTAGGGGGTTGCGGTCAGTGAGTGTGAACTTGGTGAATCTGGGCAAAATCGAGTAATTGAAAAGGGAATATTTATTGAGTATCACCCTCAGTGCCAGACGCTTTATATCTGATAAGAAAATGGAGGTATGGAAAAACTGAGGATCCCAGCCTTTCAGTGTTGGCGTGGTTGTTGAGTCCTTGGCCCTCGGTGCCCGTAGGCTGCCCTCACGGCCCCTACTCTTTTCGTAGGATCCCAAGAGAAACCGCACCCGAACGCCACATTTTTCAGATAGTGAACTGAGCCCCCCAGAAGTGGAGCAACTTGCCGTAAGTGCTACGGCTTGTTAGTGGCAGAGTCCTGTTAGCCATTCCTACTGTCAGAGATGGTTGTTAAAAGGATTCCTACTGATTTCTTTCTTCTTGCCTTAAAAAAAAATTTGAGGGGGCCTCTTTTACTGATTTTTTATTTATTTATTTTCATCCATCTTTGTTCTTTGACCTGTGCGGGCCTCCCATTGCAGTGGCCTCTTGTTGCAGAGCACCAGCTCTGGGCGCATGCGCTCCAGAGCACCAGCTTGCAATTGGACACACTGGTCAAGCCGCTCCGCGGCATGCGGGATCTTCCCGGGCCAGGATCGAACCGGTGCCCCTTACACTGCAAGGCAGACTCTCTACCCACTGGACCACCTGGGAAGCCCGCCTTCTTTTTTAGTTTTTTAATGGAAAATTTCAGACACGTAATAACGAAATAGTGAATCTCATGTACCCACCACGCAGCTTCACCAATTATCAGCAAATGGTCGTTGTGTTATTCACCTATTCATATCCTCCTACTCACCACTCCCCCTTTAAAGTCCCGTTCGGGCCGGCCCCAGCCGTGGATCGGGCCAGGCTTGGCCGTGAAGCGCAGGAGCAGCGCTCGGCCCAGCTGCAGGCCCCGACCCAGCGCCTGTCGCACCACCATGGTGCCACAGCCCGGTCAACCGGGAGCTCCCGGCGTCCGGGACGCCGGACACATAAACAAACTTGGGGCGGTGCCTGTGCGCAGGCGCGGGCGCAGTGGGCGGGGCCGTCAGGCTGGCGGTTTCCTGGCTGACCGCGCGAGGGCGCTGTGGGCGTACCTGCCGGGGTAGCTTCTCACGCTTTTGTGTACAGGGTCTAGGGGGTTGCGGTCAGTGAGTGTGAACTTGGTGAATCTGGGCAAAATCGAGTAATTGAAAAGGGAATATTTATTGAGTATCACCCTCAGTGCCAGACGCTTTATATCTGATAAGAAAATGGAGGTATGGAAAAACTGAGGATCCCAGCCTTTCAGTGTTGGCGTGGTTGTTGAGTCCTTGGCCCTCGGTGCCCGTAGGCTGCCCTCACGGCCCCTACTCTTTTCGTAGGATCCCAAGAGAAACCGCACCCGAACGCCACATTTTTCAGATAGTGAACTGAGCCCCCCAGAAGTGGAGCAACTTGCCGTAAGTGCTACGGCTTGTTAGTGGCAGAGTCCTGTTAGCCATTCCTACTGTCAGAGATGGTTGTTAAAAGGATTCCTACTGATTTCTTTCTTCTTGCCTTAAAAAAAAATTTGAGGGGGCCTCTTTTACTGATTTTTTATTTATTTATTTTCATCCATCTTTGTTCTTTGACCTGTGCGGGCCTCCCATTGCAGTGGCCTCTTGTTGCAGAGCACCAGCTCTGGGCGCATGCGCTCCAGAGCACCAGCTTGCAATTGGACACACTGGTCAAGCCGCTCCGCGGCATGCGGGATCTTCCCGGGCCAGGATCGAACCGGTGCCCCTTACACTGCAAGGCAGACTCTCTACCCACTGGACCACCTGGGAAGCCCGCCTTCTTTTTTAGTTTTTTAATGGAAAATTTCAGACACGTAATAACGAAATAGTGAATCTCATGTACCCACCACGCAGCTTCACCAATTATCAGCAAATGGTCGTTGTGTTATTCACCTATTCATATCCTCCTACTCACCACTCCCCCAACTTTAAAGCAAATCCCATCATATTATAATTATATTATTAATACTTATGTATTGCTAAGGGATAACTCATTTTAAAAAACCAATATTATCAACTCCAAATATTATCACTAACTCCATATTATCATTTACTATCCAGTCAATGTTCAGATTTCCCTGTTCTGTCTTCAGAAGTCTGAGTCTAAGTGTTAGTCGCGCAGTCCTGTCCAACGCTTTGTGATCCCATGGCCTGCAGCCCTCCAGGTTCTTCTCTCGGTGGAATTCTCCAGGCGAGGATACTGGAGTGGGTTGCTTTCCCCTTCTCCAGGGAGATCTTCCCAATCCAGGGATCAAACGCGGGTCTCATGCATTGCAGGCAGATTCTTTACCATCTGAGCCATCTTATTTTACACTTACTTAAAATTGGGATCCAGATGAGGTCTCTCTCAGTCGCTCAGACTCAGTCATATCTGCCTCTTTGAGACCCTGTTTGAACTCTATCCCACCAGGCTCCTCTGTCCATGGGATTTCCCAGGCAAGAATCTTGGAGTGAGTTGCCATTTCCTTCTCCAGGGCATCTTCCCAGACCAGAGACTGAACCCTCGTGTCCTGTGTATCCTGCATCGCAGGCAGATTCTTTACCCCACGAGCCATTGGGGAAGCCTAGACAAGGTCTGCATGATTTATTTGATTAGTAGGTTATTCTATAACAAGGGACTATGCCTTCCCCAAGCTAAGGAGATACATTTTGTGGGGTGCTTCTATTTAAAAAAGGTTGCTGGGACAATAGGTACCTTGGTTTGTTGCAGGGAAGAGCCAGTTCAGATTCCTTGATGACTCTGTTTCTTTAACTTTAACCTTTGTTTTTCTTTGCCTTTGTTACTATCATCATACGTAATGACATGCCTCAGGGAACCCTGCCCTTCTGAACACACCTCCTGCCTGAGGTTGTCCATTCCAGGGGAGATTTACAAAATAATGGTCTTTACTTCCTCAACTCCTCCTCTTCCAAAAATTCCCCAAATAGTGAATCTCATGTACCCACCACGCAGCTTCACCAATTATCAGCAAATGGTCGTTGTGTTATTCACCTATTCATATCCTCCTACTCACCACTCCCCCAACTTTAAAGCAAATCCCATCATATTATAATTATATTATTAATACTTATGTATTGCTAAGGGATAACTCATTTTAAAAAACCAATATTATCAACTCCAAATATTATCACTAACTCCATATTATCATTTACTATCCAGTCAATGTTCAGATTTCCCTGTTCTGTCTTCAGAAGTCTGAGTCTAAGTGTTAGTCGCGCAGTCCTGTCCAACGCTTTGTGATCCCATGGCCTGCAGCCCTCCAGGTTCTTCTCTCGGTGGAATTCTCCAGGCGAGGATACTGGAGTGGGTTGCTTTCCCCCTTCTCCAGGGACATCTTCCCAATCCAGGGATCAAACGCGGGTCTCATGCATTGCAGGCAGATTCTTTACCATCTGAGCCATCTTATTTTACACTTACTTAAAATTGGGATCCAGATGAGGTCTCTCTCAGTCGCTCAGACTCAGTCATATCTGCCTCTTTGAGACCCTGTTTGAACTCTATCCCACCAGGCTCCTCTGTCCATGGGATTTCCCAGGCAAGAATCTTGGAGTGAGTTGCCATTTCCTTCTCCAGGGCATCTTCCCAGACCAGAGACTGAACCCTCGTGTCCTGTGTATCCTGCATCGCAGGCAGATTCTTTACCCCACGAGCCATTGGGGAAGCCTAGACAAGGTCTGCATGATTTATTTGATTAGTAGGTTATTCTATAACAAGGGACTATGCCTTCCCCAAGCTAAGGAGATACATTTTGTGGGGTGCTTCTATTTAAAAAAGGTTGCTGGGACAATAGGTACCTTGGTTTGTTGCAGGGAAGAGCCAGTTCAGATTCCTTGATGACTCTGTTTCTTTAACTTTAACCTTTGTTTTTCTTTGCCTTTGTTACTATCATCATACGTAATGACATGCCTCAGGGAACCCTGCCCTTCTGAACACACCTCCTGCCTGAGGTTGTCCATTCCAGGGGAGATTTACAAAATAATGGTCTTTACTTCCTCAACTCCTCCTCTTCTCTATAAAAGAACCTGGCGTCCAGACCCTGACAAAAATGGTTATTTTGAGACAGTAGTCTGCTTTCTTCTCCTGTGGCAGGATACTGAAGGAAAAAGACGCCCCTCTCACTATCACGTTCTTCCTCTTACTACCCGTCCCTTCCCTGGCCTTGGGATCTTCAGGGAGGCTGCATGACAGAGTTTGTAGCTAGCCTTGCTTAACATGTATAGATAACAGCTGTATATGTATATGTAACTTAACAACTATATAACCAACATAGGTCCTAACTCACTTCTCTGTAAACTCCCTGTGCCTGCCTGCACTATTTGCAGAGCCAGAGAGTCTGAAACCGCTGAATAAACAAGGTTAAGCACCCCCAACCTGATAATGCAACCTTTTTCTAAAGAGATATAAACAAATGTTGGTCTTTGTTCTGGACCCAGTCTTTGGATGCGAATCCACTGGGATCATGTCGACATGCAATAAACCTGCTTCCTGGAGAGCAGTCTCAATGTCCCCTTCTCTGCTGCTTTCCACGAGGGATCTTGCTACCTTTCATTAGTTGACTTCCCCAATAAAGTTGTATTCCTTGCCTCAACACCTGGTCTCTTGGTTAATTGACCTGTCCTGCAGCAAGAAGACTGAGCTTGGGCTCAGTAACATTCTCCTTACCCCCGAGGCTAGTTGTGGATCAGAGGCCCTGAAAGAGATATAAAATGTTTTTGTAAGGTATAGCCATGTATGGATAGCCTCATCAACTCAATGGGCATGAGTCTGAGCAAACTCCAGGAGATAGTGAAGGACAGGGAAGCCTGGTGTGGTGTAATCTATGGGGCTGACTTAGTGACTGAACAGCAATGAACCGCCATATATATCTGTGTGTGACAAGTGAGCTTCAGGACAAGGAGGCATCTGTCAGGCCTGACACCCTCCTCAGCATTGCGTGGGTAGAAAGGCACAACCTAATCCATGTATTTTGGGAGCTCATTTGTGACCTTCAACAAAGCCCTGGTTCAGTGCTGTAGAAATAGGAGTAAATAGGAATAAAAACAAGGCAACTGCAAAAGGATTCTTTTTTGAATTGGTAAATTTAAACATATATATATATAAAATGAGAAGCTGGAACTTTTACTCCTAAGTATAGACCCATAGAAATGCATACATAATTTCCCCAAGAATGTTTATAGCAACACTATTTCACATAGTGTAAAGTTGGAAACAGTTCAAAGGACTGTCTCCAGTAGACTGGCTAAATTGTGGTATATTCACCCAATAGGATACTAAACAGCCAGAAGAGTGTCTACAATTATAGGCCACAACACAGGCATATTTTATAAATACATTGGTCAGTTAAAGAAGGCATACATAAAAAGTAATAAATAGGGACTTCTCTGACAGTCAAGTAGTCAAGGCTCTGAGCTTCCAATGCAAGGGACTTGGGTTCAATCCTTGGTCGGGGAACGAAGATTTCGTATGTCATGAGGGGCAGCAAAAAAAAAAAAAAAAGTGATTCCATTTATATAAAGTTCAAAGGCAGACAAAATTAACCTACAGTGCTGGGGGCCAGGATAGAGGCTTTCTGGGTGCTGAAGACGTTCTATCTTCTGATTTGGGTATGTTCATGTGATGAAAATTCCTCCAGATGTGCACTTGGATTTGTGCAATTTTCCGTGTGTAGTACTCCTGTGAACATTTTACATAAAGCTTCTTGATATAATGAAAGCCCTTTTGAGAAATTCAGTCTATCTTGCCCCTTCCCTCTGCCCTCTTCCCACTGGTAACCACTGCTTTGTTCTTTGTATCTATGAATCTGTTTTTTGTTATATCCACTAGTCTGTTTTATTTTTTAGATTCCACATATAAGTGATATCATACAGTATTTGTCTTTCTCTGTCTGGCTTATTTCACTTTTGCTTAATACCCTCCAAGTCCATCCATTGTTGTTACAAATGGCAAAATTTTATTCTTTTTTATGGTAGAGTAGTATTCCATCATTTATACACAGCATGTATTCTTTATTCATTCATCTCTTGATGGACATGTAGGAGTAGGGGATTAAGAGGTTAAACCATTATGTATAAATTAAATAAGCAGAAGAGTATATTGTGTAACAGGGAATACAGACAATATTCTATAATAGCTCTAAGCAGAGTATAACCTTTAAAAATTATGAATCACTTTGTTGCACACCTTAACTTATATAGTATTGTATAAGAACTATACTGCAGTAAAATTTTTTAAAAATAGGTGCAATGACAGGGAAAATGAGCAGCCCAATCAAAAAATGGGAAAAAGATCTAAAGAGACGCCTCTCCAAAGAGGACATACAGATGGCCCAAAAATACATGAAACGATGCTGAACCTCGCTTATTATCAGAGAAATGCAAATTAAAACCACAATGAGATACCACCTCACACCTGTCAGAATGGCCATCATCAACAAATCGACAGACAACAAATGCTGGAGAGGGTGTGGAGTAAAGGGAGCCCTCTTGCATTGCTGGTGGGAATGTAAATTAATACAACCTCTGTGGAAGACAATATGGAGATTCCTTAAAAAACTAAAAATAGAAGCACCCTATGACCCAGCAATCCCACTATTAGGCCTATATCCTGATGAAATCAAAAATGAAAGAGGCACCTGTACCCCAATGTTCATTGCAGCTCTCTATACAATAGCCAGAACATGGAAGCAACCTAGATGTCCATCAACAAATGAATGGATCCAGAAGCTCTGGTACATATATACAATGGAATACTACTCAGCTGTTAAAAGAAATACAGAAGACTCAGTCCTAATGAGGTGGCTGGCTCTAGAACCCATCATAAAAAGTGAAGTAAGTCAAAAAGAGAAGGACAAGTATAGTATACTAACTCATATATATGGGATCTAGTAAGATGGTCATGATAACATACGCAGTGAACTCATGAAAAAACAGAGAATAGACATAAAGACACTGTGGAGACCGAACAGTGGGAGGGAGGCATGGAGGGAGTAACGTGGAAACCTATACTGTCATGTGTGGAAAAGATAGCTATTGTCATTGTGCTAGGGGAATAGGAGTACCTACAATCACTTGGGGCGATGGTCTGGAGGGGTGGGAGGGGGGGAATTGGGTGGGGGGAGGGTCCAGGGATATGCATATGAATGATCTGGGAACATACATGTAAAAAATAAATTAATTAATTAATTAAAAAAAAATAGGTGCAATGAAATAAAAGGTGGAAGCAAAGGGGAAAAGGAAGCATTTTGAATAATACAAAACACAATACAATAATACAAGGAATTCAATCTAACTCATTCATGGTCTCTCATTTTTTTTGAAAAATGAACTTAGTACAAATAGTGTGATAAAATTCACAGTTTAAGTCTTTGGACTTTGTGGTTTCAAACAACAAATGCATTTTGATAATGAGCTTTGTTGTATCAAAGACCTTGAGTTGAACTTTGCCGTAGCACACATCTCAGCCAGTTTTCTCCTGAATGAACAGAATATGGGACGTTCCACTATCTAGGGCCAGCCAACACTGGGGAGCATCTTTCCTCTGATTCTTCTGTTGACCGTGTGGTGGAAGCCAGGACACCAGGAGAGAGCATGCAGAAGGCTTCACACCCCTTCCTTCCTGCTTTCCTATGAAATTAAGGGACATGTGAAAAACAGCTGTTGCTGGAGGGATCTTCAGTCCTCTGAGGAGTTCTACCCCGGGCTTGCTTGACCATGGGGCGAACCCCCGCTAGAGACAGATGGCCACTGTTTCTGCCGTGCGTGTGTTCTGATCTCTCCCATAGGTGAAACAACACGGCCTGTGTCATGTAATCATAGTTATTTGGGAGAGACGTAAGTCAATAAATAGACGAATTTCTAATTTATTTAGAGAGGCACATGGAAGTCGGATAGTATCTTTAATTTTTTTTCATTAATTTCAAAGAGTTTTAAATTACAGCTTTAAAGTACTATGTTGAAATTGTCCTTTGGAGAAAGGTAAGGAAGAGAAGGCTGAAAAAACTTCACACTCCAGTGACCAGAGGCTTGCCTACGCAAACTTAGTCAGTTGGGGCAAAGAACTCCTTTAAAGTTTAAGTCTGCCTGTCGGCTGTGTGGCCTTATCCTTACAACTCTTCTCTTTATTGTTTACTGAAAAGGAATAGAGATTCTCTGAGATATTTACTATTTTAACTAAAAGGATTTTCTTTATTCTTCTAGGAATGTAACCTTTTACCACAAGGCTTGTGATGACTCCGCAGCTTGTAACACGTATTCACTAAAGGGACCTTGTGCTGGTGTTTTTGAGTTAAAGAGTACAGTTGTTATCGACCTTTGGATTTGTTCCCCTTTAAGCTGCAAACAAACTTGCTAGACTTATGATGCTTAAGCTACCCACCTGCAGAAATGAAAACTCCCAGCAGATGTTAATTAACCCTCCCCTGTAGACTGCGCAGTTTCTTGTCCAAGAGAACGCACTAGATGGATTCACTTCTCCTTCTGTAGAAAAATTTAAGTTGCTTGTGACAGGTCTAAACCCAGCACAGCATAAAATTCAGTGCTTCAGCAGGCCTCACTCTAGAAACAGCAAGTAGGTGGCTTTCTACACAGAGGTTTCCATCACGGTTCACAGGGTTTTGTGTTCTTCCTTCTCATGTCTGAGATACAGCCTTACTGTTTGGGGCACAGGGGAGCTGGCTTCCCCCTTTGTTTCCTATGAAATTAAGGGACATGTGAAAAACAGCTGTTGCTGGAGGGATCTTCAGTCCTCTGAGGAGTTCTACCCCGGGCTTGCTTGACCATGGGGCGAACCCCGCTAGAGACAGATGGCCACTGTTTCTGCCGTGCGTGTGTTCTGATCTCTCCCATAGGTGAAACAACACGGCCTGTGTCATGTAATCATAGTTATTTGGGAGAGACGTAAGTCAATAAATAGACGAATTTCTAATTTATTTAGAGAGGCACATGGAAGTCGGATAGTATTTTTAAATTTTTTTTCATTAATTTCAAAGAGTTTTAAATTACAGCTTTAAAGTACTATGTTGAAATTGTCCTTTGGAGAAAGGTAAGGAAGAGAAGGCTGAAAAAACTTCACACTCCAGTGACCAGAGGCTTGCCTACGCAAACTTAGTCAGTTGGGGCAAAGAACTCCTTTAAAGTTTAAGTCTGCCTGTCGGCTGTGTGGCCTTATCCTTACAACTCTTCTCTTTATTGTTTACTGAAAAGGAATAGAGATTCTCTGAGATATTTACTATTTTAACTAAAAGGATTTTCTTTATTCTTCTAGGAATGTAACCTTTTACCACAAGGCTTGTGATGACTCCGCAGCTTGTAACACGTATTCACTAAAGGGACCTTGTGCTGGTGTTTTTGAGTTAAAGAGTACAGTTGTTATCGACCTTTGGATTTGTTCCCCTTTAAGCTGCAAACAAACTTGCTAGACTTATGATGCTTAAGCTACCCACCTGCAGAAATGAAAACTCCCAGCAGATGTTAATTAACCCTCCCCTGTAGACTGCGCAGTTTCTTGTCCAAGAGAACGCACTAGATGGATTCACTTCTCCTTCTGTAGAAAAATTTAAGTTGCTTGTGACAGGTCTAAACCCAGCACAGCATAAAATTCAGTGCTTCAGCAGGCCTCACTCTAGAAACAGCAAGTAGGTGGCTTTCTACACAGAGGTTTCCATCACGGTTCACAGGGTTTTGTGTTCTTCCTTCTCAGGTCTGAGATACAGCCTTACTGTTTGGGGCACAGGGCTGCCTTTCATAGGGATCATGGCCCTGGTTCCATTGTTCGCGTCTGTTCTTCTGAGAAGGAAGTCTTCCATAGTGGGGGTGGTGGGGGAGGAGTGTGCTTCAGGTCTCAAGGGAATCATCTCGAGGTCCTCCCATAACATATTCTGTCTCTTTAGTGGTATCCCACACAGGTGGAGTTGAGGAATTGGCATACGGTTTTCTGCAGAGATATCTGTTTATACTTCAGATTAAATATTCTGTCTGAGAACCTCATTCATTCGGTGAATATTTATTAAACATGAGAGGCAGGCTTTGACATGCTCAGCCATGAGAATGAGAGGGGAATTGAGGGGGTTGCCGGAGAAGCCACAGGCATCTTTTCTGGTCTACACTCTGCTCTGTGGGTATCCTGTGTGTTCATTCTACCCTTTTCCCTCCAGGCAGCAAGAATGCATAGTTTTGACAAAGCGCATAGTATTCCTAAGAAGCAACATTTAACCTTCCCCCAAAGGACATGGGTGTAGAGGGAGGGGAGGGGGAAGGCTGATGTTAACCTGAAAATGGAAAAAGGGAAGACTTTTTAAAAAAAGAGAGAGAGAGAGAACTGCTGAGGGCTATTTGACCTTCCCTTGTGGACGATGCCCTTTGGCACCATTTCAACGTTCTTTGTCTCCTCCTGGCAGGAGACAGGCACGCTTTCCCAGGGCAGCAACACCATTTATCCACAGACCGTTTCAGAAATGCTCTCTCGAAATTGCCAGCAGAGGTGGAAGGCATTTTGCTAAAACCAGGTGCAGCAAAATCCCTTTAAGCTGCAAACAAACTGCTACTTATGATGCTTAAGCTACCCACCTGCAGAAATGAAAACTCCCAGCAGATGTTAATTAACCCTCCCCTGTAGACTGCGCAGTTTCTTGTCCAAGAGAACGCACTAGATGGATTCACTTCTCCTTCTGTAGAAAAATTTAAGTTGCTTGTGACAGGTCTAAACCCAGCACAGCATAAAATTCAGTGCTTCAGCAGGCCTCACTCTAGAAACAGCAAGTAGGTGGCTTTCTACACAGAGGTTTCCATCACGGTTCACAGGGTTTTGTGTTCTTCCTTCTCAGGTCTGAGATACAGCCTTACTGTTTGGGGCACAGGGCTGCCTTTCATAGGGATCATGGCCCTGGTTCCATTGTTCGCGTCTGTTCTTCTGAGAAGGAAGTCTTCCATAGTGGGGGTGGTGGGGGAGGAGTGTGCTTCAGGTCTCAAGGGAATCATCTCGAGGTCCTCCCATAACATATTCTGTCTCTTTAGTGGTATCCCACACAGGTGGAGTTGAGGAATTGGCATACGGTTTTCTGCAGAGATATCTGTTTATACTTCAGATTAAATATTCTGTCTGAGAACCTCATTCATTCGGTGAATATTTATTAAACATGAGAGGCAGGCTTTGACATGCTCAGCCATGAGAATGAGAGGGGAATTGAGGGGGTTGCCGGAGAAGCCACAGGCATCTTTTCTGGTCTACACTCTGCTCTGTGGGTATCCTGTGTGTTCATTCTACCCTTTTCCCTCCAGGCAGCAAGAATGCATAGTTTTGACAAAGCGCATAGTATTCCTAAGAAGCAACATTTAACCTTCCCCCAAAGGACATGGGTGTAGAGGGAGGGGAGGGGGAAGGCTGATGTTAACCTGAAAATGGAAAAAGGGAAGACTTTTTAAAAAAAGAGAGAGAGAGAGAACTGCTGAGGGCTATTTGACCTTCCCTTGTGGACGATGCCCTTTGGCACCATTTCAACGTTCTTTGTCTCCTCCTGGCAGGAGACAGGCACGCTTTCCCAGGGCAGCAACACCATTTATCCACAGACCGTTTCAGAAATGCTCTCTCGAAATTGCCAGCAGAGGTGGAAGGCATTTTTGCTAAAACTGTTGACAGAGCAAAGCTTCCGCCAGATCAAAATCCAGCTACTTGGAGCTCCCGGGCTGTAGCTTCTGGGGGTTAAAATCAGACAATGGTCGGCAGAGAGTGAGATTCCATCAGGAAGAAAAGCCTCTGTTTCACCTGGACAAGATGGAGGCCCGTGTGTGGAGGGGTGGTGTTGTTGAGACACTCAGACCGTCTGTGGTTTATTCAGTTCAGTGAATTGGCTGCCCTGCAGTGGTTATTCCAAGTACAAATATGGCTTTGTCACCTGCTGCTTAAAGTCCTTCACAGGCTCTCTGACTGTGTTCATTGATCTCAGGGTAAAGCCTAAGCTCCTTCATCTGGCAGAGAATGTTCTTCCCTCTTTGGCCTTAGCATCTTACGTGCTGTCCTTCTTCCCTGCTCTTTGTGGTCCAGCAATACCAGAAATGTTAACTAGCTTATCCCACCCCCAACAGAATCACCTATGCATTTGCTCTCTAATACACTACATTATTGCTAAATGAACCTCCTTTGTACAACTTCTTTCTTTTTTCTTTTCAATTGTTTATTTATTTTTGGTTATTCTGGGTTTTCACTGCTGCTGCAGGCTCTTCTCTAGTTGCAGGTGAAAGTGTTCAACCTCAATTTGTGACTTAAACCCAGGGCCCAGACCTAATCAAACCCTGCTGAGACTTGAACCCATGTGGCTGGGACTCGAACCCAGCCAAAACCCTGTTTGAGACTTGAACCCACGTGGCCGGGACTCGAACCCAGCCAAAACCCTGTCTGGGACTTGAACCCACGTGGCCGGGACTCAAGCCCAGCCAAAACTCTGATAATTAAAATCACTCACCCAGGGCTTCCCTGGTGGTCCAGTGGGTAAGGACACCGCCTTGCAATGCAAGGGGCGCCGGTTCGATTCCTGGCCTGGGAAGATCCCACGTGCCACGGAGTGGCTGGACCGATGTATCCAATTACCGAGCCAGAGCTCTGGAGCGCATGCGCCCAGAGCCAGTGCTCTGTGACAACGGAGGCCACCACGATGGGAGGCCCACACAGGTCGCAGAGCAAAGATGGATGAAAATGGACAAGCGAAGGACCAATAGAAGTGGCCTGCCTGCTGCCCTCCCTCCCCACCCCACCCCCACCAAAATAAATAAAATAAATAAATCTTAAAAAAAAAAATCACTCACCCAGTGTCTGGACTCACTGAGGTTCAGGTTCTTCATGTCTCTTTGCAAAGAAGAATTCAGCAAGAGGCAAAGTGACGGGTAAGAAATGGATTTATTCAGATTCAGAGAAAAGCACACTCCACAGAGTGTGGGCCATCGCAGAGCGAATCCAGCAGCCCTGAAAACATGGCGTTCTTAGCTTTTATGGGCCGGGTAATTCCATATGCTAATGAGTGGGAGGATTATTCCAGCTCTTTTAGGGAAGGGCGGAACTGTCATGGCGCCTCTGTGTGTGTCATTTAGCCTGCTGACTGAGCATCAAGGTCTGCTGACTGAGGATCAAGGTCTCGTCTGCCATCCTGGACCTATTTGATTCCTGTGGGTTTATGCTGTGTCCTTGGGCTATGTCATTCTTTCAGAAATTGTGCCCTGTCCCTTTCCCTAACCGTTGCAATTGGATGTCACCTTTGTGGTCTCCATACCAAAAACTCTGACTTCTGTCTGGCTTCCCCTCTGGCTTCTTCTGGGGGAAGCCAGCTGCTGTGTTGTGAACTGCTCTGTAGAGAGGCCTGTGTAACAAAGAACTGAATAGTAACAGCAACAGCCTGTAGGAGTCCTGCCAGCAACCACACACGCGAACTCTCAAGTGGCTTCTACCCCATTGGAGCCTTCAGATGAGCCTGCAGGCCCAGTTATGCCTGAACTGCAACCTTGTATGAGACCCTGAGATGAGCCAGCCCATGCCCCTGACCTGCAGGACTTGTGTAATAAGAAACTTTTGTTGTCCCAAGCTGCAAAGTTTTGGCATAATTTATCAATAAATAGCAATAAGTTATACAGCAATAAGTAGCTCACAATCATTATGCCGTTTCATGGCATAATTTATCTAAAGCTACCGAGCCAGAGCTCTGGGCGCATGCGCCCAGAGCCAGTGCTCTGTGACAACGGAGGCCACCACGATGGGAGGCCCACACAGGTCGCAGAGCAAAGATGGATGAAAATGGACAAGCGAAGGACCAATAGAAGTGGCCTGCCTGCTGCCCTCCCTCCCACCCCACCCCCACCAAAATAAATAAAATAAATAAATAAAAAATCACTCACCCAGTGTCTGGACTCACTGAGGTTCAGGTTCTTCATGTCTCTTTGCAAAGAAGAATTCAGCAAGAGGCAAAGTGACGGGTAAGAAATGGATTTATTCAGATTCAGAGAAAAGCACACTCCACAGAGTGTGGGCCATCGCAGAGCGAATCCAGCAGCCCTGAAAACATGGCGTTCTTAGCTTTTATGGGCCGGGTAATTCCATATGCTAATGAGTGGGAGGATTATTCCAGCTCTTTTAGGAAGGGCGGAACTGTCATGGCGCCTCTGTGTGTGTCATTTAGCCTGCTGACTGAGCATCAAGGTCTGCTGACTGAGGATCAAGGTCTCGTCTGCCATCCTGGACCTATTTGATTCCTGTGGGTTTATGCTGTGTCCTTGGGCTATGTCATTCTTTCAGAAATTGTGCCCTGTCCCTTTCCCTAACCGTTGCAATTGGATGTCACCTTTGTGGTCTCCATACCAAAAACTCTGACTTCTGTCTGGCTTCCCCTCTGGCTTCTTCTGGGGGAAGCCAGCTGCTGTGTTGTGAACTGCTCTGTAGAGAGGCCTGTGTAACAAAGAACTGAATAGTAACAGCAACAGCCTGTAGGAGTCCTGCCAGCAACCACACACGCGAACTCTCAAGTGGCTTCTACCCCATTGGAGCCTTCAGATGAGCCTGCAGGCCCAGTTATGCCTGAACTGCAACCTTGTATGAGACCCTGAGATGAGCCAGCCCATGCCCCTGACCTGCAGGACTTGTGTAATAAGAAACTTTTGTTGTCCCAAGCTGCAAAGTTTTGGCATAATTTATCAATAAATAGCAATAAGTTATACAGCAATAAGTAGCTCACACAATCATTATGCCTTTTTTTTCCCCTGTTCAGTCATAGAGCTTTTAATTTCTCCTCCCTCAACTTCTCCTTCCTATACCCTTTAACAGCTATTAATAGACTAGCATTCCTTCCAAGCATTTTCTGTGCTCCTATATGCATATAAAACATAGTATGTGTGTGGGAAACTTACTGGGCTTCCCAGGTAGCACTAGTGGTAAAGAACCCACCTGCCAAGGTTAGATGTAAGACATTAGGGTTCGATTCCTGGGTCGGGAAGATCCCCTAGAGTAGGGCATAGCAACCCACCCCAGTATTCTTCCTGGAGAATCCCGAGGACAGTAGAGCCTGGTGGACTGCAGTTCATAGGATCGCACAGAGTTAGACAGGCCTGAAGCGACCGAGCATGCATGCATGCATGTGAGACTTACTAGCCTCTTCCATTATTTATTCTTGGACAGCATTTTCTGGCTTGATTTCAGACACAGGCACCCAGAATACCCTGGCATCTCTCCGTCATCATTGTGCCCTCCTCCCTGCCTACAGGAAATCCTAAAGAATCTCATAGTTTACATAAGCAGTGAGCAGCAGCTGGCAAGAGCAGCAGAAATATACGTGCTTCTATTTATGTCCATGGGAATCTGGGACTCAGCTTTAGGGTCCTAAAACACACAGACAGCCTTGAACAATAGAGCACGTGCTGCTCTGGAAACAGCCGCAGCACAGCGGGCCTGCAGGATGAAAGCGCTTTTATTTAAAACAAACACCCCAGCCTCTCTGCAGCCAAATAAGCGTCATTCTTACAAGGGGACAATGTTGGAACGATGTCTGGAATCCTTCTTTGCAAAGTGCCTTCCCTAGTCTGTTTTCATGAAGTGGGAAAGAGTCCACTTGCCAATGCAGGAGACATAAGAGTTGCAGGCTCAGTCCCTGGGTTAGGAAGATCCCCTGGAGGAAGGCATGGCAATCCACTCCAATGTTCTTGCCTGGAGAATTCCATGGACAGAGGGTCCTAGTGAGCCTGCAGGCCCAGTTATGCCTGAACTGCAACCTTGTATGAGACCCTGAGATGAGCCAGCCCATGCCCCTGACCTGCAGGACTTGTGTAATAAGAAACTTTTGTTGTCCCAAGCTGCAAAGTTTTGGCATAATTTATCAATAAATAGCAATAAGTTATACAGCAATAAGTAGCTCACACAATCATTATGCCTTTTTTTTCCCCTGTTCAGTCATAGAGCTTTTAATTTCTCCTCCCTCAACTTCTCCTTCCTATACCCTTTAACAGCTATTAATAGACTAGCATTCCTTCCAAGCATTTTCTGTGCTCCTATATGCATATAAAACATAGTATGTGTGTGGGAAACTTACTGGGCTTCCCAGGTAGCACTAGTGGTAAAGAACCCACCTGCCAAGGTTAGATGTAAGACATTAGGGTTCGATTCCTGGGTCGGGAAGATCCCCTAGAGTAGGGCATAGCAACCCACCCCAGTATTCTTCCTGGAGAATCCCGAGGACAGTAGAGCCTGGTGGACTGCAGTTCATAGGATCGCACAGAGTTAGACAGGCCTGAAGCGACCGAGCATGCATGCATGCATGTGAGACTTACTAGCCTCTTCCATTATTTATTCTTGGACAGCATTTTCTGGCTTGATTTCAGACACAGGCACCCAGAATACCCTGGCATCTCTCCGTCATCATTGTGCCCTCCTCCCTGCCTACAGGAAATCCTAAAGAATCTCATAGTTTACATAAGCAGTGAGCAGCAGCTGGCAAGAGCAGCAGAAATATACGTGCTTCTATTTATGTCCATGGGAATCTGGGACTCAGCTTTAGGGTCCTAAAACACACAGACAGCCTTGAACAATAGAGCACGTGCTGCTCTGGAAACAGCCCGCAGCACAGCGGGCCTGCAGGATGAAAGCGCTTTTATTTAAAACAAACACCCCAGCCTCTCTGCAGCCAAATAAGCGTCATTCTTACAAGGGGACAATGTTGGAACGATGTCTGGAATCCTTCTTTGCAAAGTGCCTTCCCTAGTCTGTTTTCATGAAGTGGGAAAGAGTCCACTTGCCAATGCAGGAGACATAAGAGTTGCAGGCTCAGTCCCTGGGTTAGGAAGATCCACTGAAGGAGGGCATGGCAACCCACTCCAATGTTCTTGCCTGGAGAATTCCATGGACAGAGGGTCCTAGTGGGTTACAGTCCATGGGGTCGCAAAGAGTTGGACACAACTGAGCGACTAAGCATGGATGCTTGCATACAAGAATACGAGACTTAGTCCTGTGGGCTTCATTTTTGGCCCCTCCTCCTATCCATTTCCTAGCTGGTGGACCCTTTTTGTGAACCAGCTGGAATTATCTCCTCTTCAGGGCCTGGTGGTTCAGACGGTAAAGAATTCACCCACAATGAGGGAGATTTGGGTTCAGTTCCTGGGTCAGGAAGATGCCCTGGAGAAGGAAATGGCAAACCACTCCAATATTCTTGCCTGGAAAAGTCCATGGACAGAGGAGCCTGGTGGGCTACAGTCCATGGGTCGTAAAGGGTCAGACATAAGTGAGCGGTTAACACAGGACTGGTCTGCCCCTGCTCAGGCTAGCTGCATTGCCCCTGCGACTTGCTCCCAGAGCACTGACTTCTACGTGGGAGACCTTTGTCATGATGTACAAAATTCGTTTGCTCTATTTTTAAAAGATTTTAAAAATGTGGACCATTTTGTAAAGTGTTTATTGAATTTGTTATCTTTTTTTGTTTTGATTTTTTGGCTGCCAGGCATGTGGAATTTCAGCTCCCTAACCAAGGATCGAACCTGTACTCCTAAAGAATCTCATAGTTTACATAAGCAGTGAGCAGCAGCTGGCAAGAGCAGCAGAAATATACGTGCTTCTATTTATGTCCATGGGAATCTGGGACTCAGCTTTAGGGTCCTAAAACACACAGACAGCCTTGAACAATAGAGCACGTGCTGCTCTGGAAACAGCCCGCAGCACAGCGGGCCTGCAGGATGAAAGCGCTTTTATTTAAAACAAACACCCCAGCCTCTCTGCAGCCAAATAAGCGTCATTCTTACAAGGGGACAATGTTGGAACGATGTCTGGAATCCTTCTTTGCAAAGTGCCTTCCCTAGTCTGTTTTCATGAAGTGGGAAAGAGTCCACTTGCCAATGCAGGAGACATAAGAGTTGCAGGCTCAGTCCCTGGGTTAGGAAGATCCACTGAAGGAGGGCATGGCAACCCACTCCAATGTTCTTGCCTGGAGAATTCCATGGACAGAGGGTCCTAGTGGGTTACAGTCCATGGGGTCGCAAAGAGTTGGACACAACTGAGCGACTAAGCATGGATGCTTGCATACAAGAATACGAGACTTAGTCCTGTGGGCTTCATTTTTGGCCCCTCCTCCTATCCATTTCCTAGCTGGTGGACCCTTTTTGTGAACCAGCTGGAATTATCTCCTCTTCAGGGCCTGGTGGTTCAGACGGTAAAGAATTCACCCACAATGAGGGAGATTTGGGTTCAGTTCCTGGGTCAGGAAGATGCCCTGGAGAAGGAAATGGCAAACCACTCCAATATTCTTGCCTGGAAAAGTCCATGGACAGAGGAGCCTGGTGGGCTACAGTCCATGGGTCGTAAAGGGTCAGACATAAGTGAGCGGTTAACACAGGACTGGTCTGCCCCTGCTCAGGCTAGCTGCATTGCCCCTGCGACTTGCTCCCAGAGCACTGACTTCTACGTGGGAGACCTTTGTCATGATGTACAAAATTCGTTTGCTCTATTTTTAAAAGATTTTAAAAATGTGGACCATTTTGTAAAGTGTTTATTGAATTTGTTATCTTTTTTTGTTTTGATTTTTTGGCTGCCAGGCATGTGGAATTTCAGCTCCCTAACCAAGGATCGAACCTGTACTCCTGCATTAGAAGGCGAAGTCATAACCAGGGAAGTCGCTAGAATCATTTAGATCACAGGTCCCAGACTCTTTGGGCTTCCCTCGTAGCTCAGTTGGTAAAGAATCTGCCTGCAATGCAGGAAACCCGGGTTCGACTCCTTGGTTGGGAAGATCCCTTGAAGAAGGAAATGGCAACCCACTCCAGTATTCTTTCCTGGAGAATCCCATGGCTCGCAGGCTACAGTCTGTGGGTTCACAAGAGTCAGACCTGACTTAGCGACTAAACAACCGCCCCCCCAGACTCTAGGATCCAGTGCCTAATGATCTGAGGTGGAGGTGAAAAGCACACAATAAATGTAACGTGCTTGAATCATCCCAAAACAATCCCCCCACCCAGGTCTATGGAAAAACTGTCGTCCACAGAACTTGTCCTCGGTGCCTAAAAGGTTGGGGACCGTCGATTTGGATGCCGTTTCTATAGGTAGACAGAGCCCTGTGAGGACAGCCGATACTCTCTCTCTTTTTTACGGCTGCATTCACAGGGTCTGGCCCCAGCAGCCCTACAACACAGTAGGCACTCAGTAAATAATTATTAAATGAATGTGAAAGCCTGCTTGGAAAAATCACCTCCATCCCCAAAGGACCCAGATTTGTCACCCTTCATAAGAGGAGCAGCTGGCATGTATTAAGAGCTTACTGAGGACCCAGTGCTGGGCTCTCCATGGGGCATTCTTTCCTTGGATCCACACACAATGCTGTTTGCTGGGAACTGTCACACAAATGAGGGAATGGAGACTCGGAGTAATGAAATCACACAGTTTGGCGGCCACATGGTTTGGAGGCTGTTCAACTCCAAAGTTTGACCATTATGCTATACCATTTTTCTTTCTTTTGTTAAATGAAACAAATGTTTTGCAAATTTTAAAATCAAAGGAGATCTATTCCATATTCCCATTGATCAGAATTTTAACTGATGTTAATGTCTTGACCTATTTTCTTCCAGCATCCTCTCTTCCTTTTTCTTCCTTCACTCCTTCTGGTTGAGGACATTCAGAAGTGTGCTTTAAGGTCCCAGCAGCCATTTCTAGAGCAAGGCAGGGTGTAGTCGTGCATCCTGCAGGCGGATGGACATATTACCTTTCTGTCTCTCAAGATGGCAGCAGACGAGTCTGGGAGTGTCATGGAAAAGCCAGGAGTATCAGACAATAACCTGCAGATGCTCTGATCTTAGTAGAAAGGACTCCCAGGGAGGGGGAGAATGACCTGTCCACTTCCTGAGCTCCCAGACACTTGCTTGTCTGCAAAAGAAGAAACCAAGGCTGTATTCTTACCCCAACCACGAAGGCTGGCCCCAAGGCCAGTTCCTCCAGGGAGCACACCCAGAGCTGTCAGCCCCCTGTACAGAGCCAGCCCAGCTCCTTCCTTTTTCAGGCCTCACCTTCCTAATTGTACCAGTGACATAGGTAGTCCCCTCCTTACCCCCAGGAGGCACCATGCCTCCCCTCTTCTGCAACCATGTCCTCCCATCCCTTGTACTTGCCGCCCACCTAGATCACAGTGTGGATTTCTGTGCATGAGGCCCGTCTACACCTCCCTCCCTGTCAGATTGTACACTCCTCAAGGGCAGAGACTGTTGCTTGTACATCTTTCTCTCTGTAGTGTTTGGCATGTAACAGAGACTCAGTACATAAAGGCAGCCAGACATCAGACATCAGCTGTGGGAAAAGTAGAAAAAAACACTCTGAGGCAGACAGGCCTGGTTCCGGGTCTGCCACATCGCAGTGCGTAGCAAAGAGCATGCCCTGTTTCTAGACCCTAGGGGGAGCGATGGGACCTGGATTCTGGTTTGAACGTTGCTGTGGTCCGCAGATAAGTTTTTTAGAGGCCCCAAAAAATATCGCCCCCAAAGGCCATGGAATGGGGAGACTCGGAGTAATGAAATCACACAGTTTGGCGGCCACATGGTTTGGAGGCTGTTCAACTCCAAAGTTTGACCATTATGCTATACCATTTTTCTTTCTTTTGTTAAATGAAACAAATGTTTTGCAAATTTTAAAATCAAAGGAGATCTATTCCATATTCCCATTGATCAGAATTTTAACTGATGTTAATGTCTTGACCTATTTTCTTCCAGCATCCTCTCTTCCTTTTTCTTCCTTCACTCCTTCTGGTTGAGGACATTCAGAAGTGTGCTTTAAGGTCCCAGCAGCCATTTCTAGAGCAAGGCAGGGTGTAGTCGTGCATCCTGCAGGCGGATGGACATATTACCTTTCTGTCTCTCAAGATGGCAGCAGACGAGTCTGGGAGTGTCATGGAAAAGCCAGGAGTATCAGACAATAACCTGCAGATGCTCTGATCTTAGTAGAAAGGACTCCCAGGGAGGGGGAGAATGACCTGTCCACTTCCTGAGCTCCCAGACACTTGCTTGTCTGCAAAAGAAGAAACCAAGGCTGTATTCTTACCCCAACCACGAAGGCTGGCCCCAAGGCCAGTTCCTCCAGGGAGCACACCCAGAGCTGTCAGCCCCCTGTACAGAGCCAGCCCAGCTCCTTCCTTTTTCAGGCCTCACCTTCCTAATTGTACCAGTGACATAGGTAGTCCCCTCCTTACCCCCAGGAGGCACCATGCCTCCCCTCTTCTGCAACCATGTCCTCCCATCCCTTGTACTTGCCGCCCACCTAGATCACAGTGTGGATTTCTGTGCATGAGGCCCGTCTACACCTCCCTCCCTGTCAGATTGTACACTCCTCAAGGGCAGAGACTGTTGCTTGTACATCTTTCTCTCTGTAGTGTTTGGCATGTAACAGAGACTCAGTACATAAAGGCAGCCAGACATCAGACATCAGCTGTGGGAAAAGTAGAAAAAAACACTCTGAGGCAGACAGGCCTGGTTCCGGGTCTGCCACATCGCAGTGCGTAGCAAAGAGCATGCCCTGTTTCTAGACCCTAGGGGGAGCGATGGGACCTGGATTCTGGTTTGAACGTTGCTGTGGTCCTCAGATAAGTTACTTAACCTCTCTGAGGCCCAGGGCCCCCAGCTGTAAGAAGAGAGAGATGACTACTCTACTGAATTGTCTTTAAATACAAAATAATCCACCCCCAAATACGGGACACATGGTAGGTCCTCACAGAGACATTTGCTCTGCAGTCAAGACAAGTGCACACCTCCTCATTTATACTTGTGGGGGTGATAACGTCAAGTGCCCGGGTCTAACTTAGTCTAGAACAAACTCTAGAAACGACCGTTAGCAGTAAGACCCCGCCCACTGGCCTCCCATCTGAAGAAGGCGGGGACAAGAGACCTAAAAACCCAGCTCTCCACACCAGTGACTGAGGTCCAAGGTGCCTGGTGCTTCTTCCAGCAGAAAGAGTCCAAGTGTTTCTATTTAATACAAAGGCAGATCCCCCTGTCTCTCCTAAGAGCTAGAGCAAGGATGGAGACGAAGCAAAGTGCGCTCTCCCAAATGTTCTGCAACGTTTATAATTAGAAAAGTCACTCAGAGCAGGATAGAAGGTTGGGAAGGCAGATGGTGAAGCGGCACAGGCTTGGCTGGAATTTGAAAGAGGGCCCATGGGAAGGAAAGAGAGGGACGGGGTGCCTCGCGTTCCGGGGAGGACCAGGTGGGCTGCAAGGACAGGCTGGAATAGAAACCCTGCATCACTTCAGTAGAAACCCGGTGCTCGAGTGTAAGTGGGAAAACTGTCTCTGCCCAGCGCCTGAGGGGCTGGGGCCCCTTCAGCAGGTGTCCCCAGGTCTGTGAGGATGTCTTCCTGAAGGTCTCTGGGTGGTTGCCCCTTCAGCTCGTGGGGGAATGCAGGGTCTCCCTGGAAGAAGGTGTTCTTCATCCCTCACTGGATCTTCTGCAGGTCCTCGGGCCCAAAGGAGTCAGGCAGCAGCTCCCGGACGGTCCTGACCACATACGTGCCGTCTGGCTTGGTCATGTAGACAGCCCAGTCAGTGCCAAACTGAAAAAGGCAAAACCAGCATGAGGGAGACAGTGTGACGGCCAAGGGGCGTGGGTCGACCTGGGTTGAGAACCTCTTACTAATGAATGTGCTGTCTGTGCCTCAGTTTTCTCACCTGTAAAATGGGAATGCTAATAATCATACCTGGTTCATAGAGTCTAAGGGAGGAGCCAGTGAGAGATGGCATGACAAGCAATTAGCACAGTACTTGGCACATTGCTAATGGGCAATGAGTGGTTCATTCTGTGATTAGAATTCACCAATATGCTGGCCACCTGATATGAAGAACCAACTCATTGGAAAAGCCCCTGCTCCTGGGAAAGAATGAAGGCAAAGAGAGAAGGGAACAGCAGAGGATGAGACGGTTAGACAGCATCAGCGACTTAATGGACACAATTTGAGCAAACTCTGGGAGAACGTGAAGGACAGGGAGCCTGGCATGCTGGGGTGGCAAAATGTTCATGGGGCTGCAACAAGTCAGATGTGACTTGTAAGGAAAAACAATGGGCCAAGTGTTTCTATTTAATACAAAGGCAGATCCCCCTGTCTCTCCTAAGAGCTAGAGCAAGGATGGAGACGAAGCAAAGTGCGCTCTCCCAAATGTTCTGCAACGTTTATAATTAGAAAAGTCACTCAGAGCAGGATAGAAGGTTGGGAAGGCAGATGGTGAAGCGGCACAGGCTTGGCTGGAATTTGAAAGAGGGCCCATGGGAAGGAAAGAGAGGGACGGGGTGCCTCGCGTTCCGGGGAGGACCAGGTGGGCTGCAAGGACAGGCTGGAATAGAAACCCTGCATCACTTCAGTAGAAACCCGGTGCTCGAGTGTAAGTGGGAAAACTGTCTCTGCCCAGCGCCTGAGGGGCTGGGGCCCCTTCAGCAGGTGTCCCCAGGTCTGTGAGGATGTCTTCCTGAAGGTCTCTGGGTGGTTGCCCCTTCAGCTCGTGGGGGAATGCAGGGTCTCCCTGGAAGAAGGTGTTCTTCATCCCTCACTGGATCTTCTGCAGGTCCTCGGGCCCAAAGGAGTCAGGCAGCAGCTCCCGGACGGTCCTGACCACATACGTGCCGTCTGGCTTGGTCATGTAGACAGCCCAGTCAGTGCCAAACTGAAAAAGGCAAAACCAGCATGAGGGAGACAGTGTGACGGCCAAGGGGCGTGGGTCGACCTGGGTTGAGAACCTCTTACTAATGAATGTGCTGTCTGTGCCTCAGTTTTCTCACCTGTAAAATGGGAATGCTAATAATCATACCTGGTTCATAGAGTCTAAGGGAGGAGCCAGTGAGAGATGGCATGACAAGCAATTAGCACAGTACTTGGCACATTGCTAATGGGCAATGAGTGGTTCATTCTGTGATTAGAATTCACCAATATGCTGGCCACCTGATATGAAGAACCAACTCATTGGAAAAGCCCCTGCTCCTGGGAAAGAATGAAGGCAAAGAGAGAAGGGAACAGCAGAGGATGAGACGGTTAGACAGCATCAGCGACTTAATGGACACGAATTTGAGCAAACTCTGGGAGAACGTGAAGGACAGGGGAGCCTGGCATGCTGGGGTGGCAAAATGTTCATGGGGCTGCAACAAGTCAGATGTGACTTAGCAACTACACAGCAGGGCTTTACAAGAACATCTAACCCCTGGAGCCAGATCCCCTCCTGCTGTGAGAAACGCCTCATCTTCCCTTGGCGCCTCTCCATAATGCCTGAGAACCAGGAGGAGCTGCACACACTGCACGTTGAACATGCGGGAATTCACCATCGACCCTTGGAGTTAGGTGGATGTTATTCCCATTTTACTGATGAGGAAACTGAGGCCTTGCAGAGTACCCTCAGGGAAACAGAGTTTGAGTCCCAAACCTGGGTCCCCATCTCTCTTTTACAGAACAGGAGCTACACTCGGTGGGTGTGTGATGTGGGGCAAATGATTAAACTCTTCGGGTCTCAGTGTCTCTACCTGTGAAATGGTGTTAGAGACAGAAGACTTCAGGCAGGAAGACAGATGGCCTAGGGGGAGAGTTACGCTCCCTGTGCGGTCATGGAGAGCATCCTGGGGAGTCAGAGTTGGTAGCCTGAGGCTCTCCCTGGCCAGAGGCCCTGAGTACTGGAGAGCAGGGGTGGAAGGCGCTCACGCTCAGTGCCTGGCACAGAGCTAAGCGCCCCACCGATGGAGACCATGTCTACCGACGCCTCGTGGTTCCTAGGGACTGCTCAGGCCTGCAGCCTGCTGTTGAGGCTTCAGCCTGAATAACCATGTCATCACCAGGCACAACCTGTCTTTTGAAAACTAATGTTTTAAGGAAGGAAATTTTCCTGCTTGGGGGCTCTGCCTGAGGGTGTGGGTGAAAGTTGAGTGGAGGCGGGTGTACGTGCCAGGCCCTGGCCCTCGGCTTCAGCCCTTATTATTTGCATTTTGGTTTCCGTTTTGCTTCTCTCTCCTTCAGCTTTTCCATTGGCTGTCTCTCATCTGCCAACGTCTAAAGTGTTTGGAGAACACAGACACTAGACAGAGGCAGGGCCTGGGGAGCCAGGGAGCTGGCCTTCTGATGTGCATTCTGTATGTGGCCTTGGACACACCGTGGTGCTGGGCAGTCATGGGTGCCCCTCTAACGGGGGACAAAGTCCATACTGTGAATTCAGTGCCTTCCTGGGGGTATTTTTCACCTGGATTTGGGAAATGATTTCTGCAAACTGTGCCTGATGTGTAGGCCTGGCAAGAAACAGAAGCAGGACAGAGAGGATTGCGCGGTCCAGAGATGCTAGGAGACCCCCGAGGCACAACAGCACAACCACAACATTCCCTGCCTCCCCCACATTCCAGCAGCTCCCCAAACAGACACCCCCTTGGAACAAACTGCTCCTGTTCTGCAAAACATCATTCTGTCTCCCCTGTGGAGACATCTAAAGCCGGGGTCGGCAAAACTTTTTCCCATAAAGGGCCAGATAGAAAATATTTTAAGCCTTGCAGGCCATGAGGTCTACGTTCTAACTCCTCCCTCGCCCATGGTGGGACCAAAGTCGCCAGAGGTAACGCGTGAATGGGTGGGCATGGCTATGCGCCCGTAACACTTTATTTACAACAACCAGCAGAAGTCAAGATTTGCCGTGGGCTGTTGTTTGCTGATCTCTGACCTAGGCTCAGAGGCCCCTCTGTCACTCTCTTTTCTTTTGCATTCTTTTCTCTGTAGCCCTCATCACTTCAGAAACTACCATGTATTTCTTTGACTCCTTGTTTGTCTGTCTTCTGCTGCACTGTCTGTGATGGCAGGGCCTGGCTTGTCTTTTCACCGCTGTCTCCCCAGAGCAAGGTCAATGCCTAGCACAGAGCAGACACTCAGTAAGTATTTGCTGAATGAAAGAATAATTTCCAGTGATTCATGCAAGCTTGGGAAGGCCTTAGGAGTCAGCCAGCCCAGCAAACAGGACAGTCACTGTGTCTCTTCACTTGGCTTGGCTTGGCTCCCAGGGCCTGGAAGAACAGGGAGATGTCCATTCCAGAAAGAAAGGGAAGCTGCTTACCTCTCTCATGACTTGTCTGCAAGCCCCACATGGTGAAATAAAATCATCTTGCAAGTCACTGGGGAAGCAGAGAATCAAACATGGATCAGTCTCTTTGGAAACAGGTGGACAATTGCTAAAATTCTAGCCCCCCATCCTGCCACCTCCAGATTAAGTCAAACCCTGAGGCCGTTCCTAGTTCACAGATGAGCTGCGCTTTGGAGGTTGAGAAGACGTGGAGGGCACTTTCCACACTTACAAGGGGCAAGGCCATGGGTAGGACCATCAGAGTGCTCAATAAATGTTTAGGGAACATTTAACTGTCACCCACAACTCAGGAATACAGAGATTAAAGAGAATTTGTCTCTGGCCTTCAAGAGATTGCTCAGCCCAAGAAAACTAGATGAGTTATCATTTCGAACAAAATGCAGTAAGAACACACGGTCAGTAGGAGCCAATTCCTGACTAGGGAGGGAGAAAGGAGGAGGTGGCATTGACTGGGTCCTTGGAGGAAGTGTAGAGTTCCTAAGTCCTCATTAGTGAGTACCTGATCTGTTCCAGACACTGGTGCCAAGTCGCCTCAGTCGTGTCTGACTCTTTTTGACGCTATGGCTATAGCCCGCCAGGCTCCTCCGTCCATGGGATTCTCTAGGCAAGAATACCGGAGTGGGTTGCCATGCCCTCCTCCAGGGGATCTTCCCAACCCAGGGATCAAACCCATGTCTCTTATGTCTCCTGCATTGGTATCTAGGTTCTTTCACATCAGCGCCTCTCATTTAATTCTCTGTATAACCTGAGTATCTGGATGACCACTGTATTGTTGAGGACACAGGTTCAGTGAGCTGAAGTGACAAAGTGCTATTCCGAAGCTCTGAGTTCTTCTGTTACAGGTGAGGGATATAACATGTGCACAGGTCCTGAGCCATGAAAGAATAAGTCACATGTGAATCCTTGAGAAAACTGGGCACCTTGCATCTGAGAAAGCTGGAGAAGAGAAACTGATTGCCAAGAGGCTGTCCCTGACAATGAAGACAACTGCAGGCAGCCCTCCAGTTCTGAGCAGTACAAAAGAGGCAGGAAACTGGAAGAACCTCCAAGCCGGATGAGGCATCAGAGGTTAAGCCAGTAGTTACCACCATCCTGGCACTTCTAAGACTCACTGCTCTCTGAAGTCTCTGGTAGAGTATAGGATTTAAAATTCAGTTCTTGATTAGTTCCTCCTTTGACTTTGACTAAGTCATTTTAACACAGGCAAGGGTCATTTCTTTGCCTAATAAATATGGGGAATAATGTCATCCGCCTTGTAGGAATGCTAGGATACAGAGAGATAAGGTGTACAAAGAATTTCGTAAGCTTTAGAATGCTACAGATTGTTGTTGCCTATACAAGTCACTGGGCATTATTCCTCTCTTGTAATGTTAGTACCTTGTCATAGTCAGTTTCACCAGACACTATATGCTTTATATACTATGGTATTATATACATTATACTATTATGTATTAATAATAATTATCGTATTGTTTAAGAGGCCTTGCCTGGAGAATCCCATGGACAGAGGAGCCTGGGGTTGTGGGCAGGAGCGACAGTCCACTGGGTCACAAAGAGCTGGAGACGACTGAAGTGACTTATACATTCGCGGGCAGAATCTGCCGGATATCCTCCAACGTACTCTGTCGTGTTTATCTCATGTTCATTGACAGTTATTTATCGAGCACCTACTGTGTGCCGGGCACTGTCTGTGCAGGGGATAGAGCAGTGAACAAAACAGGTGAAATTCACTTGCACTCAGGAGTTTTTTGACTCATTAGTTGATAACTGGCAAACCATCAGCCAACCACGCATCAAGTACAGATAGAGACAGCCGAGGGGAGTGGGGAGAGGGCTGCTGTTTCATTTAATCCTCATGAAAGCTCCTTTCACACTTAGGGGTCCGGTCAAAGAAAGCTTCTGCTATGGAAAGATGGGTCCTCTCTGAGCTTCAGAGTGATCCCATGGGAATGTGAGAGGGTGGGGACCCCTGCCCAGGATACACACAGAGTAACCCTTCTGGTTACCAGGTGACTGATGCCGTAGCCAGAGCCTCTCATAACCTCTGTGGAGGCTGGACTTGGGTTTTTCCAGCTGCACCGTGCAGCAAGCAGGATCTTCCCCAGCCAAGGATCAAACCTGTATCCCCAGCACTAGCAACACAGAATGTTAGCCACTGGACAGACAGGGAAGTCCTGGACCCTGTTAGTTTTTAATTTATTTAAACCAAGTTTTAAAAAAATTATTTATTTGTTCCTGGCTGTGCTGGCTATTTATTGCTTTGAGGGCTTTTCTGTAGTTGCAGTGAGCGGGCCTAGTCTCATGAGCTACTGCGGTGGCTTCTTGGGGTTACAGCACCTGAGCTTCCATGGTTGCAGCATGGGCTCAGTATTTCGGTTAGGAATGCTAGGATACAGAGAGATAAGGTGTACAAAGAATTTCGTAAGCTTTAGAATGCTACAGATTGTTGTTGCCTATACAAGTCACTGGGCATTATTCCTCTCTTGTAATGTTAGTACCTTGTCATAGTCAGTTTCACCAGACACTATATGCTTTATATACTATGGTATTATATACATTATACTATTATGTATTAATAATAATTATCGTATTGTTTAAGAGGCCTTGCCTGGAGAATCCCATGGACAGAGGAGCCTGGGGTTGTGGGCAGGAGCGACAGTCCACTGGGTCACAAAGAGCTGGAGACGACTGAAGTGACTTATACATTCGCGGGCAGAATCTGCCGGATATCCTCCAACGTACTCTGTCGTGTTTATCTCATGTTCATTGACAGTTATTTATCGAGCACCTACTGTGTGCCGGGCACTGTCTGTGCAGGGGATAGAGCAGTGAACAAAACAGGTGAAATTCACTTGCACTCAGGAGTTTTTTGACTCATTAGTTGATAACTGGCAAACCATCAGCCAACCACGCATCAAGTACAGATAGAGACAGCCGAGGGGAGTGGGGAGAGGGCTGCTGTTTCATTTAATCCTCATGAAAGCTCCTTTCACACTTAGGGGTCCGGTCAAAGAAAGCTTCTGCTATGGAAAGATGGGTCCTCTCTGAGCTTCAGAGTGATCCCATGGGAATGTGAGAGGGTGGGGACCCCTGCCCAGGATACACACAGAGTAACCCTTCTGGTTACCAGGTGACTGATGCCGTAGCCAGAGCCTCTCATAACCTCTGTGGAGGCTGGACTTGGGTTTTTCCAGCTGCACCGTGCAGCAAGCAGGATCTTCCCCAGCCAAGGATCAAACCTGTATCCCCAGCACTAGCAACACAGAATGTTAGCCACTGGACAGACAGGGAAGTCCTGGACCCTGTTAGTTTTTAATTTATTTAAACCAAGTTTTAAAAAAATTATTTATTTGTTCCTGGCTGTGCTGGCTATTTATTGCTTTGAGGGCTTTTCTGTAGGTTGCAGTGAGGGGCGGCCGCTCTAGTCTCATGGCAGGCTTCTCACTGCGGTGGCTTCTCTTGTGGAGCAAGCTCACTACGGCACCTGAGCTTCCATGGTTGCAGCATGGGCTCAGTATTTGCGGTTCCCAAATTCTAGAGCAGAGGCTCAGTAGTTGTGGACTGAGGTCTCAGTTGCTCCAGAGTATGTGGGATTTTCCTGGATCAGGGAACAGACCCGTGTCTCCTGCATTGGCAGTCAGATTCTTTACTACTGAGTCACAAAGAAGCCCATCACGTTTTTTTTTTCTTAATGAATTAACTTATTTGGCTGTGCCGGGTCTTAGTTGTGGCATATAGGATCCTTAGTTGCAGAATCCCATGGGATCTTTTAGTTGTGGCATGTGAACACTTAGTTGCAGCATGTGGAATCTTGTTCCCTGACCAGGAATCAAATCCAGGCCTCTTGCACGGGCAGCGCTAAGTCTTAACCACTAGACAACAAGGGAAGCCCCTATTTTTTTTTTATTTCATTGCACACATGTTGTCCGAGAGCTTGTTCAACGCTAGGCAAACCTGGGAAGAAGCAACAAGGACCAGTCAGACCTTGCTATCTGGAAGGGAGATAAAATCTGTGTGCAAATGTCGTACGACAGGCAGACAGTGATTGGGGTCATGGAAGAGGTGTTCTGAATGAAATTCAGCCTCCCTTTCATGGCCTAGAAGGCTTTGTATGATCTGGTCCCTATCAAGCTCGCCACTTCCTTTTGAATCTTGTGGCATACATGACTAACTGCCCAAGGGACAGCTCCTTGGACAGACGTGCTTTTGGGTTTTCAAGGTGGTGTGTGAGCATGGTTTCCACTGGGAAGTTGGATTTGGCCTTGGGGTCAACCACCAAAAATCACAAGATGGTGCATCCTGGCAGCACTGTGTGAGAACTCGGAACGAGCTTGAAAATAATGGCTTACACTTCCATTGCGCTTCTCTGGGTTAGGCACTGTGCTAAGGACCGTATGGGTACTAACTCATTCAGTCTCCTTACAACCCTAAGTTAGGAATTAGGTAGGTACTCTTACTATCTTGATATTATAGGTCATGAAAGGTGAAGTGACCTGCCCAAGGTCACAGAGCTGGTAACCAGGATTTGATCCCGGGATCTGTGTACGCTGCCTTTGGTAGTCCTGCAGCTTGCAGAAGTAGTAATGATAAACGTTAAGACAATAGTTAAAATGTATGGCATATCTCGAGTTCTCCCAACAGCCAAATGGGTAGGCATTAGTCTCCTCTACTTTACAGATGAAAAGCTGGGCTCACATTGTGGAAGTAACTTGCCCAAGGTCAGGAGCAGAGCAGGATCTGAAACCATGTCTCACTCACCCAGGAGTCTGGCCTCTTAAGCATTACTCAACATTCGAGCCAAGAGGAAGAACGACTTCCCTGGTGGTCCAGCGGTGAAGAATCCACCTTCCAAATGCAGGGAGCATGGATTCGATCTCTGGTCCAAGATGATTCCCCATGCTTCGGAGCAACTAAGCCTGTGACCCATAACTACGAAGCCTGCGCTCTAGGGCTCATACTCTGTGACTAGAGAAGCCATTGCAATGAGAAGCCCATGTGCTGCAACAAAGAGTAGCCCTTGCTTGTCACAACTAGGAAAGGCCCATGTGCAGCAACAAAGACCCAGTGCAGCCAAAAAAAAATTAATTACAATTAATTAATTTATTACTATTATTTAAAAGAGTAAGAAGAAAAAGCTTGGGGCAAGAAGTATCCCTGAAGGTGCTGGACCCACAGGGGCCTTCCCTGCTCTCGCCCCCTTTTCTCTCTTTTCTCTGCCCTCTGCCTCGCCTGCTTTGTGTTGGGTATTGACACTTTCCGGTGATTTGTGCTGACCTTGGTCACACACTGAGGCCAGCTTATCAGACTTGACAGGCTGGAAACCTATTGACTTGGATGATGACAGTTGGGACACTGGTGGGCAAGCTCATCTCCTGTGTGCAAAATCCTACCTGAACTGCACACACTCTGTTTCACAGATCTCGAGGGGGCTCTCTGAGATGGTTCACTCCCATCAGAGCTAACAAGGGAGCTGGCACGTCACATTCATCCTCTAAATCCACACTCTCAATTTAACAAATCATTAGGGCCGTAATGACTGCTTTTCTGGCTCTGGGATGCCTGCGCTGGCATCCCAGAGAAGAGTGGTTGGGTGCTGGAAAAGGAGTTTTCTATAAACCAGGATTTGATCCCGGGATCTGTGTACGCTGCCTTTGGTAGTCCTGCAGCTTGCAGAAGTAGTAATGATAAACGTTAAGACAATAGTTAAAATGTATGGCATATCTCGAGTTCTCCCAACAGCCAAATGGGTAGGCATTAGTCTCCTCTACTTTACAGATGAAAAGCTGGGCTCACATTGTGGAAGTAACTTGCCCAAGGTCAGGAGCAGAGCAGGATCTGAAACCATGTCTCACTCACCCAGGAGTCTGGCCTCTTAAGCATTACTCAACATTCGAGCCAAGAGGAAGAACGACTTCCCTGGTGGTCCAGCGGTGAAGAATCCACCTTCCAAATGCAGGGAGCATGGATTCGATCTCTGGTCCAAGATGATTCCCCATGCTTCGGAGCAACTAAGCCTGTGACCCATAACTACGAAGCCTGCGCTCTAGGGCTCATACTCTGTGACTAGAGAAGCCATTGCAATGAGAAGCCCATGTGCTGCAACAAAGAGTAGCCCTTGCTTGTCACAACTAGGAAAGGCCCATGTGCAGCAACAAAGACCCAGTGCAGCCAAAAAAAAATTAATTACAATTAATTAATTTATTACTATTATTTAAAAGAGTAAGAAGAAAAAGCTTGGGGCAAGAAGTATCCCTGAAGGTGCTGGACCCACAGGGGCCTTCCCTGCTCTCGCCCCCTTTTCTCTCTTTTCTCTGCCCTCTGCCTCGCCTGCTTTGTGTTGGGTATTGACACTTTCCGGTGATTTGTGCTGACCTTGGTCACACACTGAGGCCAGCTTATCAGACTTGACAGGCTGGAAACCTATTGACTTGGATGATGACAGTTGGGACACTGGTGGGGCAAGCTCATCTCCCTGTGTGCAAAATCCTACCTGAACTGCACACACTCTGTTTCACAGATCTCGAGGGGGCTCTCTGAGATGGTTCACTCCCATCAGAGCTAACAAGGGAGCTGGCACGTCACATTCATCCTCTAAATCCACACTCTCAATTTAACAAATCATTAGGGCCGTAATGACTGCTTTTCTGGCTCTGGGATGCCAGCGCAGGCATCCCAGAGAAGAGTGGTTGGGTGCTGGAAAAAAGGCAGTTTTTCTATAAACAAGGACATTTGCTAATCACCACTAGCAAAACCCAGTCATGTTTAAGAGTAGATAATGAGTGAGAGAAAAAGCCTTTCATCCAGAACATTCTAAACAGAGCAGGGCCACCTCGCTATTCTCCTTTTGTTGACTTTGGCCTCCTTTTCCCCCAGAATATCATTATTTTCTTGGATCAGCTTTGAAATTGAGTTATCCCCCTACCTCTTTTTTTCTGAAGTGTAATTCACATCTTGATCTCTGCTTATCCGCACAAAATGTTCCCAGGGCGGCCTCATTTATTCCTCCCAAAGCCAGAGGGAAGCCAGGGCAGACCTCGGTCCCAGGGGAGAGCTCTCAGAAGCAGGGCCTTCTCCAGAAGCACTCATCCTTGGGTCTAGGGACTCAGGGAAAAAGCCTTCAATAATGTGGACCACCTCAGGGGCCAGACGAAGGCCACATTTAGGATCTTCTGGAAGAAATGGAGGCTGGTTTCTGTCATACAGACCTGATCAGCCTTGCTCTTTGGTCCTCACATTTCTGCCAGAAAGGGCCCACATCTCCCTCACAATGAAGAGGTCAATTACTCCTAGTCCATGACCTGTGCACTCAGATGTCCCTAAAGACCAACATTGGGTCAGCCCTGTAGTCTCTTTCTGGGTGGATTCAACATTTCCTACCTAAGCTACCTTCCTTGTGCTGTTATCTTGCCAAGAGAATGCCCTCTCATTAGATAACGCCATGGCCCCAACAACAAAAGAGTCTGTATGACAGGTGATTTGTGCTGACCTTGGTCACACACTGAGGCCAGCTTATCAGACTTGACAGGCTGGAAACCTATTGACTTGGATGATGACAGTTGGGACACTGGTGGGCAAGCTCATCTCCTGTGTGCAAAATCCTACCTGAACTGCACACACTCTGTTTCACAGATCTCGAGGGGGCTCTCTGAGATGGTTCACTCCCATCAGAGCTAACAAGGGAGCTGGCACGTCACATTCATCCTCTAAATCCACACTCTCAATTTAACAAATCATTAGGGCCGTAATGACTGCTTTTCTGGCTCTGGGATGCCAGCGCAGGCATCCCAGAGAAGAGTGGTTGGGTGCTGGTGAAGAGGCAGTTTTTCGATAAACAAGGACATTTGCTAATCACCACTAGCAAAACCCAGTCATGTTTAAGAGTAGATAATGAGTGAGAGAAAAAGCCTTTCATCCAGAACATTCTAAACAGAGCAGGGCCACCTCGCTATTCTCCTTTTGTTGACTTTGGCCTCCTTTTCCCCCAGAATATCATTATTTTCTTGGATCAGCTTTGAAATTGAGTTATCCCCCTACCTCTTTTTTTCTGAAGTGTAATTCACATCTTGATCTCTGCTTATCCGCACAAAATGTTCCCAGGGCGGCCTCATTTATTCCTCCCAAAGCCAGAGGGAAGCCAGGGCAGACCTCGGTCCCAGGGGAGAGCTCTCAGAAGCAGGGCCTTCTCCAGAAGCACTCATCCTTGGGTCTAGGGACTCAGGGAAAAACCTTCAATAATGTGGACCACCTCAGGGCCAGACGAAGGCCACATTTAGGATCTTCTGGAAGAAATGGAGGCTGGTTTCTGTCATACAGACCTGATCAGCCTTGCTCTTTGGTCCTCACATTTCTGCCAGAAAGGGCCCACATCTCCCTCACAATGAAGAGGTCAATTACTCCTAGTCCATGACCTGTGCACTCAGATGTCCCTAAAGACCAACATTGGGTCAGCCCTGTAGTCTCTTTCTGGGTGGATTCAACATTTCCTACCTAAGCTACCTTCCTTGTGCTGTTATCTTGCCAAGAGAATGCCCTCTCATTAGATAACGCCATGGCACACACAAGAGCAATTTATCATTAAATGAGAAGTGTAGTGGGGTCTGAATGAATAAAAGAGCCCGTTCACATGCCTTGAGTCGTGAAGTCACTGAGTCTGGGTCCATGGCCAGCAAGAATTCAAAGAAGTCCCTTTGAGGGCACACGTGGGAACTCAGATACTCGTCTGGGGGCATGCAGAGAGAGAGGTCAGTGTTCTTGTTCAGCAAGAGCTCAGGCTGGAATCTCATCAGTTCAGATGATAACCCAAGCTGCCTGGTTGTCACCCCACTAGCCTGTCCTTTTTCTTTGTTTATAGATTTTTTTTTGATTTTTTGCTTTTACAGTACCTTGTGGTTTACAGATACGCATAATCCCAGATTAATCATATGTATTTCCCATCCCCCCATCCTACCCCTCCAGGCCATCGCATAGTCCCTGTTTAAGATCCCTTAACCCACAGCACGTTGAGAATAGTTATCTCTTTTACATATGCTAGTATAGGGCTCCATGTTACTCTTTCCATGTGTCTCACCCACTCTTCCCTCTCCCCAGTGTCCATAAGTCTGTTCTCTATGACTGTTTTTCCATCGATGCTCTGCATGTGTGTTTATCAGTACAATCTTACTAGATTCCATATATACGTGTTAGTATACTATACTTGTCCTTCTCTTTTTGACTTACTTCACTTTGTATAATAGGTTCTAGATTCATCCATCTCATGAGGACTGAATCTTCTGTAAAAAATATGGAACGCTTCACGAATTTGCATGTCATCTTTGTGCAGGGGCCATGCTAATCTTCTCTGTATCGTTCCAATTTTTAGTATATGTGCTGCTGAAGTGAGCACCAGCCTGTCCTTTTATCTTAGTTCTTGCACCTAGAGGTGACTGAAGACAAGTGAAAGAGCCAGCTTTTACAGTGACGAAAGGATCCCAGGATTGGCTCAAGGAGAGCAGGGAAGAGGGTATCCTTTCCCGTCACAGCACAGCACAGGGGGATGAGCTCTGGAGTCCAACTCTAGACTGTCCAAGTTTTGCCACTAATTCCTAGGAAAGTTGCTCAACCTCTCTGGGTCTCAGTTTCTTCAACTGTAAAATGGGCATAGTAGTTAGCCATTCTAATCAGGTGACTTTCGGTCCCTCTAGCTTTAGTTTTCTATGCTGCCTTTCTACTGTAACTTGTAGGGATTCTGTAGTACTCTGTATTATTATTAGAACAAGAGCACACTTCCCTTTGTCTTAGAGTTGTCTCGATTGCTTCTCTACTCTTCAGGCTTACCAAGGGCAGAGTCTGTTTCTTATTTATCTTCTACCTTCAGCACTCAGCTCAGCCCTAGAGTATCTGGCATATAGGGAGTTCAGAATAAACACAATAGAAGAATGAATGGATGTATAACAGGTGTGGGGTGGATGCTGGCTGAAGAGATGAATGAATATTGCTGTGACCAGCCTTTCGCACTCACCTGGCGATAGCAATTGCCCTGAACTCTTTGTACCCTTCCGAGATGGCCTTCTGAATGGCGGTTCGTTCAGCACAGACGCCTAGTGGGTAGCAGGCATTTTCTATGTTGCACCCTGAGGAGAGAGGAGAGCCCAGTAGTGTTACCATCAGAACCACTTCCTGTTGCATGTGTTGAGTAAGAAGCTTGCCCCATTCCAGGGATGGGAGGGACTTGTTACTCAGAACAACGTGAGGGACGTGGAGGGTAATTTGACTGGAAGCACTGGGAGACCCTGGGACTCACTGGGGCGGTGGCTTTTCCCAAGAATCTCCCACTCTTATCACTTACTCAGTGCTTGCATCTCAAAGCACAGCTTGGAGCAGGGATGCCCTCACAGGGCTGATGAGCCCAGCCTGGGTCAAGTTCTGGATGTGGATACCGGTTGTCAGAATTCTCTGAGTTGATTTGCAAAACAGATCTGTCAAACCCAACAAACTGACAAACAAAAAGCTTCCGAGCTTTGCAAAGGATGTCTGTGATTGCACAAGCCTTAAGGCCATCCATCTCTAGGTCTCCAGTGAAAGGTGGGCCGCCATGGTGGCACAGCCAGTAGTAAGGGAGTCCTCGCTGGTGACCCTCTGTGGAGTGTCCCTGGGGACAGAGGGCAAGGGCTGCCCCCAGGAGATAAGCCTTTTTTTTTTTTTTAAATTTCTTAAGGGGGTGGGGCGGGGAGGGAGGTGTGCGGGCCGGCCACTTCTATTGGTCTTTCATTTATCTATTTTCATCCATCTTTGTTCTTTGGCCCATGTGGGCCTCCCATCGCAGTGGCCTCTGTCCTCGCAGAGCACCGGCTCTGGGCGCATGCACTCCAGAGCTCCAGCTCAGTAATCAGACACATCGGTCCAGCTGCTCCGCGGCACGTGGGATCTTCCCAGGCCAGGGATCAAACTGGCGCCCCTTACACTGCAAGGCGGTGTCCTTACCCACTGGACCACCAGGGAAGCCCGAAACAAGCCTTTTTGACTGACTAACAGACTCCCCATTTTCAGGGAGGCGAGACCATGAACCAATGGCCACAGGAGCTGGATTTGGGCCAGACCATCAGGGTGTGATAGACAGTATGTCATTCTTCAGAACGTGCCCTTCTCCCTGAGGCAGGATAGTCATTGTTCCCCAGTATTCATTTGCTCCTTCTTCCTTAAGTAATACAGTTGATTCCCAATCCAATATGGCTGATCAGATAGCCACTCAGTGACTCTATTTCCCAGCCTCCCTTGCCGCATTTTGGCTAATGGGATGTGGTCCAAAGTGAGGTGGGAAACTTCTGGATCACACCTTTTGTAAAAAGACTGCTTGCCCCTTACTTCCTCTCTTTTCTCCTGCAGAGGCTGGGGTGGGATGGGACAGTGTTGATCACATGCTTTATGGTCATAAAGATGGGGGAGCAACAATGCAGAAGGAATTTGGGAGCTTGGTTAACTCCTGGAGCAGGGTCGAGTTGCCTACTCACCCTAGTGCTTGGGTGCTAAGTTGCTTCAGTCATGTCTGACTCTTTGTGACCCCATAGACTGTAGCCTGCTAGACTCTTCTGTCTGTAGGATTCTCCAGGTAAGAATACTGGAGTGATTGCCATGCCCCTCCTCCAGGGGACCCTCCCAATCCAAAGATCAAACCCATGTCTTTAACGTCTCCTGTATTGACAGGTGGATTCTTTACCATCAGCACCACCTGGGAAGCCCTAACTTGCCCTGGACCAGCTGCCTACTCTGAATCATTATGTGAGAGCAAAAGAATTCTGTCAGACATGAGTCACTGTATTTTGGGATCTTTTTGTTACAATAACTTAACCTATATCCAACTAAAACAGAAATTTGTGCTAAAAATAAGATGTAACTTTGAAAAAACAACAAAACCAAAAATATGTGGTCTTGGCTTAGCGGTTGGACAAAGTGAAAGCAAATAAAGACATGGCAAGAAGGAATGCTGATGGCCCTTGATGCTCTGTGGTAGATTATTTGAAAAAGCCCCACCCTGGAGTAACCTGGAAGGCAATCCATGTTACCTACTCATAGGAATTTTCTTCCTGGTGCTGTGAGACAGCCCTGTGACAAAGATCTGACCAAGGCTGTCATTTTCACCTAGCCATTGTTGCGGGTGCCTCAAGGTAGCTGTCAGAAGGCAGCGCGGCTGAGCTGGGCAGGGCAGGGAAGTCAGTTAGTAAAATAGGGGAGTTGGCAGTTGTAAGAACTTTTGTGCAGAAAGGGCTCTTTGGGTGTGGTATTCCTGTGTGGAAGTGATTGTAAGCAAATAGACCAGAAAAGTTCCTAAGTATTTGACAGAACTGGATACATAAAGAAGCCAAAGGTCTGGCCTATAAACAGCCTGTGATTGTTCAGTCCCTAAGGAAACCCAAGGTCCCTGAGACTCTACCATCAGAAGTAAGTTGAGAGAGCTGCGTGCCCTGAAGGAGGGCATTCTCTTGGGTATCCACTTCAGATGGATGGCTGAAGATGATAGTGGTCAAGGAAGAAGCTCCCAGAGGGCAAAGCCAGGGGCCCCAGTGGTTACGGGGGTTACCCCAGGACAGAAAAGGGGGGCAAGGTGTACTCTGAGACAGAGTCCACACTTCTTGCCTCACAGACTTGGTAACTGCATGGAATGGTGGCCTCAGAGTGTTTTGTTTTCCTAATGAAGGATTTGATGACTATTAGTCTTCCTACTCCATGTTGTGCAGTGCCCAGAGTGGGTGTGTAATGGGAAGCAGATGATTATGTTTTAGTTTTCAGGCCCTGGATTATCAGGGCTACATCTCAGCCTGGGAAGGGGGACTGTGTACCACCAAGGGATCCTGATGCAGTGACTGGATGGGCTTTGGGTTGTCACCCTCAGCAAGTTCATAAGTGGGTCCTGTGTATGTGAAGACAGATGTACACAGATATTTAACAGGCCACAGGGGCTCTTATGGCAAAGACTATTTGTTCCCTGTGTTCATACTTCCAATAGCATCCACTGTGGAGTTTAGGGATTTCTCTGGCGGTCCAGTGTTAAGATTCTGCACTTCCACTGCATGGGTTTGATCCCTGACTGGGGGAAAAAAAAAACCCAAAACAGCAAATCCACTGGAGTTTAGCTGGGGACCTCCTCCCTAGCTAGAAATTACTTTCCCAGCCTCCCTGGAAGCTTTGAAGAGTTCTGTGGATTTAGCCAATGGGATGTGAGTGGAAGTGTTAGATGAAACCTGTCCCCCACTGGGTAACCAGAATTGAGCGCCTGACCCACACTGGGCCAATCAGAGCTGAGTACCTAACCCACCCTTGGCCAATCAGAGCTGAGCACCTGACTCACCCTGGGCCAATCAGAGTTCCCCTCTGAGAAGGAACTCCAGTTCCTCCCTAACAGTGGGAGCTGGGCCTGGGTCTTGCTAGTGGCCTAATCTCTCTTCTTTATGGAGGTGACCAATAGAAGTCAATGAAATGATAATGAAGTCAGATGAGGGACGGTGGGGAAGAGTCTGGCCTCCTGGTACTGGTGGCCCCTGAAGTGTAGAAACACTGCAGCTCTTTCACCATTTAGTTATCGGAATCAAGGTACTCTGCTTTTACCTAAAAGGAGAGCCTGTAGAAACTGCCACCCTGTAGAAATCAGTTAATACCATTGGAATACAAAACAGGGAATGATCTGGGAATTGCAACCCTGAAAGGAGTGGTTGATATTTATGGACTGCCCTGCTTTGGCAAAATATTTGTTCATATTCACGGGTGAGTTACTGTAGCCTGGAAAACTGGCCCCTGAATGCTCAGCCTCTCTGCTAGGTCAGTAAATAAATGAATGAGTCTCTCTTCCTCCCTACCTGGTTTCCCCAGACAGCTTCTTAATTCATCCTAGAAATGACTTCCTTTCAACATATCCTTGCCTGCTCATACCTGCCCGCCCCTCCCAGCTTCACTGACCTGTGACCTTGTTTAAGCACCAAACCACCTCAAAACAGTCACAAAGTAAAAGAACACTCCTGTGTCTGTCAGGTTGGGACGTGAGCTGGCTCCCTTGCATGTGACGTCTGCTGCTCTCAGAAGCACAAGAATTGCTCCCCGCTCCACTTCCTTCTAGCAACCCTCCCAGCCCTGCTTTGTCCCTGACTCAGGGACACTTCTCCCATTAGACATGATTCACATAAATCTTGGGTTTTGCTGATGTACTCTTAAAGTGAATTGCCAGATTGCAGAAGGCCTGGTCACTCAGGATGACTGCTGAAGAAAGAAAAAACAAAAACAAAAACAAAAACACAAGAGATTAAAAAACCCCAAAAAACAAAAAAAATCCAAGAGGATGACTGACGGTGTCTGGGAACTCTTTGTTTGCGGTGTGTGAAATCTTCAATGGGCCAGTTAAGAGACAGAGATTATTTTAGAAGTGAGCACATACTCACATACCTCACTGTTCAAATAGAATTTTGTAAAAGAGTCCTTGGGTTCTGTTCTGCCCCAGGACCCTTTGCCCTTCTGGCTCTGAGAACTTGGGAAACGAAGGAACCTCCTTGAGACTCAATGTCCTCATGTGTAAAATGAAAATGACAGCCTTTTCCTCGCAGGCCTCTATTGAAAATGAGTTGAGATCATGCGTGTAAAGCAATGAGCAGCACCTCTGGCACAGAGTCAATGTTCATCAGCTGAAGCTGTTTTTTTTTTTTCTTTTTAATGCTTTTTTTTTTTGGCCTCTAAGTCATCATTTATTTTCATCCATCTTTATTCTTTGGCCTGTGTGGGCCTCCCATCACAGTGGCCTCTCTCGTAGAGCACCGGCTCTGGGCGCATGCGCCCCAGAGTGCTGGCTTGTAATTAGATACACCAGTCCAGTAGCTCTGTGGCATGTGGGATCTTCCCTGGCCAGGGATCGAACTGGTGCCCCTTATACTGCAAGGCGGACTCTTTATCCACTGGACTACCAAGGAAGGTCTGAAGCCTCTCTTCTTAACTGCATGAAAGTCAAGGCTTTGGTGGTGGTAGGAGTGTATGACTGAGCTTCTGCTCCTTCTAGACAAGGTGTGATGGTAACCCTGTCTCTCTGCCCTTCAGGCAATTTTGAAATCCTTTCCATGATTACAAGGCCTTTGTAATCAGGTGCCAACCTGCCTACCTCTTGAACTTCATCTCCTTTTGCTTTCCAGTTGTCTCCCAAGTATAGTCCTGCTACAGGGCCTTTGCGCTGGCTGTTCTAGCTGCCTGGGACTCTCTTCCCTCTTTAAGCACTTGGCTGACCCTATCTAGGTCTCTGCTTAAATGTTGTTTCCTCAGAAAAGCCTTCCCTGATTCTTCTATCTAAAATTGTGTTGAAGGGCTTCCCTGGTGGTCCAGTGGGTAAGGACACCGCCTTGCAGTGCAAGGGGTGCCGGTTCGATCCCTGGCCTGGGAAGATCCCACATGCCGTGGAGCGGCTGGACTGATGTGTCCAATTACTGAGCCAGAGCTCTGGAGCGCCGGTGCTCTGCGACAACAGAGGCCACTGTGATGGGAGGCCCCCATGGGCCAAAGAACAAAGATGGATGAAAACAGACAAATGAAAGACCAATAGAAGTGGCCCGCCCGCTCCCCTCCCTCCCCAACCCGCCCCTCCCAGAAAAAGATAAAAAATAAATAAATAAATAAATAAATAAAATTGCGTTGAAGCCTTCCCTTATTATTCTGTCTAAAATTGCGTTGCTTCTTGTCTTGCATACAGGTTTCACAGGAGGCAGGTAAGGTGGTCTGATATTCCCATCTCTTTCAGAATTTTCCACAGTTTCTTGTGATCCACACAGTCAAAGGCTTTAGCATAGTCAATGAAGCAGAAATAGATGTTCTTCTGGAATTCCCTTGCTCTTTCTATGATCCAACCTCATGGAGGGAATTTGATCTCTTGTTCCTTTGCCTTTTCTAAATCCAGTTTGTACATATGGAAGTTCTGGTTCACATATTGTTGAAGCCTAGCTTGGAGGATTTTGAGCATTACTTTGCTAGTGTGTGAAATGAGTGCAATTGTGTGGTAGTTTGAACATTCTTTGGCATCGCCCTTTTTCAGGATTGGAATGAAAACTGAACTTTTCCAGTCCTGAGGCCAGTGCTGAGTTTTCCACATTTGCTGGCATATTGAGTATAGCACTTTAACAGCAGTATCTTTTAATATCTGAAATAGCTCAGCTGGAACCCTTTCATAGCACTTACGCAATCTTATTCTAATCAGGTGCCAACCTTACCTCCATCTCCTTTTGCTTTCCAGTTGTCTCCCAAGTATAGTCCTGCTACAGGGCCTTTGCGCTGGCTGTTCTAGCTGCCTGGGACTCTCTTCCCTCTTTAAGCACTTGGCTGACCCTATCTAGGTCTCTGCTTAAATGTTGTTTCCTCAGAAAAGCCTTCCTGATTCTTCTATCTAAAATTGTGTTGAAGGGCTTCCCTGGTGGTCCAGTGGGTAAGGACACCGCCTTGCAGTGCAAGGGGTGCCGGTTCGATCCCTGGCCTGGGAAGATCCCACATGCCGTGGAGCGGCTGGACTGATGTGTCCAATTACTGAGCCAGAGCTCTGGAGCGCCGGTGCTCTGCGACAACAGAGGCCACTGTGATGGGAGGCCCCCATGGGCCAAAGAACAAAGATGGATGAAAACAGACAAATGAAAGACCAATAGAAGTGGCCCGCCGCTCCCTCCCTCCCCAACCCGCCCCTCCCAGAAAAAGATAAAAAATAAATAAATAAATAAATAAATAAAATTGCGTTGAAGCCTTCCCTTATTATTCTGTCTAAAATTGCGTTGCTTCTTGTCTTGCATACAGGTTTCACAGGAGGCAGGTAAGGTGGTCTGATATTCCCATCTCTTTCAGAATTTTCCACAGTTTCTTGTGATCCACACAGTCAAAGGCTTTAGCATAGTCAATGAAGCAGAAATAGATGTTCTTCTGGAATTCCCTTGCTCTTTCTATGATCCAACCTCATGGAGGGAATTTGATCTCTTGTTCCTTTGCCTTTTCTAAATCCAGTTTGTACATATGGAAGTTCTGGTTCACATATTGTTGAAGCCTAGCTTGGAGGATTTTGAGCATTACTTTGCTAGTGTGTGAAATGAGTGCAATTGTGTGGTAGTTTGAACATTCTTTGGCATCGCCCTTTTTCAGGATTGGAATGAAAACTGAACTTTTCCAGTCCTGAGGCCAGTGCTGAGTTTTCCACATTTGCTGGCATATTGAGTATAGCACTTTAACAGCAGTATCTTTTAATATCTGAAATAGCTCAGCTGGAACTCCATCACCTCCACTAGCTTTGTTCATGTTACTTCTTTCTAGGGTCCACTTGAGTTTACACTCTAAGATGTCTAGGTCTACGTGAGTGATCACACTATCATGGTCATTTGGCTCCCTAAGATTTTTTTTTTGTATGGTTTCTCTGTGTATTCTTTCCACTTCTTCTTAATATCTTCTGCTTCTGTTAGGTCCGTACTGTTTCTGTCCTTTATTGTGCCCGTCTTTGCATGAAATATTCCCTTGGTATCTCTAATTTTCTTGAAGAGATCTCTAGTCTTTTCCATTCTATTATTTTCCTCTATTTCTTTGTATTGTTCAGTTAGGAAGGCTTTATCTCTCCTTGCTATTCTCTGAAACTCTGCATTCAGATGGGTGTATCTTTCCTTTTCTCCTTTGCCTTTCACATCTTTTCTTTTCTCAGCTATTTGTAAGGTCTCCTCAGACAACCATTTTGGCTTTTTGCATTTCTTTTTCTTGGAGATGGCTTTGGTCACTGCCTCCAGTACAATGTTATGAACCTTTGTCCACAGTTCTTCAGGCACTCTATCAGAACTAATCCCTTGAATCTATTTCTAACTTCCACTGTATAATCGTAGGGGATTTGATTTAGGTCATACCTGAATGGCCTAGTTGTTTTCCCTACTTTCTTCAATTTGGATCCAAATTTCGCAATAAGGAGTTCATGATCTGAGCCACAGTTAGCTCCAGGTCTTTTTGCTGCCTGTGTAGAGCTTCTCCATCTTCGGCTGCAAAGAATATAATCAATCTAATTTCAGTATTGACCATCTTGATGTTCACAACAACTCTTGTGTTGTTGGAAGAGGATGTTTGCTATGACCAGTGCATTCTCTTGGCAAAACTCTGTTAGCCTTTGACCTTTGTACTCCAAGGCCAAACTTGCCTGTTACTCCAGGTATCTCTTGGCTTCCTACTTTTGGATTCTAGTTCCCTGTGATGAAAAGGACATCTTGTTTTGGTCTTAGTTCAGAAGATCTTGTAGCTTCATAGAACTGTTCAACTTCAGCTTCTTCAGTATTAGCGGTTGGGGCATAGACTTGGGTAACTGTGATATTGAATGGTTTGCCTTGGAAATGAACCAAGATCATTCTGTTGTTTTTGAGATTGCACCCAAGTACTGCATTTTGAACTCTTTTGTTGACTATGAGGGCTATTCCTTTACTTTCAGTTACTTATTACCAAATGACTGGAATTTCACATGTTGATGCTAAATCTCTGAGATGCAAAGGAAAAGTGTACTTAGGGCCTCAAGCAAGCTCAAGTGTAATTTCCAAGTCTTGCTTTAAAAAAAAAAAACAAAACCCAACCATGAACGGTAATCCTGAAAGGTCAGACAATTTTGTTTTGTTTCCCTAAGCCCAAGCACAAAAACATCATCTATCTAGGCAAATCAACTCTGTTCCTTGGTGTTCCTTTCACTGACTCTCAGACATATAGGAGATAGGGCTTGGGATGGTGCCAAGTTAGGAATCCATAATTATAAAAGATTGCAGCAAAAATAATACTATGATAATAGTGTCATTATTACTAATTGCTTTCTTTTCATCTTTTCCTTTATTGCTTTCCTTTTATCTGTTAGACACTCCATGGAATTTTTAACAGCCTTGTAAGGCAAATGCTATTGTAACCCCATTTTATAGCATGTAAAAGCTGAGGCTAGGGGCAGGGGGACAACTCACGTCCCGGCCTGACAGACACAAGGAATATTCTTTTTCTCTGTGGCATTTCAATGAGGCTGTGTTTTGAGGTGATTTGGTGTGTAAGTCAGGGCTGGGGTTGGATGTCATTAAGACATCAGCAAAGAAAGGAATTCACAAGGAGGTAATGGGGACCAGTCCCCCAGAGAAGAGAGCACCGATGGTGAGCACTGTCCCCGTGTCTGCCTCTGCTCTGCTTCTGAGGGATCTCAAGGCTAGAGCAGGGGTTCTCACAAATGAAGCAAATGGGCATCTTCTGGAAGGGTTCTAAAAAGATTTCTGAGGGACTTCCCTGATGGTTCAATGGCTAAGACGCTGCAATCCCAATGCAGGGGACCAGGGTTCAATCTCTGATCAGGGAACTAGATTGCACATGTTGCAAGGAAGAGTGAAGATTCCACCTGCCACAACTAAGACCTGGCTCAGCCAAACAAATAAAATTTTTGTAAAAATTAGAAATAATAACAAGATTTCTGAGCCCCACCCCTGGAGTTTCTGCTTTAGCAGTTCTGGACCAGAGCCCACAAACTGGGACTTCTAACCAGTTCCCAGGAAGGGCGGAGGCTGTTGGTCTGGGACCTCAGCATGAGAACCACTGGACTAGACAACTGTGTGTGTGAAGAAATACTCCTCTCTCTCCCTGTTCCCATCTCCCTGCCCACTACAAATGCAGCGCCACGGTTTCACTAATGAATTTTAATCTAACTCAACTATAGAGCTGAAGGGTGTTTGTGAAACCTGTCTTTGTAATGAGCCATTTTTGAGTGACAGTAGAGAGGACCAGTGGGTGAAGCTGGGATGGGAAGGGGCCTGGTGTGTGGGCGGGGCTGTAAGGAGAGGAAGGTGGTCGGGGAAGCCTGCTTTGATCCACCTACAAGCGCTGTAGTGGGGCTGGGAGGCCTGCGTTGGGCCACCTGCTCTGGAGCAGGGCCACATAAAGCACCAAAGAGTGGTCCCAAGGGAGAAAGGGAGGCCATGGAGGGAATCGGGAGGGCAGGGGCTGGTTGGGGGAAGACAGATGAAGGATCAGGTTTAAAGGTTAAGTCAAGACAGGCTGCATTCAGCAATTAACCAGAATGTCCTTAAGTTTTTGTTTTTCAATAAGGTTTTCTTCTCCCAAATTAATTACAGCTGATCCAGTGACTCCATGACCCACCCCCAACAAGGCAATAAAACATACAGAGTGCTGCAATCACTCTGAGAGGAGGAAAGGGAGGGACAGACCAACAGCATGACAAAGAGAAACTCCCCCATTCCTTGGGTGGTGCCCACGGGGTGGTCCTCCGTGAGTCTCCCCACCACCCCCCTCCGGCCTCCCACCTGGTCATCCACAAATGCTGGCTGAGCCCCAACTCCTGGGAGGCCCTGGATGACTCCATCGCCCACACCCCTGTGTCCCATCTTAACTCTTCTCTCGGTCCCTGCCGCCCCGTCCCCCAGCAGCTCTCTCTTCCCCATGAGCGCCTCCTCCTCTCCCCACAGCAACGACAGAAGGTAATTGTTGTCGTTATTAATTACCATCCGGGTGGCCCAGCTGCAAGGGGCACAAGGTCCTGGTCGGGTCAGCGGTAATCAAGGAAATAAGATCATTCTTATGAGATTGTGACAGCAAAGCTATCAGACTTGCTTTCAAATTGGACAAGACACCAGCTGCCTGATGTCTGAGCGTGGTAACTCCACGGAGACTAGTCTTCTGTGAGGCTGGAGAAAGTCACAGATCTGGGCTTCCTTGTTCCTCTCTGACCTATAAACTCACAGGGTCTGAGTTCAGCTGTGCCCTCTCTGTTCCCTAATCATCTCTAATTCATTCCTCGGTTGTTCAAGGTCCCCTCCTCTCCAAGCCCGGCCTGACTGCCGTCTACCCACCCTTTCCTCCTAAGTAAGGAGATTCAGAGATTCTGGTAAATATCCTCCCTCTGTCCCCACCCCCACCCCCACCCCCACCCCGCCCCACCCCGTCTCCTCAGCACAGTTCTCTCTGCCCGCTTCTGCACACCCATGCTGCAGTGAAGGTTAGCAGAAAGAGCAAGGAATTTGGAAGCAGATGAAACTGATCCTCAGTTATCTCATTTGTAAATGTGCATTTGGCTCTTGCTTTGGTCTGCTTTGTACTCTACACTCCTTGTGGCAACAGACCACCCTCTTTTTTTAAAAAAAACTTTTTCTTTTTTGGGGGGAAGGCGGGTTGGGGAGGGAGGGGGACGGGAGGGCCACTTCTATTGGTCTTTCATTTGTCTATTTTCATCCATCTTTGTTCTTTGGCCCGTGTGGGCCTCCCATCGCGGTGGCCTCTGTTGTCGCTGAGAGCTGGCTCTGGGCGCATGCGCTCCAGAGTTCCGGCTCGGTAATTGGACACATCGGTCCAGCCGCTCCGCGGCGCGTGGGATCTTCCCAGGCCAGGGATCGAACCGGCGCCCCTTGCACTGCAAGGCGGTGTCCTTACCCACTGGACCACCAGGGAAGCCCCAGACCACCCTCTCTGAATCTAGGAGGAATGTGTGTGTGACTCAACTGGCCATATCACGCTACCCCATCACGACAACAGTGATTGGCCCAGGGATGTACCTGGATTGGGGATGGACCAATCAGAGCCCTTCCCTGGAATGTTTCCATCTTGAGTTAGTGGGAAAGAGTTCTTTCCTCTCTGCTTGTAGGGACAGAAGAATGTAAACTAGGGATGCCTGCACTCATGTCCTCTGATGCCTGGAGAAAACCCTCTTTTAGGATAAGAGAAAGAATCCAGCATCCAGGATAAAGAAGAGCATGGTGGCATTTGAGTTCCTGGATCCAGCTGTCCCTGAGGAAAGATCTACCTTTGCCCATTATGATTCTGGTTGGTTTCTTGCATTGGCAACTATGCATGGGATACTCACTGTCACCTCTCATGTAGTGGCTATGAAATTACAAAAGATCCTTCATACAGGTGTGTGTGTGTGTGTGTGCTCAGTCACTCACTCATGTCCAACTCTTTGAAATTCCATGGACCGTAGCCAACCAGGCTTCTCTGTCCATGAGATTTCCAGGCAAGAGTACTGGAGTGGGTGGCCATTTCCTCCTTCAAGGATCTTCCTGACTGACTGATTGAACCCACGTCTCCTGCGTCTCCTTTATTGGCAGGTGGATTCTTTACCACTGAGCCACCTGGGAAGCCCCATAGATGTGCCTAGAGAATGCTTAATCCACGGGAGTTGTTAACATGACTGTTGGTCCCTGCCCGCGATGTCCCCAGCACAGCCCAGCTCTGCCTCATCCTTGCCCTGGTCTCCCTGGCTGGAAACCCTAGAACCATATTCTTTTCCTTTATTCTCATACTGCCCACCCTAGGTCCAGTCCATCTGTCCCGTACAATCCCACTCAGATCATTCCTTCCTCTTCCCCCCACCCGCCAGTAGTACGTTCAACAAACCTTAACAACATTCAACAAACTCTAACTACAGACCAGGACACGTGCTGTTGGTGAGCAAGATATCCCCTGGACATTCTTTCCTCTGCACCAAACCTACCTGATTATCTGTCAGACGTCTGTCCTCAAACCTCACTTTCATGTTACTCTTCTCGGCCCCCTACTTCCTATCTCATCAGATCTCAACGTCTCCACTTGGCCTTCAGAAGTCCTCTACCTCTGCCACTAAATCATCGTCATCATTGCCCCTTTAATGCAGTAGTAGCAGAAGCGGTCACTATTTGTCTTATCGTGGGCCAGATACTGTGCTAAGCACTTTAGCTCCTTTAAAGACATCAGGTCATTGAAAGCCTCACAACCAGGGGTGAAATTCAACCTCTTTAATGACTGATGCAGCACAGGCACCAGCCATCAGGGAGGACTGCTTGGCCAGGAGCTTTGCTCACAACCATCCTGAAAGGCTGGCATTGTGATCCTCAGATTACAGGTGCGTAAACTGAGACTCAGGAGGGTCTCGCCCAGGATCACACACAGCTGAGAAACAGCAGCACCAGGAGGCAAACCTGGGAGGCTCTAACTCCTCCATGGCCTGCACCTCATCCCCTAATGGCTCCATCAATGCCCACTGCACAGCTCTTTTCCTGGTGACATCAGGTCCTTCTCTGTCATTTGAATAGGTCACACCTCTGCTCACTTCAACCATTCTCTCCTACAATTATCGGCTCCCACTTTGAGCCATGGCCTGGGCAAGAGAAGGGGACCTCCACGGGGACAGGGACTGTCATTCTGCTCACATGGACATCTCCGGCACCTGATACACTTCCTAGCACACAACTGGTGCTTGGCAAACATGTTGCAAAAGGGAAGGCCTCTCTGTACATCCTTGGGTTTTGGCTGGAAACCCTGCCGATGTCCCCAGCACAGCCCAGCTCTGCCTCATCCTTGCCCTGGTCTCCCTGGCTGGAAACCCTAGAACCATATTCTTTTCCTTTATTCTCATACTGCCCACCCTAGGTCCAGTCCATCTGTCCCGTACAATCCCACTCAGATCATTCCTTCCTCTTCCCCCCACCCGCCAGTAGTACGTTCAACAAACCTTAACAACATTCAACAAACTCTAACTACAGACCAGGACACGTGCTGTTGGTGAGCAAGATATCCCCTGGACATTCTTTCCTCTGCACCAAACCTACCTGATTATCTGTCAGACGTCTGTCCTCAAACCTCACTTTCATGTTACTCTTCTCGGCCCCCTACTTCCTATCTCATCAGATCTCAACGTCTCCACTTGGCCTTCAGAAGTCCTCTACCTCTGCCACTAAATCATCGTCATCATTGCCCCTTTAATGCAGTAGTAGCAGAAGCGGTCACTATTTGTCTTATCGTGGGCCAGATACTGTGCTAAGCACTTTAGCTCCTTTAAAGACATCAGGTCATTGAAAGCCTCACAACCAGGGGTGAAATTCAACCTCTTTAATGACTGATGCAGCACAGGCACCAGCCATCAGGGAGGACTGCTTGGCCAGGAGCTTTGCTCACAACCATCCTGAAAGGCTGGCATTGTGATCCTCAGATTACAGGTGCGTAAACTGAGACTCAGGAGGGTCTCGCCCAGGATCACACACAGCTGAGAAACAGCAGCACCAGGAGGCAAACCTGGGAGGCTCTAACTCCTCCATGGCCTGCACCTCATCCCCTAATGGCTCCATCAATGCCCACTGCACAGCTCTTTTCCTGGTGACATCAGGTCCTTCTCTGTCATTTGAATAGGTCACACCTCTGCTCACTTCAACCATTCTCTCCTACAATTATCGGCTCCCACTTTGAGCCATGGCCTGGGCAAGAGAAGGGGACCTCCACGGGGACAGGGACTGTCATTCTGCTCACATGGACATCTCCGGCACCTGATACACTTCCTAGCACACAACTGGTGCTTGGCAAACATTTGCTGAATGAATAGATCAAAGCAAGAATGGGAAAGGCCTCTCTCTGTACACCTTCCGGAGGGGATATAGAGGCGCTGGAGGAATCGATGGCTGATTGCATGTTCAAGGCCCTGAACTTGCGGGCTGCAATGTTGTTTGAGGGAATAGTTAATGTTTAATGCTCATCTGAGACCCTGGGCCAGGCCTGCATTTCCACATGACAGTCAGAGATTTTGTATTCCCCACAGGGAAGTAAACTTGGGAGACAGAAGAACTCTTAACTTGCAGTCTCAGCTTGTGATCTTAGGCATTGAACCTCTCTGAGCCTCAGGTACCTGTTCTGCAAAGGAGGGGATATGCCTGCCTTCCAAAGGTTGAAAGGGTTAGATGGATAACCTGTGGTCCTTTCACTTAGTAAGGCTCACTGAAGGTTACCTCTCGTGCTCAAAGATGGTTAAGACCCAGGGGACTCGTGAAAACAGAAAGAACCACAAAAAAATAAAAGGAATAACATGAGCATCAAGGATTGCCTAGAAGGGCTACTACAGAGGGGAAGGTGTGGGTCTCCAGCCTGACTCCCAGCTGAGCAATGGCGCGTCGAGGGTCTCACGCAGAGCCCCACGGTGCTCCGGAGGCCAGGGTGGGTTACCAGTGAGAGGTACACATGTGAGCCTCTGGTCCTTTAAATAGCTGCTGCCCAGCCCAGGAGGGATTCCAGACCTTAGGACTGGGAATTCACATCTATCCCTCTGCAGCCAGTTCTCATCTGCCCTCAGGCAGTGGTGGCCTGGGACGGGGAGGGGCATGGCTTTTCAGCCACCTCTGCGCCGTGATCCCCATTGTCCTAAAAGAGGATGTCCAAAACAAGTCTGAATTTTTGTTCAAGTGAGCTTTTCTATACAACTAACAAACCAAAAAAAAAAAGAAGAGCTTAAACACAGATTACTGCCCACTCAGATTCCCCTCTCTGTGGCTCCCCAGGCGGGCACCCAGTGCCGCTCACCCAATCCCCACCGGGCTTCTTTTCTTTAAGACTCGCCGCAAGTCTCACACCCGACTAAGGAGTTCGCCCTGGATTCCTCGTTCTCACGCCCAGCCATCACCCTGGACGGTGGGTGACAGGAAGAAAGCAGGCTTTGGGGCACCCTAGCCCTGGTCACCGAAACCTGCGTGACCTTAAGCAAGCCATGTCACCTCTCTGGACCTCAGTTCCTTCACTGAAAAAATGGGCATAACTCCTAGGTCGGTGGTTGAGGACTTGCTGATGTAGCGTGGAAGTCTTGGGGTACCAGACACGGAGGCGGGCTCAGGAAGTGTTAACCCTCTCTCTCCCGGCTCCAGCGGGAACTGCCGGGGCTCTGCATTTCAGGGCCCCCCTTCCTGCTCGCCCCTCCTCCTTCCTTCCCCATCTCTCCTCCGCTTCCCAGTCCTCCAGGAATGGCAAGCCCCTGGATTTGAGCAGCGTGTTCCTCCCCGCGGTCTGGGACCGCAGGCAGGGCTAGAGGGTGTGGCGGCGTTAGGCGGGCGGCCCAGCGAAGAGGGGACCGAGAGCGCTCCTCTCGCCGGTCCTCGTCCTCTTCTGATCTCCCGCCCAGGCTGCTGCGGAGGGGACCCCGAGGCGCCGTCCTTACCCGAGAAGATCCTCCCGTCCCCGGTGAGGAGAGCGGCCCCCACGGGGAAGCGGCTGTAGGGACAGTAGGCGGACTTCTTGGCCTCCTTGCAGGACAGCAGCAACCGCTGGACGCGCTCGGGCTCCAGGGCGGAGCTGGGGCGCTCCTGGGCCATGTCGGTCCCCGAGGGCCGGCGGAGGAGCGGAAAGGGAGCTCGCAGCCCGTGTGGGCCGGGCCCCACCGCGCCGGCAGCTCCTCCCTCGGGGTGTGTCCCCGCCGCGAGGCCGCCAGGTGCGCGCCCCGGGGGATGCTGGGCGGGGCCAGGTAAGGGAGCGGTCTGGGAACTGAGGGTGTGTGGGGTGCATGTCCTGGTGTGGATGCCCGGGGTCCACGTGTGCTTCACACTCTCCCTTGGGGACCACTCCCACGACTGGCACACTGATGAGTGAGAGGGGCAGGGGATGGGTGCCGCTGTGTAAGGGGTGAGTGTGGACACGCTTCAGGGAAGAGGCTGCTGGGGGGTCAGTGTGTGTGGTCTGGGAAATCTAAACTCCAAGGGTTGATCGCCCTCGGTTTGTTGAAAGACTCCTTCACTGAGGGACGGGATGAGGCTGAAAGGGCAGGGTTGGGGCATCCACACTGGTTTCCTGAGTCAGAGAGTGTGAGGTGCAGCCATTAGACCAAGTTGCTTCTTTATTTTCACGCATCCTCCTTCTTCTTTGTCTCAATCCAGACCTAAAAAAGATCTCAGCTGGAGAGAACCTCTGAGCTCGCCTAATTAGGACTCCTCACTTTTTTTTTTTCCCCCAAGGACTCCTCACTTTTTTATTGTTAGTGTTGGCAAACTAGACACTGAGCTGCTGGTAAAAGAAATGAGTTTGCATTCTGGCTCCACCGCTTCCCGTATGTATAACCCTGGCAGGTGATTTGATCTCTCTCAATTAGTTCCTTCATCAGTGAGGACAGTGATCACTTCTTGTCCTCCATTCCGGGATTATAGAAGAGCTCCCATTTTGGAGTTGAGTTGAATTCCAGTTCTGCCGTTTATTAGCTGTATGACCTTGAGAAGTTAACACCACCTAAGCCTCTGTTTTCTCATCTGTAGAATGGGTGCACTAACAGAATCTTGTAGAGTTGTAATGAGGATTGAATGAGATATAATGTGCTATAGTGAGACTGAGGGCAGGAGGAGAAGGGGGTGACAGAAAATGAGATGGTTGGATGGCATCACTGACTTAGTGGACATGAGTCTGAGCAAACTCCAGGAGATGGTGAAGGACAGGGAAGCCTGGCGTGCTGCAGTCCATGGGGTTGCAAAGAGTTGGACATAACTTAGCTACTGAACAACAACAAGGCTGTACCAGTGTAGGGTGGACTCCTAACCCAACGTGACTGGCATTCTTTTTTAAAAAAAAAATGTCTGCACTGGGTCTTTGTTGCTGTGAGCAGGCTTTCTCTAGTTGTGGAAAGTGGGGTCTACTTTTCTAGTTGTGGTGCAAGGGCCTCTCACTGTGGTGGCTTCTCTTTTTGCAGAGCATGGGCTCTAGAGCACAGGTTCAGCAGTTGACACACATGGGCTTAGTTACTCTGTGGCAGGTGGAATCTTCCCGGACCAGGGATTGAACCCTTGTTCCCTGCATTGGCAGGTGCACTCATAATCACTGGCCCATTTTAGGGAAGTCTTTAAATGACTGGTCTTCTTATAAGAAGGTGATCATGTGATGATATGGAGACACATGTATAGATGGAGACAGAGATTGAACTAATCCATCTATAAGCCAAGGATTGCTGGCCATCACCAGAAGGTAGGAGAGAGGCATGGAACAGACTTTTTCTCCTAGCCTTCAAAGGAACCAACCCTCTGACACCTTGATTTTGGACTTCTAGCCTCCAGAACTGTGAAGGAATACCTTTCTATTGTTTTAAGCCACTCGGTTTCTGGTCCTTTGTGATGGTGGCCCTAGGAAACTAATAAGTAGGTACAGAAAATGCTATCAATGTTTCACCTTTACCCTTAGCCACTCCAGAGGTCACCTCCAGCTTTAGTGGATAGATCCTTCCTACTTTAAGTATGCCCTAGGCTCAGGCTATAGTTAGGTTAGGTCAGAAAAAATGTCAGGGAATTAACACCCTTAGAGGAATTAGGATTCATAGTTTATCAAGAATCTTGACAATCAGCAAAAAAAAGATGAACGTTTCGACAGGATAATAGGCAGAAGACTTGAACAATTTTATAGAAGAAATGGAGGTGAAAAGAACACTACAAGTTTCCAAGATTTAAAACTTGGCCAAATAAACACTAAAGAAGGGCTCCCCTGGTGGTCCAGGGGTTAAGAATCTGTCTGCCAATGCATAGGACACAGGTTTGACCCCTGGTCCAGGCAGATTCCACATGCTGCAGAGTGACTAAACCTGGGTGCCACAGCTTCTGAGCCTGTGTGCCTAGAGCCCATGCTCTGCAACGAGAGAAGCCACCACAATGAGAAGCCCCAGCGCCACAATGAAGAGCAGGCCCTGCTTGCAGAAATTAGAGAAGACTGTGAGCAACTGTGAAGACCAAGCACAGCCAAGAATACATAAATATACAAATCTTTAAAAAAAAGTTGAAGAGTTTTGTTCATTGAACTCCATAGACAAAGCTATCAGGAGATTGACAAACTAGGAAAAAAACCTGTCTTTTCCATAGCTAGATAATAGCAAATGAATAATGTATTTTGGATATCTGAAATGAAGAGCCAACTCATTGAAAAAGCCCCAGCTGCTGGGAAAGATTGAAGGCAGGAGGAGAAGGAGGCAAAGGAGGATAAGAGGATTGGATGGCATCATCAACTCAATGGACATGAGTTTGAACAAACTCCGGATGATAGTGAAGGACAGGGAAATCTGGTGTGCTGCAGTTCATGGGGTCACCAAGAGTCAGACATGACAGTGACTGAAAAGCAACAACTGCATAGTGACTATGTAACAAATTCATGGTGAATCAACAAGAAAAAGACAGGAAATTCTGTAGAAAGATGGACAAAACATATGACTAAGTAATTTACAGAAAGGGAAATGCATATAGCCAGGAAGTGTTTGCTCAACCTTCTTACGGTCACAGAAATGAAACTGAGATAACAAGATGTTACTTTACACTCATCGAAATGGTACAAAGAAAAAAAAAGTAGGAGGTGAAGGGTTGGGAAAAATGAGGTGAGACTAGAGCCCTCTGGTGCAGTTGCTGGAATTTCAGACTAGTTCTGGAGAGCAATGTAGCAGGACTTACTGAGTTTAACCTTAGGATCCACTGATTTCCAACCCTAGGTGAACTGAGATACTCCAACATGTATCCATAAAGGGATATGTGTGAGGATGTTTTCCGAAAAGTTTTTAAAGTGTTACTTTTCACTTTCAAATTTTTCATTCATCTGAAATTAAAATTGCTACTAGGTCTGTTGTGAGGTAGAGGTCCAGTTTAACTTTTTCCCACATGGCTATCCCCTGAGGCCAGTGGCACTAATTGAATACTCCATCCTTTCCTCAAAGATCCACAAGGACAGTCATGTCAAATTTCAGTTCTGTATATGAGTGGCGATGGTTTTGGCGTCTCATAATGTTCCATGGGGGATTTTTTTCACTCCTTCTCCCATACCATACCTGTCTTTTTTGGGGGGGAGGGCGGGGGTCGGGTTGGGGAGGGAGGGGAGCGGGCAGGCCACTTCCATTGGTCTTTCATTTCTTTGTTTTCATCCGTCTTTGTTCTTTGGCCCGTGTGGGCCTCCCATCGCCGTGGCGTCTGTTGTTGCAGAGCGCCGGCTCTAGGCGCATGCGCTGCAGAGCTCCGGCTTGGTAATTGGACACATTGGTCCAGCCGCTCCGCGGCACGTGGGATCTTCCCAGGCCAGGGATCGAACCGGCGCCCCTTGCACTGCAAGGCGGTGTCCTTACCCACTGGACCACCAGGGAAGCCCTACTATACATTTATAATACGTGTTGATTTCTAGGGTCCAAATACCCTCACTTTCCTCCACGCCCTCCTCCCCACTTGAACCTTTGCTCTTTTCTATACATTTTATAATAAAGTTTTCAATATCCGCTGAAAACTCTCTTGTCTAGCCTCTGAAGGAACTTGTAAAAGGTTGGAGTAACCTATTCTTTGACTTTTTGGAAGAATTTTCTGTAAAAACTATAGTGAGTCTCATATTTTATTTTAAGAAAAAAATTGAACTATTAATTGAATTTCTTTAAATATTATAGAGCTATCTGGGTTTTCTATTTCTTGAGTCAGTTTTAGCAAACTGTGTTTTTTTTTTTTTTTTAAAGCTTTGGTCAATTTCATCTAAATTTTCAAAAATGTTGACATAAAGTTATATTTAAAGTATTCTATTATTTTCTTTGACATTTTTGCTATTATCAGTCTTTGTGATTTGGCACATAGTTAATCTTTGTGAATGTCCCATAAGTACAGGAAAGTTTGTATATTTTAGGTTTGTTGGACACAAAGTTCTGTATGACGTTTGGGACTTATTAATCATGCTTTTAAAAAAAAAAAAAACCTGTATCTTTCCCTTTTTTTTGCACGTTTTATTTTATTTATTGCAGAGTTTTATTGTTTACTGTCACTCATCAACCTAAATCAGCCTTAGGTACACATGTGTCCCCTCCCTCTTGAACTTCTCTGCCGTCTCCTTCCCCATCCCATCCCTCCAGGTGGCTATAGAGCCCCTGTTTGAGTTCCCTTAGCCTTACAGCAGATTCCCATTGGTTGTCTATCTTACATATGGTAATGTAAGTTTCCATGTTACTCTTTCCATATATCTCACCCATTCCTCCCTTCTTTCAATGTGCGTAAGTCTGTTCTCTATGTCTGTTTCTCCATTGCTGCTCTGCAAACACATTTATTGGTACCATTTTTTTTTTTTTTTTTTGGCCACTTCTATTGGTCTTTCATTTATTTATTTCCATCCATCTTTGTTCTTTGGCCTGTGTGGGCCTCCCATTGCAATGGACTCTCTCGTCACAGAGCAATGCGCTCCAGAGCTCCGGCTGCGTAGTTGGACACATCGGTCCAGCCGCTATGCGGCATGTGGGATCTTCCCAGGCCAGGAGTCCAATCGGCACCCTTTGCACTGCAAGGCGGTGTCCTTACCCACTGGACCACCAGGGAAGCCCTTCGTACCATGTTTTAAGATTCCATATATATGTGTTAGTATACAATATTTATCTTTCTCTTTCTGACTTACTTCATTCTGTATAACAGGTTCTGGGTTCATCCACCTTGTTAGGACTGACTCAAATGCATTTTTATGGCTCAGTAATATTCCATTGCATATTTGTACCACAGCTTCTTTATCAATTCATCTTGATGGACCTCTAGGTTGCTTCTGTGTTTTAGCTATTGTAAATACTGCTGTAAGGAACAATGGGGTACATGTGTCTTAAAAAAACCTGTATCTTTCTTATTGTGTCTAATCGATTTATCAGTTTGGGGGAGATGTTTGTTAAAATCTCTAACTAGAATTGTTCATTGTATATGTATTTACTATATATATTTTCCAAGTACTCCTATCAGGTGTTGCTTTACTTTTTTTGAAGCTATATCTTCAGGTGATACATTTTGTGATCATTATGTCTTCTTGATTTATTGTATGTTTATATATAATGTCCCTTTTATTTATCATGATTTAAAACAAACCCTGTATCTTTTCCCTGCTATATCTTCCTTTTTATTTTAGGGGTTAAATGTGTCCCCTCCCTCTTGAACTTCTCTGCCGTCTCCTTCCCCATCCCATCCCTCCAGGTGGCTATAGAGCCCCTGTTTGAGTTCCCTTAGCCTTACAGCAGATTCCCATTGGTTGTCTATCTTACATATGGTAATGTAAGTTTCCATGTTACTCTTTCCATATATCTCACCCATTCCTCCCTTCTTTCAATGTGCGTAAGTCTGTTCTCTATGTCTGTTTCTCCATTGCTGCTCTGCAAACACATTTATTGGTACCATTTTTTTTTTTTTTTTTTGGCCACTTCTATTGGTCTTTCATTTATTTATTTCCATCCATCTTTGTTCTTTGGCCTGTGTGGGCCTCCCATTGCAATGGACTCTCTCGTCACAGAGCAATGCGCTCCAGAGCTCCGGCTGCGTAGTTGGACACATCGGTCCAGCCGCTCCGTGGCACGTGGGATCTTCCCAGGCCAGGAGTCCAATCGGCACCCTTTGCACTGCAAGGCGGTGTCCTTACCCACTGGACCACCAGGGAAGCCCTTCGTACCATGTTTTAAGATTCCATATATATGTGTTAGTATACAATATTTATCTTTCTCTTTCTGACTTACTTCATTCTGTATAACAGGTTCTGGGTTCATCCACCTTGTTAGGACTGACTCAAATGCATTTTTATGGCTCAGTAATATTCCATTGCATATTTGTACCACAGCTTCTTTATCAATTCATCTTGATGGACCTCTAGGTTGCTTCTGTGTTTTAGCTATTGTAAATACTGCTGTAAGGAACAATGGGGTACATGTGTCTTAAAAAAACCTGTATCTTTCTTATTGTGTCTAATCGATTTATCAGTTTGGGGGAGATGTTTGTTAAAATCTCTAACTAGAATTGTTCATTGTATATGTATTTACTATATATATTTTCCAAGTACTCCTATCAGGTGTTGCTTTACTTTTTTTGAAGCTATATCTTCAGGTGATACATTTTGTGATCATTATGTCTTCTTGATTTATTGTATGTTTATATATAATGTCCCCTTTTATTTATCATGATTTAAAACAAACCCTGTATCTTTTCCCCTGATATTAACATTAATATTCTAGAAATCCTTTTTATTTTAGGGGTTTATTGTGATATAGATCCTTTACCAGCTGAGCTACCAGGGAAACAACAGCTGCCAGGCAACCAGGGAGCTCCCCTATGAACTGCTGTGGCAGTTCAAATGCAAGTTGGAAAAGAATTTCCAGACACAGAGTATTTCAGTCGGAGTGAGTTTATTAAGAAGGAGCAAAGATAATGAAGGTTCTGCTAAGGCTGTAGGCCAACCTGATGACAGAACTGGGGAGAGTCGACACTGTTCATGGATTAGTAGCCAATTTTTATAGCCTCAAGACCAAGAAAATTCTTGCTGAGAAGTTGGCATTAGGTGATTGATTAGGACCCTATACACTGAGTACTGGGGTGGGCATTTTGCCCAATATGGTGACAGGAAGCCTGCTGGCGATGACCAGGGGAGCTTTTGGCAGTGATTACAAAGGGGTCAGTTTTAGAGGTGACCTTGTTTCTGGGCTCCGAGTCTGTGACTTTGGTGCAAGGTCTTGCAACTGTGGCCTAGGGGCAGGACTCCACATAAACCTCTTTTCAAAATGTCTTAAATGCTTAGAACTATAAAGCAAGCTGAAAAGCGAAAGTGTTAGTTGCTCAGCCGTGTTTCTTTGTGAGCTCATGGACTGTCCCACCAGGCTCCTCTGTCCATGGGATTCTCCAGGCAAGAATACTGGAGCCGGTTGCCATTTTCTTCTCTAGGGGACCTTCCTGACTGAGGGATGGAACCTGTGTCCCCACCTTGACAGGTGGAGTCTTTTCCACTGAGCCACTAGGGTAGCCCCAAAGCAAGCTAGTTGTGAAATACAGGTGCCAGAAATATAGTTACCAGAATACTTAAAATATTTGTTTACTTTTAAATTAATATATTATATAACAAGTTCTAACAGTAAACCTAATACCTACTGTGACTTTTGAATTCATGATAGGAATAAAATGTATTTTGGAATACTGCAATAAAATGATGTGAAAAATGTATGGTTATATGGTGACAAAGTCACAGGTATTTTATTTTTTTTGTATGTTATATATAATGTCCCTTTTATTTATCATGATTTAAAACAAACCCTGTATCTTTTCCCTGATATTAACATTAATATTCTAGAAATCCTTTTTATTTTAGGGGTTTATTGTGATATAGATCCTTTACCAGCTGAGCTACCAGGGAAACAACAGCTGCCAGGCAACCAGGAGTTTCCCCTATGAACTGCTGTGGCAGTTCAAATGCAAGTTGGAGAAGAATTTCCAGACACAGAGTATTTCAGTCGGAGTGAGTTTATTAAGAAGGAGCAAAGATAATGAAGGTTCTGCTAAGGCTGTAGGCCAACCTGATGACAGAACTGGGGAGAGTCGACACTGTTCATGGATTAGTAGCCAATTTTTATAGCCTCAAGACCAAGAAAATTCTTGCTGAGAAGTTGGCATTAGGTGATTGATTAGGACCCTATACACTGAGTACTGGGGTGGGCATTTTGCCCAATATGGTGACAGGAAGCCTGCTGGCGATGACCAGGGGAGCTTTTGGCAGTGATTACAAAGGGGTCAGTTTTAGAGGTGACCTTGTTTCTGGGCTCCGAGTCTGTGACTTTGGTGCAAGGTCTTGCAACTGTGGCCTAGGGGCAGGACTCCACATAAACCTCTTTTCAAAATGTCTTAAATGCTTAGAACTATAAAGCAAGCTGAAAAGCGAAAGTGTTAGTTGCTCAGCCGTGTTTCTTTGTGAGCTCATGGACTGTCCCACCAGGCTCCTCTGTCCATGGGATTCTCCAGGCAAGAATACTGGAGCCGGTTGCCATTTTCTTCTCTAGGGGACCTTCCTGACTGAGGGATGGAACCTGTGTCCCCACCTTGACAGGTGGAGTCTTTTCCACTGAGCCACTAGGGTAGCCCCAAAGCAAGCTAGTTGTGAAATACAGGTGCCAGAAATATAGTTACCAGAATACTTAAAATATTTGTTTACTTTTAAATTAATATATTATATAACAAGTTCTAACAGTAAACCTAATACCTACTGTGACTTTTGAATTCATGATAGGAATAAAATGTATTTTGGAATACTGCAATAAAATGATGTGAAAATATGTATGGTTTATATTGGTGACAAAGTCACAGGTACTGTAATCCCTCTATATTCGTTGTCTACCTTTATAAATGATGGGAATGCTATATATATATATTTTTTTGTTTGGGCTTCTTTTGGTTATTTATTTGTTTTCATCCATCTTTATTCTTTGGCCTGTGTGGGCCTCCCATCGCAGTGGCCTCTCTCCTCGCATAGCACTGGCTCTGGACGCATTCGCTCCAGAGCGCTGGCTCGTCAATGGACACACCCATCCAGCCTCTCCACGGCACGTGGGATCTTCCTGGGCCAGGGATCGAACCAGTGCCCCTGGCACTGCAAGGCGGACTCTTTACCCACTAGACCACCCGGGAAGCCCAGGAATGCTATATTTTATTAATAATTAGAAGTTAGTGAAAATAAAGGCATATTTGTTTCTTTCCAAGTTTATGGGCTCCCTGAATTCTATCCAGTGACTCGAGGAATGGGGTAGGGTGGGTGGGTATCCATGTGTCTCACAATAAAAACCCTTACCTTGTCTTTTAATCTTTTGGTCCTTCATTGTAAGTCTGTTATAAATGACGTATTAGTGGCTTAAAAAGTCTCTTCTGTAAGTCTCTATCTTTTGATCAGATACTTAAATCTATTTAATTTTATGGTAATTATTGTTATCTCTTAGATTTTCCCCTGCCATCTTATTTACTATAAATATCAATAGAATGAAGTTTGACTTATACTATAGAAAATTCCAAATGATAATGGTTTAGTTAAGATGTAATTTCAGCTCTCTTTCAGTCTAGGACTCCACAGTCATCAGGATTCAGATTCCACCTTCTTAGCTGCAGCTTCCGTCTTCAGGTTGGTCTTGTGATTCAGATCGCCACCCGAGCATGAGCCTTCACCGACTTGCTCCAAGCAGCAGGAAAGAAGAATGCTGGAAGAATCACAAAGGGTGCACCTGTCCTTTATACGTCACTAGCCAGAACTTAGTTATTTGGTCTCACTGAGTAGCGAAGGAAGCTATGAAATCCTTTCCTTTGACTGGATACATTGATGACCTGAAATAGCCTTAAGATTAATTTATTAATACTAAGGAAGAAGAGGATGATGAACATTGAACAACTGTGAGCAGTCTCTGCTTTAGTCTCCCAATCAGAGGTGTGTCTCACTCTCAATGGCAGTGGCTCTGAACCTTCAAGATGGTACCTGACCCGTCGATGCTCAGCCTGCCATCTGGTGGCATCTTGGTTACACTGGATTCCTTTCATCTTGCAAACAGGATAGATTTGCCCTCACTGCAATAGGCATTTATTCTAGCTAAGATTTTGCATTCTCTGCTGGCCACACATCTGCCAGCAGTTTCATTAGTGGATTTACTGAATGTCATATTAATAATCATGATAGTCCAAATAGCATTGCTTCTGACCAGAGACCTCATTTTTCAACAAAAGAAGTAAAGAAAGTGCAGGTGAGTAGGAGATTCACTGGTGTGGCCACACACTTTTAACACTGGCTTTATGGTTTGGTGACATGGCCTGCTGGGACTTGGTTAGCATTGACCAGAAGACAACCTTGTGTGAAGCTGAAGTCCTGGCCCATGGTGGCATATACTCTGATTCAGCTACCAATGCAAGTTGATGTTTCTCTTCCAGAATCCATGGGTCAGGGAGTCTTGGGTTGGATGACCTAAAAAATTTGTGCTCACCTTCCCCAAGGCCTTGGGGCCCTGCTGGTTTAGAGGTCTTGGTATGAAAAGAAGAGTCTTTCCACCAGGCACCACAGAGGTCCCACTGATCAGGATATTGAGACTGTATGTGCTAAGACGCCTCAGTCGTGTCCAACTCTTTGCGACCCAGTGGACTGTGGACTGTAGTCCACCAGGCTCCTCTGTCTATGAGATTTTTCCAGGCAAGAATACTGGAGTGGGTTGCCATGCCTCCTCCAGGATCTTCTCAACCCAGGGATCAAATGGGCACCTCCTGCATTGGTAGGAGGGTTATTTATCAGTAGCGCCACCTGGGAAACTCGGAAACTGAGACTGGTATCTAGCAATTTCAGATTCCTCGTGCCTTGGATGAACAAGTAGAAAAAGGTGGCTGGATGGGATTTTGTGTTGACTGGAATGATTGTAGGCTGTCAAGAGGAAATGCATTTGCCGCAGCACAGTGGAAAAAGAGAGAAGAAGTGTGTCCCTGGATCCCATGAAACCCTGCGGTGCCTTCTAATTCCACAGTCAGTGGTAAAAATTAATGGAAGATGGCAGTGACCTGGTATGAGTAGGACAAGGTGGGCTCAGTTTCCTCCTGAATGAAGCTCAGGTGAACCCATCAGGTAAAAACCCTTGAGCGCATGAGGCGACTGCTGAAGGCAAAAGAAAAATGGAATGAATAGTAGAAGAAGGATGATATAAAGGCCTCATGCCTCATCGCAGACATGAGAGTTATATCACTTATCTATACATTCTTCCTTCCTTGCTATGCCATGCATGTAGTTAGTGATGATGCTCATTGTCTTTCTTTGACTATCTTGTTCGTTTATTTTTTGACTGTGTTGAGTTTTGGTTGCTGTACAAAGGCTTTCTCTCGTTGCGGTGTGCAGGCTTCTCACTGAGGTGGTTTCTCTTGCTGTGGAGAACAGGCTCTAGGCGTGCGAGCTTCAATTGTGGTGGCATACGGGCTTTGTTGCTCTGAGGCATGTGGAATCTTCCTGGACCATGGATTGAACCTGTGTCCCCTGCATTGGCAGGTGGATTCTTCCCTGTACCATCAGGGAAGTCCTTCTACCATTTTGTACAGGGTGGTTGTTGCCGGTAAACTTTATGATTTAGTGCTTCTCTTGTTTGTGGAGTGTAGGCAACTAGAGTTCGTGCTCAGGAGTTGCAGTGTGTGAGCTTGGCAGTTGGGATCTTCCCAGATCAGGAATGGAACTCATGTCTCTTGCATTGGCAGGTGGATTCTTTACCACGGAGCCACCAGGTAAGCCCCCATCTAACCCTTTCTTGGGGACATTAGCCCCTATGCTCCAGACATCCCAGGGAAGCTCCCAGGCCAGTTCTTTCCCTCCTTGGAGCGCAGGGACAGAGGAATGAGGGCAAAGCTGGTGGAGGAGGGACAACTTCTTCTGGAACTTTTCGCACAGTGGCCTACTCTGGATAGCACCAGGCACTTGCAGATTAATTTTTAACGTAACCTAGCAGAGTCCAAAGGGCTGAGTTCCCATCTCTGAGATCACAAGGTTCTATTCCCTCCAGGGGTCTCTGAATGGGGCAGAGGCTGACCTGTGGGGGAGGCAGCGAGAGAGCAGAACCCGATGGTGCACCCTCTGTGGTAAGCCCCCTGTGCACCTCTGATCAATATGTGCAGGACTGTGTCTGTGGTGTTTCCCTCCCCTCACAGGTCAAGGCTGCAAGGACATGGGGGAGGAGGAGAAGGAGGGGGAGGAGTTTGTCGGCCTGGGCAGGGGGCAGCAGGTAAGACCCCAGAGAGGACATGCCACTGCACTTGGTCTTGAAGGATGATGGATACCGTGCAGGACCCTGTGGGGCTCCTGGGCACAAGGCTTTTGTCTCTCCCATTTCTTTGATTATAGGAAACAGCCTTCATTCGGCCTCCATGACCTTCCCTGAGTCCCAGTGGGCAGATTCAAGCAGTTGTTAACTAGAAAGGTATGTGAGACCAGGGAGAAACAGTCCAATAACAGCCTGGGGCAAGGTCTGATTCCCCACGGATGGATACACACAACAATATCTTTGAGTTGTCTTGCAGAGATGGAAACCTCCTCCATGTGGGAGAAGTTATGGTCCGCTGCCCACAAGCATGTAGACCCCAGACCAGTCAAACTTGAAGGCTGATGATGTTGACTCCTACTTTATTGTTTGTTGTTTAGTTGCTAAGTCGTGTCCAGTTTTTTGCAACCCCCTTGGACTTATCTGTCCATAGGATTTCCCAGGCAAGAATACTGGAGCTGGTTGCCATTTCCTTCTCCAAGAGATCTTCCCGATCCAGAGATAGAACTTAGGTCTCCTGCACTGGCAGGCAGATTCTTTACTACTGAGTCACCAAGGGAAGCCCTAACGCCTTCTTACCTCACCGTCAACCCATCAGAAGACTGTCCACAAGCTGATTGTGACCTCTTTTACAAGAAAACTTGTCACTGTCTTCCCCAAGTTAGGACACATGGTTTTGAGGGCATTAGTCTGCTGCGTCCCTCTTTGCCCGGCAAAGCAATAAGCTGTTTTTTTCCACTTCACCTAAAATTCTGTCTCTGAAAAGAGGGAACAGCTTGAACAGAAGCTTAAAGATGCTGTCTATTTCTGTTTCCCTAAAGCGATTAATGGTAAAATCTTTTTTGGGGCCATACTGCTGGCCATGTGGGATCTTAATTCCCTGACCAGAGACTGAACCCGTGTCTCCTTCAGTGGGAGCTTGGAGCCCTAACCACTGAACGGCTAGGGAATTCCTCAATGGTAAAATCTTTGAAGCGTCATATATGTGGGTTTGTTCTGGGGGCAGCAGAAGAGGCTGCTGGGGAGGGTATTCTATACCCTGGCCAACTGAAGATAAAGCACACCCCAACTGGTTGACTGAATCAGGCAACTGTGAAAGGAGGGAGCTAAGAGTCTGATGGGTGCCTTTCAAGTGTGAGGTCCTGCATGGCACAGTGTGACACATCTGCCTTTGTCACAGCCACCCTGCAAGGACGGAGGGCTGCCCATTGTACAGATGAGAACACTGAGCCCCTGAGAGGGGAAGCCTGTGGCACAGGATCCTTCAACGAGCAAGAGAGTAGCAGAAGCAAGATTTGGCTGAAGTGTTACGGATGGATACACACAACAATATCTTTGAGTTGTCTTGCAGAGATGGAAACCTCCTCCATGTGGGAGAAGTTATGGTCCGCTGCCCACAAGCATGTAGACCCCAGACCAGTCAAACTTGAAGGCTGATGATGTTGACTCCTACTTTATTGTTTGTTGTTTAGTTGCTAAGTCGTGTCCAGTTTTTTGCAACCCCCTTGGACTTATCTGTCCATAGGATTTCCCAGGCAAGAATACTGGAGCTGGTTGCCATTTCCTTCTCCAAGAGATCTTCCCGATCCAGAGATAGAACTTAGGTCTCCTGCACTGGCAGGCAGATTCTTTACTACTGAGTCACCAAGGGAAGCCCTAACGCCTTCTTACCTCACCGTCAACCCATCAGAAGACTGTCCACAAGCTGATTGTGACCTCTTTTACAAGAAAACTTGTCACTGTCTTCCCCAAGTTAGGACACATGGTTTTGAGGGCATTAGTCTGCTGCGTCCCTCTTTGCCCGGCAAAGCAATAAGCTGTTTTTTTCCACTTCACCTAAAATTCTGTCTCTGAAAAGAGGGAACAGCTTGAACAGAAGCTTAAAGATGCTGTCTATTTCTGTTTCCCTAAAGCGATTAATGGTAAAATCTTTTTTGGGGCCATACTGCTGGCCATGTGGGATCTTAATTCCCTGACCAGAGACTGAACCCGTGTCTCCTTCAGTGGGAGCTTGGAGCCCTAACCACTGAACGGCTAGGGAATTCCTCAATGGTAAAATCTTTGAAGCGTCATATATGTGGGTTTGTTCTGGGGGCAGCAGAAGAGGCTGCTGGGGAGGGTATTCTATACCCTGGCCAACTGAAGATAAAGCACACCCCAACTGGTTGACTGAATCAGGCAACTGTGAAAGGAGGGAGCTAAGAGTCTGATGGGTGCCTTTCAAGTGTGAGGTCCTGCATGGCACAGTGTGACACATCTGCCTTTGTCACAGCCACCCTGCAAGGACGGAGGGCTGCCCATTGTACAGATGAGAACACTGAGCCCCTGAGAGGGGAAGCCTGTGGCACAGGATCCTTCAACGAGCAAGAGAGTAGCAGAAGCAAGATTTGGCTGAAGTGTTTAATACCTCTAAATGCCATCCAGGGAGAGAACAACAGGCTCAACAAAACACTTGACAAAAATGCAACTATGTTTTTCTCCTTCTGGGCGCTCAGTGGAGCTTGGGCTGGTCCCATAACAAGGCTGGATCTTCAAAGAGAGGGTCTTCTTGCTCCCCCTGGGGTGGGCTCTGGGGATGCAGAGGGTCCTCGGGCTACACCAGCTATGGGGCCAAGCCCTTGGATGGCCCAGGACACAACCTGCCCGTCTGCCTGCAAGTTCCGCGCTCAGGGAGACCGTATTCTCCTGGTTTTCCTCCTGCTTTGCTGTCTCTGTCCTTGACTTCCTCTCTGCTCAGCCACCAAGCACAGCGGGTCTCCACCTGTCTACATTCACTCTTCTCCTCTTCCAGGTGATTAATCCAGAACCATGGCTTGAAATTCCTAGAGAATCATCACTTCCAAACGTACATGTCTTGTTCTTGGAAATAGTCTTGAGTGTTCAGCTGCCCACTTAGCCTCTCCACTTGCATGTTTATTAGCATCATAATTGGAGAAGATCTAAAATAAAAACTGGTCTCAACTGACCCCCAACCTGTCCCTGCCTTGGCCCTGATCTGTGCCTCAGTTAAAGGTCTAATCAGTTACTCGGATCACAAACTAGAAGAGATCCTCGATGCTTCACTTTCCTTCATTCCCCCATTCACTCACTGGGCTCCAGTTCTACCTTCAAAATATATTTTTTAAAAAAATTTATTATTTTTAAAATTTTTTGGGGGGTGGGCGTGGTGGGGAGGTAGAGGGGTGGGTGGGCCACTTCTATTGGTCTTTCATTTGTCCATTTTCATCCATCTTTGTTCTTTGGCCCGTGTGGGCCTCCCATCGCTGTGGCCTCTGTTGTCACAGAGCACCGGCTCTGGGCGCATGCGCTCCAGAGCTCCCGCTCGGTAATTGGACACATCGGTCAAGCTGCTCCACGGCACGCAGGATCTTCCCAGGCCAGGGCTCGAGCCGGCGCCCCTTGCACTGCAAGGCGGCGTCCTTACCCATTGGACCACCAGGGAAGCCCCAAAATACATTTTGAATCCAGCTACTCCTCCTTGTCTTAACCGCTGCAGCCCTGGTCTAAGTCAGTCCTCTAACTGGTTCTCTTGCTTCCTCTCTTACTTCCTCTCCCAATTCCATTCTTTAAAAAGTGGACTGAGTGGGGCTCCTCTGGAAACAAATGAAAGGCCAATAGAAGTGCCCCCCCCCCCAAAAAAAAGTGGACTGAGTGAGCATTTAAAAACACAAACAACCCACGGATTTCCATTACTTGGAATAGAACCCAAAGCCTTCACCACGACTTAGGCAGCCCCACCCACCGCCTGCCCTTAGAGTCTCCATCACCCGCCAGCCATATCTATCACGTGAAGGATATTCTCATCATAGCACCTTTGCACAGGCTGTTCTCTCTCCTGGATGTCTCTTAGTGGTGTGTGTGTATATGTGTGTGTGTGTGCACCTTCAAACTGTCTGTTTTGAGAACCTGTCCTGACTGCATCCCTCCTGTCTCTCTCTTGTTACCCTGCTCACCTTCCCTTAGAGGGCGTATCACTATCTAATAGCATCAGTTAGGAGTTGACTGTATAGCATGACAGATGAATGTCTATCTTGTCTACTGGGCACCTAGTCCCTAGTAGAGGTTAAAAAGTAGAGGTTAAAATATATAGTAGTGGTTAAAAAGAAAAAAAAAACTTGAAAGAGAGGGAGAAAGCCCCCAACACACATGTGTGGGTGCTCAGTCACTCACTCTTGTCTGCCTCTTTGAAACCTCATGGCCTGTAGCCCAGCAGCCTCCTTTGTCCACAGGATTATCTTGGCAGGAATGCTGGAGTGGGTTGCCATTTTCTCCTTTAGGGGATCTTCCTGACCCAGGGATCAAACCCTCATTTCCTACAGCTCAAGCATTAACCGGCGGACTCTACCACTGAGCCACCCAGGAAGCTCCACCCCAAAGTGCAGTTTCGGGCAAACTCTGGAGCTCCAGAAAAGACCCAAGAGTCCATAATAGATTTGTCAGTGCTGGTAACTTCTCCTTATATTACTGCCGGTTGGGGCCACCTGGTCTCTGTCATTCCTTTCTGCCCCCATTCAAGAGGAGTCAGGCTAAAGTCCACCTAAGGCAGTCCTTAACCTCCCAGTCTGCAGCCTTCATAGGCAGATTTAAGGTGACCTCACAAAACAGCCCAGTATCAGTGCACTCTATGCTTAGGTAACTAGAAAGGCCGATAAGAGAGGCTTGCTCAGAGAAACTTGGCTCTAGCATTTGATAATAATAAGGACTGCATTTGAGTGAGCTATCACTTCATGCCAAACAAGACTAAAATGCTTTCCAGACATTTTCTCATTCAATCCTCAGAGACACAGCTTGAGGCCATTGCATTAGTTATCTGTTGTCATGTAACCACCTTAACACAGAACGGTTTAAGGGAACAACCATATTATTTGCTCACACTTCTGTAGGCCAGCAATTTGAAATGGACTCACCTGGACAGTTCTTTTACTGGTCTTGGCTGGGATCCTCACGTGCAATCATCCAAGGGAGCACATGGGGTCAAAAGGCTTAAGGTGGCCTGGCTCACATGTCTAGATGTCGGTGCGAGAACCTGTCCTGACTGCATCCCTCCTGTCTCTCTCTTGTTACCCTGCTCACCTTCCCTTAGAGGGCGTATCACTATCTAATAGCATCAGTTAGGAGTTGACTGTATAGCATGACAGATGAATGTCTATCTTGTCTACTGGGCACCTAGTCCCTAGTAGAGGTTAAAAAGTAGAGGTTAAAATATATAGTAGTGGTTAAAAAGAAAAAAAAAACTTGAAAGAGAGGGAGAAAGCCCCCAACACACATGTGTGGGTGCTCAGTCACTCACTCTTGTCTGCCTCTTTGAAACCTCATGGCCTGTAGCCCAGCAGCCTCCTTTGTCCACAGGATTATCTTGGCAGGAATGCTGGAGTGGGTTGCCATTTTCTCCTTTAGGGGATCTTCCTGACCCAGGGATCAAACCCTCATTTCCTACAGCTCAAGCATTAACCGGCGGACTCTACCACTGAGCCACCCAGGAAGCTCCACCCCAAAGTGCAGTTTCGGGCAAACTCTGGAGCTCCAGAAAAGACCCAAGAGTCCATAATAGATTTGTCAGTGCTGGTAACTTCTCCTTATATTACTGCCGGTTGGGGCCACCTGGTCTCTGTCATTCCTTTCTGCCCCCATTCAAGAGGAGTCAGGCTAAAGTCCACCTAAGGCAGTCCTTAACCTCCCAGTCTGCAGCCTTCATAGGCAGATTTAAGGTGACCTCACAAAACAGCCCAGTATCAGTGCACTCTATGCTTAGGTAACTAGAAAGGCCGATAAGAGAGGCTTGCTCAGAGAAACTTGGCTCTAGCATTTGATAATAATAAGGACTGCATTTGAGTGAGCTATCACTTCATGCCAAACAAGACTAAAATGCTTTCCAGACATTTTCTCATTCAATCCTCAGAGACACAGCTTGAGGCCATTGCATTAGTTATCTGTTGTCATGTAACCACCTTAACACAGAACGGTTTAAGGGAACAACCATATTATTTGCTCACACTTCTGTAGGCCAGCAATTTGAAATGGACTCACCTGGACAGTTCTTTTACTGGTCTTGGCTGGGATCCCTCACGTGCAATCATCCAAGGGAGCACATGGGGTCAAAAGGCTTAAGGTGGCCTGGCTCACATGTCTAGATGTCGGTGCTGAACTGTTGACCGGGCCACATGTCTCTAGCAGGTCAGCTTCGGCTTCTTCCAAGGGCTGGCAGAGCTGTTCCAGGACACCAAGCCCCAATGTGCAGCATTTTTCAAGCCTTTGCTTGAGTCACATTTGCTGATGTCCCGTTGCCAGAGTAAGTCACAGAGCCAAGCCCAGAGTCAAGGTGAGAGATGACATACACAAGAAGAGATAATTCATTACAGGTCATTACTAAACCAACAATCAGAGAAGTTAATATGTCATTATCCATGTTTTACAGATGAGGAAACGAAGGATCAGAAAGGGTAAGAAACATGCTCCAGGTCACACAGCTATGAAGAGGCAGAGTGGAACAAAAGTCCTTGGTTCACAAGCCTCAGTATCGCCAGTGCTTTGCAAAGGCAATTAAGTCCCAGGATGAGGAAGCAAGTCCCCACTAAGGGAAATGAGGTCAAGTTCGTCTTCAGCAGACTCCCAGTTACACTCCTTGTACTATAGTCAGTCAAAATCACAGCAGCTTAAGTTACTTAACCTCTGCTCCTCAGGCTGCTCATCTGTAAAATGGGTATAGTAACAGAACTCCCTTTTCTTATTACTTTGTTTACTGTCTGTTCTTGCCCTGCTAGAATGGAAGCCCCTTGAGGGGTGGGATTTTTTTTTTTGTGATAGGTAAAAAGCATATTTATTTAGAAAGAAACACACTGTACAGAGTGTGGGCCATCTTAGAAAATGAGAGAGGCTAGAGGGGTGGGATTTTTGTCTGTGCTGTTCACCGCTCTAGCCCCACTGCCTAGAATGGTGCCTGGAACGTAGTGCATGCTCGGTCCCTTCAGTCTGATCGACTCTTTGCAACTCTATGGGCTGTAGCCCACCAGGCTCCTCTGTCCATGGGGATTCTCCAGGCAAGAATACCGGAGTGGGTTACTATGCTCTCCTCCAGGGGATCTTCCCTGAAAGGGGCAAGAGGAAGAGTGTAAAAAGAGGCCCGTCCCTTTGTCATCCCCTCTGTGGGAGTTGAATGCATCTTATCTCCTTATTCAACCCCTAAATTTTGTGCATCTGTAACTTTGTGGTTCAGGGGTAAAGAATCTGTCTGACACTGCAGGACATGCAGGTTCGATCCTCTGGGTTGGGAAGATGCCCTGGAAAAGGAAATGGTAAGCCACTTCAGTATTCTTGCCTAGGAACTCCCATGGAGAGAGGGGCTGGTGGGCATAATTCATGGAGCCACCAAGAGTAGGATATGACTTAGCAACTGAACAACAACCACAAGCCTAAACAAACCTTTCTTGGCCCGATTTCAATTTTTCATTTTGATAGCTTTTGAACAGAAGATAGGATATCATCAGTCTGGACATCAGAGACCTAAATTATGGCCCCAGATTTTCCAGTAGTGAGCAGTGTGACCTTGGACAAACCCCATTTCTCATCTCAAACCAGGAGACTGGACCACAAGCTCGAAAATCCTTGGTTCACAAGCCTTCGTCTTTGCAAAGGCAATTAAGTCCCAGGATGAGGAAGCAAGTCCCCACTAAGGGAAATGAGGTCAAGTTCGTCTTCAGCAGACTCCCAGTTACACTCCTTGTACTATAGTCAGTCAAAATCACAGCAGCTTAAGTTACTTAACCTCTGCTCCTCAGGCTGCTCATCTGTAAAATGGGTATAGTAACAGAACTCCCTTTTCTTATTACTTTGTTTACTGTCTGTTCTTGCCCTGCTAGAATGGAAGCCCCTTGAGGGGTGGGACTTTTTTGTGATAGGTAAAAAGCATATTTATTTAGAAAGAAACACACTGTACAGAGTGTGGGCCATCTTAGAAAATGAGAGAGGCTAGAGGGGTGGGATTTTTGTCTGTGCTGTTCACCGCTCTAGCCCCACTGCCTAGAATGGTGCCTGGAACGTAGTGCATGCTCGGTCCCTTCAGTCTGATCGACTCTTTGCAACTCTATGGGCTGTAGCCCACCAGGCTCCTCTGTCCATGGGGATTCTCCAGGCAAGAATACCGGAGTGGGTTACTATGCTCTCCTCCAGGGGATCTTCCCTGAAAGGGGCAAGAGGAAGAGTGTAAAAAGAGGCCCGTCCCTTTGTCATCCCCTCTGTGGGAGTTGAATGCATCTTATCTCCTTATTCAACCCCTAAATTTTGTGCATCTGTAACTTTGTGGTTCAGGGGTAAAGAATCTGTCTGACACTGCAGGACATGCAGGTTCGATCCTCTGGGTTGGGAAGATGCCCTGGAAAAGGAAATGGTAAGCCACTTCAGTATTCTTGCCTAGGAACTCCCATGGAGAGAGGGGCTGGTGGGCATAATTCATGGAGCCACCAAGAGTAGGATATGACTTAGCAACTGAACAACAACCACAAGCCTAAACAAACCTTTCTTGGCCCGATTTCAATTTTTCATTTTGATAGCTTTTGAACAGAAGATAGGATATCATCAGTCTGGACATCAGAGACCTAAATTATGGCCCCAGATTTTCCAGTAGTGAGCAGTGTGACCTTGGACAAACCCCATTTCTCATCTCAAACCAGGAGACTGGACCACAAGCTCGAAAGGCCTTTCTGACTCGGACAGCCCAGCCCTGTTAACTCTTCTCGATGCTGTTTGTCTTCAGCCCACATATAGATCTACTCACTACACGTCTGGTCCTTCTTCCAGGATCTGCACACAGCAGACATTTATTTTTTTTTAATTTTTTTTAAACCTTTATTTTGCTTTTAACTTTTACAGAGTTTTGTTGTTTACAGATATGTATGTTCCCGGATTAGTCATATGTATATCCCCGCCTTCCCACCCCTCCCAACCACCACACAGCACCCCTGAAGGATCCCCTTTTCTCACAGAGCAATGACTAGAGCTATTTTCTTTACTTATGATAGTACAGGCCTTCATGCTACTTCCTTTACGCCTCCCACCCTCTGTTCCTTCCCCACAATGTCCATATGTCCACTGTCCATGTCTGTCTTTCCATCGCTTCACTGTGTGTGCCATCACACAGCAGACATTTATAAGACGCTTTTAAAAGCAGGAGACAACCTGCCCGGACCTAGCAGGGGACGGTCGTGCAGCTATTGAAAGCAGAACAAGTTCGGCTGAGACCCATGGAGCTGGAGGGAGCTGCATGATGTAAGTGATAAAGTTAACCGCAGGATGTGTTCCAGAAGGCTCTGTTTCTGTGAAAACCAAACAACAAAAATCTCTGTATGTACATATGTGGGTTTGTTTATGCTCACAAGTCAGGAGAAAGGTGGGAGAGAATAAGCCACAGTCTATAACATCAGTTATCTAAAGCATGTGCGTGTATGTGTGTGTGTGCACACTCGCCTTAAAGACAGCAGCACACTTCCCAGAACCCATTTCACCATCTGGGCCTATTTATCCCTGAGATGCTGGCAGAGGGGTGCTCGATGCCCGCCTCTGAGTTTGTGTCCTTTGGAGACTGAGGGAGGTGGGGAGGGCCAGGAGTGGGCAGTGTCCTCTTTGATCTTGGAATGTCCCTCGCCCCTCCTGGCGTCTGGGCCTTTGTTTCAAAGGCTGCTGACTGATTACAATCTGAGGCTGCTTTTGGTGGCAGGAGATGCACCGGTGCTGCTCGGGGCCTGTGGGATCGGAGCTCACAGGTGCAGTGACAACACGAGAAGCAGAGGCTGCAGCCTGCTCGTTCCTGCTCCTGCTCCAGGGCTTCAGAGGCAGCTTGGGCGGCCAGGGTCTCCTGGGGCCTCCCTGTAGTCTCTCTGGCTGCAGACTTATTGTAACGCGCCATCCCTCAAGGTTGCCCTGGAGGGACGCATGTGTGTGTATTACCGTTTGAGCTCCATAAACTGCTTCCTGGTTATGTCACTCTCTCCTCCAAGGAATTCCTGCTGATGTCTATTCTAAACTCCCCTTGCTACAGTCTGTGTTCATTTCCTTGGCCATGGGCTCCTTCCCCCTAATAGGAGCCCTTCGGCCTGGGTGTTATGGAGCAGCCTTCCTCCAACTTTCTTGTCCTGGAGTCAGGAAGGAAGCATCCTGTTCCTTGTATGGTGCTTGTTGCTTTTCAAAGCCCTCTTACACCCCACCGCATTTGAGTGGCCCCTTACGATAGTCCTCTGAGGCAGGAATGGCTGGGAGCATTGTCTCTGTATTACAGAGAAATTTACAAAGCAGTTAAATGACTTGTCTGTGTCCTAAAATGAATAACAGGCATTTCCAGACCTTTGACTCCAAGATCAACCTGCTCAGATCTCACTCCATCGTCAGAGGCAGCGCCTCCCAGGACCTCCCTGGCGGTGCAGTGGCTAAGATTCCAAGGTTCAATCCTTGGTTGGACAATTAAGATCTCACAACCTCATAAGCTGCACAGTGAGGCCAAAAATAAAAAAGGAAAGGTAGCCCCACCATTGAAGGTCCCCTGGGAGACTGGTTAATTGACCAAACTTACATCTGATGAACCAACTCCCAAGCTCAAGAGCATGGCCCAGGGGTTGTTTGTGATCTGGGGTGACCAGCCTGGGCTGCACTGAGCAACCTTGAGCTCTATAGGCCAGAGACTGGTGAGACTGAAGGAAGAGGCATGTGGAGGCAGGGTCAGAGCTATGCACTGATTGAAGGCGTGGAGGGACAGGTGCTGTGATTAGGGAAGGAGGTTGCTCCATAGGGGACTGGGGAGATCTATGAGGGGCAGCCCAGATGGAAGATCCCATGACCTCAGAGAGGAAAGAGCCTGAGGACTTTAGGATCTGGTGCAGAGGCTGCAGCCTGCTCGTTCCTGCTCCTGCTCCAGGGCTTCAGAGGCAGCTTGGGCGGCCAGGGTCTCCTGGGGCCTCCCTGTAGTCTCTCTGGCTGCAGACTTATTGTAACGCGCCATCCCTCAAGGTTGCCCTGGAGGGACGCATGTGTGTGTATTACCGTTTGAGCTCCATAAACTGCTTCCTGGTTATGTCACTCTCTCCTCCAAGGAATTCCTGCTGATGTCTATTCTAAACTCCCCTTGCTACAGTCTGTGTTCATTTCCTTGGCCATGGGCTCCTTCCCCCTAATAGGAGCCCTTCGGCCTGGGTGTTATGGAGCAGCCTTCCTCCAACTTTCTTGTCCTGGAGTCAGGAAGGAAGCATCCTGTTCCTTGTATGGTGCTTGTTGCTTTTCAAAGCCCTCTTACACCCCACCGCATTTGAGTGGCCCCTTACGATAGTCCTCTGAGGCAGGAATGGCTGGGAGCATTGTCTCTGTATTACAGAGAAATTTACAAAGCAGTTAAATGACTTGTCTGTGTCCTAAAATGAATAACAGGCATTTCCAGACCTTTGACTCCAAGATCAACCTGCTCAGATCTCACTCCATCGTCAGAGGCAGCGCCTCCCAGGACCTCCCTGGCGGTGCAGTGGCTAAGATTCCAAGGTTCAATCCTTGGTTGGACAATTAAGATCTCACAACCTCATAAGCTGCACAGTGAGGCCAAAAATAAAAAAGGAAAGGTAGCCCCACCATTGAAGGTCCCCTGGGAGACTGGTTAATTGACCAAACTTACATCTGATGAACCAACTCCCCAAGCTCAAGAGCATGGCCCAGGGGTTGTTTGTGATCTGGGGTGACCAGCCTGGGCTGCACTGAGCAACCTTGAGCTCTATAGGCCAGAGACTGGTGAGACTGAAGGAAGAGGCATGTGGAGGCAGGGTCAGAGCTATGCACTGATTGAAGGCGTGGAGGGACAGGTGCTGTGATTAGGGAAGGAGGTTGCTCCATAGGGGACTGGGGAGATCTATGAGGGGCAGCCCAGATGGAAGATCCCATGACCTCAGAGAGGGAAAGAGCCTGAGGACTTTAGGATCTGGTGAGCTGGCTGGATGTCCCACCATTGGGCACCATGACAGACCTTGAAGCAACCTCCCTTTTCCAGAGCTGGTGGCCTGATGACAACAAAGAACCTGACCTGATGAGAACAAAGAATAAAGGGCCAGAGCTCTCTTAACTGTAAGCAACAGAAGGCCCAACTCACAGTGGCTTAAGCAAAAAGTGCACCTTATTGGCTCAAAGGCTCATTGGAAAAGTCTCTGATGCGAGGAAAGATTGAAGGCGAAAGGAGAAGGGGGCAGCAGAGGATAAGATGGTTAGAGACTCAGTGGACATGAGTTTGAGCAAACTGCGGGAGATAGTGGAGGACAGGGAAGCCTGGTGTGCTGGCCGCTTCCCAGGTGGCGCTAGTGAACTCCCACCTGCCAATGCAGGAGACACAAGAGAAGAGGGTTCAATCCCTGGGTCAGGAAGATCCCTGGAGGAGGGCATGGAAACCCACTCCAGTATTATTGCTTGAAGAATGCCATGGACAGAGGAGCCTGGCGGGCTGCAGTCCATAGGGTTGCAAAGAGTCCAACATGACTGAAGCGACTTAGCACCCTCACCATCTGGAGAGCGTGTCCATGGGGTTGCAAAGAGTTGGATATGACTTAGTGACTGAACAGGCTTCCCTTGTGGGTCAGACTGTAAAGAATCTGCCTGCAACTCAGGAAGTCCAAGTCCAGTCCCTGGATTGGGAAGATCCCCTGGAGAAGGAAATGACAACCCACTCCAGCATTCTTGCCTAGAGAATTCCATGGACAGGGGAGACTGACAGGCTACAGTCCATGGGTTGCAAAGAGTTTGATATGACTGAGAAACTAACATTAACACTTACTGACTGAACAACAACAGTTAGCTCAAGGTACTGAAACTCCAAGGGCAGACCTGAGCACGCCTAGTGAGATCCAGGGGCTCAAGCAGTGCCTGAGGCTTGTGACCCACTCTGCTTTTCCCTGCTGACCTTCCAGGCTCTCTCTCTTCATGGTGGCAAGATAGCTGCCAGCAACAGCAGGCATCCTCCCCATCTCTCAGCAACTCCAGCAGAAAGTGAGCGTCTCTCTCCCCAAGAGTTTCCAACGGAGGTCCCAGAACTGAATTCCACTGGCTCTGACTATTGTCACATGCCCATCCCAGAAGTGATCTCTAAGCATATGATGTATTCTGATTGGTCAGGCCTGGACCACACGTCCTCTTCTGGAACCCACGTGTGTGAAGTCAAGCTCCACCCAAAGCCCAGGGACCAAGAGCCGAGAAGGATGGTTTCATCAGGAGCATCAGGGCAGTGGGTCTCAAGAAGAGTGTGTTAGTCAGGGAAGCTACAGGCTGCAATAAACACCCCAGCGTGTCAGTGGCTAACATAGTACAATTTCATTTCTTGCTCCTGTTGGTGTCAGAGCTGGGGCTCTACTTTGTATGCTCAGTCAGGGACGCAGGCTGGAGGAGGCTCTGCCATCTTCAACACTTAGCTTCCAAGGACATACCCTGGGTGAAGATATCCAGTAGGTCAGCAGGAGAATAAAGCAAAGATTACATTTGGTTTGGTCCAGGCCCTGGGAATGGCACTCATCAGTTGTACTGGCCACAACTTAGTCACATGACCACATCTCAGTGCAGGGAAGAATGGGAAGACAGCCTATACCTTAAAGGGGGGAATGAATGAATCCTGGGCAGGCAAAAAAAAAAAAGACTCACCTGTACTTTCTAGCACAGTCCGAGTCCTTCAGCCTTTGTCAAGGGTCCCAGCAGGCAGCGGTACTGGTGCAGTCTTCCTGGCTGAGGTCTCCTTTATGATGGCTGGATCCACCTGCCCCCTTCACCCCTTGCCTGCCCAACCTCTTTTGCTCTCTTAGGTTAAGTGGTGAGGAGGTTTTTTTAATTCTAGGTTGGTTGACAAGCCCATATATGGTCTATGAGCGGGCAGGCAGTTGAACAGAGGGAGGAAGAGAACAATTTTGATTTAGAGACTCATCAGATCCATATGTTAGCCCCCTCAGTTCTTTTCAGCGACTTTTACTGGTCCCCAAGCCAACAGAACCTTCCTCTGCTGCTTGAGTGCTAAGTCACTTCAGTTGTGACTGACTGTGCGACCGTATGGACTGTAGCCCGCCAGGCTCCTCTGTCCATGGGACTCTCCAGGCAAGAATCCTGGAGTGGGTTGCCATGCTTTCCTCTAGGGGATCTTCCTGACCTAGGGTTCGAACCCTTGGTCTCTTATGCTTCCTGCATTGGCAGGTGGGTTCTTCACCAGTAGTGCCACCTGGGAAGCCCTCCTCAGCTCCATAAGGGCAGACAGGGGCTGGAGGGAAGCTGACCCATCACCACAGAAGACTGGTGTCCCAGCTTTCTGAAGACCTTAGCTCAGAAGACAATGTGCCGATACTGCTGCCAGCAGCAGCTAATCATCTGTTCATTCATTGCCCTCGGAAATGCTTGCCATGTGGCAAATGCTTGGCACTGTGCTGGGTGCTTGGGCAAAAAGGAGATACAAAAGCATAAGATATCAGATCTAATCTGTGTGTAGGTGATCAGGCACATGTCCGTTGAACAACTGGAGATGAAAATAAGACAAGCTGGATCCTCTATGGTGATTTAGGGATGATGCCACCCCAGGGCAGGAACAGGTGGCATGTTTTGTGTTTCAGGGACCAGGCACCTGATCTCTTCGTCCCAGGGCTGTCAGTAAGGAAAGCACCAGGTAAAAATGGTACCAATCAGGGCTTCCCTGGTGGTCCAGTGGGTAAGGACACCGCCTTGCAGTGCAAGGGGCGCCTGTTCGAGCCCTGGCCTGGGAAGATCCCTGGCCTGGGCGGCTGGACCGATGTGTCCAATTACCGAGCCGAGCTCTGGGCGCATCAAGGGTAAGTCTGGTGAGCCTGGCTGAGGTTTTTATGATGGCTGGATCCACCTGCCCCCTTCACCCCTTGCCTGCCCAACCTCTTTTGCTCTCTTAGGTTAAGTGGTGAGGAGGTTTTTTTAATTCTAGGTTGGTTGACAAGCCCATATATGGTCTATGAGCGGGCAGGCAGTTGAACAGAGGGAGGAAGAGAACAATTTTGATTTAGAGACTCATCAGATCCATATGTTAGCCCCCTCAGTTCTTTTCAGCGACTTTTACTGGTCCCCAAGCCAACAGAACCTTCCTCTGCTGCTTGAGTGCTAAGTCACTTCAGTTGTGACTGACTGTGCGACCGTATGGACTGTAGCCCGCCAGGCTCCTCTGTCCATGGGACTCTCCAGGCAAGAATCCTGGAGTGGGTTGCCATGCTTTCCTCTAGGGGATCTTCCTGACCTAGGGTTCGAACCCTTGGTCTCTTATGCTTCCTGCATTGGCAGGTGGGTTCTTCACCAGTAGTGCCACCTGGGAAGCCCTCCTCAGCTCCATAAGGGCAGACAGGGGCTGGAGGGAAGCTGACCCATCACCACAGAAGACTGGTGTCCCAGCTTTCTGAAGACCTTAGCTCAGAAGACAATGTGCCGATACTGCTGCCAGCAGCAGCTAATCATCTGTTCATTCATTGCCCTCGGAAATGCTTGCCATGTGGCAAATGCTTGGCACTGTGCTGGGTGCTTGGGCAAAAAGGAGATACAAAAGCATAAGATATCAGATCTAATCTGTGTGTAGGTGATCAGGCACATGTCCGTTGAACAACTGGAGATGAAAATAAGACAAGCTGGATCCTCTATGGTGATTTAGGGATGATGCCACCCCAGGGCAGGAACAGGTGGCATGTTTTGTGTTTCAGGGACCAGGCACCTGATCTCTTCGTCCCAGGGCTGTCAGTAAGGAAAGCACCAGGTAAAAATGGTACCAATCAGGGCTTCCCTGGTGGTCCAGTGGGTAAGGACACCGCCTTGCAGTGCAAGGGGCGCCTGTTCGAGCCCTGGCCTGGGAAGATCCCACGTGCCGCGGAGTGGCTGGACTGATGTGTCCAATTACCGAGCCGGAGCTCTGGGGCGCATGCGCCCAGAGTCGGCACTCTGCGACAACAGAGGCCACCACGATGGGAGGCCCACATGGGCCAAAGAACAAAGATGGATGAAAACAGACAAATGAAAGACCAATAGAAGTAGCCCGCCTGCTCCCCTCCCTCCCCACCCCACCGCTCGAAATAAATAAATAAATAAATCTTTAAAAAAAAAAAAAGGTACCAATCAACATAATAGCAGCAGTCACAACTTATTGTGTGTATTGGGTACTATGCTAAGTCACTTATCCAAAGGCATGGCTTTCATTCTCCCAACAACTGTAAAATCTAGAGGCACCCACTCCTGTTTTTACAGATGGAAAATCAAGCTCTGAAAGCCTCTAGAAACCTGCTCCAAGTTATAAAGCCATCAAGTGGCAGCAGCTCTGGGACCGGCAGTCAGGTCCATCTGATGCCCAAGCCCAGGTTCCACCGCCTGTGTTTAATTAGAGACGGCATCTGCCTGGATATCTTCCTGCTGCCCAGACTGTGAACCCAGAGGGTGGCTGGTGTCTGCCAGGAGCTGCTCTGTATTGGGAGTGGCAGCCCTTTGCTGGGGCTGGATTAAACCAGAGAGTGAGAAGACACTGTCCTGGCGTTTTGGAGTTCAGAGCAGACCCCAGGGAGAGAGAGGCTTCCACCTCTTCCACTGGTCTCATCTCTTGGGCCATTGGTTTTCTCCTTGAGAATAGCCATCCATCTGAGCAGGGCATCTGAGGATAGCTCCCCTTCAGCATCTCCAGGCAGAAGCCTGGCAGAGAAACACTCCTCCACCCACTTGGTTTCCTATCCTGTGATGCCTCCTCCATCTGGCTCATTCATTCATGTATTCATTCAACACATTAATATTGAGCCTCACTCTTTGCTCTGCTGTGGTCAAGGTACTGAAAAGAGTGGGAAAATGAATACAGATCAGTATGAGAGATAAGACACTTCCATAAAAGCAGGAACCCGAGGTAGAACCTGCTGAGGACCGCGAGAACAGCACAGGCCAGGTTCTGTGTGAGTCTGAGGGGAGAGCTAGATCACCCCTAGATTCAGCAGGTGTGGAGGAGGGGTGCCCTGAAGGAAAGTTCTGAGGAGGTGGGATTGGTGCTGGGCCTTGTGAGAGGGTGGGACTGAACACATGCAGCCGAAGGGAAGGGCATTCGAGGTGGGGAGAATGGCAGGGGCACGAGCCTGGCTGTGGGAGCACGTCCGTGTGTGGCAGGGGAGCAGCAGGAGTCAGGATGGCATCGGAGGCTGGCGCTCCGAGCTGTGGTCCAGTCACACCGGACACAGCCCAGCCTCTCCAGAGCGGGATCAGGAGAGCAGGAAATGAGGCCCCAGAGGTCCCTGGAAGAGGCTGGACCAGCTGAGACACATTGCCTGAGTTGTCCCTGACTGTCTGTTGATTCTGGAAAGCCCTCCACTGCCACATTCACACCCCAGCCTTACTTCTCAGGCCCAATTGGCTAGGACTCCATGCTTCCAATGCAGGGGCGCAAGTTTGATCCCTGGTTGAAGAACTAAGATTCCACATGCTTCATGGTATGGCCAAACCCCTTCCCAAGAAAAAGCTGTAAGGATCCCTTAAAAAGAAACATCTATAGGGTTTCATGAACTTGGGCAAATTCTGGGAGATGATGGGGGACAGGGAAGCCTGGCATGCTGCAATTCATGGGGTAGTGAAGAGTTGGACATAACTTGGTGACTAAACAACAACAGTAGGGTCCCATTATTCAATTGGAATCCCATAAACCCTAAAGGGAAAACAGAGAAGATGCTCCAGTTAAAGAAGGTTGGGGGGCCCTCCCCACTGCACCTCCCTATCACCTCCCATAGCAGCTCCTGGGACACCCCGGGAAATCTAGGACTTGGAGAACTCTTCCATTTTTATTTTACAGGTGGGAGAAATGATGCCGGAAAAGAGACACAGGGGCACCAGATGGCCTGCCCCGTGGTTCAGGGATCTTCTTGAGCCTGTGTCTAAGATCAGGGGATAAAGGCAAAGTCGTCCATAGATGGAGAGGCATGGTTTCCCAGGATGCATCTTCTTCCCTTGGGAGCTGCCCCCAACAACCCGCTCTGTGGCCTGGTGGTCACTGGCACCATGCTGGCCAACTTGTGGCTTATCTCATCCTTAACTGGGGGAGGTAAGGTCCTTCCTCCATGACACACAGTGAGATTCAAGGTGTGGGAGTCCCCTGGTGGCTTAGTGGTTAGGATTCCACGCTTTTACTGCTATGGCCCGGGTTCAGTCACTGGTTGGGAGGAACTGAGAATTCACAAACTGTTCAACATGGCAAAAGAAGGAGAGAGAAAAAAGAAAAAACAACTTACAGTCACTGTTGCCAGGGAGAGTGGAGTGGGCGTGAGGGGAAGGCAGACTAAAAGTCCTAATCTAAACAGAAGAGTCCTAGGAGTAAAATAGGAAAAGACCCTGACGCTGGGAAAGACTGAGGGCAGGAGGAGTGGGTAACAGAGGATAAAATGGTTGGATAGCATCACCCACTCAACAGACATGAGTTTGAGCAAACTCTGGGAGACGGTGAAGGACAGGGATCCTTGGCGTGCTGCAGTCGACGGGGTTGCAGAGAGTCAGACACGACTGAGTGACTGAACAACAATGGGTAAAATCGCTGTTCTTCATATGGGCATTGTATTCCTTGCCAAAGCCTTTTCACAGACACGATTCTGTTTAATTCTTACAACCAGCTTGTGAAGTAGATGTTAGCGCCCTCTCACTTTACCATTGATAAAGGTGAAGCTCAGAGAGGCTGCGTGAGTTATCCAACATCACACAGCTGGTAAGGAGGCACTCTGGTCCTGTGGCTCCAGATCTAGAGAAGAGAGCATGAGAAAGGGAAGGAAGGTGGTTCTGTGTGTGTGTGTGTGTGTGTGTGTGTGTGTCTGTGTGTCTAGATTTTGGGAGGCTGCCAGAGAAAAGTGGAGGAGCGGAGGCCAAGACTGGGAGCATGCTTGGGAATTATTACATTGCAACTGTTCCTTTAATTATATGCATCTCACTTGAGAAGGTAAGAGTCACAGGGGAGAGACTCCTGCATCACCAGAATATAGCTTGGTGTCTGTCCCAAGGCAGGCATTTAGTAAATTTCTGTTTCCTGCATCTTATTAAAGAGGGTGTGCTTGTGACCTTTTTTCTGGGCGAGAGTGTCTCCAACACCAGTGGCTGCCTTGCAGCCCCTCCTCCTCTCCCAGGTCTGACATCTTCCCACTTCCTTTTCTTTTTCTGTGTTTGGGGAGAAACACCAACAGATTCCCTGGCAATGCATAAGAGGGTAGCACTGACCATGCAGCGGGTGGCAGTAGGTCTCTGTCCAAACACTGAAGTCAAGCCCAGTTTTCCCCTTCAGAGTCCTCTGGCCTTGCCTGCGTTCCGCCAGGATGAAGTGGCAGGGGTACCCTCTGTTCCAGCAGTGGCAGCAGCAGCAGACAGAACAGTCCTGATGGCTGGAGACTGCAGAGGCCACTTGTCTGGGCTCTGGACAACTCTGGGATCAGTGCCCAGCTCAGCACAGAAATAAAGAAGACATCTAAGCTCGGGACTGAGGCTGTCATAAAGGTCTGGACCCGTCGCTCCAGCTCCTCTGAAAGCAAACTGGGCTGCTCACCCCTCTCCTTCCCATTCGCAAGGAGACCCAGCAAGCACCACCTGCCTCGACATACACTTGAATCTTCTCAAAGACACACCACTGATGAGAAGGTCCCAGCCCCCTACCCCTTCCCTGCCAAGTGTCCCAGAGATACTTGCATTTGGTTCCCAGGCAGACCTTCTGGGAGGCCGAGGCAGACAGCTGACACCCCTTCCAGGCTTGGCACATGTGATTTGCAGGCGAGGCACCTGCTACTGTCTCCTCTCTCGACATAAAGGGAACAGCTTCCTGGCTGCACCCCCTCATCACCCGCCAATCTTGAGAGTTGGCTCCAGCTGCTAACGGGGACACTTCCTGGGGGCGTCTCCTGCCCTTTAAGGGTCAGATGATCATCTTGTCACGCCCAGCAGGCCTAGCATCAAACACAACACAAGAGTGGTGACAGGCTGAAAAAGCAGGAACAATTTATTTACAACGATCATTTGGCTACACAGAGATCTTTGGGCTTCCAGTGGCCTTGATAAGAGACATGTGGGCAGGGCCCTGCTCCCTCTGTTGGGTGACCACCCTCTTTTGGCTCATCCTGCTGTGAGAACCCAGCTGCTGTCAGCTACGCCTTCCCCGACAAGCCTCGACTTGGAGGCATCCCCCTTCCATGTCCATTTTCTGGGTTGTCAGTGCCTCAGACACCTGCCAAATGTTCTCCTTCCCTCCTGTGCAGGCCATGCCTTGGGCCTGGCTATGAGGCACCTACTAGGGGAACCACACACATCTGGATGCAGGAAGATGGGGTGGATGAGGAGTCCTGTTGGGGTGGCAGGTGCCAGGACGGGGGCCTGGGCAGCTGCTTGGTGCGGAGAGCTGTTACCTGGCCCAGTCTGTTGTTTGGACTGGTAGGAACGTCCCCCTTTTCTCCACAGGCAGAGCACTGAAGTCCCAGAAGTCCTCCAAGGAGTGGAGAGGCCGGACATAGGGCCAGGGAACTCTTCCTCTGTGTATGGCAGCAGACTTGGCTTGTCACTTGGGGCCTGGCCTCAGTCCTCCTGGGGTACTATTCTTCCGCCTTTAAGAATGCCTCCCCAGGGGTGATTTCCTCCCAGGAAGGCTGGTCTGGCTAAACGGAGGCCCACTGTCTCCCCCTGGCCAAGATCCAAGGCCACTCCCCTGGTTTTCTGGAAAAATCTCCTCCCCAACCCTCCTTCTCTAGAGAGGATGGGAGGGAGGGCGTGGCCTATGGGCAGAGAGACTGGGTGTTGAGCGTAAGGGGCAATTCCACAGTGGAGGGCACCCGGAGACTCTGGTGGGAGAAGAGGTGAAATCGGAATACTGCTGCTACCCCCGGCTTGCCCCCCAATACTCAAGGGCATGTCAGGCCTCACCCTGAGCCAGGATGAGGCGCAGGGCGGACAACAACAGAGACCACGGGGGAGGCAAGGGCTGGGGGACCACGGGGAGCCGGAGCGGGCAGGGCCGGGGTTGGAGGCTGTGAGTCAGGCCGGCGGGTCTGGGGCCGCGAGTCCTGTCCCCCGCTTCCTCCGGCTCTCAGCGCGCCTGGCCCGCTCGCTCCCGGGGGCCGGCCTTCCAGCGACGGGGTTGCGACGGCGGCGGAGGCGCCTGGGCGCCCCTTAGGCTGCACGTCCTCAGCTCCCGGGCCAGGCTGAGCACCTCCGGCCGCTCGCGCTGGGGGCCTCCGGATGGCTCGCGCTCTTCCGCCTCCTCGTCCTGCTCCTCGTCCTCCTCCTGGATGCTGCTGAGGCGCGGCGCCCCGCGGCCGCGCTCGGCGGGAGGCGGCCGGTAGGCGCACTTGGCGTTGAGGAGCCGGCGCAGCGGGGCGCGGGGCACCGAGGCTGCGGCGCCCCCGGCGCGAAGGTGCTGCTGGCGCACGTGGCGCGCGTCGCTCTGGCGCTGCAGGCGCTTGAAGTCGCTGAAGGCCGCCAGCGCGGTCTGGCGGAGCAGGCGGGCCAGGGCGCGCGCCTACACAAAAAATCTGGATGCAGGAAGATGGGGTGGATGAGGAGTCCTGTTGGGGTGGCAGGTGCCAGGACGGGGGCCTGGGCAGCTGCTTGGTGCGGAGAGCTGTTACCTGGCCCAGTCTGTTGTTTGGACTGGTAGGAACGTCCCCCTTTTCTCCACAGGCAGAGCACTGAAGTCCCAGAAGTCCTCCAAGGAGTGGAGAGGCCGGACATAGGGCCAGGGAACTCTTCCTCTGTGTATGGCAGCAGACTTGGCTTGTCACTTGGGGCCTGGCCTCAGTCCTCCTGGGGTACTATTCTTCCGCCTTTAAGAATGCCTCCCCAGGGGTGATTTCCTCCCAGGAAGGCTGGTCTGGCTAAACGGAGGCCCACTGTCTCCCCCTGGCCAAGATCCAAGGCCACTCCCCTGGTTTTCTGGAAAAATCTCCTCCCCAACCCTCCTTCTCTAGAGAGGATGGGAGGGAGGCGTGGCCTATGGGCAGAGAGACTGGGTGTTGAGCGTAAGGGGCAATTCCACAGTGGAGGGCACCCGGAGACTCTGGTGGGAGAAGAGGTGAAATCGGAATACTGCTGCTACCCCCGGCTTGCCCCCCAATACTCAAGGGCATGTCAGGCCTCACCCTGAGCCAGGATGAGGCGCAGGGCGGACAACAACAGAGACCACGGGGGAGGCAAGGGCTGGGGGACCACGGGGAGCCGGAGCGGGCAGGGCCGGGGTTGGAGGCTGTGAGTCAGGCCGGCGGGTCTGGGGCCGCGAGTCCTGTCCCCCGCTTCCTCCGGCTCTCAGCGCGCCTGGCCCGCTCGCTCCCGGGGGCCGGCCTTCCAGCGACGGGGTTGCGACGGCGGCGGAGGCGCCTGGGCGCCCCTTAGGCTGCACGTCCTCAGCTCCCGGGCCAGGCTGAGCACCTCCGGCCGCTCGCGCTGGGGGCCTCCGGATGGCTCGCGCTCTTCCGCCTCCTCGTCCTGCTCCTCGTCCTCCTCCTGGATGCTGCTGAGGCGCGGCGCCCCGCGGCCGCGCTCGGCGGGAGGCGGCCGGTAGGCGCACTTGGCGTTGAGGAGCCGGCGCAGCGGGGCGCGGGGCACCGAGGCTGCGGCGCCCCCGGCGCGAAGGTGCTGCTGGCGCACGTGGCGCGCGTCGCTCTGGCGCTGCAGGCGCTTGAAGTCGCTGAAGGCCGCCAGCGCGGTCTGGCGGAGCAGGCGGGCCAGGGCGCGCGCCTTGTGCGCCCGCGCCAGCAGCACGGCGTGGCAGCGCAGCACCACGGCCTTGTGGCGCGCCTGGTGGCGGTAGACCCAGGCGAAGACGCGCGGGTGACGCCCGTCCGCCGTGCAGTAGGTGATGCGCGGCAGCAGGTAGGCGTGCGCCGGCCGGCGCCCCCCGGAGCCCCCCGAGCTGCTGCGCTCGCACGGCTGCATGCGGAGGCCGTGCGGCCCCAGCGTCAGCTTCATCTTGGTGCCCCCGCCCGGCCCGCAGCGCGCCCAGATCTTGCCCACGGCGTCGTCGGTGCAGCCGTCGCCCTTGGCGTGCAGGGTGACGGCGTTGCCCAGGTACCACACGGTGTAGGTCGGGTCCTCCTTGTTGAGCTCCACTTTCTGGCGCCGGCTGCGGAACACGCGGCCTAGGCGCTCCAGCGGCCAGTCGGGCAGCAAGTCCGGGCAGGAGCGCAGGAAGCTGGAGAGCAGCGACGTGTAGGCGAGCCCGGGGCTCAGGCTCTTCGCCTTGCACTTGGCCTCATCCTCCACCAGCACGAATTTGTTGCGTCTCCACGGCAGCATCGCGGCGGCGGCGGCCAGAGGGGCTGGGGGCGCCGGGAGCTCACGGGCGTCCTGCCCGGCGGCCGTGGGAGGGGAGCGCGCCCAGAAGCCCGCGGCCCAGGGCTTTCGAGAAGCTGGGCGGCGCCGGAGACAGTCGCTGCCTGCAGATGCCCAGTGCCAGGTAGGGCTAGCTAGCTTTCGCAGATGCCCGGTGCCCAGCTAGGGCTGGCAGCCGAGGTGCCCGGGCGGCGGCCGAGCGTCCGGGAACGGCTTCCCCTGGGAGTCGCTCCAGCCGTCCGGGAAGCCAGGAGGGGCAGGGACTGGGCGGGGTGGAGACGCTCCCCTCCAGACGTGCACAGAGGGGACCCCGCGGTCCCTGCCGCCCAAACTGCGGCGGCAGGGAGGTCGCCCGAGCCGGAGCTGGCGGCTGGCTGCTCGGAGGGGTAGACCGAGAGCGCGACTGCGGTGGGGACTCCTTCAGGCGTCGCGGCTCCACCTCCCTGGGCTGCCTACATCACCGGGCGGGATCGCTAGCTCTCTTGTCCCCTCCTCTCGCCCTCCTCTCTCTCTCCTCCCCCGCGCAGGCTAGCGGTATTCTTCGCCGGAGACCCGGCACAGGCGCGGTGGATCGGGTTTAATCATTATGGTCGGAGGAGAAGGGGTGGAGGCGGGAGTCAAGGCACAGCAATCTCTTGAAATCGACCGAAGGGCTTTGCCGGTGCAAGTTTCTCAGGAATCACTGGGGTCTCTCAGCCCTTCTTGGGGCGATCGGTATCCCTCTCCTCTTTCTAGGATTTCCACTGCCCCTCACCCACACAGCGCGTCCCTACCGGCATCTCAGGAAGAGTGAGTCTGGGTGGGTTCCTGATGGGGCCCGCCTGGCTTTCTTGGCCTCCTGTCGGCACAGCAGAAAGCCAGCCGAAGTGGCCAAGCAGTGCAGTGGAAAAGTACTGTCGCTCGGTGAAGCTTTCTCCCAGGTTCTTCCAAGGTCGTGGGCCAGCCCGCCGCGCCTGAGCTGGGAGACCAGTTCCCGCTGCAAGGCCGGTGGTGGCCCTCGCCCAGACTAAAAGCGGATGGTGCTCTTTGAGGGTGGGAACCTTCCGAAGCCGGCTGGGGTTTGGGGTCTGCTGATTAAAAGTTCTTTTGGTCAAAGTGCAGCCCTTCCTGGACCCTCCCAGGATTAAATAGATTACACTCCTGTTTTCCCTTACATGTCCTGCTCCCCACACCTGGGGGTGGGGGTTGCTTTCATGACCTCTTTATCTCAGGACAGCCTAGCCTCAGTTGAGTGACTTGCTCAAGGTCACAGGACTGATGGGAGGTGGCACTAGGGTTCCACTGAGGCTTGGCTGACCCACAAGGGGTCCGCCACTCTTCTGAGAGTCGATCATATACTGTGTGTGGATGGAGGCCTTTCTATCCTCCCTTGATACCCTCCTGTGGGGGCTCTTACTAAGGAGGGGGTTCTCATGTACTGAGAAAGAGACAGTGGTCCCTGGGTGTGGGAACACATCTGCCCCTTTCAGGTTTGTTAAACCACAAGCTGTCTAGAGTTCCAGGACTGCTGTGACGGGGCCCCAGAAGTCTCCCACAGAGCCCACAGCCAAGCCCTTTTCTGTGGCTTCTGAACAGGTCATCTGGGGAGTCTTCCAGGCCAGGAATGAGCCCAGTAGCTTTTGGCTAGTCTAGGCCAGACCAGGTGACCTCCCAGAGTGGGGACATTGGGAAGATGATATGTCTCACAGCCTTGCAACATTTGTCTGTGGCCAGCCAGCTGGGATCTGGGGTGGGGGCGGGGGGAGACAATCATACCCCCTCCCAACACACACACACAAGATTGCTTCACTGAATGTTCCTTAAAGAACATGCAAATAAAAATCAGGACATTATTTAAAATTGCAGCATCTTAGATGTATAGGGGCCTCAGAGATCATCTGGTCTATGGCAGCCTCATTTGATTTTCTTTTTTCTTTTTTTTTTTTTGGTCACTTCTATTGTTCCTTCATTATCCATCTTTCTGCTTTTGGCCTGTGTGGGCCTCCCACCACAGCGGCCTCTCTCGCTGCAGAGCACTGGCTCCGGGCACGTGCGCTCCAGAGTGCTGGCTCGGTAGTTGGACCCATCAGTCCAGCCGCTCTGCAGCACGTGGGATCCTCCCAGGTCAGGAATTGAACTGGCGCCCCTTGCACTGCAAGGCGGTGTCTTTACCCACTGGACTGCCAGGGAAGCCCCTGATTTTATTTTCAAATGTCTTTATTGTTTATTGCTCATTATAAAAGTAATACATTCTTGTGGTTAAAAAAAAAATCACTTAAGAAGGGACATGGAAGTCTTCTACTGTCTCTGTGCTGTCGCTATGGCCTCATTTCTCCAGGAGAGAACAGGCTCGGGGAGGCAAGAGGATCCAGCCTATCCTCACTGCCTCTGGGGTCCCCTTCCCCAAGAGCGTCAGGAGGCTGGTGGGAGTGGTCAGCAGCCAGGTCTCTACTTGTGAGACTGAGATACCTCCGTGCCCCGGAGCTAATGTGTCATGACACAGGAAGCCCGGTTAAATTTAAATTTCAGCTAACCAACCGTTTCTTTAATGTGAAGCGTGTCCCAAGCATTGCCTGCATTTAATCCAGGAACTAAGCCTTGTGTCTCCCAGAGAGCTAGAAGGGATGGGATGCTGCAGGTGGAAGTGTGCTGTACTTGGGAGCCTTGTGTCGATGCCCTTACCCAGTCCAGCTTCTGTTCTGTTCTCGTTGCTTCTGGAATAGACTGGCGTGCGTGTGTGGTGGTGGGGGTCGGGGGCGGGGGGAGGGTTCACCCGGCCCAGTGCGAGATCACAAGAGTGCAATGATCTGTTTCTGTGTTAAGCCTTCCAGACCACAAAGCAGCATTTGACCCCGTCAGCCATGTTGTTACCTGTGGACAACTCCCCTTGACTGCTGTGGCTCGGATTCCTCCCCACAACAACTCTTGGGACCACTCTTCCCTTCAGGGTTCTTCTCACACTTTTGGGCTCAGTGTCCCCCACCCCGCGGTCTAGCTCTTCTGCCCTAACCTTGTTCCTGGAAGGATTCCCCTGCCCAAGAACTCCCACCACACCATCCTTTCTATTCAGAAGACTGAAGAGGTTGGCCTGGTCCCTTTCATCCAGGCAGAGTTCAAGGCTGTCTCCCCCCTTAAGTTTTCCTTTCCTTCCTGTGGTCCATGGTGGTGGTTGTTGTTCAATTGCTAAGTCATGTCTGATTCTTTGTGACCCCATGAACTAAAGCAGGTCGGGCTTCTCTGTCTTTCACTATCTCCTGGAGTTGGCTTAAACTCACGTCCAGAGGCCCGGTGTCTTTACCCCCCTGGACTGCCAGGAAGCCCCTGATTTTATTTTCAAATGTCTTTATTGTTTATTGCTCATTATAAAAGTAATACATTCTTGTGGTTAAAAAATCACTTAAGAAGGGACATGGAAGTCTTCTACTGTCTCTGTGCTGTCGCTATGGCCTCATTTCTCCAGGAGAGAACAGGCTCGGGGAGGCAAGAGGATCCAGCCTATCCTCACTGCCTCTGGGGTCCCCTTCCCCAAGAGCGTCAGGAGGCTGGTGGGAGTGGTCAGCAGCCAGGTCTCTACTTGTGAGACTGAGATACCTCCGTGCCCCGGAGCTAATGTGTCATGACACAGGAAGCCCGGTTAAATTTAAATTTCAGCTAACCAACCGTTTCTTTAATGTGAAGCGTGTCCCAAGCATTGCCTGCATTTAATCCAGGAACTAAGCCTTGTGTCTCCCAGAGAGCTAGAAGGGATGGGATGCTGCAGGTGGAAGTGTGCTGTACTTGGGAGCCTTGTGTCGATGCCCTTACCCAGTCCAGCTTCTGTTCTGTTCTCGTTGCTTCTGGAATAGACTGGCGTGCGTGTGTGGTGGTGGGGGTCGGGGGCGGGGGGAGGGTTCACCCGGCCCAGTGCGAGATCACAAGAGTGCAATGATCTGTTTCTGTGTTAAGCCTTCCAGACCACAAAGCAGCATTTGACCCCGTCAGCCATGTTGTTACCTGTGGACAACTCCCCTTGACTGCTGTGGCTCGGATTCCTCCCCACAACAACTCTTGGGACCACTCTTCCCTTCAGGGTTCTTCTCACACTTTTGGGCTCAGTGTCCCCCACCCCGCGGTCTAGCTCTTCTGCCCTAACCTTGTTCCTGGAAGGATTCCCCTGCCCAAGAACTCCCACCACACCATCCTTTCTATTCAGAAGACTGAAGAGGTTGGCCTGGTCCCTTTCATCCAGGCAGAGTTCAAGGCTGTCTCCCCCCTTAAGTTTTCCTTTCCTTCCTGTGGTCCATGGTGGTGGTTGTTGTTCAATTGCTAAGTCATGTCTGATTCTTTGTGACCCCATGAACTAAAGCAGGTCGGGCTTCTCTGTCTTTCACTATCTCCTGGAGTTGGCTTAAACTCACGTCCATGTCCAGAGTCGATGACGCCATCCAACCATCTCACCTTTTGTTGCCCCATTCTCCTCCTGTTCTCAATCTTTCCCAGCATCAGTGTCTTTTCCAATGAGACATCTCTTCGCATCAGTGGCCAAAGTATTGGAATTTCAGCTTTAGTATCAATCCTTTCAGTGCATATTCAGGATTGATTTCCTTTAGGATTGACTGGTTTGATCTCCTTGCTGTCCAAGGGACTCTCAAGGGTCTTCTCCAGCACCACAATTCAAAAGCATGAATTCTTTGTGATCCAGTTCTCACATCCATACATGACTACTAAAAACCCATAACTTGGGGCTTCCCTGGTGGTCCAGTGGGTAAGGCCACCGCCTTGCAGTGCAAGGGGCGCCAGTTCGATCCCTGGTTTGGGAAGATCCCACGTGCCGCGGAGCGGCTGGACTGATGTGTCCAATTACCGAGCCGGAGCTCTGGGGCGCATGCGCCCAGAGTCGGCACTCTGCGACAACAGAGGCCACCACGATGGGAGGCCCACAGGAGCCAAAGAACAAAGACGGATGAAAATGGAGAAATGAAAGACCAATAGAAGTGGCCCGCCTGTCCCCCTCCTTCCCCACCCCACCCCACAAAAATAAATAAAATAAATGTTAAAAAAAACACAAAAAACCCATAACTTTGGTTATATGAACCTTTGTCAGCAAAATGATGTCTTTGCTTTTTAATATGTTGTCTAGATTTGTCATAGTTTTATTTCCAAGGGGCAAGTGTCTTTTAATTTCATGGCTGCAGTCATCGTCTACAGTGATTTTGGAGCCCAAGAAAATAAAATCTGTCACTGCTTCCACTTTTTCTTCATCTATTTGCCTTGAAGTGAAGGAATTGGATGCCATGATCTTAATTTTTTGAATGTTGAGTTTCAAGCCGGCTTTTTCAGTTTTCTCTTATACCCTCATCAAGAGGCTCTTTAGTTCCTCTTTGCTTTCTCACATTAGAGTGGTATCATCTGCATATCTGAGGTTATTGGTATTTCTTCCAGCAATCTTGATTCCAGCTTGTGAGTCGTTCAGCCTGACATTTCTCATGATGTACTCCGCATGTAAATTAATAAGCAGGTGACAATATAGAGCCTTGACATACTCCTTTCCTGATTTTGAACCAATCTGTTGTCCTATGTCTGGTTCTAACTTCTGCTTCTTGCCCTGCATACAGGTTCCAAAGCAGTATCATCACTGCTTCATAGACTAGCATATGGTAGGATTTGTTTTTTCTTTTAAAATTTTTTTTACTTAATAGAGCATAATTTTATTTTCTAAGCAATACGAAATAATGTGTGCTTTTTTGTAAATGGTTTTACAGATGACAGAGATAAACTAAGTAGTGTTTATAGGACAAATAATTGATTTTCTACAGCCTTCTGCTACTTAAGCATTTACATTTTTTACAAAGCAATCTGTACCTTCAATTTACTTTTATTTCTATAATTTTGTTTATTTATTTTTGGCTTGCCAGATTCTTGATGCTGCGTGGGTTTTTTCTGTAGTTGTGGCAAGTGGGGGCTACTCTCTAGTTGCCCTGCATGGGCTTCTCGTTGTGGTGGTTTCTCTTGGTGCCCACGCTCAGTAGTTGCAGCTCTGGAGTTCTAGAGCAGGCTCCATAGGTGTGGCCCACAGGCTTAGTTGCTCCACAGCATGTGGGATCTTCCACAATCAGAGGAACCTGTGTCTCCTGCATTGGCAGGCAGATTCTTTATGACCGAGCTACCAATCATATTAGTTGTATCAGCTGAAGAAGTCAGGTAGCTGCTTTAGAGCAGATGTATAATTAAAAAATCAGTCCTTTGCCCCCATCCTCTCCCCAGTCTCAGTTCTCACTTCCAAAGACAAACTTGGCACTTCTGTCACAGGCCTTATTTTTAGATAACACACTGAATTCAGATTTTCCACTTTTTGAAGCTGTATCTGTTGCCTCCCTCCTATGGAAGATGAAGATTTAATGCCTTTCGTCTACCCCATCCTACACATTATTTGCATTCCCTCCCTCTCAGTTTAGTTACATCATTTTGTTGTGTTGCATCAATATTCAGTGTTTATGTATTATTTACATAACTATGTAGCTATTGTTCATAGCTGAGCCTTAAAGTGTGTTATGATTTCATTTTTCCTTATTGGACAACATATTTTGCTTTTTGAGAGTATTTAATCACCTCACTAAAAACAAGCAAACAACAGCAACAACAAAAAAAACCCAAAACCCAAGCAAACAAAGAGGAACTTCCCTGGTGGTCCAGTGGCTAAAACTTCATGCTCCCAGTGCAGAAGGTCTGGGTTCCATCCCTGTCAAGGAACTAGATTCCACATGCTGCAGCTGAGAGCTGACATGCTTCCACTAAGATCCTGCGTGCCACAGTGAAGGATAAATGCTGCTTCCTCCCAGCCAGAGTTTGTGTCCTTCTTTTGGCAGAGCTTGTATTCCAGTAGCTTTGACTGATAGTTCTGCTGGGTGCAGAGTTCAAGGCTAGAAATAAATCTCCCTTCGAATTTTGGGGAGATGATCCATTGTTGCTGTTGAAAAGTTTAATGACATTCTGACACCCAATCCTCTGTGTGTGTGTGTGTGTGTGTGTGTGTTTATTTCTCTGGAAGTTTTTAGCATCTCTCAGAGCTCTAAAGTTTCAAATGATATGCATTTATCACGGGCCTTTGGTGAACCTTTCAATCTGGAAATCAGTTTCTTAATCTAAAACTCAATTTTGGGGATATTTATTTGTACTATTTCTTCCATTCCATTTCTGTTTTTGTTTTTTTTTTTCCTATTTTAGTTGGATATTGGACCTCTTGGATTGATCATCTATTTTTTTCAAAATATTCATTCCAATTTTCCATTTTGAAAAATGTTTGTTCTATTTTCTGGGACATTAAATCAACTTTATTGTCCAACTTTTCTATTTGAATTTTTTGTCTCTTCTCATAATTTTTTATTTTAAGAGCAATCTCTTGTTCTCTCTCTCTCTTTTTTAATAGCATCCTATTCTTGTTCATGGGCATAATATCTCTCAAAATATGAATTATAGCTGCTTTAAAATTTTAATTGCTATAAAATACACACAAGATAGCATTTACCATCTTAGCCATTCTTAAGTGTACAGTTCAGTATTGTTAAGTATATTCACATTATTGTGTGATTGATCTTCCAAGCTTTTTCATCTTGCAAAATCAAAACTTTGTACTCCATTTCTTCCCCAGTTGCCCTCCCCAGCTGCTGGCAACCATCATTTAACCCTCTGTCTCTATGAATCTGACTATTCGAGATACCTCAAACAAGTGGAATCCTATGGTATTTGTATTTCTGTGAGTGGCTGATTTCACTTAGCGTAATGTCCTTAAATGTTCATCCATGTTGTAGCATATGTCAGTATTTATATCCTTTTCAAGGCTGAACAGTAATCCGTTGTACATAGATAACATATGTTGTTTATCCCTTCATCCACTGATGGACACCTGGGTTGCTTCCACCTTTTGGCTATTGTGAATAATGCTGCTACGAACACGGGTGTATAAATATCTCTTGGACCCTGCTATCAGTTCTTTGGGATGCATAACCAGAAGTGAACTTGCCGGATCATGTGATAATTCTATTTTTAATATTTTGAAGAATTGCCATTCTGTTTTCCATAATGGGCACACCATTTTACATTGCACAAAGGCTCTGATTTTTCCATATCCTTACCAACACTTGTTATTTTCTTCCTTCCTTCCTTCCTTCCACTCTCTCTCTCTCTCTTTTTTTTTTTTTATAATAACTATCCTGATAGGTATGAGATGGTATCTCACTGTGCTTTTGATTTGTGTTTCCCTAATTAGTAATGTTGAGTGCTATTTCATGTGCTTGTTGGCTATTTGTATATTTTCTTTAGAGAGATGGCAATTCAGATCTTTTGTCCATTTAAAAATTGGATTATTTCTTTTGTTGTTGTTGAACCATAGGAGTTCTTTATAGATTCTGGATACTAGCCCCGAGAGTTTTCGGGCTTCTTTTTTCTTTTTAAAAAGCACTTTTTTTTTTTTAAATATTGGCCTCTTTTATTGGCTTTTTATTTATTTATTTTCATCCATCTTTATTCTTTGGCATGTGTGGGTGCATGCACTCCAGAGTGCTGGCTTGTAATATCTCTCAAAATATGAATTATAGCTGCTTTAAAATTTTAATTGCTATAAAATACACACAAGATAGCATTTACCATCTTAGCCATTCTTAAGTGTACAGTTCAGTATTGTTAAGTATATTCACATTATTGTGTGATTGATCTTCCAAGCTTTTTCATCTTGCAAAATCAAAACTTTGTACTCCATTTCTTCCCCAGTTGCCCTCCCCAGCTGCTGGCAACCATCATTTAACCCTCTGTCTCTATGAATCTGACTATTCGAGATACCTCAAACAAGTGGAATCCTATGGTATTTGTATTTCTGTGAGTGGCTGATTTCACTTAGCGTAATGTCCTTAAATGTTCATCCATGTTGTAGCATATGTCAGTATTTATATCCTTTTCAAGGCTGAACAGTAATCCGTTGTACATAGATAACATATGTTGTTTATCCCTTCATCCACTGATGGACACCTGGGTTGCTTCCACCTTTTGGCTATTGTGAATAATGCTGCTACGAACACGGGTGTATAAATATCTCTTGGACCCTGCTATCAGTTCTTTGGGATGCATAACCAGAAGTGAACTTGCCGGATCATGTGATAATTCTATTTTTAATATTTTGAAGAATTGCCATTCTGTTTTCCATAATGGGCACACCATTTTACATTGCACAAAGGCTCTGATTTTTCCATATCCTTACCAACACTTGTTATTTTCTTCCTTCCTTCCTTCCTTCCACTCTCTCTCTCTCTCTTTTTTTTTTTTTATAATAACTATCCTGATAGGTATGAGATGGTATCTCACTGTGCTTTTGATTTGTGTTTCCCTAATTAGTAATGTTGAGTGCTATTTCATGTGCTTGTTGGCTATTTGTATATTTTCTTTAGAGAGATGGCAATTCAGATCTTTTGTCCATTTAAAAATTGGATTATTTCTTTTGTTGTTGTTGAACCATAGGAGTTCTTTATAGATTCTGGATACTAGCCCCGAGAGTTTTCGGGCTTCTTTTTTCTTTTTAAAAAGCACTTTTTTTTTTTTAAATATTGGCCTCTTTTATTGGCTTTTTATTTATTTATTTTCATCCATCTTTATTCTTTGGCATGTGTGGGTGCATGCACTCCAGAGTGCTGGCTTGTAATTGGACATACTGGTTCAGCCTCTCTGTGGCATGTGGGATTTTCCTGGGCATATGGGATCTTCCTGGGCTAGGGATCGAACTGGTGCCCCTTGCACTGCAAGGCGGACTCTTTACCCACTGAACCACCAGGGAAGTCCTGGGCTTCTCTTTAATTTGATTCATTTTTGATTCTTTGATTAATTTTTCCATTACTTTTGGTATATGGTATGAGGTAAGGATTTTACCTCATTCTTTTGCATGTAGATATCTAGTTTTTTCAACACTATTTGTTGAAAAGACTGCCCATTTCCCATTGATTGGTTTTGGCACCTTTGTTGGATATTATTTGACCATATATGCAAACATTTGTTTCCATCTCTGTTCCATTAGTCTATATGTCTGTCTTTATGCCAGTACCATATTGTTTTGATTACTATAGCTTTGTAATAAGTTTTGAAATCAAGAAATGTGAGACCTCCAACTTTGTTCTTTTTCAGGGTCCCTTGAGATTCCAAATGAATTTTAGATGGATTTTTCTTTCTTTTGGTCACTTCTATTGGTCTTTCACTTATCCATTTTTCATCCATATTTGTTCTTTGGCCTATGTGGGCCTCCCATCACAGTGGCCTGTGTTACTCCAGAGCTCTGGCTCAGTAGTTGGACACATCAGTCCAGCCACTCTGCGGTGTGTGGGATCTTCCCAGGCCAGGGATCGAACCGGCACCCCCTGCACTGCAAGGCGGTGCCCTTACCCACTGGACCACCAGGGAAGCCCTCTTTTCCTTTTAAAAAAAATTGGGATTTTGATAGGGTTTGCATTAAATCTATAAGTTGCCTTGGGTAGCATTGGCATCTTAACTTCCAATCCATGAAGACAGGTGTCTTCATTGCCATTTATCTGTGTTGTCTTTCATTTTTTTCAGGAATGTCTTGTAGTTTTCACTTCCTTGGTGAAGTTTATTCCTAAGTATTTTATTTTTTTTTGATGCCATTATACATGGAATTTTTTATATTAATTTTCTTTTCAGAAATTATTCTTGGCTAGTGTATATTTTGATTTTTATGTGTTGATTTTATATCTGGTTATTTGCTGAATTTGTTTATTCTAAGTTTTTTGTGGAATCTTTAGAGTCTTCTAATTATAGTTATTTCTAAAATTTTTTTTTTTTTTAGTTTTATTCATTGCTCTGCTTCCTGAATTCTCTCTCCCTGTTTGTTTGTTTTTTTTTAAATTAAAAGATATACATCTCTGGCTGTCATGTGTACAGCCTTTCTCTAATGTCTGATGATCACTGTTATCTAGTCCTATCTGAGAGGCACAAGCACTGGTTGAAACACCATGTAAGGGAGATGGAGGGTGACGAACAGGACTTGTCATACACAGGCCTCCTTATTTGACGATGTGCTCAGCCAGGTTACAAAGAAACCCTGAGAAAGACTCCTTGTCTAGACCTGACTCAGGCTCCTCTGAATCCTTTTCTCAACTAGACCCCATCCTTGTCCCCAATCCTTATCCCATCCCGCATCACTCAGTTTTAGCAAGAATCTTGTTAAGTCAGTTTAGACAGAATCCCCTCCTCTGGATATGTGATCACTCCTGATGATATCTGATCAGATTCCTCACCCTCCCATCACCCCCTCTGTTGAGAGCTGATCCCTCCAGCCTGCCTTAGTCAGAACCCCTGTTAGCTCTGCTTTGAACTTGTAGTCGTTTGGCTTCCACCTTCACGCCCCCTCTCTGCTTCCAATGCCCCTTTTGTTCTTGTCTGATTTGGAATTGACGCCAGGTCTATCCTGAGGTTTCTCTATTGCAATCATTCCTGAATAAAATCTGTTTGTGTGTGTGTGTGTGTGTGTGTTTTTACCATTTTTCTTCACCCCCACCCCCCATTTGTTTTTACCACTTTAACCACCATCCAGCTCTGTTTTTTTAATTTTTTTGGTCTTTATGGTTTCACTGAGTCTTCGTTGCTGCACAAGGGCTTTCTCTGGTTTCAGTGAGTGGGGTTTACTCTTCCTTGAGGTTTACTCTGGCTTCTCATTGCAGTGACTTCTTCTTGTGGAGCATGGGCTCTAGTGCACGGGCTTCAGTAGTTGCAGCCCGTGGGCTCAGTAGTTGTGGCTCAGCGGCCTGTGGAGCGAGGGCTCAGGAGTTGTGCTGCGTGGGCCTCATTGTTCCAAGCATGTGGAGTCCTCCCCGACCAAGGACTGAACCCACGTCTCCTGCATTGGCAGGAGGACTCCCATCCGCTGTACCACTGTTAGTCCTTAATTTTACTTTTTTGACAATGCTCTAATATTGAGGTCTGTAGATCTCTTCTTTTGGGCTGGTCAGGGTCCCCAGGGACCTTGATCATGGGGGAGGGGATGTCTAAACCTGGCTGCCAGGATTCTGGGGGCAGAGTGGAGATGGGGCCTCCTGGAGGTCTCACTGATCATGGGTGGGCTGGCTGCCAGTTCACCTGTGTTCAGGGTGGAGCCTCCGTGTCCACTGTCACACCTGGAGTCCTCAGTCCAGAGGCACCTTGGGTAGGTCTCCACAGAGAGGAAAACTCCAGTCTTCTAATGCAGGGGGTAGAGTGGAAATATCCACGCTGGAGAGGGGAAAGGACCTAGGACTCTCACTGGAAGCTCTCTCTGAGCCTCTGTTTTTCCATCTGAGCTGCTGTCACCAGAGTTTTCTGGTGTGTGGGACTCCTGGGTTTCTCGGGCTCCTTGATAGGACGTGATTTGACTCTTTCCAGGTTTCTATTATTTCTGCTCCACTGAGCTCGGTCCCCCTTGTCCACGTTCCTCAATCGTGTTGCTAATACCTCTCAGTGGCTGTCATCACCTCCTCCTTTTTTCTTTGTCAGTTTATGCCACGTCTGTTCCTTTGTTGTCATTTTAGTAAGGCTTGGGGAAGGAAGGGGGATGGTGTCTTAATTCTCTATGTTGAAGGGAAATCGCTTGTCGGTGCTTTTCTTTCTTTTTTATTCCATAGAAATTTTATTTATTATTATTTTTTACAGGGTTTTGTTGTTTATGGTTACACATCGACCCAAATCTGCCATAGGTATACATTTGCCCCCCCCACCTCCCGTACCTCCCCGATCCCCTTTCCCCTCCCAGCCCTCCAGGTTCTTCAGTGCTTTTCTGATGGTTCATTATGGTGCTCAGGATACCTAAATGCATATTGATCAGTTAATCACTCCGTATTTATTTAGGTATTCATTCAGTAGGAGATTGTTGTGCCAGATGAGGAAGCTGGGCTCAGTCTTTCTGGTTTGGACATTCTACTGTCAAAAGAGTCCTTTTGCTATGTAGGTGCTTCCCAGGTGGCTCCGGGGTAGAGAATCCACGTGCCAGTGCAGGAGACACAGGAGATGTGGGTTCTATTCTTGGGTCAGAAAGATCCTCTGGAAGAGAAAACGGCAATCCCCTCCATATTCTTGCGAAAAGTCCCATGGGCGGAGGAGCCTGGCGTGCTACAGTCCATAGAATTGCAAAGAGTCGGACACGACTGAGCGACTGATCACAGATGCATGAGTTTAAAACTGCACATTGTAGGGGACAGGTAGTGCCGTATAAGGCACTCCTGTGGGGCTTGCCTCTAAGGCGGCTCCCAGTGAACCTCACTTCCTGGTATTCAGCCTTGTGTGTGGGTCCCTTCCCCTCCAAGCTGACCTGAGTGATGGAAAAGGTATTCTGGCTATGACATTGGGGTGATTTCTGAGGCTAGAACATGAAGGTCATTGTGACTTCTGCCTTGTACTCTCCTGGCTTAAAGTGAATCAACCATGTGTAATACATGTAGCTCCTTTTTTTTTTTTTTTGGATTTCTTTCCTATTTAGGGCACCGCAGAGCACTGGGAAGCGTTCACTGTGCTATAGGGCAGGTTCTCATTAGTCACCTATTTTATACATGGAGGTGTATATCAGTCCATGCAGTCGCCCAGTCGTGTCGACTCTTTGTGACCCCACCGACTGCAGCACGTTTTCCCTGCCTTCACCATCTCCCGGAGGAGCGCATTATGTCAAGCCTAATCTCCTAATCCACCCCACCTTGCCCTTTCCCCACTTGGTGTCCATATGTTTGTTCTCTACATTGGTGTCGCTATTTCTGCTTTGCAAATAGGTTCATCTGTACCCTTTCCCTTGATTTTTTTTTCTTTTTAATTTTTTTTGGGGGGAGGGGCGGGTTGGGGAGGGAGAGGGGCAGGCGGGCCACTTCTGTTGGTCTTTCATTTATCTATTTTCATCCATCTTTGTTCTTTGGCCCGTGTGGGCCTCCCATCGTGGTGGCCTCTGTTGTCACAGAGCACCGGCTCTGGGCGCATGCGCGCCAGAGCTCCGGCTGGGTAATTGGACACATCGGTCCAGCCGCTCCGCGGCCCGTGGGATCTTCCCAGTCCAGGGATGGAACCGGTGCCCCTTGCACTGCAAGGCGGTGTCCTTACCCACTGGACCAGCAGGAAAGCCCCTTTCCCTTGATTTTTATCAAAAGATAATGACTGTAATCTGTCGAGGTCCGTGCACAGGTTGGAAAAGAATTTCCAGACACGAGGCAGAGTGAGGAGAAAGTAAAGTTTATTAGAGTGGGGGAAGGGAGAGTCGCTGCCAGTGCAGCGGGCCAGTTTAAGGGAGAATCAGCATGGAAGACGCTGCTAGAATAGCAGATCGGCTCAGAGAGAACCGACGCTACCAGAACAGCGGGTCGGCTCAAAGGAGAACCAACATTAAGCTGGGGTCTTTGATTCCTTTTATAGCTAGGGTCTAAGGAGTGGCATAGGGGCCATACGGATCATTGCTGATCAGACGATGTACTGGGTGGGTAAAGAGTGATGACTACAGCGTGCAGTAGGGTCCAAGGAGTGGCACCGGCGGTTTAAGGATTGAGCGGTGCAGTATAGCCCGAGGGGAGGGGAGGACAGTAAGTGTCTTGCATTCCAAGATCCTCCTAGTTTGCCTTGTTCTTTCATCCTTGGGCACCACATAATCCAGTCTGTCACATGGGCTCTACAGCTCTGATTGCGCCCCACCCCACTCAGCCTACCCACAAGATGCTGTCTGCCTTCAGCCCCATGCCCTAGCCATGCTGCGCCTGGTGCTCTAACCTCCAAACCCCGTCCTGCCCCAGGCCTTCTCTACAATGCTGCTCCCTCTAGTCCCGTCCTTCTTTCTCATCACCTCTTCCAGCCTGTTCATCTTTCAAGCCATCTTAAAAGTCAGTTCTCTTAAGGAAATAGTTCACTCAATTGTCCTGACTTCCTGGGTTGTGTCCCTCAAAACATGTATCAGAACTGACGTCAGTGTGTTATTTGTGTAATCATTCAGTTACTTCTGCTCTCCTCTGCTCCTAAGGCTCTGATACTCCTAGGGCAGGGAATACATCTGCCTTTTTTTTTTAGATTATTTATTATTAAAAATATTTACTTGTTTATGTGTCAGGTTTTAGTAATGGCACACAGGATCTTTTTTGTTGCAGCATGTGGAATTTTATAGATGCACCATATGAACTGTTAATTGTGGCATGTAGGATCTAGCTCCCTGACCAGAGACTCTAACCTGGGCCCCCGCGTTGAGAGTACGGAGTCTTAGGCCCTGGAGCATCAGGGAAGGCTTCCACATCTGTCTTTTCCACTGGTGATTCCACACTGCTTTGACTGGCGTCAGGAACATAGTAGAAACTCAAAAGAGAGTTCCCGAATAGCTGCATGTTCCTGTCCTCTGACTCAGTTCTCATTCTCTCCACTCTGAAAAAAGCAGCTGAGAGCAAACCCCTAATTGATGGTGGGTCGGTACATTGTTCTTAAAGGACAGCACATACACTTTTATTTAAAAAAAAAAGCCTCACTTCCGAGAATGACTCATTTTGTGACCTTGGGCTGCTTGCCTTTCCTCTCTGAAAAAGGTAGATAGCAACTGGTACAATGCTCCTCTTGAAAGCTGGGAGCTGTTTCATTTAGAGAGATTTTGGCAAGGTTTGTCAATGCTCTTAAAGTGCAATTTTCTTAGTATCCAGGTGGTTGTAAATGATTATATAAGTGATGAATGGAAATGAACTATGATTTACCATGTGAATGTATTTCGATTATAAGGATGTGTGTGCATATCTTTTGGTGCTAAATCAGTAAACATTTGTGTGTGCATATTTCTCTTCAAAGAATAGCTTGCTCTAGCATGCTCATGAACATCCAGAATTTTGTCGCAAATGTGTTTCAAGTTGTAACTGTTTGACTTTGCTTGATGTTATATTCATTTCTAATTCATTTGGCTCTACTCATTTCTAATAAGAATAAACCAATATTTACTTATGTGCCCAGAATGTACCTTTTCCTTTATCAGAGCCGATCCTGATTATTACTTTTACAAGATAGGAACTATTGATGTTATAATTCCCATTTTACAGATGAGGGAGCAGAGACTCAGAGGTAAGATAACTTCTCTAGGCTCACACAGTTCGTAACTGACAGATCAATAACTAAAATCTGTTTGGCGTGTTCTTCACCTTTGGAAAAATTGTGCATGTGCATTTGGGACTAAGAAATAAAGAAAAAGACGAATGTGACCAAAAGTACTATTCATTCTGAAGGATTTTCAGCAGAAAGGTGCCTTCAGAATAGCCTTAGTCTACAATCAGATGTGACAGTACTGAGTGATATGAATGCAGGAGGTGAGCAAAGGTGGCGGATGAAAATATGACCTTCCGTGCATCTGTATTTGTGAGATAAGCTGGTGTATCCATCAAATTACAGTCCAGTGCTAAGTGGTCCTGTTTGCAAAACAAACAGAGCAGCCTAAACAAAGGCTGGTATTTGGATGCAGCTGGATCTCAGGAATGCAGGCAAGAGGAGACACCTTCATTCCCCCAGGCCCTGAGCCAGAGCAAGTGTGAGTAAAGACAGGGTCGGAGGAGGGGATTTCAAGGTCGGCTGCATTCTGTACTGACTCTAAACTCACTGTGAATCCCTCCACTTGACCCCCTTCATTCAGCCACATATAGGCACTCTTTTTTAATGAAAGAAAAAAATTTTAAACTTTTTGGTCACTTTTATTGGTCTTTCATTTATTTCTATTCATCCATCTTTGTTCTTTGGCGCGTGTGGGCCTCCCATCGCTGTGGCCTCTCTTGTCGCAGAGCTCCGGCTCTGGGCGCGTGCGCTCCAGAGCAACGGCTCGTAATTGGACACACTGGTCTAGCTGCTCCACGGCACGTGGGATCTTCCCAGGCCAGGGATCAAACTGGTGCCTCTTGCGCTGCAAGGTGGTGTCCTTAGCCACTGGACCACCAGCGAAGCCCTTCATTAAAAATTTTTAATTAAAGTGTACTTGATGTACAATGTTGTGTTACTTTCCAGCGTACAGCAAAGTGATTCTACTCTCTCTCTCTCTAAAGCATATATTTCTTTTTCAGATTCTTTTCCGTTATAGGTTATTACAAGATATAGAATATAGTTTCCTGTGCTCTATCACAGGTCCTTGTTTTTCTGTTTTGTATCTTCATTCACTCAATCAGCCACTCAGCAAACAATTTCTGACAGATCAATAACTAAAATCTGTTTGGCGTGTTCTTCACCTTTGGAAAAATTGTGCATGTGCATTTGGGACTAAGAAATAAAGAAAAAGACGAATGTGACCAAAAGTACTATTCATTCTGAAGGATTTTCAGCAGAAAGGTGCCTTCAGAATAGCCTTAGTCTACAATCAGATGTGACAGTACTGAGTGATATGAATGCAGGAGGTGAGCAAAGGTGGCGGATGAAAATATGACCTTCCGTGCATCTGTATTTGTGAGATAAGCTGGTGTATCCATCAAATTACAGTCCAGTGCTAAGTGGTCCTGTTTGCAAAACAAACAGAGCAGCCTAAACAAAGGCTGGTATTTGGATGCAGCTGGATCTCAGGAATGCAGGCAAGAGGAGACACCTTCATTCCCCCAGGCCCTGAGCCAGAGCAAGTGTGAGTAAAGACAGGGTCGGAGGAGGGGATTTCAAGGTCGGCTGCATTCTGTACTGACTCTAAACTCACTGTGAATCCCTCCACTTGACCCCCTTCATTCAGCCACATATAGGCACTCTTTTTTAATGAAAGAAAAAAATTTTAAACTTTTTGGTCACTTTTATTGGTCTTTCATTTATTTCTATTCATCCATCTTTGTTCTTTGGCGCGTGTGGGCCTCCCATCGCTGTGGCCTCTCTTGTCGCAGAGCTCCGGCTCTGGGCGCGTGCGCTCCAGAGCAACGGCTCGTAATTGGACACACTGGTCTAGCTGCTCCACGGCACGTGGGATCTTCCCAGGCCAGGGATCAAACTGGTGCCTCTTGCGCTGCAAGGTGGTGTCCTTAGCCACTGGACCACCAGCGAAGCCCTTCATTAAAAATTTTTAATTAAAGTGTACTTGATGTACAATGTTGTGTTACTTTCCAGCGTACAGCAAAGTGATTCTACTCTCTCTCTCTCTAAAGCATATATTTCTTTTTCAGATTCTTTTCCGTTATAGGTTATTACAAGATATAGAATATAGTTTCCTGTGCTCTATCACAGGTCCTTGTTTTTCTGTTTTGTATCTTCATTCACTCAATCAGCCACTCAGCAAACAATTTCTGACCTCTTGATCTGCAGGCCCAGGATATGGCAGAGAATAAGGCATACACCTTATTCTCCTTTGGAGCTTACAGTCTTTCTTGGGAGAGAGCTGTCACAGAATATACACTAACTGAACAGAGGTCTTTGTTACTCCCAAGTTAAAATCCCCCTCTCCTTCCTAAAATCTCCTAGGTCAGTAGACCACACCACCCAGTGCTCCCAGGGGCCATTTTTCTTAAGGTCCGAGCTCCTGGCTCTGTATTCTCGGCTCTCCCACTCCTGCTTAATTCTTGGTGACTTCCATGTCCATGAAGTGGTCCTCTGACATTCCTGCCTCCTGGTTCCTCCTCTGGGGATCCTGTCTTCCACTCATCTCAGTACTTACGCTCACTGTCAAACCCTTGACCTTGCCATCATCAAACCCTGCAACCCCTACATAATATCAATTTTTTATTTAAATTTTTATTGGAGCATGATTGCTTTACAAAGTTGTGTTTGTTTCTGCTGTACGATGAAGTGAATCAGCTATGTGTATACCTATAACCACTCCCTTGGGGCCTTCCCTCCCTGCTCTCCAGTCATCGAGGAGCTGAGCTCTCCGTGCTATAGGGCAGGCTCCCACTAGTGGTCTGTTTTATCCGTGGTAAACCTCATCTCCCAATTTGTCCCACCCTCCCCTGCCCCACTTCGTGTCCACACATTCATCCTCTACGCCTGCATCTCTATTCCTGCCTGGGAACTAGCTTTGTCTGTACCATTTTTCTAGATTCTACAGTATTGTAGGGTTCGTACATAGATGAACCCTATACAATGTCAATTTAAAGCATCCCATAGCGTAAGAACTTACCTTCCAGTGTCCCATCGGTCACTCTGCTTTGACCTCGTCTAGGTCTCCAAGTCATGAATCTTGCTACTTTTCCATCCTTCTCATTGCTCATTTCCCTCCTTCCTCAGCTTAAATCCCATAACTTCCTTGCCTATCTCTATATTAGCGTCCGACTGCTGTTGTAACAAATGACCATGAACTTAATGGCTTACAACAACACACGTCTTTTCTCTCGCAGTTCTAGAGTTAGAAGTCTGAAGTAGCGCTGTGCTAACATCAAGATGTCGCCAGGGCTGCGCTCCTTCTAGAGGCTTTAGGGAAGAATTTGTTTCCTTGCCTTTTCCAGCTCCTGGAGGTCACCAGGTCCTGTGGCTTCTCGCCCTGGCCTCTGTCTTCAAAGGCAGCAACATTGGGTTGAGTCTTTCTTGTGCTGCCATTTCCCTGGTTCTCTCTCTCTTTTTAAAAAAGATTTATTTATTTATTTGTTATTTAGGGCTGGGGGCAGGTTGGGGAGGGAGGGGAGCAGGCGGGCCACCTCCATTGGTCTTTCCTTTCTCTATTTTCATCCGTCTTTTGTTCTTTGGCTCCTGTGGGCCTCCCATCGCGGTGGCGTCTGTTGCTGCAGAGCGCTGGCTCTGGGCGCATGCACTCCAGAGCTCCGGCTCGGCAATTGGACACATCGGTCCAGCCGCTCCGCGGCACCTGGGATCTTCCCAGGCCAGGGCTCGAAGCAGCGCCCCTTGCACTGCAAGGCGGTGTCCTTACCCACTGGACCACCAGGGGAAGCCCTCCCTGGTTCTCTCTTTTCTTCCTTCCTCTTTGGCTTACAAGGACCTGGGGATTACTTGGGTCTTATCTGGACAACACAGAATAGCCTCCGATAACCTCCCCATTTCATGGTCAACTGGTTGTGCTCGGTCACTTCAGTCATCTCCAGCTCTTTGCAACCCCATGGACTGTAGCCTGCCAGGCTCTTCGTGTCCACAAAATTCATCCTCTACGCCTGCATCTCTATTCCTGCCTGGGAACTAGCTTTGTCTGTACCATTTTTCTAGATTCTACAGTATTGTAGGGTTCGTACATAGATGAACCCTATACAATGTCAATTTAAAGCATCCCATAGCGTAAGAACTTACCTTCCAGTGTCCCATCGGTCACTCTGCTTTGACCTCGTCTAGGTCTCCAAGTCATGAATCTTGCTACTTTTCCATCCTTCTCATTGCTCATTTCCCTCCTTCCTCAGCTTAAATCCCATAACTTCCTTGCCTATCTCTATATTAGCGTCCGACTGCTGTTGTAACAAATGACCATGAACTTAATGGCTTACAACAACACACGTCTTTTCTCTCGCAGTTCTAGAGTTAGAAGTCTGAAGTAGCGCTGTGCTAACATCAAGATGTCGCCAGGGCTGCGCTCCTTCTAGAGGCTTTAGGGAAGAATTTGTTTCCTTGCCTTTTCCAGCTCCTGGAGGTCACCAGGTCCTGTGGCTTCTCGCCCTGGCCTCTGTCTTCAAAGGCAGCAACATTGGGTTGAGTCTTTCTTGTGCTGCCATTTCCCTGGTTCTCTCTCTCTTTTTAAAAAAGATTTATTTATTTATTTGTTATTTAGGGCTGGGGGCAGGTTGGGGAGGGAGGGGAGCAGGCGGGCCACCTCCATTGGTCTTTCCTTTCTCTATTTTCATCCGTCTTTTGTTCTTTGGCTCCTGTGGGCCTCCCATCGCGGTGGCGTCTGTTGCTGCAGAGCGCTGGCTCTGGGCGCATGCACTCCAGAGCTCCGGCTCGGCAATTGGACACATCGGTCCAGCCGCTCCGCGGCACCTGGGATCTTCCCAGGCCAGGGCTCGAAGCAGCGCCCCTTGCACTGCAAGGCGGTGTCCTTACCCACTGGACCACCAGGGGAAGCCCTCCCTGGTTCTCTCTTTTCTTCCTTCCTCTTTGGCTTACAAGGACCTGGGGATTACTTGGGTCTTATCTGGACAACACAGAATAGCCTCCGATAACCTCCCCATTTCATGGTCAACTGGTTGTGCTCGGTCACTTCAGTCATCTCCAGCTCTTTGCAACCCCATGGACTGTAGCCTGCCAGGCTCTTCTGTCCATGGGATTCTCCAGGCAAGAATACTGGAGTGGGTTGCCATTTCCTTCCCCAGGTCAACTGATTAGCACCATAATTCTGTCTGCAACCTTATTTCTAATTCCTTTTGGCCACCTATTCTAATATATTCAGAGATTCCAAGGATGAGGATGTGGACAGCTAGGGGAGGCATTCTTCTGCCTCCCCCAGCCCCTCAAATGCTTTTCCCTTCCCCTGGGCTATTTTACTAATCTGAGCAAAATTCCAAGTCTCACTTCATCCAACTGTCTACTTCCTTCACGTCTTCACCTGTGCAGCTCGGTCTGGATGGAGAAAGAGGAAACATAGCTCTCTCCACATTCTTGACCACTGGTCTTTTAAAAAGCAGTTAACTAATTACTTAATTTTTGACTGCCCTGGGTCTTTGCTGCTGCTCGGCTCTGCTCTAGTTGCAGTGAGGGAGGGCTGCTCTTCACTTCAGTGCCTGGTGTCTCACTGGGGTGGCTTCTCTTGCTGCAGAGTGTGAGCTCTGGAGCTCGGGCTCAGTAGTTTTGGTTCACAGGCTTAGTTGTCATGGGGATCTTTCCAGACCAGGGGCTGAACCCACATCCCCTGCATTGGCAGGTAGGTTCTCAACCACTGGACCACTAGGGAAGTCCCTTCTGATCGCTGGTCTTGCCTTCTAGGCCGTTCTACTACATTTCCCTAGTCATTCACTTTCCCTCTCCAGCCTGATGAGCTCACACCTCCTCCTCGCTCTTCACACCCCCACGCTTCCTTCCGTGTCCTTACTCTCGGCTGAGGCTCTTGTTTCCTAGTTCCCTGAGAAAACTGGGGCAATGAGAAGAAAACATCCTCAGACTCAGCAGCACATCCACCCACCTGCTTGTATCCTGCCTCCCTCTCGCTGCTGTGGACCAACTGCCCAAAGCCAGTCCTTCCCTTGGAGCTGGGAGCCTGTCCCTGGTCATGTCCTCAAGGTCCTCACCCCAAGGGAGCCCCTGCACTTCATTTTGTGGTATCATTACCCATTCCTTCTGCCTTTTGGATCATTTTCCCATCAGCATACAAGCATGCTATTGTTTCTCCCATCACATAAAACTAAGCCAAAGTAAACCCTCTCTCCATCTGACATCATCTCTGCAGCCGATGCCTATTTTCTCTGCCTTTCTTTTTTTTTTACAGAAAAACTAGAAAAAGTACTCTCTGCTTATTGGGTCCAATTTCTTCCCTCTCACTTTCTCACATCCGGCTTTGGCTGCCACGGCGCTTCTCAAGGTCGCCAATGACTGCCAAGCTGCCAAATCCAGTGGTGGATTCTCAGCACTGACCTTCCAGGGCTCTCAGCAACATCTGATACAACCCACCTCTTCCTCCTGAATGCTCTGCCTTTACGTCCTCACTTGGTGTCCTTCTCTCTCCATGATCTCTCATCTCTGTCTCCCCGACTGAGTTTTCTCTGTCTCCTTGACTTTGAGATGTGGGAGTGCTCCATGCCCCCTTGGTGATCTCATCTAGGTTCTTAGCTTGAAGTATCATTTAATAAGCTGTGTGCTTCAGTCATGTTCAACTCTGCGACCAGAGGGACTGTAGCCCACCAGGCTCCTCTGTCCATGGGGATTCTCCAGGCAAGAATACTGGAGTGGGTTGCCATGCCTTTCTCCATGGGATCTTCTGGACCCAGGGCTCAAGCCAGTGTCTCCTATGTTTCCTGCATTGGCAGGTGCGTTCCCTGGAAGCACTGTTGTATAAGCTTAACCACCTCCAAATTCTCTCTGTGGCCTGGACCGTTTCTGAGTCCTGACTCTTTTCTACCCTCCACTTGAAGGCCAAATAAACTCGAAATTTAAATGACCAAACCCAGAGATGGCTATCCCTTTTTTTACTTACATTTCCCTAGTCATTCACTTTCCCTCTCCAGCCTGATGAGCTCACACCTCCTCCTCGCTCTTCACACCCCCACGCTTCCTTCCGTGTCCTTACTCTCGGCTGAGGCTCTTGTTTCCTAGTTCCCTGAGAAAACTGGGGCAATGAGAAGAAAACATCCTCAGACTCAGCAGCACATCCACCCACCTGCTTGTATCCTGCCTCCCTCTCGCTGCTGTGGACCAACTGCCCAAAGCCAGTCCTTCCCTTGGAGCTGGGAGCCTGTCCCTGGTCATGTCCTCAAGGTCCTCACCCCAAGGGAGCCCCTGCACTTCATTTTGTGGTATCATTACCCATTCCTTCTGCCTTTTGGATCATTTTCCCATCAGCATACAAGCATGCTATTGTTTCTCCCATCACATAAAACTAAGCCAAAGTAAACCCTCTCTCCATCTGACATCATCTCTGCAGCCGATGCCTATTTTCTCTGCCTTTCTTTTTTTTTTACAGAAAAACTAGAAAAAGTACTCTCTGCTTATTGGGTCCAATTTCTTCCCTCTCACTTTCTCACATCCGGCTTTGGCTGCCACGGCGCTTCTCAAGGTCGCCAATGACTGCCAAGCTGCCAAATCCAGTGGTGGATTCTCAGCACTGACCTTCCAGGGCTCTCAGCAACATCTGATACAACCCACCTCTTCCTCCTGAATGCTCTGCCTTTACGTCCTCACTTGGTGTCCTTCTCTCTCCATGATCTCTCATCTCTGTCTCCCCGACTGAGTTTTCTCTGTCTCCTTGACTTTGAGATGTGGGAGTGCTCCATGCCCCCTTGGTGATCTCATCTAGGTTCTTAGCTTGAAGTATCATTTAATAAGCTGTGTGCTTCAGTCATGTTCAACTCTGCGACCAGAGGGACTGTAGCCCACCAGGCTCCTCTGTCCATGGGGATTCTCCAGGCAAGAATACTGGAGTGGGTTGCCATGCCTTTCTCCATGGGATCTTCTGGACCCAGGGCTCAAGCCAGTGTCTCCTATGTTTCCTGCATTGGCAGGTGCGTTCCCTGGGAAGCACTGTTGTATAAGCTTAACCACCTCCAAATTCTCTCTGTGGCCTGGACCGTTTCTGAGTCCTGACTCTTTTCTACCCTCCACTTGAAGGCCAAATAAACTCGAAATTTAAATGACCAAACCCAGAGATGGCTATGCGTCCCAGTTAGTTTCCCAGGCCAAGGATTTTAGCATCCATCTCGACTCTGCTCTCTCCCTCACATGCTTCACCATGACCGTCATGTCGGCTCCACTCTGGGTGCATCCAGGATCTGGCCTTTCCCGTCACCTCCTCTGAGCCCACCCCAGTCCACCAACTTTCTTCTTCTGCTTTTTTAAAAGTGTGTCAACATCTATCTTTACTTATTAATTAATTAATTACTTTAGTTTTGGTTGTGCTGGGTTTTCATTGCTGCTCAAGGACCTTCTTTTTTTTTTTTCTTTTTTAAAGTATTTTGTTTACTTATTTATTCTTTTTGGCTGTGCTGGGTCTTCATTGCTCTGTGTATGCAGGCTTCCTGTAGTTGGAGTGAGTGGGAGGTTCTCTTCATTGTGGGGCAGGAGGGGACTTTTCATTGTGGTGGCTTCTCTTGTTGTGGAGCGGTTGCTCTGTACACACAGGCTCAATAGTAGTGGTGTATGGGCTTAGTTGCTGCTAGGCATGTGGGTCTCCATTCCCTGACCAGGAGCTGAACCCATGTCCCCTGCAGTGGAAGGTGGATTCTTAACCATTGGACCACGAGGGAAGTCCCTCATGGACCTTCTTTAGTTGTAGAGAGAAGGGGCTATTCTTCCTTGGGGTGGCTTGGGTACCCACTCCAGTATTCTTGCCTGGAGAATCCCCATCCGATTTTTTATCTCTGTCCCCCTTTTGACTTTGAGATGTGGGAGTGCTCCATGCCCCCTTGGTGATCTCATCTAGGTTCTTAGCTTGAAGTATCATTTAATAAGCTGTGTGCTTCAGTCATGTTCAACTCTGCGACCAGAGGGACTGTAGCCCACCAGGCTCCTCTGTCCATGGGGATTCTCCAGGCAAGAATACTGGAGTGGGTTGCCATGCCTTTCTCCATGGGATCTTCTGGACCCAGGGCTCAAGCCAGTGTCTCCTATGTTTCCTGCATTGGCAGGTGCGTTCCCTGGGAAGCACTGTTGTATAAGCTTAACCACCTCCAAATTCTCTCTGTGGCCTGGACCGTTTCTGAGTCCTGACTCTTTTCTACCCTCCACTTGAAGGCCAAATAAACTCGAAATTTAAATGACCAAACCCAGAGATGGCTATGCGTCCCAGTTAGTTTCCCAGGCCAAGGATTTTAGCATCCATCTCGACTCTGCTCTCTCCCTCACATGCTTCACCATGACCGTCATGTCGGCTCCACTCTGGGTGCATCCAGGATCTGGCCTTTCCCGTCACCTCCTCTGAGCCCACCCCAGTCCACCAACTTTCTTCTTCTGCTTTTTTAAAAGTGTGTCAACATCTATCTTTACTTATTAATTAATTAATTACTTTAGTTTTGGTTGTGCTGGGTTTTCATTGCTGCTCAAGGACCTTCTTTTTTTTTTTTCTTTTTTAAAGTATTTTGTTTACTTATTTATTCTTTTTGGCTGTGCTGGGTCTTCATTGCTCTGTGTATGCAGGCTTCCTGTAGTTGGAGTGAGTGGGAGGTTCTCTTCATTGTGGGGCAGGAGGGGACTTTTCATTGTGGTGGCTTCTCTTGTTGTGGAGCGGTTGCTCTGTACACACAGGCTCAATAGTAGTGGTGTATGGGCTTAGTTGCTGCTAGGCATGTGGGTCTCCATTCCCTGACCAGGAGCTGAACCCATGTCCCCTGCAGTGGAAGGTGGATTCTTAACCATTGGACCACGAGGGAAGTCCCTCATGGACCTTCTTTAGTTGTAGAGAGAAGGGGCTATTCTTCCTTGGGGTGGCTTGGGTACCCACTCCAGTATTCTTGCCTGGAGAATCCCCATGGACAGAGGAGCCTGGTGGGCTACAATCCCTCTGGTCGCAAAGAGTTGAACAGGACTCATTGGGTGACTTCTCTTGTTTCATGCACAGGCTCCAGGCATCTGGGCTCAGTAGCTGTGGCACATGGGGCTTAGTTGCCTGAGGCATGTGGGATCTTCCGGGACCAGGGATCAAACTCGTATTGCCTGCATTGGCAGGTGGATGCTTATCCATTGTACCACAGGGAAGTCTTCCACCCATGTTCACTTCCGGCCTGGAGAGGGCTGCAGCAGCCTCCTCACCGCTCTTTGGCCACTCCCCTGGGCCCTACTCAGTCTACTCTCAACACAGGAACTCTTCTGGAGGGCAAATCCAATCGGGTTCCTCCCCTGCTCAAAACGCTTCAGTGACTTCCTGTCGTAGTCCATTCGGGCTGCTGTAACAACACACCACAGATCAGGTGATTTGTAAGTCATGGAAGTTAGTCTCTCACAGTTCTGGAGGTCGGGCAGTTCAAGGCACAGGTGGATCTCATGGCTGGTGAGGGCCCACTTCCTGGTTCACAGACGTCATCTCACTGTGCCCTCGTGTGGTGGAAGGGGCAGAGGCACCTGTCATGGAGCACTAACCCATCCATGGGAGCTCCACTCTCATGACCTAGTCATCACCCCAAAGCCTCACCTGCTCATATCATCACATTAGGCATACATTTGAACACACGAATTTGGAGGGGCACACATATTTGGTTTATTGCACTCTCCATGGGCTACCAGGCCTCAACCGAGCAGTCTGTCTGACCTCCATCCCCTGCTATCCTCTTTCTTGAGGAGGTCACTCCCCACTGGCATTGTGGCTGGTCCTCTAACAAGCCAGGCTCACCTCGACTTGAGAGTCTTCACACCAGCTGTTCCCTTGGCTGGAGTGTTCTTCAGACACCCACGGATCCCCTCATCTCTGCCTTTCCATCTTCACTCAAGAGCCACCTGAATCAAGATTGCTGGGAGAAATATCAACAACCTCGGGTATGCAGGTGACACCACCCTAATGGCAGAAAGCGAAGAGGATCTAAAGAGACTCTTGATGAAGGTGAAAGAAGAGAGTGAAAAAGCTGGCTTTAAATTCAGAAAACTAAGACCATGGCATCTGGTCCCATCACTTCATGGCAAGTATATGGGAAAAAAAAAGTGGAAACAGTGACAGACTGTATTTTCTTGGGCTGCAAAATCACTGTGGACAATAACTGCAGCCACAAAATGAAAAGATGCTTTCTCCTTGGAAGAAAATCTATGACAAACCTAGCCGTGTATTAAAAAGCAGAGACATCACTTTGCTGACAAAGGTGCATAGTCAAAGCTATGGTTTTTCCAGTAGTCATGGATGAATGTGAGAGTTGGACCATAAAGGAGGCTGAGTGCTGAAGAATTGATGTTTTTGAATTGTGGTGCTGAGGGAGACTCTTGAGAGTCTCTTTGACAGCAGGGAGATTAAATAAGTCATGCTTAAAGGAAATCAACCCTGAATATTCATTGGAAGGACTGATGCTGAAGCTGGAGCTCCAATACTTTGGCCACCTGAGGCGAAGAACTGACTCACTGGAACAGACCCTGATGCTGGAGGTCGGGCAGTTCAAGGCACAGGTGGATCTCATGGCTGGTGAGGGCCCACTTCCTGGTTCACAGACGTCATCTCACTGTGCCCTCGTGTGGTGGAAGGGGCAGAGGCACCTGTCATGGAGCACTAACCCATCCATGGGAGCTCCACTCTCATGACCTAGTCATCACCCCAAAGCCTCACCTGCTCATATCATCACATTAGGCATACATTTGAACACACGAATTTGGAGGGGCACACATATTTGGTTTATTGCACTCTCCATGGGCTACCAGGCCTCAACCGAGCAGTCTGTCTGACCTCCATCCCCTGCTATCCTCTTTCTTGAGGAGGTCACTCCCCACTGGCATTGTGGCTGGTCCTCTAACAAGCCAGGCTCACCTCGACTTGAGAGTCTTCACACCAGCTGTTCCCTTGGCTGGAGTGTTCTTCAGACACCCACGGATCCCCTCATCTCTGCCTTTCCATCTTCACTCAAGAGCCACCTGAATCAAGATTGCTGGGAGAAATATCAACAACCTCGGGTATGCAGGTGACACCACCCTAATGGCAGAAAGCGAAGAGGATCTAAAGAGACTCTTGATGAAGGTGAAAGAAGAGAGTGAAAAAGCTGGCTTTAAATTCAGAAAACTAAGACCATGGCATCTGGTCCCATCACTTCATGGCAAGTATATGGGAAAAAAAAAGTGGAAACAGTGACAGACTGTATTTTCTTGGGCTGCAAAATCACTGTGGACAATAACTGCAGCCACAAAATGAAAAGATGCTTTCTCCTTGGAAGAAAATCTATGACAAACCTAGCCGTGTATTAAAAAGCAGAGACATCACTTTGCTGACAAAGGTGCATAGTCAAAGCTATGGTTTTTCCAGTAGTCATGGATGAATGTGAGAGTTGGACCATAAAGGAGGCTGAGTGCTGAAGAATTGATGTTTTTGAATTGTGGTGCTGAGGGAGACTCTTGAGAGTCTCTTTGACAGCAGGGAGATTAAATAAGTCATGCTTAAAGGAAATCAACCCTGAATATTCATTGGAAGGACTGATGCTGAAGCTGGAGCTCCAATACTTTGGCCACCTGAGGCGAAGAACTGACTCACTGGAACAGACCCTGATGCTGGGAAAGATTGAGGGCAGGGGGAGAAGGGGGCAACAGAGGATGCGATGGTTGGATGGCATCATCGACTCAATGGACATGAGTTTGAGCAAACTCTGGAAGACAGTGAAGGACAGGGAAGCCTGGTGTGCTGCGGTCCATGGGGCTGCAGAGAGTCAGACACAACGTAGCAACTGAACGACAACAGCAACAACAAAGCAGCCACATGACTTCTCCCTGTATTTAATTATTTATTTATTTGTTTTTGGCTTCAAGGGCTCTTTGTTGCAGTGTGAGGGTTTTTCCTAGCTGAGGCAGCAGGATCTGCAGTTGTGGCTCAGGGCTCTAGAGCGCCTGGGGTCAGCAGTTGCGGTGCACAGGCTTGGCGGCCTCACAGCACGTGGGGTCTTAGTTCCCTGACCAGCGGTCAAACCCACACCCCCCTCATCGCAAGGTGGAGCCTTTACCACTGGACCACCACTCCCTTTACTTATTTAAAAATTTTATTTTATTTTACTTTATTTTAAAAAGAAAGACCACCCCATTTAAAGCTGCAGCCCCAGCCTGTGCCAGCACGCTCTACTCTCCTCCTCTGCTGTATTTTTCTCCATTGACACTTGCCACATCTATGTTCACGTCCCATTGTCATTGTAACAAATGACTGCAAACTGAAAACAACACAGATTTATCGTCTTACACTTCTGCAGGTGAGAAGCCCAAGAGAGGTCCATGTGGCTGTATTCCTTCTGGAGGCCCTAGGGGAAGGATCTGTTTCCTTGTCCTGTCTGTCATCTGTTAATTGCTTCAGTTGTGTCCGACTCTTTGTGACCCCATGGACTGTAGCCCGCCAGGCTCCTCTGTCCATGGCATTCTCTAGGCAAGAACACTGGAGTAGGTAGCCATGCCCTCCTCCAGGCGTTCTTTCTGAGCCAGGAATTGAACTGGTATCTCTTATGTCTCCTGTATTGGCAGGCAGGTTCTTTACCACTAACGCCACCTGGGAAGCCCCGCATGTAGAGTTACCTAAATTCCTAGGTTCAAGGCCCCTTAAAGCCAGCAGCATCGTAAGCTGGGGCTCCAATACTTGGGCCCCCTGAGGCGAAGAACTGACTCACTGGAACAGACCCTGATGCTGGGAAAGATTGAGGGCAGGGGGAGAAGGGGGCAACAGAGGATGCGATGGTTGGATGGCATCATCGACTCAATGGACATGAGTTTGAGCAAACTCTGGAAGACAGTGAAGGACAGGGAAGCCTGGTGTGCTGCGGTCCATGGGGCTGCAGAGAGTCAGACACAACGTAGCAACTGAACGACAACAGCAACAACAAAGCAGCCACATGACTTCTCCCTGTATTTAATTATTTATTTATTTGTTTTTGGCTTCAAGGGCTCTTTGTTGCAGTGTGAGGGTTTTTCCTAGCTGAGGCAGCAGGATCTGCAGTTGTGGCTCAGGGCTCTAGAGCGCCTGGGGTCAGCAGTTGCGGTGCACAGGCTTGGCGGCCTCACAGCACGTGGGGTCTTAGTTCCCTGACCAGGGGTCAAACCCACACCCCCCTCATCGCAAGGTGGAGCCTTTACCACTGGACCACCACTCCCTTTACTTATTTAAAAATTTTATTTTATTTTACTTTATTTTAAAAAGAAAGACCACCCCATTTAAAGCTGCAGCCCCAGCCTGTGCCAGCACGCTCTACTCTCCTCCTCTGCTGTATTTTTCTCCATTGACACTTGCCACATCTATGTTCACGTCCCATTGTCATTGTAACAAATGACTGCAAACTGAAAACAACACAGATTTATCGTCTTACACTTCTGCAGGTGAGAAGCCCAAGAGAGGTCCATGTGGCTGTATTCCTTCTGGAGGCCCTAGGGGAAGGATCTGTTTCCTTGTCCTGTCTGTCATCTGTTAATTGCTTCAGTTGTGTCCGACTCTTTGTGACCCCATGGACTGTAGCCCGCCAGGCTCCTCTGTCCATGGCATTCTCTAGGCAAGAACACTGGAGTAGGTAGCCATGCCCTCCTCCAGGCGTTCTTTCTGAGCCAGGAATTGAACTGGTATCTCTTATGTCTCCTGTATTGGCAGGCAGGTTCTTTACCACTAACGCCACCTGGGAAGCCCCGCATGTAGAGTTACCTAAATTCCTAGGTTCAAGGCCCCTTAAAGCCAGCAGCATCGTATCTTCTTGCTCTGACCTCCTCCCTCCCTCTCATCAAGATCCTTTTGATTTCCTATTTTGATAATGCCCTCATCTAAAGATCCCTAGGGGCTGCCCTGGTGGCTCAGTGGTAAAGAACCCACCTACCAATGCAGGAAACAAGGGTTCAATCCTTGGGTCAGGAAGATTCCCTGGAGAAGGAAATGGCAACCCAGTCCAATATTCTTGCCTGGGAAATCCCATGAACAGAGGAGCCTGGCGGGCTACAGTCCATGGGATCGCAAAAGAGTCAGACATGACTTAGCCACTGAACAACAACAAAACCCTTAAGTTGATCACATCTGGAAAACCTCCTTTGCCACATAAGGTGACCTGTTCACAAATTCACAAGGATTAGGATTGGGGAGGGGAATGTTAATCCCCCTACCCAGCCCCGCTTCTGATAAATCACCTATTATTAATACTTTCTCATCTGTCTCTTTGAGGACCTGGACTCCTCAAGAAGGATTTTTGTTTGTATCCTCAGTGCCTAGGACGATCCATGGCTAATAGTAGATGTGCAATAAATATTTTTTGAAGGAGCATCTGTTGTTTTGGCTATGGCTGTGTTTCCCTGTTCTTGCGGTATGTGCCACCAGCAACAGCGACTCTCTTGAAAGCACCTACCCACACCCGCCGGCAGTGCCCACGGTGCTTGGGGTGGATGTGGGGAGTGTGTCGGGCGGCCCCCCTCCCAATCCAGGCAGCCTGATGGGAGCTGCATTTCCCTTCCATCAGCCGGTTTTTTTTTTTTTCCTCCAGGCTGCTTCAGTGCACTTTAATGTAATTCTTTGATGTTTATCAGAGTCCCGAGGTGGAAGACTTGGTTCCGCCCCACCACTCCAGGGGATGTCTAGAAAGAGCCTCCTCTCTCTGATTTGAGCCAGAGATTCATCTTCAGTCTCGCAAATGGTATTTGGTTACCATGGCAACTGAACTTCTAAAAAAACAGATGTCAAGTAACATGCGGATCCCAGTGCTCATGGCAACCGCCATTCTTTACCACTAACGCCACCTGGGAAGCCCGCATGTAGAGTTACCTAAATTCCTAGGTTCAAGGCCCCTTAAAGCCAGCAGCATCGTATCTTCTTGCTCTGACCTCCTCCCTCCCTCTCATCAAGATCCTTTTGATTTCCTATTTTGATAATGCCCTCATCTAAAGATCCCTAGGGGCTGCCCTGGTGGCTCAGTGGTAAAGAACCCACCTACCAATGCAGGAAACAAGGGTTCAATCCTTGGGTCAGGAAGATTCCCTGGAGAAGGAAATGGCAACCCAGTCCAATATTCTTGCCTGGGAAATCCCATGAACAGAGGAGCCTGGCGGGCTACAGTCCATGGGATCGCAAAAGAGTCAGACATGACTTAGCCACTGAACAACAACAAAACCCTTAAGTTGATCACATCTGGAAAACCTCCTTTGCCACATAAGGTGACCTGTTCACAAATTCACAAGGATTAGGATTGGGGAGGGGAATGTTAATCCCCCTACCCAGCCCCGCTTCTGATAAATCACCTATTATTAATACTTTCTCATCTGTCTCTTTGAGGACCTGGACTCCTCAAGAAGGATTTTTGTTTGTATCCTCAGTGCCTAGGACGATCCATGGCTAATAGTAGATGTGCAATAAATATTTTTTGAAGGAGCATCTGTTGTTTTGGCTATGGCTGTGTTTCCCTGTTCTTGCGGTATGTGCCACCAGCAACAGCGACTCTCTTGAAAGCACCTACCCACACCCGCCGGCAGTGCCCACGGTGCTTGGGGTGGATGTGGGGAGTGTGTCGGGCGGCCCCCCTCCCAATCCAGGCAGCCTGATGGGAGCTGCATTTCCTTCCATCAGCCGGTTTTTTTTTTTTTCCTCCAGGCTGCTTCAGTGCACTTTAATGTAATTCTTTGATGTTTATCAGAGTCCCGAGGTGGAAGACTTGGTTCCGCCCCACCACTCCAGGGGATGTCTAGAAAGAGCCTCCTCTCTCTGATTTGAGCCAGAGATTCATCTTCAGTCTCGCAAATGGTATTTGGTTACCATGGCAACTGAACTTCTAAAAAAACAGATGTCAAGTAACATGCGGATCCCAGTGCTCATGGCAACCGCCATTCTGCATATTTTGGGGGAGAAAATGTGTCTTGCCTTTTTGCCTGGAGGAAGGGGAAGGTGAGCTTAGCAGCACCAGGTTTCCTTCCAGAATTGAGGAGACGTTGAGGATTCTGGCAAGAGCAGGGTCGGAGGCCGGACCCACCTCTCCCTGCCAGTGTAAAAGTGTCTCTTTTCCACAAGGTCACATACCTAATGGCTCTCCCTACCTCCGTGCTTGAAAGGAGGCCTATCTTCTTCCCTTTCTGTCCTTGATGCTCAAATCTCTGGAGACTTGCTTGGGTTCTACCAGGATGCGCGCGTGTGCGCGTACACACACACAGACATACACACCCCTGTGGCCTGAAGATCTGACAGGTGTAGGTATCACTCTTTGCCTGTTCTTGTATTTGTTTGCTCATTAATTCATTCACGTAACCCCCTCAGTAAACATCCACTAAGAGCCTACCTTGTGCCAGGCTCTGGGTTGAGGCCTTGGAGGCAACCAGGACGTGATTCAGGTTGTGAGCCTCATTCTCCAGCCCAGAAATGTACAGGGGAGATAAGTAAACACACAAATTAACTCCGCAGCTTGAAAGAAAGAGGCGTGTGTGAGGCACAGGCAGGAAGGGAGTGATTGGCACAGATGTGGTGGGGGTGGAAATGAAAGAATCCGGCGTTAAGTTCTTTTACAGAAAAGATGGGCCAAACTATGTACATTCGAGGAAGATTTAAGAAAACAGATCTCTAACAAGTTTCCCCAAAACATTTTGGACTTTGTATTCCATTCTCTGAACTGAAGATGCACATTTTCCCTGATTTAATGTTTCTGAAATCAGGATGTGTTTTATCGTCAAGCATCTATTCAAGGAAATGTTTCTTTCCCTTTCTTGTTGTTTAGTCTCTGTGTCTGACTCTTTTGCGATGGACTGTAGCCCACCAGACTCCTCTGTCCATGGAATTCTCCAGGCAAGAATACTGCACTGGGTGGCCATTTCCTTTTCCAGGGGATCTTCCTGATCCAGGGATTGAACTTAAGTCTCCTGCATAGGCAGGTGGATTCTTTACCTCTGAGGCAACTGGGAAGCCCTTTGTCCCCCTGAGTGTGTAGCGAGTGTTCATCACTCAGTCGTGTCCAACTTTTTGTGACCCCAGGGACTGTAGCCTTCCAGGTTCCTCTGTCCTTGGAATTCTTCAGGCAAGAATTCCTGTGGTTCCCTTCTCCAGGGGATTTGCCCAACCCAGGGATCGAACCCAGGTCTCCTGCATGGCAGGCAGATTTTTTACTGTCTGAGCCACCAGGGAAGCTATACTCCCAGTTAAACTGATGGTGCGTCTTAGAATCAAGGAAACATGAGATTGCTTTTTTTCACTCCCAATATTCATTAGTAGTTGAGCCTGAGACCTGAGAGAATCTTCTTGGCCTTGAACTCCTGCTCACATTTCCTCTCTGAAGAAGTGCAGACTTTCCCATTACAGACAGGATATGGTTCCAGACAGAAGGATTTAGAGGGGCTTCTCTGTATTGGGTGGCAGTTGAGTTCAAGAGGGAGGGTTCTGGAGCTGCTCTGCCTGGGTTCACTTCACATCCGGGTTCCATCCCTTTCTAGCTGTGTGGCCCCCTCAGAGCCTCAGCATCCTCATCAGCAAGGTTGTGCTACTACATACCACCAGGGTGGCTGATCCTTCAATTAGTCCATTCTGGACAAACCAAACTCTGTCCACTAAATACAGCAAAGCAGAGAGATGAGTTTACTGCAAGGCTTTCAGCTGGTGAGCTGGAAACTTAAGGCCATGGGTACAATGAGTTCAGAGTTCCTCATAGACTAAGGGATTTCTGGGCGGTAAATGCTGAAGATACTTGGCTTTCTCAGCTGATTGGTTGCCATGGGTCTCCCCCTCCCCCAACTTGTCTCTCTCAGATTTGAGCCAGAGATTTATCTGCAGTCCTTTCTAGCACATGGGTTTGTTATTTTTCTTCCAGCCTTGAAAGGTGATGGTCACATGGTTGGGTGGCTTTTCAGCAGTTTATCTTATTCTGACATGCTGCTCAAAACCTCCTTGCTGCTTACAGGAGAGAGTTCAAACTCTGCAGTTCCTGGCACCTAAGTCTTTCAATGCACATATATTGAAATAATGAAAGGCCCTCCATGGTCTGAGGCAACTGGGAAGCCCTTTGTCCCCCTGAGTGTGTAGCGAGTGTTCATCACTCAGTCGTGTCCAACTTTTTGTGACCCCAGGGACTGTAGCCTTCCAGGTTCCTCTGTCCTTGGAATTCTTCAGGCAAGAATTCCTGTGGTTCCTTCTCCAGGGATTTGCCCAACCCAGGATCGAACCCAGGTCTCCTGCATGGCAGGCAGATTTTTTACTGTCTGAGCCACCAGGGAAGCTATACTCCCAGTTAAACTGATGGTGCGTCTTAGAATCAAGGAAACATGAGATTGCTTTTTTTCACTCCCAATATTCATTAGTAGTTGAGCCTGAGACCTGAGAGAATCTTCTTGGCCTTGAACTCCTGCTCACATTTCCTCTCTGAAGAAGTGCAGACTTTCCCATTACAGACATGATATGTTTCCAGTTAGAAGGATTTAGGGGGGCTTCTCTGTATTGGGTGGCAGTTGAGTTCAAGAGGGAGGGTTCTGGAGCTGCTCTGCCTGGGTTCACTTCACATCCGGGTTCCATCCCTTTCTAGCTGTGTGGCCCCCTCAGAGCCTCAGCATCCTCATCAGCAAGGTTGTGCTACTACATACCACCAGGGTGGCTGATCCTTCAATTAGTCCATTCTGGACAAACCAAACTCTGTCCACTAAATACAGCAAAGCAGAGAGATGAGTTTACTGCAAGGCTTTCAGCTGGTGAGCTGGAAACTTAAGGCCATGGGTACAATGAGTTCAGAGTTCCTCATAGACTAAGGGATTTCTGGGCGGTAAATGCTGAAGATACTTGGCTTTCTCAGCTGATTGGTTGCCATGGGTCTCCCCCTCCCCCAACTTGTCTCTCTCAGATTTGAGCCAGAGATTTATCTGCAGTCCTTTCTAGCACATGGGTTTGTTATTTTTCTTCCAGCCTTGAAAGGTGATGGTCACATGGTTGGGTGGCTTTTCAGCAGTTTATCTTATTCTGACATGCTGCTCAAAAACTCCTTGCTGCTTACAGGAGAGAGTTCAAACTCTGCAGTTCCTGGCACCTAAGTCTTTCAATGCACATATATTGAAATAATGAAAGGCCCTCCATGGTCTGGCTCTAATGTAGCTTTTCAGTCTTTTCCCCCACTACCTTCTCCTGCTCCTGGGTGAAATCTATTTTTCTGCAGCTCAACTGGTGCCATTTTTAGAAACCTCAGGTCATCAAGCTGTGTTGTTTAAAAATAATTGTTTCCACAGAAAAATAGTGAAGACTAGAGTGTTTCAGATTTAAAATACTAAGAGCAGTCTTTTTCTGCTCATCAGGGCCTCCTCTCTCCCGGTCCCAGCCTCCAGCCTCTAGATCACTGGGGTGAGCACATGTCCCAGATGGGGCAACCATGTTATTCTTGGCCACGGTGATTGGTCCAGGCACAGACATGTGATCCAGGACAGCCACTGGGAGGTCTTCCCTGAGGCTTTTCCTTCATGGTTCCCCTTTCATGGGACCTGTCCAGTTTTTTTCTTGCAAGATGAAGAGTTTAACCTGATGCTGCTTGCAACTGTGATCTAATTGAAAAGTGAAAGATTAATGGTGAGAGACTGAAGCAAAATTGCAGAGAAAAACAGAAGAGAGGAGGAAGGAGAGGGGAAGAGGAGAAAAGGAGAGAGTTGGCAAGTGCTGGTGGATTTGAGCCCTGGATCCATGTGTCTTAACTCCACCATCTCTCTAAGTTTTCTCAGATTCATGGCCAATGAGCCGGTGATGCTATCTAACATATTATCCTCTGCTGTCCCTTCTCCTTTTGCTTTCAAGCCTTCCCAGCATCAGAGTCTTTTCCAATGAGCCAGCTTTTTGCATTAGGAGGCCAAAGTATCGAAGCTTCAGCATTAGTCCTTCCAATGAATATTCAGGGTTGATTTTCTTTAGGATTGATTGGTTTGATCTCGTTGCAGCCCAAGGGATTCTCAAGAGTATTCTCCAACTCTACAATTCAAAAGCATCAGTTCTTCGGTGTTCAGTCTCCTTCATGGTCCAACGGTCACATCCATACATGACAACTGAAAAACCATAGGGGTGCTTATTCTGACATGCTGCTCAAAACTCCTTGCTGCTTACAGGAGAGAGTTCAAACTCTGCAGTTCCTGGCACCTAAGTCTTTCAATGCACATATATTGAAATAATGAAAGGCCCTCCATGGTCTGGCTCTAATGTAGCTTTTCAGTCTTTTCCCCCACTACCTTCTCCTGCTCCTGGGTGAAATCTATTTTTCTGCAGCTCAACTGGTGCCATTTTTAGAAACCTCAGGTCATCAAGCTGTGTTGTTTAAAAATAATTGTTTCCACAGAAAAATAGTGAAGACTAGAGTGTTTCAGATTTAAAATACTAAGAGCAGTCTTTTTCTGCTCATCAGGGCCTCCTCTCTCCGGTCCCAGCCTCCAGCCTCTAGATCACTGGGGTGAGCACATGTCCCAGATGGGGCAACCATGTTATTCTTGGCCACGGTGATTGGTCCAGGCACAGACATGTGATCCAGGACAGCCACTGGGAGGTCTTCCCTGAGGCTTTTCCTTCATGGTTCCCCTTTCATGGGACCTGTCCAGTTTTTTTCTTGCAAGATGAAGAGTTTAACCTGATGCTGCTTGCAACTGTGATCTAATTGAAAAGTGAAAGATTAATGGTGAGAGACTGAAGCAAAATTGCAGAGAAAAACAGAAGAGAGGAGGAAGGAGAGGGGAAGAGGAGAAAAGGAGAGAGTTGGCAAGTGCTGGTGGATTTGAGCCCTGGATCCATGTGTCTTAACTCCACCATCTCTCTAAGTTTTCTCAGATTCATGGCCAATGAGCCGGTGATGCTATCTAACATATTATCCTCTGCTGTCCCTTCTCCTTTTGCTTTCAAGCCTTCCCAGCATCAGAGTCTTTTCCAATGAGCCAGCTTTTTGCATTAGGAGGCCAAAGTATCGAAGCTTCAGCATTAGTCCTTCCAATGAATATTCAGGGTTGATTTCCTTGAAGAGTGACTGGTTTGATCTCCTTGCCGTCCAAGGGACTCTCAAGAGTCTTCTCCGGAACAATTCAAAAGCATCAGTTCTTCGGTGCTCAGTCTTCTTTATGGTCCAACTGTCACATCCATACATGACTACTGAAAAAAAACCATAGCTGTGACTATATGGACCTTTGTTGGCTAAGTGATGTCTCTGCTTTTTAATATGCTGTCTGGGTTTGTCATAGCTTTTCTTCCAAGGAGCAAGAGTCTTTTAATTTTACAGCTTCCATCACTGTCTGCAGTGATTTTGGAGCCCAGGAAAGTGAAATCTGTCACTGAGTCCACTTTTCCCCATCTATTTGCCTTGAAGTGATTGGACCAGATGCCATGATCTCAGTTTTTTGAATGTTGAGTTTTAGGCCAGATTTTTCACTTTCTTCTTGACTAGCAGGCCTTTTTCTCCCCTGGCTTCAGTGATTAGCTGAGGGATGGATATGTGACCCAGGGAAGTCCATGAGACTCAAATTCAGGGCTTTTTTGAAATTAGTGGGACTAGGAACATCTCTGCCCGCCAGTAGTTTAGTCCTAAGCCCTGCAATTGTCAGGGCAAGAAAAAGGACCATTTCTTTCAGACTGTGCTTCTTAAGAGAGGACTTCCCTGGAGTCCCTCAGACCTTCTACCCCAGCTATTGATCAGAACTGAACCACATGTTCGTTTCCAAGCCAGTCCCTGGCAAGGAGAATGGGATCACCATGCCTGGCTGGGACTGGAGCCAAGGTCTGCCTCCCTGCGCACAAGGTTCCACAGCAGGTAATGTATTTATCCCTGCCTCCCCAGTATCTACTGTCTGTCCTCTCTTCAGGTTCCATCCCACTGCCTACACACACAGACAACCCCCTCCCACCTTTAGGAACATCTTTTCATTTGACCTTGCACCCTTTCTAGCCACCACTATTTGTCTCCTTCCCTCCCTCAGAATGAGGTAGGCTGAAGGCTTACCGAACTCAAAAGGAGTTACTGAGGTGTACAGAAGTCTCTATGCTATTTAGCCTCTTTCTCAAAATGGACAAAAGCTCAAGAAAGTAGAACCAGGGGCAAAGGAACCATTCAAGCCAACACTGGATGACCTCTCTGGGTCAGTGCAGAAAGGTTTCTCCTACTGGGAGTGAGTTTATTTATTTATTCAAGAAGCATTTATTGAGCACTTATAGTATACCAGGTACTGGGCTAAATGCTGACGATGCAGTCAGACATTTTTGACTTGTCTGACATATGGCTTTTTAAGTGATGTCTCTGCTTTTTAATATGCTGTCTGGGTTTGTCATAGCTTTTCTTCCAAGGAGCAAGAGTCTTTTAATTTTACAGCTTCCATCACTGTCTGCAGTGATTTTGGAGCCCAGGAAAGTGAAATCTGTCACTGAGTCCACTTTTCCCCATCTATTTGCCTTGAAGTGATTGGACCAGATGCCATGATCTCAGTTTTTTGAATGTTGAGTTTTAGGCCAGATTTTTCACTTTCTTCTTGACTAGCAGGCCTTTTTCTCCCCTGGCTTCAGTGATTAGCTGAGGGATGGATATGTGACCCAGGGAAGTCCATGAGACTCAAATTCAGGGCTTTTTTGAAATTAGTGGGACTAGGAACATCTCTGCCCGCCAGTAGTTTAGTCCTAAGCCCTGCAATTGTCAGGGCAAGAAAAAGGACCATTTCTTTCAGACTGTGCTTCTTAAGAGAGGACTTCCCTGGAGTCCCTCAGACCTTCTACCCCAGCTATTGATCAGAACTGAACCACATGTTCGTTTCCAAGCCAGTCCCTGGCAAGGAGAATGGGATCACCATGCCTGGCTGGGACTGGAGCCAAGGTCTGCCTCCCTGCGCACAAGGTTCCACAGCAGGTAATGTATTTATCCCTGCCTCCCCAGTATCTACTGTCTGTCCTCTCTTCAGGTTCCATCCCACTGCCTACACACACAGACAACCCCCTCCCACCTTTAGGAACATCTTTTCATTTGACCTTGCACCCTTTCTAGCCACCACTATTTGTCTCCTTCCCTCCCTCAGAATGAGGTAGGCTGAAGGCTTACCGAACTCAAAAGGAGTTACTGAGGTGTACAGAAGTCTCTATGCTATTTAGCCTCTTTCTCAAAATGGACAAAAGCTCAAGAAAGTAGAACCAGGGGCAAAGGAACCATTCAAGCCAACACTGGATGACCCTCTCTGGGTCAGTGCAGAAAGGTTTCTCCTACTGGGAGTGAGTTTATTTATTTATTCAAGAAGCATTTATTGAGCACTTATAGTATACCAGGTACTGGGCTAAATGCTGACGATGCAGTAGTTAACAAGACAGAAATGCCCCTGGGGTCAGTCAGCTTAGAGGTTAGCCGGGGAGATGGACCTTAAGTGAATAATTATACACACAAATATAGAGTTACAGATATTGTAGGATGACCCTTAAAATCCCTTTGAATCAAAGACATGATTTTCTATGTAAACTACTTTGCACATAGTAGGTGCTCAGTGATTGTTACTATTAATACTATAGATATTCTCTAATCATTGAACCTATGGGAATGCTTCTCTCCTCCAGGCTTTTATGTTATTTATACCTGAGTAGTGCATACGTGCATGTATGCTCAGTTGCTTCAGTCATATTTAACTCTTTTGCGATCCCATGGACTGTAGCCCACCAGGCTCCTCTGTCCATGGTATTCTCCAGGCAAGAATATGGGAGAATATGGCCATTGCCTTTTCCAGGGAATCTTTCTGACCCAGGGATCAAACCTGTGTCTCCTGCATTGGCAGCTTTGCAGGCAGATTCTTTACTGCTGAGCCACCTGGGAAGCCCTGTCTGAGTAATACTCATTTGCTTTTCAGCAGTAGTTTTATTGTTACACTATGAACTTATCTGGTGACAACAGTAAACACTGCCCCCCCCCCCACCCCCAGCTACCATATTAACCTACCAAACGACCAGATGCAACTGGTCAAAAAACAAGACTTGTTAACATTGATCCACTTCTTTTCCTATGTTTTGCAAGCCAAGAACACAAATAGGAATTAAAGAGATTTCCTAATATATCTCCAGCAATTTCCCACATAGAACATATTTTTATTTGACCTTGCATCCTTTCTAGCAACCACTATTTGTCTCATTCACTCCCTGAGAATGAGGTAGGCTGAAGGCTTACCGAACTCAAAAGGAGTTACTGAGGTGTACAGAAGTCTCTATGCTATTTAGCCTCTTTCTCAAAATGGACAAAAGCTCAAGAAAGTAGAACCAGGGGCAAAGGAACCATTCAAGCCAACACTGGATGACCCTCTCTGGGTCAGTGCAGAAAGGTTTCTCCTACTGGGAGTGAGTTTATTTATTTATTCAAGAAGCATTTATTGAGCACTTATAGTATACCAGGTACTGGGCTAAATGCTGACGATGCAGTAGTTAACAAGACAGAAATGCCCCTGGGGTCAGTCAGCTTAGAGGTTAGCCGGGGAGATGGACCTTAAGTGAATAATTATACACACAAATATAGAGTTACAGATATTGTAGGATGACCCTTAAAATCCCTTTGAATCAAAGACATGATTTTCTATGTAAACTACTTTGCACATAGTAGGTGCTCAGTGATTGTTACTATTAATACTATAGATATTCTCTAATCATTGAACCTATGGGAATGCTTCTCTCCTCCAGGCTTTTATGTTATTTATACCTGAGTAGTGCATACGTGCATGTATGCTCAGTTGCTTCAGTCATATTTAACTCTTTTGCGATCCCATGGACTGTAGCCCACCAGGCTCCTCTGTCCATGGTATTCTCCAGGCAAGAATATGGGAGAATATGGCCATTGCCTTTTCCAGGGAATCTTTCTGACCCAGGGATCAAACCTGTGTCTCCTGCATTGGCAGCTTTGCAGGCAGATTCTTTACTGCTGAGCCACCTGGGAAGCCCTGTCTGAGTAATACTCATTTGCTTTTCAGCAGTAGTTTTATTGTTACACTATGAACTTATCTGGTGACAACAGTAAACACTGCCCCCCTCCCCAGCTACCATATTAACCTACCAAACGACCAGATGCAACTGGTCAAAAAACAAGACTTGTTAACATTGATCCACTTCTTTTCCTATGTTTTGCAAGCCAAGAACACAAATAGGAATTAAAGAGATTTCCTAATATATCTCCAGCAATTTCCCACATATCAGCTGATCTGGGCCAACAGCAGTTCTCTGCAGAAAGCGGCAATGTTATCCTCCCTTTCCAGCTGAGAAAATTAAGGCTTAGAATATCAAATGGTTTTTCAATCTTTGGAGAATGTTTCTTTCTCCAATTTTCTTCTTATTTTTTTAAAGTTTAAAAAAAGTTTCAAAATGTATTTGGCTGTGCTGGGGCTTAGCTGGAACACGTGGGATCTTCAGTCTTCCCTGCGGCATGTGGGATCTTTAGTTGTGGCATGTGGGATCTAGTCCCCTAACCAGGGACTGAATCCCAGCCTCCTACACTGAGACTGGGGAGTCTTAGCCACTGGACCCCAGGAAATCCCTCTTCCTCTAATTTTCAAGCTGCTTAATGAGAACTCTGCTACAAGACACCTGGGGAATCATCTACTTCTGGTTTCCCATTTTACAGATGAGACACTGAGACTTGGGTAGATGCTGGACTTGACAGTAATCACATGGTTAGTAAACGGAAGAGCTGATGAAGGACTCAGAACACCTGAATCCCAAGCCTGAATTGAGTCATCCTTTCCTAATACACTGAGCTACAGGTGCTGTTAATAATAAGGGTGGGCAGGTGGGTACTGTGGATGGGTGAGAGAAGGGGAGTGGGAGGTGAGAGGGGCGGTGGGGAGAGGAAGGGTTCAGTATTTCCCAGGTGAGGCTGGAGGTAGAAGTAGTCGTAGGGCCTGGGGCTTACCTGGGCCCCTGGATACAGCCCTGAGTGGGGCTACAGTTAGTTTCAGGGCTCCCCTTAGATCTCCAGACCCAGGCCGTTACTTCCTTCTCTAGGCCCTAGGCCCTGTTCCTCCCTTTGCCTTCTGCATTCTGTGCTCTTGGTGCCCTCTTGTGGCTATAAGTATCCACTGCAGCATTGGCTGCACCTGTTCCCGGGGAAAATTCCAGACATAGCAATGTGGAGGTGAAGGACTCTTAGAGATTTACAAATTACCACCTTTTTTTCTTGGTGGGATACTGTCTTCCAGGCTAGTTTCCCAAATGTATTGTTCTTGCCTAATTGTTTGACTAGGGGTGTCGTGTGTGGTTTAGGCTAGGAAATGATTCCCACCAATCACCAAGTTGTTTTTTGGTCCAAATGACAAGAATGAGATAAAAGTCGGTATAGTTTAGTGCTTGGACACGGAGCTCTAGAGAAAGATGAAGTTGGGTAAGCTGCAACTTCACCTCAGTGATCCCTATCTGTAAAATGGGGAGAAAAATAATACTTAATGAGACTTCCTTGGAGGTCCAGTGGTTAAGACTTGGTGCTCCCAAAGCAGGGGACACAGGTTTGATCCGTGGTTGGGAAACGAAGATCTCGCATGCCACTCTGCATGGCCTAAAAAGGTACCAAACAGGGCTTCCCCTGGTGGTCCAGTGGGTAAGGACACTGCCTTGCAGTGCAAGGGGCGCCGGTTCCATCCCTGGCCTGGGAAGATCCCACGTGCCGCGGAGCTGCTGGACCGATGTGTGCAATTACCGATCCGGAGCTCTGGAGTGCATGCGCCCAGAGCCGGCGCTCTGCGACGACAGACGCCACCGCATGGCCCGGCCAAGACATGCTGATGAAGAAAAGTAAACGGAAGAGCTGATGAAGGACTCAGAACACCTGAATCCCAAGCCTGAATTGAGTCATCCTTTCCTAATACACTGAGCTACAGGTGCTGTTAATAATAAGGGTGGGCAGGTGGGTACTGTGGATGGGTGAGAGAAGGGGAGTGGGAGGTGAGAGGGGCGGTGGGGAGAGGAAGGGTTCAGTATTTCCCAGGTGAGGCTGGAGGTAGAAGTAGTCGTAGGGCCTGGGGCTTACCTGGGCCCCTGGATACAGCCCTGAGTGGGGCTACAGTTAGTTTCAGGGCTCCCCTTAGATCTCCAGACCCAGGCCGTTACTTCCTTCTCTAGGCCCTAGGCCCTGTTCCTCCCTTTGCCTTCTGCATTCTGTGCTCTTGGTGCCCTCTTGTGGCTATAAGTATCCACTGCAGCATTGGCTGCACCTGTTCCCGGGAAAATTCCAGACATAGCAATGTGGAGGTGAAGGACTCTTAGAGATTTACAAATTACCACCTTTTTTTCTTGGTGGGATACTGTCTTCCAGGCTAGTTTCCCAAATGTATTGTTCTTGCCTAATTGTTTGACTAGGGGTGTCGTGTGTGGTTTAGGCTAGGAAATGATTCCCACCAATCACCAAGTTGTTTTTTGGTCCAAATGACAAGAATGAGATAAAAGTCGGTATAGTTTAGTGCTTGGACACGGAGCTCTAGAGAAAGATGAAGTTGGGTAAGCTGCAACTTCACCTCAGTGATCCCTATCTGTAAAATGGGGAGAAAAATAATACTTAATGAGACTTCCTTGGAGGTCCAGTGGTTAAGACTTGGTGCTCCCAAAGCAGGGGACACAGGTTTGATCCGTGGTTGGGAAACGAAGATCTCGCATGCCACTCTGCATGGCCTAAAAAGGTACCAAACAGGGCTTCCCCTGGTGGTCCAGTGGGTAAGGACACTGCCTTGCAGTGCAAGGGGCGCCGGTTCCATCCCTGGCCTGGGAAGATCCCACGTGCCGCGGAGCTGCTGGACCGATGTGTGCAATTACCGATCCGGAGCTCTGGAGTGCATGCGCCCAGAGCCGGCGCTCTGCGACGACAGACGCCACCGCGATGGGAGGCCCACAGGAGCCAAAGAACAAAGATGGATGAAAATGGAGAAATGAAATACCAATAGAAGTGGCCCGCCCGCTCCCCTCCCTCCCCAACCCGACCCCCGCCCTAAATAAATAAATAAATAAATAAATCTTAAAAAAAAAAGTACCTAACCACTTTGTAGGGAGGTGGGAGGATGGCGTGGAAAGTACAGTGCCTAACATACACAAAAATGAACTTGTGTAATATACAGGAAAGTGGCTAAGGCATTAGATCCTAAGAGTTCTCATCACACGGATAACTTGTTTTGTTTCTTTTTTCTGCAATAATCGCGCCTCGGATAGACCTCATTGGCTACGATACTGCCACTGTGCAAAGCTACAACTTGGTTTTTATTTATTTTTTTAGTATCTATATAAGATTATGGATATTAACTAAGCCTATTGTGGCCATCACTTTACAATATGTACAAGTGAAATCATCATGCTGTACACCTTAAACTTACGTAGATGTTTTATTTATTTCTCAATAAATGTTTTATTTCTCAATAAAACGGGGGGGAAAAGAGAAAAAATAACTTAAGATGGATCACAGACCTAAATGTAAAACCTAAAACTATCAAATTTGGGGGGGGGGGGGGGAACATGGGAGAAAAATCACCATGGTCTTAGGCAAAGATTTCTTAAGGCAATACTGAAAACATGATCTATAAAAGAACAAAAATCAATAAACTGGGTTTCATAACAATCAAGAACTTCTGCCTTTCAAAAGACAAAGAGATGGCCTTCCCTGGTGGTCCAGTGGGTAAGGACACCGCCTTGCAGTGCAAGGGGTGCCAGTTTGATCCCTGGCCTGGGAAGATCTCGCGTGCGGCGGAGTGACTGGACCGATGTGTCCAACTACGGCGCTGGAGCTCTGGAGCGCATGCGCCCAGAGCAGGTGCTCTGCAGCAAGAAAGGCCATTGAGGTGGGAGGCCCACACAGGCCAAAGAACAAAGATAAATACATGAAAGATCAAGAGAAGTGGCCAAAAAAATATTAGGAAAAAAAAAGGCAAAGAGCATGAGAAGTCAAGCCACTATACTGAAGATGTTTGCTGATCACACATTTTGTAAAGGACTTGTGTTCAAAATATACAAAGAACGGTCAATAATAAGAAAATAAAACAGATCAGTTTGAAAAAATAAGGGGGAAGTTCTGAGTGGATACTTCCCTCACAAAGATATGTGAATGGCAAGAAAGCACATAAAAGATGCTTGGTATTATTCATTATTAGAAAAATGAAAATTGAAGTCACAATGAGATGACATTACACACCTACCTATTAGAAGGTCTGTAGACACTGGGCCAGGGAATGGTGCTGGTCCAGGCCTGACGGGTGCCGGGCTGCGCAGGAGGAGGTAAGCAACAGGCTGGCAAGTGGAGTCCTTCTGTACTTACAGCCACTCCCCATTGCTCCTTACCACCCGAGTTGCGCCTCCAGTCAGATTTTGCATTATGGTGAATTGTCCAATTATTTAATTATACATCATGATGCAATAATAATAGAAATAAAGTGCACAATATGTGTAATGCACTTGAATCATCCTGAGACCATCCTCCCTCCTGGGTCTGTGGAAAAACTTTTTCACGAAACCAGTCCCTGGTGCCAAAAAGGTTGGGGACGGCTGTATTAGGATGTTTGAAAATCAAAAGACTGATTATACCAAATGTTTTTTTTGTTTTAAATTTTATTTATTTATTTATTTTTGGCTGTGCTGGGTCTTTGTTGATGCGTGTGGGATTTTTCTAATTGTGGCGAGTGGGGGCTATTCTTGCCTCAGGTGCTTGGGCTTCTTATTTCAGCGGCGTCTCTTGTTGAGTATAGGCTCTAGGCATGTGGGCTCAGTAGTTGAGGTGTACAAGCTTTGTTGCTCTGTGGCATGTGGAGTCTTCCCCGACCAGGGATTGAACCTGTGTCCCCTGCATTGGCAGGCGGACTCTCAGCCACTGGACCACCTGGGAAGTCCCTGTACCAAATGTTACTGAGGCTGTGAAGGACTTGGGATTCTTATCTACTGCTGGCAGGAACATAAAACAGCACAATCATTTTGGGAACTTATGGACAGTTTCTTAAAAAGTTAACCATATATCACCATATGACCCAGTCATTCCTGTCCTAGGAATTTACCCAAGAGACATGAAATCTTCTATCCGTACAAAGACTTAAACATGCAGGTTCAAAGCAGCTTTATTTGTAACAGTTAAAAACTGGAAACAGGGACTTCCCTAGTGGTCTAGTGGCTAAGACTCCATGTTCCCAATGCAGGAGGCCTGGGCTTGATCCCTGGTCAGGGAACTAGATCCCACATGCAACTAAAAAAAAAAAAAAAAATCCCACATGCTGCAACTAAGACTCAGTGCAACCAAGTAAATAAATTAAAAAAAAAAAAAAAAATCTACCCTTAAAAAAAAAAACTGGGGCCTCCCTGGTGGTCCAGTGGGTAAAGACACTGCCTTGCAGTGCAAGGGGCGCCGGTTCGATCCTTGGCCTGCGAAGATCCCACGTGCCGCGGAGTGGCTGGACTGATGTGTCCAACTACCAAGCCGGAGCTGTGGAGCGCATGTGCCTGGAGCTGGTGCTCTGCAGCGAGAGAGGCCACTGCTATGGGAAGCCCACACAGGCCAAAGAACAGAGATGGATGAAACTAAATGAATGAAAGACCAATAGAAGTGGCCAAAAATAGAAAAGGAAAATAATCTGAAAAAGAATTGATACTTATGTAACTTAATAGGTACAAGCACAGATGTATATGTATAACTGAATCCCTTTGCTGTATATCTGAAACACTGTAAATCAACTATAATTCAATTAAAAATTAAAAAAAAAAGAAATCTGGTTTTGGGCCCTCCCTCCTCTACCAAAAGAATGATGGTTTTGAAAATGAGCTCTCAAGGAACCCATAAAAGGGTCTGAAGGATAAAACAAGAAATACCACTGATACCACAGATACACAAATAATCCTAAAAGAATACTGTGAACAGTTACATGCCAACAAGTTGGGCAACCTAGAAAAAAGGACAAGTTTCTAGAAGCATACAACCTGCCAAAACTGAGTCAAGAAGAAACAGGCAATTAAACAGACTGATCACTAGAAGTGAAACTGAATTTTTAATTTAAAAAACTCCCAGCAACAAAGGCCCAGGACCAGATGGCTTCACAGGGGAATTCTACCAAACATATAGAGAAGAATTAATATCTATCCTTCTCAAGCTATTCCAAAAAACTGAAGAGGAGGAAACACTCTCAAATTCATTCTATAAGGCCATCATCACCCTGATACCAAAATTCAGACAAAGATACTACCAAAAAAGAAAATTAGAGGACAATAACTCTGATAAATATAGATGTAAAAATCCTGTTCCCAATGCAGGAGGCCTGGGCTTGATCCCTGGTCAGGGAACTAGATCCCACATGCAACTAAAAAAAAAAAAAAAATCCCACATGCTGCAACTAAGACTCAGTGCAACCAAGTAAATAAATTAAAAAAAAAAAAAAAAATCTACCCTTAAAAAAAAAAACTGGGGCCTCCCTGGTGGTCCAGTGGGTAAAGACACTGCCTTGCAGTGCAAGGGGCGCCGGTTCGATCCTTGGCCTGCGAAGATCCCACGTGCCGCGGAGTGGCTGGACTGATGTGTCCAACTACCAAGCCGGAGCTGTGGAGCGCATGTGCCTGGAGCTGGTGCTCTGCAGCGAGAGAGGCCACTGCTATGGGAAGCCCACACAGGCCAAAGAACAGAGATGGATGAAACTAAATGAATGAAAGACCAATAGAAGTGGCCAAAAATAGAAAAGGAAAATAATCTGAAAAAGAATTGATACTTATGTAACTTAATAGGTACAAGCACAGATGTATATGTATAACTGAATCCCTTTGCTGTATATCTGAAACACTGTAAATCAACTATAATTCAATTAAAAATTAAAAAAAAAAGAAATCTGGTTTTGGGCCCTCCCTCCTCTACCAAAAGAATGATGGTTTTGAAAATGAGCTCTCAAGGAACCCATAAAAGGGTCTGAAGGATAAAACAAGAAATACCACTGATACCACAGATACACAAATAATCCTAAAAGAATACTGTGAACAGTTACATGCCAACAAGTTGGGCAACCTAGAAAAAAGGACAAGTTTCTAGAAGCATACAACCTGCCAAAACTGAGTCAAGAAGAAACAGGCAATTAAACAGACTGATCACTAGAAGTGAAACTGAATTTTTAATTTAAAAAACTCCCAGCAACAAAGGCCCAGGACCAGATGGCTTCACAGGGGAATTCTACCAAACATATAGAGAAGAATTAATATCTATCCTTCTCAAGCTATTCCAAAAAACTGAAGAGGAGGAAACACTCTCAAATTCATTCTATAAGGCCATCATCACCCTGATACCAAAATTCAGACAAAGATACTACCAAAAAAGAAAATTAGAGGACAATAACTCTGATAAATATAGATGTAAAAATCCTCAACAAAAATTGAGTAAACCAAATGCAACAATACGTTAAAAGGATCACATACTATGATTAAGTTGGATGTATTGGATCACAAGGATGGTTCAACATTCACAAACCAATCAATGTGATACACCACATTAATGAAAGGAAGGATAAAAATCACATGACCATCTCAATAGATACAGAGAAAGAATTTAACAAAACTTACCATTCATTCATGATAAAAACTCTAATCGAACTGGGAGGGAACATATCTCAACATAATAAAGACCATTTACAACAAACCCACAGCCAACATAACACTCAATGGTGAAAAACTGAAAGTCTTCCCACTCAATTCAGGAACAAGACAAGGATACCTACTCTTGCCACTTCTGTTTACTAATAACATAGTAGGAAGTCCTAGTCACAGCAATCAGAGAAGGAAAAGATATTAGAGGTGTCCAAACTGGAAGGGAAGGGGTAAAGCCATCACTGCAGATGACATGTTATATAGAGAACTCTAAAGTCTTCACCCCAAAACTATTACAACTAAGAAAAGAATTTAGCAACGTTCAGGATGAGATTAACATATAGTAATATGCTTCATTTCTACACACTAATAATAAAAATCATAAGGAGAATTTTTTAAAAATTCCATTTAAAGCCACATGAAAAAGAATAAAATAAGAATAAACTTAACCAACAGGGTGAAAAACCTACAGTATGGAAACTATAAAACATTAATGAAGAAAATTGAAGATGAAGATGATACAAAGAATTGAAAAGATACCCATTCTCTTAAACTGGAAAAATTTATATTTTAAAATGATCATAGTACTCAAAGCAACGTTCGGATTTAATGCAACCTCATGGCATTTTTCACAGAACTGGAACATATAATCCTAAAGGTCATATGGAACCACAAAAGACCCCAGATTGCCAAAGAAATCTTGAGTAAAAAGAACAAAGCTGGAGGTATAAGCTCCCCAAAATTAAGTCTATATTACAAAGCAACAGCAATCAAAACAGTGTGGCGGGCTTCCCCTGGTGGTCCAGTGGGTAAGGACACCGCCTTGCACTGCAAGGGGTGCTGGTTCCATCCCTGGCCTGGGAAGATCCCATGTGCCGCGGAGGAGCGGGACCGATGTGTCCAATTACCAAGCCGGAGCTCTGGTGTGCATGCGCCCAGAGCTGGCACTCTGAGAAGGCAGAGGCCACCGCGATGGGAGACCCACAAGAGCCGAAGAACAAAGACGGATGAAAATAGAGAAATGAAAGACCAATAGAAGTGGCCCGCCCATCCCCCTCCCTCCCCACCCCACACCCCCAAAAAGATAAATAAATAAAATAAATGTTTTTAAAAAACCAGTGTGGCACTGGCACAGAAACAGACACACAAACCAATGGAACAGAAGAGATAGCCCAGTGATAAACCCAGGCACCTATGGTCAATTAATCCACAACAAAGGAAGCCAGAATATACCATAGAGAATAGGCAGTCTCTTCAATAAGTGATAGTTGGAAAACTGGATGGCCACAAATAAAACAATGAGATCAGAGCACTCCTCCACACCATATGTCTTCCTGGGTGGCTCAGTGGTAAAGAATCCTCCTGCAATTCAGGAGACGCAGGAGATGCAGGTTTGATCCCTGGGGTGGGAAGATCCCTGGAGAAGGAAATGGCAATCCACTCCAGTATTCTTGCCTGGAAAATCCCATGGAGAGAGGAGCCTGGTGGGCTACCGTCCAGAGGGTGCAAAGAGTCGGACACATTTGAGTGACTGAACATGCATGCACGCCACGTCATATATAAAAATAAACTCAAATGGTTTAAAGTCCTAACTATAAGAATGAGAAGCATAAAACTCTTAGAAGAGAACATCAATAGAATACTCTTTGACATAGTTGTGGCACTATTTTCTTGCATAAGTCTCCTAACAAATAGAAATAAAACCAAAATTAACAAATGAGGCCTAATTAAACTTAAAGCTTTTGCACAGCAAAGAAAATCACTGACAAAATCAAAAAAACAGCTTACAGAATGGGAGAAAATATATTTATTTATTTATTTATTTATTTATTTATTTTGGGGTGGGGGTGAGGTGGGGAGGGAGGGGAGCAGGCGGGCTACTTCTATTGGTCTTTCATTTGTCTATTTTCATCCATCTTTGATCTTTGGCTCCTGTGGGCTTCCCATCGCGGTGGCCTCTGTCGTCGCAGAGCGCCGGCTCTGGGCGCATGTGCTCCAGACCTCCGGCTCGGTAATTGGACACATGGGTCCATCCGCTCCGCAGCACGCGGGATCTTCCCAGGCCAGGGATCAAACCGGCGCCCCTTGCACTGCAAAGCAGTGTCCTTACCCACTGGACCACCAGGGAAGCCCGAGAAAATATTTTTAAATGATGTGACTGATAAGAGATTAATATTCAAATATACAGATAATATCAATGCACAATATCAACAACAACAAATACCCAATCAAAAAATGGGCAGAAGACTTGCATAGGTATTTTTCCAAATACATGCAGATGGTGAACAGGCACATGAACAGATGCTCAAGATCACTTATTACTCAAGAAATGCAAGCCCAAAGTGCAATGAGATCACCTCACACCTGTTAGAATGAGTGTCATCAAAAAGTCTACAAATAACAAATGTTGAGAGAATGTGAAGAAAAGAGAACTCTTTACATTATTGATGGGAACATAAATTGGTGCAGAGCACCCCCAAATATGTCTTCCTGGGTGGCTCAGTGGTAAAGAATCCTCCTGCAATTCAGGAGACGAGGAGATGCAGGTTTGATCCCTGGGGTGGGAAGATCCCTGGAGAAGGAAATGGCAATCCACTCCAGTATTCTTGCCTGGAAAATCCCATGGAGAGAGGAGCCTGGTGGGCTACCGTCCAGAGGGTGCAAAGAGTCGGACACATTTGAGTGACTGAACATGCATGCACGCCACGTCATATATAAAAATAAACTCAAATGGTTTAAAGTCCTAACTATAAGAATGAGAAGCATAAAACTCTTAGAAGAGAACATCAATAGAATACTCTTTGACATAGTTGTGGCACTATTTTCTTGCATAAGTCTCCTAACAAATAGAAATAAAACCAAAATTAACAAATGAGGCCTAATTAAACTTAAAGCTTTTGCACAGCAAAGAAAATCACTGACAAAATCAAAAAAACAGCTTACAGAATGGGAGAAAATATATTTATTTATTTATTTATTTATTTATTTATTTTGGGGTTGGGAAGGGAGGGGAGCGGGCGGGTCACTTCTATTGGTCTTTCATTTGTCTATTTTCATCCATCTTTGATCTTTGGCTCCTGTGGGCTTCCCATCGCGGTGGCCTCTGTCGTCGCAGAGCGCCGGCTCTGGGCGCATGTGCTCCAGACCTCCGGCTCGGTAATTGGACACATGGGTCCATCCGCTCCGCAGCACGCGGGATCTTCCCAGGCCAGGGATCAAACCGGCGCCCCTTGCACTGCAAAGCAGTGTCCTTACCCACTGGACCACCAGGGAAGCCCGAGAAAATATTTTTAAATGATGTGACTGATAAGAGATTAATATTCAAATATACAGATAATATCAATGCACAATATCAACAACAACAAATACCCAATCAAAAAATGGGCAGAAGACTTGCATAGGTATTTTTCCAAATACATGCAGATGGTGAACAGGCACATGAACAGATGCTCAAGATCACTTATTACTCAAGAAATGCAAGCCCAAAGTGCAATGAGATCACCTCACACCTGTTAGAATGAGTGTCATCAAAAAGTCTACAAATAACAAATGTTGGAGAGAATGTGAAGAAAAGAGAACTCTTTTACATTATTGATGGGAACATAAATTGGTGCAGCCACTGTGAGAAAAATGAGTTTGCAGGCTCCTCAAAAAGTAAAAGTAAAGCTATCCAGCAATTACACTCCTGGGTATGTACCTGGAAAAAACAAACACACTAATTTGAAAAGATAAATACACCTCAGTGTTCAAGATGTAGAAGCAAGTCAAGTGTCTTATCAACAGAAGACGGGATTACGAAACTATGTAGGGACTTCCCTGGTGGTCCAGTGGCTGGGACTCTGTGTTCTCTATGCAGGAGGCGTAGGTTCAATCCCTGGTCAGGGAACTAGATCCCACATGCCCTGATTAAGAGTTCGCATGCCCGCAGCTGAAAACCTGGCACTGATAAATAAATAAATAATTAAAAAAAAGAAGAAGCAGCAGCAGCAGTTATGCAAGGGGAGCCTCCAGAGTCGGGCAGCCACAGCGCGCCGCCGGGATGCTGAGCCAGGTGCTCCTGCGCCTCGCGTCAGCAGTCAGCAGCAGGACGATAAAGCTGTCGCGGGGCATCGCGCTGCTCGCCTATGTGGCCTCTGTTTGGGGCAACTTGGTTAACACGAGGTCACTCCAGGAAAATGGGGAGCTCAGGATTGAAGAGATCATTAAACTACTAAGGGAGAAAATCAGAGATTTGGCAAAAGGCTTCACCCACAGGTAAAATTTTAATCAGAAAAGGACCGTAAAAGAATTCTGGTCATGGGAGCGCGGGCTTCGCGTGCTCCCACCTCACAGACAAGCTCATGATGGATGGCCACGAAGTGGCCGTGGTGGACAACTTCTTCACGGGCCAGAAGCGGAACGTAGAGCACTGGATCGGCCACGAGAACTTTGAACTCATCAGCCATGACGTGGTGGAGCCGCTATACATCGAGAAGGACCAGATCTACCACCTGGCCTCTCACACCTCGCTCCCCAACTACATGTACAACCTCATCAAGACGCTGAAGACCAACACCACTGGGACGCTGAGCATGCTAAGGCTGGCAAGACGAGTCGGGGCCCGTCTGCCTCCGGCCTCTACCGCGGAGGTGTACGGAGACCCGGATGTCCACCCTCAAACTGAGGATTACGGGGGCCACGTGAATCTCGTAGGACCCTGAGCCTGCTCTGACGAAGGGACCATGCGCTATGCCTACATTAAGGGCGTGGAGGCGCTCGTGGCTCTTTTATTTATTTTTTTTAAAGAAAGACTAAAACAGGTGTCATGAAGAAAAAACTGGAATTCATCCTGAAGCTTGCTTTAAGAAATAGATGTGCCTAAAAATTCCCCTAAAAGACTGCATATTTTGCCTTGTACTTTAAAAAATCTTTTTATGTAAAATAGCATCGATGCATCTCTGCATAATTTCAAGTTTTTTACCCTGCTGTGAGAGCCTATGTCGTGACTGCCGTGGACAGTTTTATTTACTGGTTTCTCTGTGAAGCTGAAGAGGAACACTGGTGAAAATGCCTTTTTATTTATGAAGTGGGTACTTATAAATGAGACATTATTCTATGCACAGAGGAGAAAAAGCAGACCAGTGGTAATGTCAGGTGGGTGCCATACCACAGTAATTCTGAGGCAGAGAAAAGAATTCTGCTTGAGAGCTTTGTGTTTCTTCTGACGCAGAATTTCTCCAAGGTCTGGTTTTTAGTTGCAAACTTGACTTTGAAATATTTCTTTTGGTTATCACAATCAAGGTGATGTTTGAAATCACTACTGTGTCATGCAGCATATTGGGCTGGAGGGGACAAAGGTAACATATTCTCGGTTAACAGTGGATAAATATGCTATTTTAATAAAATACTGAAAATAAAAAAGAAGCTATGTAAGATGTGTATATATATATATATATATATATATATCACTCAGTCACTAAAAAAAAAAAGAAATACTGTCATTTGCAGCAACTTGGATGGACTTAGAGAATATTACGGTTAGTGAAATAAGTCAGAGAAAGACAAATTCTGTAAGATATCGTATATATATGTGGAATCTAAAAATAAATACAAATTAGTGTATGCGCAAAACAGAAACAGACTCACAGATGTAGAAAATACACTTGTGGCTACCAAAAGGGAGAGGGAAGTCGGGAGAGACAAAATAGGGATATGTGATTAACAGATACAGACCACTATATATAAAACAGATAAACAAGGATAGATACAGCACAAGGAATTAAAGGCATTATCTTGTAATAAGCTGTAGTGGAGTCTAACCTGCAAACACACTGAATCACTTTGCTGTCCAGGTCAGAAAACGTTTTGAAATCTGCTTTGTAGCTGTGTTGTGAGGATTAAGTGGTTTGACGTTGGTGAAACTTTTTGTCACAATACCCACTCCCCCCAATAGGCAGTCCATAGCTGCAGCTGTAATTGTAAGCTGATGAAATCGGCTGTTACATGCGATGTTTGGAAGATTAAGGAGATATTTTAGTGACATAACCTGCCCTCTTGGAGGTGAGAAGCCGTGTTACCCGGTAAATTCCTCTCCAGCACTCATTAGCAGTGACTTGGCGCACATCTCCTAACCTCTCTGGCCCGTCCCCTCACGTGTAAAGTGGAAGAAGAAACGCCAAGACTAAAGGTTTGCCTTGAAGCTTCCATGTGGACTACTCAAAAGAGCTTGCTAGACTTTACTTCTCTCCTTTCCTCCCAATCCAACGGCGGAGTCATCGAACAACCCCTCCAACAATAACCCCGGGAAGCCAGAAGGACTGAAAACCGTGGCAAAGCGGGCGATGCGATTGTGACCGATGCGCCGGTGTCGAAAGGGTAGTGGAGCGACGAGCGACCGCTCGGATTTCCCAAACCTTTCCCGGCTCAGCAATACGAAGACCGGTGACCAGCGGAGGTCGCGGAGGCCGAGCGATCACCCCGGCAACAGCGCCTTCCGGTCTGTTCGGCCCCGTCGACTTCCGGTTCCGGGTCTTGCGCCACTGCCAGGCGACGGGCTGCCGGGTTCCGGGAGGAGGGAGGTGGCGGGGGCTTGACGTCGGCGGCCTCCGCGTCTGCACCCGGGGCTCGGCGCAGCCATGGAGAGCGGAGGGCGGCCCTCGCTGGGCCAGGTCATCCTCCTGGGCACTAGCTCTGTCGTCCCCGCCTGGGTACCCTCCCGAGAGCTGGAGTGCGGAGCCTGGTCAGCGGTCCCCTGCCGGCTGGGACCTCACAGATGTAGAAAATACATTTGGACCAAAGGGAGAGGGAAGTCGGGAGAGACAAAATAGGGATATGTGATTAACAGATACAGACCACTATATATAAAACAGATAAACAAGGATAGATACAGCACAAGGAATTAAAGGCATTATCTTGTAATAAGCTGTAGTGGAGTCTAACCTGCAAACACACTGAATCACTTTGCTGTCCAGGTCAGAAAACGTTTTGAAATCTGCTTTGTAGCTGTGTTGTGAGGATTAAGTGGTTTGACGTTGGTGAAACTTTTTGTCACAATACCCACTCCCCCCAATAGGCAGTCCATAGCTGCAGCTGTAATTGTAAGCTGATGAAATCGGCTGTTACATGCGATGTTTGGAAGATTAAGGAGATATTTTAGTGACATAACCTGCCCTCTTGGAGGTGAGAAGCCGTGTTACCCGGTAAATTCCTCTCCAGCACTCATTAGCAGTGACTTGGCGCACATCTCCTAACCTCTCTGGCCCGTCCTCACGTGTAAAGTGGAAGAAGAAACGCCAAGACTAAAGGTTTGCCTTGAAGCTTCCATGTGGACTACTCAAAAGAGCTTGCTAGACTTTACTTCTCTCCTTTCCTCCCAATCCAACGGCGGAGTCATCGAACAACCCCTCCAACAATAACCCCGGGAAGCCAGAAGGACTGAAAACCGTGGCAAAGCGGGCGATGCGATTGTGACCGATGCGCCGGTGTCGAAAGGGTAGTGGAGCGACGAGCGACCGCTCGGATTTCCCAAACCTTTCCCGGCTCAGCAATACGAAGACCGGTGACCAGCGGAGGTCGCGGAGGCCGAGCGATCACCCCGGCAACAGCGCCTTCCGGTCTGTTCGGCCCCGTCGACTTCCGGTTCCGGGTCTTGCGCCACTGCCAGGCGACGGGCTGCCGGGTTCCGGGAGGAGGGAGGTGGCGGGGGCTTGACGTCGGCGGCCTCCGCGTCTGCACCCGGGGCTCGGCGCAGCCATGGAGAGCGGAGGGCGGCCCTCGCTGGGCCAGGTCATCCTCCTGGGCACTAGCTCTGTCGTCACCGCAGTCCTGTACTCCGTGTACCGGCAGAAGGCCCAGGTCGCCCGAGAGCTCAAGGTCAGTGCTGGAACCCGCCTGGCCTCAAGCCGGTCACCCTGCCCGGGGTCGTGGGGAGCCCCCGAATCGCCGTGAGCCGTTCCACCCTCGGAGAAGATCCAAGAAGGAAACGGGCTCCGGGAGGGGGTCCGAGGAGCTAGGAGCTAGGCAGAAGAGCTAGGATCAAGAGTTCGGGTCTCGTGAAAACTGCTTCACTTTCTCCTAAGCCCCTCTTCTTACTCAGAGTGAATCTTGAGTTCATTACTTTATTGACAAATCTTTATTGAACACCTGCTGTGCTCTAGGAACTGAGCGTGGGTAGAACAGACGGAAATTCCTGCCCTCATGGAGATTATATTCTAGTCCACCCAGACAGTAAACAAGTCAGGCACATGGGGATAAAAACTAAAGAGTTGTGCAGGAAAGAGAGGAACTGAAATGTTGGAGAAAGGGAGATATGCTCTTGGATTTGAGGCAGGTGGTGCAGGTGTCTGGGAGGGAACAGCAAAATACAGAGGCCGTAAATTTGCCCACTAGGTCACCGGTCAGCTCCTTGCTTCTACAGGCTCTGTCTTTTTATATTATGGCCATTTCGAAAAATAACGCTCACTTTCCTAATGCAGCACTTGACAATTTACACAGCATCTTGGCTCTAGTTTTTCTTCACAGTAATTTCTTGAGGTGGATAGAATGATGCCTCCCGATTGCCAGTCAAGAAATCGAGACTCTGAGGAAACGTCTGTACAGTGCTCGCTTGGAAATTAAACTTAGGTCTTTCGATTCTGAGCATAGGAGTTTTTCTTTTTTTTTTTGCTTGACCACATAGCTCTACTGTAAATATGTGAGTGGCTTGTGAGAGATGAGCCTCATTAGTATAGACATAGGATCTTATATTTCCTTCTAGGTTCTAACTCAGGGCTTAACCAAGAGTAGACAATAAATATTTGTGGATCTGTTTTGGCTGAAATTTCTTTTTCTTTTTGTTAATTAGCTAAGTAATTTTTGGCTACGCTGTGTCTTCGATGCCATGCCAGGCTTTCTCTCCTTGCCACAGACTGGGGATACTCTCCCGTTGTGGTGTGCAGGCTTCTCACTGCAGTGACTTCCCTAGTTGTGGAGTGCAGGCTCTTGAGCATGGGTTCAGTTGCCTTGGGACATGTGGAATCTTCCTGGATCCGGGATCAGACCCCTGTCTTCTGCATTGACAGGTAGATTCTTAACCACTGGACCACCAGGGAAGTCCTGGCTGAAATTTCATAATACAGCTGTTAGGGCTTACTTTGACATTTCGTTGGAAGGCTGATGCCTCAACTTGACAAGCTTCATTACCATCAGATACTGTGCGTTAAGACCTTAGAAACAAATGAGTGAAATCTCTGGTATGGTTTTGGAATCTGCTGGGAATGTACCTAGTTACCAAGGAGTTGAATTTATGGTATGAATAAATTCATACCATATGGTGAGATTCCAGCTGCCTTCTTACTTATTTACTTAAGTCACTCCGGCGATTGGCTATGATTGTAATTTATACCTCAGTTTCTGACTCTGAATCAGAAATGATGTTGACTTCAAGTTGGCTTGAGATGGTATCCTTTGAAGCATTGGACACTCCAGGAGCCATCTTTGGGTGAACTTAAAAGCTTTGCCAATTAGTCCCTCAATGAGGATGAAATAAATAGCCCCCTCCTGTACCTGAGGCTCTGTTTTCTCAATCAGATTACAAAACTTCTGGAGTAGGGATGCCTCCCGATTGCCAGTCAAGAAATCGAGACTCTGAGGAAACGTCTGTACAGTGCTCGCTTGGAAATTAAACTTAGGTCTTTCGATTCTGAGCATAGGAGTTTTTCTTTTTTTTTTTGCTTGACCACATAGCTCTACTGTAAATATGTGAGTGGCTTGTGAGAGATGAGCCTCATTAGTATAGACATAGGATCTTATATTTCCTTCTAGGTTCTAACTCAGGGCTTAACCAAGAGTAGACAATAAATATTTGTGGATCTGTTTTGGCTGAAATTTCTTTTTCTTTTTGTTAATTAGCTAAGTAATTTTTGGCTACGCTGTGTCTTCGATGCCATGCCAGGCTTTCTCTCCTTGCCACAGACTGGGGATACTCTCCCGTTGTGGTGTGCAGGCTTCTCACTGCAGTGACTTCCCTAGTTGTGGAGTGCAGGCTCTTGAGCATGGGTTCAGTTGCCTTGGGACATGTGGAATCTTCCTGGATCCGGGATCAGACCCCTGTCTTCTGCATTGACAGGTAGATTCTTAACCACTGGACCACCAGGGAAGTCCTGGCTGAAATTTCATAATACAGCTGTTAGGGCTTACTTTGACATTTCGTTGGAAGGCTGATGCCTCAACTTGACAAGCTTCATTACCATCAGATACTGTGCGTTAAGACCTTAGAAACAAATGAGTGAAATCTCTGGTATGGTTTTGGAATCTGCTGGGAATGTACCTAGTTACCAAGGAGTTGAATTTATGGTATGAATAAATTCATACCATATGGTGAGATTCCAGCTGCCTTCTTACTTATTTACTTAAGTCACTCCGGAAGCGATTGGCTATGATTGTAATTTATACCTCAGTTTCTGACTCTGAATCAGAAATGATGTTGACTTCAAGTTGGCTTGAGATGGTATCCTTTGAAGCATTGGACACTCCAGGAGCCATCTTTGGGTGAACTTAAAAGCTTTGCCAATTAGTCCCTCAATGAGGATGAAATAAATAGCCCCCTCCTGTACCTGAGGCTCTGTTTTCTCAATCAGATTACAAAACTTCTGGAGTAGGCTTTGTGTCTTATCTTTTTGCATCTCTCCTAGTGATATGAATGCATGTTTATGGCATACCTGCTGTACTGTTAGGAAGAGATCAAGCTGCCTTCAGTTTTTTTTGTTTTTTTGTTTTTTTTGGGTGGGGGTCGTATTGGGGAGGGAGGGGAGAGGGCGGGCCACTTCTATTGGTCTTTCATTTCTCTATTTTCATCCATCTTTGTTCTTCGGCTCCTGTGGGCCTCCCATCACGGTGGTGTCTGTCGTTGCAGAGCGCCAGCTCTGGGCGCATGTGCTCCAGAGCTCCAGCGCTCCGGCTCGGTAATTGGACACATCGGTCCAGCCGCTCCGCGGCACGTGGGATCTTCCCAGGCCAGGGCTCGAACCGGCGCCCCTTGCACTGCAAGGCGGTGTCCTTACCCACTGCGCCACCAGGGGAAGCCCTGCCTTCAGTTTTGATGTTCAGTCGTGTCCCCGACTCTGCAACCCCATGAACTGCAGCACTCCAGGCTTCCCTGTCCATCACTGTTTCCCTGAGTTTGTTCAGACATGTCCATTGAGTCAGCGATGCCATCCAACCATTTCATCCTCTGTTGTCCCCTTCTCTTGCCCTCGTCGTTCTCAGTATTAGCACCAGTGAGTCGGCTCTGGTATGCAAATTGTTAGTAGCTTTAATAATGTCATCGTAATGACTGAAAATGAAAAGGAGTGACTGGTTAATTGGAAGTAGAGTATAAGTGGCACCCCTATTTGCAGGTGACAGAAACAAGGTGCCTGTTTATATGGTGAAGTTTGGGGACACAGCTCTGGGATCTGATTCTCCATAGTTTCTTTCCTGTCTGATTACCTTATTCTTTTTGGTGGGGGGGATGGAGGGGGGCGGGCGGACCACTTCTATTGGTCTTTCATTTATCTATTTTCATCTATCTTTGTTCTTTGGCCCGTGTGGGCCTCCCATCGCGGTGGCCTCTGTCGTCTCAGAGCACTGGCTCTGGGTGCATGTGCTCCAGAGCTCCGGCTCGGTAATTGGACACATCGGTCCAGCCACTCTGCAGCATGTGGGATCCTCCCAGGCCAGGGGTTGAACCAGCGCCCCTTGCACTGCCAGGCGGTGTCCTTACCCACTGCACCACCAGGGAAGCCCCCCTTATGCTTTCAATGTGAAAAACAGTCTCTTTTTCTTTACTTGTTTGAGGATGTCAATATTCAACAGTCAATTCAGTGTGCTGTTTCCACTTAGGAGCTAAAAGAATCCACCTGGGTGAAGACTTAAAGAATATTCTTTCAGAAGCTCCAGGAAAGTGTGTGCCTTATGCTGTTATTGAAGGTTTGTTTACTTTTTGTAAAATGAAAAATCACTTTTCCAGAAGTTTGATAAAGATTTTCTTGGCTAATGTTGAGGGCCCTTGGTAGCCTTGGGGCAGGGGTTTAGAACTTGGACTTCGGGTCAGGAAGACCTGGGTTACAGTTGTGTGATCTTGAGGAATTTACACAACCTTTCGAACTTCCATTGCCCCATCTCTAAAATATACTTTGAAAGTGAAAGTTGATCTGAAAATGAAAGTCTTTCACGTGTCCCCGACTCTGCAACCCCATGAACTGCAGCACTCCAGGCTTCCCTGTCCATCACTGTTTCCCTGAGTTTGTTCAGACATGTCCATTGAGTCAGCGATGCCATCCAACCATTTCATCCTCTGTTGTCCCCTTCTCTTGCCCTCGTCGTTCTCAGTATTAGCACCAGTGAGTCGGCTCTGGTATGCAAATTGTTAGTAGCTTTAATAATGTCATCGTAATGACTGAAAATGAAAAGGAGTGACTGGTTAATTGGAAGTAGAGTATAAGTGGCACCCCTATTTGCAGGTGACAGAAACAAGGTGCCTGTTTATATGGTGAAGTTTGGGGACACAGCTCTGGGATCTGATTCTCCATAGTTTCTTTCCTGTCTGATTACCTTATTCTTTTTGGTGGGGGGGATGGAGGGGGGCGGACCACTTCTATTGGTCTTTCATTTATCTATTTTCATCTATCTTTGTTCTTTGGCCCGTGTGGGCCTCCCATCGCGGTGGCCTCTGTCGTCTCAGAGCACTGGCTCTGGGTGCATGTGCTCCAGAGCTCCGGCTCGGTAATTGGACACATCGGTCCAGCCACTCTGCAGCATGTGGGATCCTCCCAGGCCAGGGGTTGAACCAGCGCCCCTTGCACTGCCAGGCGGTGTCCTTACCCACTGCACCACCAGGGAAGCCCCCCTTATGCTTTCAATGTGAAAAACAGTCTCTTTTTCTTTACTTGTTTGAGGATGTCAATATTCAACAGTCAATTCAGTGTGCTGTTTCCACTTAGGGAGCTAAAAGAATCCACCTGGGTGAAGACTTAAAGAATATTCTTTCAGAAGCTCCAGGAAAGTGTGTGCCTTATGCTGTTATTGAAGGTTTGTTTACTTTTTGTAAAATGAAAAATCACTTTTCCAGAAGTTTGATAAAGATTTTCTTGGCTAATGTTGAGGGCCCTTGGTAGCCTTGGGGCAGGGGTTTAGAACTTGGACTTCGGGTCAGGAAGACCTGGGTTACAGTTGTGTGATCTTGAGGAATTTACACAACCTTTCGAACTTCCATTGCCCCATCTCTAAAATATACTTTGAAAGTGAAAGTTGATCTGAAAATGAAAGTCTTTCAGTTGTATACCCACCTGGCTCCTCTGTACATTTAATTCTCTGGACAAGAATACTGGAGTGGGTAGCCACTTGAGCCCGAGTCTCCTGCCTTGCAGGCAAATTCTTTACCGTCTGAGCCTCCAGGGAAGTCCCGGATCTACTTTATATGGCGGTTATAACACTGAAATGATGTGATCCATGTAAACTGTTTAGCCGAGGGCCCACAAAGCATAACTTGTGGTGAGAACATTTTCATCATTTTGATTAAGCTAACTCCAATTAAAAACAAAAGTCTAAATGATTTTAAACAGAACAGTCCTTCAGAAATAAAATAATTTGTTTCCATTTAGGAGCTGTTCGATCTGTTAAAGAAACACTGAACAGCCAGTTTGTGGAAAACTGCAAGGGGGTGATTCAGCGCCTGACGCTTCAGGAGCACAAGATGGTGTGGAACCGGACCACCCACCTCTGGTGCGTATCTGCGCCCCGGGACCCAGACCTCAGAGACAGTCAGTCGCGGTGCTGGCGTCCTGGTCCTGTTTCCTGAGACAGGGCAGAGACCCGTCTCTCAGTGCCGCTAATCTACTCGCGTGTGTGGTCTAATGACCTCTGCCACTGCCGTCTCCTAGGCGTCTTGCCCCAGTGCAGATTCCTGGGCTCCGGTCCAGATCTGCCGAGATAATTTCCAAGAGAGGGGACCTGGGGTCTGGATGTGTGCACTAAGGTTTGAGACACACTGGTTTATGGCATGGATTAATGATTTTCAGTACTCCATGCTGTAACACGAAGTACTGTTTTTCCACCTGATTGTGGAGGGGTTCTGTTTTGCATTTTAAATTTTATTTTAAGTTTTATTGTGGTAAGGATGCTTAGCCTGCGATCTCCCCTTTGAACAAAATTATAAGTGCTGCAGTTCCGGACCATTAACTACAGGCACAAGGTCGTACAGCAGATTTCAAAATCACTTTTCCAGAGAAAGGCTTCCTTGGTAGCCTTGGGGCAGGGGTTTAGAACTTGGACTTCGGGTCAGGAAGACCTGGGTTACAGTTGTGTGATCTTGAGGAATTTACACAACCTTTCGAACTTCCATTGCCCCATCTCTAAAATATACTTTGAAAGTGAAAGTTGATCTGAAAATGAAAGTCTTTCAGTTGTATACCCACCTGGCTCCTCTGTACATTTAATTCTCTGGACAAGAATACTGGAGTGGGTAGCCACTTGAGCCCGAGTCTCCTGCCTTGCAGGCAAATTCTTTACCGTCTGAGCCTCCAGGGAAGTCCCGGATCTACTTTATATGGCGGTTATAACACTGAAATGATGTGATCCATGTAAACTGTTTAGCCGAGGGCCCACAAAGCATAACTTGTGGTGAGAACATTTTCATCATTTTGATTAAGCTAACTCCAATTAAAAACAAAAGTCTAAATGATTTTAAACAGAACAGTCCTTCAGAAATAAAATAATTTGTTTCCATTTAGGAGCTGTTCGATCTGTTAAAGAAACACTGAACAGCCAGTTTGTGGAAAACTGCAAGGGGGTGATTCAGCGCCTGACGCTTCAGGAGCACAAGATGGTGTGGAACCGGACCACCCACCTCTGGTGCGTATCTGCGCCCCGGGACCCAGACCTCAGAGACAGTCAGTCGCGGTGCTGGCGTCCTGGTCCTGTTTCCTGAGACAGGGCAGAGACCCGTCTCTCAGTGCCGCTAATCTACTCGCGTGTGTGGTCTAATGACCTCTGCCACTGCCGTCTCCTAGGCGTCTTGCCCCAGTGCAGATTCCTGGGCTCCGGTCCAGATCTGCCGAGATAATTTCCAAGAGAGGGGACCTGGGGTCTGGATGTGTGCACTAAGGTTTGAGACACACTGGTTTATGGCATGGATTAATGATTTTCAGTACTCCATGCTGTAACACGAAGTACTGTTTTTCCACCTGATTGTGGAGGGGTTCTGTTTTGCATTTTAAATTTTATTTTAAGTTTTATTGTGGTAAGGATGCTTAGCCTGCGATCTCCCCTTTGAACAAAATTATAAGTGCTGCAGTTCCGGACCATTAACTACAGGCACAAGGTCGTACAGCAGATTTCAAACTCACTTGTCTTGCAGAACGGAAACTGTGTACCCGTGAACATCAGCTCCCCACGTTCTTCTTCCCTCAGCCCCTGGTGCCCACTGCTGTACCTGCTTCTGTGCGTCTGACTGCTTCAGATGCCTCGTGCTGGTGGAGTCCTGCCGTCTCTGTCCTTCTGGGACTGCCTTGGGTCACTTTGCTCGGTGCCCTCCAGGCTCACCCATGTTGTCACATGTGGCAAGATTCCCGTTTTTTTTCTTCCTTTTTTAAGGCTGAATAGTATTCCCTTGTATGGATATGCCACATTTTCTCTCTTCACTCATCCATAGACATTAACGTTGTTTCTGGCTTGGCTGTTGTGAAGAAGCAGTGCACACGGGAGCCAGATCTCTCTTGCAGATCCCGACTTTAGTTCTTTTTGATATATGCTCTCTGGGTCCCATGGCAGTTCTAGCTTTAAGTTTTAGGGGGAATTTATTTAAGATAAAAATCCAGCTGTCTTGCAGGGGCAAAGGGAGGTGGACTACAGTGATCCCGCGATGGCTTAGTTGCCCCCTGGGATCGCCAGAGAACTGGAAAGTCCGTGCTTCGGTCGTCTGAGGCCCTGGACCATTGTGGCCTCAGCTGTCCTCTTCCTCTCTCTCACTGTCTTCTGGCAGTGAGGTGGTCTCCACCCTGGTCTGGCTGGGAGCTATCTGCCCTGCTTTCATTTATCTTGAGTTCTCATTCTTGTAGGAACGACTATTCCAAGATCATTCACCAAAGGACCAACACGGTGCCCTTTGACCTGGTGCCCCACGAGGAGGGCGTGGCTGTGGCCGTGCGCGTGCTGAAGCCCCTGGACTCGGTGGACCTGGGCCTGGAGACCGTGTACGAGAAGTTCCACCCCTCCGTCCAGTCCTTCACGGACGTCATCGGCCACTACATCAGCGGGGAGCGGCCCAAGGGCATCCAGGAGACCGAGGAGATGCTGAAGGTGGGGGCCACCCTCACAGGGGTGGGCGAGCTGGTCCTGGACAACAGCTCCGTCCGCCTGCAGCCCCCCAAGCAGGGCATGCAGTACTACCTGAGCAGCCAGGACTTCGACAGCCTGCTGCAGCGCCAGGAGTCCAGCGTCCGGCTCTGGAAGGTCCTGATGCTGGTGTTCGGCTTCGCCACGTGCGCCACCCTCTTCTTCATCCTCCGCAGGCAGTACCTGCAGCGGCGGGAGCGGCTGCGCCTCCAGCAGAGGGAGGAGGAGTTCCGGGAGCAGGAGGCCCAGATGCTGAGCCGCGCCAGGCCCGAGGCCCGGGAGAGCCTGAAGAGTGCCTGCGTCGTGTGCCTGAGCAACTTCCGGTCGTGTGTCTTCCTGGAATGTGGGCACGTGTGCGCCTGCACGGAGTGCTACCGCGCCTTGCCGGAGCCCAAGAGGTGCCCGATCTGCAGGCAGGAGATCAGCCGCGTGGTGCCCTTGTACAACAGCTGATGGCCGCGAGGCCCGCTGGGAGACCTGGGGGGCCGGGAGGGGCCCGCCTCCCCTTCAGGGCTGTTGATCTCCAGGCCGTTATGGGGCCAGGTGAGGGCGTGTGGCTGAGAGGAGCGCACTGCTCGGGCGCCGGAGTCGGTGGCCTCCAGCTTTCTGTCCCGTTGTCCTCTCTCTTTTTGGGGAGGCGTTGGTCCCTCTGGAGTTGGGCCTTGAACAGTGACTGGCCAGAGGGGAGGCAAAGTTTCCTTAAGGAGCTTCCTCTTAGGAGACTGTGGTAATCTTCCTCCCCGTTGCTCACACCCCAGGAAAAAGTCGTCAGACTGGACATGCCACTTGAGTCCCTTTCCCTCTCCTGCTGGGCTCCTCTGTGTGTGCGACAGGACGAGAGGAAGTGAAATCCAGCCCCTGTCCTTTGCCTCACAGGCTGGGACTCTGGTCAGAGGAGGCAGAGAGGTCATTGGCAGGGGCACTTGGAACGGTGCCCATTCAGTGAACCCCCCTGGCGGTGAGGATGGGGCAGCCCTCCCGGGGCCACCAGAGCCTGCGTCCCACCCTGACTTGGAACTGTGAGGCCTGAGTGGGCTGAGGACTGGCTCTGGTTTTCTCTGCCTGAGGTGAGCCTGAATGACCTCACCCACAAAGGAAGCAATAAGGACACAGCCACTGCAACCTGGGGCTTTCTCAGCTCCTCTCCGAGGCTCGCACCAAGGAAGAGTAGCAGCCAGCATCCCGCGTGCCGGGCCTTGTCCAGGCTACCCCTGACCCCGCTGGTGGAAAGTCACGTCCCTGGGGTGTCGTCACACCGCCCCTTCCCTCAGCACCCTTCCCCCCTCCCCTGTGCCGCTTGAGTGTGTTGAGTGTGGAGAAGGGGCGAGCCTCTCTCAGCCTCTGAGTGTCCAGGGTCCCTAAGGTCACGTGCACACTTTCCCCTCCCCCATTCCTGGCTTTGGGTATCCATGCCCCCAGCCTCTTTTGTGCCGGGGAAGGGGGGGTGCTCTCAGGGGGCCTACACCAGCTCTATGCAGTGTCCAGCGTGGACCGCACTAATAAAACACCTTGTAACCCAGTGCTAGCCTGTTGTTTGGACAGGAGTTGAGTGAGTGGCTGGGCGGAGGCTTCCATGGCTGCAGCGTGGTCTGGGGCTCCCCCTGGTGGGTGCAGCTGGATGATGCTGAAACAGAGGGGTGGGATGGGGGAGTCTGGCTAGCCCGAGAGAGGCTGCCCAGGAGATGTGCCTGGAGGTCCCGTCTGAACTCACCCAGAGTTGTCTTCAAAGACATGTGTCCTGACACACTGAACACAGGCCGTGAGATTTCCCTGTTGAGAGAAGGGGACAGGTGGGTATTGGGACACTGACAAATGCAGCAGGTGCTCTTTCTGACTTTAATTTCAAAGTGAGTAGATGCTCACATGACCCTGCAGGCTCTCATGGTGTCTCATCCTGCAGACAAGGAAGCCAGGCTGGAGGGGCAATGTTAACGGGGTCAGAAGCAGGAAGGCAGGTGGTCCACGTTTAAGCTCCGAGCCCGTTGCCCCGTCTCCTGGAAAACCCTCCTGGAGGAGACGGCAGACTGGTGAGCACCCACGTGCCCAGTGAGTCCTGTCCAGGGAGGTGCCCATTCGTGAACCCCTGGCTGAGGATGGGGCAGCCCTCCCGGGGCCACCAGAGCCTGCGTCCCACCCTGACTTGGAACTGTGAGGCCTGAGTGGGCTGAGGACTGGCTCTGGTTTTCTCTGCCTGAGGTGAGCCTGAATGACCTCACCCACAAAGGAAGCAATAAGGACACAGCCACTGCAACCTGGGGCTTTCTCAGCTCCTCTCCGAGGCTCGCACCAAGGAAGAGTAGCAGCCAGCATCCCGCGTGCCGGGCCTTGTCCAGGCTACCCCTGACCCCGCTGGTGGAAAGTCACGTCCCTGGGGTGTCGTCACACCGCCCCTTCCCTCAGCACCCTTCCCCCCTCCCCTGTGCCGCTTGAGTGTGTTGAGTGTGGAGAAGGGGCGAGCCTCTCTCAGCCTCTGAGTGTCCAGGGTCCCTAAGGTCACGTGCACACTTTCCCCTCCCCCATTCCTGGCTTTGGGTATCCATGCCCCCAGCCTCTTTTGTGCCGGGGAAGGGGGGGTGCTCTCAGGGGGCCTACACCAGCTCTATGCAGTGTCCAGCGTGGACCGCACTAATAAAACACCTTGTAACCCAGTGCTAGCCTGTTGTTTGGACAGGAGTTGAGTGAGTGGCTGGGCGGAGGCTTCCATGGCTGCAGCGTGGTCTGGGGCTCCCCCTGGTGGGTGCAGCTGGATGATGCTGAAACAGAGGGGTGGGATGGGGGAGTCTGGCTAGCCCGAGAGAGGCTGCCCAGGAGATGTGCCTGGAGGTCCCGTCTGAACTCACCCAGAGTTGTCTTCAAAGACATGTGTCCTGACACACTGAACACAGGCCGTGAGATTTCCCTGTTGAGAGAAGGGGACAGGTGGGTATTGGGACACTGACAAATGCAGCAGGTGCTCTTTCTGACTTTAATTTCAAAGTGAGTAGATGCTCACATGACCCTGCAGGCTCTCATGGTGTCTCATCCTGCAGACAAGGAAGCCAGGCTGGAGGGGCAATGTTAACGGGGTCAGAAGCAGGAAGGCAGGTGGTCCACGTTTAAGCTCCGAGCTGTTGCAGTCTCCTGACCCTCCTGCTCACCAGCGGTGGGGCACATTCCCATGATGCTCAGGGACACCCCACAAAATGCTGTTCCCTGCATCAGTGGAGGGGACCATGCTGTGGAGGAGACGGCAGACTGGTGAGCACCCACGTGCCCAGTGAGTCCTGTCCAGGGAGGTGTTAGGCCCCTGGCTTTACGTTTAGGGGCTGGGGTCGGGCGCGGGATGAGAGACAGGTGGGGCTGACCTCCAAGCATCTCAAGAGCATCTGCCCTCCTCCTGTGTCCCTTATGCAGACACTTTGAAAGAGGGTCCCGGTTTTGAGGGTGAATGCACTGCCCTTGGGTGGGGTGGGTGGCAGAGGAGGGTCACGTGTTAACCTGTCAAGAGTTCAGCACTTGCCATGCCTTTCGTGAGTCAATCTGATCAAGCGATTGAAGGCAGAGAAGGCGGCCTGCTCTTCCCCCAGCCCGACTCGTACCCTGGGCAGACCAGTTCTGTCTCGAGTGCTTCTCCACAGAGTCTAGGTGCCCGTGGTGGGAGACACGAGCAGCACACCGTCCCCGCCTCGGTGACAGCTGGTTGGGAGCGTGAGCATACACGCACCTGGAATCCAGGTCTGACGTCCGTACCTGGTCCTAGCCTGGCTGGACTGAGACTGCCCCACGTTCTCCGACATGCCGCTTCCCTCCTTTTCTTTAAGGAGCTCCTCTCCAACAGGGTTGAAGAGGCTTAAACTGATCTGTGGGGTAGAGGCTGGAGGTGGCAGTGACTTGGGAAGAAGGAACTAACTGTGGGATTGTTGTGCATTTCATGTCAACACGTAAGTTCACCCACTTGAATTCTACGCAGACAGCATTGGGCCAGGATTGTCTTGAGTAATTGCTCCTGGTGTTTTGAAATCCTGTGTGAGGCACTTGATAGGGGCTAAGGCTTGCAGTCCAACAAAGTGGGTATTGTTCCTCCATTGTACAGATGAGAATAGATAGGTCCAGTAGGGTTACTGTTTACCTACAGCCAGGCGTCATCAGAAACCTGGCAACTTTAATTTCAAAGTGAGTAGATGCTCACATGACCCTGCAGGCTCTCATGGTGTCTCATCCTGCAGACAAGGAAGCCAGGCTGGAGGGGCAATGTTAACGGGGTCAGAAGCAGGAAGGCAGGTGGTCCACGTTTAAGCTCCGAGCTGTTGCAGTCTCCTGACCCTCCTGCTCACCAGCGGTGGGGCACATTCCCATGATGCTCAGGGACACCCCACAAAATGCTGTTCCCTGCATCAGTGGAGGGGACCATGCTGTGGAGGAGACGGCAGACTGGTGAGCACCCACGTGCCCAGTGAGTCCTGTCCAGGGAGGTGTTAGGCCCCTGGCTTTACGTTTAGGGGCTGGGGTCGGGCGCGGGATGAGAGACAGGTGGGGCTGACCTCCAAGCATCTCAAGAGCATCTGCCCTCCTCCTGTGTCCCTTATGCAGACACTTTGAAAGAGGGTCCCGGTTTTGAGGGTGAATGCACTGCCCTTGGGTGGGGTGGGTGGCAGAGGAGGGTCACGTGTTAACCTGTCAAGAGTTCAGCACTTGCCATGCCTTTCGTGAGTCAATCTGATCAAGCGATTGAAGGCAGAGAAGGCGGCCTGCTCTTCCCCCAGCCCGACTCGTACCCTGGGCAGACCAGTTCTGTCTCGAGTGCTTCTCCACAGAGTCTAGGTGCCCGTGGTGGGAGACACGAGCAGCACACCGTCCCGCCTCGGTGACAGCTGGTTGGGAGCGTGAGCATACACGCACCTGGAATCCAGGTCTGACGTCCGTACCTGGTACTAGCCTGGCTGGACTGAGACTGCCCCACGTTCTCCGACATGCCGCTTCCCTCCTTTTCTTTAAGGAGCTCCTCTCCAACAGGGTTGAAGAGGCTTAAACTGATCTGTGGGGTAGAGGCTGGAGGTGGCAGTGACTTGGGAAGAAGGAACTAACTGTGGGATTGTTGTGCATTTCATGTCAACACGTAAGTTCACCCACTTGAATTCTACGCAGACAGCATTGGGCCAGGATTGTCTTGAGTAATTGCTCCTGGTGTTTTGAAATCCTGTGTGAGGCACTTGATAGGGGCTAAGGCTTGCAGTCCAACAAAGTGGGTATTGTTCCCTCCATTGTACAGATGAGAATAGATAGGTCCAGTAGGGTTACTGTTTACCTACAGCCAGGCGTCATCAGAAACCTGGCAATGTTAGGCTCTTCAGATGTCCGGTATGTTTGTAAGATTTGGGGTGAACCAGTAGTGGGGGGCTGTATAACCCCGTTTGGAGCTGATGCGATTTGCTCAGGGACGACAAGATCTGACTATAAAGCCCTTTGCCTTTAAATCACGTTGAACCTGAAAAGTTAAGAAGGAAAACTGTCCAAGAAACAAGTGAGTATTACAGACACACAATGTTTTCGAAGCCAGTCAGCACTTTGAGAATTGCATCACCCCTGGTTTTCCAGATGGTGGGTGGAGGCATATCCTTGTGGAGTAGGAGTCAGAAGGCCGGTCCTTGGAGGCCTAATTCGTTCAGGATTATGATGGAAAATTCGAAAGGAAACAACACGACAAACTAGGCCGACCTCTGATATCTTTTGCAACCCTGGTCCTGGCCTGAGTATGGACGGATCTGACGTGACTGATGGCGCAGGGCCTTGGGGATGCTCAGAGGAAAAGCTGTCAGGTAGTATCCTTGGCATTTATTCATCCCAGAAGCATTTGCTAAATGTATAGTCTGTGCCTGGGGATTCAGAAATGAATATAATGCAGTGTCTGCCCTCAAAGAGCTCAAAGTTGTCTTTTAAAGTGGCCTAACTGTTTGAAAATGAGTAAGCCCTACAGATGTGCGGGTGATGGCTGTTGGAGTGCATTTGGTTCACAGAGTATTGGAGCTGGGAGGGCCTTTGAGACTGGCCTGGTCAGAGCAGATTCCGTTCAAAATACAGCGACCAAGGGCAGGGTGTCATTGCTCAAGGGAAGCGGAGCAGAGAACACCCACCCCACAGATCGTTCTAATAGAATAATCTATTAGAAACACCAATCTGACCATGCGCCGTCTCTGCCTGAAGCCCTTCCCCAGGCTCCCTGTCACCTCCAGGCTCAAGCCCTGGGTCCTCTAAGGAATCCAGAGGTGTGCAACCCAGCCCTAGCCATCTCGCCAGGCCTCTCGCCATCCGTCTCACACCTGTGGATCCAGTCTCTGAGCTTTGTTAAACACACCTGCTATCCCTGCCTCCTTGCCTATGCAATTGCTGAGCCTTGCCCTTGGCATTCTGGTCCTTTCTTCACCTTGCCAACGTCTCCTCACCCTTTAAAACTCAATGTTAGGTGTGTCTTTCAGAAACCCCCCTCTGATCCTCTCCACCTAGGTGCCTTGAGGTGCCCCTCCTCTGAGATGCCATAATCCAGTCCTCCTGTTCTTGCTCTGGGCCATCTTGCCTGTGGGTCAGGCAGGAACTGTATCTTATTTCCTGCTTTTTATACAAATTGAACAGAAAACTGTCCAAGAAACAAGTGAGTTTTCCAGATTGGTGCATCACCCTGGTTTTCCAGATGGTGGGTGGAGGCATATCCTTGTGGAGTAGGAGTCAGAAGGCCGGTCCTTGGAGGCCTAATTCGTTCAGGATTATGATGGAAAATTCGAAGGAAACAACACGACAAACTAGGCCGACCTCTGATATCTTTTGCAACCCTGGTCCTGGCCTGAGTATGGACGGATCTGGCGTGACTGATGGCGCAGGGCCTTGGGGATGCTCAGAGGAAAAGCTGTCAGGTAGTATCCTTGGCATTTATTCATCCCAGAAGCATTTGCTAAATGTATAGTCTGTGCCTGGGGATTCAGAAATGAATATAATGCAGTGTCTGCCCTCAAAGAGCTCAAAGTTGTCTTTTAAAGTGGCCTAACTGTTTGAAAATGAGTAAGCCCTACAGATGTGCGGGTGATGGCTGTTGGAGTGCATTTGGTTCACAGAGTATTGGAGCTGGGAGGGCCTTTGAGACTGGCCTGGTCAGAGCAGATTCCGTTCAAAATACAGCGACCAAGGGCAGGGTGTCATTGCTCAAGGGAAGCGGAGCAGAGAACACCCACCCCACAGATCGTTCTAATAGAATAATCTATTAGAAACACCAATCTGACCATGCGCCGTCTCTGCCTGAAGCCCTTCCCCAGGCTCCCTGTCACCTCCAGGCTCAAGCCCTGGGTCCTCTAAGGAATCCAGAGGTGTGCAACCCAGCCCTAGCCATCTCGCCAGGCCTCTCGCCATCCGTCTCACACCTGTGGATCCAGTCTCTGAGCTTTGTTAAACACACCTGCTATCCCTGCCTCCTTGCCTATGCAATTGCTGAGCCTTGCCCTTGGCATTCTGGTCCTTTCTTCACCTTGCCAACGTCTCCTCACCCTTTAAAACTCAATGTTAGGTGTGTCTTTCAGAAACCCCCCTCTGATCCTCTCCACCTAGGTGCCTTGAGGTGCCCCTCCTCTGAGATGCCATAATCCAGTCCTCCTGTTCTTGCTCTGGGCCATCTTGCCTGTGGGTCAGGCAGGAACTGTATCTTATTTCTGCTCCAGCACAAGTTTTTTAGGTGGTCACTCTACACTAATTAGAGCTCTCGTTAGGGCTTGCTCTTTGCTAGGGGTCTGCAAAAGCATGGATACGATTAATGTCATTTAATCCTCACTGTGACCTATGTGTTTGTATTCATCATACTTTAAAGAAAAGGCAATCAAGGCTCAGAGACGTCAAGTGTCTTGCTCAAACACCCAAGAAAGACAGGACTTAAGCTCAGGCAGTTGGACTCCAGAACCCAAGTTCTTAACCACTGAATGTACATGGAATGAATGACTAAACTAGTGAGTGAGCTGGTGAATGTGGAGCCAATTATCCTGGAAGGCTGCCCGTGGGAGTTGGTTTTTGGATCAGAGGTGAGAGCCATGGCTTGGTTTTAAGGAAGAAGAGAAGGGCCTCTGAGTGCCTGGAGCCAAGATGGATTGTGTGAGAGAACATCATGTACAACGACCTGCCCAGAGCTTTGAGGGCCCCACACAGGAACGTCAGGACCGCATTACTGGGTGGTGGTAAATGGTCTGGACTGGGAGCTGGCTTTCTCTCAGGTTCTGTTGCTGTGTGATCTTAGTGGAGTGGTGTAACCTCTCTGGGCTTCAGTGGCATCTATAAACGGAGCAGGCTGGATTAGGAGCACTCCAGGCTCTGCCATTTGCCTGTCTGACACAGCAAGTGGATGAAGAAGGTGCGGGGAGGCTTCAGCACCCTTCTCGGGCTGTTGTCTGAGACACGAGGACCCTCTTCAGCAGAGCTGCCTGCTGCAGCCTCAGGACCACGTTCCCTGAAAGCCGGGAGATCAGCACATTTCCTCCCTAATGAGATAGTGTTAACTTATCAATTTTGAATGAGATCAGTTTCCATGGGCGATGTCCTGAATTGCTCCCCAGAGCGCTCATTAGTCAGTTCTCTCGCAGCTGCTGTCTTATTGTTTCTCAGATGCCAGCCGAGGGACCTGGCACTTCCCTCCCCTGAGCAGGGGCATGTGAAGCCGAGCCAGGGTCATGAGCACTGGTCAGAGGAGCTGCCCAGGCCCGGGGGAGGGTTCTCCGCTCTGGACCTTTACCCTTTGTTTCTGCCAGAGCTGTGGCCTCATCTTCAGTGACTCAACTTCATATTCCCCTGGGATTGGGCTGTGACTCTGGAGGGCCGCAGCTAAACTCCACAAGTGCTTATTAAACACCTAGCACACCGGGCACTTTGCATCTTGAACCTGAATGGTCTCTAGGCTGGAGGCAGGGGGTCCATATGAGGTCATATAAATATAAATGTCTAAATTGCCGTAACTTCAGGCCTCCCACTCCCCTCATGGTCTTCCCTAGTGTTTAAGGTGCTTCATCGAATGGGGGCTTCATTCGTGCTTGCAGTTAAGTTGGCTCATTGTCGGCCTTCCTGCCCTTTCTTAACCCAGAGCTTGTGATGGGCGCCCTCTATTGCTGCAATTTCTAGCATGACCTCCAGGTGGCGCTGTGCTCTCATGATTGAGGCCCTCTGGAAACCTTGCAGGAGAAACCGAGGCTGCGCTTCCAAAGGCCAGTGCAATTTTCTCTCTCCTGAGGAATGGAAGAGAGGCCTGAGAGCAGAGCCTGAGAAGGACCTTAGGCGACTGATTCCAGATTCAGCTGGGCACAGGCTGGAAAGGGGGAAGCAGGAATGTTCTCTCTAGTTCCTTTCTTTCTCAGCCCAACACAGCAGGAAGCCGGGTGCAGATGTGAAATTACTGAGAATCCCAGAAAATTCAGGGGGGGAAAAGTCCCACATTTCTCGCCCTATAATTTTCCAGGCATTCACATCTTTAAATATACTAACCATGATTTCTTTCAACAAAAAATGAGGCATGCATAATGCATTGCACGTTCCTAAAATACCCAGATGACTTCACACTGGTAAAGGATGCTTAAAAAAATTGCATGGCATAGATTTTGATTTTTCTCCCCAGAAGCTTTTTCTCAGTGGAGAAATCCTGCTTCTCCCAGCCGGGCCTGCTCCTTGCTGTCCTCGCCTCTGTCCTGTCTTTGCCTTCTGCCCTCTCGCCTAGGTATCATATTTCTCTGTCCCCTTCTCTGTAAGGAGACAGAACTGTTAGCTACTTGACGGTCCTGCCTCTCGTCTGCCCTGTTTCTTGTCTTTGAGTGTGTGAAAGAGTTTCTTCCTCTTCCTGTGGCTCCATCTTCCTCTCTGAGGCTTTTTTAGTCTCTCCACTTCTGTTGGATTCCATCTGCTTCTGTGAGTCTGTCTTCACGTCTTTCTCTACCGCATCCGGCACCCTCCCTCCCGGACCTCTCTGCCCTCTTCCGGGTCCCCTGCTCAGTCCAGGGCATGGCAGGGCAGGGTGGGGAGGGCCTCTGGGCCCACGCTCTGCTGCTCCTCCAGCTTCTTCCCTTCCCTTCCTACTACACAGTAAGGTCCTAGGACTAGAAAGCCCTTCTCTCAGCCTCCCAGGCCCTGGAGGACTTTGGGCAGAGGAACTCACTGTGTGAGCTGTCCCCTGGTCTGCTGTCCCACTAAGTCTTATCCTAGTGACGCGTGCAGGGCTTCATTCGTGCTTGCAGTTAAGTTGGCTCATTGTCGGCCTTCCTGCCCTTTCTTAACCCAGAGCTTGTGATGGGCGCCCTCTATTGCTGCAATTTCTAGCATGACCTCCAGGTGGCGCTGTGCTCTCATGATTGAGGCCCTCTGGAAACCTTGCAGGAGAAACCGAGGCTGCGCTTCCAAAGGCCAGTGCAATTTTCTCTCTCCTGAGGAATGGAAGAGAGGCCTGAGAGCAGAGCCTGAGAAGGACCTTAGGCGACTGATTCCAGATTCAGCTGGGCACAGGCTGGAAAGGGGGAAGCAGGAATGTTCTCTCTAGTTCCTTTCTTTCTCAGCCCAACACAGCAGGAAGCCGGGTGCAGATGTGAAATTACTGAGAATCCCAGAAAATTCAGGGGGGGAAAAGTCCCACATTTCTCGCCCTATAATTTTCCAGGCATTCACATCTTTAAATATACTAACCATGATTTCTTTCAACAAAAAATGAGGCATGCATAATGCATTGCACGTTCCTAAAATACCCAGATGACTTCACACTGGTAAAGGATGCTTAAAAAAATTGCATGGCATAGATTTTGATTTTTCTCCCCAGAAGCTTTTTCTCAGTGGAGAAATCCTGCTTCTCCCAGCCGGGCCTGCTCCTTGCTGTCCTCGCCTCTGTCCTGTCTTTGCCTTCTGCCCTCTCGCCTAGGTATCATATTTCTCTGTCCCCTTCTCTGTAAGGAGACAGAACTGTTAGCTACTTGACGGTCCTGCCTCTCGTCTGCCCTGTTTCTTGTCTTTGAGTGTGTGAAAGAGTTTCTTCCTCTTCCTGTGGCTCCATCTTCCTCTCTGAGGCTTTTTTAGTCTCTCCACTTCTGTTGGATTCCATCTGCTTCTGTGAGTCTGTCTTCACGTCTTTCTCTCCCGCACCCGGCACCTTCCCTCCCAGACCTCTCTCTCCTCTTCCGGGTCCCCTGCTCAGTCCAGGGCATGGCAGGGCAGGGTGGGGAGGGCCTCTGGGCCCACGCTCTGCTGCTCCTCCAGCTTCTTCCCTTCCCTTCCTACTACACAGTAAGGTCCTAGGACTAGAAAGCCCTTCTCTCCAGCCTCCCAGGCCCTGGAGGACTTTGGGCAGAGGAACTCACTGTGTGAGCTGTCCCCTGGTCTGCTGTCCCACTAAGTCTTATCCTAGTGACGCTGTCAGCACCTCATCTCATGCTCACAGGGTCCCCTGGAGGCTGATCTGGTTATCCCCACTTTACAACTGAGAGGAGACCTGGCTCAGTGAAGTGACTGCCTGGAGGTCACGCAGGTAAGAAGCGGGTGGATCTGGGGTTGAACGTCTGATTTACCCTCATTTCACTTGCTCATCACCAGGTCCAGTGGACAGAGCTCTGAGCTGGTTGTCGGGAGGCCTGGGGTCTCGGTCCTGGCTCTGGTTCCAGGTGGGCAGCTCGCCTTCCTCCTTTGGGACTGACTTAAGACATCCCTCTCTGTCCTGCCAACCTTCCAGATGATCATGGTCACCAAATGATGTTGCATCTGTGGGACAGGGATGTGGTCGCCTAATGCTGTGTGGGAACCCAGGGGCACAGAGCCTCCATGCTGGGTATCTGGGCACAGAGGTCAATGGCCACATTGTTCTGCCCAGAGTTGAGCCCCCACAGGTCTGACCCTAGGCTTAGGGGAGACTCAGGCATAAAATTTCTTGTTTTTTTTTTTTTTTAAGATTTACTTATTTATTTATTTTGGGCGGGGTCGGGTTGGGGAGGGAGGGGAGCGGGCGGGCCACTTCTATTGGTCTTTCGTTTCTCTATTTTCATCCATCCTTGTTCTCTGGCTCCTGTGGGCCTCCCATCGCGGTGGCGTCTGTCGTTGCAGAGCACCGGCCCTGGGCGCATGCGCCCCAGAGCTCCAGCTCGGTGATTGGACACATCAGTCCAGCCGCTCCGCGGCACGTGGGATCTTCCCAGGCCAGGGATGGAACCGGCGCCCCTTGCACTGCAAGGCGGTGTCCTTATCCACTCTAGGGGGTCTGTTCCGCGCACCTTCCCTCCCAGACCTCTCTCTCTCTTCCGGGTCCCCTGCTCAGTCCAGGGCATGGCAGGGCAGGGTGGGGAGGGCCTCTGGGCCCACGCTCTGCTGCTCCTCCAGCTTCTTCCCTTCCCTTCCTACTACACAGTAAGGTCCTAGGACTAGAAAGCCCTTCTCTCCAGCCTCCCAGGCCCTGGAGGACTTTGGGCAGAGGAACTCACTGTGTGAGCTGTCCCCTGGTCTGCTGTCCCACTAAGTCTTATCCTAGTGACGCTGTCAGCACCTCATCTCATGCTCACAGGGTCCCCTGGAGGCTGATCTGGTTATCCCCACTTTACAACTGAGAGGAGACCTGGCTCAGTGAAGTGACTGCCTGGAGGTCACGCAGGTAAGAAGCGGGTGGATCTGGGGTTGAACGTCTGATTTACCCTCATTTCACTTGCTCATCACCAGGTCCAGTGGACAGAGCTCTGAGCTGGTTGTCGGGAGGCCTGGGGTCTCGGTCCTGGCTCTGGTTCCAGGTGGGCAGCTCGCCTTCCTCCTTTGGGACTGACTTAAGACATCCCTCTCTGTCCTGCCAACCTTCCAGATGATCATGGTCACCAAATGATGTTGCATCTGTGGGACAGGGATGTGGTCGCCTAATGCTGTGTGGGAACCCAGGGGCACAGAGCCTCCATGCTGGGTATCTGGGCACAGAGGTCAATGGCCACATTGTTCTGCCCAGAGTTGAGCCCCCACAGGTCTGACCCTAGGCTTAGGGGAGACTCAGGCATAAAATTTCTTGTTTTTTTTTTTTTTTAAGATTTACTTATTTATTTATTTTGGGCGGGGTCGGGTTGGGGAGGGAGGGGAGCGGGCGGGCCACTTCTATTGGTCTTTCGTTTCTCTATTTTCATCCATCCTTGTTCTCTGGCTCCTGTGGGCCTCCCATCGCGGTGGCGTCTGTCGTTGCAGAGCACCGGCCCTGGGCGCATGCGCCCCAGAGCTCCAGCTCGGTGATTGGACACATCAGTCCAGCCGCTCCGCGGCACGTGGGATCTTCCCAGGCCAGGGATGGAACCGGCGCCCCTTGCACTGCAAGGCGGTGTCCTTATCCACTGGACCACCAGGGGAAGCCCTCTTCTGTTGTTACAGGATACCCATGAGGAGTGTCATTTACAGGATCCATTCCTGCATTCTTTGTCTGAAGGAACTCGGCGGTTCAGAAATCTCCTGGAAGTTGCATACAGTTTTCTGCATCTGGGAAAGAGAATCCGTCTCTTTCGATAGATTCCCAGAGGGTCCACTGTGTGCAAGAGGTTTGGACTGTAATCTCTATTCCCTCAGTCTGTGGGCGGGACGAAGTGCGGAGACTAGAAGAGACTTGTCCCTGGTCGCCTAACTCCCAGGTGTCCTCAGGGAGGCGGTGTCACCCAGCAGTCGAGAGGCTGGCCGGGCACCTGCTCTCCTGCCTCCCTAGGACTGCTTTGGGTCGTCACTCAACTTCTCCGGCCACAGAGCCCCTAAGACTGACAGAGAGGGGACAATCCCAGCCCGCTTCTGTGGTTGATGAGTGTGGATATGTATTCCCAGGGCGTGGGAAGCTCTCCATAGAGACTGAGTGGTGAGAGTTGTGGTGGTCTGAGGCCTACCTCTTCTGGACTTGGTGGGGTCAGCTCCTCCTCAGTGCCCATTAGCAGTCACAGTTTACCCAGCTCATCGACTGGTGGTCAGGGGTTCTTTAGTTAGGAGCCTTCAGGTGTCCAAACTGGTGTCCCTTGCACTGCAAGGCAGACTCTACCCACTGGACCACTGGGGAAGCCCTACTCTGAGTTTTTGTGAGGAAAGACTGTGGCTGCCACAGAAGTCCTCCACAAATATTTACTGAATGAAGGAAAGATGAGTGAACTCTTCTTGAATTGTTCCTTGAGTCTAGGTCTGATCCACCCCCAGCCCCCGTCGGCGACGACACCTTCACTCTGTGGGTCTGTGCACGCGCGTGTGTGTGGCTGTACTCCCGAGGAGGTGGGCGGCAGTGGCCCTGCCTTTCAATGTGGGTGGGCATGGGCTGCACCCAGGCTCCAGTCACCGAGGAGAGAGCGGTGGGGTACACTCTGGGTGTTTATCTAGCCTTGGCTCGGAGCGGTGAGCCCCTGCTGGGAGGCCACTTGGCCTCTCTGGAGGTGACCAGCTGGCCATTAGACAGCATCACATCCTGGCCTTCCCTGCTGGACCGTTGAGGGTCTGAACCAGTCCCTTCAAGGCCAGCATTCCCAGGGCTCCACCCCACGGGAACCTGGGCCTGAGCTGCCAGTAGATGCGCTGCCCCCAGGACTGAGGTCTCCAGTACCATCCCTCCCAGATGCTGTGGCCCATGCCTGGTTTCCTCATCTGGGTGGGAGAGAGGAAGGGCACCAGGGAGCAAACGTATGCAGAGCATCTATTTGATGCTGGGGCCCACTTGGGGCTAGCTTTCCCTTTTCCTGTTCTATAGACACTAGCGCAGGGCTCGGGGCACAGCAAGGCCTAGGAAACACACGTTGTTTTTTGGTTTTTTTGGAAACATGCATTTTTAACTGTGGAATATGTGTGCTGAAAAAGCTCAGGAAGATGGTCCTGTCCTGTGGTTCTCAATTCGGCAGAGTCCCAGGGTTTGGTGAAGGGGCTTTCAGGCGAGGTTTGAGGGGGAAGCCCCCACCTTTGCCTCAAGCAGTTTTTACCTACTTTAGCTTTGATAGACCTAGTTGATTTTGCAGCTGAAGATGTGGTTTTTTTCTCTAAGTTTCTCCTGTTATGATGCCGAGTCAGAGGCCTAGTGGAGAGAATCAGCTTATTCAGTCGCAAAGCGTCAACAGCTTATAATTACAACTATTACAACTCCATTTCCTAAGGACTGACTGTGTGACAAGCCATAGGATACATACATAATCTCCTTCCCGGAAACGAACCACCAAATAGAAATAAGTATTACCCCATTTGACAGATGAGGAAACTGAGGTACAATGACGTGAAACAACTATGGAGTTAGGAAATGCTGAGCAGGAATTTGCACTTGGCTGTCCTACAGAAGGTCATCCCCTTCACCCTGGACTCCTGCACCAGACTGTAGGCTTCCTTGCTGGGTGGTGTAGAAAGGGGTTTCTACCCCTGCCTTACTTGGTCCGTTCCTCCACCTGCACCTGGCATCTTCAACAGAGTTCTGGACATCGGGCTTGGGTTTCTACCCCTGCCTTACTTGGTCCGTTCCTCCACCTGCACCTGGCATCTTCAACAAGAGTTCTGGACATTGGGCTCAGAGCCAGCTTCTTGGCTTTGAGGGTAAGGCAGGGATGGTTGGAGACCAGGTCTGGGGCTCCAGAATAAAGCCACGGCCCATGGAAGGCTGAATAAATGGAGGACTGAGTGAGGCCTCTGAAATGGAGACAGAGGGAGGGATAGACAGAGGAATGCCATACCAATTCACACTCTCTCTTCCGGAGCTTCCCTGTGCCCCTTGGAGGCATTTTCATTTAATCTTCATGGAACCGTATGCAGAGCATCTATTTGATGCTGGGGCCCACTTGGGGCTAGCTTTCCCTTTTCCTGTTCTATAGACACTAGCGCAGGGCTCGGGGCACAGCAAGGCCTAGGAAACACACGTTGTTTTTTGGTTTTTTTGGAAACATGCATTTTTAACTGTGGAATATGTGTGCTGAAAAAGCTCAGGAAGATGGTCCTGTCCTGTGGTTCTCAATTCGGCAGAGTCCCAGGGTTTGGTGAAGGGGCTTTCAGGCGAGGTTTGAGGGGGAAGCCCCCACCTTTGCCTCAAGCAGTTTTTACCTACTTTAGCTTTGATAGACCTAGTTGATTTTGCAGCTGAAGATGTGGTTTTTTTCTCTAAGTTTCTCCTGTTATGATGCCGAGTCAGAGGCCTAGTGGAGAGAATCAGCTTATTCAGTCGCAAAGCGTCAACAGCTTATAATTACAACTATTACAACTCCATTTCCTAAGGACTGACTGTGTGACAAGCCATAGGATACATACATAATCTCCTTCCCGGAAACGAACCACCAAATAGAAATAAGTATTACCCCATTTGACAGATGAGGAAACTGAGGTACAATGACGTGAAACAACTATGGAGTTAGGAAATGCTGAGCAGGAATTTGCACTTGGCTGTCCTACAGAAGGTCATCCCCTTCACCCTGGACTCCTGCACCAGACTGTAGGCTTCCTTGCTGGGTGGTGTAGAAAGGGGTTTCTACCCCTGCCTTACTTGGTCCGTTCCTCCACCTGCACCTGGCATCTTCAACAGAGTTCTGGACATCGGGCTTGGGTTTCTACCCCTGCCTTACTTGGTCCGTTCCTCCACCTGCACCTGGCATCTTCAACAAGAGTTCTGGACATTGGGCTCAGAGCCAGCTTCTTGGCTTTGAGGGTAAGGCAGGGATGGTTGGAGACCAGGTCTGGGGCTCCAGAATAAAGCCACGGCCCATGGAAGGCTGAATAAATGGAGGACTGAGTGAGGCCTCTGAAATGGAGACAGAGGGAGGGATAGACAGAGGAATGCCATACCAATTCACACTCTCTCTTCCGGAGCTTCCCTGTGCCCCTTGGAGGCATCATTTAATCTTCAGGAACCTTATCTGGGCCTGTCTGCCCTGGTCCTGCCCATTCTGAAGGTTAAAAGGAGGTTCCATGAAGAGAACAGTCATGAAAATACCTTTCTAACTGCAAAGTGCCATGTGCCTGAGAGGGAGGCGTGGCTTGGTAAGGGGGTGGGTATTCAGTTGGGAAGGTGTGATGTTATCCCCTTTAACCTTCTGTGGAAAAAGGCAAGGTAAACATCAGACTTCCCTGCGGTTCAGGGGTAAAGAACCCAATGCAGGAGATGTGGGTTCGATCCCTGGGCCGGGAAGATCCCCTGAAGAAGGAAATGGCAACTCATTCTAGTAATCTTGCCTGGGAAATCCCATGGACAGAGGAGCCTGGCAGGAGACAATCCATTGGGCTGCCGAAAGCAACCATCACGACTTAGTGACTAAACAACAAGTTAAACAGACAGACAGATGGGTGTAAGACCCGACTTCTCTTTCTGCTTTCACTTGCTGTGTGTGCAGGGACTCATCAGCTCTCTCTGCGCCTTTCCTCGAATCTTCTGTACAGCTGCTCAGTGTGGACACAGCACTGTTACTCAGCGATAAGGAAGGAGCCGGGGGGTACGAAATGAACGGGGTGTTCCCAGCCCTGTATGCTGTCACCACTCTGGGGTGTCCCTTCTGGGGACCTGGAGCTGGGAAAAGCAGCTTCTCTTGGTTCCATCACTAGCCTGTGACCTTGGCAAGTCACTCGTACTCTTTCTGTTAACAGTGAAACAGGGATGTCCTGTTTCCTCTTTCTACCTCAAAAGGTGTTTATTTTGAGAAGCAAGGTCAATAATGGATGTGAAGATGCTTTAGGGGGTAGGGGAGGAATTGAAAGTCTGGTACAAGTGCAAGAGCTTCTTGTAACTATCATCCTCTATTTACGCTTTTGTTTTCTCTCCCAGTACTTGGCCCGGTACTAACCTCAGAACGGACCTTAGCAAAGCCTTAATGAATGGAGACAGGTGGCCTGCGGAGCAAAGGAGGCCAGAGACCTGCTGCTTCTGCCACTGACAAGCTGTGGGATTTGGAGCCAAGTCCCCGGCCCTCTCTGGGCTTGTTTCCCCACTTGTAAATGAGGCGATTGGACTGGGTCCTCTCTAAGGATCCTCCTAGCTCGGACGGCTCTGAAATGGGAATGAATGAGGTGCTGCTGTTCTGTCTTCCTCATTAAGTCATTTCTCAAACGTTTAGTGCACATCCACGCTCACCCAGGCTCTGGGAGCCTGATGTCATCTTGTTTTCATAACAGTCCTGGGAGGCAGCTAGCTAGCCACACGTCCTATTTACAGCTGAGATCATGGAAGTTCAGAGAGGGGGGGTGACGTGCCCAAAGTCACACAGCTAGCAAATGATAGGGCTGGGGTTCAAACTCAGGCCTGAATCCAAAGGTAGCACCTACTCCCTCTGCGCCCAGCTTCTCAGCCCTTTCCTCCCCTCTCTCTGCCCAAGGTTGTCTGGCCTCTGGAGGCCAGTGTCTCTTCCACACAGTTTGGGAAGGGGACTGGACTAGCTCCTCCCAGGTAGCCCCTCTACCCCTCTAGCAAGAAAATACACCCCAGCCTTTCCCTCCAGCTCATCACCCACCTAGAGGTCTAGATTTAAGGGGCAAGTGAACCTGAGGATGCTCTTTTGCTATCGTTGGGTCTCCCTGCGGGGCAGCTGGTTGAGCCAGTTGACACTCATCAGGAGACTAAGATGTGTTTCCCTGCCCTGCCTTCGGCAAGCTCTGTGACCTTGGAATGGCTGCTCCTTTCGATGGTCAGGCTGACGCTGCTGCGTGAGGGCGTCTCCAGGGGGAGGGCAGGTGCTGTTGACTCTGGGCGAGGATAACGAGGCCTCCTCACGCACCTTGCCCCCTCGGAGTTACCATCTGCTCGGCAGATGCGCCTCCCAGGCCTCTGGGGCTGCCCTCGTCTCCTTCCCAAGATCCAGAACCCGCTCCCCGGCTCAGAAGCCGCAGTCTCTCCCCAGGGCTTGTGGTTGTTGCTGGAAAGGAGGTCCCCGAGGGCAGAGGGCTGCAGGCCCGGGACGTCCCTGGCGGAGGCAGCGGACGCCAAGCGCCGGGCATCCCGGGCGAGCCCGGCGTAATAAGGCGCTCCCCTCTCCTCGGGGAGGCGGGGCTGCCCGTCCCCTCCCCCGATCCGCCTCCACCCGAGGCCCCGCGGGAGCCCCAGTCAAGAGCCCTGGCGGGGATCGGGGCCTTCCTGGGCCAGCCGAGTGGGGGAGGGAGAGTGGGAGGCCCAAGGGGCCGAGCCCTGAGAGTCTAAAGCGGGCGCGGTGTGGCGGGGGCAAGGGGCTCCCGGGTTGGCGCCGGCGCGGGAGAAAGGTCCGAAGGTCGCCCGGTGCCCTCCGACTTCGACCCCAGCCTCGGGCCTCCGGGGAGACCGGCATCCATCTGTCCCTCCCCGTCTGTGCGTCGTAGGTCCCCCCTCTCGTTCCCGGAAGCCCCGCTCCCCCGAGGAGGCAGAGCCGGTGGCAGGTCCCGCGCGGAGCCGCCGCGCACTGGCTGGGCACCGGGTAAACACTGGCAGGAGGGAGTTCGCGGGGAGGAGGCGCCCGGAGGCCGCCGGGCCGGGGCGGGGCTCACCGGGGGCCCCTGCGCGCGGGCTGGACGCGGGTGCTGGGGGCGGGGGCAGGAAGCTGGCGGCGGCCCGGGCCGTTCGGCGCGGCCCCGTGACGTCGCTCGGCTTCCAGGGATCTCTCCCCGCGGCCCGGGTCCCCTCCTCCCGCCCTCCCCCCGGGCCTCGCCTCCGCGCCGCGGCCGGCATTTCTCGCTCGCAGCTCGCTCGCGGGCTGGCTCTCGGTCCCAGCCTCCTTCTCCCTCTTACTTCTCCGATCCTCTTTCTCTCGCTCCCGTTCCTTCCCCTTCTCCCCTCTCCCCTCGGCCTCTCCGATCCCGATCTAGACGTTCCCTCCGCCCCTTCTCGTCCCTCTTTCCTTCCTAGCTTTTTTTGTCGACTCCCCTGCCTCCCATTCTCTCTGTGTCTCTGCTCCTTTCCCCGTCTCCCTCTCGGTTTCTCGCTTCCACCCCCCTCCCTCCGGGCATCCTCTCCCACCCCCACCCCCAGCCGTGCCCTCCCTCCTCCCTCGCTCCCCTCCCCCTCCGCCCCTCGCAGCCCCGCAGCTCGCAGCTCCCCAGTCAGCCTCCCCGAACCAGCGCCGCCGCCGCCCGCACTCACCGCGGGACCAGCCCGCCCGGCTCCCCGGGGTGCGCCCTCCTCGGCCCCGCGCCCTCGGGGCTCGCTGGCACAGCCTCCTCCTCCGGCTCTCGGCCCCGCCCGGCCCGGCCCCAGCCCCGCGCCGGAGCGCGCCGAGGATGTGAGTCCTGCTCGCCTCGACCGGAGCAGCAGCCACTCGCGCGCCGATCCGGAGCGCAGCGCAGCGCAGCCGCGGGCGCTCGCGGGGTCGCTCGGGCCGGCTGCGCGCTCCTGACCCAGCGGCGCTCCCCGGCCTCTCGTCGGCGCCACCGCCGCGGCAGCCCGCGGGCCGTCCCCGGCCGGCCGTCCCCGGCCCCAGCGCCGCTGACCCTGTCCGCCGCGGGCGGGGACGCGGGCGGAGGAGGTGCCGCCGCGGAGCCCCCGGACGCGACCATGTCGGAGGTGCTGCCCTACGGCGACGAGAAGCTGAACCCCTACGGCGACGGCGGCGACGTGGGCCAGATCTTCTCCTGCCGCCTGCAGGACACCAACAACTTCTTCGGCGCCGGGCAGAACAAGCGGCCGCCCAAGCTGGGCCAGATCGGCCGGAGCAAGCGGGGTGAGTTAGCGCTCCCCTCCCCGACACCCCGTTTTTCAGGCACGCAGGCCTGGCTAGGGTCTGGGGTTTGCTAGGGTTTTCGGCACCCGGGAGACCCGTTCCAACCCACTAAAATCTCGTCGCGCAGAAATGGGGGTGGGGGGATCCCGCACTGCGGGTCCAGCTCCGACTGGCCTTGGGAACCCCTCCCCCTCAGCCAGATCCTCGCTGGGGTCACCCAAGGGGCGTGGCGGCAACTCGCTGCAGCTGGGGGCTGAAAGGTTTTCCCAGGTCTCTACCCGTGCCAAAGTTTGCTTTTTGATTTCTACCCCCCGCCCCCTTTGCGCCCCTTTTGCGCAGTGTAATCGCAGCTTCACTCGATCTACAGCCCGGGTGTGAGAGGGTCCTCGGGCTCCCCAGGGGACGGTGTGGGGAACTGCGAGGAGAGGGCCGGTTCCTGCGGATCGCTGGGGCTTTTCATTGTTACTTGGCAGGGGGAGGGGGTTTGCCGAGCGCTCGGCGCTGGAGCTGGAAAAGCCCCGGGGAGACTGGGACTTGGAGCGGCTCTAGAGGAGCTCCAGAGGCGCGGGGACCCTGAGGGAGTCCGACAGCTGCCGGGAGAGACCGAGACGCAGAGATGGGGAGGGAAGCGGCAAAGGGGAGGTAGGAGGAGGCCGAGATCGGCAGAGACCGAGACACAGCTCTGGAGAGAGCGATCCAGAGCCGAGAGCCAGCGAGCCGGGGACGCAAGTCTAGGGAGGACAGAGAAGCAGTTGAAACAATGAGGACACCCCGGACACACAGAGAGGCCCAGAGACCTGGACAGGTGACCGGCGCGCTGGGAGGGAGACGGATGGAGAGACCGAGGAAGGGCAGGCTGTCAGACAGAGCTAGTGAGAGAGGCGGAGGACGCTGCGAGGGGCAGAGGCGGAGAGGCGGGCGAGCCCCCGGCAGGCAGCGAAGGGAGGCTCCGGTCTGTGTAGCGGCGAGTGCGGAGAGGCCAAGTCCGCCCGCGGGCAGCGTGGAGGGAAGCCCCCGGCCCCAGCGAGGCCAGAACCCTCGACGCGCTGTGTGACCGAGCCCTGGCGTCCCCGCTGGCTCGCGCACCTCTGCATCCCGCCTTGGCTGCCTGCGAGGCGCTCGAGTTACCCCGGAGGGTCCCAGAGCTCTCTCCGACCCTGGAGCCTGCTTTCTAAAGAAGGGCGCCCTCCAGGATGAGCGGGGTGCGACGCGGGTGAGGAGCAGGCCGATGCGCGCCCAGACTGCAGCCAGGGCTGCGGGGTTTGTGCCCTTTTTGCTTCCTTTTCTCAGAACCGTGCTGGGGCTCTGCCGGGGGTGGGGGAGTGGGTCAGAGGCAAGCCGCAGAAGGGCCCCTGGCTAAGCAGAGGAGGCTGGGGCTGCGTCGGCGCGGGCGCGTGCGGAGGCCTCTCCTTCTCTTTCCCTTCGCCTCTCCCCGTCGGAGACCCCGGGCTAGGCCCAACTAAGAGCGCTCATCTCTGCTTTTCTCCCCCCTTTCTTGCAGTTGTTATTGAAGATGATAGGATTGATGACGTGCTGAAAAATATGACAGACAAGGCACCTCCTGGTGTCTAACTCCCCCCAAAGACAATGAGTGAAGGGAGAGAATAAGAGTGAGACCGACGGTAACAGTTATTGGCAAAAAGCATGAAAAGAGAAAACACTTTGAAATTGATTACTAGCTTGCGACCCGCGATGAAATCAACAACCTGTATCCGTGTCAGGCCGGGAAACAGATGAGGCATGAGAAGGAGAAGGCTCTGGGCTTCTTTGCAAAAGTAAAAATGAAAGAAAAATTTTTAAAAATTAAAAAAAAAATCACTATATACACACATGTAAAGAAATAAAAAAAGAAGTCTCAGTTGCAGCTATTTGTCGACATTAATCTCCATTTCTTTTTATATACAGTGAATATTGCGCAATTATAGATCTGGATTTTGAACCACTTAAATAATGAAGCAGCAACACCGGGTGTTTGGAGGTGTTGGCATTATTCGCTGATTTGGCTGTTCCCAATGTTTACATTATTTAATCTTGCAAAAATGATTCTGTGCACTTGGATGTGAAATGCTGTCCAGTTATATATATTTTTTATGTTGTTATCTTTGGATGTACAAAACGAAAACGAATCAGAAAATGATCTTTATAGATATTCCATCCTATTTTGGTCATCTTTTGAAGTTATGAAGAGTGTGTTTAAACCAAGAGGAGAACTTTTCTAAGGAATCATGCATAGAAAGAATTCTTGCTTTATTTTAAAATGAATTGTAAAGCTTGTGTTTCTTTGTTGCTACAAGCTATTTGCCCAAGTTAATGCAAACGAACACATTTTATATGTCAGGAAGAAAAACACATAAAAAATGAAGAAAAAAATGCTTGAGCTTTTTCTAACCTCTCCCTGCAGTCTGTGTGTGAGCAGCCTGGTTTCTTCTCTAATATTGTGTCAGTTTATTCTCTTTAATGGACTGTAAAAAAATGTAATCACAAGAGTGCCAAATATCTTGAAATGCCAAAAGGCATTTTGGTTTCTTCTCTTTTCCCTGTGCTCTGAGTCCACGTAAAGGAATGCTTGGAGTCTGTTATTTATAGGGGTTCTCTTAAGGCACACCAGCTGCCTGTTTTGCATGGTATTTGCAAAAATGCCTCTTGCGTGAGGAAATCTACCAATTTTTTTTTTTTGTTTGTTTGCAACTTTGGACCTCAAGAGGTTTCTTCCTTACCCTATCCTGTTGTCCCCTCTTTTCTTAATTCGATACTCTGTATGTTGCACCTTTAACCAGCACACAGGGCTATTTCTCCAATGTACAATAAAATAACTGTTCCTGTGTCTCACTTTGCTCTTTTCTCAGCTGGGGTTGGGGCTGGGAAAGGGGGAGACTTGCTTTTTGTCTCTGCTGGTTGGAGACAGGGAGGATGGGGCGGCAGCTTTGGTTGGTGAGGCAAAAGGGCAGTGTGGAGGACACTGGGGACTGGGCTCAGATGATAGAAAAGACCAGCTGGATTGGCAAGGCCATCCCCGAAGGGCAAGTGCATCCCATCTGGATTTACGTTATGCTCTCCCTGCTTCCCTGAAGCTTCCCTGGTTTCCCTGGTAGGGTGTGTTGGTTGGCGGCAAGTCTTGTGAAGGGCAAAATTTGGAGGCTGGCCGACTTGGATTCAAATCCCAGCTCCTTCATGTCCCAGTGCTATGAATTTGAGCAAGTCCCTTCACTTCTTGGTGGCTCAGACAGTAAAGAATCTGTCTGCAGTGCAGGAGATGTGAGTTTGATCCCTGGGTGGGGAAGATCCCCTGGAGAAGGGAGGGGCAACCGGCTCCAGTGTTCTTGCCTGGAAAATCCCAAGGACAGAGGAGCCTGGTGGGCTACAATCCACAGGGCTGCAAAGAGTCAGACACGACCAAATGATTAACACACTCTTCACTGCTTAAAGCCTCAATATTCAAATCTGTGAAATGGGGATAAGGCAGCTTCACCTCAAAGGCTGTTGGGAAGATTAACGCAGCAACCAGCACACTCTTGGCGTCAGATGCCTGGATCATCCATCATGGACCACCCCTCCTCAAAGACAGGGCTGAGGAACTGTACTCTTTGCCCTGCACCTTTGCCTGAGTCCACAGGTCCTCGCTGGCGGGAAAAGCCTAGTCCTCAGGGGCCCAGAGCCTGATTCCATTCATCTCAGTCGTCCCCGATTCAGACCTCCTCCGACCGCAGCTCAGTCCCTTATGAAAAAAAAATTCTCAGCCCCTTGTTGGGCTCAGGACGGTTAATGGCAGTGGAGCAATCCCCTGGGGAAGGAGAGGTTGGGAGAAAGACTTTGGCTGAAGAAAGGCCAGGAGAGTCTTTTTAAAATTTTTTTATTTCGGGGCTGTTCCAAAGCATCCAGGAGATCCAGTGCCGGGAGGTTTTAATGTGTTTGTTGTAAACGTGTCAACCGGGGAGTCACAACACAGCTCATGGTGACAGGAGCCTGAGTGTGACTCAGACATCAGGTAAGACAGGCCTGAGGGGACGGGGGAGGAAGAGGGGTTCCAGAGGACATGTGGGGGGTGGTGATGTCTCATCTTGCTTCTCAGGAAGTTGCTGCCAAGAGCCTCAGGGGCACTCAGTGGAATCCCTATCAGTCACTATCAGGAATGGCGGGCAAGCTGGAGTTGGCAGTGCCTGCAGGGTGGTGGGGTGCTAGTTTCATTTTCCCAGGGGTGTGACTTTGTTCCCAAACCTGGCTCTGTTTCCTCCTGACCCCAGAGAATCCCAGTGCCCAGAGCTCAGCTTTGGAGAGTTAGGGGACAGGCCCACCCTTTGTGCAGCGTCAATCTGCCAAAGTGGGGTAGGCGCCAAAGGAAAAGATTCTTTCAGAAGGTAGGTCTCTGTCCGCACCCAGGAGTAATTACCACTTCCATGATCAAAGCACCATGCAATTACAAAGTGCTCTCCCTCACAAGGAAGAGCCCAGCAACCTTGGAAACCCACAGCCCTGACACCTCTTCAGTGGTAAGAATCTCGGTACCCCAGAGGGGCGAAAAGGACTGCACAGCATCTGTACTCATCGAGCTCTTCCTGTATGCTGGGCTCGCCACAGCTCTGTGAAGCAGGCGTTACCAGTATCCTGATGAAACAGGAGAACCCAGGGCTCGGAGGCATTAGGTCATTCCTGGATAGCTCAGTGGGTAAAGCATCTGCCTGCAATTCGGGAGACGCAAGTTCAATCCCTGGGTCGAGGAGATCCCCTGGAAGAGGGCATGGCAACCCACTCCAGTCTTCTTGCCTAGAGAATCCAATGGACTGAGGAGCCTGGGGGCTACAGTCCAAAGGATCACAAAGAGCTGGACACAGCTGAGTGACTATGCACGCGAACGCACACCGGGTCACTCAGCGAGTAAGTGGTGAAGAACACCTGAAGCCACAGTCCAGGCTTCAGGATGGGGATGCAGAGTCATCTGGCCCCAGACCCAGATTCAGTCTCAGCTGCGGCCATTGTCCCGCAGCCTTAGAGATCTTTTGTTGGTTTATGGTTCTGACTCTGGGTTCTCCTGCTATTCTGACGACACCTGCATCAGGGGTCAGAGGGAGGCCGGGCTTGGATGTGGTCAACTGAGACCTAGAGCTGCCCTCTGCTGGGAAGGGTGGAGCCTGAGAGCCCTCGGCCAAGGCTCGGGTCCATTTTAATAAGTGATGTGTTAAAATGTTCCTGCTGGAGGCCATCCCTCAGCCAAGGCAGGATTCGCAGCCTGGGAAGGCTGAATGTGCTTTTCCTGAGCAAAAGAAGAACATACATCTTTTAAATACACTGGAACAATGGGGTAAACCTTTGTTGAGAAGGCACCTTGGGGACTGGGTGGATATCAAATTATTATACAAAGTGTGGGATATGGTCAAAGAATCTGGTGAGGTAGCAATAAATAAAAGACCGCTTGAAGTCTGAGGGAGGGGGAGGGTGTCTGAAAGCTTCCAGGCATCGATCACACACCCAGCACTGCATTATTCAAACTTCGCTAATTGAATGCTTGTAATAAGCATCCATCTCCCTGGATTCTTTCTCCTTGGCCTGTCCAGGCTGACAGCCTAAAGGAATATCAAAAAGCACCTCTAAGGGGGAAACTGGCAAATTAAGTTTTAAAAGAAAGAGACTCAACCATTACTGCTGTCTGGAGGCCACAGATAAAGGAGCGAGCAAGCGGGCCTCGGCAGACCACAGGCAGTTGGTTCTCGGCCTTCAGGACCTAGCTGAAGGGGTAGATTCTGAACATCCTGGTGGTCCAGGGGTTAAGAATCTACCTTCCAATGCAGGGGATGTGGGTTTGATCCCTGGTCAGGGAGCTAAGATCCCAAATGCCTTGGGGCAATCAAGCCCATGTGCCACAACTGGAGAGAAGCCTGCGTGCCGAAGGGAAATAGACTGAATGCCACAGAAATGGTCTGGTGTGTCACAGCTAAGACGCGACACAGCCAAATACATAAGTTGTTTTTTTTTTTAAGAAGGGGTAGATTTCAGGGTGTCTCCTGGGTACCTAGAGGGCATGAATTTGGGGCTTAGGTGACTTGAATTTGAAACCTCTCTTATAGACTTCATTGTTGGTACTTGGGGTCAGTTTCTCAAGCTCTTTGGGCCTCTGTTTCTTCTGGAAAACGAGATGGTGCCAATGGCACAAAGGATTAAATAGCATCCCACTCCTCCCAAGCCCAGGGCCTGGTGTGTTATAAACAGCAGTCGTCATATGATTGTACAAGAAATGCCTACTGGGTGCCAGGCAGTGGACATCCAAGACCTAGCACACAGTTTATGGTGCATGAAGCTTCTTGGCAGATGGTTTTTGGCACCCCGAAGCTGATACTCCCAGGGGACAGAGTGAGAGTGGCGGTGTCACTGAGGAAGACTAAGGGGTGCCCATCGAGGGGGAGAGGAATCATCTTGCCCCTCATCATCCCCATCAGTTCCCCAAGGCACCCCAGTCAATATGATCCTGAGTGAGCCTGTGTGCCTGCTCTCCTAAGGCAGCTGAGAGGAGTCCCCTACCCCCTTCCAATCGGACTGCCAGAAGCCTTCCTTTTCTGAATGGAGACTCGCAGGTACTGACTTCTTATCCCGGGAAAGGAAGAGCTTGGCTTTCTGTTTGGATCCCCTCCATCAACAGGGCCTCCGTGGCTTTCAATTACCTGACAAACATCGACTCAGCACCCACTTTGGACCGGGTGCTATGCTAGGCTAACCCAAGCATCCAGTGAAGCAATGGGAGCTTTCTCTGGGCTTAAACAGCAATGACAGTTGCCAAGGCAACGAGGTCAGAAGCCAAGAGCTTGGAGATCCCCAAAGTCAGCAGCTCAGATCCTACACGCTGGCAAAAAAGAAGGACTCAAAGAAAACTGGGTCTTGGGGACTGCCTGAAACCTAAGCACGTGACCCACTTTTAAAAAATATAAACTTTTACTTTAGAAAAGTTTTTGATTTACAGGGAAGGCGTGTAGATAGTGCAGCGTTGCCACATACCGCCGACCCAGTTTCTCCTATTCACAGCTGACATTTCCACGATCCAGCCTTTCATAACTGAGGAATCAACACGGGTCCAGTCCGGTGAACTAAACTCCACCATTCCTTTAGATTTCCTTAGTCTTTACCTAATGTCCGTTCCCATTCCAGGATTCCGTCCAGGATAGTACGTTACATGAAGTCATCCCGTCTCCTTAGGCTCCTCTGGGCTGAAGTCATTTCTCAGATTTTCCTTGTTTATTGGATTTTCCCTGTTTATCAGGTATTTGGTAGGCTGTTCCCCAGAGGCGGTCTGTCTGATGTTGTTCTTATATTTTCTCTCTGGGGAGATGGGTTTTGAGAGGAAGACCATGAAGGCAAATAAAGTGTCATTCTCATCACATCCTATCAAGGGTATGCGCTCTCAACATGACAGATACTGTTGATGTGGACCTTGGTCACCTGGCTGAGGCAGCAGTTGTCAGTTTTCCCCATGGCACAGTGGCTTGTGTCCTTCTGGTTTCCGTCCTGCCCTCTTTGGAAGGAACCCATTCTAGCCCACTTGCGGGGGATGGGAAATGATGTTCCTTCTCCTTGAGAGCGGAATAGCTCCATAAATTATAGGGACTTTTCTGCCCAGGCAAAGTGGGTGACCCACTTTTCAGCTGATCAATGTTGCCCCGGTGTTGGGCAAGCCCATGGTGGTGTAGACGGAATCACGAGTCCCAGGCAAACTGGGAAAAAACAAAAATGCCCACAAGGCCCAAGACCAATAGATGAAACCTTCCTGCCCACTCCCCCACCAAACAAAAGATTAAACAAAATTAATAAAAGCAACTTCCTGTGGAGGGGGAACTGTCACCCTGATTAGAAACTGTGCAGAATTTTCTCTTGGAAACCTTCAGGCAGCTGCTCTGGTTTATAAAATCTGCCTATTGGAGGGGAAAGCGGAGGGGGGAGAAAAAAAAAGGTTGTCATTATTCCAGAAACAGAGATTCTCCCAAACCATATGCAAAAATAAATCCTCAGTGGCCGGGCTGTATCCGGGGAAACCTGGCAGCTGGGCTGGAGCCTGTGGGGTGGCTCCCGGGGACAGAGAGCCTGTGTCCACGGGCCTCTGTTGCTTCTCCAGAGGGACCAAGAGTCCTAGAAAGACAACCCCACCTGGCCGGCACTGAGCCCCCTCCCCGGCCCACTGTCCTCTGAGATGAGGCCTTGGTGGATCTTGTCACCCTTTACTTAAACTCCACCATTCCTTTAGATTTCCTTAGTCTTTACCTAATGTCCGTTCCCATTCCAGGATTAGTACGTTACATGAAGTCATCCCGTCTCCTTAGGCTCCTCTGGGCTGAAGTCATTTCTCAGATTTTCCTTGTTTATTGGATTTTCCCTGTTTATCAGGTATTTGGTAGGCTGTTCCCCAGAGGCGGTCTGTCTGATGTTGTTCTTATATTTTCTCTCTGGGGAGATGGGTTTTGAGAGGAAGACCATGAAGGCAAATAAAGTGTCATTCTCATCACATCCTATCAAGGGTATGCGCTCTCAACATGACAGATACTGTTGATGTGGACCTTGGTCACCTGGCTGAGGCAGCAGTTGTCAGTTTTCCCCATGGCACAGTGGCTTGTGTCCTTCTGGTTTCCGTCCTGCCCTCTTTGGAAGGAACCCATTCTAGCCCACTTGCGGGGGATGGGAAATGATGTTCCTTCTCCTTGAGAGCGGAATAGCTCCATAAATTATAGGGACTTTTCTGCCCAGGCAAAGTGGGTGACCCACTTTTCAGCTGATCAATGTTGCCCCGGTGTTGGGCAAGCCCATGGTGGTGTAGACGGAATCACGAGTCCCAGGCAAACTGGGAAAAAACAAAAATGCCCACAAGGCCCAAGACCAATAGATGAAACCTTCCTGCCCACTCCCCCACCAAACAAAAGATTAAACAAAATTAATAAAAGCAACTTCCTGTGGAGGGGGAACTGTCACCCTGATTAGAAACTGTGCAGAATTTTCTCTTGGAAACCTTCAGGCAGCTGCTCTGGTTTATAAAATCTGCCTATTGGAGGGAAAGCGGAGGGGGGAGAAAAAAAAAGGTTGTCATTATTCCAGAAACAGAGATTCTCCCAAACCATATGCAAAAATAAATCCTCAGTGGCCGGGCTGTATCCGGGGAAACCTGGCAGCTGGGCTGGAGCCTGTGGGGTGGCTCCCGGGGACAGAGAGCCTGTGTCCACGGGCCTCTGTTGCTTCTCCAGAGGGACCAAGAGTCCTAGAAAGACAACCCCACCTGGCCGGCACTGAGCCCCCTCCCCGGCCCACTGTCCTCTGAGATGAGGTCTTGGTGGATCTTGTCACCCTTCACTTTGGAAGTTTATCCTTAACCAGGGGCAGCACACACCCACGGGTTTGGAGGAAGGTCCTCGACCCAGAAACAGTTGTTTGAGGACAAAGGGTCACTAGAGGGGAAGGGAGGTCGGGGAGGCCAGGCTGAAGGGAGGAGGAGGACCCGGGCCATGGGCCATGGGAAACCCTCACGGAGCGGTTGAGGGGGCTGGGTGGGTGGGGTCAGGCAGCGATGACCGAAAGCGGTCAGGGAGAGGGTTGTCTGGTAGGACAGACAGCCGGTGGCTAAGAGCTTAAAGAGCTTGGTCCGGGAGGGTGTTTGGGTAGAGGAAATTAACTAATTAATTAATTAAATCCCTATTTATTCAAGGACGCAACTGGTGGGCGTCGGGGTGGGGCGAGTGTTATGCTTGGCAATGGGGAGACAGGGCTGAGGAAAACACGGTCTCTTCTGGCCTTCAGGGACCTCACTGCCTGGTCAATGACCATTTGATGACGGTGAAGCTTCAAGCGGTTGGGCGGGGTGGGTCCACAGGAAGCTTAGGAAATCCTTGGGGAACACCAATAGCAGACCACCAACATCCACAGCGGGCGCCTTGGAAAAGACCGGCAGTGGCATTCTGATCACAAATGTGTGAGCAACACACTGTGCTGCTGGTCGCCGTGCTCAGGTATTTTGCCTTTCTGGGGCTCCTTTCCCCACTTTGAAAAATAGTATTTACCAGGTGCTTGCTTTAGGCCAGTAACAGGTCTCTGTTCTTTGTATTTCAGTTCAGTTCAGTTGTTCAGTCGAGTCTGACTCTTTGCGATCCCATGGGCTGCAGCATGCCAGGCTTCCCTGTCCTTCATCATCTCCCCCAGCTTGCTTTAATTCAAGCTTGCTTTAATGCTTTGTATTTAATTCATTTAATTTTCACAGCAACATTAGAAGGTAGTTACTATTAGTATTAATGTTATTATTCCCATTTTCCAGATAAGGGAAGTCGAGGCCCAGAGCCATGAAGTCACTTGCCTGAAGTGGTTCAGCTGTGAAGCTGGAATTAATTGACCTCAGGGAGGCAGATCCCAAGAGTCCCTGGTTTCAACGGCTCCAATATAAAGAAGGGGTACAAGACAACTTCCTGCTGCTCCGGGCAGCCCTGAGAGCAGCAGGGTTCTGAGCCTAAAACGCCCATCCTCCCGTGGGGGAGGGCAGGCTGAGGATCCGGTTGGCGGTGAACCCTGGACCGGGCCAGCCGGTTGCCATGGGGACGGCTGGGCGGAGGCAGCCAGCCGAGGCTGGTGGCCCCGCGGGGCAGTTCCGGGGAGCTCCCGCCACCGACAGGGTGTGGCCCGGAGCCGTCACCTGGGGCCGCGTTTTCCTGGCAGACATTAATTCTCCCCTCTCAGAAGGGGGAGACCACAAGTGCTCTGCAGCCGTCTGAGCCTCCTCCGACCAGAACTCAGTCTCCTACGAAGCCGCACCTATCTCCAGTTCATCTGTGTGAATTATTTACTGTGTCTGGCGGCCTCTCCCGCGGCCTCCGCCCTCCCGGCCCCGGCGGGTTTTTCGCATCCTGGCTCGCAGCATTCCCCTCTTCCTCCTTATCCCAGGAGTTCCACTGTGAGGCCTTAGGGGAACTTGGGGAAGGAGCTTCCCACCTCTGGCAGCCTCACCTGGGCGTCCTTGTCCTGTAAAACGGAGGGAGCACTGGGTTAGGATTCAGGAGCATTTAATTCTCCCAGCCATCCTGCCAATTGGGAACACCATATATCATCCCCATTTCACAGATGAATAAGCTGAGGCCTTTAATATCCTGTCCATAGTTGGGAAGGAGCCAAAGTGGAGGCAGCCGGAGGCTCGCTCACGCTCTTGAACGCCTACCCGCCCTAAGTGGGATGAGGAGATGCTTCCTTTGTCGGAGCGCCAGTCACATCTGTGAGGGGCCATGTGCACAGAGCAGTGAGCCCTCCCCATGTGCCTGGCTCTGTGCTGGGTGCTGGGGACACACAGATGAGTCGGGTACAAGCTCCTGCAGTCAGATTGCTTCTCTCTGGGATTGCCTGGAGGTAGGGCACAGGGAGCAGGCCAGGGCAGACAGGTTCATGACTAATTATGATAGGAGTTGGAGGCCTGGGCACACACCAGTGAGTTCTGGGGCCTGGAGAGATCCTACAGAGAGCCGGTGGGGCTTCAGCTGGGCGTTGGATGGGTCTGGGGGTGGGGAAGACCAGGAGCAGAGGGGAGGAGGCTGGCAGGTTCAGCATTTGCTTGAGAAGGGCAGGTCCTCCTTGGAGGTGGCTGGAACAGGAAGGACATTGATGTTAGGGTTAGAACTGGAGGAGTTGAGGCCTCCAGGTCAGATCCTGGAATGTGAGCTCAAGGATCCGTTTAGAGCCGTGCTTCTCATGGGGTCGGGGAACAGTTCTTCCCTTCAAAGGCTGTTTGTCAATGTTTCAGACCTTTGTGGTTGTGCCGAAGTGGGGAGGAGGGTAGGGCTGTTGGTGCCCAATGGGTAGGGGATGTGGACGTTGCAACACATCCCATGGTGAGCCAAAGCTGATAAGCTCTGGTTTAGAAAGTGCTTAAGAGCCTTTACCAGGAACCAAAGTGAGACTGTGGGCAAGTCCCTTAATTCTCATGCCTCAGTTCCCTCTTTCTCCTTATCCCAGGAGTTCCACTGTGAGGCCTTAGGGGAACTTGGGGAAGGAGCTTCCCACCTCTGGCAGCCTCACCTGGGCGTCCTTGTCCTGTAAAACGGAGGGAGCACTGGGTTAGGATTCAGGAGCATTTAATTCTCCCAGCCATCCTGCCAATTGGGAACACCATATATCATCCCCATTTCACAGATGAATAAGCTGAGGCCTTTAATATCCTGTCCATAGTTGGGAAGGAGCCAAAGTGGAGGCAGCCGGAGGCTCGCTCACGCTCTTGAACGCCTACCCGCCCTAAGTGGGATGAGGAGATGCTTCCTTTGTCGGAGCGCCAGTCACATCTGTGAGGGGCCATGTGCACAGAGCAGTGAGCCCTCCCCATGTGCCTGGCTCTGTGCTGGGTGCTGGGGACACACAGATGAGTCGGGTACAAGCTCCTGCAGTCAGATTGCTTCTCTCTGGGATTGCCTGGAGGTAGGGCACAGGGAGCAGGCCAGGGCAGACAGGTTCATGACTAATTATGATAGGAGTTGGAGGCCTGGGCACACACCAGTGAGTTCTGGGGCCTGGAGAGATCCTACAGAGAGCCGGTGGGGCTTCAGCTGGGCGTTGGATGGGTCTGGGGGTGGGGAAGACCAGGAGCAGAGGGGAGGAGGCTGGCAGGTTCAGCATTTGCTTGAGAAGGGCAGGTCCTCCTTGGAGGTGGCTGGAACAGGAAGGACATTGATGTTAGGGTTAGAACTGGAGGAGTTGAGGCCTCCAGGTCAGATCCTGGAATGTGAGCTCAAGGATCCGTTTAGAGCCGTGCTTCTCATGGGGTCGGGGAACAGTTCTTCCCTTCAAAGGCTGTTTGTCAATGTTTCAGACCTTTGTGGTTGTGCCGAAGTGGGGAGGAGGGTAGGGCTGTTGGTGCCCAATGGGTAGGGGATGTGGACGTTGCAACACATCCCATGGTGAGCCAAAGCTGATAAGCTCTGGTTTAGAAAGTGCTTAAGAGCCTTTACCAGGAACCAAAGTGAGACTGTGGGCAAGTCCCTTAATTCTCATGCCTCAGTGCCCTCCTCCCTGAAATGGACTGATGATTCTAGCTCATGATTGAGGAAGTAGCTGTCGGTTTTCATGCTGTGTGCCCTTGTCACACCCTAGCACTTTATAGATACGACATCATCCAATCCTTATGACCCGGTGAGGAGTTTACGCCTACTAACAATCTATGTTTGCGAAGTCACTTCTTAAGCACCAGGCCCTGTACTTAGTAAGCTCTTTACAGATGCCCATTTCTTTAATCCTCACAACAGCCCCACGAGGTAGGCAGTGTTCTAATCTCCACTGAACAGCTGGGGAAACAGAGGCACCAGAGGATGGAAGGTTCCCAAGAATGATGTCTCGATTGTTTCCTTCTCTCTCTCTGACTCTTTGTGACCCCATGGACTGTAGCCCACCAGGCTCCTCTGTCCCTAGGATTCTCTAGGCAAGAATACTGGAGTGGGTAGCTATTCCCATCTCCAGGAGATCTTCCTGAGCCAGGGATCGAACCTGGGCCTCTTGTATTGCAGGCGAATTCCTTACCATCTAAGCCACCAGCAGAGCCCACCGGCATCTAGAACAGGGTCTAAATAACTGTTGAGCAGGAAATACATAAACCCTCCGTGGACTTCAATGTGCCCGTGAACTCCCGGCACTTGGTGAAGAAATGGGGCACAGAAAGGTTGAGGATCTTGCTTGGAGACACGCAGCAGGTCCTTCCCTGCCTCACCTTCTGGCTGACGAAGCCACGGGGCCGTTTCTTCTCTGAGCCACTAGAGCCTGGCTCTTCCACTGGCAGGAAGGGCGCTTGTGTGGGTGCATTTCTGAGATGCCCAGAGGGCAAGCAGGTTGGGGTTTCCCTGGAGTCCCAGCTGAGCTGGAAAGGACTAGCATCTTGGACTTTGACCAAACCTGGAACTTGGCCTGTGCGAGAATGTGTCTAGTGCCTGGGATTGGATATTTTGGTGAATGCGGAGTGATTTCTAATTTAATCCAACCCTGGTTCTTTCAGGGCCCTGGGAGAGTCAGACACAGTGTCAGATAATTTCCAGTCCACTGTGCTGTCTAGCCCTAGAAAGTGCCTATAAGCTCTGGTTTAGAAAGTGCTTAAGAGCCTTTACCAGGAACCAAAGTGAGACTGTGGGCAAGTCCCTTAATTCTCATGCCTCAGTGCCCTCCTCCCTGAAATGGACTGATGATTCTAGCTCATGATTGAGGAAGTAGCTGTCGGTTTTCATGCTGTGTGCCCTTGTCACACCCTAGCACTTTATAGATACGACATCATCCAATCCTTATGACCCGGTGAGGAGTTTACGCCTACTAACAATCTATGTTTGCGAAGTCACTTCTTAAGCACCAGGCCCTGTACTTAGTAAGCTCTTTACAGATGCCCATTTCTTTAATCCTCACAACAGCCCCACGAGGTAGGCAGTGTTCTAATCTCCACTGAACAGCTGGGGAAACAGAGGCACCAGAGGATGGAAGGTTCCCAAGAATGATGTCTCGATTGTTTCCTTCTCTCTCTCTGACTCTTTGTGACCCCATGGACTGTAGCCCACCAGGCTCCTCTGTCCCTAGGATTCTCTAGGCAAGAATACTGGAGTGGGTAGCTATTCCCATCTCCAGGAGATCTTCCTGAGCCAGGGATCGAACCTGGGCCTCTTGTATTGCAGGCGAATTCCTTACCATCTAAGCCACCAGCAGAGCCCACCGGCATCTAGAACAGGGTCTAAATAACTGTTGAGCAGGAAATACATAAACCCTCCGTGGACTTCAATGTGCCCGTGAACTCCCGGCACTTGGTGAAGAAATGGGGCACAGAAAGGTTGAGGATCTTGCTTGGAGACACGCAGCAGGTCCTTCCCTGCCTCACCTTCTGGCTGACGAAGCCACGGGGCCGTTTCTTCTCTGAGCCACTAGAGCCTGGCTCTTCCACTGGCAGGAAGGGCGCTTGTGTGGGTGCATTTCTGAGATGCCCAGAGGGCAAGCAGGTTGGGGTTTCCCTGGAGTCCCAGCTGAGCTGGAAAGGACTAGCATCTTGGACTTTGACCAAACCTGGAACTTGGCCTGTGCGAGAATGTGTCTAGTGCCTGGGATTGGATATTTTGGTGAATGCGGAGTGATTTCTAATTTAATCCAACCCTGGTTCTTTCAGGGCCCTGGGAGAGTCAGACACAGTGTCAGATAATTTCCAGTCCACTGTGCTGTCTACAGGCTCCTTACTCGAGGTGGGAGTCTCAGCCAGGCCTCAGAGCAGCCCACCAAGGTCGCTGCACTGTCCTCACCCGCGGATGGGAGCAGAGGTGGGACCTTGTTCAGAGGCTTCCATCTTCACCTCTCTGATGCCTATATCAATTCGAATCCTAAACACATTTTCCTTTCAGGAGTGCCTATTATTTTACTTTTCTGACCCTCATCTGTGAAATGGGACCATGCATCCAGGTCTCAAGGCTTGCTGCAAAGATTGAAACGTAGTAACAACGAATATCCAGTACTTGGTAAGTTTCCCTAATCTTCCAGGGAATTCATCAAGTTTGAGCTTTGGGGTAGCCTGGAGGTTGCATTGGAGCCAGGAGGCAAGAATGGGAGGCGCCAAGGGTGGGCAGAGGGTTGGGAAGAGGTGTTTAAACACTGCCCGGTACGGCCTGATGAAGAACGGCCCCTCCAAACCATCTCCCTGGGTCCTGTCCCCTGATGCTGCCCTTAGGCTGAAGAGCGGGTGGGGCTGCTTTCTGGGAGTGGGGTGTGGACAACAGCAGTGAAGAGAGCAGTTGAGGGTGTGGTCTCCAGGCAAAGCTCCTCTCCTTTCCCTTTGCTGCTGCACCCTGGCCGCCCAGTTCTCTCCAGAATGCCATTCTTTTTCTGTCTCAGCACTTTTGCATATGCTGTTCTCTCTGCCTCCCACCGCTTTTCATCTTGCCAAGTCCTCCTCATCCCCCAGGTTCCAGCTAAGTTGTTCCCTCCTCCAGGAAGCCTTCCCTGAGTCCCCTCTGCCTGAATTAGGTCCCTGACGTAGGCTCCTGCAGTCCTAGGCTTCTCTCTGTCCACACACTCACCCCACTGTGTGTCACTGCCGGTCAGTCCTCCTCCAGCTGGCTGTGCTTCCTTCTGGGCTGGCTCTGGGGCTCTCTTGTGGGTCTCCATGTCCCCAGGGCTTCACGCGAATGCCTGTCACGTAGCAGCTCCTCAGGGAACATTGTCGAATTAATGTTATAATAATAACAATCTCTTGCATATGCAGAGCTCTTTTTCAGTTTCTAAAGCCCTTTTATGGCAGTTATATCATCTGATCTCCACAGAGAACTTGTCATTCGAGGTGGGCAGGGTTCCCATTGGTATTTCCATTTTACACAGAGGAAAACAAGGCTGGGAGACATGAGGTGTGTTGTCCAGGTGGCGGGTGGGACAGGTGCGCTGCCCACACTGTCTTGCCTGAGGCAGGTATGGAAATGTAACATATTTGGTCCAGGGTGTAGTAAAGTTGGCTTAGTTCCATGAGTTCTGCCAAGGGGTATTTGGAGGAGCTGGGGCCAGCCCTGTGTGACGGTGATCCCCATCAACAGGTCTCAAGGCTTGCTGCAAAGATTGAAACGTAGTAACAACGAATATCCAGTACTTGGTAAGTTTCCCTAATCTTCCAGGGAATTCATCAAGTTTGAGCTTTGGGGTAGCCTGGAGGTTGCATTGGAGCCAGGAGGCAAGAATGGAGGCGCCAAGGGTGGGCAGAGGGTTGGGAAGAGGTGTTTAAACACTGCCCGGTACGGCCTGATGAAGAACGGCCCCTCCAAACCATCTCCCTGGGTCCTGTCCCCTGATGCTGCCCTTAGGCTGAAGAGCGGGTGGGGCTGCTTTCTGGGAGTGGGGTGTGGACAACAGCAGTGAAGAGAGCAGTTGAGGGTGTGGTCTCCAGGCAAAGCTCCTCTCCTTTCCCTTTGCTGCTGCACCCTGGCCGCCCAGTTCTCTCCAGAATGCCATTCTTTTTCTGTCTCAGCACTTTTGCATATGCTGTTCTCTCTGCCTCCCACCGCTTTTCATCTTGCCAAGTCCTCCTCATCCCCCAGGTTCCAGCTAAGTTGTTCCCTCCTCCAGGAAGCCTTCCCTGAGTCCCCTCTGCCTGAATTAGGTCCCTGACGTAGGCTCCTGCAGTCCTAGGCTTCTCTCTGTCCACACACTCACCCCACTGTGTGTCACTGCCGGTCAGTCCTCCTCCAGCTGGCTGTGCTTCCTTCTGGGCTGGCTCTGGGGCTCTCTTGTGGGTCTCCATGTCCCCAGGGCTTCACGCGAATGCCTGTCACGTAGCAGCTCCTCAGGGAACATTGTCGAATTAATGTTATAATAATAACAATCTCTTGCATATGCAGAGCTCTTTTTCAGTTTCTAAAGCCCTTTTATGGCAGTTATATCATCTGATCTCCACAGAGAACTTGTCATTCGAGGTGGGCAGGGTTCCCATTGGTATTTCCATTTTACACAGAGGAAAACAAGGCTGGGAGACATGAGGTGTGTTGTCCAGGTGGCGGGTGGGACAGGTGCGCTGCCCACACTGTCTTGCCTGAGGCAGGTATGGAAATGTAACATATTTGGTCCAGGGTGTAATAAAGTTGGCTCCCTGAGTTCTCATTGCAAGAGTTCTGCCTCGGGGGAGGGGTGGAGAGTTGGGGGCTTGGAGCTGTGGCTTTCAAGCCCCAGAGAGGAGCTGGGGCCAGCCCTGTGTGACGGTGATGGGCTGTGTGGGGGCAAACTTATTCTCTGGAAGGGAAAGAGTGGGAGGTGGTGGCTGTCTTCTGTGAAAGTTCACTCACCACTGTGCTGGGGACGGTGGCAGAACCCTGAAAATCCAGAAAAAAATATCCCAAATAGGGGAACGACTCAGTAAACCATAGTCCATCAACTTGAAATAGTTAGCAACCATTAAAAAGAATGTTTCTATAGTTTGTGCCTTGGGAAAGTGTATATGTCACAATGCTCAAAACAAAAAGGAGAGTATAAATTGAATTTATGATAGAAGAACAGTATGGAGGAATGGTTTGAATCCCAGCTCTGTCCTCTAGGCCTGAAAACTCCAGGCACCTAACCTCTCTGTGCCTCAGGTTCCTCATATGTAAAGGAGGCGTAATAATAGTCCTACTTTGTAGAGCTGTTGGGAGGATTAAACCTATTAGTTGATTTAACCACTCAAACCAAGGTCTAGTATATACTGTGTTAGGATTTAGTTATTCTTTTTCTAAATTTTCATTGGGGTAAAGAATCTGTCTGCAAAGTAGGACACTTGGGTTCAATCCCTGAGTTGGAAAGATCCCCTGGAGAGGGGAACAGCAACCCATTCCAGTCTTCTTGCCTGGAGAATCCCATGGACAGAGAAGCCTGGCAGGCTGCAGTCTATGGGGCTGCAAAGAGTCGGACACGACTGAGCGACTGACACTTTTGCTTTCACTTCATAGTCGATTTACACTGTTAGTTTCAGTGTGCAAAGTGATCTCTAGTTGTGGTGAGCGGGAGCTGCTCTTCATTGCGATGCACGAGCTTCTCACTGCGGTGGATTCTCTTGTGGAGCTCAAGCTCTAGGGCTTGAGGTGTTCCGTAGTTGTGGCCCCCAGATTGGTTGCCTCATGGCATGTGGGATCTTCCCGGACTGGGAATCGAACTAGTGTCCCTTGCATTGCAAGGTGGATTCCTTACCAGTGGACAGTCAGAGAAGCCCCTAGTTATTCTTAATAATTATTATTATCATCTCAGCTCTGGAAAATATATGTGAGAAAAAAGATGGAAGAAGAGATTACTGGTGTATTTTGTGGGGATGAGGTTATTGGATGATTTTTACTTTCTTTCTTCCCCCTCTTCCTAAATATTCCCTAAAATGTATTCTCTAAATATTTCACAGTAGGGATGTATTTCTTTTATTATCATGAGAGGATAAACTATTTTCCTCCAAAATACCTTCCTTTTGCACTTAAGGCGGGTGATTACAGGTCCCCTCCATAATTAACACCTGAGAACACACTTACATGTCTGTATTTTTCTTCTGCCTAGGTCAGCAGTTCTCAGGTAGTCTTTCCCTAGACAGACCAGGCTGACCCTTTTGTCTCTCATCTGCTTGTTGAATAATTTTATTTGATGCCTGTTGAAACAAGGAGCTGAGCTGTTTAATGCCCACAACCGCAAGCTGTCACCACCTGATGACAATGAGAATTCCCCAGGCAGGGTGCTTCAGAGATGAAACTAAATCATTGTGACCACCCCTGTCATCATCACATGCTCCCTCTATCCAGCGAGACAAGGGCATTTACAGGGAAGGAGACACCAAGCGCCGTGTAAGCCGATACGGCTCGGGCGGTCGGCTGACTGGGCTGCCGGCCTGCCAGGGGAAGCTGGCCAGCTGGTCGGTCAGCAAATGACTGCTGAGCACACAGTAGGGGTTCAGTAATTACTCCTGGTCAAATTCAAGAGGAGTTTTGTTAGGTCTGGCGATGTGCGTGACTATCCTGGGCACTGTCGTTGTCCTGGTGGGGAGAGGGGCGTGCCAGAGGATGGTCTTGACCTTTAAGGAGTAAAGGCCATAAGTCCTTCTAGGTTCTTCTAATAAGAATCGCGTCAGTTCTAGGCTTTTGGGATGGTGGTCCCAGACTCAGGGGAATAGTCTATGCTAGACCTTTTTTTGTTTCTGTTTTCTTTTATTTAATTTTTTAAAAAAGTTTTTACACAGTTTTGTTCACAGACATGTATGTTCCCAGATCAGTCATATGCATATCTTTGGTCCCCTCACCCCTCCCAGCACCCCCAATCCCACCCCTCCAGGCCATCGCACTGAATCCCTGCAGGAACTCCTATTCCCTTAGCGCAATAACAATAGCTGTCTTTTTCACACATGATAGTATAGGTTTCCATGTTACTCCCTCTATGTCTCCCACCCACTATTCATTCCCCACAATGTCCATATGTCTATTCTCTGTCTGTTTTTCCATAGGTTCACTGCGTGTGCTATCATTACCTTTTTACTAGATTCCATATATATGTGTTAGTATATTTGTTTTTCTCTTTTTGACTTACTTCACTTTTTATGATGGGTTCTAGATCCAGCCACCTCACTAGGACTGATTCTTCTGCATTTCTTTTTACAGCTGAGTAGTATTCCATTGTATATATGCACCAGAGCTTCTTTATCCATTCATTCGTTGATGGACATCTAGGTTGCTTCCATGTTCTAGCTATTGTATAGATAGCTTATGCTAGACCTTTATTTAAGCATTCTCCTGATCCTTCTTGAGGTATGGGTTGACGTGACCATGATAACCATTACTGCAGCATCTTACCAGCTCTCATACCCTCATCCCCCTATTTTTCATTAATCCATCCATCTGTCTATCCAACCACCTGTCTCTCCATCTATCTATCTATCTATCTGTCCAACCACCCATCCCTCCATCTATCTATCTGTCTGTCTGTCTGTCTATCTATCTAGCTATCTATCCATCTATCTATCCATCCATCCGTTGTGAAGCTATTTGTGTGTGTTACTCCCTCACTCTTGTCCAGTTGTTTGCTATCCCACGGACTGTATTCCGCCAGGCTCCTCTGTCCACGGATTTCTCCAGGCAGGAATACTAGAGTGGGTAGCCAGTCTCTTCTCCAGGGGACCTTCTCAACCCAGGGATCAAACCTGGGGCTCCCACATGGCAGGCAGATTCTTTACCGTTGGAGCCACCAGGGAAGCCCGTGAAGCTATTTAATGGTGGATAAATGATTAGATCCTTGAGTCAGGGCTTTAGATCCGCTCGGTGGTCTGGGAGGCAGAGAGGAGACCCTGAGGTGGCAGGGCAAGCTCAGAGCTTGGTGAGTACGGAGAGGAGGGATCAGGGGAGGATGCGTGTTGGGTACTGTCGTTGCCATCACTGTCATCACTGGGCTTCTTCTGATCAGGGATGGCGACTCAGCCAAACAGAGTTATTGATAAAGGTGGCCTGTAAGCCTCTGCCTGGTCCCTGGCATGCTTCCTCGACCCTGGCCCTCTGACCTTCCCCCCACCCCTCTGGTCGCTTTTATCTACTCTGCTGCCTTTCCTGGTTCTAATTTCCATGCTCCCTGACTCCTCAATCCCTCCTCCTACCTGTCAAAGACACCAGTCCCCAGAGCCCTGATTCCTGCTAGATGACAACTAATTAGGTTGATAAACCAACGTGTGAAAATGGGCCACTGGGTGCTGCCACGTTCCTGTGACACTCTCCCTGGAAACGTCTGCCATCACCATTGTGATCTAGCGTGTGTGTTTGTTGTACACCATGAAACAGCTATTGTGAACAGGACCAGTTGTGTGTAATTCTCATGTATGTTGAGCACCAAATGTGAGTCTTGACTCCACGATTGAACATCTCACGTGGGTCTATGTTGTGAGTTTCATCTGGGTCTCGTTTTCAGATAGCATGTCGGAGTAGGGAGGAGGAGGTCCCAGTCAGACAGACCTGCGTTCAAATCTCGTAAGACCTTTTGCTGGCTCTTGGGGAAGTCATTTGACATCTCTGAGCTTCCATTTTCTTATCTGTTAAATGGAGACAGTAACACCTACCTGGACAAAGGGCTATTGAAAACAGTTAGGCATCATGTTCGTGGGTGAGTCACCCCAGGAGTGTTAAGTGCACCCCACACGTCCCCACTGCAGAGGGGCTGGAGACATGGGAAGCATTCAGCGTCAGCGCGGGTCTCGGGGCCTGTGCCCCAGGCTGGCTGTGGTGGGGGTCCAGGGAGGTGGTATCCCCAGCATGGACAGTGTGGTTGATGTCTGATTGTCCTCCCCTGGGTCTAATTATGCAAGGCCTTGCAGGAAGTTTTGCAAGCTGAGGGTGAAGATTTCGCCCACTCAGTGTCCCCTGACTCTTAGTCACCACGGCTGGGGGCCCTCTTTTACTTTCTCCCTTGGGGATTCATGTCGGCCAACCCTGCTTCTCTGTCCTTCCTTTGGCCTCCCACAGAGTAGTTCAATCCCCTTCCTCATTTTCTTTTAAAACAGAGAAAAACAAGCAAGAGTTTTATAACACATACACCTCCTGTATACCCAGGAAAACGGAGTAACTTCCTTTTCTTCAGGTTTTTCTTTTTAGTAACTTTATTCATGTATTTATTTTTGGCCGCGTGGGGTCTTCATTGCTGCACAGACGTTTCTCGAGTCGCGGTGAGTGAGGGCTGCTCTCTAGTTGTGGTGCGCAGGCTTTTCACTGGGGTGGTCTCTTTCGCGGCAGAGCCCGGGCTCCAGGGCCTGCGGTCTTCAGGAGCGGTGTACTGGACTCAGTAGTTGCGGCTCCCGGCCTCTAGAGCACCGGCTCAGCGTTGCTCTGCGGCATGTGGGGTCTTCCCAGATCAAGGATCGAGCCCGTAACCCTGACACTGGCAGGCAGATTCTTTACCACCGAAGCATCAGGGAAGCCCATTCCTTGGGTTTTGAAGGAGCCCCAAACAGTCCTCCTGGAGAGAGATTCCTCAGGAGAGGCCTTGCCTCCCACGTGTGAATCCATCTTTGCATTCATTCCGTCCGTATTTCTGAAGGCCTCCTGAGTGCTGAGCCCTGTGCGTGAGACACGCTGTCATGGATGACAGGGGTGCGCTGAGCTTGGGCACATCTGCGGAGTGGGTTTCGACATTCCCCTCCCCTTTCCGAGGTCTGCTCCTAAGACTTGGTGGACTTAGCCATGTCTCAGGACTGCTGTTGATAATAAGAAGCATAACCAGACACTTGGGCACACCTACCTGCTGCTTCTGGGTTTGGAACAGTGTCTAAATGTCACACTTGGGCAGACCGTTGGAAATGGGGGTGATCAGCGGGTCTCGGGGCCTGTGCCCCAGGCTGGCTGTGGTGGGGGTCCAGGGAGGTGGTATCCCCAGCATGGACAGTGTGGTTGATGTCTGATTGTCCTCCCCTGGGTCTAATTATGCAAGGCCTTGCAGGAAGTTTTGCAAGCTGAGGGTGAAGATTTCGCCCACTCAGTGTCCCCTGACTCTTAGTCACCACGGCTGGGGGCCCTCTTTTACTTTCTCCCTTGGGGATTCATGTCGCCAACCCTGCTTCTCTGTCCTTCCTTTGGCCTCCCACAGAGTAGTTCAATCCCCTTCCTCATTTTCTTTTAAAACAGAGAAAAACAAGCAAGAGTTTTATAACACATACACCTCCTGTATACCCAGGAAAACGGAGTAACTTCCTTTTCTTCAGGTTTTTCTTTTTAGTAACTTTATTCATGTATTTATTTTTGGCCGCGTGGGGTCTTCATTGCTGCACAGACGTTTCTCGAGTCGCGGTGAGTGAGGGCTGCTCTCTAGTTGTGGTGCGCAGGCTTTTCACTGGGGTGGTCTCTTTCGCGGCAGAGCCCGGGCTCCAGGGCCTGCGGTCTTCAGGAGCGGTGTACGGGACTCAGTAGTTGCGGCTCCCGGCCTCTAGAGCACCGGCTCAGCGTTGCTCTGCGGCATGTGGGGTCTTCCCAGATCAAGGATCGAGCCCGTAACCCTGACACTGGCAGGCAGATTCTTTACCACCGAAGCATCAGGGAAGCCCATTCCTTGGGTTTTGAAGGAGCCCCAAACAGTCCTCCTGGAGAGAGATTCCTCAGGAGAGGCCTTGCCTCCCACGTGTGAATCCATCTTTGCATTCATTCCGTCCGTATTTCTGAAGGCCTCCTGAGTGCTGAGCCCTGTGCGTGAGACACGCTGTCATGGATGACAGGGGTGCGCTGAGCTTGGGCACATCTGCGGAGTGGGTTTCGACATTCCCCTCCCCTTTCCGAGGTCTGCTCCTAAGACTTGGTGGACTTAGCCATGTCTCAGGACTGCTGTTGATAATAAGAAGCATAACCAGACACTTGGGCACACCTACCTGCTGCTTCTGGGTTTGGAACAGTGTCTAAATGTCACACTTGGGCAGACCGTTGGAAATGGGGGTGATCAGAGAGTCGTTACAACTGGGAGATGCTAGAGATTTGAGGTTATGACCCTGGAGGCGAAGGGCCAGATGATGAGGGCGGGTGTTCCCGGGATACATGGGGAGAAGTTGGTGGGGAGGAAGAGGAGGGAGGAGGGGATGGAGGAGAGAGCCTTGGGGAGCAGTCCTTTGAAAGACTGGAAGGCCAGAAGTGGCCTGAGAAGACTGGGAGCGGGGGTCCGCTGGGCTGCTGCTGCAGCCCTCTGGAGAGGAGGGATGCCAGCCAGCGCTGGGTGCTTGCTGGGCGAAGAGAGGTAGGTGGTTAGATGGTGGGTCCCCTTTGAGGATAGAGGCAGGATTGAAGTGGTTTGGCTACACTGGGTCTTGGGTGCTGCAGGGGCTTTTCTCTGGCTTTCGTGAGTGGTTTCTCTGGCTTCTCTTGTTGCGGAGCATGGGCTCTAGGGCACGTGGCTTCAGCAGTTGCTGCACACGGGTTTAGTTGTCCCCGAGGCAGGTGGAATCTTCCCAGAGCAGGAATCAAACTCCTGCATGGGCAGACAGATTCTTAACCACCGGACCACCGGGGAAGTGGGTTTTTGATTTTAAAGGGTAGAGAGGCTTCAGGGCTTCCCAGGTGGCACTAATGATAAAGAACCCATCTGAGACGTGGGTTCGATCCCTTGGCCAGGAAGATCCCCTGGAAGAGGGTGCAGCAGCCCACTTTAGTATTCTTACCTGGAGAATTCCATGGACAGAGAAGCCTGGTGGGCTACAGTCCACAGGGTTGCAAAGAGTCAGACACGGCCGAAGCGACTTAGCACAGCCCAGAGGCTTTAAAGTGATCTATAATAGCAGTGGTATCTTGAAGTCCTATGGTCCTTGGTTCTGAGAAAGGTTGTCCTTTCCCCATCGGCTTCCTTGGTTGTTGTAGCCCCTGCTGTCCACGGCCGTGAGAATCCAGCTCTGTATCTCCTCTGTCTCCTCCCTGTAACAGGCAGGGCTGCCCCACCACCATCTCACCCTCCCTGACCTTGGCACTTCTCTGCGTTTGGGCTCAAGTCAGCTGTCAGCACCCCCAGTGTCCTGTGCCTTTAAGATGGGGAAAGAAGGGCCAGATGAAATCTATCTCCTCAAAGTCCTGCCTTAATGAGAGGCAGGGAGAGATGATAATAAAAGCAAGAACCAGCCTGGGGAAGAAAAAGATTTTTATCCTCCCAACCCTGCAAGTTCCCCTCTGGCTCTGAGAAGCCTCAAAAGAGTTCTCTCCGAACATATGAGTAATACCCAGCAAAAACGCTGTCCTCTGAGCAGAGGGAGAAGAGGGAATGATTCTGTGTTTGATTAGAGTTTATTTCCAACCTGCAGCCTCCCTGGTGCCAACCTCCCACGCTCCCCACCCCTGCAGAGCTTGGTGGCCAGAGAAACAAGGAGAGGAGGGAGAAGGGGGAGTGGGTATGAGGGGAGGCGGGGGTCCCTGGATGTTGGAGAGCTTCCTGGGACAGAGAGAGGAGAGGTATCCTCCACTCGCTGCCTCTAGAGAGTGACCAGTGGGGCTGTTGGCTTCGTAGGACTGTGTAAAAGAGCCGCTTGGATTTTCTGGGGCCCTTGGAGGGACGGTTGACTGGTGCAGCCAGTCAGGCTGGGCTACGAGCTTGCTGTGTGATCTTGGGGTGTTTGCATACCCTCTCTGTTCTCAGTTTCCTTATTTGGCTTTGACAAGTTTTGAAGGACCACAGTGGCTGTGATTTTAGGAGAATTGCGACACGCTTTCTGGAAGCCAGTTTGGTTCTCACTGGGTTGGATCCAGGAGTTCCCTCAATGTCAATTTGAGGAGAGACACGGTGCAGGGAGGAGGGTTCAGGCGTTTTGAGGGACTTTGGGGTCTTAGGCGAGGGTGATTTTCATCTTACACAGTGCGAACTTCGGCTTTAAAGTGATCTATAATAGCAGTGGTATCTTGAAGTCCTATGGTCCTTGGTTCTGAGAAAGGTTGTCCTTTCCCCATCGGCTTCCTTGGTTGTTGTAGCCCCTGCTGTCCACGGCCGTGAGAATCCAGCTCTGTATCTCCTCTGTCTCCTCCCTGTAACAGGCAGGGCTGCCCCACCACCATCTCACCCTCCCTGACCTTGGCACTTCTCTGCGTTTGGGCTCAAGTCAGCTGTCAGCACCCCCAGTGTCCTGTGCCTTTAAGATGGGGAAAGAAGGGCCAGATGAAATCTATCTCCTCAAAGTCCTGCCTTAATGAGAGGCAGGGAGAGATGATAATAAAAGCAAGAACCAGCCTGGGGGGAAGAAAAAGATTTTTATCCTCCCAACCCTGCAAGTTCCCCTCTGGCTCTGAGAAGCCTCAAAAGAGTTCTCTCCGAACATATGAGTAATACCCAGCAAAAACGCTGTCCTCTGAGCAGAGGGAGAAGAGGGAATGATTCTGTGTTTGATTAGAGTTTATTTCCAACCTGCAGCCTCCCTGGTGCCAACCTCCCACGCTCCCCACCCCTGCAGAGCTTGGTGGCCAGAGAAACAAGGAGAGGAGGGAGAAGGGGGAGTGGGTATGAGGGGAGGCGGGGGTCCCTGGATGTTGGAGAGCTTCCTGGGACAGAGAGAGGAGAGGTATCCTCCACTCGCTGCCTCTAGAGAGTGACCAGTGGGGCTGTTGGCTTCGTAGGACTGTGTAAAAGAGCCGCTTGGATTTTCTGGGGCCCTTGGAGGGACGGTTGACTGGTGCAGCCAGTCAGGCTGGGCTACGAGCTTGCTGTGTGATCTTGGGGTGTTTGCATACCCTCTCTGTTCTCAGTTTCCTTATTTGGCTTTGACAAGTTTTGAAGGACCACAGTGGCTGTGATTTTAGGAGAATTGCGACACGTCTTTCTGGAAGCCAGTTTGGTTCTCACTGGGTTGGATCCAGGGAGTTCCCTCAATGTCAATTTGAGGAGAGACACGGTGCAGGGAGGAGGGTTCAGGCGTTTTGAGACTTTGGGGTAAGGGCTCTCTCCTTTCTTGGGTCGTCTTAGGCGACGAGGGTAGATCTCACTGACTGACTTTTCTTCCTCTATTATTCATTCACCCTTTATTCGTCACCGGCTACATGCTGGCTACTGGCTGCGGGTACTGAGCAAGACAGTACCCAGCCGCACCAGGCTCTCAGGGTCGTAGGGGGAGAGCAAGCACAGGGCACTGGGACGCTGAGCAGAGGTCCTTGACTTGGGCTTTGGAGGTCACAGGCTTCCCGGGGAAGCTGCTCTAAGCTGGGATGCTCAGAGTGAAGGAGGAGGAAGGCATGAGAAGAGCTGGGTAAGGGGACCACTACCAAGAGGCCAGGGGCTGGCAGAGGCGCAGGGTGAGAACAAGCAGGGTGTGGGGAGGGTCGAAGTTGGTGTGATGGTAAGGGGTGGGAAGGAGCTGGGGAGGGCTGGGGCCATGGGGGCCTCTCAGCACTCTCCCTCCAGGAAGGAGACTGGCCAAGCGCATTTCAGATGCACCTGAGAAGGCACGGGGCTGGGTTTATGACTCTCAGGTCTTTCAAAGCCTCACCCTTTGGGGCTCCCTCCTCTCACCTGGAAGTGGACAGTTATGGCTGACAGGGAACTAGAGTCCTTTGGTGTGGTCCTAGTGCTTCAGTGGGTAAGGCTTGGGAGACACAGACGTTGGTGCCACGGCTCAGGGCTCCATGCTGAATCTGGCTGCCCTGGTGGGAGTGAACTCCCATTCTTGGCATAGGTGACTCTCTGTCCGGCTCTGGAAGGAAGGGTGTTGGGGATGGACAGACTTCATCTTGGAGTAAAGAGACATGAGCCCTGGAATGAGCCTAGACAGATCTGGTTTCTCAATATTGGCTCTGTCATGCCCAAGCTGTGCATCCTTGGGTAAGTCGAGCTTGCTGTGTGATCTTGGGGTGTTTGCATACCCTCTCTGTTCTCAGTTTCCTTATTTGGCTTTGACAAGTTTTGAAGGACCACAGTGGCTGTGATTTTAGGAGAATTGACACGTCTTTCTGGAAGCCAGTTTGGTTCTCACTGGGTTGGATCCAGGGAGTTCCCTCAATGTCAATTTGAGGAGAGACACGGTGCAGGGAGGAGGGTTCAGGCGTTTTGAGACTTTGGGGTAAGGGCTCTCTCCTTTCTTGGGTCGTCTTAGGCGACGAGGGTAGATCTCACTGACTGACTTTTCTTCCTCTATTATTCATTCACCCTTTATTCGTCACCGGCTACATGCTGGCTACTGGCTGCGGGTACTGAGCAAGACAGTACCCAGCCGCACCAGGCTCTCAGGGTCGTAGGGGGAGAGCAAGCACAGGGCACTGGGACGCTGAGCAGAGGTCCTTGACTTGGGCTTTGGAGGTCACAGGCTTCCCGGGGAAGCTGCTCTAAGCTGGGATGCTCAGAGTGAAGGAGGAGGAAGGCATGAGAAGAGCTGGGTAAGGGGACCACTACCAAGAGGCCAGGGGCTGGCAGAGGCGCAGGGTGAGAACAAGCAGGGTGTGGGAGGGTCGAAGTTGGTGTGATGGTAAGGGGTGGGAAGGAGCTGGGGAGGGCTGGGGCCATGGGGGCCTCTCAGCACTCTCCCTCCAGGAAGGAGACTGGCCAAGCGCATTTCAGATGCACCTGAGAAGGCACGGGGCTGGGTTTATGACTCTCAGGTCTTTCAAAGCCTCACCCTTTGGGGCTCCCTCCTCTCACCTGGAAGTGGACAGTTATGGCTGACAGGGAACTAGAGTCCTTTGGTGTGGTCCTAGTGCTTCAGTGGGTAAGGCTTGGGAGACACAGACGTTGGTGCCACGGCTCAGGGCTCCATGCTGAATCTGGCTGCCCTGGTGGGAGTGAACTCCCATTCTTGGCATAGGTGACTCTCTGTCCGGCTCTGGAAGGAAGGGTGTTGGGGATGGACAGACTTCATCTTGGAGTAAAGAGACATGAGCCCTGGAATGAGCCTAGACAGATCTGGTTTCTCAATATTGGCTCTGTCATGCCCAAGCTGTGCATCCTTGGGTAAGTCAGTTAGCCTCTCTGAGCCTCAGCTTTCTTATTTGTGGAATGATAGTAATAGCATCCACTTATCAGGTGGGTTTGAAAGTTAAACAAGACGGTGGTGGTGGTGGTGATAGAGACACCAGTGGTGATGACAGTGATATTGACAGATGATGTTTGTTGAGTCCTAAACTCTTTCAGTGGGTCCACATTCCCCTAGAGCTCCAGACTGGGGTGAGTACAGCGCGCGTCCTCTTTGCCCTCTGCCCAGCCCTGCTTCCCACACTACCCCTTCCCCAAGAGCCTTCCCCGGCAAACCTCCTGCCTCCAGCCCCTCATCTCAGAGGCTGCTTCTCAGGAGTCTGATGCTGGATGATCCTTTGCCTGGACGGTCTTGTGTCATCCTCCCCATAGCTCTTGGCAGGAGATACCACAACTAATCTATTCTAATACACAGAGAAACTGGAGTAAAGAGATGAAATCTCTGTTTGCAGCTGCATTGATAGTCAGTGGTACAGCTTGGACTTGAACACAGGCAGACCTTGGTACCTGACTCCACACGCAGCTTCTAACCATCCTCCGGAAACTGGCCCATCACGCGCAGCTGGCAAAGGGCAGTAAGGGGTAACCGCCCCTTGCCGTGGGGGTGACTCTGGGTCATTGCCACCTGCTTCAGCCCCTCCCCGTCTCCTCTCTCCCTCCCCATTTTGCCCACAGCTGAGACAGCAGCAGCAGTGGGCTTCAGGAGGCTCGCCAGCGTGCCTGCATCACACAGCAGAAAACAACACCTCTCTCGGCCACCCACTCCCCAGCTGCCGATGTAACACCATTGTTACCATCGCCAGGGTGGGCTGTCGTCGCCTGCGCCGCCTCACATGTGGGTCGTGCCTCTGGGGAAGCTGCTGGGAGGAGAGATGTGGAGTCTGATCTTCCCTAATCCCGAGATCTGAGACCCCAGAGGACGCCTGGACCTGTGATGAGCAGCATCTTGGTCGTGAGGAGGCCTGGCTCTAGTCCTGGCACCCCCGGCTGTCCCGGTGCTTCTCTGGGCCTCGGTTGCCTGCCCAAAGGCGGGCTGTGGGTCTCTAAGGGTCCTTTGGAGCTGGTGTGATGTGATGTACCTCCACGTGGATGCCCCACGGCTTCTGTCTCTCTCCCCACACCCCTCTCTGAATGAGCAGAAAGCCATCTCCCTCTTCACGGGGGGAGAGCGCTACAGTTCAGCACCTTCACAGCCACGGCGACACTGGAACCCCGCAGTGAGGCTGGATGACGGCCTTCTTTCCCCAGATGATAAATAGGGGCTCTGAGAGGAGCAGTGCCTTGCCTTAGGCCATTTGATCTTGATATTCTCTTGCTTTTATTATTATAATTATTATTTATTTATTTGGCTGTGCTGGGTCTTAGCTGAGACATGCGGGATCTAGTTCCCTGATCAGGGTTCGAACCCTGGCCCCACTGCATTGGGAACACAGAGTCTTAACCACTGAGCCATCAGGGAAGTCCCCGTTCTCTCATTTTTTTAACCTACAAATAAAAAAAATTCTGTGTAGCTGAATGTGAGAGCTGAGAGCTGAGAAGGCATCTGGTTAGATCCTTCTGTTTGAAGATGGGGACCTGAGGTGCCCCCGTACCCGCTCCACCACCCCGCGGCTTGCACAGTGACCAGGGGCTGAACTGGGTTCAGGACCGAGTCTGGGCCGCTAGGAGGAGAGACGTGAAATCAGTGACTCTAGTACATCCATGCTGTCTCTTCTGTTATGTCCAAGTCTCTGTGACATGCACTATAGCCCGCCAGGAGCCTCTGTCCGTGGGATTCTCCAGGCAAGAATACTGGAGTAGGTTGCATGTCCTCCTCCAGAGGATCTTCCCGACCCAGGGACTGACCCTGTGCCTCCTGCGTCTCCTGCATGGCAAGTGGAATCTTTCCCACTGAGCCACAGGGGACGTCTTCAGCGACTCTGAGTTGGGTATTTTTCAGATTTCATGCCATGAATTGTTTCCTCTTTTAAGCCTAAAACCTAAGCCATTGATGGGAAGGTGCACACTGCCGCCACTTGCGGACTCGCGGCCCCTGTTTCTGAGCGTGGGGCGGGGAGCCGAGGTCCCTGTAATGGCCGGGCCTGCTGCCCACTGTGACATGCAGCCCTGGGTGTGCACCGTGGAGGTGGCTTCGTGTGGGGATTTCCCTGTCACGGTAGCGCAGGAGGCCCAGGGAGGAGGTGAGGCCGAGCAGCAGGGACAAAAAATGTGTGTGTTCCGGCAAATTTGGGGAATTAACGCCGAGGCTGTTCCAGGGAGAAAATGATGTTTTGAATCAGGAGTTATTATACATTTGAGCTCATTGCCTTTTAAAGAACACCTTGTTTACTTAACTGTTCTGTTGGTAGATTTATTTATACCTGGCTTGCTTTGAAAAAGAATCTGAAGGGGCAAATTATTTAATTAGATTGTGTAAGGGCTGAAACTATCCCCATTATCTCTCCTCTCCTGACAGTCTAACTCCTGGTGGCCGTTACCCCCTGCCCTCCTCTGCTGGATTTTCTGCCTCTCTCTGTTGTAAAAATCTGTTTCTGTGTCTTTGTTTCCCACTGACCTATGAGCTCAGTGAGGACAGAAAATACGTATTACACATTTCAGTATCTCCCCCAACTACCTATCCATCCAGCAGGAAAACATGCCTGCATGCATGTATCCATCCAACAGACAGACATCATCCTTGCATCTTTACAGTCATCCGTTCATGTAACCACTTCTCTGTCCACCATCCGTCCATTTATCAATCCATCCATACATCTATGCAACCATGCATCTGTGCTTTCAAGCCCCAAGTGCTCAGCTGTTCAGTTGTATATGACTCTTTGTGAGACCATGGGCTGGAGCCCGCCAGGCTCCTCTGTCCATGGGGTTTCCCAGGCAAGAATACTGGAGTGGGTTGCCAGGTCCTTCTCCAGGGGATCTTCCTGACCCAGGAATTGAACCTGAATCTCCTGTGTCTCCTGCATTGAGGTGGATTCTTTACCACTGCACCACCTGCGAAGCCTATCAAAACCCAAGAGAGCTGCACAAATGAAGCCAAACTGGACCAACTATAAGCAAACTTCCTTTACCCAGGGCTCACTTTGTTCCAAGCATGAAGTGGAGCACATATATTACCTAACTGAGTAGAATGAAGCTATAGTCTCCCTAAGACTCTAGGAGGTAGGGTTACTATCACTGTATTTCAGATGAGCAAAGTAAGATGGAGAGAGTTTTAGTAACTTGCCCAAGGTCACATAGCTGGTCAGTGTCAGAGTGAACTTGAAAGCTGGTCATCTGACTGCAGCGTCCATGATCGCTTGCCTCCCCATGGTGGAGAGTATTTCTGAGGGAATGCTTTAAGCTGACCTGTACTTCCTCCCCACAACACGCTCATGTCTTACTCCCAGTCCTCATTTGCACGTGCTCAGGTCATCTCCCTGTCCTGTCCCCGTCTCTTTTCTCATAAGGACAGAGGGTCCCAATCTTAACCCCTGGGGAGAGAGGGAAAGAGTGAGGGGCCTTCTGTCTAGACCAGGTGAGAGGTAAGGAGGAAGACAGATTCTCCGCAGGCAGCCAGAGCCTTCTTCTCCCCACCCCTCCCCTGGGGAGGATCGGAGCAGTGTGAGGTGTGCAGCTCTGCTGTGCGTGGGCAGTGATGAGTCAGTGTGTCCGGCGGGCCGGGGAGCACCAATCAATGCTAAAAGCATTTGGCCCCAGAAGCCCTGGGGGCTTTGGGGAGAGAGGGACAGGGCCATTCCAAGTTCACGGGAAGCCAAGTGGAATTCACAGAGAGGACTCCTCCTGAGCCTGTGGGAATTCTCCACCTGATGCTGTTCTGGGACCTTACATTGCCCCGGCCCAGAACTAAACCATTTCCTTCCTGCATCATTTCCTCCGCCTGACTTTCCCTGTCCTTCCCTCTTGCTCTGGAAATGACAGAACCATCTAATCCTTTTACCCGTCTGTTCCACTTTTCTTTCCTCATTTCTTTAGGTAACAGCACCTCTTTCGTCTTCCATTTTGGGGTTTCCCAGGCAAGAATACTGGAGTGGGTTGCCAGGTCCTTCTCCAGGGATCTTCCTGACCCAGGAATTGAACCTGAATCTCCTGTGTCTCCTGCATTGAGGTGGATTCTTTACCACTGCACCACCTGCGAAGCCTATCAAAACCCAAGAGAGCTGCACAAATGAAGCCAAACTGGACCAACTATAAGCAAACTTCCTTTACCCAGGGCTCACTTTGTTCCAAGCATGAAGTGGAGCACATATATTACCTAACTGAGTAGAATGAAGCTATAGTCTCCCTAAGACTCTAGGAGGTAGGGTTACTATCACTGTATTTCAGATGAGCAAAGTAAGATGGAGAGAGTTTTAGTAACTTGCCCAAGGTCACATAGCTGGTCAGTGTCAGAGTGAACTTGAAAGCTGGTCATCTGACTGCAGCGTCCATGATCGCTTGCCTCCCCATGGTGGAGAGTATTTCTGAGGGAATGCTTTAAGCTGACCTGTACTTCCTCCCCACAACACGCTCATGTCTTACTCCCAGTCCTCATTTGCACGTGCTCAGGTCATCTCCCTGTCCTGTCCCCGTCTCTTTTCTCATAAGGACAGAGGGTCCCAATCTTAACCCCTGGGGAGAGAGGGAAAGAGTGAGGGGCCTTCTGTCTAGACCAGGTGAGAGGTAAGGAGGAAGACAGATTCTCCGCAGGCAGCCAGAGCCTTCTTCTCCCCACCCCTCCCCTGGGGAGGATCGGAGCAGTGTGAGGTGTGCAGCTCTGCTGTGCGTGGGCAGTGATGAGTCAGTGTGTCCGGCGGGCCGGGGAGCACCAATCAATGCTAAAAGCATTTGGCCCCAGAAGCCCTGGGGGCTTTGGGGAGAGAGGGACAGGGCCATTCCAAGTTCACGGGAAGCCAAGTGGAATTCACAGAGAGGACTCCTCCTGAGCCTGTGGGAATTCTCCACCTGATGCTGTTCTGGGACCTTACATTGCCCCGGCCCAGAACTAAACCATTTCCTTCCTGCATCATTTCCTCCGCCTGACTTTCCCTGTCCTTCCCTCTTGCTCTGGAAATGACAGAACCATCTAATCCTTTTACCCGTCTGTTCCACTTTTCTTTCCTCATTTCTTTAGGTAACAGCACCTCTTTCTTAGAATAAGGTTCTTCCATTTTAGTTCTTTTTAAAAAGATTTTAGCTATCTATTTATTTATCATTTTATTTTAGCTCTGCTGGGTCTTTGTTGCTGTATGTGGGCTTTTTCTCTAGTTACAGCGAGAGGGGACTACTCTCTGTTGCTGTACATGGGTTTCTCATTCTGGTGGCTTCTCGTGTGGTGGAGCACAGGCTCTAGGCATTCAGGCTTCAGCAGTTGTGACACGTGGACTCAGAAGTTACGGCTTGAGCACGGTCTTAGTTGCTCCGCGCATGTGGGGCCTTCCCAGGTCAGGGATCGAACCAGTGCTTCTTGCATTTTAAGGCAGGTTCTTAACCACTGGAGCACTAAGGAAGCCTGCATTTTAGTCCTAATGGGATCAGCGCACTAACGCTGTTCTGACTGTAGGGATGGGAAATATCCCGATTAAGCCAATCATGTTTGCTCAGGCCTCAGGCTACAGCTGTGGTGCTGGAGAAGACTCTTGAGAGTCCCTTGGACAGCAAGGAGATCAAGCCAGTCAGTCCTAAAGAAAAGCTCTGAATATCATTGGAAGGACTGAGGCAAAAGTTGAAGCTCCAATTTGTTGGCCACCTAATGGGAAAAGACAACTCATTGGAAAAGACCCTGATGCTGGGAAAGATAGAAGGACAAGGGGAGACGACAGAGGATGAGATGGTTGGACAGCATCACCAACTCAATGTACACGAATTTGAGCAAACTCCAGGAGCTGGCGAAGGACAGGGAAGCCTGACGTGGTACAGTTCATGGGATTGCAAAGAGTTGGACATGACTGAACAACAGGCCACAACACTGGGTACTGAGATGGACCTGTAACCAAGCCTGACCAATCAGAGCTCTTCCTTGGGATTTTTCTGACTGCAGCTGATAGGTACAGTGTCTTCTCCTAGATGATGACAAGGCTTTAGTGATGAGTCCTGAGCTCTTTGCAGTTGGATTGCCCCGGCCCAAGGAGACTCCATCCTTATTTCCTCCGCCTGACTTTCCCTGTCCTTCCCTCTTGCTCTGGAAATGACAGAACCATCTAATCCTTTTACCCGTCTGTTCCACTTTTCTTTCCTCATTTCTTTAGGTAACAGCACCTCTTTCTTAGAATAAGGTTCTTCCATTTTAGTTCTTTTTAAAAAGATTTTAGCTATCTATTTATTTATCATTTTATTTTAGCTCTGCTGGGTCTTTGTTGCTGTATGTGGGCTTTTTCTCTAGTTACAGCGAGAGGGGACTACTCTCTGTTGCTGTACATGGGTTTCTCATTCTGGTGGCTTCTCGTGTGGTGGAGCACAGGCTCTAGGCATTCAGGCTTCAGCAGTTGTGACACGTGGACTCAGAAGTTACGGCTTGAGCACGGTCTTAGTTGCTCCGCGCATGTGGGGCCTTCCCAGGTCAGGGATCGAACCAGTGCTTCTTGCATTTTAAGGCAGGTTCTTAACCACTGGAGCACTAAGGAAGCCTGCATTTTAGTCCTAATGGGATCAGCGCACTAACGCTGTTCTGACTGTAGGGATGGGAAATATCCCGATTAAGCCAATCATGTTTGCTCAGGCCTCAGGCTACAGCTGTGGTGCTGGAGAAGACTCTTGAGAGTCCCTTGGACAGCAAGGAGATCAAGCCAGTCAGTCCTAAAGAAAAGCTCTGAATATCATTGGAAGGACTGAGGCAAAAGTTGAAGCTCCAATTTGTTGGCCACCTAATGGGAAAAGACAACTCATTGGAAAAGACCCTGATGCTGGGAAAGATAGAAGGACAAGGGGAGACGACAGAGGATGAGATGGTTGGACAGCATCACCAACTCAATGTACACGAATTTGAGCAAACTCCAGGAGCTGGCGAAGGACAGGGAAGCCTGACGTGGTACAGTTCATGGGATTGCAAAGAGTTGGACATGACTGAACAACAGGCCACAACACTGGGTACTGAGATGGACCTGTAACCAAGCCTGACCAATCAGAGCTCTTCCTTGGGATTTTTCTGACTGCAGCTGATAGGTACAGTGTCTTCTCCTAGATGATGACAAGGCTTTAGTGATGAGTCCTGAGCTCTTTGCAGTTGGATAGAGAGTAGCACCAAGACACGGAGAGGAAGAGAGGACCCTGAAGGTACCTGAGGCCCAGGCTCTGGTTGCTCTGAAAGGCAGCCCCACCTCTGCCTGCCTCTCAGTTGGTTTCCTCGGCAGGGGAGAGTGGACGGGTAACACGTTTGCCCCTTTCCCTCATGGTGTGATACTGTCACTTGCCATCCAAGAATCCTGGTGATCATATTGCTCAAACCAGCAACTCCAAGTGTCTTCCTTGGTTCAGCCTTCTCCTTTACTTCCTCATCCAACTGAAACCAAAACTCTAACTTCTGAGGAGTTCTCGCCTTGCTCACTTCTCTCCATCCCCACAGCCTCCTGGATTATCCATGACTCTTTCTGGGTCTAAGCTTACCTGCTGCAATCTCTCACTTTATCTAGAGTAATCTTTCTTTTTTTAGACTTTTTTTCCCTACAGGTGTTGAGGATGAGTTTTTTTTAATCATTTATTTCTTTGGCTCTATTGGGTCTTAGTTGTGGCATGTGGGATCTAGTTCCCTGACCAGGGATCAAGCCCAGGCTCCCTGCATTGAGAACACAGAATCTTAACCACTGAACCACCACGAAAGCCCCCCTTTTAAAAACTTTTAATTTTTTATTGGGGTATAACTGATTAACAATGTTGATAGTTTCAGGTGGGCCGCAAAGGGACTCAGGCATATGTATACATGTATCCATTCTCTCCCAAACTCCCTTCCCATCCAGGCTACCACATAGCATCGAGCAGAGTTCCATGTGCTATACAATAGGCCCTTGTTGGTTATCCATTTTAAATATATCAGTGTGTACATGTCCGTCCCAAACTCCCTAACTGTCCCTTCCCCCCATCCTTCCCCTACCACCCCTCAGGCAACCCTGAATTCATTCTAGCCAGAGTAGTCTTTATAACAGGCTAGTCTGACCTGGTTATTCCATAGCTATAAACCCTTCAACAGTTCCCCCATTACTCCCAAGATAATGTCTTAGCTTTGAAAAAAAAGAAACCTTTATTTTGTAATACTTTTCTCTTAGAGTTCTAAAAATATCACAGAGTTTCTATATATCCTTTACTAATCTTTTTCTTTTTTTAATCTTTTATTTTATTTATTTGGCTGAACCGGGTCTTAGTTGCAGCATGGGAACTCTTAGTTGCAGTATGTGGGATTTAGTTCCCTGACCAGGTATTGAACCCAGGCCCCTTGCATTGAAAGCCAGAGTCTTAACACTGGACCACCAGGGAAGCCCATACTCATCTTTTTCTAATGTTAACATGTCTTACACCCACAGTATGTTCGTTAGATGCAAGAAATTAGCATTAGGACAAAACTATTGACTAAATTATATACTTTGTTCAGATTTTGCCTGTTCTTCCAGCACTGTCCTTGTTTTGTTCCAGGCTCTGATGCAGGATACCAGGTTGCACCTGAAAGTCCTAGCTTTTAAACAGGGCATAGGGAGTCTTTAGTGATCTTGGTGTCTGTTTACCTTCAAACCTATCTGTAGTACCTCACCTCATCCCACCCCTTTCTGCTCTAGCCACCCTGAATTACCTGCAGTTCCTTCAAGGGGCCAGGCCTTTGCTGTTTTCTCTGTCTGAGAAGAGACGTTTCCCTTTCTCTCTTTTTAAATTATTATTATTATTTTTTTAGATTTATTTATTTTTTGGGGGGGTGGGGTGGGGAGAGAGGGGAGCAGGCGGGCCACTTCTATTGGTCTTTCATTTGTCCATTTTCATCCATCTTTGTTTTCTGGCCCGTGTGGGCCTCCCATCACGGTGACCTCTGTTGTCGCAGAGCACTGGCCCCGGGCGCATGCGCTCCAGAGCTCCAGCTTGGTAACTGGACACATCGGTCCAGCCACTCTGCGGCACGTGGGATCTTCCCAGGCCAGGGATCGAACCGGCGCCCCTTGCACTGCAAGGCGGTGTCCTTACCCACTGGACCACCAGGGAAGCCCCCGTTTCCCTTTCTTGATCTCACACTGACTCATCTTTTAGGCTTCCGTTCAGTCAGCTTACCTAGGAAGACTTTGTGTGTGTGTGTGTGTGTGTGTGTGAGAGAGAGAGAGAGAGAGAGAGAGAGAGAGAGACAGTCTGGTTCTTTTTCTGTTTCATTGATCTCTTTATCCATCATTTTGCCAATTCCACACTTTTTTTTAAGATTTTTTTAACTTTTTTTTGGGGGGGGCACCTCTATTGGTCTTTCATTTATTTATCTTTGTTCTTTGGCCTGTGTGGGCCTCCCATCACAGTGGCCTCTGTTGTTGCAGAGCACCAGCTCCGGGCACATGTGCTCCAGAGCTCCAGCTCAGTAGTTGGCCACATGGGTCCAGCCGCTCCGCGGCACATGGGATCTTCTCAAGCCAGGGATTGAACCGGCGCCCCTTGCACTGCAAGGCGGTGTCCTTACCCACTGGACTACCAGGGAAGCCCCACACTTTTTAAGATAAGTATTTATTTATTTATTTATTTTTTGGCTGTGCTGCGTCTTAGTTGCGACTTCTATCTTTGTTGCCGTATCAGGTGGGATCTAGTTCCCTGAAGTGAAGAAGTGTTAGTTGCTCAGTCGTGTCTGACTCTTTGAGACCCCGTGGACTGTAGCCCACTGAGCTCCTCTGTCCATGGGATTCTCTAGGCAAGAATACTGGAGTGGGTTTGCCATTCTCTTCTCCAGGGGATCTTCCTGACCCAGGGATTGAACCTGGGTCTCCTGCATTGCAGGGAGATTCCTTACTGTCTGAGTCACCAGGGAAGCCCCTGACCAGGGAACAAACCCAGGCCTCTGCGTAGGGAGCACAGAATCTTAGCCACTGGATCACCAGGGAAGTCTGCATCCCTGTTCTCTTTACCCCAGGTATTGATGATCTATTTCCCTGTCCTCCCTATTGGATTGAAAAGTCTTGGGGCCAGTGCCCTGCTTTATTTTTCCCTGAAGGAACTCAAGAGGTATTGCAAAATGGATGAAGTTAGGAAAAAGTCAATACCCACACAAGTGTCAGCAATAGCTCAGAGAGAGAAATCTGCTGGCCAGGGAATTTTCTTAGCTTGACTCTTGTCAAATGAACAAGCAAAACTAACATTTACTGAGTACAGACTATGGACCAGGCATTGTGCTAAGCACTTTACACATACGAATTGAATTCTCACAAATTCTAAGAGATATTCCGCTTTTCTCCACATTTGACAGATGAAGGATAAAGTTGAAGCAATTCACCGAAATGTGTAGTTGTTAGAGGTAGAGCTGGGATATGCCCCGAGCTGCTGCTTCTTTGCTCGACTCTGGTGTGCGTGTATAGCCTACAGAGGAGAGTAATAGGAACTCCAGGCTGGGGCAACTGGTAAACCAAACACATTTTGAAGCTAAGCATTGGCTTCCGAAGTGGTGCGAGTGGTAAAGAACCTGCCTGCCAATGCAGGCAATGTTAAGAGACAAGGTTCAATCCCTGGGTTTGGAAGATCCCCTGGAGGAGGTCACAGCAACCCACTTCAGTATTTTTGCCTGGAGAACCCCATGGATAGAGGAGCCTGGAAGACTATGGTCTATAGGGTTGCGAAGAGTTGGACATGACGAAGACTAAAGGTCCATTAATGCTTCTATCTTTGTTGCCGTATCAGGTGGGATCTAGTTCCCTGAAGTGAAGAAGTGTTAGTTGCTCAGTCGTGTCTGACTCTTTGAGACCCCGTGGACTGTAGCCCACTGAGCTCCTCTGTCCATGGGATTCTCTAGGCAAGAATACTGGAGTGGGTTTGCCATTCTCTTCTCCAGGGGATCTTCCTGACCCAGGGATTGAACCTGGGTCTCCTGCATTGCAGGGAGATTCCTTACTGTCTGAGTCACCAGGGAAGCCCCTGACCAGGGAACAAACCCAGGCCTCTGCGTAGGGAGCACAGAATCTTAGCCACTGGATCACCAGGGAAGTCTGCATCCCTGTTCTCTTTACCCCAGGTATTGATGATCTATTTCCCTGTCCTCCCTATTGGATTGAAAAGTCTTGGGGCCAGTGCCCTGCTTTATTTTTCCCTGAAGGAACTCAAGAGGTATTGCAAAATGGATGAAGTTAGGAAAAAGTCAATACCCACACAAGTGTCAGCAATAGCTCAGAGAGAGAAATCTGCTGGCCAGGGAATTTTCTTAGCTTGACTCTTGTCAAATGAACAAGCAAAACTAACATTTACTGAGTACAGACTATGGACCAGGCATTGTGCTAAGCACTTTACACATACGAATTGAATTCTCACAAATTCTAAGAGATATTCCGCTTTTCTCCACATTTGACAGATGAAGGATAAAGTTGAAGCAATTCACCGAAATGTGTAGTTGTTAGAGGTAGAGCTGGGATATGCCCCGAGCTGCTGCTTCTTTGCTCGACTCTGGTGTGCGTGTATAGCCTACAGAGGAGAGTAATAGGAACTCCAGGCTGGGGCAACTGGTAAACCAAACACATTTTGAAGCTAAGCATTGGCTTCCGAAGTGGTGCGAGTGGTAAAGAACCTGCCTGCCAATGCAGGCAATGTTAAGAGACAAGGTTCAATCCCTGGGTTTGGAAGATCCCCTGGAGGAGGTCACAGCAACCCACTTCAGTATTTTTGCCTGGAGAACCCCATGGATAGAGGAGCCTGGAAGACTATGGTCCATAGGGTTGCGAAGAGTTGGACATGACAGAAGTGACTTAGCACGCATGAGTGACCCAGGCTCTTGAAGAGTTTCTGTTGTGGGGGGAGGTGGTGTTGGTTATCCTTAAGGGTGACAGATGGGGGAGAGGCACAGCTGACTGGACATCAGCTGGACCTGGGGGAGGGCAGTGACTGCATCCTGGTGGCAGAGGCCACTGGGGCTCTCCGGAGTGTGAGTTGGCCAGAAGCTAATTAATTAGGATGCTCTGAGAACTGGAAGCAACCCAAGAGGAGAATGTCTCAAGGAAGGAAGAACTTAGAGGCCCAGAGGAAGCAGCGCCATCTAGACCAGGGTGGGCATGGAGTCAGGAAGAGCCGGTGAAAGCGAGGTTCTCCTATTAATTTCCCATGAGATCGATGCTGTGGCTCAGCCGTGCACCTGCACACTACCCCTGTGTTTATCACTCACAGCCTGGGATTTCCTCCGCCTGAGTCGTGGCGCTTTGTACCCTAAATGGAGGTGCACCTCCTCACATGAGTAATAGCTACTATTTGTGCAGTGTTTATGAAATTGGCCTTTTATACGTTGTTATTTTCTCCTTCCTCTTGAAAAATATTTATTTTTTGGTCTGCATCGGGTCTTAGTTGTGGTGCGTGGGCTTAGTTGCTCTGCAGCATAGGAGATCTTAGTTCCCCAACCCGTGTCTCCTGCATTGCAAGGCGGATTCTTAACCACTGGACCACCAGGGCGGTCCCTCCTCTGTTGTTTTCAGTTTATTCTGCCAGCGCCCAAACAAAGTGGGCATTGTTTCCCCGTCCTGGTTACAGATTAAAAAATGGAGACTTAGAAGGAAGATGACTTGCCTGAGGTCAGACAGCTATAAAGGGACATAATAAATGTTGAATGAATGAATAAATAAGAACTGAAACCAGGACTATTTGAGTCTGGTTTCTATTCCTTTTCTATCATCTTCGAGAAAGTGTATTTTGAACCTAAAACTGGAGTGCCTGGCACATGACAGGGGTTAAATACAGTGTTGTAGAATGAACGAATGAAAGTGGCATCAGAAAGAAATAGGAGAAAAAGGTCCCAATACCATAAAAACCTACCATCAGTTTGTAACGGGAACAATGCTCATAATGCATCATTCAATCAATTCTCACTGTAGCTTAGCTGACAAGAGGATCGCCGGCTCCATTTCACAGGGGAGGGAAGGAGATTCAAGGAAAGTGACTGGATGAGAGGTCCCGCAGCCAGTGAGCTGTATAGACAGAACTGGAGCCCAGGGCCGGCAAGGAGTATTTGTGCCATTGGATGGCCACCTATGTATAGAGACACAGAGACACGCAAATACACACTAAGACACACATGCACACACATGCCCCCAGACACACCCAGACACATGCAGAAAGACACAGGTACGCACATAGAAATACAGACACACAAAGAGACAAGACGCCCAGAGATAATCACATAGACAGACACCTGGGCACACACAGACACAGTCTCAGAAGTTGTGGTCTTTGGAGCAGATTCCCTGATGCCTTGGCTACGGTCTCCACTCTCTCTTTCTGGGTGTCTCCTGGCTGGCTCCATATTTAATCTCTGCAAAGAATACAAAGAAACAAGCTTTCTGGAGAGGGAGAACCTCCCTTTCCCCACTTGTTTCTGGCTTTTCTGAGAGGAGATGAAACACGCAAGGTGCTGAAGGGAGGCAAGGGTGATGAAATCACAGAGAACTGGGAGCTGTTCCCACAGGAGTCAGTTGCTTGGCAGAGTCTTCACTTCTTTCCAAAAAGGGCAGGTGGCATTGCTCTAGATCGCTGGGCTGTGGGTTCCCGGTCCTCAGGGGCAATCGACTCCTTTTGATATGGAATATGACCACCTTCCAACCTCCACTGGCCATGTCAGGGAGACTTACATTCTTAGCAGAAGCAGAAGGAACCCTGGGTTGGGGTCAGATCCAGCTTCAAATCAAGCTCAACCCCTTTCTCCCAGGAGGTCAACCCCTTTCTCCTGGGAAGTCACCATATTGATGCCGAACTTAGTGTGGACACTTGATTGGCATAGTTCACTGCAGCCCAGAACTCCCGGACTCAAGTGATCCTCTGGCCTCCGCCTCCCGAATAGCTGAGACTACAGAAGCACGGCACCACACCTGGCTCAAGCCTTTGCTGACTGTGCATTGTTGTTGGTCAGTTGCTAAGTCGTGTCCGACTCTTTGCGACCCCATGGACTGCAGCCTGCACGGGCTTTCTGACTGTGTAACCCCGGACAACTCCCCTGGAACCTCACTTTTCCCATTTGTAATAGGGGCAGTTGAGCCTCCCTCATGGGTGATGGGGAAGATTAGCCAAGGTCATTGCTATGAAATGCCCAGGACTGAGCCTGGCACGACGGAAGCTCCTCTTTCCCTTCTCCCCTCTTTCCTTTCCTTTTTGATGTAGCTGTTTCCTTGATAGTCACAATGGGGACATGGTCATCTTCTGGGCTCCTGGTCAAGGTCTTGGCACACAGTAGTTGATCAATGGATTAAGTGAATCTTTCCAAAATCCAGGGGCAAGATCTGCTCTTGACTCTCCTGTGTCCCCAGACTCATCCATGGAGGTTCATGACTTTCAGAAGAGCAGACTAAGCTCATTAGTCTGGCATTTGAGACTTCTTGTGATTTGACCCCAGGGTCATGAGCCCCGCTCGCCGGACTGCCCTTAGTCCTCAGACCTGGGGCCACTCTTCAGAGACTATGCTTTATACAGTGCTTTTTTTAGGGTTGTTGTTGCTTTTTCCTGCATTGCAGGGCTTCCAGGACCTTTGTTCCCAGTTCCCAGAAAGTGAAGTGAAAGTGTTAGTTGCTCAGTGGTGTTCGATTCTCTGTGACCCCATGAACTGTAGCCCGCAAGCTTCCTCTGTCCATGGGATTTCCCAGTAAAGAACACTGGAGTGGGTAGCCATTTCCTTCTCCAAGGGGTCTTCCCAGCCCAGGGATCAAGTCCAGATCTCATGCCTTGCAGGCAGATGTTTGCCATCTGAGCCACCAGCACCAGGGAAGTTCTCAGACCTAGGGTCAAACTCAGACCGTGGAAGCACAGCGTCCTAACCCCGGCCCGTCAAGGCATTCCCTCCAGGGCCTGTGCTTTAGAAAGTCTGGGTCCGGCTTCCGGCTGGCCAGCCTTGTGAGGAGAAGACAAGCAGTCTGCAAAGCCAAGGGGGCGTGCTCACCAGAAGCCACACCTCTTCCCCTGGACTCTGGCCCTGAGTTTGCTTCCAGGGTCTGCAGGGGCCTCCTCCCTGGGTCATTCTCCAGTTGTTGGATGGCACTTGAGGTGTGTGTCCCCAAGTCTAAGGGATGACGGGAAGGTGGCCCCTTGTCAGACCTGCGGGTGGTACTTGGCCATATTCATGTGAGGTCCCACCTGGGCATGTGAGGTCCTTGCAGAGTGAGCTGGGACCTGTGTTGAGAAGGGGTGGGGATGCTCCTGACACAGAGCCCCATTTGCCTTGGTCTGGCATATGTTAAGGGTGTGACTAGTATCCCCCATTGTTACCCCTCCCTGACGGAAGAGGATGCTTGGAGGTGGGGGCAGGGAGGTGCGTGTGGGTTTGGAGACCTCTGCATCCGGGAGTCTTCCCATCTCTAGGCCTGGAACTGTCCTACCTGTTGGCACCCTCTCTGGGCAGGGCTGGGCTGTTCTGTCCAGGGGGAGGGAGAGTTCAGACTTGGGGGACGAAGTGGCCATGAGTGATGCCAGGAGGTCCCGAGAAGGGACCATAATGGGGTGAGGACTGGAATGCCACTGTGTCTCTGGTCTAGTCTTTGTCTCTGCTCAGGAGCTGGTGAAACAGGGCCACTGCAGAAAGGGGACAAGGAGTGCAGGGAGCCCCCAGACCCAGCCAGGGCCAGGGCCTGCTGGGTGCTTACCAGGTGGGCTCCCGGTGCAACCTTGTGAGGGGCTCGGCCAGATCACAGCTGCTCCCACGAAGGCTTTCTTTACCAGGATAGAGAGAGACAGGAGGCCCAGACGCAGTCCTCGGGTAGATTCAAAGCAAGAGAATGGCTTGGCAAAGCTGGTACTGAAATCTAGGATTCCTCTTTTTCCCTTGCTTGGTCACTTTATCGAGGTGTAATTTGTACACATGAAAATGTGCCCATTTTACATGCAGTGAAGCGACAGAAAGACAGACATGGACAGTGGACATATGGACATTGTGGGGAAGGAACAGTGGGTGAAAGGCGTAAAGGAAGTAGCATGAAGGCCTGTACTATAATATATGAAGAAAATAGCTATAGTCATTGCTCTGTAAGAAAAGGAGATCCTTCAGGGGTGCTGTGTGATGGTCTGGAGGGGTGTGAAGGGGGGAATATACATATGACTAATCTGATATGACTAATCTGGGAACATACATATCTGTAAACAACAAAACTCTGTAAAAGTTAAAAGTAAAATAAAAGTTAAAAAAAAAAAAAGAAAATATGCCCATTTTAAGGGTACAATTTGATCAATAATGACAAACATCTACAGTTGTGCTACCATGCCCACAGGCGTGATATTGACCATTTTCATTGCTCCCATACCCCTTTGCAGTTGCCCCCTCCCCCACCCCCGGGCTCAGGTAACTTTTGATCTATGTTTTATCACTGTAGCCTTGCCCTTTGTAGAATTTCACGTAGATGGAATCACACAGTGCGTATCTTCTGGGTCTAGTTTCTTTTGTTCCAAACAATTATTCTAAGACTTAACCCTGTTGCTGTTGTATCAGATCCTCATTCCTTTTCACAGCTGAATAGTATTCCACTGTATGGAAGTATCATGTTTTGTCCATTCACCCGTTGATGGACATTTGGGTTGTTTCCAGTTTGAGGCTGTTACAGACAAAGCTGCTGTGATCATGCAGAGGCCTTCTGCATGGACATTTGCTTTCATTTCTCCTGAGTGAAATTGCTGACTCATATGGTAAGTGAATGTCAAGTGTTTTGCAAAGCGGCTCTTCTATTTTGCATTTTCACCAGCTGTGAGTGAGCATTCCAGTTCTTCCTCAACCTTGTCAATGCTCCAACCTGAGACTCGCATCCCCAAAGCCCAGGCAGGGATGAGATGTAGACTGAAGAGGACGGGGGGTCTTGGTTGGGCTGCCCATCTCTGTGAGGATCTTAGGCTCTCAGAGGAACAAGAACTTCTGGGGATGTTAAACTCTGTGCTGTCATTTTACAGAAGGAAAAACAGAGGCCCAGAAAGGGAAGGGACCTATACCTTGCCGAGTGCTGGTAGATAGAGCTGGGAGGAGGCCGTGGAGTAAGATTAAGAGCAGGATTTTGGAGTTGGGTTAGCCCTATCATATAGCTTGGTTCAATCAGTGACTAACCCCCTCTGAACCTCCTCTCTTCCTTCTGTAAAATGGGGAGAAAAACAACTTCCTAAGATAGATGGGGAAGATGAAGTGCCCCATCTTGAGCTTGAGACGTTCAAGAAACATTTATTGAGCACTTACTGTCTGCCAGGCACTGTTCGTGGCACAGGGGATATAACAAAGAATGGGACAGACCCAAGCTCTGTACTCTGGGGGCTTCCAGACAGTGGGGGTGGGGTGGGGAGACAGATTATAAATCAGACAATAAAATCAATCCTAAATGGCGACACGTGCTGTTTGAAGGAGCCAAGCGGGTTTCAGACAGAGTCTCTCCAAAGAGATGCTGTTTAAGGTGGGATCTGAAGGACGGGGAAGAGGACAAGGGAGGGAAGGGAGGTGGTGGGATTCCAGGGTGTGGGAACAGCATATGCAAAGAGACAGGAAGCGGAAAGGGTGGATTATGTTTCAGGCCCAGAAACGGCAGTGGGACCCAGGTGCGGAGAGGTTCAGGAGAGCACCCTAGGGAGACACCAGAGAGCTGGCTTGGGGGCTCCATCTTCCTGGGCTTCGCAGGAGTTTGGATTTTAGATGAAGTGCAGGTTTATGGTAGACTGTGGGTGTTTTTCATTTTATTTTCCATCACTCTGGGGTATTCATTCTCAGTTCATGCCTCTTTCCAAAAACCTGACGTAGGCAGGTGCACGGCTGGGGTCTGTAGCCAGCTGGGCCCGGGTCCCCACGCCAACCTCCCCGACCAGCCTGGCGAGCTGTGGAGCACCAGCTGGTGGGGCCGGGGGCAGGGGAGACCATCTGCTGGTCCCTATTGTCCATCAGCCCATTGTCTGGTCTACGCCCTCTGCTCTGAGGACAAGAGGGAACAATGGGGGGAATGTGATCCTCAGACTCCTGTTTCCTAGCCTGCCCCCCTCCGCCCCCACAGTGGCGCTGAGAGAATGCCCCCCGGGGCGGAGGCAGGGGCTCTGCCAAGTGGGAGGCGGTGGTGCGCGCACCCCTCATCATCTCCCTGGCAACTGCAGCTGCCAAATTGTTGGTTGGAGGGCTTTTTTTAGCGTTCTGGGTGGGGGTTTTCTTCTGGTATCCCCCTGGAGGTGGGGCGCTCTTGAGAAAGGATCCGTTTCTTGCTGCCTGAGGGTCCTAGCTCCTGGAGTCTGTGGACTCCTCAGGTCCCCTGGGAGCCCAGTTTAGAAACACACGAAGTCAGAGCCCCCACCCCCTCACGATCAAGATGCCAGCTCTGAGAGGCACCGAAATAAACTCAGATTTTATTTGAGGAAAAGCATCATCGTTGTCTTCACCCAAAGAGTTGCTATGTTGTTAAACTTTGTGCTCATTTTCTGGTTTAGCATTGTTTTTGTTTGGACTTACATGGCGATATTAGGAGGCACCACCCTCCTCCCAATGCTTAGTCTCTAAAAGCTTGTACCTAGCCCCCAGGGGACAGGAAGGCAGGGGAACAGACTCCTGGATGGCCCCCTGCTTATCCCTCTGATGGAAGCGATTGATATCTTTCAGAGCAGCTCTGAGAACTGACTTCTGAGCAGCCGGTGAGGTCTGCACTGTTTATATTAGTGGGGTGATCATAGATGAAACCAGACAGCCATAATGATAGCCCATGTTCATGGAGCCTTCCGGATGTGCCTGGAATTGCCTTATATATGTCAACCCATTTAATCAGCACAACAAATTCAGGTCAATACTATTAGTATCGTCCCCATTTTGCAGATTGCAACACTGAGATGCACAGAAGGTAAAGATATTGCCCGTCACACAGCTTTCGGGTGACAGAATCAAGATTTGAACCTGCGCAGCTCCGTGTGATTGATGGCAGGAGGAGAAGGGGGTGAGAGAAGATGAGATGGTTAGATGTACATGCGTTTGAGCAAACTCCAGGAGATAGTGAAGCACAGGGAGGCCTGGCATGCTGCTGTCCGTGGAATCCCAAAGACATGGACAACGCGACCAAACAACAACAAGCCCAGGCAATGAGCTCTTGCATCCTTTCTCTCTTATTCCTGAAGGACTCAGGCAGAGCTCTTTCAAGAGATGAGCCCCAGCCCCAGTCTCCTATTCCAGGCCAGAACTCTGGGGAGATGAACACAAAAAGCCCAGGCATCCCCCTCTCCAGGCTGTCCCCATGGCTCTGCATAGCCTGGGAGTGGCAGCTGGACCGGCCTAGGCTTGGGCCCCCATATGATACCAATTAGCTACGTGGCCTTCGCCTCTCAGGACCTCTGACCGTCTGAGGGGGGGAGTAGGCTATCGATTTTCCCTTTGAGGGTCCTAGCTCCTGGAGTCTGTGGACTCCTCAGGTCCCCTGGGAGCCCAGTTTAGAAACACACGAAGTCAGAGCCCCCACCCCCTCACGATCAAGATGCCAGCTCTGAGAGGCACCGAAATAAACTCAGATTTTATTTGAGGAAAAGCATCATCGTTGTCTTCACCCAAAGAGTTGCTATGTTGTTAAACTTTGTGCTCATTTTCTGGTTTAGCATTGTTTTTGTTTGGACTTACATGGCGATATTAGGAGGCACCACCCTCCTCCCAATGCTTAGTCTCTAAAAGCTTGTACCTAGCCCCCAGGGGACAGGAAGGCAGGGGAACAGACTCCTGGATGGCCCCCTGCTTATCCCTCTGATGGAAGCGATTGATATCTTTCAGAGCAGCTCTGAGAACTGACTTCTGAGCAGCCGGTGAGGTCTGCACTGTTTATATTAGTGGGGTGATCATAGATGAAACCAGACAGCCATAATGATAGCCCATGTTCATGGAGCCTTCCGGATGTGCCTGGAATTGCCTTATATATGTCAACCCATTTAATCAGCACAACAAATTCAGGTCAATACTATTAGTATCGTCCCCATTTTGCAGATTGCAACACTGAGATGCACAGAAGGTAAAGATATTGCCCGTCACACAGCTTTCGGGTGACAGAATCAAGATTTGAACCTGCGCAGCTCCGTGTGATTGATGGCAGGAGGAGAAGGGGGTGAGAGAAGATGAGATGGTTAGATGTACATGCGTTTGAGCAAACTCCAGGAGATAGTGAAGCACAGGGAGGCCTGGCATGCTGCTGTCCGTGGAATCCCAAAGACATGGACAACCGCGACCAAACAACAACAAGCCCAGGCAATGAGCTCTTGCATCCTTTCTCTCTTATTCCTGAAGGACTCAGGCAGAGCTCTTTCAAGAGATGAGCCCCAGCCCCAGTCTCCTATTCCAGGCCAGAACTCTGGGGAGATGAACACAAAAAGCCCAGGCATCCCCCTCTCCAGGCTGTCCCCATGGCTCTGCATAGCCTGGGAGTGGCAGCTGGACCGGCCTAGGCTTGGGCCCCCATATGATACCAATTAGCTACGTGGCCTTCGCCTCTCAGAACCTCACTCTGACCGTCTGTAGTTGGGGTTGGTATGAGCATTAAATGAGTTAATACATGTCAAGCACCTAGAACAAGGTGCTGAGTAAATGCTAAGGCTAATGGTTATAATATCTTGGCTTCTTCTCCCCTTTGGGGCGATCTGGGGCTCAATAATAGGTGAAGACACTTTGCATGGGAAAGACAATTGCACAAATGTCAAGACTCCCGTGTGACTCATGTAAATATGGAGGGTTCAGTCTGGAGAACGGGATGGGGTGGGAGCTGAGAGAAGAGCCGTCTTCCCGGGAACTCAGTGCCACGTGCCAGCTCGGGGGGAGGGGGTACAGAGGACACCAGTGGCTACGAGGCAGGGGAGGCTCCGCTGCTCCCTGAGCCCAAGGAGCGTCTCGGGCTGGGACCTTGGGGCATGTTCCTTTCCCCCTGGGCCTCATGAACTCCATCTGTAGAATGGGTGACTAGGGACTAGCTGTGTCTAAGCCCCCTTCTGGCCCAGCCCTGATTTTTGGTGAGTTGAGAGAATACGAGGAGGTGTGAAAATGAAAGTGGAAATAGACACATGGTGTGGTGGGTCGCTGACAAAAATATGCCCAGTTCTTCCCTTTTCTCTGTCATCGTACCATTTACAAAATGACTTCGCAGCTTCTGCCTGTGAGAAGTGAAGTCTATTTCCCCCACACGTGAGCCTGGCTCTCCTGGTAGTTTGCTCTGGTTAGTGCGGCGTGGAGGAGGTGGCACCGTGCAGGCTCCCAACTGAGACCTCAAGAGGACCTGCAGCATTCACTCTTTCTCTCCCTGCTTCCCTGCCTTTTCCCTCCCACTCTCTCTCGTTCTCTCTCTTTATCTCTGACCCTCGTGACAGCCATCTCAGCAATTCTGGGCTGACCTGCCGGAGGAGAAGAGACCTCGGGGCCTGGTCACTTCTGTCATCCCAGTTGACCATCAGCTACTTCCCAGACAGTCACCACGAGATCATGCTAGGGCCCAGCCTGCGTGCCCACCCTCAGCAGACCCATGAGCTGGACAAGCTGAGATCAGAGGAGCCCGAGTCCAGAGCAGCTGAACCACCCAACTGCCTTGCGAATTGTGGGAAAAATGCGTGTTTATGGCTGTGGGCCATTGAGGTTTGTGGTTGTTACACAGCAGTGATGAGTCAGTAGATGATCGAGACACAGAAGCAGTGGCCCAGACCGTGGCTTTGACCCAAGGCCTGATCGCTGTGGGGATTGTCTCTTGCTCTCCTGGGATGGCAGGTGGGGGTGGGGACCAGACAGGGTGGGTGTAGTGTCATGGCTGAGAGCTGAAGTTCTGGATGGAGACCCCTCAGACCCCAGCTTGTTTCCAGCTGTGTGGCCTTGGGCAAGTTATTTATTGCAGAGGTCTTTGCTTTCTGTAGAAGGTACATAATCATAGAACCTGCTTTGGGGTTTTTATATGGATTGTGTTAATACATGTAAGGGGCTTAGAAAAACTCTGCCCGTGTGACGTTTTCATGGGTTGAAGATCTAAGATAAATGTGAGATGGTCTTTTTAAAAATTTATTTATTTGTTTAGTTTCGGCTGTGCTGGCTCTTCGCTGCTGCGTGGGTTTTTCTCTAGTTGGGGAGAGCTGGGCTAGTCTCTGGTCTTGGTGCTTGAGCTTCTCACGGAGGTGGCTTCTCTTGTCGCACAGCACAGGCTCTAGGGTGTGTGAGCTCCACTAGTTGTGTCCTGTGGGCTCAGTAGTTGCAGCTCCTGGGGGGCTCTAGAGCACAGGCTTGGTAGTTGTGACACACGGACTTAGTTGCTCTGCAACATGTGAGATCTTCCTGGATCAGGCATTGAACTCATGTCTCCTGCACTGGCAGGTGGATTCTTTACCACTGAGCTACCAGGGAAGCCAGAGATCGAGTCCTGATTCTACTGTTTATTGGGAGGGTGGCCTTGGGCCCTTGCTAAGCTGCCGTGTCCTGAACTCTAAGTTGGAGATCCTAAGCATCTTCCTCGTAAATGATGTTGTGTGACCCAGCGCACTCTTGGGAAATCCCAGTTTCTGAGAGGAGCCTCCTCCGCACCACGAGATCATGCTAGGGCCCAGCCTGCGTGCCCACCCTCAGCAGACCCATGAGCTGGACAAGCTGAGATCAGAGGAGCCCGAGTCCAGAGCAGCTGAACCACCCAACTGCCTTGCGAATTGTGGGAAAAATGCGTGTTTATGGCTGTGGGCCATTGAGGTTTGTGGTTGTTACACAGCAGTGATGAGTCAGTAGATGATCGAGACACAGAAGCAGTGGCCCAGACCGTGGCTTTGACCCAAGGCCTGATCGCTGTGGGGATTGTCTCTTGCTCTCCTGGGATGGCAGGTGGGGGTGGGGACCAGACAGGGTGGGTGTAGTGTCATGGCTGAGAGCTGAAGTTCTGGATGGAGACCCCTCAGACCCCAGCTTGTTTCCAGCTGTGTGGCCTTGGGCAAGTTATTTATTGCAGAGGTCTTTGCTTTCTGTAGAAGGTACATAATCATAGAACCTGCTTTGGGGTTTTTATATGGATTGTGTTAATACATGTAAGGGGCTTAGAAAAACTCTGCCCGTGTGACGTTTTCATGGGTTGAAGATCTAAGATAAATGTGAGATGGTCTTTTTAAAAATTTATTTATTTGTTTAGTTTCGGCTGTGCTGGCTCTTCGCTGCTGCGTGGGTTTTTCTCTAGTTGGGGAGAGCTGGGCTAGTCTCTGGTCTTGGTGCTTGAGCTTCTCACGGAGGTGGCTTCTCTTGTCGCACAGCACAGGCTCTAGGGTGTGTGAGCTCCACTAGTTGTGTCCTGTGGGCTCAGTAGTTGCAGCTCCTGGGGGGCTCTAGAGCACAGGCTTGGTAGTTGTGACACACGGACTTAGTTGCTCTGCAACATGTGAGATCTTCCTGGATCAGGCATTGAACTCATGTCTCCTGCACTGGCAGGTGGATTCTTTACCACTGAGCTACCAGGGAAGCCAGAGATCGAGTCCTGATTCTACTGTTTATTGGGAGGGTGGCCTTGGGCCCTTGCTAAGCTGCCGTGTCCTGAACTCTAAGTTGGAGATCCTACCAGCATCTTCCTCGTAAATGATGTTGTGTGACCCAGCGCACTCTTGGGAAATCCCAGTTTCTGAGAGGAGCCTCCTCCGCAGATCCTCCACTTCCTTGCTCCAGCTTGGCTCACCTGCTGCTTCTGGTGACATGGAATCCCAGAACCAGATGCGCCTGAAGACTGGCTTTTTTTCAACTTCCTCATTGGATAGGGGGAAACTGAGGCCCAGAGTGGGACTTGCCCAAGGCCTGACAGAGTCAGTGGCTAGAGTTTACGCTTTCCAACCTCCAGCCTGGTGCTTCTTTCACGAGGGTGGGGCAGTCAAGTCCTGAAGAGGTAAGTGTGTTCCTGGATTTGGTGGCTCAGAAAAGCAGACCAAATGGGACCCTGTACCTTGTTCCACACAGGTTGGATGAGGGAACCAGGCTCTCCCTGGAGGTGGTGAAACTTGTACTGATCTTCCCCTTGGGCCAGTTCACTGCTGGTGCTGGAGCGTTCCCAGAGGTGCGGTGGCCAGGCCCCTGACCATGGAGGGCTCCACCTTCGGGTGCGACTAGGGAGCCAGGCCTCCGTGTCACTGCAAAGGGTGGTCAGCCAAGGTTATTCCTCCGGGAAGTCAAGGGGCCACTAGAGCCCGGCTTGGCGGATCCTGCCCAGGATGCACATTTGGGTGGAGGCGGAGCCAAGCCTAGCACCAGACCTCCTGATTCCTGGCCTGCTGCTGCCTCCTGACCCCTAGCTCAGCTCCTGGCCATGTGGGTGTAACCAAGAGAAGGCAGGAGTCAGGAGGGCAGAGGCTGTCCCACCCCAGGCCTTGGTCTGGCTCCAGGAGCCTCCCTGGGGCTGGTTGCTAGCCCTGTCTGTCCCCAGTGATTGCAGGGCTTCGAGGCCTGGCTGTGGCCAAGACACTCCCTCCTGGGCCCTCCCAGGGGCATGGGCCCCTGACCTCATCGTCCACGGGGTCCGAGTCTGCCTCTGTGGATGACCTGCCCGGTCTTGCCGTGTCCCCAGGGAGGGAGCAAGGGTTTCCCTGCCTCTCTCTGCCCCTTCCGGGGCGGCCTGGTGGGCTGAGGGTGCTGCGTGTGTGCACCATGGCGTGTGGGCACAGCTGTGCCTGTGCGGTGTGGCCGTCCTCTCCTGGCCCACCCCATGGACATGATTCACACGCTCGCAGCACTCACGCTGTGTGCTTACTGTGCGCAACAGGTGGGCGCGGGGGTGTGTTCGCATGAGTTCTTGTTGGGCCCTTTCTTTTTTTTTTTTGATTTATTTATTTATTTTTGGGCGGGGGTCGGGTTGGGGAGGGAGGGGAGCTTGGTCTTTCGTTTCTCTCTGTTCATCCGTCTTTGTTCTTTGGCTCCCGTGGGCCTCCCATCGCGGTGGCGTCTGTCGTTGCAGAGCGCCGGCCCTGGGCGCATGCGCTCCAGAGCTCCGGCTCGGTGATTGGACACATCAGTCCAGCCGCTCCGCGGCACGTGGGATCTTCCCAGGCCAGGGATGGAACCGGCGCCCCTTGCCCTGCAAGGCGGTGTCCTTACCCACTGGACCACCAGGGGAAGCCCTGTTGGGCCCTTTCTCTGCCAAGTGTACAGATCGCCCGTGTGGGTGCTGTGTGTGTGAGTGGTGCACAGAAGGTGCGTGTGCACTTGGGGGTAAGACAGGGGGGCCATGAGGCAGAGGCACTGGGCGCTCACACCCTGAGCACTTAATGAACAGGTGGTGTGCCCTGAGTGTGAACGCTAAATGTGTGCCTAGGGTGCATGTGTGCTCATGGTGTGTACACTGTGTGTGTGTTCAGTGCCGTGGTCAGGGGGTTATTCCTCCGGGAAGTCAAGGGGCCACTAGAGCCCGGCTTGGCGGATCCTGCCCAGGATGCACATTTGGGTGGAGGCGGAGCCAAGCCTAGCACCAGACCTCCTGATTCCTGGCCTGCTGCTGCCTCCTGACCCCTAGCTCAGCTCCTGGCCATGTGGGTGTAACCAAGAGAAGGCAGGAGTCAGGAGGGCAGAGGCTGTCCCACCCCAGGCCTTGGTCTGGCTCCAGGAGCCTCCTGGGGCTGGTTGCTAGCCCTGTCTGTCCCCAGTGATTGCAGGGCTTCGAGGCCTGGCTGTGGCCAAGACACTCCCTCCTGGGCCCTCCCAGGGGCATGGGCCCCTGACCTCATCGTCCACGGGGTCCGAGTCTGCCTCTGTGGATGACCTGCCCGGTCTTGCCGTGTCCCCAGGGAGGGAGCAAGGGTTTCCCTGCCTCTCTCTGCCCCTTCCGGGGCGGCCTGGTGGGCTGAGGGTGCTGCGTGTGTGCACCATGGCGTGTGGGCACAGCTGTGCCTGTGCGGTGTGGCCGTCCTCTCCTGGCCCACCCCATGGACATGATTCACACGCTCGCAGCACTCACGCTGTGTGCTTACTGTGCGCAACAGGTGGGCGCGGGGGTGTGTTCGCATGAGTTCTTGTTGGGCCCTTTCTTTTTTTTTTTTGATTTATTTATTTATTTTTGGGCGGGGGTCGGGTTGGGGAGGGAGGGGAGCTTGGTCTTTCGTTTCTCTCTGTTCATCCGTCTTTGTTCTTTGGCTCCCGTGGGCCTCCCATCGCGGTGGCGTCTGTCGTTGCAGAGCGCCGGCCCTGGGCGCATGCGCTCCAGAGCTCCGGCTCGGTGATTGGACACATCAGTCCAGCCGCTCCGCGGCACGTGGGATCTTCCCAGGCCAGGGATGGAACCGGCGCCCCTTGCCCTGCAAGGCGGTGTCCTTACCCACTGGACCACCAGGGGAAGCCCTGTTGGGCCCTTTCTCTGCCAAGTGTACAGATCGCCCGTGTGGGTGCTGTGTGTGTGAGTGGTGCACAGAAGGTGCGTGTGCACTGGGGGGTAAAACAGCCCATGAGGCAGAGGCACTGGGCGCTCACACCCTGAGCACTTAATGAACAGGTGGTGTGCCCTGAGTGTGAACGCTAAATGTGTGCCTAGGGTGCATGTGTGCTCATGGTGTGTACACTGTGTGTGTGTTCAGGTTGTACGTGCACATGGTTTGTCCGTGTTGTGTGTGAGCACGTGTGTGTATACCTATTCTTACACTGTGTGTGTGTTCAGGTTGTATGTGAGCACACATGTGTGTAAGCATGTGTGTGTGTGTACCTATCCTGTGTACACTGTGTGTGTGTGTGCGCACATTTTATGGACACCGTGTGCGTTCCTGTTGCCCGTGCACATGGTGTGCACATGTGTGACGCACAGTGTGGGTGTGTGCATTGTGTGTGCCCATTGTGCATGTGTACAGGTTGGGTGTGCACAGTGTGTGTGCATGCTTGCGGTGGGTGTGCCCGGTGGTAGGTCCTCTGAGGTCCGGGGCTGGCGCCAGCGGTGCCCTGGTGAAGGGCTTCCAGGCTCAGTGCCGTGTCCTGTGGGGCCCCGCGGGTCAGCGCAGGCAGGCCCCGGGAGAGAAGGCTGCCCGTAGGGGCCTGGTGGAGGGAGAGTCCGCTCGGGCTGGAACTTGTGCTGGACGCTGGTGCCCCTCAGACCCCTCGGCACCGGCATTTCCTCCTGTAGAGACGAAGGAGACAGGTCCGGGGGCTTCTCTTGCCGTTTGATATTACCTCTGGGACCCCTGCTCTCTTTGAGGGTCCCACACATTGTAGGTCCTCGTGCCCCTGTGACCCCTGCCACAGGCTCTTAGAAGCTCCTCGGTGGCACCTGACTTCACAGCTGACCTTGCTGGGTGGGCATCCGGGTCCCGGGTTGGAGGAAGGGAAGGATAACGTCTGAAACTCTGCAGCCATCCCCCCAGGTGCCCCCTGTATTCGACATAAGGAGCCCTGTTCCCTGCTGGTCCTCCGGTGGGATTGGACACATCAGTCCAGCCGCTCCGGCACGTGGGATCTTCCCAGGCCAGGGATGGAACGCGCCTTGCCCTGCAAGGCGGTGTCCTTACCCACTGGACCACCAGGGGAAGCCCTGTTGGGCCCTTTCTCTGCCAAGTGTACAGATCGCCCGTGTGGGTGCTGTGTGTGTGAGTGGTGCACAGAAGGTGCGTGTGCACTGGGGGGTAAAACAGCCCATGAGGCAGAGGCACTGGGCGCTCACACCCTGAGCACTTAATGAACAGGTGGTGTGCCCTGAGTGTGAACGCTAAATGTGTGCCTAGGGTGCATGTGTGCTCATGGTGTGTACACTGTGTGTGTGTTCAGGTTGTACGTGCACATGGTTTGTCCGTGTTGTGTGTGAGCACGTGTGTGTATACCTATTCTTACACTGTGTGTGTGTTCAGGTTGTATGTGAGCACACATGTGTGTAAGCATGTGTGTGTGTGTACCTATCCTGTGTACACTGTGTGTGTGTGTGCGCACATTTTATGGACACCGTGTGCGTTCCTGTTGCCCGTGCACATGGTGTGCACATGTGTGACGCACAGTGTGGGTGTGTGCATTGTGTGTGCCCATTGTGCATGTGTACAGGTTGGGTGTGCACAGTGTGTGTGCATGCTTGCGGTGGGTGTGCCCGGTGGTAGGTCCTCTGAGGTCCGGGGCTGGCGCCAGCGGTGCCCTGGTGAAGGGCTTCCAGGCTCAGTGCCGTGTCCTGTGGGGCCCCGCGGGTCAGCGCAGGCAGGCCCCGGGAGAGAAGGCTGCCCGTAGGGGCCTGGTGGAGGGAGAGTCCGCTCGGGCTGGAACTTGTGCTGGACGCTGGTGCCCCTCAGACCCCTCGGCACCGGCATTTCCTCCTGTAGAGACGAAGGAGACAGGTCCGGGGGCTTCTCTTGCCGTTTGATATTACCTCTGGGACCCCTGCTCTCTTTGAGGGTCCCACACATTGTAGGTCCTCGTGCCCCTGTGACCCCTGCCACAGGCTCTTAGAAGCTCCTCGGTGGCACCTGACTTCACAGCTGACCTTGCTGGGTGGGCATCCGGGTCCCGGGTTGGAGGAAGGGAAGGATAACGTCTGAAACTCTGCAGCCATCCCCCCAGGTGCCCCCCTGTAATCTCGACATAAGACACAGTGCTGTCTCCTCACCTTTGTTCCAAGGCTGCCATGGCAACGCAGGAGTTGGCTCACCATCTGCTGCCTGTGGGACCTCAGGCAGGCCTTTCCCATGCTAGGAATTAGTGTGGGGGCACCTGACCTGCCAGGGGGCAGCCATTGGCCACATCTGGCGCCGCTCAGCCCTGGAGTGTTTGGAGACAATGCAGCCCGGAGCCCCCCTGGCTGCTGGAGAAGTTTGCACTTGGAGAGAGGCCATGGTTCTCCCTGGGCTAGCGTCCCCTCATAACATCCTCTCTCAGGGAAGGGTCGAGACTTACACTAGAGTGCAAAGACTTATTTACACTAGGCACATTTACACTAGACTGACCCCTTTGGGGAGCGCAGTGGGTTGGGGTGTGTAGAAACCTCGACTTTAATAGAAGCTGGAAGCTTGAATGATCAGATTATCAACAGGGAAGATTTTAGGCATGAGTGGTACGTGTGGGATACTAAACTATATAAAACCCAGTTGCTAAGGTGGTTCTGGTTACACATGGGAGCTACTGCAAGCCTAACATGTCCTCGGGTGTCAGTGGGCGTTGGGGAGGGACCCACGCCTCATCCGGCCTGTATCTTTGAAGCCTTTGCCTCTGCTGAGAGCTGAGTTTTTCCTACTGGACTCAGAGGTTCCCCCTACCCCCACTGCTGGCTCCTTTGCATTTGTTTTCTTTGGAAAAATGTTCTCCGTTGGAGGCTTGGTGCTTAGTGTAAAAAGAGCAGTGGAGAGGAGGAGGGAGTAGGGATCCCAATGGAGGAATGAAGTGGGGCAAGGTGGAGTGACTGGGAGGCGTGGGTAAGAGAGGGGGAGAGAGAGGGAGGAGGAGAAGGGAGGTCTTAAGGAAAACCAGTTACAGGCCTTAAGGAAGACCAATTACAGGGTCAGCCTGAACCCCCGACATGCCACTAGAGAGCGTTCAGATGTGGATGAGAAACGTCCCTGTCTGGTGACTTAGTTTATCCTAATCTGTGAACTGGGTACAATAACCTTTCAGGGTGCCTATGAGGACTGGGGAAGATGCATGTGGAGGCCTGGCCTGGTGAGAGCATGTGGCAGCTGCTTCTGCACACCCCTTCTTCCCTCGATTCTGTGTCAGAGAAAGAAGTTTCTAGACCCTGCTCCAGGCCCTCACTCTTAAGGGGAAGATGCTCTGGCATCTCAACCCACAGTCTGCCTGTGTGAGGAAGCACCTCCCTCCGGCCCTGGGCAGGTCCCACCGGCCTCCTCACCAGGTGACAGGTCCACAGGCTGAGAGTAACCCACATAAATCGAGGTCGATGTGCTCTGTGGAGCTGGGATGCCAGAGTGCTCCACCTCAGGCCTCCCCCACAGCGGCCCCCCCTCCCCACCCAATCCCAGGCCCAGGAACTGGGACAGCCCAGGAGATAAACAGAGGAGTCATGCTCAAAGGTGGAGCCCACCTCCTCCCCCAACATTCCACCCCCAACCTCGGCCCCCCAGAAAGGCCCCAGCAGCCCCCAGCGTGTCTTGGCAGGGAAGATAAAGGGTACGGATGAGGGAGGGAGCAGGCAGCAGGGCAGGCTAGCAAATCCACTCCATCAGCGAGCTCCTCTCTGTGAAATTCTAGCATCTGCAAATTTATTTCTGCCAGCAATTTACCTTTTCTGCAAGCAAGAGAAATCTGTTCTTGTTTATGAGTCACTGCTTTTTCAGAAACATTAGAAGAAGAAGCATCTGCAGTTGGGAACAGGACTGTGGCAGGGCCAGTAAAAACGAGCCCTGGCATGAAGTCTAATGTGGTCTCACTCCCATTCAACCAGAGGCGATCGTTTTGTCGGCTGGAACTCCATAGCTGTATTAATAACCACCCAGCATCCTTTTGGATAAAGCAAACATTTTTTATGTAAATAAACGTTGTAGCTTAAACCAAAGCTTTGCTTGATGTGATGTAATAAACTGGAAAACATGCTCTCCATAGAAACCTTTAGGAATTGTTAGAACAGTCTGGGTTGGGGTTTAGCATTAGATCCACAGCTGGGGCTGCAGAAGGCTGACTGGACCCTCTTCTAGGGGAGTCAGACTGGTCTACCACCCGGTTCTCTGTGAGGACACTGTCACGAGGCAGCCCCCTAGGGGTCCTTCCAGGGGCTGTCCTCCTCCCCCTGGTGCCTCCGTCAGGCTACCACCTCAGGTGGAGTAGACTTGCCAGCTGTCCCCTGTATATGGGACTCTCTAGCTCAAGACTACATTTCCCAGTCTCCTTTGCAGTTAATCTGACCATGTGACAGAGATCAGCCAGTAAGATGTGAGTAAAACAGATGCAGGCAATTTCTGGGTGGAACTGTCTCTGTGCAGCTTGGGAATGCCAAAGGGGGGTGCCTCACACCGGTCCACAGGCCCCTGAGAGTAACCCACATAAATCGAGGTCGATGTGCTCTGTGGAGCTGGGATGCCAGAGTGCTCCACCTCAGGCCTCCCCCACAGCGGCCCTCCCACCCAATCCCAGGCCCAGGAACTGGGACAGCCCAGGAGATAAACAGAGGAGTCATGCTCAAAGGTGGAGCCCACCTCCTCCCCCAACATTCCACCCCCAACCTCGGCCCCCCAGAAAGGCCCCAGCAGCCCCCAGCGTGTCTTGGCAGGGAAGATAAAGGGTACGGATGAGGGAGGGAGCAGGCAGCAGGGCAGGCTAGCAAATCCACTCCATCAGCGAGCTCCTCTCTGTGAAATTCTAGCATCTGCAAATTTATTTCTGCCAGCAATTTACCTTTTCTGCAAGCAAGAGAAATCTGTTCTTGTTTATGAGTCACTGCTTTTTCAGAAACATTAGAAGAAGAAGCATCTGCAGTTGGGAACAGGACTGTGGCAGGGCCAGTAAAAACGAGCCCTGGCATGAAGTCTAATGTGGTCTCACTCCCATTCAACCAGAGGCGATCGTTTTGTCGGCTGGAACTCCATAGCTGTATTAATAACCACCCAGCATCCTTTTGGATAAAGCAAACATTTTTTATGTAAATAAACGTTGTAGCTTAAACCAAAGCTTTGCTTGATGTGATGTAATAAACTGGAAAACATGCTCTCCATAGAAACCTTTAGGAATTGTTAGAACAGTCTGGGTTGGGGTTTAGCATTAGATCCACAGCTGGGGCTGCAGAAGGCTGACTGGACCCTCTTCTAGGGGAGTCAGACTGGTCTACCACCCGGTTCTCTGTGAGGACACTGTCACGAGGCAGCCCCCTAGGGGTCCTTCCAGGGGCTGTCCTCCTCCCCCTGGTGCCTCCGTCAGGCTACCACCTCAGGTGGAGTAGACTTGCCAGCTGTCCCCTGTATATGGGACTCTCTAGCTCAAGACTACATTTCCCAGTCTCCTTTGCAGTTAATCTGACCATGTGACAGAGATCAGCCAGTAAGATGTGAGTAAAACAGATGCAGGCAATTTCTGGGTTGAACTGTTAAGGGCAGAGGACTGAACTTCCCTCTCCCTCTTTCCCAATGGCTGGAGCAGACCCCTTGGGCCCCAGCATGGTGGCCCATGTGAAGGCATAGGGGTGCCCTGGTTGGACCTTTGGACCATCACGTGAGAGAGAAGTGAACTTGTAGTATCTCATTTAAGCCAATGTATTTTGAAGTCTATTTGTTACACCAGCTTATCTTGTACCCTACCTTCTTTTTCTTTTTAAAATTTTATTTATTTATTTATTTTTGGCTATTTTGGGTTTTCACTGCTGCCACAGGCTTCTCTAGTAGCAGGAAGTGGTGGCTACTCTCTAGTTGAGGTGAGCAGGCTTCTTGTTGCAGTGACTTCTCTTGGTGTGGAACTCGGGCTCTAAGGCTCACGGGCTTCAGTAGTTGCAGCCCATGGGCTCAATAATTGCGGCTCTGAGGCTCTAGAGCACAGGCTCAATAGTTGTGGCTCACGAGCTTAGTTGCTCTGCAGCATGTGGGATCTTCCCGGACCAGGGATTGAACTCATGTCTCCTGCATTGGCAGGCAAACTCTTTACCACTGAGCTACCAGGGAAGCCCTGTACCCTACCTTCGTTTTTTTTTTTTTTTGGGGGGGGGTGGGCGTGGGGAAAGGGGGCTGGGGGGGCACTTCTATTGATAAGCAAACATTTTTATGTAAATAAACGTTGTAGCTTAAACCAAAGCTTTGCTTGATGTGATGTAATAAACTGGAAAACATGCTCTCCATAGAAACCTTTAGGAATTGTTAGAACAGTCTGGGTTGGGGTTTAGCATTAGATCCACAGCTGGGGCTGCAGAAGGCTGACTGGACCCTCTTCTAGGGAGTCAGACTGGTCTACCACCCGGTTCTCTGTGAGGACACTGTCACGAGGCAGCCCCCTAGGGGTCCTTCCAGGGGCTGTCCTCCTCCCCCTGGTGCCTCCGTCAGGCTACCACCTCAGGTGGAGTAGACTTGCCAGCTGTCCCCTGTATATGGGACTCTCTAGCTCAAGACTACATTTCCCAGTCTCCTTTGCAGTTAATCTGACCATGTGACAGAGATCAGCCAGTAAGATGTGAGTAAAACAGATGCAGGCAATTTCTGGGTTGAACTGTTAAGGGCAGAGGACTGAACTTCCCTCTCCCTCTTTCCCAATGGCTGGAGCAGACCCCTTGGGCCCCAGCATGGTGGCCCATGTGAAGGCATAGGGGTGCCCTGGTTGGACCTTTGGACCATCACGTGAGAGAGAAGTGAACTTGTAGTATCTCATTTAAGCCAATGTATTTTGAAGTCTATTTGTTACACCAGCTTATCTTGTACCCTACCTTCTTTTTCTTTTTAAAATTTTATTTATTTATTTATTTTTGGCTATTTTGGGTTTTCACTGCTGCCACAGGCTTCTCTAGTAGCAGGAAGTGGTGGCTACTCTCTAGTTGAGGTGAGCAGGCTTCTTGTTGCAGTGACTTCTCTTGGTGTGGAACTCGGGCTCTAAGGCTCACGGGCTTCAGTAGTTGCAGCCCATGGGCTCAATAATTGCGGCTCTGAGGCTCTAGAGCACAGGCTCAATAGTTGTGGCTCACGAGCTTAGTTGCTCTGCAGCATGTGGGATCTTCCCGGACCAGGGATTGAACTCATGTCTCCTGCATTGGCAGGCAAACTCTTTACCACTGAGCTACCAGGGAAGCCCTGTACCCTACCTTCGTTTTTTTTTTTTTTTGGAGGGAGATGGGCTTGGGGAAAGGGGGCTGGGCGGGCCACTTCTATTGGTCTTTTCATTTATCTATTTTCATCCATCTTTGTTCTCTGGCCTGTGTGGGCCTCCCATCGCAGTGGCCTCTGTTGTTGCAGAGCACAGGCTCTGGGTGCATGCGCTCCAGAGCTCCGGCTTGGTAATTGGACACATCAGTCCAGCTGCTCCGTGGCATGTGGAATCTTCCCAGGCCAGGGATCAAACCGGCACCCCTTGCACTGCAAGGCAGTGTCCTTACCCACTGGACCACCAGGGAAGCCCCTACCCTACCTTCTTCATGTGGCAAACCCAGCTTGATAACTCACCCAGATCCTATGGTGATTTACTCTGTGTTCTGTCACATCAGTATAGCATCGTGGTTCAAAGCCTGTTAGACCTGCTTTCAAATCTCTATTCCCTCACCTAGCACCGTGTGACTTTTGGCAGATGACTTCATCTCATGGCAGTGGGGTAATCTCAGTAAGAAATGCCTTTTCACATGATGGCCCGGTCCGTGCTCTCATGTATATGTTACTGGAATAAAGGTTCCACGGGACAAAACACTTTTATTACCACTGGTATACTCGGTTAGATTCTATCCCAGTGGTTCTCAAAGTGAGTCCCTGGACCAGCAGCATTAGCATTACCTGGGAACTTGCAGTTTCTTGAGACCTATCCCAGACCTCCTAAATCAGAGATTCTGGGGGCAATGCCTAGAAATTGGTTTCAAGTTCCATTTCAGGTAGCACTCGTGGTAAAGAACCTGCCTGCCAATGCAGGACACATGAAACGCAGGCTCCATCCTTGGGCTGGAAAGATCCCCTGGAGAAACAAATGGGAACCCATGCTAGTATTCTTGCTTGGAGAACCCTATGGATGGAGGAGCCTGGTGGGCTACAGTCCACGGGGTCGCACAGTATCAGACACAACTTAAGTGACTTACGCAAGCAAAAGTTTGAAAACCACTGCTTCGCTCTATTTAAAAAATAAACGGAGATTATTCATCACCTACATTGATCTCATAACCCTCAAATAAGAATCATGACTCATGTAGACTTAGTGAATGTCTGTTTCCCTGCCAGCCTCTATTTCTTCTTCTCCTTCCACCATCCTCCTCCCGCTCTTCCCTCTCTCCCCCTCTCCCCCTCCTGCCTCCTCTTTTTCCTCCTCCTTCTCCTCTTCCCAACCCCTCCTCTTCTTTTCCTTCTCTTTATTCTCCTTCTCCTCCTCCTCCTCCTTTTATTCTTCTCCTTAACATTTCAATACAAGAACTAACTGTGGTCTATAACTTCACTTCACAGTGAGGTCCAGACAGTCCTAGCCAACTGATGCCGTTGTTGGGTCAAGAAGGAGCACGTGATCTTGGTTGTCCAATGAAAGGCAACTCGTTGGCTGAAACTACTGAGAAAGAGAAGCTTTTCTCCCAGGGGTCACTGAGTCATTGGAAAAGAACCCCGGACGCCCATGGGAGAGCATGGAGGAGGTGCCTGATGCGGCAAGCCTCTCAGAGGAGAGGAGCTGAGGGGTGGCGGGGACAGGTGCAGAGGCCTTTGGCATCCTGTATCATCTTAGGCTGATCCCAGGCACAGCTGCTTCTCAGAGGTTCCAGAGGAGTTCCGCTCACGTTACTTATGGCAACAAATTTGAAAACATGGCCTTCATTACTCGTTGCTCCCTCTTTGTCACAGTCTCCCCACCTCTCGTTTCCATTTCTTGTGATCCCCTCCCAAATAAGCCATCTGTACCCAAGTCTTTGTGTCAGGGTCCGGTCTCATGGAAACTCAAGTTAAGACAGATTTCTGTTGATCTTGGAGCATTTGGATCCAGCCAGACCTGAAACAAACTCTACGCCTGAGCTTTTCAGTTAAGTAAGCCCCAAATTCACACCCCACCTGCCCCACCTTTTGGTTATGTATATTAGTGATCTACTATTGGGTAACAAACTACCCCCAAACGTTGTGGCTTTAAACAACACTTAGTATCCTGGTTTCTGTGGGTGAGGCATCCAGGAGTGGCATGGCTGGGCCTCTGGCTCAGGGTCCCTTATGAGATTGCAAGAAAGATGTTAAACTGCTTTAGCACAAAGCTTGACTGAGAAAGGCTCTGCTTCCAAGCTGACTCCTATGGCAGTAGTCAGTTCCTGATGGGTTGTTGGACTGAGGTCCTAAATCGTTTGCTCTCTGTTGTTCCAATGTGGTTCTCCGTTCCTCGCCACATGGACCTCTCAATAGGGAGCTCACAACATGGCAGCTGGGTTCCACCAAAGCAAGCAACTCAGAAGCCAGTCATTTATCACCTAAGTTTTCAAGTGACATCCTAACACTTTTTGCAGTATTTGTTAGAAGCACGTCACGAGGTGGCCCTCATCCTCACCTGAGCCCTAGCACACACTCAAGGGGAGAGGATTGCACAAGGATACGGGTGGGCCAGGGGCTGGGGGGAGCAACTGAGCCTTTTCAAACGTGATCTTGGTTGTCCAAGGGCTCGTTGGCTGAAACTACTGAGAAAGAGAAGCTTTTCCCGGGGTCCTGGCAAAAGAACCCGGACGCCCATGGGAGAGCATGGAGGAGGTGCCTGATGCGGCAAGCCTCTCAGAGGAGAGGAGCTGAGGGGTGGCGGGACAGGTGCAGAGGCCTTTGGCATCCTGTATCATCTTAGGCTGATCCCAGGCACAGCTGCTTCTCAGAGGTTCCAGAGGAGTTCCGCTCACGTTACTTATGGCAACAAATTTGAAAACATGGCCTTCATTACTCGTTGCTCCCTCTTTGTCACAGTCTCCCCACCTCTCGTTTCCATTTCTTGTGATCCCCTCCCAAATAAGCCATCTGTACCCAAGTCTTTGTGTCAGGGTCCGGTCTCATGGAAACTCAAGTTAAGACAGATTTCTGTTGATCTTGGAGCATTTGGATCCAGCCAGACCTGAAACAAACTCTACGCCTGAGCTTTTCAGTTAAGTAAGCCCCAAATTCACACCCCACCTGCCCCACCTTTTGGTTATGTATATTAGTGATCTACTATTGGGTAACAAACTACCCCCAAACGTTGTGGCTTTAAACAACACTTAGTATCCTGGTTTCTGTGGGTGAGGCATCCAGGAGTGGCATGGCTGGGCCTCTGGCTCAGGGTCCCTTATGAGATTGCAAGAAAGATGTTAAACTGCTTTAGCACAAAGCTTGACTGAGAAAGGCTCTGCTTCCAAGCTGACTCCTATGGCAGTAGTCAGTTCCTGATGGGTTGTTGGACTGAGGTCCTAAATCGTTTGCTCTCTGTTGTTCCAATGTGGTTCTCCGTTCCTCGCCACATGGACCTCTCAATAGGGAGCTCACAACATGGCAGCTGGGTTCCACCAAAGCAAGCAACTCAGAAGCCAGTCATTTATCACCTAAGTTTTCAAGTGACATCCTAACACTTTTTGCAGTATTTGTTAGAAGCACGTCACGAGGTGGCCCTCATCCTCACCTGAGCCCTAGCACACACTCAAGGGGAGAGGATTGCACAAGGATACGGGTGCCAGGGGCTGGGGATCATCGGGAGTCAACCTAGGAGCTGCAGACCTCAAGCTACAAGGAGGAAGAGCCCCAAGGTCCAAGGCACAGAGCTCCAGAGGCTTTGAGCATGGAACTTGAACTTCCAAACTCGCCTTTGATCCTTCCCAAGAAAAGGAGAGGTCACAAGCAGCTTGGGGTCACTTGGGGAATGGGGAGTCTGTCTGCAGAGGCTCTGGTGGGCAGGAAATGGAAGAAGGAAGTGGAGAGTGGGGGTTGCCCTTGCAGTTCAGGGGACACCTATAGAAGATCATTGGGATCATCTTGGGTAATCTTCAAGGGCTATGATAGTACTAGCTAACATTATTTAATATTTATTCTGTGTCCATCCTTGGATGAGAAATTTCACTTGCATGATCTCATTTAATCCTCCTCCTGTGAGATCAGACTTGAAAGTATTCTCATTTTGCAATATGAGGAAACTGAGGCACGGAGGAGTTAAGGAACTTGCCTGAGGATACACAGCAATGTGGCGTCACTGAAACTCATCAGAGACCAAGTCTTTTCCTGCCAGGTGATGAAAACCATCTCATTACTTCCAACGTTTATAAACTTTCTTTGGCTAATGGAGACTTTAGAGAAAGTATGGAAAACTATGGACCTTTTTTCCCACCAAAAATGCACTCATGCACTCAAACCCACATTAGCGGTATGATTTTGGATGGCAACCGACTTTCTGAAGGGCTCCCCTCATTGGCTCCACCTGGATCATGTGGTCACCCTGAAGCCAATCACTGAAAGGTGGGAGGTCTGGGTGCTCTGATTGGTCAGATCTTTATGGACCATGGCTTCCACCCTCTCATTTTACAGATGGAGAAATTAGAGCCTCCAGGAAAGAGTGACTATCTTATGGTCACACGGCATTGGTGGTCCCAGGCCAAACTTGGGCAACGAGGCATGCCTGCCCCTTGGCTTGCAGGTACCTCCCAGGCTAATGTGGCTGACGCATTGAAGTATTTCCAGCCACCTGTTCTGGGCCTGGCACACAGTAGGCATTGAATAAACAGTAGAGAAACTGAATCTGCAAGCACTCCTGAAGGAAACAGGATAAAGTGTGTTTACCCAGAGACACCCTGGAACACTACTCTGCAAGATGTTATTAGACCATGCCCTCGGGGATGAGTATTGCCTTTGTCTGCAGACAGGCTCTTTTCTGGAGGAGGAAGAGGAGGACCTGGCATCTCCAGGCTCCCATAGTGCCACTAGCAACCTCAGCAGGAAGTCAGATGCTTCTGTACAACATGTGTTAGTTGCTCAGTCATGTCCAACTCTTTGTGACCCTGTAGACTGTAGCCCCCCAGGCTCCTCTGTCCATGAGATTCTCCAGGCAAGAATACTAGAGTGGGTTGCCATTCCCTTCTCCAGGGGATCTTTTGACCCAGGGATTGAACCTGTGCCTCCTGCACTGCAGGCAGATTCTTTACTCTCTGAGCCACCAGGGAAGCCCTTCTGTAAAATGGTTTTCACCAAAGTCCCACCTGATCTGTTCTCTTCGTGAGTCGCCTTATAAAGACTCAAATAAAAGGTCATCACAAACATAAAAAAAAAAGGTCAGCACAAAGATTTTCAATGACTCACCATTGCCTTCAAGATAAAATCCAAACTGTGGCCCCTCTGCCCCTCTCCAGCCTCTTCATGGGGAATCGTCCCTACTGCACTCCGGACACAAGGCTTTGAGCGGGTTTCTCCCTGAATGTGCCACATGCCTTTTGTGCATTCGGGTCCTTCTCCGTTTTCCCCCTTCCCTTGGCTAAATCCCCACTGACCCGCAGACTTTGGCTCTAGGTCCCTTCCTTTCCTTGAAGAAATCTTTCCCAGTGTCTTCCTTAAGACTGAACTGGGTCCACCTGTTACAGACCCCGACAGAGCCACCTTCCTGGAAGGTGAGGAAACTGCGGTTCAGAGAAGGAAGGGACTCATCAGAGGTCACAGGGCTAGTAAATGGTAGAGCTAGATTAAGTTCAGTTTAATAACTATGAGTTGAACACTTACTATGGGCCAGGCCCTGTGGTTTTGATGACAAATCAGACCAGGTCTCCTGGCCAGGAGGAGCTCTCAGACCGGAAGGGGAGAGAGACCTGTAAACCTGGCTGAGGACAGGGGCTGAAGGTACCTCCCAGGCTAAGTCATTGTTTCCAGCCACCTGTTCTGGGCCTGGCACACAGTAGGCATTGAATAAACAGTAGAGAAACTGAATCTGCAAGCACTCCTGAAGGAAACAGGATAAAGTGTGTTTACCCAGAGACACCCTGGAACACTACTCTGCAAGATGTTATTAGACCATGCCCTCGGGATGAGTATTGCCTTTGTCTGCAGACAGGCTCTTTTCTGGAGGAGGAAGAGGAGGACCTGGCATCTCCAGGCTCCCATAGTGCCACTAGCAACCTCAGCAGGAAGTCAGATGCTTCTGTACAACATGTGTTAGTTGCTCAGTCATGTCCAACTCTTTGTGACCCTGTAGACTGTAGCCCCCCAGGCTCCTCTGTCCATGAGATTCTCCAGGCAAGAATACTAGAGTGGGTTGCCATTCCCTTCTCCAGGGGATCTTTTGACCCAGGGATTGAACCTGTGCCTCCTGCACTGCAGGCAGATTCTTTACTCTCTGAGCCACCAGGGAAGCCCTTCTGTAAAATGGTTTTCACCAAAGTCCCACCTGATCTGTTCTCTTCGTGAGTCGCCTTATAAAGACTCAAATAAAAGGTCATCACAAACATAAAAAAAAAAGGTCAGCACAAAGATTTTCAATGACTCACCATTGCCTTCAAGATAAAATCCAAACTGTGGCCCCTCTGCCCCTCTCCAGCCTCTTCATGGGGAATCGTCCCTACTGCACTCCGGACACAAGGCTTTGAGCGGGTTTCTCCCTGAATGTGCCACATGCCTTTTGTGCATTCGGGTCCTTCTCCGTTTCCCTCTTCCCTTGGCTAAATCCCCACTGACCCGCAGACTTTGGCTCTAGGTCCCTTCCTTTCCTTGAAGAAATCTTTCCCAGTGTCTTCCTTAAGACTGAACTGGGTCCACCTGTTACAGACCCCGACAGAGCCACCTTCCTGGAAGGTGAGGAAACTGCGGTTCAGAGAAGGAAGGGACTCATCAGAGGTCACAGGGCTAGTAAATGGTAGAGCTAGATTAAGTTCAGTTTAATAACTATGAGTTGAACACTTACTATGGGCCAGGCCCTGTGGTTTTGATGACAAATCAGACCAGGTCTCCTGGCCAGGAGGAGCTCTCAGACCGGAAGGGGAGAGAGACCTGTAAACCTGGCTGAGGACAGGGGCTGAAGGACCTGAGAGATGGGGCTCCAGACCTAACCTCAGGGAGACCCGGAAAGCTCCAGGGTAGGGTGATATCTGAGCTGAGAGGTGATGGAAAGAGGCCCAAGCACATTCACTTACTTACTGAATGGATGAGTGAATGTGCACACCTGCATCTTTTGGGATGTGGATATCAGGGGTAGGTGCATATGTGTAAGGAGACATTAGAATGAATTGACCGCTCTACCCCTGTAACTTATGTAATATTGTACGTCAATTATACTTCAACAAAAACATTAAAAAAGAATGAATGGACATCCACTAATACATATATGATTGTTGATACATATGCAAAAAATGCTTGTCTGTAGACATGCATATAAACAGGTGCATTCATGAAAGTATACCTATGTGAGTACAATTATGAATTTACACTGTGTGCTCCCTGGGAGCTCAGCTGGTAAAGAATCTTCCTGGCAAGTCAGGATATGCGGGTTTGGTCCCTGGGTGGGGAAAGATTCCCCTGGAGGAGGGAATGACAACCCACTCCGGTATTCTTGCCTGGGGAATCCCATGGAAAGAGGAGCCTGGAGGCCTGCGGTCCATGCGATCGCAAGAGTTGGACACGATTGAGTGACTAAGCACAAAACAAAGCACCTATAAATACACCAAGGCGAATCATAGTGGAGCCAGTCTACCTGGTTGAACCCAACCCACCGAAAGTCATTTTTGCCAATGGGACACAAGGCTTTGAGCGGTTTCTCCTGAATGTGCCACATGCCTTTTGTGCATTCGGGTCCTTCTCCGTTCCCTCTTCCCTTGGCAAAAGCCCCATTTGGCTCTAGGTCCCTTCCTTTCCTTGAAGAAATCTTTCCCAGTGTCTTCCTTAAGACTGAACTGGGTCCACCTGTTACAGACCCCGACAGAGCCACCTTCCTGGAAGGTGAGGAAACTGCGTTCAGAGAAGGAAGGGACTCATCAGAGGTCACAGGGCTAGTAAATGGTAGAGCTAGATTAAGTGCTCAGTTTAATAACTATGAGTTGAACACTTACTATGGGCCAGGCCCTGTGGTTTTGATGACAAATCAGACCAGGTCTCCTGGCCAGGAGGAGCTCTCAGACCGGAAGGGGAGAGAGACCTGTAAACCTGGCTGAGGACAGGGGCTGAAGGACCTGAGAGATGGGGCTCCAGACCTAACCTCAGGGAGACCCGGAAAGCTCCAGGGTAGGGTGATATCTGAGCTGAGAGGTGATGGAAAGAGGCCCAAGCACATTCACTTACTTACTGAATGGATGAGTGAATGTGCACACCTGCATCTTTTGGGATGTGGATATCAGGGGTAGGTGCATATGTGTAAGGAGACATTAGAATGAATTGACCGCTCTACCCCTGTAACTTATGTAATATTGTACGTCAATTATACTTCAACAAAAACATTAAAAAAGAATGAATGGACATCCACTAATACATATATGATTGTTGATACATATGCAAAAAATGCTTGTCTGTAGACATGCATATAAACAGGTGCATTCATGAAAGTATACCTATGTGAGTACAATTATGAATTTACACTGTGTGCTCCCTGGGAGCTCAGCTGGTAAAGAATCTTCCTGGCAAGTCAGGATATGCGGGTTTGGTCCCTGGGTGGGGAAAGATTCCCCTGGAGGAGGGAATGACAACCCACTCCGGTATTCTTGCCTGGGGAATCCCATGGAAAGAGGAGCCTGGAGGCCTGCGGTCCATGCGATCGCAAGAGTTGGACACGATTGAGTGACTAAGCACAAAACAAAGCACCTATAAATACACCAAGGCGAATCATAGTGGAGCCAGTCTACCTGGTTGAACCTCAGCTCTGTCATTAATCTGTCCTGAGCCGGTTAAGTCTCAAGTCAGCTTCTTCATGAAGCCAATGGGGAAAGTAATAGTCTCTCTTTGACTAGGTTAGGTTCTTTAGGAGCAGGGCCTGAGGCAGGCACTCTTTCACTTGTGATTTATTTAGAGGGGAACTTGAAAGGGAGTAAAGGAAAGAGACTGGATTTGGAGGAAGTGCTGAGCTGAGATGGGGGTTCAGCTGAAGTCTAGTCTCAGCCTGATCCCACCAGAGCTCTGGAGCATGAAGGACACCACGGAGCTGGCTCACCACGAGGGAAGGAGGCTAGCCCTTTCCAGCCGGTCTTTAGCTGTGTCCCTTCTGACACTCCACCTAGAGGAGGAGGGGAGCCCCCAGGCATTTTCTGGTGAGGCATCTTGGGTTGGCAGAGGGTAGTATTCCAGAGAGGCGGCACATGTGAGCTGCTCGCAGGCAACATCACCGCAGCTGGGTCAACCGAGAGCCTTGGCTACACACTTGCTTCTCCAAACGTGGCCCTGGCCCCACTAACACCAGCCTTCCCCGGGGAACTTACTAGAAAGGCCCTCGTGCAGACCTGCCGACGGAAGTTCTTCAACAGCCCTGAGCACATGAAAGTTCAAGAAGCCTGTATGAAATGGCCTCAAGGGGTTGGTGTGAGGGTTAAATGAGGTTAAGGCACAGAAGGGAACATCCCAAAGAGCAAGCAATCCACAGTCAGCGTGGTTCTTCTTATGTGCATCCAGGTATGTTATGTTGCTTGCCTATCCAGATTCTTAAATGTGTAATTACATTCGTACTGGGAGGAGAGGCTATATAATTTGCAGAATTCAGGGCAAAATAAGATGTGGGCCTCTTGTTCAAAAATCAGACGGCTGACAGAGCCTTGGGCCAGGCCCCCGCCGTTGTGATCTCAGGGAGGGGGGTGATCACACAGGTGGCAGGCGGAAGTGCAGGCAGGTGGACGCCCTGATGCGTGTGAGTTTCCTCTCTATGGTGATCCGGCCCATCCTTCAGGTTGTACAGGTGAGGAAGCCCTGGGGGAAGGGAGCCGGACGGGGGACTGGATTCCCATCTCCCATTTTCCCCGGTTCCCCACGCTCCAGCAGCGCCTGTCTGAATGCCTAAGCTTGACTTCGGGGAATGGCTGAGAACTCGCAGCTGAGAAATGTTCTCGCACGTTGGCACATTGCGAAGAGACTTTTGAGTATGTTCCCCCGTGAATCGTGGGTCTCCATTCCCAGGGAGCGCTCTCTGCTCGGGACGGGGTGTGAAATTGAATTTGCACTAATTATCCCGAAGTGAGAGGCGCGGGAACCGAGTTGGCTCTGCGCAGCCGGCCTCTTCCAGCAGCTCCAGTTCCCCGGGTAGCAGTTTATTTCTGTGCAAGGGGTGGGGGTGGGGCGGAGTGGGTGCCGTTACCAAGGCGATGGCAGCTGCTGGGATTTGGGGTGGCTGGGAGGGGAGGCGGACTGGAGGGTGGGGAGGGGGGAGTGAGGGCTGGGGCGGATCTGAGGCGCGTTCCCTTGGGATTGTGTGGGGGCCGTCCGCCTGGACCCCTCCCCAGCCACCGGCTCTGATGGGGGAGGGGAGAGGAGGCCGAGAGAGGGAAGGAGGGGAGCCTTCATCAGCTCCACCCCAGGAGACAGACGGACCACCCCGGTCTGGAGGGAGAGAAGGCTTCGGTGATTCTCTGGGGCAGGGGTGTCCTTCTGAGGCCCCCCGGGCCTGGGCTGAGCTGGAGGGCAGAAACCCAAAGAGGCGGCTAGCAGGGGAACACTGGACAGGGAGAAAGCGGGACTCTGGAGCTCAGGACACAATGCCCTGCCAGGCTCCTCTTGCTCCGGTCCAACCCCGTCCTCTGCTCCAGCTCTCTCCTCTTCTCTCAGCTTCCTTCTCCCCTGCCGCACCCCCCACCACCCCGCATACCCCTCCTCCCCGCCTCCTCTCTCCCCATAGACGCTCTTTCCTGCCACCACGAGAGGGCGCCGAGGCGCCACGATCGTCCCTGGTTTACCAGCCTAGAGCTGGCTGGGGGCGCCTCGGTCGGGGTGGGTGGCAAGGGGCGGAGGCCCCACAGCGACTGGGCTCTTAATAGAGCTGGGCTGATTGTGGCTTGTTTGAATCCTGGTGCAGGTCTGGGCTGCGCTCAAGGGCAAAGAATGTCAGAAAATAGTCTCCCCCTAACAACTGTTCAGGGAGGGGGTTTTAGAAGAGAAAGACTGCTCCCTTGGGACCTGAAGGGAAGGCGCCTGGGTTTCCATTCCAGCCCTCTCACCTCCTGGCGCGTGATATGAGCTAGGGCAAATCTGATCACCTCTCCCGGTTCCTGATTCCTCTTCCAAAAAGTGGGAGCAACCAGGCCACTTCAGCTGTGAGGACTGGATAGAGTAACCAGGAACCGAGGCATAGTTGGCCGTCAAATGGAAGCTCAGAGAAGTTAAGTGACTTTCCCAAGATGACAGAGGTACCAAAGATCAGATCCAGAATTAGACACCAAGTCTGTCTGAATCCAGACCTGCCCTCCTAACTACTAACGATGCATGTGGACCTGTGACACTTTTCCCAGTTGTTACTGATGTAATAATCGGAAAGAGCAGAGGAAGAGGTGTTCTGTGTCTCTTTCAAAATACAAAAATTGCAAGACATGGGATCCTATCCGTCACTCACTCTCTAGTGAAAATTAGTAGCCTCTTTCCTGGCCCTGAGATTGGGCGTAAGAAGAGAAAGTAACAAGGGAGCAGGTATGGCTAAGCAGGGGAAGGTGTTGCTGCGGGCAGCAGGAGGACACTGGCCTCAACAGCGGGCTAGAGCGCTGGCCCTGCTCCTGACCTGCTGTGTGACCTCCACCAGTCCCTTTCTCTTTGAGGGTGTTGTCTTCCATCTGTACAGTGAGGGTGGTGAGCTCAATGATACCACGACCTCTTCCAGATTAGAAAATCAATGTAGACTTTTTATCCTGGGACTCTGGTGTGGGGCGGCTGTAGCTGGCATCAGAGGCCCAAGAGTAGCCCATAGCGTCCTGGTCCACGTCTGGGTGAGCCCACACAGAAGTGAGCAGGGATGGATGGACCGAGTTGTCTAGTGAGTGGGTTGCTGGGGGCCCTGGAGGACCGGATCAGCCTGTTTTGGGTCGTCACCACAGCTCTAGGTACTGCTCTTGAGTTAGAGCCTTTATCATCTCATGATTAATTTGAGTTTTTTTCCTGTGATCTGCCCAGAAGCAAAAATGGAAATTCTGATATTCTAGAGTAAGCTGGGCTCAAACGTGGCCCTGTGAGGAAGTGGCTGTCCTTTCTCAGATTCCTTCTCTGCCTCCTCCCCAGCCCTGGAAACTGTTCAGGAGGGGTTTTAGAAGAGAAAGACTGCTCCCTTGGGACCTGAAGGGAAGGCGCCTGGGTTTCCATTCCAGCCCTCTCACCTCCTGGCGCGTGATATGAGCTAGGGCAAATCTGATCACCTCTCCCGGTTCCTGATTCCTCTTCCAAAAAGTGGGAGCAACCAGGCCACTTCAGCTGTGAGGACTGGATAGAGTAACCAGGAACCGAGGCATAGTTGGCCGTCAAATGGAAGCTCAGAGAAGTTAAGTGACTTTCCCAAGATGACAGAGGTACCAAAGATCAGATCCAGAATTAGACACCAAGTCTGTCTGAATCCAGACCTGCCCTCCTAACTACTAACGATGCATGTGGACCTGTGACACTTTTCCCAGTTGTTACTGATGTAATAATCGGAAAGAGCAGAGGAAGAGGTGTTCTGTGTCTCTTTCAAAATACAAAAATTGCAAGACATGGGATCCTATCCGTCACTCACTCTCTAGTGAAAATTAGTAGCCTCTTTCCTGGCCCTGAGATTGGGCGTAAGAAGAGAAAGTAACAAGGGAGCAGGTATGGCTAAGCAGGGGAAGGTGTTGCTGCGGGCAGCAGGAGGACACTGGCCTCAACAGCGGGCTAGAGCGCTGGCCCTGCTCCTGACCTGCTGTGTGACCTCCACCAGTCCCTTTCTCTTTGAGGGTGTTGTCTTCCATCTGTACAGTGAGGGTGGTGAGCTCAATGATACCACGACCTCTTCCAGATTAGAAAATCAATGTAGACTTTTTATCCTGGGACTCTGGTGTGGGGCGGCTGTAGCTGGCATCAGAGGCCCAAGAGTAGCCCATAGCGTCCTGGTCCACGTCTGGGTGAGCCCACACAGAAGTGAGCAGGGATGGATGGACCGAGTTGTCTAGTGAGTGGGTTGCTGGGGGCCCTGGAGGACCGGATCAGCCTGTTTTGGGTCGTCACCACAGCTCTAGGTACTGCTCTTGAGTTAGAGCCTTTATCATCTCATGATTAATTTGAGTTTTTTTCCTGTGATCTGCCCAGAAGCAAAAATGGAAATTCTGATATTCTAGAGTAAGCTGGGCTCAAACGTGGCCCTGTGAGGAAGTGGCTGTCCTTTCTCAGATTCCTTCTCTGCCTCCTCCCCAGCCCTGGAAAGTCCTGTAGGCAAGGAGAATTAAAGTTGGAAACGGTCAGAGCTGGGTCTAAGCCCGGCTCTTCTTAGCCTGGTGGCATCAGATGAGGTGCAGAACCTCCCTGAGCCTCACGCTCCTCATCAGGAGTATGAGGACAAGCCCACCTGCCTCCAGGGCCCCAGAAATGAAACTCACAAGGACATCTTTGGAAGTACCTGGTACACTGTAGGTGTTAGGTGCCAGGGATCCTGGGTCAGTGCCAGCCAATAACGGTTTCCCTAGGAATGGCCCTGTTAACATCCTTTACACCCTGCAGTCTCTGGAGGATGCTCCCTTGTGAGTGAGGGTCCGACCTGCAAGACGGTGGGCAGGGGCAGGCAACCTCTGCAGCCACACCCCCTCTAGTTTCTTCACTTTGGAGCTAGACCCCCACCCTTGGGCAAATGCCCCAGCTTTCAGTTCTGTGAAACAGAACCCCAGGTACCTAGTCAGTTTCCCTTCCACCTCTCCTCCACGACAGCTTCTCATTCTCCTTCAGGCTCTGCAATGGGATGGTTCAGGCCTTCAGATCCAAGGTTGTGCTTTTAAGTTCAAAAGGTTTTTTTTTTTTTTTTTTTAATATTTATTTATTTACTTGGCTGCACTGGGTCTTAGTTGTATCATGAGGGACCTTTCTTTGTGGTGCACAGGCTCCACAGCGTGCGGGCTCAGTAGTCGTGGCACGTGGGCTCAGTTGCCTGCAGGAATGTGGGGTCCTACTTCCCTGACCAAGGATCAAGCCTGTATCCCCTGCATTGCCAAGCGGATTCTCAACCCCTGGATCACCAAGAAAGTCTGTAAGTTCAAAAGTTTTAATTTCCATCAAAGTTACGTAAGCACATATTTTAAAGAATTAAACAATTCTATGAGTGTTATTGGGGTTTCCCTGGTGGCTCAGATGGTAAAAAATCCACCTGTGATGTGGGAGACTTGGGTTGCATCCCTGGGTTGGGAAGATCCCCTGGAGAAGGGAATGGCCACCCACTCCAGTATTCTTGCCTGGAGAATTCCATGGATGGAAGAGCCTGGAGGACTACAGTCCAGGGTGTTGCAAAGAGTCAGACACAACTGAGTGACTTTCACTTTCACTTTACTTTCATGAGCTTTATTGTAAAAATCAGCTGTTCCCTTGTCTCTCTCCATTTCTTAGAGAGTCAAACACTTGGACTCCTTTTGGATGATTAGTTTGGTCTTTCTGTTCATATTTCTAAATAATATACTTATATCACTGTTTCTTGAATTTTCATTTTTTTGTTAGTCATTTGAATTTTTTCCCCAGTTTTGAAATATAATTCACATATCAGATAATTGGCCGCGTAAAGTGTATGATTCAGTGGCTGTTAGCTTATTTGTACCGTGTGTGACTATCACTACAGTCAGTTTTAGAGTATTTTCATCAGCTCAGAAGGAAATCCTGCACCCTTTAGCTGTCATGAATTGCATGATTGTCCCCAGCCTTGAGGAACCACTAAGCTACTTTCTGTCTCTCTCAGTGTCAAGTTGCTTTAGTTGTGTTCAACTCTGCGTGACTCCATAGGCTGTAGCCCACCAGGCTCCTCTGTCCATGGGATTCTCCAGGCAAGAATACTGGAGTGGGTTGCCATACCCTCCTCTAGGGGATCTACCTGACCCAGGAACTGAGCCCTCATCTCTTAAGTCTCTTGCATTGGCAGGCAGGTTCTTTGCCACTAGCACCTTTTGTCTCTCTATATTAGCCTAATCTAGACATTTCCTGTAATTGAGAGGTAAGAATTCTATCACTGAACCGCCAGCACTTTAGGACATTTCATATAAATGGGTCATACAGTATGTGATCATTTGTGACTGACTTCTTTCCCTTAGCCTAATATTGTTAAGGTTCATCCGTGTTGAATCAGCATATGTCAGTCCTTCATTTCTTTTTATAGCTGAATAATATTCCAGTGGATAGATACAGCACATTTTGTTTATTCATTCATTAGTTGATGAACATCTGGGTTGTTTTCACCTTTGGGCTATTATGAATAATGCTACTATGGACATTTGTGTACATGTTTTTGTGTGGACATATATTTTCATTTCTTTTGGTCTATTATATCTAGGTGTGGAATTGCAGGGTTATTGGGGTAACTTTATGTTTAGGCTTTTGAAGAAATGAGAGATTTTTTCCATAGTAAGGTGTGCCATGTTACCTTCCCGCTGGCAATGTATGAGGTTTGCAATTTTTCCATATCTTTGCCAACACTTGTTATAGTCTGTCTCTTAGATTATAGCCACCCTAATGGGTTTGAAACGGTGTCACATTGTAACTTCACTTTGTGTTTCCATGACTGCTGATTGTGTTGATTATAGTTTTGTGCATTTTTGGACATTTGTATATCTTCTTTGGAGAAATGTGTATTCAGATCTGTTGTTGCTCACTTTTAATTTGAATTCTTTAGCCTTTTATTATTGAGTTGTGAGAGTTCTTTATATATTCTAGATACAGATCCCTTATCAGACATACAGTTTACAAAGATTGTCTCCCATTCTGTGGGTGTTTTTTCCTGCACCCTTTAGCTGTCATGAATTGCATGATTGTCCCCAGCCTTGAGGAACCACTAAGCTACTTTCTGTCTCTCTCAGTGTCAAGTTGCTTTAGTTGTGTTCAACTCTGCGTGACTCCATAGGCTGTAGCCCACCAGGCTCCTCTGTCCATGGGATTCTCCAGGCAAGAATACTGGAGTGGGTTGCCATACCCTCCTCTAGGGGATCTACCTGACCCAGGAACTGAGCCCTCATCTCTTAAGTCTCTTGCATTGGCAGGCAGGTTCTTTGCCACTAGCACCTTTTGTCTCTCTATATTAGCCTAATCTAGACATTTCCTGTAATTGAGAGGTAAGAATTCTATCACTGAACCGCCAGCACTTTAGGACATTTCATATAAATGGGTCATACAGTATGTGATCATTTGTGACTGACTTCTTTCCCTTAGCCTAATATTGTTAAGGTTCATCCGTGTTGAATCAGCATATGTCAGTCCTTCATTTCTTTTTATAGCTGAATAATATTCCAGTGGATAGATACAGCACATTTTGTTTATTCATTCATTAGTTGATGAACATCTGGGTTGTTTTCACCTTTGGGCTATTATGAATAATGCTACTATGGACATTTGTGTACATGTTTTTGTGTGGACATATATTTTCATTTCTTTTGGTCTATTATATCTAGGTGTGGAATTGCAGGGTTATTGGGGTAACTTTATGTTTAGGCTTTTGAAGAAATGAGAGTTTTTTTCCATAGTAAGGTGTGCCATGTTACCTTCCCGCTGGCAATGTATGAGGTTTGCAATTTTTCCATATCTTTGCCAACACTTGTTATAGTCTGTCTCTTAGATTATAGCCACCCTAATGGGTTTGAAACGGTGTCACATTGTAACTTCACTTTGTGTTTCCATGACTGCTGATTGTGTTGATTATAGTTTTGTGCATTTTTGGACATTTGTATATCTTCTTTGGAGAAATGTGTATTCAGATCTGTTGTTGCTCACTTTTAATTTGAATTCTTTAGCCTTTTATTATTGAGTTGTGAGAGTTCTTTATATATTCTAGATACAGATCCCTTATCAGACATACAGTTTACAAAGATTGTCTCCCATTCTGTGGGTGTTTTCCCGCTTCCTGGCTGGTGTCCTTTGAGCACAAAGGGTTTAATTAAGATCAAGTCCAATTTACCTGTTCTTTGTTGTTATTGTTGCTTGTACTTTGGGTGTCACATCTAAGTATCAGTTGCCAGAGTCAGGTCGTGAAGATTTATCCCAGTGTTTTCTTCTAAGAGTTTTATAACTTTGGCTCTTACTTTTAGATCGTTGATCCATTTTGAGTTAACCTTTTTGTGTATATGATGCGAGCCATGAGTCAAACTTCATTCTTTCTCATGTGGCTATCACATTGTCCCAGCATCATTTATTGATGAGACATTTCTTTCCCCATTGAATGGTCCTGGTCCTCTTGTCAAAAATCAGTTAGCCATATGGGACTTCTCTGATGGTCCAGTGGTTAGGACTTTGCAGTTCTACTGCAGGGGGCATGGGTTTGATTCCTCCTCAGGGAACTAAGGCCCTCCGTGCTATGCAGTGTGTCCCCCCCTTCCAAAAAAAAAAAACCACAAAAAAACAACTGACCATAGATGTATGAGTTTATTTCTTGAACTCTCAATTTCATTCTATTGGTATCTATGACTAGCCTATGTCAATATCACACTGTTTTGATTTTTGTAGCTTTGTAATAAGTTTTGAAATTGAAAAGTATAATTCCTCCAACTTTGTTTTTCTTTTTCAAGATGGTTTACTGTCCCTGGTGGTTTCATGGCTAGGATTCAGTGTTCTCTTTCAAGACAATTTGATTAGTTGAGGTCTCTTGCAATTTCATATGAATTTTAAGATTGTATTTTGCATTTCTACAAGAAGTGCCAATGGAATTCTGATAGGCATTACACTGAGTTTATAGATCAGTTTATGGGCATCTTAATTATATTAAATTTTATGATCCAAGAACATGTGACATCTTAAGATTTCTTTGTGTTTCCATGACTGCTGATTGTGTTGATTATAGTTTTGTGCATTTTTGGAAAAACTTTTGGAGAAATGTGTATTCAGATCTGTTGTTGCTCACTTTTAATTTGAATTCTTTAGCCTTTTATTATTGAGTTGTGAGAGTTCTTTATATATTCTAGATACAGATCCCTTATCAGACATACAGTTTACAAAGATTGTCTCCCATTCTGTGGGTGTTTTCCCGCTTCCTGGCTGGTGTCCTTTGAGCACAAAGGGTTTAATTAAGATCAAGTCCAATTTACCTGTTCTTTGTTGTTATTGTTGCTTGTACTTTGGGTGTCACATCTAAGTATCAGTTGCCAGAGTCAGGTCGTGAAGATTTATCCCAGTGTTTTCTTCTAAGAGTTTTATAACTTTGGCTCTTACTTTTAGATCGTTGATCCATTTTGAGTTAACCTTTTTGTGTATATGATGCGAGCCATGAGTCAAACTTCATTCTTTCTCATGTGGCTATCACATTGTCCCAGCATCATTTATTGATGAGACATTTCTTTCCCCATTGAATGGTCCTGGTCCTCTTGTCAAAAATCAGTTAGCCATATGGGACTTCTCTGATGGTCCAGTGGTTAGGACTTTGCAGTTCTACTGCAGGGGGCATGGGTTTGATTCCTCCTCAGGGAACTAAGGCCCTCCGTGCTATGCAGTGTGTCCCCCCCTTCCAAAAAAAAAAAACCACAAAAAAACAACTGACCATAGATGTATGAGTTTATTTCTTGAACTCTCAATTTCATTCTATTGGTATCTATGACTAGCCTATGTCAATATCACACTGTTTTGATTTTTGTAGCTTTGTAATAAGTTTTGAAATTGAAAAGTATAATTCCTCCAACTTTGTTTTTCTTTTTCAAGATGGTTTACTGTCCCTGGTGGTTTCATGGCTAGGATTCAGTGTTCTCTTTCAAGACAATTTGATTAGTTGAGGTCTCTTGCAATTTCATATGAATTTTAAGATTGTATTTTGCATTTCTACAAGAAGTGCCAATGGAATTCTGATAGGCATTACACTGAGTTTATAGATCAGTTTATGGGCATCTTAATTATATTAAATTTTATGATCCAAGAACATGTGACATCTTAAGATTTATTTAGATCTTCTGTCTTTTTAACAATGTTTTGTGGTTTTCAGATGATAAATTTTGTGCTTATTTTGTTATTTATTCCTAAGTATTTTATTCTTTCAGATGTTAATGAAAGATGGAACTGTTTTCTTAATTTTATTTTTGTATTTTTTACTGCAAGTGTATAAAAATACAGATGATTTTTGTGTAGTCATTTTATATCCTACAACTACGCTGAACTTGTTAGTTCTTACAGCTATTAGCAAATTCTTTAGGGTTTTCTTTATACATGATCTTGTCATCTGTGAATAGAGGTGTCTTACTCCTTCCTTCTTCCATCCCTTCCTCTTTTCCTTCCTTCCTCCCTTCTTTCCTTCCTTCCTTGCTCTTTTTTTTTTTTTTTTTTCTGGACTAATTACTCTGGCTAGATTCTTTAGTACGACATTGAAAAGAAGTGGTGAGAAGTGAATAGTTCTATCTTGCTCCTGATCTTAAGGGAAAAGCATCCAGTATCTCACCATTAAGTATTCGTGGATTTTTCATAGGTATCCTTTATCAGGTTGAAGAAGTTTCCTTCTATTCCCAGTTTTTTGAGAATTTTTTTGTCATAAAAGAGTGCTGGATTTTAAGTGCCTTTTCTGTGTTTATTGAAATGATCATGTAATTTTTTGCATCTTAAACATCATTGCTTTTTAAAAATTGAATATAATTGATATATAATATTATATAGTTTACAGGTATACCATATAATAATTCACAGTTTTAAAGGTTATACTCCCTTTATAGTTATTGTAATATATTGACTGTATTCCTGGTGTTGTCCAATATGTCCTCATAGTTTATTTTATACATTATAGTTTGTACCTCTTAATCCTCTATCCCTTTGTCACCCCTCTGCCCTTGCTTTCCTGTCTTGTAAGGACTACTTTATTTTTTTTTCTTTTATCTTTTTTTTACTACTTGTACTTTTTTTTTTTTTTTTGGTCACCTCTATTGGTGCTTCATCCATTCACTTTCATCCATCCTTGTTCTCTGGCCTGTGTGAGCCTCCCACTGCAGTAGCCTCTCTCACTGCAGAGCACCAGCTGTGGGCGCATGTGCTCCAGAGCTCTGGTTCACAGTTGGACACACTGGTCCAGTCGCTCCACAGCACATGGGATCTTCCCAGGCTAGGGATCAAACTGGCTCCCCTTGCACTGCAAGGCGGTGTCTTTACCCACTGGACCACCAGGGAAGCCCCATGACTAGTTTATTTTTTATATCTGTGACTGTTTCTTTTTTGGTATATTCACTAGTTTGTTTTTTTTAGATTCTACAGATAAGTGAAATCATACAGTATTTGTTTTTCTCTGTCTAACTTATCCTCCAAATCCAGATGATTGTATGATTTAAAAAATTTTTTATTGATACATTATATTAATTGAGTTTTCAGATGTTGTACCAATTTTTGCATTCCTCAAATGAATTCTACTTGGTCATGGTACATAACTTCTTTTTATACATTGCTTGATTTTGTTTGGTGCCATTTTATTGAGGATTTTGAATCTATATGGATAAGAGATATTGGTCTGTAGTTTGTTATTTTGTTTTTTTGTGATGTCTTTGGTGTTGGTATCAGAGTATTATTGGGGATAACTTTAAGTATTCGTGGATTTTCATAGGTATCCTTTATCAGGTTGGATTCCTTCTATTCCCAGTTTTTGAGAATTTTTTTGTCATAAAAGAGTGCTGGATTTTAAGTGCCTTTTCTGTGTTTATTGAAATGATCATGTAATTTTTGCATCTTAAACATCATTGCTTTTAAAATTGAATATAATTGATATATAATATTATATAGTTTACAGGTATACCATATAATAATTCACAGTTTTAAAGGTTATACTCCCTTTATAGTTATTGTAATATATTGACTGTATTCCTGGTGTTGTCCAATATGTCCTCATAGTTTATTTTATACATTATAGTTTGTACCTCTTAATCCTCTATCCCTTTGTCACCCCTCTGCCCTTGCTTTCCTGTCTTGTAAGGACTACTTTATTTTTTTTTCTTTTATCTTTTTTTTACTACTTGTACTTTTTTTTTTTTTTGGTCACCTCTATTGGTGCTTCATCCATTCACTTTCATCCATCCTTGTTCTCTGGCCTGTGTGAGCCTCCCACTGCAGTAGCCTCTCTCACTGCAGAGCACCAGCTGTGGGCGCATGTGCTCCAGAGCTCTGGTTCACAGTTGGACACACTGGTCCAGTCGCTCCACAGCACATGGGATCTTCCCAGGCTAGGGATCAAACTGGCTCCCCTTGCACTGCAAGGCGGTGTCTTTACCCACTGGACCACCAGGGAAGCCCCATGACTAGTTTATTTTTTATATCTGTGACTGTTTCTTTTTTGGTATATTCACTAGTTTGTTTTTTTTAGATTCTACAGATAAGTGAAATCATACAGTATTTGTTTTTCTCTGTCTAACTTATCCTCCAAATCCAGATGATTGTATGATTTAAAAAATTTTTTATTGATACATTATATTAATTGAGTTTTCAGATGTTGTACCAATTTTTGCATTCCTCAAATGAATTCTACTTGGTCATGGTACATAACTTCTTTTTATACATTGCTTGATTTTGTTTGGTGCCATTTTATTGAGGATTTTGAATCTATATGGATAAGAGATATTGGTCTGTAGTTTGTTATTTTGTTTTTTTGTGATGTCTTTGGTGTTGGTATCAGAGTATTATTGGGGATAACTTTATTTTTCCTTCCTTTTTAAAAGATAGTTCTTCTGGATATGGGGTATGAAATTCTTGCTTGGCAGATTTTTTTTTTTTTAATTTTGGTCTTTCTTATTTATCTATCTATTTATTTATTTTTATCCATCTTTGTTCTTTGGCTTGTGTGGGCCTCCCATTATGGTGGCCTCTCTTGTTGCAGAGCTCTGGCTATGGGTGCTTGCACTCCAGAGCCTTGGCTTGTAATTGGACACACCAGTCCAGCTACTCTGTGGCACGTGGGATCTTCCTGGGCTAGGGATCAAACCGGTGCCGCTTGCACTGCAAGGCGAACTCTTTACCCATTGGACCACTAAGGAAGCCCAGCTGGCAGTTTTTAAAAAGCACATTGAATACATTATCCCAATACTTTCTGGCCTCCATTGTGTCTCATTAGAAGTCAGCTGTTAAGCTTATTGGGTTCCATTATCAGTGATGGTTCATTTTTCTCTTGCTGTTTTGGAGATTTTCTCCATACATTTGACTTTGGGTATTTTGCATTTGTCCTACTTGGAGTTTTTCTGAGCTTCTTATATCTATAGATTAAGGTTTTTAATCAAATTTTGGAAGTTTTCAGCCGTTGGTTCCTTCTGCTTTTTTTTTCTGTCTCCTTTCCTTCTGACATTCCTGTTATGCATAAGTTGGTGCACTTAATGGTGTTGCCAGCATGTCAGACATGCTTCATTTTCTTTCATTCTTTTTTCTGTTTGTTCTTTGGATTGCACAGTCTCTATCAATATGTCATCGAGTTTGCTAATTATATCTTCACCTGTTCATACCTTCTGTTGAGCCTGTCTAGTGAATTTTTTGTTTCAGTTATTATACTCTTCATTTCCAAACTTTTCATTAAAAACCTTTCTATTTCATTATCTTCCCTATTCAGTAAGGCATTGCTTGATTTTGTTTGGTGCCATTTTATTGAGGATTTTGAATCTATATGGATAAGAGATATTGGTCTGTAGTTTGTTATTTTGTTTTTTTGTGATGTCTTTGGTGTTGGTATCAGAGTATTATTGGGGATAACTTTATTTTTCCTTCCTTTTTAAAAGATAGTTCTTCTGGATATGGGGTATGAAATTCTTGCTTGGCAGATTTTTTTTTTTTTAATTTTGGTCTTTCTTATTTATCTATCTATTTATTTATTTTTATCCATCTTTGTTCTTTGGCTTGTGTGGGCCTCCCATTATGGTGGCCTCTCTTGTTGCAGAGCTCTGGCTATGGGTGCTTGCACTCCAGAGCCTTGGCTTGTAATTGGACACACCAGTCCAGCTACTCTGTGGCACGTGGGATCTTCCTGGGCTAGGGATCAAACCGGTGCCGCTTGCACTGCAAGGCGAACTCTTTACCCATTGGACCACTAAGGAAGCCCAGCTGGCAGTTTTTAAAAAGCACATTGAATACATTATCCCAATACTTTCTGGCCTCCATTGTGTCTCATTAGAAGTCAGCTGTTAAGCTTATTGGGTTCCATTATCAGTGATGGTTCATTTTTCTCTTGCTGTTTTGGAGATTTTCTCCATACATTTGACTTTGGGTATTTTGCATTTGTCCTACTTGGAGTTTTTCTGAGCTTCTTATATCTATAGATTAAGGTTTTTAATCAAATTTTGGAAGTTTTCAGCCGTTGGTTCCTTCTGCTTTTTTTTTCTGTCTCCTTTCCTTCTGACATTCCTGTTATGCATAAGTTGGTGCACTTAATGGTGTTGCCAGCATGTCAGACATGCTTCATTTTCTTTCATTCTTTTTTCTGTTTGTTCTTTGGATTGCACAGTCTCTATCAATATGTCATCGAGTTTGCTAATTATATCTTCACCTGTTCATACCTTCTGTTGAGCCTGTCTAGTGAATTTTTTGTTTCAGTTATTATACTCTTCATTTCCAAACTTTTCATTAAAAACCTTTCTATTTCATTATCTTCCCTATTCAGTAAGGCATTGCTAGAAACCGCTTTTCTTTAAGAATGGTTTTTAGCTCTTTTGATAATATTTATAATGGCTACTTTGAGTTCTTTCTTAAATCTGACCTCTGGTCACTTCACAGGCAGCTTCTGTTGCTTGCTTTTTTTTTTTTCATGTATGGATCCTACTTTCTTGTTTCTGTGAATGTCATATCTTTTTGGAAATTGCACTCTTAAAATAATGTTGTGGACTTCGCTGGTGGTCCAGTGGGTAAGGACACTGCCTTGCAGTGCAGGGGGCGCCAGTTCAATCTCTGGCCTGGGAAGATCCCACGTGCCACGGAGTGGATGGACCGATATGTCCAAATTGCCAAGCCGGAGCTCTGGAGTGCATGCGCCCAGAGCTGGTGCTCTGTGACAACAGAGGTCACTGCGATGGGAGGCCCACACGGGTCAAAGAACAAAAAGATGAATGAAAATGGAGAAATGAAAGACCAATAGAAGTGGCCCGCCCACTCCCCACCTTCCCCAAATCGCCCCCTGCAAAAAAAAATTAAAAAAAAATAATGTAGTGATTTTGGTCTCCTTTTGGCTATAGTTTTTGGTCCATTATTTGCTCTGTCCCTAGGGCGGCTTTTCTTATCTGTCTCCTTCCCTAATTCTTTCTGGTAAACCAGTCAGTTCATGGTTTAGTTCATGCTTGAAATGAATGTACCAATCTTCTCTTTGTTGTCTAAGATCTCCAAGTGAGGGCTCTGGAGCTGGCGTGGGGACAATAGCACCCTTCTCTCTGGGTGACACCCCTGCTTCAGGAGTTGGGCCCTTGGTGGAGTGGGTATGGCTATAGCCTTTGGTCCTCTCAGCTTGCCTCTCCTCACGTGGAACTTCTGTCTTACGAATGAGCCTGAATGGCGATGACTGGGGGGTATTTCTCAGCATGCCAGTACCAGGGTTGCTCCTTCATTCCACTGGTGAGGCTGGGGAAAAGAAGGGAGCCCTCATCTGTCAGCTGCGCTCACTCAGAACATAGCCTTTGCAACAATAATCTGGAATAGAAAGAGAAATACTGATATCCTGCACTCCCTGAGGAGATACTGCGGGCCTCTGTTGGGGGCAAAGGGGAGAGACAGCATTGTGCTAATTGCTGTACTCAGAGTGGAGTTTCCATAATGCTGAGTTGGGAGAGAAGAGAGAGGAAGTAGCTCATAGTTCAAATGCCATAGACTCTTACTGTTCTTAGGAAGTTTCATTAGCTTTTCTTGAATACATATTTCTTCATTTGCTGTAAGCCCTTAGGAACATTCTAGAGACCTTAAATGGTTCCAGAGACTTTAAATAATTTCCAGCAGTTTCACTGGGGAACACGTCTGCAGAATTCCTCACATTTGTATGCCAGAAGCACAACTCTGGCTATCAGACTTTACACTAAGGAAGATGAAGATATAGATTTCTGAGCTCTTTTCCCCATCCTTGCCTCGCTCTTCCCATTCTCCTCTCCTTCCAATAAGGCTATGAAGCTTCCCTTTTCTGTGCAAATGTTTGTTTTCTCTAATTGCATTTTTACAGGTGTCTTTGCTTGCCTATACTCATACAAAGGAAAACCCTAAACTTGGTTAATAGTGTGAATCTCCTCTTAAGATATTTGGAGACATCAGGCTTTGTATCAATTTCATCTTCCTGAAGAAATCTTCCAGGGCCTTCCACTCTGCTTCCAGTTGGATGAGTCGGTTTTGACCCCCAGTTCACAGGTGCCACCCTGGATCCATCGCGATCAGCCTAGAGGATAGCTCTGCCTCTCAGTTCCTGCATCTCACGTCTTCCTCTTTCTTGGCCTCTTCCTTTGTTTCAGTGGAGCACATCCTCCAGTCATTCCTGAGAAAAGATACATGGGATGAATTGGTGAGACTTTGCCTGTCTGAAAAGTCTCATCCTTGACTGGCTATTAGTCCAGGTCTAGAATTCCAGGTTGGAAATTCTTTTCCTTCAGAAAATTTGAAGGCTTTGTTCTATTGCCTTCTGGCTTCCAGAATGGTTGTGAAGAGAAGGAAACTGTTCTCATTTCTTATCTTTTCAAACTGGAAGTGGAAAGAATCTTTTCTCATCCTCAGAGTAGTGACATTTCGTGACAATGTGCCTTGGCATTAGTCTATTTTCATTCATGGTGCTGGACCCTCGGACCCGTGGAATCTAGAAAGCTCTTCAGGTCCCTGACGGTTTTAAAATTATCTTATTGATGATCTCCTCCACCTTCACACTTTTCTTTTCTTTCTGGGACTGTAATTATTGTGAATTGAATCCAAATGCCATAGACTCTTACTGTTCTTAGGAAGTTTCATTAGCTTTTCTTGAATACATATTTCTTCATTTGCTGTAAGCCCTTAGGAACATTCTAGAGACCTTAAATGGTTCCAGAGACTTTAAATAATTTCCAGCAGTTTCACTGGGGAACACGTCTGCAGAATTCCTCACATTTGTATGCCAGAAGCACAACTCTGGCTATCAGACTTTACACTAAGGAAGATGAAGATATAGATTTCTGAGCTCTTTTCCCCATCCTTGCCTCGCTCTTCCCATTCTCCTCTCCTTCCAATAAGGCTATGAAGCTTCCCTTTTCTGTGCAAATGTTTGTTTTCTCTAATTGCATTTTTACAGGTGTCTTTGCTTGCCTATACTCATACAAAGGAAAACCCTAAACTTGGTTAATAGTGTGAATCTCCTCTTAAGATATTTGGAGACATCAGGCTTTGTATCAATTTCATCTTCCTGAAGAAATCTTCCAGGGCCTTCCACTCTGCTTCCAGTTGGATGAGTCGGTTTTGACCCCCAGTTCACAGGTGCCACCCTGGATCCATCGCGATCAGCCTAGAGGATAGCTCTGCCTCTCAGTTCCTGCATCTCACGTCTTCCTCTTTCTTGGCCTCTTCCTTTGTTTCAGTGGAGCACATCCTCCAGTCATTCCTGAGAAAAGATACATGGGATGAATTGGTGAGACTTTGCCTGTCTGAAAAGTCTCATCCTTGACTGGCTATTAGTCCAGGTCTAGAATTCCAGGTTGGAAATTCTTTTCCTTCAGAAAATTTGAAGGCTTTGTTCTATTGCCTTCTGGCTTCCAGAATGGTTGTGAAGAGAAGGAAACTGTTCTCATTTCTTATCTTTTCAAACTGGAAGTGGAAAGAATCTTTTCTCATCCTCAGAGTAGTGACATTTCGTGACAATGTGCCTTGGCATTAGTCTATTTTCATTCATGGTGCTGGACCCTCGGACCCGTGGAATCTAGAAAGCTCTTCAGGTCCCTGACGGTTTTTAAAATTATCTTATTGATGATCTCCTCCACCTTCACACTTTTCTTTTCTTTCTGGGACTGTAATTATTTGAAAATGGAACTCTTAGACAAGTCCTCTGGCTTTCTTTCTTTTCCTCTCCTGTTGTCCTTATCTGTCATTCTGGAAGGGCTAAGCCTTATCTTCCAAGTTATGCTTTTAAATTTCTGCTCTTATATTTTTAGTTTCTAAAAGTTTTTTATTTTGTGCTCTGAGTCTTTTTTAAAAAACGAGAATCCTATTTTAATTTCACCTGTGCATGCCTTATGTTATCTCGTTGATGATATTAAGACAGGTTTTTTTTTTTTTCTTTTTTCTTTCTTGTTTTTCTCTGTTATCTTCAAGTTCATCCTTTTTGTTTGGTTTATTTTTATCTTTCAGGTTCGAGTCATTCTTCTGATGTCTGGTAAACCTCAGCTATCTGTGCGTATTTAAAAATAGCAAAGTAGGAGCTGACTGGAGGCTCTGAGTACATGGGTGGATCTTGTAGATTGTGGGCTTCTTTGCAGGGGGACCTATCTAGGCTATAGTTGGAAAATCTCACATGTTGATATCACGAGGATTTCTCTAGGTTTTCTCCTTGGTCCATCACGTTCCCCAGAGAAAACTCTTCCAAGTGTCTGCCCAGAGGGTGGAAGTCCGGCTGCTAGTGTCCCGAGAGCAGAGTGGTGGGGGACGACTGGGGTCTTGAGGTCCATTTGCTCATATTCCCTGAGTCTCCCCGACACCAGGAGAGCAGCATCTCATGTGTCAATATGATGCCTGGTGTCTCCCATCTATGAATGTCTAATCTGTGATGACCACGTCTAAAAACAGCCTCTCAAATAATACTCTTTATTTGAATTGCTGTTTACTTCCACTTCCAGAGGTACCTGATGTGGCCAATTCCTGAATCTTCGGAGATTTTTTCTTACTTCATTTTCCTCAGTTGTTCATTTATTTTCCAGCTCCTGAAATTTTGTGGCTGTTGTTTCATTTCCCATTCTCCCCATCCTTCTAGGCTCATACCTTCAAACTGTTAAACAATCCCTTTACTGTGGTTTTGACATTCAAGAGACGGGGAGAAGCCAGGGGGTTTTGTGTGTCCAATCTGCCATCTGTATGTGGCTGTCTTCTTGTTGTGTTGCTTTTCCTGTTGAAGTAATGTGGAGACCCCATGCTTTCAGTTGCTGATGTCTGAACTCTGGAGACTCTTTTCCTCTCCTGTTGTCCTTATCTGTCATTCTGGAAGGGCTAAGCCTTATCTTCAAGTTATGCTTTTAAATTTCTGCTCTTATATTTTAGTTTCTAAAAGTTTTTTATTTTGTGCTCTGAGTCTTTTTTAAAAAACGAGAATCCTATTTTAATTTCACCTGTGCATGCCTTATGTTATCTCGTTGATGATATTAAGACAGGTTTTTTTTTTTTTCTTTTTTCTTTCTTGTTTTTCTCTGTTATCTTCAAGTTCATCCTTTTTGTTTGGTTTATTTTTATCTTTCAGGTTCGAGTCATTCTTCTGATGTCTGGTAAACCTCAGCTATCTGTGCGTATTTAAAAATAGCAAAGTAGGAGCTGACTGGAGGCTCTGAGTACATGGGTGGATCTTGTAGATTGTGGGCTTCTTTGCAGGGGGACCTATCTAGGCTATAGTTGGAAAATCTCACATGTTGATATCACGAGGATTTCTCTAGGTTTTCTCCTTGGTCCATCACGTTCCCCAGAGAAAACTCTTCCAAGTGTCTGCCCAGAGGGTGGAAGTCCGGCTGCTAGTGTCCCGAGAGCAGAGTGGTGGGGGACGACTGGGGTCTTGAGGTCCATTTGCTCATATTCCCTGAGTCTCCCCGACACCAGGAGAGCAGCATCTCATGTGTCAATATGATGCCTGGTGTCTCCCATCTATGAATGTCTAATCTGTGATGACCACGTCTAAAAACAGCCTCTCAAATAATACTCTTTATTTGAATTGCTGTTTACTTCCACTTCCAGAGGTACCTGATGTGGCCAATTCCTGAATCTTCGGAGATTTTTTTTCTTACTTCATTTTCCTCAGTTGTTCATTTATTTTCCAGCTCCTGAAATTTTGTGGCTGTTGTTTCATTTCCCATTCTCCCCATCCTTCTAGGCTCATACCTTCAAACTGTTAAACAATCCCTTTACTGTGGTTTTGACATTCAAGAGACGGGGAGAAGCCAGGGGGTTTTGTGTGTCCAATCTGCCATCTTTATATGGATGTCTTCTTGTTGTGTTGCTTTTCCTGTTGAAGTAATGTGGAGACCCCATGCTTTCAGTTGCTGATGTCTGAACTCTGGAGCTACTCTCGACTCTTTTCTCCTATTCCCTGTGTTCAGTCTCTCAGCAGCTCTCTGAGCTTCACCTTCAACATGTATCCAGGGACTTCCTGGTAGTCCAGGTGGTTTGGAGTCTGCCTGCCAAGTCAGGGAACACAGGTTTGATCCCTGGTCCAGAAAGATTCCACATGCCACGGGGTAACTAAGCCCATGAGCCACAACCACTGAGCCTGCACTCTAGAGCCCACTCTATGCAACGAGAAGCTACTATGATGAGAAACCCTTGCACCAGAGCTAGAGAGCAGCCCGCACTCACTGCAACTCAAGAAAGCCTGCACGCAGCAACATAGACCCAGAACGGCCAATGCTATATATATATGACTAGAATTCCCTAGCTGCAGTATGGCCACCCAGGCCGGGTCGCACTGTCCCTCACCTGGACCTGCAGGAACCTCCATGCCGGCCTCTTTTTTTCTATCTTTGTATCCCCTCCAGTCTGCTCTCTGCACAGCGGTTTTGTTACCTGTCATATTGCATCCCTCCTCTTTCTAAAGCTCTCCCGTGGCTCCCATTTCACCCTGCAGTGAGAGCCCGAATCCCAACAAGGTCAATAAGAGCCTCCATCATCAAGCCCAACACACTGTCCCAGTCACACTGGCCACCTGGCCATCTCACAACACGCAGACCAGCTCTCTCCCTGCCTTTTGTCTGCTTGGAGTTTCTTCCTCTAGACACCTGGTCACTCCCCCACTTCCTTCAGGTCACCTGTGAGCCTTCCTTGAAGTTCCTCGTTAAAAGTCAGCCCCTCTTCCTCCCTGGGCTCTCTCCGTATTTGTTAGCCTGCTTTGTCTTTCTTTATAGCAACTCTTGAGATTGGATATGTTTCCATTTCAATGTTGTTCATTTATTTTCCAGCTCCTAAAATTTTGTGGCTGTTGTTTCATTTCCCATTCTCCCCATCCTTCTAGGCTCATACCTTCAAACTGTTAAACAATCCCTTTACTGTGGTTTTGACATTCAAGAGACGGGGAGAAGCCAGGGGGTTTTGTGTGTCCAATCTGCCATCTTTATATGGATGTCTTCTTGTTGTGTTGCTTTTCCTGTTGAAGTAATGTGGAGACCCCATGCTTTCAGTTGCTGATGTCTGAACTCTGGAGCTACTCTCGACTCTTTTCTCCTATTCCCTGTGTTCAGTCTCTCAGCAGCTCTCTGAGCTTCACCTTCAACATGTATCCAGGGACTTCCTGGTAGTCCAGGTGGTTTGGAGTCTGCCTGCCAAGTCAGGGAACACAGGTTTGATCCCTGGTCCAGAAAGATTCCACATGCCACGGGGTAACTAAGCCCATGAGCCACAACCACTGAGCCTGCACTCTAGAGCCCACTCTATGCAACGAGAAGCTACTATGATGAGAAACCCTTGCACCAGAGCTAGAGAGCAGCCCGCACTCACTGCAACTCAAGAAAGCCTGCACGCAGCAACATAGACCCAGAACGGCCAATGCTATATATATATGACTAGAATTCCCTAGCTGCAGTATGGCCACCCAGGCCGGGTCGCACTGTCCCTCACCTGGACCTGCAGGAACCTCCATGCCGGCCTCTTTTTTTCTATCTTTGTATCCCCTCCAGTCTGCTCTCTGCACAGCGGTTTTGTTACCTGTCATATTGCATCCCTCCTCTTTCTAAAGCTCTCCCGTGGCTCCCATTTCACCCTGCAGTGAGAGCCCGAATCCCAACAAGGTCAATAAGAGCCTCCATCATCAAGCCCAACACACTGTCCCAGTCACACTGGCCACCTGGCCATCTCACAACACGCAGACCAGCTCTCTCCCTGCCTTTTGTCTGCTTGGAGTTTCTTCCTCTAGACACCTGGTCACTCCCCCACTTCCTTCAGGTCACCTGTGAGCCTTCCTTGAAGTTCCTCGTTAAAAGTCAGCCCCTCTTCCTCCCTGGGCTCTCTCCGTATTTGTTAGCCTGCTTTGTCTTTCTTTATAGCAACTCTTGAGATTGGATATGTTTCCATTTCCTTGTTTAGTGATTTATAGCTTATCTCCCTCTCTAGAATGGCTGGTCTCTCAAAGGCAGGGATTTGGGGCTTATTTTGTTCTCTGCTATAGCCCCACCTCCTACAACAGTGCCCGGCATATGAGAACTGCTCAACAAATTTGTGTTACGGACATGAATGAGTGCTTGGCCCCAGCACTGACTCAGGACTGACCTTATACTAAGCAGGAGGTCTAGAGTCCATGGGGTGGCAATAAAGTTGGACATGACTTAGCAACTAAACAACAGCAAACATTAATATTTAACAGCCAGAAAATGCCAGAAGGGGGATTTGGACCCAGCCTGTCTGACTTCTCAGTGCTGGCTTCTGAGAACGCTATGAAGGCAGGCCCTCTACAAGGTAGGGGGAATAAGATTAAGACTTACTTTCTCATCTTTGGGGAAGAAGGTAGACTGGAACCTGACTCTAGGATGTCCATGCTCATAAGCATCTCCCTGAGGGACCGACTACCCCTTGAGAGAGGCTAGCAAGGTCCAGCTCCAATGGTGCTGCCTCCTGGAAGCCCCCCAGGACTGCCCAAGGCAGATGAGCTGCTCCTGAGAGCTCCATCCAGGCCCTGCACAGCCTTCTATCAGGATGAGTGCTGATCTCTTCTAATGGATTGCCATGCTTTGTCTACCCTCAACTCTTCAGAGACAGAGGCTGGGTCGTGTTCAACTCAGTGTCCCCAGTGCCCAGAGCAAGGCTTGCCTCTGGCAAGGCCCGAAAGGAGCAACTGATGAATGATGAACAGGAACATGGTTGGAATGGGGGCATGAGTTCCATGACAAGCTCTACCACTCACTAACAGTGAGTGTGACATGGCGCACTTTCTCTGCTCCCCTTGGGCCTCCATTACTTATTAACAAAATTGGGAGAAAAATAGTCCCCATTCCACAAGGATTCAGTGAGTTAATGAATGAAATTGCTTTGCACAGGGCCTGGCATGGAACAGGCTGATGATTAGAAATTACCGCTCTTGTGAGCCAGGCCTCTCTGGCTCCGGTCCCTGGCTCTGGCTTTCTTTATAGCAACTCTTGAGATTGGATATGTTTCCATTTCCTTGTTTAGTGATTTATAGCTTATCTCCCTCTCTAGAATGGCTGGTCTCTCAAAGGCAGGGATTTGGGGCTTATTTTGTTCTCTGCTATAGCCCCACCTCCTACAACAGTGCCCGGCATATGAGAACTGCTCAACAAATTTGTGTTACGGACATGAATGAGTGCTTGGCCCCAGCACTGACTCAGGACTGACCTTATACTAAGCAGGAGGTCTAGAGTCCATGGGGTGGCAATAAAGTTGGACATGACTTAGCAACTAAACAACAGCAAACATTAATATTTAACAGCCAGAAAATGCCAGAAGGGGGATTTGGACCCAGCCTGTCTGACTTCTCAGTGCTGGCTTCTGAGAACGCTATGAAGGCAGGCCCTCTACAAGGTAGGGGGAATAAGATTAAGACTTACTTTCTCATCTTTGGGGAAGAAGGTAGACTGGAACCTGACTCTAGGATGTCCATGCTCATAAGCATCTCCCTGAGGGACCGACTACCCCTTGAGAGAGGCTAGCAAGGTCCAGCTCCAATGGTGCTGCCTCCGGGAAGCCCCCCAGGACTGCCCAAGGCAGATGAGCTGCTCCTGAGAGCTCCATCCAGGCCCTGCACAGCCTTCTATCAGGATGAGTGCTGATCTCTTCTAATGGATTGCCATGCTTTGTCTACCCTCAACTCTTCAGAGACAGAGGCTGGGTCGTGTTCAACTCAGTGTCCCCAGTGCCCAGAGCAAGGCTTGCCTCTGGCAAGGCCCGAAAGGAGCAACTGATGAATGATGAACAGGAACATGGTTGGAATGGGGGCATGAGTTCCATGACAAGCTCTACCACTCACTAACAGTGAGTGTGACATGGCGCACTTTCTCTGCTCCCCTTGGGCCTCCATTACTTATTAACAAAATTGGGAGAAAAATAGTCCCCATTCCACAAGGATTCAGTGAGTTAATGAATGAAATTGCTTTGCACAGGGCCTGGCATGGAACAGGCTGATGATTAGAAATTACCGCTCTTGTGAGCCAGGCCTCTCTGGCTCCGGTCCCCTGGCTCTGCGCACCCCCTGTCTCTCACAGCAGGTGCCCCCACCTGACTTCTTTCTGGTGCCCAGGGCAGATGCTGAGTTCTTGGTCCCTTAGCTCGGCCCTCTGCCATGGAGGGACTGGCTTATCTGCACTTGGTAGGTCAGCCCCCACACAGCCTGGCCCTGATACGTCGTGTTCTTGTCTGCTGGCCAAACCGGAGATAGTCATCACTGGGGCAACTGAGGCCACCTCTGGGGGAGTGACTGGGCAGTGGGTGTCGGCTGGGCAGCAGTGACTGGGACACCCACAGGCGCTGCAAGAAGAGCAAAGGCAGGCAGGGTGCGGGGCAGGGATGCAAGAGATGGGGGTTGGGATGACCGGCGGCAGGGCCTGCCTTGAGGATTTGAGGAAGTCTATATTTGTGTGGTGTTTATAAAAAAGTCAAGAAGAGTTTGATTAATCGAGGCATGAAGATTTCAAAAGCCAGTTTTCTTTGGCAGATCGTCAACTCTAACTAAAGTCAGGGTCTTTAAACTTTGGGGGAGGAGACCGTATGATTTCTGGGATTTCTGTTTTGAGCGCTGAGGGTCCGGAATGGGCTTTCTGTGATCTAATAGACGTTCCCAATAGTAGTCTTCTTGTGTTGTTCTTAATTGCTAAATTCCTGAATTCCTTCCAAAAACATACCAGGGTCAAGTCTGTCCTACTCTGTGTCCCTTTTGTGTCTAGACCAGTGCTTGCCAGATAAGCATAATTTCTATAGTTATCTTGTCTTCTCAGTTTTACTGAGACATGGTTGACATACCTCATTGTGTACATTTAAGGCATCCTGTGTGATGGTTTGATTTACGTTCAGTTATTTTAAGGAGCACTTACACCAATCCTGAAGTAGGTGCTACTTTCTTCCTCATTTGGGGGATGAGGAAACATGGTTCAGAGGGGTTAAGAGGCCCAGCTACAGTCACACAGCTGGAGACGGCCCAGCTGGGATCTGCCCCCTCCGAGGGCTGGCTTATGAACTGTGTCAGACTCCCCTGTCATACTGAGGAAGTGCTTGTTGAAGGACTGACAGCATTCACATAGGGCGATGGGTGGATGGGTTTGAACAGTTGGCCTCTGCTGGCTGCAGCTGTTTGTCAGGGACTGGAAGAAAGACAGGGATCCCATTTGGGTCCTGGAGTCAGCCGTGGAGATCTGTCAGAGATGTAGACATTCTATCAGTCACCCAGGGTTGTTTGCAGCCTTCAAATGAAACGGTAGCGTGTGGATTCCAAGGCAGAGGGTTCTCCAGGCTCCATGCAAGCCCTTACCATGATGGGAACTACCCTTTTCAGGGATGCATGGCGAGATTATGCAGCTGACGAGTTCTGATCTCAGAAATCTGGTTCACGAGCCCCTGTCTTAACCACTACTCAGCATGTCTTTGTTGTCTAAGCATTCTCCTTGGCCACTTGCATTTTTGCAGTGGCCTCTTGGTTCCCCTCCGACCTATCTACAACCCCGCACTCCTTGATTCCTCTATTCCATTCAGCCACTCTGGCCTCCTTGATGTGCCATGAACTTGCCAGGTTCACTCCCACCCCGGGGCCTTTGCACATGCTTCTTCCATGTTTAGAATGCTCTGTGCCCACCCCCCCAAAACCGGGTGGTTTGCCTGACTTGTCTCCCCACCTTCAGGCCTTTGCTGAAATGTTGTCTTCTCAAGGAGGCCCTCTAAGATCATTTAAAAAAAAATTTAAACCTCACTTCTTAGCACCCTCTAGCCCCACCCCTCTGCTTTATATTTCCATAGCACTTATCAGCATCTGGCATTCTTTTTATGTTACTGATGTATTGGTTAATTATCTGTCTCCCTCGACTAAAATATAAATCCCACGAGGACAAAAAATGTTGGTCTGTCTTGTTCATGGTTGTGTCTCTAGTGCCTGGAACAGTACCTGGCACAGAGATAGTGTTTTTTTTTTTTTTTTTTAAGATATATTTATTTATTTATTTTGGGCGGGGGTCGGGTCGGGTTGGGGAGGGAGGGGTGTGGGCGGGCCACTGCTATTGGTCTTTCATTTCTCTATTTTCATCCATCTTTGTTCTTTGGCTCCTGTGGGCCTCCCATCGCGGTGATGTCTGTCGTCGCAGAGCGCTAGCTCTGGGCGCACGCGCTCCAGAGCTCCGGCTCGGTGATTGGACACATCAGTCCAGCCGCGTGTGGGATCTTCCCAGGCCAGGGCTCGAACTGGCGCCCCTTGCACTGCAAGGCGGTGTCCTTACCCACTGGACCACCAGGGGAAGCCCAGAGATAGTGTTTTGCAAACATTTGTGTACCAGTTTCCTCAGCTGGTTGAATCCAGGATCTCTCCATCGTGTCTTTGATGAGAATGTCTGAAGACAGATCCCGTGATGAATAGAGGCACACAGCAGGCCCGGTGACTTGCCCAGGGCTGCAGAGGGGGGTGGGAAACACCACCAGAGACCTCCTGGGGGCACATTGATTCATTTATCAGCATCCCTCAAATTGAGTGCACTTTAGCCCCTACTCAGCATGTCTTTGTTGTCTAAGCATTCTCCTTGGCCACTTGCATTTTTGCAGTGGCCTCTTGGTTCCCCTCCGACCTATCTACAACCCCGCACTCCTTGATTCCTCTATTCCATTCAGCCACTCTGGCCTCCTTGATGTGCCATGAACTTGCCAGGTTCACTCCCACCCCGGGGCCTTTGCACATGCTTCTTCCATGTTTAGAATGCTCTGTGCCCACCCCCCCAAAACCGGGTGGTTTGCCTGACTTGTCTCCCCACCTTCAGGCCTTTGCTGAAATGTTGTCTTCTCAAGGAGGCCCTCTAAGATCATTTAAAAAAAAATTTAAACCTCACTTCTTAGCACCCTCTAGCCCCACCCCTCTGCTTTATATTTCCATAGCACTTATCAGCATCTGGCATTCTTTTTATGTTACTGATGTATTGGTTAATTATCTGTCTCCCTCGACTAAAATATAAATCCCACGAGGACAAAAAATGTTGGTCTGTCTTGTTCATGGTTGTGTCTCTAGTGCCTGGAACAGTACCTGGCACAGAGATAGTGTTTTTTTTTTTTTTTTTTAAGATATATTTATTTATTTATTTTGGGCGGGGGTCGGGTCGGGTTGGGGAGGGAGGGGTGTGGGCGGGCCACTGCTATTGGTCTTTCATTTCTCTATTTTCATCCATCTTTGTTCTTTGGCTCCTGTGGGCCTCCCATCGCGGTGATGTCTGTCGTCGCAGAGCGCTAGCTCTGGGCGCACGCGCTCCAGAGCTCCGGCTCGGTGATTGGACACATCAGTCCAGCCGCGTGTGGGATCTTCCCAGGCCAGGGCTCGAACTGGCGCCCCTTGCACTGCAAGGCGGTGTCCTTACCCACTGGACCACCAGGGGAAGCCCAGAGATAGTGTTTTGCAAACATTTGTGTACCAGTTTCCTCAGCTGGTTGAATCCAGGATCTCTCCATCGTGTCTTTGATGAGAATGTCTGAAGACAGATCCCGTGATGAATAGAGGCACACAGCAGGCCCGGTGACTTGCCCAGGGCTGCAGAGGGGGGTGGGAAACACCACCAGAGACCTCCTGGGGGCACATTGATTCATTTATCAGCATCCCTCAAATTGGGTCACTTGACAGATCATGAAGCCACTTAACCATCCAGTCCCTCATCTCTGACACATAAGCTCCCAGAGGAAAGAAGGTGGGTCTGATTTGTTTGCTCTTATGAGCACACTATATTCAATACTCTGCTTTTCACACTCTTAAGTGTTTAATTCATATTTGTTGAAAAATAAAAACCAAGCATCAAAAATCGGCAGGGAAAAGGTCTCCTTGAAAGTAATCCTCAAACGATCAATATCTTGTTTCCTGAGATGCTTGTCGATTCCCACTGGCCCTTCCTACCCCAGCCCCCCACGGCAGTCTTGGTTGGGGAACAGCATCTGTTTACATCTAGCTCTCTCAGTGGTCTGGCTGCTCCGAAAGGAATGAACAGAGAGAAATCAGTGGATACTCTTCAGGGGAATCAGGGAAAATATTATGCAGTTTAATGTATTTATACACAAATAGTTTGCTCTGACTCGAGGCCCTGGGGAGACTGGAGAGAGCCTGTGAGTGGTGTAAGTGGGGAGAAGCGAAACACAGAGCTTCCATCCTCTCGCTTCATGAAGGTCACGTGGAAAACAGGGGCTCCGGGCGCCTTTAAAAATGTTACGTGTTTGGTGCTCACTAAGCACATGCTTTTTATCCTGAAATATCTCATTCCAGCCTCTTCACAGCCATTTCCTCTCTTTCACAGCAGGGAGAAACAGAGGCACGGGGCAGGCGGGGGACGTGCCAAGGGCTGCAGAGAGGGTGGGGAAGGGTGGGAGGAAGCCTGGGCTGTCTGGTTCCAACCATGGTCCAGTCCTAACCCTTCACCTGCTTGGCCTGCTCTGGGTTTGGGGTTTTCCCTTTCCTGTTGGGGGAGGCAATCAAGCCCTGAGATGGTAGGATGGACTAAGTGACCTCCCAGGCACCCCCTTCATGTCCTTGCTTCTCCAGAATCCCTTCTGGATGCTTGATTCCTGGGCCAGGTGCCTCAAGATGGTGGCCCACGAGGTCCTGCACCACTGTGTGAGCTGTGACCCCAGCAGGCGGGGCGGCACCAGCCACGGAGGCCGGGGAGGAGGGAGAGACCCAGTCTGATCGGCCGCGTCAGACTCGGCTCTGGAAATGAAATGCCTTTTAATTTCATCGTCTGCTTTTCTTTTGCCCCCTTCTATGATGCTGTCTGGAGCCAGGAGGCCTTTGGCCACAGGATGCGTGTTTAACAAATCCGATAAAACCTTTATTTGGCTGGCTGCTTGCTCCCTGGAGCTGGGCTGGCCTGGGAGACATGACTTCATTCAGGCTTCTCACCTGTGCTCAGGGTGGGGTGGGGGCGGAGAGCAGGGTCCGCTGAGGGGCTGGAGAAGCCGAGGTGGGGAGGTTATGCTGCTCAGCAGGGGGATGGGAGACACCTGGGACCGAGTCCCTAGACCTGAGTGCTGCTCCCAGCTCTGCCACCAGCTCTTACTTTGACCTCAGGCAATCCCCGGAAACATCGGCTCTTCTGTGAAATGGCAGGATTAGAATAAGTCAGTGGGCTTTATAGTATTTAAAGAATCCACCTGCAATGCGGGAGACCTGGGTTTGATCCCTGGGTTAGGAAGATCCCCTGGAGAAGGCAATGGCAACCCACTCCTGTATTCTTGCTTGGAGAATTCCTTGGGCAGAGGAGCCTGGCGGGCTACAGTGCATAGGGTTCACAAAAAGTCAGGACATGACTGAGCCACTTTCAAAAAATAAGCAGTAAAACCCAGTTTCCCCAAGTGGAAGGCAGTATGGAAGTCTCCCCATGAAAGACTCTGGCTGTTGGTTACTACTCCCCTGAGCTTGTGTGTGTGTGTGTGTTTTAAAGATGATGGGCTTGTTTCTGCCCCAGGACCTTTGCACTGACTTCCTTTTGCATGCCTACCCTTCCCCTAGAATGATCTGTGTGCAGCTGGCCCTTCTCCTATTACTCATTTGGGAGTTCACTGGGATTTTACTCCCTCAGAGAACCTTCTCTAACCAGCTCGTCTAATGATGTCCCACACCCCAGTCATTCTGTACCCGGTTTCTATTTTACTCTGTCCTTAGCACTTACTACTCCTTGACACTTCCTTGTGTCTTTGTCTGTTAACACATTTATGGTCTCTTTGCCCTATGAGCTTACAAGGTCCTTGCGGATAACTTGGTCTTTTCACTGCTCCATTCACAGCAGCAAACACAGTGAAGGTACTCTATCTTTCCCTGATGAACGAATAAATGAATGTTAATCTAAAACGGATGAAGGTGAGGCTACTCTGGTGTGGAGGGCTGCGTAACCCCGCTGGTTGGATCATCCCCTCACAACCTCCATCCTCCCACCGCCATTGAGGTCCCTTGCTCCCAACTGGGCTGCCCGGAAGCCCAGTCTGAAAACCCTGTGGACTTGGTTATCGCTAAGGCTCTCCTAGCAAGCTGTGACAGTCCATAGCCCACTCCAAAGATGGGGTACAGCCAGAAAGTTCTGTGGCTTCAGAGAAGGCCAAGGTGAGGGCTGGTTTCGCCTCTGGGGAGGTGGCCCTTAAATTGGTTTGGAAATTTACAGCTGGTTGAAAGAGCCTTTGAGGAGGAAGAGAAGTGTAGGCTTGGGAGTGGGGAGGAAGTGGGAGGTGTGGTCCTTCTCCGGACAACCGTGAGCCAACCAGGTTGGCAGGAGTCGGGGGATTATGGGAAATGTCGGACGTGGCCAGCTATCAGAGGGTCGTGAGAGCTGAGGTGGGCTGCTTGTGCCTGGTTTGTGATGTGTGTGGGGGGTCAGCACTGAAGCTTTGGGGGGGATGGCGGGATTACCAGGGCCTTGGCCCGTGGGCTGTGAAAGGGAGAGGGCAGCGTGGAGGCAGGGAGGCTGGGGAGGAGGCTGAACGATGAGGCCGGGGGCAGGCGGTGGGCGTAGAAAGAGGGACGGGATTCTGGAGAGAAAGGCAGCTGAGAGCGGAGCCGGTGGGCAGTGAGTGCATATGGAGAGAGAGGAGAGGCAAGAGGCTGTGGTGATCTAAAGGTTCCCGTCGGCTTATGGGGTGATGCTGTGGTCCAGGAATCATCCTGGAGGTCTGTGTTGGTGGGGATGGTGGGGTAGGCTGGGCTTCTGGACAGCGCCTTCTTCCATCCCAGGCTCAGAGGGTACGGCTTCACCAGCCAGCTGCTCCCCGCTGCCTGGAGGTGCCTGGACATAGAGGAGCCTTTGGGGGCAACCCTCTGGTGTGGCTCTCTCCCCACAACCCCCAGGATGAGGGCACCCACGGACCTCGGCAGAGGGTGGGGACGACTCAGCGTTGACTCATTCCCACTACGGAGGACAAGGCCCACCGTGGAATGCCCTGGAAGTGCCAGCCGGGGGTGGGGGCCCGTGGCTTATGAGGGCTGGCATGATATGTCTGTGAAGGTCTGCATTTCACAAGAGACAAGGACAAGGTCATCTCCTCAGTCCCACAGGTGGTCCCGTGACCCTCTTCTCCAACATGAGCCGTGAGCACCCCACAGGCCTCGCGGTTCAGACAGAAAAGGAATGAGAATCTAGGGGCACGTTCTATTCAGCGGCATGTTTTACAGTGGGAGGCTGCTTCCTGGAGAGTGTGCCCTGACTGCCAGAGATGGAGGGTAGTCTTTGATACCTAGAGTCAGTTTAGGACCTCGAGGAAGACATTCTGGAATTTGAGGACAGATTTCAAAATTCTAGACTTGTTTCAAAACTCTGGGCCCTGTTTCAGGATTCTTGGGAATGTTTCAGGAGCCTGGGGTGTATTCTCGAATTCTGGGATGTATTTCTGAACTCTTGGGGACCCGCTACCATCCTGGGCTGGCTCCCCAGCATTCACCTCCTCGGACTTGTCTTATCTGCTGTGATCTGCCTGTACACATGGTTACAGGGAGGCAGTTGCTATGGCAACAATAACCGTGGGGTGTATCAACTCCAGCATTTACTCTGAGCCTGTGACATTTCAGCTGGTGGAAAACCGCAGTAAGCTCCGGAGAGCCTGATGAGCAGGGATTCCTGCTAAACCTGCCTTTAAGCTTTCCTTCCCCCATCCTCAAATAATCTCCCTCTGGGCCCTGAATCTGGCTGCCTGACACTCCCTTGGGCAAATGAATATTCAAAAGCAGCCAGGAAGTGTATTCAAATCTCATAAACTTCCGCCTGCCTTGCTCCAGTTAAATGCAACAGCATCTTCTGTTTTGCCCCATTTATCTGCCAGACAAGTGAAGGGTAATTCCAGGAGCTGAGAATAAGTGCTTTTCCCAAGTGGCTTTAACCTCCTGCGTGGGCTCACAGAGGGTCAGGGCTGGGCTCCCGGCTCTGTGGATTGGGCGAGAGACAAGTCTCCCAGAATCCTAAGATGTTGGACCACATCTGCTGAAGCTGCGGTCCAAGGACAGGGAATGACAGCGGATGAGCAGCAGAGGCGGAAAGCTAGGTTTTCTGACCCAAGGTTAGGTGATCCCCCACAGTGCCTGGGTCCTTCACCAGCAGGGCGTGGTCCCCTGCTGTCGGCCTCTCCCCACTCCCCAGCCCTCGCTGGGCAGGCACTATCTGGGTCGGCCTTCTTGCCTGAAACCCTCTTCTGTCTACAAGATCACAGGCTGTCATGTGGAAGGCCCTTGAGAATCATCTGGGTACTGTGGATGGGGAAACTGAGACCCAGAGACATTCTCGGGTGGTTGATTAGTGGCAGACCAGAGACCTGAACTTCAGGCTCTGAAATCCCAGCCTAGAGCCCTTGTAGTTACACTCATCTCTCCAACCTCATGGTATTGGTTCAGCATTTGTCCATCTGTCATCCATGCATCGTCTCTTCCTCCACGCACCCGTCATCCGCCTATTCATCCCCCATCATTCAGGATTCTTGGGAATGTTTCAGGAGCCTGGGGTGTATTCTCGAATTCTGGGATGTATTTCTGAACTCTTGGGGACCCGCTACCATCCTGGGCTGGCTCCCCAGCATTCACCTCCTCGGACTTGTCTTATCTGCTGTGATCTGCCTGTACACATGGTTACAGGGAGGCAGTTGCTATGGCAACAATAACCGTGGGGTGTATCAACTCCAGCATTTACTCTGAGCCTGTGACATTTCAGCTGGTGGAAAACCGCAGTAAGCTCCGGAGAGCCTGATGAGCAGGGATTCCTGCTAAACCTGCCTTTAAGCTTTCCTTCCCCCATCCTCAAATAATCTCCCTCTGGGCCCTGAATCTGGCTGCCTGACACTCCCTTGGGCAAATGAATATTCAAAAGCAGCCAGGAAGTGTATTCAAATCTCATAAACTTCCGCCTGCCTTGCTCCAGTTAAATGCAACAGCATCTTCTGTTTTGCCCCATTTATCTGCCAGACAAGTGAAGGGTAATTCCAGGAGCTGAGAATAAGTGCTTTTCCCAAGTGGCTTTAACCTCCTGCGTGGGCTCACAGAGGGTCAGGGCTGGGCTCCCGGCTCTGTGGATTGGGCGAGAGACAAGTCTCCCAGAATCCTAAGATGTTGGACCACATCTGCTGAAGCTGCGGTCCAAGGACAGGGAATGACAGCGGATGAGCAGCAGAGGCGGAAAGCTAGGTTTTCTGACCCAAGGTTAGGTGATCCCCCACAGTGCCTGGGTCCTTCACCAGCAGGGCGTGGTCCCCTGCTGTCGGCCTCTCCCCACTCCCCAGCCCTCGCTGGGCAGGCACTATCTGGGTCGGCCTTCTTGCCTGAAACCCTCTTCTGTCTACAAGATCACAGGCTGTCATGTGGAAGGCCCTTGAGAATCATCTGGGTACTGTGGATGGGGAAACTGAGACCCAGAGACATTCTCGGGTGGTTGATTAGTGGCAGACCAGAGACCTGAACTTCAGGCTCTGAAATCCCAGCCTAGAGCCCTTGTAGTTACACTCATCTCTCCAACCTCATGGTATTGGTTCAGCATTTGTCCATCTGTCATCCATGCATCGTCTCTTCCTCCACGCACCCGTCATCCGCCTATTCATCCCCCCATCATTCACCGGCCATCCTTCCATCCGTCTACTCAGAAAGGTATTCAGTACCTGCTGAATGTCCTGTACCACCATGGGCCTGACTCTACAGGAAGTTCATGGCTGTCGCACCTAGGTCCTTTGTTTAAGATTGGGGCCATCTAGTCCATCCCACCTCCCACTTCTCTTCTGTCAAAAAGAAATTCTCCCATTTAGACCAGCGAGTGCCCATCCATACCTCTGCCCCCACTGCCAACACACAAAGCTGTTTCTAGTCTTTGCCTTTTAGCTTGTGACGTCCTTCCTGCCTGGGGCCCCCATACTCACAGGCTATCCAAAGCCTACTCATCATTTAAGGCTACAAAAAGCCCCTGATCCTCCACAAAGCATTTCTTCACCATCCTAGGCCACCTGAGCTTTCCTCTCTCTTAGGAACCCTGGACAATGAGCCCCATATTTCCTGCAGTTCGATGTTGTCCCTGTTCACTATTTGAGTTCCGGCCCCATGCTCTTTTGCTACTAATATTGTTGTTGGTATATTACATTTCAGCAATGCTGTGATGTAAAGCACATGCCAGGAGTTGAGGAATCAGACAAGGGGTCAAGGTAATGTAAAAGGGAATGCAAAATGGTTTACTGATGGTTACTGGTTAGAGATTTATCTGTTAGCATTGATTGTTGTCTGTTAATTGTAACTGACTGAGATTAACGAAGAAGCCCGTGGACTATTCTGTTGATTGTGAAAGGGAATGAGCATGTGTGTCCAGTCTCCATCAAAGGGGAGGGTCTTGTGCTATTGATTGGACCAGCCTTTAAAAACCGCCCTTTACCTCCAGTCGGGGCTCTCGCAGGAAACTTAGTTCCTTGCGGGTGGTCGCTGGCACCAGCCTAAATAAACCTCATTTCCATCTACCACGAGCGGAGTTGGATACTTCACTGAGCGCGCCTCACAACACTTAACCGTAGAGGTGAAATGCTGTGTGATCTTAAGCAAATTGCTGGACCTCTCTGATCTAGAGAGGTCTGCAGTGTGGATTCCTGAAATGATACCTTTGAGAATTCTGAAGTGCTGAGTGAACAGGAGGGGCTCTTCCTCAGTTCAGGATCTACTGTCCTCTGTGATACTTGGCTTGTGGTCTTGACGGCTGACCGCTTAGGGCACAAACACCCTCCTCCTTCCCTATTGCTCATCTCCTCTGGGGAGGCACTGCTTCAGGGCAATCTCCCCAGAATGGTCTTGCTAAGCAGCCCTTTCTTTCTAGTGTTTTCTCTCCAGGTGAAATCGAAGGCAGTGATGGGGGAGGGAGGGATAATTTTTTTTCTCCCAAGAAGCTTCATTTCCTCTCTTGGTTGAAGATGAACAGAGCCTGGGCCAGCCTTTGAGTATTTCTAAGAGGATGTGGCTTCCTCGGGGACAGCCTCCTGTCTGGGAAAACAGGAAAGCACTTGGACGCGCCTTGATTCCCGCTCTGTGGGCTCCTGACTTTAATCTTCATCATGTTTTTCTTTCCTGAAGTGTGGCTTTAACACTCTCTGGGGGCCTGTGGGAGGAAGTTTATGCCTGAAGCACCTTTTTTTTTCTCTCCTCCTAGTGATGGATCTGTGTTTTCTTGAGCTGATATGTCTTCCATCACTGTGGTTCCAGGGGATGGAGCAGCCGGCTTCTCCCTCACGGCACCATAAATCAGACCACAGCTAGGTGCCGTGCGTCAGCCTCAACCATGCATGCACGTGTGCCCGTGGCACATGCAGGCCCAGGTGTGCACCCAGGAAGGTATTCACACGGGGGTGGGCATGCAGAGGCTGGCACCCAGGTTGCCTCCCTGCAGACGCACAGCAACTGCCTGTTTTCTTGTTTAGTCCAAGCCTTCGGGCTTAGCCACATTGCCCTTACCCACCTGGGGGGTGGGGATCCACTGGACTGGGTGCAGTTGCACTCGGGATCACGCCAAGAGGGCTGCTCTGTCACAGTTGGGCGTTTACTATGGACACTGGTGTGAACACCCATAGGCATCTATCTGCGTGAAAATGCAGACCTGTGTGCACTCATGTGCCACAGAGATGATCATCATGACAGCTGTGTGATCTTAAGCAAATTGCTGGACCTCTCTGATCTAGAGAGGTCTCTTTCCTGAAATGATACCTTTGAGAATTCTGAAGTGCTGAGTGAACAGGAGGGGCTCTTCCTCAGTTCAGGATCTACTGTCCTCTGTGATACTTGGCTTGTGGTCTTGACGGCTGACCGCTTAGGGCACAAACACCCTCCTCCTTCCCTATTGCTCATCTCCTCTGGGGAGGCACTGCTTCAGGGCAATCTCCCCAGAATGGTCTTGCTAAGCAGCCCTTTCTTTCTAGTGTTTTCTCTCCAGGTGAAATCGAAGGCAGTGATGGGGGAGGGAGGGATAATTTTTTTTCTCCCAAGAAGCTTCATTTCCTCTCTTGGTTGAAGATGAACAGAGCCTGGGCCAGCCTTTGAGTATTTCTAAGAGGATGTGGCTTCCTCGGGGACAGCCTCCTGTCTGGGAAAACAGGAAAGCACTTGGACGCGCCTTGATTCCCGCTCTGTGGGCTCCTGACTTTAATCTTCATCATGTTTTTCTTTCCTGAAGTGTGGCTTTAACACTCTCTGGGGGCCTGTGGGAGGAAGTTTATGCCTGAAGCACCTTTTTTTTTCTCTCCTCCTAGTGATGGATCTGTGTTTTCTTGAGCTGATATGTCTTCCATCACTGTGGTTCCAGGGGATGGAGCAGCCGGCTTCTCCCTCACGGCACCATAAATCAGACCACAGCTAGGTGCCGTGCGTCAGCCTCAACCATGCATGCACGTGTGCCCGTGGCACATGCAGGCCCAGGTGTGCACCCAGGAAGGTATTCACACGGGGGTGGGCATGCAGAGGCTGGCACCCAGGTTGCCTCCCTGCAGACGCACAGCAACTGCCTGTTTTCTTGTTTAGTCCAAGCCTTCGGGCTTAGCCACATTGCCCTTACCCACCTGGGGGGTGGGGATCCACTGGACTGGGTGCAGTTGCACTCGGGATCACGCCAAGAGGGCTGCTCTGTCACAGTTGGGCGTTTACTATGGACACTGGTGTGAACACCCATAGGCATCTATCTGCGTGAAAATGCAGACCTGTGTGCACTCATGTGCCACAGAGATGATCATCATGACAGCTGATGGGTGCGCACATCTTTGTGGCAGGCACTATGACCTTGGGTGTATGAGCAATTGAGCCCTTGCAATGACACTATGACTATATACATGGGCCTGTCTTATTAGCCCCATTTCCCCAGATGTGGAAACTGAGGCTCAGGTGGGCTCTATAACTTGTCCAGGTTCCCACAGCGGGGACGTAGGAGGGCTGGGATGTGAACCCAGGCAGTCAGCTCCACGATCCACACTCACAACCACTCCCCAGCCTTGGTGGTTTGTCTGCCTTCACAGGCACAGCCAGGATTAAGCCAGGCTCACCGCCTGATCCTTACCTCTCACAGGGTGCAAACGCAGGGCAGTGATCATATGGTATGAAGACCCAGCATGTGGGGAGAAGCTGCCTTCTTGGGAACTGCCAGGAGCATTCCAGTTTTCTCAAGGGGGCCAGAGCCCTGAGGCTCCTGAGCCAGCCTCTTTTGACCTCCCGTTGCATTTTCTTTTCTCAAATCACATGCCCCTAGGTCCTGCTGAGCTCCACCAGGCAGGAAGTAGAGAACCAGCTCACTCCCCCCAGTACTGGGTCTCTGCTTGCGGTCCAGCACCTCTTACAGCCCCTGTCCCGCCTTGTTCCCGTCCCCAGCCTGGTCTCCTCCTGTTGAGATCACTTCCCGGGGCCCTTCTGCACAGGTGTGCAGCGTAGCTGAGGCTTTCTCTTGGGCCCTACTTCCGGCTTTGCTGCGTCTTAGCTGTGTGGCCTTGAGCAAGTTTCTTAACCTCTTTGAGCCGCAGTTTTCTCAGCTGTGAAGTGAAGATAGCGCTGACACCACCCCAAGGGGTCATGGGAAGACCACATGAGTTAATACGTGGAAAGGGCTTAGAGCTGCAGTGACTCCCCTCGTTGTCATCACTGTGGATCTAGCCTCACGGTGCTTGTGCCTGGTGATTGCCAGCCTTTCCTGGCAGGTGGTGTGCTCCATAAGGGAGCTCCATAAGAGACCACTTTGACTGATTTCTCCTGTCCCGGGCCTGGCGGAGTCCCTGGGGCATTGGTTCTTCTCCACGTCGATTACACGCCTGAAAATGCAGACCTGTGTGCACTCATGTGCCACAGAGATGATCATCATGACAGCTGATGGGTGCGCACATCTTGTGGCAGGCACTATGACCTTGGGTGTATGAGCAATTGAGCCCTTGCAATGACACTATGACTATATACATGGGCCTGTCTTATTAGCCCCATTTCCCCAGATGTGGAAACTGAGGCTCAGGTGGGCTCTATAACTTGTCCAGGTTCCCACAGCGGGACGTAGGAGGGCTGGGATGTGAACCCAGGCAGTCAGCTCCACGATCCACACTCACAACCACTCCCCAGCCTTGGTGGTTTGTCTGCCTTCACAGGCACAGCCAGGATTAAGCCAGGCTCACCGCCTGATCCTTACCTCTCACAGGGTGCAAACGCAGGGCAGTGATCATATGGTATGAAGACCCAGCATGTGGGGAGAAGCTGCCTTCTTGGGAACTGCCAGGAGCATTCCAGTTTTCTCAAGGGGGCCAGAGCCCTGAGGCTCCTGAGCCAGCCTCTTTTGACCTCCCGTTGCATTTTCTTTTCTCAAATCACATGCCCCTAGGTCCTGCTGAGCTCCACCAGGCAGGAAGTAGAGAACCAGCTCACTCCCCCCAGTACTGGGTCTCTGCTTGCGGTCCAGCACCTCTTACAGCCCCTGTCCCGCCTTGTTCCCGTCCCCAGCCTGGTCTCCTCCTGTTGAGATCACTTCCCGGGGCCCTTCTGCACAGGTGTGCAGCGTAGCTGAGGCTTTCTCTTGGGCCCTACTTCCGGCTTTGCTGCGTCTTAGCTGTGTGGCCTTGAGCAAGTTTCTTAACCTCTTTGAGCCGCAGTTTTCTCAGCTGTGAAGTGAAGATAGCGCTGACACCACCCCAAGGGGTCATGGGAAGACCACATGAGTTAATACGTGGAAAGGGCTTAGAGCTGCAGTGACTCCCCTCGTTGTCATCACTGTGGATCTAGCCTCACGGTGCTTGTGCCTGGTGATTGCCAGCCTTTCCTGGCAGGTGGTGTGCTCCATAAGGGAGCTCCATAAGAGACCACTTTGACTGATTTCTCCTGTCCCGGGCCTGGCGGAGTCCCTGGGGCATTGGTTCTTCTCCACGTCGATTACACGCCTGAATGAGAAAGCTGGTTCTTCCCTCCGTGGGACCAGTTCTCTCCACGAGTGAGATAAAGCCAATCTCTCTGTCTTAGGGGGTGGGGTGAGGCTGCCTGCTCTATGCCAGGGATGCAAAGTAGGGCAGGCCTCCCCAGGGGGGTTGCCGTGGCAACAGGGAAAGTTCTGCTCAGAGGCAGACAAGAATGGGGTTGGTTGGGAGGCATGGCGGTGTTGCTTGCCTCGAAGAGGGAGACAGGTTGTTGAAACGGCTTTGGAGCCTCCGTGACTCATCTGTACCATCTGTAAAATGGAGACTAAGCTGCCAGCTCACGATTGGGGTCATATTTAATGGAGTCATGATGGAGAAACCTGTTGAGAGCTACTGAGAGCCGGGCTGGTCTGCGTGACTCTTCCTCACAGCAGAGAAGCGTCCCGAGAGAAATGACATTGATTTATTCACTGCTGTACCCCTGACAGCTGTAAACATATCTGACACATCATAACTGCTAACAGGTATTTGCTAAATGAGGAATTAGTCAAGTAAGAAGGTTGCGGGCATCTCAAGGTTCTGCCCCACCTCAGCATCTAAAATTCGACCAGGGCTTGATTCCGAGCTGTGGTCTCCAGTAGAGATGCCTCGATGCCAGCCCCAACCTATCCCAGATACCCATGGACCCCTGAGTACCACCTCCTCCTGGATGAGACCTCTGTGAGGGCCAGCAGGGGCCTGGGTCCCATCCAGCATTAGGAAAATTGCCCTAGACTGGGATTCTTGGACTTGGCTGATGGTGGAAGCCGGGGAGGGCTGGGGAAATGGTCATGGTGGATATAATGAGCTCTGGTCCCCAGGCTCCTTCCCTGTCTTACTAGATCAGCTCTCTGGGTGTGGCTCCATGTTTGGGGGTGTACCACCCTCCCAGGGGATTCTAGGGACTTTGACTCAGGACACAGCCTCCTGCAGTTGTGGGGCCTTTAGGGGGTCTCCCTGACCAAATAGGGTCTGGCACTTCTTATGCACTTGGGGAGACTGAGGTCCAGAGAGGGACCTGACTTGGCTCGGTTCTGACTCTGGTGCTCCTTTGCCCTTTGGCTTGGGCAAACTGCTTTCTCATCAGCTTCATGGTGCCCACCCAGCCGGGCTTCTCCTGAGGGCTGCCTGTTACAGCTCCGACCTGGACAACTAACGACACCGAGCAACAGAAGAGGAGAAGGTGGCCCCGAGCATGCAGCCTGGCTCTTCCCTTGGGGCTTCTTGGGACATTGCTTTAACCTTCTTGAGAATCTTCCTCTGAGAAATGGGCATAACACAGCCCATTTCCTGGAGAAGTGGGTTAGCGAGGCAGTTAAAAGAGTATGGACTTTGCAGCCAAGGGGTATTGGTTGTGAATCCTGGCTCCACTGGGTTGACAGCTGTGTGATCTCGGCAAGTGAGTTTACCTCTCTGAGCTTTAGTGTCCTCATCTGTGAAATGAGTGGATGAATCCCAGCTGCATGCAGGTCGTTGTGAAGACTGTGAAGGCAGCCATGAAGCACATAGTTGGGGGTCTCAGCTGAAATGAAGGTTTTTTAAGAGAAGGGCAAGAAGGTGGTGAGTCAGATGTCCAACCCGATCCATTCCAGCACTAGAGAGAAGCCAAGGAGAAGACCGGAAGCTCTCCAAAGGGCAGCCCAGAGCAGAGGCGGTGGAGGGGAGAGGTGTTTGTTTGAATAGCCGGAGATGCTGAGAGGCCCCTGGTGTCTGTCCATTAGCTGTTCCCGCTGAGTCGGAGGGAGCTGGAGCTCGGGAAGTGATGAGCCGACACAGCTGTGCAGGACTTTCTCTGCTGAAAAGCAGTTTCCGACTTGTTATCTTAACGCGTCCTCGCAATAGCCCTGGTAATTGTTCGCCCAGGGATTGGGCTTCCTGTTTCAGATGGGGAGATGGGAGACCAAGGGGTCAGCTGGCTCGGCCAGGGTCACCTAACAGCCACAGCAGAGAATGGGGAAGGTGGAGAGGGACTTGATTTACAGGATGGAGACGAGCGAGGGGCGTCCCTCCTGACTTGGTCCCGCTTCCCCGCTCCTGGCTGCAGCCCTCTGAAGCCAGATGTCTGAATTCAAGTCCTGGCTCTCCCTCTTCTACATGTGCGCCTTGAGGATGTCACTTTATTCCTGTTAGCCTGGGTCCCTCATCTGTCAAATGGAAAGAACAATAGTGTGTGTGTTAGTTGACCAGTCGTGTCTGACTCTTTGTGACCCCATAGACTGGAGCCCGCCAGGCTACTCTGTCCATGGAATTTCCCAGGCAAGAACAGTGGAGTGGGCGTCCTTCTCTAGGGGGTCTTCCTGACCCAAGGATCTAACCTGGGTCTTCCACACTGCAGACAAATTCTTTACCATCTGAACTAACACCTATCCTGTAAGGTATAGATCTATGTAAAGCCCACATAGGTAAAGGGTGTGCCTAGCACATAATGGATTCTCTATCTGATGCATAGCTTTCCTGCTCATAGATATATGCCCGAAGGTATCTGATGCATAGCTTCCTGTCAAGGTGTGGCCCACAGCTGTGTGATCTCGGCAAGTGAGTTTACCTCTCTGAGCTTTAGTGTCCTCATCTGTGAAATGAGTGGATGAATCCCAGCTGCATGCAGGTCGTTGTGAAGACTGTGAAGGCAGCCATGAAGCACATAGTTGGGGGTCTCAGCTGAAATGAAGGTTTTTTAAGAGAAGGGCAAGAAGGTGGTGAGTCAGATGTCCAACCCGATCCATTCCAGCACTAGAGAGAAGCCAAGGAGAAGACCGGAAGCTCTCCAAAGGGCAGCCCAGAGCAGAGGCGGTGGAGGGGAGAGGTGTTTGTTTGAATAGCCGGAGATGCTGAGAGGCCCCTGGTGTCTGTCCATTAGCTGTTCCCGCTGAGTCGGAGGGAGCTGGAGCTCGGGAAGTGATGAGCCGACACAGCTGTGCAGGACTTTCTCTGCTGAAAAGCAGTTTCCGACTTGTTATCTTAACGCGTCCTCGCAATAGCCCTGGTAATTGTTCGCCCAGGGATTGGGCTTCCTGTTTCAGATGGGGAGATGGGAGACCAAGGGGTCAGCTGGCTCGGCCAGGGTCACCTAACAGCCACAGCAGAGAATGGGGAAGGTGGAGAGGGACTTGATTTACAGGATGGAGACGAGCGAGGGGCGTCCCTCCTGACTTGGTCCCGCTTCCCCGCTCCTGGCTGCAGCCCTCTGAAGCCAGATGTCTGAATTCAAGTCCTGGCTCTCCCTCTTCTACATGTGCGCCTTGAGGATGTCACTTTATTCCTGTTAGCCTGGGTCCCTCATCTGTCAAATGGAAAGAACAATAGTGTGTGTGTTAGTTGACCAGTCGTGTCTGACTCTTTGTGACCCCATAGACTGGAGCCCGCCAGGCTACTCTGTCCATGGAATTTCCCAGGCAAGAACAGTGGAGTGGGCGTCCTTCTCTAGGGGGTCTTCCTGACCCAAGGATCTAACCTGGGTCTTCCACACTGCAGACAAATTCTTTACCATCTGAACTAACACCTATCCTGTAAGGTATAGATCTATGTAAAGCCCACATAGGTAAAGGGTGTGCCTAGCACATAATGGATTCTCTATCTGATGCATAGCTTTCCTGCTCATAGATATATGCCCCGAAGGTCACATCCCTGTCTGAGCCTCAGTTTTTTCATCTGCCAAATGGGCACTTACCTGGTGCCAGGCATTGCACTAGGCTCCAGTGAGTCAGGATTTTATGTCATATTAGCAGCAACAATGAGGCCGGTCCCTTGAATCATCACATTCTCCAGATAAGAGAACCAAGATGAAGAGGTACACTGACGAGTCTATAGTGACTCGGTTAGTGACCAAGATAATCAGCTCAAATTCAGACCTGAGAGTCCAGAGTCCATGGCCCCTCCCTGTGCCAGCCTCTGGGGGGTTCTTTAGGACTGCTCAACTTGCCTGGGCCCTTGGAGTCTGGGGGCCGGTGCCCGCCTGGATGCTGGGGGCAGAGTCCCTCCTCACCCCTGCAGGCAGTGACTGCTCTCCACACCCCGCCCTGGCGCGGGGCTCCAGTCCTAACTGGGTCTTTCCACTTCCCCATTGGCCTGGCGGGAGGAGGCTGGCAGGTCCCAGGTCACAGCGGGAAGGCCATTAGCTGGCACTGGAGCCCGAGTGCTGGTAATGACCCTATTTTCATATGGACACAGCTCGTGGTCTCTCCCCACGCTCGAATCTGCTCCCGGAGCTCCCATTCTGGAAAGAGGCAGCAGCAGATTATGTAACTGGGAGTGGGTTATGTAAGGATGTAGCCGCCCTGGTGGGACGGTGGAGGGAGGGGAACGGAGTAGCCCCCCAGCCTCTGCTCCAAGCCCCCAGCAGAAGCTCTGAGAGCCGGGCCAGGCTCGGCTGCCCATCCTGGATGCAGAGCTGCAGCGGGGACGGGGGCAGCACTGGGAAGAGGGAGGCCGTGGACAGAATGAGATGACACCGGTCAGGGAGTCAGGAGTCCTCGCCTCGTGCCGGCTTTCTTGTGAATTGGACAGATCCCTTCCCTGCTCTGGGCTTGAGCTTCTTTTTCTGGAAAACTGAGGAAGGGGCACATGAGTCATCTGTAGGGGTCCTCCCAGTTCCAGCGGTGCTGTTTCTCTCACCTGAGGGAGCGAGGTCAGATTTCTAGGCTCAGACTCCTGTGGGTGCCAACTTGCTTGAGCGGGTGCATTCTCCTTCCGGCCCTGATCGCCTGTTTGTCTAACAGGAAGATGGGCTCCATGTTCAGCTTCGTTGGTGCCAGATGTGCCTGGACTTCGGAAGTTCTGGAGGTGGGCAGCAGGGGGATGCCAGCACATCGCATGCCCGACTGTCTCCTCTGCTCCCTGACTCCCAGAAGAGACCAGCCTCTCCGCATAATAACAACAGTGTCTGGGAAATCGATTACCATTGATGAGTCAGGCTGTGGGATAAAGAACCCTGAGAAGTGTGTATTTTTATTATCCCTATTTTACACATAGGAGCTGAGGCTCAGAGAGGGCAAGTGACCTGGTCAGAATCACACAGCCAATTCAGTGGCCAAGCCAGGATTTGATTCCAGGCTTGGCAAACTACAGAGCCCCTGACTCTGGGAGTTTGCACAGAACTGGCCTAGTTCTCTCCAGAGTCCAGAGAACCAGCTCTAGCCAGATGGTATAAACAGCCCTGTTCTGCAGTCTAGAATCTAAGGAATGTCCGTCCCCCTCACCAGCCACCCCCGGGCCTCTCTGGGCTTCCCACCCCCTGCCGTTCCCTTTGTGCCGCCCACAGTGGCCACAGTGGCATCTGTGTAGTGGGCAGCAGAGCCTGCAGGCTGTGGGAGCAGTTGGCACCGGGGTTTCATGGGCATTTGTATTTTTAAACCCTGGCTCTGGTCAACCTCTGAAGTCAGTTCAGGGGTTTTCTTTGGGCACCGCTGACCCTGAGTGGCAAGGTGGGGCGGCTTCCTTGGCACGGGGAAGGGCCCTGCCAATAAGTGGGGCTCCTATCATCCGGGGAGAGGCCCGGCTTTGTCAGGGTCTGTGTCTCTTGGACCCGGGGAGCCCCAGGCAGGCAGAGCAAAGCTCATGGGAGCAGTGGGCAGGTTGGAGGCTTGGAAGGAGAGGCCCAGAGCAAGCAGAAGAGAAGGAAGGAGGGTGGAATGCAGGCAGAAGGGATATAGGTGGGCAGGCACTTAGAAAGTTTAGAGCCTGACCCACTCTCTCCGAGATGGGGACACTGAGGTTCCAAGAAAGAACATATCCAGGTCACACAGGGTTAGAGGCAGAGCCAGTCCTCGGACCCAGAGCTTTTTTTATTTAAACAAACAAAGAAACTATTTATTTGGCTACACTGAGTCTTAGTCTTAACATATGGAATCTTCATTGTGGTTTAGGGGCTTAGTTGCCCCACAGCCTGTGGGATCTTAGTTCCCTGACCAGGGATTGAACCCTCGTCCCTTGCATTGGAAGGCAGATTCTTAACCACTGGACACTCAGGGAAGTCCTGATCCCAGAGCTCTTGATCACCAATCAAGAGCAACCTTAGATCGTATTTTCATCTTGGCTCCTGGGGAAGTCCTGCTCCTGAGTAGGGGGGTTTGTCTGCCCTGGAAGAAGGTGAAGGAGGAGGAGGCCTCTTTTGTGCCCACTGAATGCTGCCGTGTTGAAGGAGCCAAGGCAGGGTTTCAGGATAAAGGTCAGCTGGCATCGAAGGCTGTGACGGGGGCGTGAAGGAGAGTTTGCTGCAGCCACGGAGCCCACCGGGGCTGCTCCTGCACCGTCCCTCGTGATACTAGGGCACTGGCTAATTTCCTTGCCCCTGAGGTCTGGTACCAAGAGGATCCCTTGTACCCTCAACCAGACACTGAGGGCACGGAGTTGGGAGTGGCGGGGCAGGAGACATGATTTACAGGGAAAACATGATAAATGCGAAGCACAGTGAGAGTGGGAAGACCCAGCTGTGACCCTAGCTTGGATGCTCTCAAGCTGTATAACTTTGTCACACCATTTTTCTGGGCTTCAGTTTCTTCATTTATCAAATGGGTACAATCATGGGTGTTTATACCGCATAGAGTAAGTCCCCTACATACAAAAGAGTTCTATTCTGAGAGTGTGTCCCTAAGTTCAGTTTGATCATAAGTCCAACGAAATTAGCTCCAACAAACGCAGTTGGCTGCATAGTACTGTAATAGTTTCATATAAGTAATACATAAAACAAACACAAAAATAAAGAAAACATTTTAAATCTTACAGTATAGTACTTTTGTTGTGTTAGTCACTCAGTCATGTCCAACTCCTTGGTCCCATGGACTGTAGCCTGCCAGACTCCTCTGTCCATGAGATTCTCCAGGCAAGAATACTGGAGTGGGTTGCTGTGCCCTCCTCCAGGGCATCTTCCCAACTAAGGGGTTGAACCTGGGTCTCCTGCATTACAGGCAGGTTCTTCACCATCTGAGCCGCCAGGACGGTAATCTTACAGACACATACACCAATGTGATTGGAATGTGAATGCACGTTCGCATCTTTGAAAGTTCACAACTTGAAGGTTTGTATGCAGAGGACTTCCTGTACGACTTTTATGCCAGGCACTGGCCTAAGCATATTCATATGTTATTTCACTCAACTTTATGATGACCCATCTTTCCGATGAGGAAACTGAGGCTCAGAGAGGTTCAGTTGCATGTCCAGGGTCACTCAGCTGCGAGGCGGAAGAACCTGGGTCTGCCTTTTGAACGCAGGCACTTCACCAGCATCCAGCAGCTCCACATAGGGTTCAGGCTGTTCAGATGACAGGGCAGAGTACTGAAAGCCCAGCTGGTATATGTCTCCAGCTGTCCTCTCCAGATCTCCTTCTCTTGCCTCCCACCAGGGAAAGGAGGCCGAGACCCATCCCAGGCCTCTCTCCAGACTCATTCTTATCCCCTCTGCCTAATCCTTTCTCTATACCGTTACCACCAGTGCTGGCCTTCTGGAAACACAAACCTGATCATCTCACCCCCCAGCGTGACATCCTTCCATAGCTCTCTGGTGCCTCTGGGGTAAGTCTAAATAGCCTAGGTCAGCATTCAGGGCCCTTTTAAATCCAGCCCTCCCCACCTCTCCTGGGACACTCTGGTCTGGCCACATCGCTCCCTGCACAGCTTTTCTCTCCTCCCTTGTGTCTTTGCTCTGGCAGCTCTCTCTGCTGCCAGCTTTGCCCTACCCTCAAACTCTCATTCATCCCTGGAAACCAGCCTGGAGTTACCTGGTCTGTAACGCTCTCTGTGCCTTGGTGGCATGTCACTCCTTCTTGGTGCCCCTGTCACCTTGAGCGTGGTTCTCAGCACCAAGTTCTGGAGTAAATGGTTGATTTGTCATTCTCCCCAACTCTCCTGACCTTCCCTGAGGGCCCTTGGAGAAAAGGGACTCTGTGAGGCACTCCAGTGTCCCAGCCCCAGGGCTGGGCACTGTGAACATTTGTTGTGAAGGAATGAATCCAGGGAGTGGATCCAGAAGCTGTGGAGGATGGTAGACCAGGAAAGCTTCTTTCTGGATCGAAGCCAAGTCTTGAGTTCTGGCACAGCTCCATCTGCATCACGCTCACCAAGGTTGGCTGAGGTTGAGAGCTAATGATCCACCATTGGACAGATGTGGACTTGAGGCATGTGACGTGGGGTAAGTCACTTAATCTCTTTGTGTCTCTGGTTCCTTATCTGTGAACAGAGCTAATAATATGGTTGATAGGAGGATTCAGAACAACAGTGCCTGGAAAATGGCTAGGTTAATGTTTAATCTTCAGTAGGATAGGTGCTCAGTACAGGCTTTTTCTATTCTATTACCAGCCCCATCGACATTCCCGACATCGCCATCATCATCCTCACCTCCGTCATCATTAACACGTCACCTTTATCCCAGCATCCCTGTAATCCTTATCCTCATCACCATGACACCATCATCATCACCAACGCACCACCACCACAGCGGCATTATGAGAATGTTGTATAAATGCAGTCATGCAGAACGTGACCTTTTGAGACTGACATTTCCCCCCCACTCAGCATAATGAGGTTCCTCCAAGTTGTTGCATGTATCAATAGTTGGTTTCTTTTTACTGCTGAGTTGTATTTCGTTATATGGATATACCAGTTTGTTTAAGCATTCACTTACTGAAAGACGGGGTTATTTTTTCCCAGTTTTTTTGGCTATTACAAATAAAGCTAGTAAGCTACTGTGATATTAATGTAGCCACCCTTTTTTTTCTCTCCTCCCTTGTGTCTTTGCTCTGGCAGCTCTCTCTGCTGCCAGCTTTGCCCTACCCTCAAACTCTCATTCATCCCTGGAAACCAGCCTGGAGTTACCTGGTCTGTAACGCTCTCTGTGCCTTGGTGGCATGTCACTCCTTCTTGGTGCCCCTGTCACCTTGAGCGTGGTTCTCAGCACCAAGTTCTGGAGTAAATGGTTGATTTGTCATTCTCCCCAACTCTCCTGACCTTCCCTGAGGGCCCTTGGAGAAAAGGGACTCTGTGAGGCACTCCAGTGTCCCAGCCCCAGGGCTGGGCACTGTGAACATTTGTTGTGAAGGAATGAATCCAGGGAGTGGATCCAGAAGCTGTGGAGGATGGTAGACCAGGAAAGCTTCTTTCTGGATCGAAGCCAAGTCTTGAGTTCTGGCACAGCTCCATCTGCATCACGCTCACCAAGGTTGGCTGAGGTTGAGAGCTAATGATCCACCATTGGACAGATGTGGACTTGAGGCATGTGACGTGGGGTAAGTCACTTAATCTCTTTGTGTCTCTGGTTCCTTATCTGTGAACAGAGCTAATAATATGGTTGATAGGAGGATTCAGAACAACAGTGCCTGGAAAATGGCTAGGTTAATGTTTAATCTTCAGTAGGATAGGTGCTCAGTACAGGCTTTTTCTATTCTATTACCAGCCCCATCGACATTCCCGACATCGCCATCATCATCCTCACCTCCGTCATCATTAACACGTCACCTTTATCCCAGCATCCCTGTAATCCTTATCCTCATCACCATGACACCATCATCATCACCAACGCACCACCACCACAGCGGCATTATGAGAATGTTGTATAAATGCAGTCATGCAGAACGTGACCTTTTGAGACTGACATTTCCCCCCCACTCAGCATAATGAGGTTCCTCCAAGTTGTTGCATGTATCAATAGTTGGTTTCTTTTTACTGCTGAGTTGTATTTCGTTATATGGATATACCAGTTTGTTTAAGCATTCACTTACTGAAAGACGGGGTTTTTTTTTTTTTTCCCAGTTTTTTTGGCTATTACAAATAAAGCTAGTAAGCTACTGTGATATTAATGTAGCCACTCCTGTTCTTTTAAAATTTGTCATTTGCATGGTATATTCTTTTCTACTCTTTTCTTTCCAACTGTCTGTATCATTGGGCTTCCCTTGTAGCTCAGCTGGTAAAGAATCCACCTGTGAGGCAGGGGACCCTGGTTCAATTCCTGGGTTGGGAATATCTCCTGGAAAAGGGGTAGGCTACACACTCCAGTATTCTTGGGCTTTCCTGGTGACTTGGACTGTAAAGAATCTGCCTGAGGGCTTCCCTGGTGATCCAGTGGGTAGAGAGTCTGCCTTGCAGCGCAAGGGGCACTGGTTCCATCCCTGGCCTGGGAAGATCCCATGTGCTGCAGAGCAGCTGGACTGGTGTGTCCAATTACCAGCCAGCACTCTGGAGTGCATGTGCCCAGAGCCGGTGCTCTGTGATGAGAGAGGCCACTGCAATGGGCGGCCCACACAGGTCAAAGAATACAGATGGATGAAAATAAATTAAAAAACAAAACAAAAAAAATAAAAGAATCTGCCTGAAATGTGGGAGACCTGGGTTTGATCCCTGGATTGGAAAGATCTCCTGGAGAAGGGAAAGGCTACCCACTTCAGTATTCATTATTATTATATTTGAAGTGAATTTCTCATAAATAGTATATGGTTGGATCATGTTTGCTTTTTTAAAAAATCCATTCTTCTAATCTCTATCTTTTAATTAATCCATTTAGACTACTTACATGTAATATAATTGATATGTTAGAGTTTGTCTCCTATTTTTATTTTTTGCTTCTGTTTGTTTCCTTTGTTTTTCACTTCTGTTTTATTATTCCTGCCATCTACTTGAACATTTTTTAGAATTATATTTTGATTGACCTCGAGTGTATTTGAATGTATCTTTTTTATAGATAGATCCTTAGTGTTTTATTCTAGATGTTACATTATACTTACATAGCTTATCACAGTCTTCTGGTATTGACATTTTACTGGCTTGAGTAAAATCTTATCTCCTTTAAAGTTCCTTTCCATCCTTGTTTTAAATATAATTGTCTTAAATATTTTCTCAACATATATTGAGAACCACATCAGAAAATGTTATACTCTTTAATTCAATGACCAAATATAGTTTAGAAAACTCAGCAGAAGGAAAGTTATATATATATATATACACATATATATATATGTATATATATATATATTTATATATGAAAGGAACAGAAAAAGTACATATATAATATTATATATCTACATTTTTGCTCTTTCTATCATTCTTTCTTCCTTCCTTCTTTAGATTCCTTCATTTCCTTAGTGTTTGAGGCAATTCCTTTAGCCATTCTTTTAGGGTAGGTCTGCTGGTGACAAATTCTCTTATTTTCCCCTGGCCCAAGAATGTCTTGACTTTTCCTCGACCTGAAGGATAGTTTCACCAGGTGTAGAATTTGAGCTTGACAGTTCTTTTCTTCCAGTACTTAAAAACTGTCATGTCAGTTTTTTCTGGGCTCCATGGTTTCTCATAAACCATTGTCATCAGAACTGTTTTCCCCACAAACATAGTGTCTATTCTCTCTCATTACTTTTAATTTTTCATGTGCCCAGAGCCGGTGCTCTGTGATGAGAGAGGCCACTGCAATGGGCGGCCCACACAGGTCAAAGAATACAGATGGATGAAAATAAATTAAAAAACAAAACAAAAAAAATAAAAGAATCTGCCTGAAATGTGGGAGACCTGGGTTTGATCCCTGGATTGGAAAGATCTCCTGGAGAAGGGAAAGGCTACCCACTTCAGTATTCATTATTATTATATTTGAAGTGAATTTCTCATAAATAGTATATGGTTGGATCATGTTTGCTTTTTTAAAAAATCCATTCTTCTAATCTCTATCTTTTAATTAATCCATTTAGACTACTTACATGTAATATAATTGATATGTTAGAGTTTGTCTCCTATTTTTATTTTTTGCTTCTGTTTGTTTCCTTTGTTTTTCACTTCTGTTTTATTATTCCTGCCATCTACTTGAACATTTTTTAGAATTATATTTTGATTGACCTCGAGTGTATTTGAATGTATCTTTTTTATAGATAGATCCTTAGTGTTTTATTCTAGATGTTACATTATACTTACATAGCTTATCACAGTCTTCTGGTATTGACATTTTACTGGCTTGAGTAAAATCTTATCTCCTTTAAAGTTCCTTTCCATCCTTGTTTTAAATATAATTGTCTTAAATATTTTCTCAACATATATTGAGAACCACATCAGAAAATGTTATACTCTTTAATTCAATGACCAAATATAGTTTAGAAAACTCAGCAGAAGGAAAGTTATATATATATATACACATATATATATATGTATATATATATATATTTATATATGAAAGGAACAGAAAAAGTACATATATAATATTATATATCTACATTTTTGCTCTTTCTATCATTCTTTCTTCCTTCCTTCTTTAGATTCCTTCATTTCCTTAGTGTTTGAGGCAATTCCTTTAGCCATTCTTTTAGGGTAGGTCTGCTGGTGACAAATTCTCTTATTTTCCCCTGGCCCAAGAATGTCTTGACTTTTCCTCGACCTGAAGGATAGTTTCACCAGGTGTAGAATTTGAGCTTGACAGTTCTTTTCTTCCAGTACTTAAAAACTGTCATGTCAGTTTTTTCTGGGCTCCATGGTTTCTCATAAACCATTGTCATCAGAACTGTTTTCCCCACAAACATAGTGTCTATTCTCTCTCATTACTTTTAATTTTTATAGCTGTCTTTAGTTTAAATGAACTAAACTAAATGATTGTGATGTGTCTGAGTGTTCTGGTCTGAGATTCTCTCAGCTTCTTAAATGTCTAGGTCTATATCTCTGACCAAATTTGGGACATTTTAAGTCATTATTTCTTTTTCAGCTCTACCCCTTTTCTCCCTTCCTGGAATTCTGATAACATGAAGGTTGCATCTTTTGTTATAGTCCCTTAGGTCCCTGAGGGTTATTTTTTTCTATTTTCTCTCTTATTCATAGTGGATAGTTTCTATTGTCTGACTTCAAGTTCACTGCTTATTACCTCTGTACTTTCAGTTTTGCTGTTGAGCTCATCTGCTGTATTAAACTTATTTTCTGATTGCATTTTCCATTTCTAAAAATTTCCCTGAGACTGTCTGTTTTTTCATTTGTTTCTAGTTAGTTTGTAGTTGCTTGTTGAAGAAGAGTTTTTATGATGATGGTTTTAAATTTTGTCATAGAATTCCAATAGCTGTGTTTTCTCAGTGTTGGTGTTTTCTCCTTCAGCTTGAGATCTTCCAGGTTCTTGGTACGATGAATGATTTTCACTTATGCTTTGAACATTTGGGGTATTGTGTTATGAGAGAATGGGTCTCAGTGGAATCTAACACTGTGCTGGTAAGGGACGGGGAGTGTCCCTTCATTACTGCCAGGTGAATGAATGTCCAGGTTCCTTCCTCAAACTTTGACATCCTGGGTGGAGAAGAGTGGCTTGTTACTGTTGAGAAGAGGTGGGATTTCAGACAAGACTGGCCGCGTTCAGGGTGGTATGGCCGTACACAAGGTGGGATTTCAGATTCCACACCAGGACTCCACTGATCCCAGCTTGCCGGGGAGAAGTAGCGGTGCGTCGTTATTTCTCCCCCCAGAGCTTTCATTGGCACCGAAGCTGGAGGAGACGTCATGTCTGCTGAATGGCAGAGGAAGTTCGAATGTAGGTGGGAGAGTAGGGATGCCTGGCTACCACTGGGTAGGGGTGATAGTCCAGGATCCCCGCGTGCCCTCAATTGTTGCCATGATGACTGGAGGAGAGGGGATTACCACAGGACAGGCATGAAAGTCCTGGTTCTCCACTCGGTCTTCTTTGATGCCATTCTGGCCGGGGAAGAGGGGATAGAGGGGTGCCTTCTTATATAGTCTGGTTAGAGTGAAGCTATGAGCTCTGCTTGGCCTTTGCTGATGGAGTTGGGGATGACACCATGTTTTTTCCTGTAGTGTTTGGCCAGAGTTGTGTGGTTATTGTTTAGAAGTTTTCTGCGGACCAGATTCTTGCTCTTTCCTGGTCCTTCAGCTAAGGAAGAAATTTTTCTTGGCCTTGTTTAGACCTGCTCCCAATAGCATTTCTAGGTTGTGGGCTTCTCTAGCATCCAATCTGAGATATACCAGACAAAAAGACAACTCAAGGAAATTGTCGTTGTTCACTGCTTATTCCCCTTTTTCTGTACTTTCAGTTTTGCTGTTGAGCTCATCTGCTGTATTAAACTTATTTTCTGATTGCATTTTCCATTTCTAAAAATTTCCCTGAGACTGTCTGTTTTTTCATTTGTTTCTAGTTAGTTTGTAGTTGCTTGTTGAAGAAGAGTTTTTATGATGATGGTTTTAAATTTTGTCATAGAATTCCAATAGCTGTGTTTTCTCAGTGTTGGTGTTTTCTCCTTCAGCTTGAGATCTTCCAGGTTCTTGGTACGATGAATGATTTTCACTTATGCTTTGAACATTTGGGGTATTGTGTTATGAGAGAATGGGTCTCAGTGGAATCTAACACTGTGCTGGTAAGGGACGGGGAGTGTCCCTTCATTACTGCCAGGTGAATGAATGTCCAGGTTCCTTCCTCAAACTTTGACATCCTGGGTGGAGAAGAGTGGCTTGTTACTGTTGAGAAGAGGTGGGATTTCAGACAAGACTGGCCGCGTTCAGGGTGGTATGGCCGTACACAAGGTGGGATTTCAGATTCCACACCAGGACTCCACTGATCCCAGCTTGCCGGGGAGAAGTAGCGGTGCGTCGTTATTTCTCCCCACAGAGCTTTCATTGGCACCGAAGCTGGAGGAGACGTCATGTCTGCTGAATGGCAGAGGAAGTTCGAATGTAGGTGGGAGAGTAGGGATGCCTGGCTACCACTGGGTAGGGGTGATAGTCCAGGATCCCCGCGTGCCCTCAATTGTTGCCATGATGACTGGAGGAGAGGGCATTACCACAGGACAGGCATGAAAGTCCTGGTTCTCCACTCGGTCTTCTTTGATGCCATTCTGGCCGGGGAAGAGGGGATAGAGGGGTGCCTTCTTATATAGTCTGGTTAGAGTGAAGCTATGAGCTCTGCTTGGCCTTTGCTGATGGAGTTGGGGATGACACCATGTTTTTTCCTGTAGTGTTTGGCCAGAGTTGTGTGGTTATTGTTTAGAAGTTTTCTGCGGACCAGATTCTTGCTCTTTCCTGGTCCTTCAGCTAAGGAAGAAATTTTTCTTGGCCTTGTTTAGACCTGCTCCCAATAGCATTTCTAGGTTGTGGGCTTCTCTAGCATCCAATCTGAGATATACCAGACAAAAAGACAACTCAAGGAAATTGTCGTTGTTTAATTCCTTAGGATCCTTGCCAGTCTGCCTTCTCTTCATCTTTCAGGGTCTACCTATGCTTGTTTTAGACATCATGTCCAGTGCTTTCTTAGCTGTACTTAACCAGAGGAATAGGGAGACATGCATCTATTTTATATTGGTGCGAAACTAGAAATCAGCTTGTTTTTAAGGTTTTTTTTTTTTTTTTTAAATAAATAGATCTGTTTTATTTACTTGGTTGGGAAGAGAAATAAGAAACTAAGAAGAGATAAATTAGTTAAATATAGTCTGGCATCTGTAGGATGAACCAGACAGTAAATATCTGGGAACTTCCCTAGTGGTCCAGTGGTTAAGAATCTGCCTGCCAATGGAGTGGACACAAATTCAATCCACTTCATTGGCAGATCCACACTGGTCCGGAAAGATCTCACATGCTGTGCAACAACTAAGCCCGAGCACCACAACGACTGAAGCCTGCATGCCTGGAGCCCATGCTCTGCAACAAGAGAAGCCACCACAAGGAGAAGCCTGGACATCACAATGAAGAGTAGCCAGTGCTTGCCGCAACCAGGGACAGACTGTGTACAGCAATGAAGCCCCAGTGCAGCCACAAATAAAATAAATAAAATTTAGAAAAGAAAGTAATTATCTGATTGTTTGCAGGGTTTAGTCACAGAAGGATACTATGGTTGGCACACCCTTGGCTTTAGGGCTATCACGAGGCGAGGGAAGCAGCCCAGTGCTCACTCTGCTGTGCATGTGATAACAATGTGATAATAGGAGGCGGTGGGTGGACAAACTAACTTAAATCTGGAAGAGATGGCTCTACACGACCACCTAGGGAGTACAGACAACCCTGAGGAACTGAGTTAGAATGGGGGGGGAAAGGGAGGATGTTTTTCCTGTAGTGTTTGGCCAGAGTTGTGTGGTTATTGTTTAGAAGTTTTCTGCGGACCAGATTCTTGCTCTTTCCTGGTCCTTCAGCTAAGGAAGAAATTTTTCTTGGCCTTGTTTAGACCTGCTCCCAATAGCATTTCTAGGTTGTGGGCTTCTCTAGCATCCAATCTGAGATATACCAGACAAAAAGACAACTCAAGGAAATTGTCGTTGTTTAATTCCTTAGGATCCTTGCCAGTCTGCCTTCTCTTCATCTTTCAGGGTCTACCTATGCTTGTTTTAGACATCATGTCCAGTGCTTTCTTAGCTGTACTTAACCAGAGGAATAGGGAGACATGCATCTATTTTATATTGGTGCGAAACTAGAAATCAGCTTGTTTTTAAGGTTTTTTTTTTTTTTTTTAAATAAATAGATCTGTTTTATTTACTTGGTTGGGAAGAGAAATAAGAAACTAAGAAGAGATAAATTAGTTAAATATAGTCTGGCATCTGTAGGATGAACCAGACAGTAAATATCTGGGAACTTCCCTAGTGGTCCAGTGGTTAAGAATCTGCCTGCCAATGGAGTGGACACAAATTCAATCCACTTCATTGGCAGATCCACACTGGTCCGGAAAGATCTCACATGCTGTGCAACAACTAAGCCCGAGCACCACAACGACTGAAGCCTGCATGCCTGGAGCCCATGCTCTGCAACAAGAGAAGCCACCACAAGGAGAAGCCTGGACATCACAATGAAGAGTAGCCAGTGCTTGCCGCAACCAGGGACAGACTGTGTACAGCAATGAAGCCCCAGTGCAGCCACAAATAAAATAAATAAAATTTAGAAAAGAAAGTAATTATCTGATTGTTTGCAGGGTTTAGTCACAGAAGGATACTATGGTTGGCACACCCTTGGCTTTAGGGCTATCACGAGGCGAGGGAAGCAGCCCAGTGCTCACTCTGCTGTGCATGTGATAACAATGTGATAATAGGAGGCGGTGGGTGGACAAACTAACTTAAATCTGGAAGAGATGGCTCTACACGACCACCTAGGGAGTACAGACAACCCTGAGGAACTGAGTTAGAATGGGGGACAGGGGGAGGCGGAGGATTGGGCATTTTGGACTAATATGTAAATCCAAACGTGCGAGTGTGAATGTGGAGGAACGCATGTCTTCTCTTTCTGCTACTGACCTTGGTCTTTGTCTTGAAGCCAATAGGTGGTTGGTTTATCACTCTGTGTCTTACAGAGTACCTGGAACATACTGAGTACTCTCTATTTGTGAACATAATGAATGGATGAATGAATGAATAAGTGAGTGAATGAGTGTTTATTTGTATTGCCTCACTTACTTCACTAGGTGCTATTGCTGATCAGAGGTTCCCTACCTATGGAGAAAAGTTGGAGGCTTACTGCTCTAGGGCTCTGGGTAAGTGGCCTGTGGGGAATCCCTGAGGCTATGGTGCATAGGTTTTCACTTTTAGGTGGGTAGGCCAACTGAGGGGAAAGAGGAGATCAGGGAGTCGACAATTCATACAACCACTGACCCATCCATTTGCCTACTCATCCAGAGTTGGGGCCCAAGAAAAAACAAAACAAACAAACAAAAAAACAGAATAAAACTAAAGAAAAACAAAAAAAGAAATGCAATTAAAAAAATAGAACAAAGTTGGAGCCAGATGTAGGTTTTCATGCCCAGAGGAGTGGGCCCATGAGAAGGCAGACGTGGGGAGAAGGCTGACATTTTATCCATCTGTCCATTTATCTACCCATCCATCCATCTACCTATCCATTCATGTATCTCTTTGTGTATCTATATACCCATGTATCCATTCATGCATTCATGCATTCATGTATCAGTCCATCCATTCAGGGTTGGTGCAAGACTGTTCATGATCCTTAAATGCCACCTTAGGGCTTCAGATTTAAAGCTTTTTTTTTTGGTGACAGCTGTCAAAGAGAAGAAGTTAATTTACATGAACAGCTCAAGTGCACGCTGGAAGCTAATTAAGCAGGGATAGTCTGCAGATCTTGGAGGAAGTGGAACATAGGCATTTCCGAAAGGGACCCCGCAGTCTGAGAGATTGGCTTTAGGGCTATCACGAGGCGAGGGAAGCAGCCCAGTGCTCACTCTGCTGTGCATGTGATAACAATGTGATAATAGGAGGCGGTGGGTGGACAAACTAACTTAAATCTGGAAGAGATGGCTCTACACGACCACCTAGGGAGTACAGACAACCCTGAGGAACTGAGTTAGAATGGGGGACAGGGGGAGGCGGAGGATTGGGCATTTTGGACTAATATGTAAATCCAAACGTGCGAGTGTGAATGTGGAGGAACGCATGTCTTCTCTTTCTGCTACTGACCTTGGTCTTTGTCTTGAAGCCAATAGGTGGTTGGTTTATCACTCTGTGTCTTACAGAGTACCTGGAACATACTGAGTACTCTCTATTTGTGAACATAATGAATGGATGAATGAATGAATAAGTGAGTGAATGAGTGTTTATTTGTATTGCCTCACTTACTTCACTAGGTGCTATTGCTGATCAGAGGTTCCCTACCTATGGAGAAAAGTTGGAGGCTTACTGCTCTAGGGCTCTGGGTAAGTGGCCTGTGGGGAATCCCTGAGGCTATGGTGCATAGGTTTTCACTTTTAGGTGGGTAGGCCAACTGAGGGGAAAGAGGAGATCAGGGAGTCGACAATTCATACAACCACTGACCCATCCATTTGCCTACTCATCCAGAGTTGGGGCCCAAGAAAAAACAAAACAAACAAACAAAAAAACAGAATAAAACTAAAGAAAAACAAAAAAAGAAATGCAATTAAAAAAATAGAACAAAGTTGGAGCCAGATGTAGGTTTTCATGCCCAGAGGAGTGGGCCCATGAGAAGGCAGACGTGGGGAGAAGGCTGACATTTTATCCATCTGTCCATTTATCTACCCATCCATCCATCTACCTATCCATTCATGTATCTCTTTGTGTATCTATATACCCATGTATCCATTCATGCATTCATGCATTCATGTATCAGTCCATCCATTCAGGGTTGGTGCAAGACTGTTCATGATCCTTAAATGCCACCTTAGGGCTTCAGATTTAAAGCTTTTTTTTTTGGTGACAGCTGTCAAAGAGAAGAAGTTAATTTACATGAACAGCTCAAGTGCACGCTGGAAGCTAATTAAGCAGGGATAGTCTGCAGATCTTGGAGGAAGTGGAACATAGGCATTTCAGAAAGGGACCTCTTCACTCCTCATGACAGTCTCAGAGAGAGATGGGGACCAGATGGGACATAGTTATTCTCATGAACAAAACACCTGGATTATGTAATCATTAACCATGTTAGACTGACTCTAGAATATAGGGCAACAGATGGAGTGATCTGGTTGTTCTCAAAAGTTCTTGAAAAGAATACCCAATTAGGCTTTCTGGCATCATTGTTGGGTTCAAAATAATTTTTGAATGAGTCAATAATCTGGGAGGGGGTGGCTTTCAAATGCCCCTGCCTCTCAGTAGAGATCACGAGCATCTCCTCAAGGTCAAAGCTGAGACTGTGAGAGGTCCCAGGCCTCTTGGAGGAACCCACTTGCATTTAATCTTTGCCCCTGCTGCTCCCAGCCCTCTCCGTAGGCCATGCTTGATTTCTCAGTGTCTGAAACACTGTAGGTAGGTGTAGGTGCGTACTAAGTCACTTCAATCTTGTCTGATGCTGCGACTCTGGACGTAGTCCACCTGGCTCTTCTGTCCATAGGATTCTCTAGGCAAGAATACTGGAGTGGGTTGACATGCCCTCCTCCAGAGGATCTTCCTGACCAAAGGATCAAACCCACGTCTCTTATGTCTCCTTCATTGGCAGCAGGTTCTTTAAGACTAGTGCCACCTAGGAAGCACCCATCTGAAACACAGATGATGCCAATAATGCCAGAATAAGTGAGTGGACAAATACATGCATCAGTCAACACATATTTATTGTGTGCCTGCTATGTACTAGGTGCTGTCCTAGGAGCTGAAGGTACAACAGTCGACAAGGTAAATGTTTAGGCTCAATGCATCTAAAACACACAAGTGAGTCCTAACGACTTATGGGCTGTACGCTGCTGCTGTTGTTCCCTGTGGGTCTGTGACACGTGATGCTTGCAGGTGCCAGTGGGTGATGATATCTTGGCACCTACGCCCAGGGGTTGCCACCTTAGGGCTTCAGATTTAAAGCTTTTTTGGTGACAGCTGTCAAAGAGAAGAAGTTAATTTACATGAACAGCTCAAGTGCACGCTGGAAGCTAATTAAGCAGGGATAGTCTGCAGATCTTGGAGGAAGTGGAACATAGGCATTTCAGAAAGGGACCTCTTCACTCCTCATGACAGTCTCAGAGAGAGATGGGGACCAGATGGGACATAGTTATTCTCATGAACAAAACACCTGGATTATGTAATCATTAACCATGTTAGACTGACTCTAGAATATAGGGCAACAGATGGAGTGATCTGGTTGTTCTCAAAAGTTCTTGAAAAGAATACCCAATTAGGCTTTCTGGCATCATTGTTGGGTTCAAAATAATTTTTGAATGAGTCAATAATCTGGGAGGGGGTGGCTTTCAAATGCCCCTGCCTCTCAGTAGAGATCACGAGCATCTCCTCAAGGTCAAAGCTGAGACTGTGAGAGGTCCCAGGCCTCTTGGAGGAACCCACTTGCATTTAATCTTTGCCCCTGTGCTCCCCAGCCCTCTCCGTAGGCCATGCTTGATTTCTCAGTGTCTGAAACACTGTAGGTAGGTGTAGGTGCGTACTAAGTCACTTCAATCTTGTCTGATGCTGCGACTCTGGACGTAGTCCACCTGGCTCTTCTGTCCATAGGATTCTCTAGGCAAGAATACTGGAGTGGGTTGACATGCCCTCCTCCAGAGGATCTTCCTGACCAAAGGATCAAACCCACGTCTCTTATGTCTCCTTCATTGGCAGCAGGTTCTTTAAGACTAGTGCCACCTAGGAAGCACCCATCTGAAACACAGATGATGCCAATAATGCCAGAATAAGTGAGTGGACAAATACATGCATCAGTCAACACATATTTATTGTGTGCCTGCTATGTACTAGGTGCTGTCCTAGGAGCTGAAGGTACAACAGTCGACAAGGTAAATGTTTAGGCTCAATGCATCTAAAACACACAAGTGAGTCCTAACGACTTATGGGCTGTACGCTGCTGCTGTTGTTCCCTGTGGGTCTGTGACACGTGATGCTTGCAGGTGCCAGTGGGTGATGATATCTTGGCACCTACGCCCAGGGGTTGCTTCTGGGGGAAAAAGGTGAAGAGAAGGAAGTGTTTTACTGAGGAGTCAAGTGGAAAGTTTTAAGGGCTGTTTATTGAGCATGTTGCATGTCAATATATAGATTATTTCTCTGAGGTCTCTACCCCAGGAAGCAGGTTTTTTTATTTGCTCTGATTTACAGAAAAGGAATTGAGGCCCCAGCCATTGCTGTGACTCACTCAAAGCCACTCGGGAAGAGGGTGGTGGAACCAGGACTGAATCCAGGTTTGTCTGGCTCCAAAGGCCATGTTCTTAACCACTTGGCTCCGCTTTCAGGAGGAAGTGGACGGGGGTGCTAAGGCGGTCTGCAGGAGCTGGGGCCTGGCCATGGAGAACTCTGGATACCTATCTTGAATGCTGTCTTGGCTCTTACACTCTCTTGTCCTTCAGTGTAAAATGATCATGGGTGACTTCAGGCAGATCCAATAGGTGAGCTTCCCTGTTTCCGGTCCACTGAGAAAGCCATTCTTCAGTGCAAACCATGTCTGCCCATGCCCAATTCAGATCCTACGTGTTTATACAAATCCCTGAATAAAAGTCATTTTTCCCATTTCTAAGCACCACTTGTTATCTACCGCCTGTAGTTGTAGGAGGACATGCTGAGTGCTCAGAGAAAGCTGACAAGGCTCCTGGCCCTGCTGGGTGTGCCGCAGCTCTGGTAGGTAGAGAAACTTAGAACTCAGCCACCAGTGGCATCAAGGAGAACCTGGTTCTGCTTCGGCTTGGAGGGCTGACCCAGTCCTGGCCATTTGTCCAAATCTGCATTGATTTCTCTCCATGTCTGGAGGTCAGTCCAGAATCGAGCAATGAGTTAGGGTTCAAATATTTGACCCTAAGTGTGGCCTCTATTCTTGACTGTCCTATCCCAGCAAGGTGACTCCAGATTACCTCCCAGACCTCAATGGTCGGTCTTGATTGTGTCCCTTTTGGCCTTATGTACTAGGTGCTGTCCTAGGAGCTGAAGGTACAACAGTCGACAAGGTAAATGTTTAGGCTCAATGCATCTAAAACACACAAGTGAGTCCTAACGACTTATGGGCTGTACGCTGCTGCTGTTGTTCCCTGTGGGTCTGTGACACGTGATGCTTGCAGGTGCCAGTGGGTGATGATATCTTGGCACCTACGCCCAGGGGTTGCTTCTGGGGGAAAAAGGTGAAGAGAAGGAAGTGTTTTACTGAGGAGTCAAGTGGAAAGTTTTAAGGGCTGTTTATTGAGCATGTTGCATGTCAATATATAGATTATTTCTCTGAGGTCTCTACCCCAGGAAGCAGGTTTTTTTATTTGCTCTGATTTACAGAAAAGGAATTGAGGCCCCAGCCATTGCTGTGACTCACTCAAAGCCACTCGGGAAGAGGGTGGTGGAACCAGGACTGAATCCAGGTTTGTCTGGCTCCAAAGGCCATGTTCTTAACCACTTGGCTCCGCTTTCAGGAGGAAGTGGACGGGGGTGCTAAGGCGGTCTGCAGGAGCTGGGGCCTGGCCATGGAGAACTCTGGATACCTATCTTGAATGCTGTCTTGGCTCTTACACTCTCTTGTCCTTCAGTGTAAAATGATCATGGGTGACTTCAGGCAGATCCAATAGGTGAGCTTCCCTGTTTCCGGTCCACTGAGAAAGCCATTCTTCAGTGCAAACCATGTCTGCCCATGCCCAATTCAGATCCTACGTGTTTATACAAATCCCTGAATAAAAGTCATTTTTCCCATTTCTAAGCACCACTTGTTATCTACCGCCTGTAGTTGTAGGAGGACATGCTGAGTGCTCAGAGAAAGCTGACAAGGCTCCTGGCCCTGCTGGGTGTGCCGCAGCTCTGGTAGGTAGAGAAACTTAGAACTCAGCCACCAGTGGCATCAAGGAGAACCTGGTTCTGCTTCGGCTTGGAGGGCTGACCCAGTCCTGGCCATTTGTCCAAATCTGCATTGATTTCTCTCCATGTCTGGAGGTCAGTCCAGAATCGAGCAATGAGTTAGGGTTCAAATATTTGACCCTAAGTGTGGCCTCTATTCTTGACTGTCCTATCCCAGCAAGGTGACTCCAGATTACCTCCCAGACCTCAATGGTCGGTCCTCTCTCGGGGCAGATGAAGGCTGACTCTGTGTTAAAGGCGCCGTGGTGTTATCAAACGCATGTCCATGTGCCCAATGCACAGTGAGGCCAAGCAATACAGAAACTTTGGAGTTTGGATCAGTGAAAGGTTGATTGCAGGTCCATGCAAGGACACAGGTGGCTCATGCTATAAACCCCCTGAACTCCTCAAAGGCTTTCAGCAAAGCCTTTTTCTAGGAAAGGTGACGGAGGAGTGTGGTTGGTTTTGTAAACTGCTTGGTGTTGAATCCTTTGTTCTTGTAGCTGTTCACTAGGTCAGATCAGGGTCAGGTCACAACATTGCTGCAAACCTTCATCAAAACAAATGTCATTCTCTGTTCTGCAGCTATTTTATCTAAAACCGTGATACTCTAAAAGTCATAGCTTTGAGAATTACACAAAAGAAAAAAAGGGGAAGGTACTGAAGTCTGTCTCCTTGAAGGTTTTAACACTTAAATCTCGTAAACAAAGCCATCTTTCACTTGTTCAAGGTCCCAAGGACCGACTTCCTCCCTCCAAGGTCCAGGTCATAGCTGAGAGGAGTGGTCCTTGCTCAGGTTGTTCTGCCTGCCTAGGAGTGTTCGTCCAATGCCTAGTCTGGGCCACTAGTGCCCAGACCCTGTGGAAGAGGCAGATCTCAGCTGGTGGCACACTCAGTGCCAGGTCCCCAGATCCTGTCTAGTGTTCGTCCAATGCCTAGTCTGGGCCACTGAGTGCCCAGACCCTGTGATACAAATTTCCCTGAATAAAAGTCATTTTTCCCATTTCTAAGCACCACTTGTTATCTACCGCCTGTAGTTGTAGGAGGACATGCTGAGTGCTCAGAGAAAGCTGACAAGGCTCCTGGCCCTGCTGGGTGTGCCGCAGCTCTGGTAGGTAGAGAAACTTAGAACTCAGCCACCCGTGGCATCAAGGAGAACCTGGTTCTGCTTCGGCTTGAGGGCTGACCCAGTCCTGGCCCTTTGTCCACATCTGCATTGATTTCTCTCCATGTCTGGAGCTCAGTCCAGAATCGAGCAATGAGTTAGGGTTCAAATATTTGACCCTAAGTGTGGCCTCTATTCTTGACTGTCCTATCCCAGCAAGGTGACTCCAGATTACCTCCCAGACCTCAATGGTCGGTCCTCTCTCGGGGCAGATGAAGGCTGACTCTGTGTTAAAGGCGCCGTGGTGTTATCAAACGCATGTCCATGTGCCCAATGCACAGTGAGGCCAAGCAATACAGAAACTTTGGAGTTTGGATCAGTGAAAGGTTGATTGCAGGTCCATGCAAGGACACAGGTGGCTCATGCTATAAACCCCCTGAACTCCTCAAAGGCTTTCAGCAAAGCCTTTTTCTAGGAAAGGTGACGGAGGAGTGTGGTTGGTTTTGTAAACTGCTTGGTGTTGAATCCTTTGTTCTTGTAGCTGTTCACTAGGTCAGATCAGGGTCAGGTCACAACATTGCTGCAAACCTTCATCAAAACAAATGTCATTCTCTGTTCTGCAGCTATTTTATCTAAAACCGTGATACTCTAAAAGTCATAGCTTTGAGAATTACACAAAAGAAAAAAAGGGGAAGGTACTGAAGTCTGTCTCCTTGAAGGTTTTAACACTTAAATCTCGTAAACAAAGCCATCTTTCACTTGTTCAAGGTCCCAAGGACCGACTTCCTCCCTCCAAGGTCCAGGTCATAGCTGAGAGGAGTGGTCCTTGCTCAGGTTGTTCTGCCTGCCTAGGAGTGTTCGTCCAATGCCTAGTCTGGGCCACTAGTGCCCAGACCCTGTGGAAGAGGCAGATCTCAGCTGGTGGCACACTCAGTGCCAGGTCCCCAGATCCTGTCTAGCCATCGTCACTGAGGGAGCCAGGTCCTCAGGACCCAGTCAGCCCCTAGGTTCCTCAGGCTGTGCACATAGACTGCGCCCCAGGGTGACCGCTGCCTTTGGGACAGGACCACCATGCTGCCGATGGTTGGCAGAGTAGGACCCTGAAGGGCCTTGCTCCTGCCCCTCCCCTTATTACAGTTGTGGCACCCATCGTGGGCCCTGCAATAAACCTTTCTCTGCTCCAAACTCTGACCTGTCTGAACTGTTTGGCCTCCCTGTGTATCGGGCATGTGGACTTGATTCAGTAACAGCCGTTACTTCTCTGCGGGACGTCACCATGGGCCTGAGAGGGGCAGTGCAGCTTCCAGAGATCATGGGCCCAGGCGCATTAGTCACACGGGGACTTTCTGATGAGGTTGCTTGGCCTCTCAAAGTCAAGCAGAGCTTCCTTCTGCCAGGCCCCCTCTGTGGCTGCTGCTGGGCAGCCTCATAGGTGATGCCAGGACCCTAAGCCTGGAGACGGGCCGAGGTCAGAGGCTGAGGATGGAGGATGAACGATGCATGTCCATCTCCTTCCTTCCTTGCTGGAGGTGTGGGGTGGGCCAGAGGCCACTTTCTGCCCTAGCTTCCCCAGCGAGTGGGCCTCTGCTTCCTGCTTCTGGCCCCATCCTGACCAAGCTCCCTCTGCCTTCTGCATTGCCCCCGTGGTTCTCCCTTGACCTTGCCCAGCCCCCTTCACTCCCAGCCTCCCCATGTCTCCTATCTTAGCTTCTCACCATCCTCATCTCCCCAAACCTGGACTCTGTCTCCTGGTCTCAGCTTCATCAAATCTCCCCAGTCTCCTCTAACGGCCTCCACCTGACCTTTCTCTGGGTCTCCCAGCCTCCCCACTTCACGCCCACTTGCCCCAGGGTCCCCATGATTCTGGCCGGAGTTTTCCCTCTTCCCAGGACTCTCCTAATTCCTCTAGCCTCTCTGCATCTCCCTCCTTCCATCATCTCCCTGCCTCGGGCAGGAGCTTCACACCTGTCTCTCCCTCCTCCCTCCCTTTCCTCTAGGTGGCCCACTGCCAGTCGGGTACCAGTTGGGTTGCCATGGGAACCACTGAGCTGCTTAGGAAGCTGCCATAGATCTAATCATGGCTGTGAGGTTTCAAGGAACAGCTCTGGTTCTGGATGAAAGAAGGTGCTGACAGCCGATTAGGCTGATGCTGAGGCCAGGGGGAGGGTGAGCAGGAGCCATGGGAAATCTCAGCTGAGGCACAGCCAGTTTCCTGGGGCATCCAGAGGCAGGAGGCCAAATTCATCCGGCCCACACTTCACTGTTGGCTGCCTCACTGGCACTCTCAGACCTTCTGGGACTTTCCTTAAGAGATCATTGATGCTCCATGGATTCTTTCCTCCCCCGTCATTCACATTCATTCATTTACTCATTCATTTACTCACCAAACCACTCCCCTCTCTGATCATGTGCTCCCAAGGCCTTTCTAGCATGGTGGGAGACATAGAACACCACACAAGAACTTTCCTCAGGGGGTCAGACTCTGCTGGAGCACTTCTAGGGGCTATGGGAGACTCAGAGAGGGTGGGTGGTCCTTGTCAAGGAGAGACAGTGAGGGGTCTAAGGAGCAATCTTCACAGGGGATCCCTGAGCTGAGTCTCAAGGAGGGACAGGAGTGCGTTCAGCTAAGCAAAAGGTGAGGACCCTTCCGGACCACAAGTTCTCTCTCTGAAGCTGGGCTGTGGAACCTCTTTATGGGGATGCTTGAGTGAGGCCGTGAGGAGCCATGACCTACTGACTGAGCCATTTCCAGGGGGGCCCTGGTGGGGAGTCCCTTCAGAACACACCCTGTTATGCCAAGGATGGGTGGGCAGGGGTATGACCTTGCTCCTGGGAAAAAGAACCCAAAATTCACTGTGCCCTGGAGCTGGTGGCCTGTGTTTTGAGGGGACAGGAGGATGGGGTTATTGGAGGGAGATGTTCCCATCTGCAAATTCCTCCCCCAACCCTTTCAGTTGTGTAGCCAACAGAGCTGTGTCAGAGCTTTATGGCCAGAAGGGCCTGTCAGCTTGGTTTAGTCTCAGATGGCTCCCCCTGCTACCAGGCCTTTGGTTTCTTTCATCCAAGCCAGAGACTGTGTTTGCACATAATTTGCATACATTTGCATGTGGTGAAAGCAGGGCCCAGAATAACATGGGAAAACACATTTTTTTTCTTGCTAGGGTGCTTGCATTCTGAACTAGATAGAGCTCAGGTGCACAGAGACCAGGCTTATAAAATTCTTCCTTCCTTCGGCCCTCATGTCTGCTCTATGGAACCTCTTTCTGCATACCTCCCTTCTCCCCACTGCCCCATGCTGTGCTTGGCCCCCAGGTCAGGAAGTGGGAACTGTCCCAGTCAGGGGACCTGGACTCTCCTGGGCTCTGCCACAGACTTGCTGTGTGACTTCACATTTCCCCTCAGTCACTCGGCCTGCCTTTGGTTTGTTGTTGTTCAGTGGCTGAATCGTTTCTGACTCTTTGTGACATCATGGACTGCAGCACGCCAGGCTTCCCTGTCCTTCACCATCTCCCTGAGCTTGCTCAAACTCATGTCCATTGAGTCAGTGATGCCATCCAGCCATCTCATCCTCTGTTGTCCCCTTCTCCTGTCCTCAATCTTTCTCAGCATCAGGGTCTTTTCTGATGAGCTGGCTCTTCACGACAGGAGACCGAAGTATTAGAGCTTCAGCTTCAGCATCAGTCCTTCCAATGAAAATTCAGGGCTGATTTCCTTTGGGATTGCCTGGTTTGATCTCCTTGCTGACCAAGGGACTCTTAATTTAAGAGTCTTCTCCAATACCACTGTTCAAAGGCATTGATTCTTTGGAGCTCGTAGGCAAAGTAATGTTTCTGCTCTTTAATACACTGTCTAGGTTTGTCATAGGTTATCTTCCAAAGAGCAAGCATCTTTTAATTTCATGACTGCAGTCACTGTCTGCAGTGATTTTGGAACCCAGTAAAATAAAGTCTGTCACTGGTTCCATTGTTCACCCATCTATTTCTCGTGCAGTGATAGGACTGGATGTTAGTTTTTTGTTTATAGGAGATCAAGAAGTGAAGGGTGTGCCCTTGAAATAGCATCATATCATTCATTCATTGTGTGCTTACAATGTACCAAATACCCTCTGCTCTGAAATGAACAAAACCAGCCATGATTCCTACCTTTTGGAAGTTTCAGGGAGACTGACTTTAATCAAATGAACACGAGAATCTATATTCAATTGCAACTGTGATAAGTGTTATATATTACAGAGATATGTGGTGCTTTATGGGAGCCCAGAATTAGTCTGGAAAGTCACAGAAGATTTCCTGGGGGAATTATTTTTTAGCTGAGCAGTTAAGTGTAAGATGTTATTTAGGTAAAGAGGGGCTACAAGAACCTACCAGAGAGAAGAAAAGCCCTGGGGTGGGAAGGAGCAGAGCGAATGTGCAGAAGGGAGAGAAAGGTACTGTGTCTGAGTGAGGAGTGTGGAATGAAAATAGACAGGAAAGTGGGGCCAACCCCACAGGGCCTATCTGATCCTTTAGGGAAGCTTTTTTGTTTGTTTGTTATTTTTATAGCAGATACTTCCCTGGTGACTCAAATGGTAAAGAGTCTGCCTGCAATGCAGGGGACCCCGTTCAGTCCCAGGGTCTGGAAGACCCCCAGAGGAAGGAAGGGTTATCCACTCCAGTATTCTTGCCTAGGGAATTCCATGGACAGAGGAGCCTGGTGGGCTAAAGTGCATGCGGTCGCAAAGAATTGGATACGACTGAGTGACTAATACTTTAACTTTCACAGCTGATTAACAAAGAGTGTTGTGAGTTTCAGGTGAGCAGTGAAGGGACTCAGCCTTGCGTATACATCTGTCCATTTTCCTTCCCATCCAGGCTTTCACACAAACTTGACCAGAGTTCCATGTGCTATATAATAGGTCTTTGCTGGTTATCTATTTAAAAATATAGCAGTGTGTACATGTTTTTTCTGATGCTTTTAAGAATTTTTTAAGACTGCAGTCACTGTCTGCAGTGATTTTGGAACCCAGTAAAATAAAGTCTGTCACTGGTTCCATTGTTCACCCATCTATTTCTCGTGCAGTGATAGGACTGGATGTTAGTTTTTTGTTTATAGGAGATCAAGAAGTGAAGGGTGTGCCCTTGAAATAGCATCATATCATTCATTCATTGTGTGCTTACAATGTACCAAATACCCTCTGCTCTGAAATGAACAAAACCAGCCATGATTCCTACCTTTTGGAAGTTTCAGGGAGACTGACTTTAATCAAATGAACACGAGAATCTATATTCAATTGCAACTGTGATAAGTGTTATATATTACAGAGATATGTGGTGCTTTATGGGAGCCCAGAATTAGTCTGGAAAGTCACAGAAGATTTCCTGGGGGAATTATTTTTCAGCTGAGCAGTTAAGTGTAAGATGTTATTTAGGTAAAGAGGGGCTACAAGAACCTACCAGAGAGAAGAAAAGCCCTGGGGTGGGAAGGAGCAGAGCGAATGTGCAGAAGGGAGAGAAAGGTACTGTGTCTGAGTGAGGAGTGTGGAATGAAAATAGACAGGAAAGTGGGGCCAACCCCACAGGGCCTATCTGATCCTTTAGGGAAGCTTTTTTGTTTGTTTGTTATTTTTATAGCAGATACTTCCCTGGTGACTCAAATGGTAAAGAGTCTGCCTGCAATGCAGGGGACCCCGTTCAGTCCCAGGGTCTGGAAGACCCCCAGAGGAAGGAAGGGTTATCCACTCCAGTATTCTTGCCTAGGGAATTCCATGGACAGAGGAGCCTGGTGGGCTAAAGTGCATGCGGTCGCAAAGAATTGGATACGACTGAGTGACTAATACTTTAACTTTCACAGCTGATTAACAAAGAGTGTTGTGAGTTTCAGGTGAGCAGTGAAGGGACTCAGCCTTGCGTATACATCTGTCCATTTTCCTTCCCATCCAGGCTTTCACACAAACTTGACCAGAGTTCCATGTGCTATATAATAGGTCTTTGCTGGTTATCTATTTAAAAAATATAGCAGTGTGTACATGTCCATCCCAAACTCCCTAAATATCCCTTTCCTCTATCTAGAGAATGATGCTTTTAAAGAAATAAAGCCTTTATTCTTAGAGCAACAGAGGCCATTAAACACAATCAGGCTTGTGTTTTACAAAGATGGCCTGGGCTATGGTGTGAAGAATGGGCGGGGTGAAAGTGGGACCACTGGTCAGGAGGCTGTGGGGTTGTTTAGGTGAGAGGAAGCAAGAGTGGGGGGACGTTACGAAGCTGGGGAAGGAAGGAAGGGGGAAAAGCTGTGAGGCCATCAGGCGGAACCCTAGACAAGGCGTGGTGATGGATGGGGCAGAGGGGACCAGGCTGGGAGGGGGTCTTGACAATGACCTTTAGATTTCTGAAAAGCCTTTGAGCCACTGACTAAAGAGGTAAACGTGTTGCTAGAGGAAGCCCAGGTCTGGGGATGAAGAGCAGGGATTGAGTCATGATCGTGTTGCGTTTGCATAGCCTTGAGGCACCCTAGTGGCAGTTAGGCAGAGGGTCTAGAGCCCAGGGAAGAGGTGGAAAGGGAGTGTTGTGTTCTCCCAGTCCCCCATTCCAGGAGGAGGGACTCTCAGGAGCCCTTCTGCATCTTGTTCCTTTCAGAAGCAAGCAGCCTCATCTGTCCTTAGAGCAGTTGTTCAGTCACAAAGTCGCATGGCCTCGTGAACTGTAGCCCGCCAGGCTCCTCTGTGGATTTCCCAGGCAAGAATACTGGAGTGGGTTGCCACTCCCCTCTCCAGGAGATCGTCCCGACCCAGAGATGGAAGCTGAGTCTCCTGTGTTGCACGTGGAGTCTTTACCGAGAACGGTTTTATCCACTCCAGTATTCTTGCCTAGGGAATTCCATGGACAGAGGAGCCTGGTGGGCTAAAGTGCATGCGGTCGCAAAGAATTGGATACGACTGAGTGACTAATACTTTAACTTTCACAGCTGATTAACAAAGAGTGTTGTGAGTTTCAGGTGAGCAGTGAAGGGACTCAGCCTTGCGTATACATCTGTCCATTTTCCTTCCCATCCAGGCTTTCACACAAACTTGACCAGAGTTCCATGTGCTATATAATAGGTCTTTGCTGGTTATCTATTTAAAAAATATAGCAGTGTGTACATGTCCATCCCAAACTCCCTAAATATCCCTTTCCTCTATCTAGAGAATGATGCTTTTAAAGAAATAAAGCCTTTATTCTTAGAGCAACAGAGGCCATTAAACACAATCAGGCTTGTGTTTTACAAAGATGGCCTGGGCTATGGTGTGAAGAATGGGCGGGGTGAAAGTGGGACCACTGGTCAGGAGGCTGTGGGGTTGTTTAGGTGAGAGGAAGCAAGAGTGGGGGTACGTTACGAAGCTGGGGAAGGAAGGAAGGGGGAAAAGCTGTGAGGCCATCAGGCGGAACCCTAGACAAGGCGTGGTGATGGATGGGGCAGAGGGGACCAGGCTGGGAGGGGGTCTTGACAATGACCTTTAGATTTCTGAAAAGCCTTTGAGCCACTGACTAAAGAGGTAAACGTGTTGCTAGAGGAAGCCCAGGTCTGGGGATGAAGAGCAGGGATTGAGTCATGATCGTGTTGCGTTTGCATAGCCTTGAGGCACCCTAGTGGCAGTTAGGCAGAGGGTCTAGAGCCCAGGGAAGAGGTGGAAAGGGAGTGTTGTGTTCTCCCAGTCCCCCATTCCAGGAGGAGGGACTCTCAGGAGCCCTTCTGCATCTTGTTCCTTTCAGAAGCAAGCAGCCTCATCTGTCCTTAGAGCAGTTGTTCAGTCACAAAGTCGCATGGCCTCGTGAACTGTAGCCCGCCAGGCTCCTCTGTGGATTTCCCAGGCAAGAATACTGGAGTGGGTTGCCACTCCCCTCTCCAGGAGATCGTCCCGACCCAGAGATGGAAGCTGAGTCTCCTGTGTTGCACGTGGAGTCTTTACCGATGAGCCACCTGGGAAGCGGCCTTTAGATCAGTTGTTGTTTAGTCACTAAGTTGTGTCCAACTCGTTGTGACCCCATGGAACACGACAGGCTCCTCTGTCCTCCACTGTCACTCAAATTCATGCCCATTGAGCAGGTGACGCTGGCTAGCCATCTCAGCCTCTGCCACCCCTTCTCCTTTTGCCTTCACTCTTTGCTAGCATCAGGGTCTTTTCCAGAGAGTTCGGTACTTTAGGCTTCTCTCCAATCCCAGGGTGGGCAGAATATTGGGGAATGTGATAAGCACCTTCTCCCGCCATGTGTATTAAACATGCGTCTTCCTTATGTGTGGTAGAATCTTCTGAACCCCAAGTCAGCACCTGCCAAGGAATTCCAGGTTGATTCCAGGAGCAGTGCACATTCTGAAGGGCATGATTTAGTTGTAAAAGCTTAACAATTTGGGGAAATCTTTTGATGTCTTGTAGGGGTGAGGAGTGTGCCAGAGCTGGATGTGGTGGGCAGGGCTTGGGCAGTATATTTGAAATTAGGACAATCTAAGAAAATTGAGGCTATGTGGTTTCTGCCAGAAGGTAAGGAAGAGGAAAGGAAGGGAAAGGAACAGAGGTTCTGTTATATAGGAACATCTGTTGCATGCTAGACTTTATGTTAGTTTATTTCCCCCTTCTTTTTAGTAGTATCATACTGTTCTCACAAAAGTGAGGTAGGTATTAATCAGCCCATTTTATAGATGAGAAAACCGAGGTTAGGTAACCTGCTCCCAATTACTCAGAGAATGTGGATTGGAGCTGGCATTCTAACCCAGGAGCAGGAAGTCTTTCTACCACATGAGCAGTACCTGAAAATGGAGGTTTAATCTGGAGCCCAGGAGAGGTCTGGCTTTCTTAGGACCAGGTGCCAGGAGGGCAAGGAGTCTCACTTCACTCACGAACTGCCCGGCAGTAGCCCAGGGCTTAGCTACTGGCATCGTTAGGTCCTGATGGCTCTGCTTGCAGTCCAGCAGTCTGCCCAGGGCTCTCACTTCCCATGAGCGGTCTCGCTCCCCCTTCACTTGTAGGCACCCTGGCTCCCTTGGGCTTCTCACTGTCCCCAGGGAATTCCCATGCTTTCCCACCTCCACCTGTGGTCCTGCTGTGACTCCTTCTAGAATGCTTTCGCATCCAGCTCTGGTACCCTTTCTTCTCCTCTGTGACCCAGCTCAGGGGCTCCTCCGACCCCTCCCCGATCTCCGGGGAGCAGCTGAGACCCTCCCTCTCCTGTGCCAGGAGGGTGCCTGAAAGTCCAAGGCCAGTTCAAATCCTGACTCTGCCACTTAGGAGCTCTGTGAGTTAGGGCAAGTTGCTTGCGCTCTTGGGGGTCTCAATCTATAGTCCTCTGTAACATGGGGATTATCATGGTCCTGACTTCAAAGGCTCATGGTAAGTAAGTGAGATGGTGAAAATAAGGCCCTTAGCCCAGTGCAGGGCACACCTGAGCCCTTAGTCAGCAATGCTCATTGTATGACTCAGGTCCCCTTTTTGTATTAATGTACTTGTCTTCTCCACAGGATGGAGGCTTCTTAGAGGACAGAGCTTTTTTGTTTTTTATTTTTTTAAACATTTATTTATTTATTTTTTTGAGGGGTGGGGTGGGGAGGGAGGGGGGCAGGTGGGCCGCTTCTATTGGTCTTTCATTTGTCTATTTTTCATCCATCTTTGTTCTTTGGCCCGTGTGGGCCTCCCATCGCGGTGGCCTCTGTTGTCGCAGAGTGCCGGCTCTGGGCGCATGCGCTCCAGAGCTCTGGCTCGGTAATTGGACACATCGGTTCAGCCACTCTGCGGCACGTGGGATCTTCCCAGACCAGGGATGGAACCGGTGCCCCTTGCACTGCAAGACGGTGTCCTTACCCACTGGACCACCAGGGAAGCCCGAACTTTTTTAATTTTTTTATTTTTCTCTATATCCCCAGGAACTATCACAGGCCTGAAACATAATAGGTGTTCAGTGGACATTTGCTGAATAACGCTAACGTCTCGTTCCTATCGCTCTTTTTTTTTTTTTTTTTTTTGGCGGGCCACTTCTGTTGGTCTTTCGTTTATCTGTTTTCATCCATCTTTGTTCTTTGGCCTGTGTGGGCCTCCCATCGCGGTGGCCTCTGCTGTCGCAGAGCACTGGCTCTGGGTGTATGTGCTCCCGAGCTCCGGCTCGGTAATTGGACACATGGGTCCAGCCGCTCTGCGGCACGTGGGATCTTCCCAGGCCAGGGATCGAACCGACACTTGGACTGCAAGGCGGTGTCCTTACCCACTGGACCACCAGGGAAGCCCGTTCCTATCGCTCTTGCTTCCCTTCCCTGCACCTGGCGGTTTAAGGTCACAGTTGGGTTTCATGCTCAGTTGTACCCTTCCCAGAGCCCAGCCTACATGCAGGAGGAGCTCAACGAGGGCCTGTGCTTGATTTCATAATCAGCCTTTTCCCAGACACACAGAAGCCAGCCTCTGATCTGCACATGCGGCGACTGTCTGCTGGGTGTAATGGATACAGGTTTCTTATTGCCCACGTGTCTTGCCTTCCCTGCAGAGCGCTGTATTAAGTGGCTGTTCAGCAACTCAAGTGAACAAATATCCTTTTCAAAATTATTACCTTCACCTTTTGTTGGCAGAATATGCCGTATGAAACATCGCAACCTCGTCTTGATGGGGGTGGATGCTTTCTGCTTCCACCTCGACGGCACTGCTGGAGGCCAAAAGGCCTTGTCAGTGTTCCAGGTGCCTGCTGGCCACGCAGTGGCTGGACTCAGGGGCTGATTTTGGGTTGGCCTGAGCTGATCTGGCCAAGGCTGGCCTCACCATCATATTGTCACTGTCTCCATCGCGGACATCACCGCCGCCGCCGATTTTGCCTCCATGAGCACGTTGCCGTCCAGCCAGCCGGGGTCACCACCGCCACTGCCACCACGGCCACACCCTGTTGCCCCCCGTCATCACTACCAACAGCATTAACATTGACTGAGCTCTTTATCTGTGATTGATGGAGAGCTAAGTGCCTTATGTGCATAATTTTATTTAATCCTCAAAAGGATCCTGCAGGCAGACACATTTTTTTTGTTCGCACCTGATAGATGAGCAAACTGAATTCAGAGAGGGTAAGAAATTTGCCTGACCCCACACAGCCAGCCACTGCAAAATCAATTAAAAAAAAAAAAAAAAACCACACAACAAAACTCAAGCCAGCAAACATTTAAGGAGTGTCCACTGGCACAACGAGGTACACTATCTCTTATTGCCAAGGACACAGAAATAAGCGTACTCCTGACTATAGGGGGTCTTTACGGCTCTCTGAGGGGGCCTGGACATATCATTAATACAAAGCAGTCTACAGATGTGCCTTAGAGAGCGCAGGCAAACTTACCCATGGGAAAGAAAGGTCCTATGTGGGTAAAACCCATAGCTAGAAGCACTGCTCTCTACCTATGTTTTGAGAAAAGCCATCCTAGGCTTTTTGGTCATAAAGTACCTGGAGGTCTCTATGACTGCCCTAGCAGGATGCTCAACTTGACAGAAGACTTGGCTGTCTGCCTCCATGTTCTGAAGCCGTGGACCAGACCATCCGGAGTTCAGAGCTTCAGGTGCTGGGAAAGGGCCCCTTCCCTTCTGCTTCACAGACCTAAAGCGATTCAGGTTAATCCCCTGCCTGACTGGGATGGCATGGCCTCTCCCAAGGGCTCACCTGAATGCAAGGGGCACCCCTTCCTGGTTTCCATTACTCTACAGTGTTAAAAGCATGTGAAGCAGGTAAGGCTGGAGGTGACAGGGTACTTTTTCCAGAACTCAGGCCCTGGTGTGTGGAAGCCTGGAGGCCCTCTGCATCAAGACAGGCCGCTAGGCTGTGAGCAGATGAACTGGCAGTCACAGAGGCCAGAGGGAGCCCCTGTAGGTGAAAGGTGAGGCTGAGGTCTCCCCAAAGACCAAGTGAGAGCATGGGGCCAGAGATCATACTCACAGCTATTAGCATGGAGCTCCCGCTATGTGCCCAGTTCCCTCTGCAGACATTCTAGGGCGCCCTCCTGAGGCGGTGGCTCAGGGTTAAGGCATGGACTCCTGCTGGTGGCACTCAACCCTGCCACCCAAAGGCCTCTGGTGGTATGATCTTCCTGCCTGTTCCTTGTTCAGGGGCTAAGTGGTGCCCCATTCTCAGGGACTCCATGGATAGAAGCACGCCAGGCTTCCCTGTCCTTCACTGTCTCCTGGAGTTTGCGCAAACTCATGTTCGTTGAGTTGGGATGCCACCCAACCATCTCATTCTCTCTTGCCCTCTTCTCCTCCTGCCCTCAGTCTTTCCCAGCATCAAGGTCTTTTCCAGTGAGTCAGCTCTTTGCATCAGGTGACTAAAGTATTCGTCCTTCAACTTCAGCATCAGTCCTTCCAATGGGTATTCAGGGTCAATTTTCTTTAGTATTGACTAGTTTGATCTCTTTGCAGGCCAAGGGACTCTCAAGAGTCTTCTCTAACACCACAGTTTAAAAGCATCAATTCTTTGGCGCTCAGCCTTCTTTATGGCCTGTTCCTAGTTCCCACCTTTGGCAACTCTGTAATTCCCAGAGGCTCAGGTGAGAGCTTGAGGGAAGCAGTTGCTGTGCAGTCCATCAGCCGTCTCCAGCAGCTGGATCTTGGAGGTGTCAGAGAGGATGCCCAGTCTCAAGGAGTTGTTGGGGTGCAGGACAGAGCACTGCCCTTCAAGTCAACTTTGGACTTAATTTCCAGCCAGACCCTGCTCCATGTTCCGAATGGGGAGAGGCAGTGGCCTGACCTGCTTTCTCTCCAGTGGCATAAGGTGGCAGGAAGGCTCCTGCCTACAAGGCATAGGATCCTTACCTCTGTGGAGAGCAGAGAAGAACCACATGTGTCCTGAGGCTGCAGAAGCAGGATTCATCAGTCACCAGTTGGCATGGCCAGCACCTTCGAGGACTACTGAGCTGAGGGTTATCATAGTCAAGAGGCATGGTCATGGCCTTTAGAACCACTCAGGTCTGGATTCAAGTCCCAGCTCTACCATTTACTGGATGTGTGACATAACCCTCTGAGCCTCAGTTTCCCCCTTACAGAGGGGCAGTGCTTATTGAAGTCCCTGATCCACACAGTAAGTCACGTGCGAGGCACCATCTCCTCGCCCTCAGGCTACACTTTCACTGTGGGCGCCTCGGCCACTTTCTCCCTGGCTTTCTGGTGGTATGATCTTCCTGCCTGTTCCTTGTTCAGGGGCTAAGTGGTGCCCCATTCTCAGGGACTCCATGGATAGAAGCACGCCAGGCTTCCCTGTCCTTCACTGTCTCCTGGAGTTTGCGCAAACTCATGTTCGTTGAGTTGGGATGCCACCCAACCATCTCATTCTCTCTTGCCCTCTTCTCCTCCTGCCCTCAGTCTTTCCCAGCATCAAGGTCTTTTCCAGTGAGTCAGCTCTTTGCATCAGGTGACTAAAGTATTCGTCCTTCAACTTCAGCATCAGTCCTTCCAATGGGTATTCAGGGTCAATTTTCTTTAGTATTGACTAGTTTGATCTCTTTGCAGGCCAAGGGACTCTCAAGAGTCTTCTCTAACACCACAGTTTAAAAGCATCAATTCTTTGGCGCTCAGCCTTCTTTATGGCCTGTTCCTAGTTCCCACCTTTGGCAACTCTGTAATTCCCAGAGGCTCAGGTGAGAGCTTGAGGGAAGCAGTTGCTGTGCAGTCCATCAGCCGTCTCCAGCAGCTGGATCTTGGAGGTGTCAGAGGATGCCCAGTCTCAAGGAGTTGTTGGGGTGCAGGACAGAGCACTGCCCTTCAAGTCAACTTTGGACTTAATTTCCAGCCAGACCCTGCTCCATGTTCCGAATGGGGAGAGGCAGTGGCCTGACCTGCTTTCTCTCCAGTGGCATAAGGTGGCAGGAAGGCTCCTGCCTACAAGGCATAGGATCCTTACCTCTGTGGAGAGCAGAGAAGAACCACATGTGTCCTGAGGCTGCAGAAGCAGGATTCATCAGTCACCAGTTGGCATGGCCAGCACCTTCGAGGACTACTGAGCTGAGGGTTATCATAGTCAAGAGGCATGGTCATGGCCTTTAGAACCACTCAGGTCTGGATTCAAGTCCCAGCTCTACCATTTACTGGATGTGTGACATAACCCTCTGAGCCTCAGTTTCCCCCTTACAGAGGGGCAGTGCTTATTGAAGTCCCTGATCCACACAGTAAGTCACGTGAGAGGCACCATCTCCTCGCCCTCAGGCTACACTTTCACTGTGGGCCGCTCTCGGCCACTTCCTTCTCCATGGCTTTGCACACGCTCTTCTCTGCCTGGATTCTTGCCCTGCCTTGCCAGTCGGCAGAGGTTTCATCCTCTACATGGTGGTACCTCCTCAGGGACGTCTACGCGGACACTTAGTCCAGGCTTCTCTGCCACACCACCATCCTCACAGTGTTCTGTAGTGGGGGGGATTGCAGGTGTCTCCGCACTTACAGTCCTGTGTTTTGTGCCCCCAGCACACAGCGTAGGACTCAGCACAGAGCAGGAGCAAAAGGAATATCCTTTCAACAGACAGATGGAAGAGGAATTAAAAGTAGGGATGAATTCAGGGAATTCTGCTCAATGGTATGTGGCAGCCTGGTTGGGAGAGGAATTTGGGGAAAAATGGATACATGTATATGTACAGCTGAGCCCCTTTGCTGTCCACTTGAAACTACCCACAGCTAATCAGTTACACTCCAATACAATATAGAAAGTTAAAAATAGGAATGAATGAATGAGCAAAAGGAGGACTGAAGGCAAGAAAGGAGGAGGGGAAGAGGGAAGAGAGAAAAACTGAAGGGAAAGGAAGAAGGAAGGACAGGAGGGAAGAAAACAGAAGGAAAAAAGAATAAATAAAAGGGGGAAAAGGCAGGAAGGAGGGGTGGATTTCAGGCTGTGTCCCGTAGGGACCCCTTCTTCTCCACCCCCAGCGCTGACACCTCTCCCCGTCTGCTCGTGTCTGCCTATCATCAGCAGAGTTCTTCAGTTGCCTCTGGCTCCCACAAAATATTCATTGTTCTCTTGCCTGCTCTGCTCTGTCTCTCCCTGCCTCTGAGGTGCCAAAAAATGGTGGAATTATCAGAGGTAAAACATGTCTGTCACCAGGCATGGTGGGTGGAGTGTTGCTACTGGCTGATTCATTGAGAGATGCTCATCTCCCCTGGGCTCAGGGTGCAGAGGCGGACTCAGGCCCGGCTGCGTCTTCCCTAGAGGGCCGGGAGAAAACGGCAAAGGCTGCGAGAAGGAACAGTCTCTGAGGCTGGAGAATCTCTTTTAGAGCAACTGGGTCAGAGAATCCTTGGCCAGGGCACAGACTTCAGCCCACGAGGCTGGAGGGGGCTGGGGAGGAATCCAGCCTGCAACAGGGGACTGGGGAAGTGTGAACCCAGCTGGGTATCCTGCAGGAACCTTCAGGGCAGCTCCTTGAGCAGAACACGGAGTGACTGGTTTCTTGGAATGAGCTTGTGCTGGGGGCAGGAGACAGACTCTCCAAATGGGGCCAGAGACGGGGCTGGGGGAGCATGAGCAAATTAAGACCGCAGGCTGAGAGGTAGAGGCAAGATGCATTCAGAAAGGCTGCTGAGGCCTCAGCCAGCCTGGGTCTGAGTGACGGCCACGTAGAATCCAGCTAGTTCCTGCTGTTTCCTGTACACCCACTATGTGATGAGTCCCATGCTAGGTGCTCTGGGGGTCTTGTCTCATTCCATCCTCATGCTAGGTGTTATCCTCATACAGAGAGGTCAAGGAAATCATTAGGCCCATGGCTACAGGATGTCAGAGTTAGGATTTGAACCAAGAACTGTCAAACTGTATTTCTTCCCTGTCAAGGCCCATTTTAAAAGTGCTTTATTACTCTTTCTAGAATATAATAATGCATGCTAGCTCTAGAGGTTTCGAAAGTAGAGTTCAAGAAATAAAATTTACCCCAAGCCAATTTTTGTCTATGCTCATAAAAAATTTTTGTCTACAGCACACATCACTTGGCGTCTTATTTTTTCTGCATAACATTACAGCAAAAGCAATTTCCTGTGTGAGTGAAAACTCTCAGAAAGGGTAATTGCTAATGGCCATCACAGTATTCTGGTTGGGGATGTGTACCCTAATTTTCTTCACCATTCCCTTGTGTTGTTGTGTATTATTTGCTCAGTTGTGTCCCACTCTTTGGACTGTAGCCTGCCAGGCTACTCTGTCCATGGAATTCTCCAGGCCAGAATACTGGAGTGGCTAGACATTCCCTTCTGCAGGGGATCTTCCTGACCCAGGGATCGAACCCAGGTCTCCTGCACTGCAGGTGAATGCTTTACCGGTTAAGCTACTGGGAAAGCCATTCTCTTACATTTGGACATTTGGATGGATTCTCAGTCTTCTTGTTGTAAGCATCAGAGGGATGCATTTCTTTGTGTTCAAGCTTTTTTCTATGCTTTAGGTGATTTTTGGAGCATGGGTTTCTGGAAGAGGAATTACTGACTCAGAGGAAGGGCTGTTTTTAGGGTGGGGCTGATGGGAAGAGGACCAAAGCTCTCTGGCAACAGCCGGGAGGCAGCTGCTTTCCCAGAGAGACCAGCTCATGTGGGAAGTTGGCTTCCTTTGGACTAATACTATCCTGATTTCTGGTGGTGGGAATTAGAATTGGAACAGAGCTTTATAAAGATTTATTTATTTATTTATTTTGGTGGGGGTGGGGTGGGGAGGGAGGGGAGCAGGCGGGCCACTTCTATTGGTCTTTCATTTGTTCATTTTCATCCATCTTTGTTCTTTGGCCCGTGTGGGCCTCCCATCGCGGTGGCCTCTGTTGTCACAGAGTACTGGCTCTAGGTGCATGCGCTCCAGAGCTCCGGCTCGGTAACTGCACACATCCGTCCAGCTGCTCTGCAGCACGTGGGATCTTCCCAGGCCAGGGATCGAACCGGCACCACTTGCACTGCAAGGTAGTGTCCTTACCCACTGGACCACCAGGGAAGCCCCTAACAGAGCTTTAAAATTATTATTTTTTGGCCACACCTTGTGACATGCAGGACCTTAGCTCCCCGACCAGGGATCGAACCTATGCCCCCCTCTGCATTGGAAGGCAGAGTCTTAACCACTGGGTTTCCCGGGAAGCCCCAAATCAGAGCTTTTGATAAGACACTTTGGACTGTTTTTTCACCCTCTCCCGGGATCTAGGAGGTGGAACTGGTTGAGGCGAGATTTATGCAGTCACCTAGCTAAAGGAGGCAGGTTGGATCATTTCACTCAACCCTCCCCACATTTACACAGATGTTCATGTGACAGGTGGGGCATCTGAGTCCCAGCCAGGAGAGGTAACTTGTCAGAGTGACTTTGCTTGATGGTGACTTTGCTGCAGCCTGAAGTGGGCTCCCTGACTCCCAGCCCATGGCTTTTTCCACAACGTTAACTGCTTCTCATTTTAAATTCCAGGTCATATAATGCTATAAGCCGAGCATAGCGAGTAGCAATTGCTGGTACTGTGGTTACCGTGGCAACATTGGCCCTGACTTTCCTCCCAGAGGTGCCTTGGGCTGAGAGAGGCCTAAGGCTGGGGTGGGGGCTGACCTGGATGGAGTTGGCGTCCACTGGTGTCTCGGGCCATTGAGGTGACACCCCCCTGATGCCCTCCAGGGTGCCCAGGGCTGGGCTCTGAGCAGCGACTGTCACCAATAATGCTCCAACGTGGTGCTGACACTCCCTGTGAGAAGAGAAACAGGATCCGTGTGTAGGTGTTTTTTTTTTGAAGACTGGAAGATGAGAGGCACGGCTGAGTCCTGGAGCTGCTGGAGTCACCTAAGCAGGGAAGAGCTGCTGGAGAGAAACCATGTTGAGCCCTTTTGAAGTTCCAGGGAGACAGCAAAGAAGCAGTGGTTCCTAATGGTGGTGGTGACAGGCAGGCTGGTTTGCTCTGGGGAAACTATACAGAAAGTCCTGGAGAGAGGGCTAGGCCCAGAATGGGACCCTGGGAATGGAGGGGCTCCCAAAACACAGTTCTGAGGTTCACAAGCAGCTCCAGATCCTGCTTCCCATGTGTCCTCAGAGCACTGCCCAGAAAGGGGACATCACATGGGCTATGGAGAAGAGAGGTCGTCTCGTGGGAGAGAATGGGGAAAGTGAGGGCCTTGGAGGAAGTGGGGGAACCCAGGCAGTGGAGCTGAAGGGAGGAGGTCTTTTCTGCTCCCCTCTTTTCTTCCTTCCTTATCCATCTCCCTCTCCTCCTCCTCCTTGAGGTGCTTCCTTCCGTCTCTCTCACCCTCATTCTGTCTTGTCAGCCCCCTCTTTCTTTCTCTTTCACCTCCACTCTCCTCTTGTTTCCTTCCTCCTGCCACTGTTTGCTCGGGCAATCAAAACATCAGCTCAAAGCCAGCAAAATGGAAAAGGAAAATCTATTGCTAAAATTTCCCAAAGCTAATAGACATGCATTTCCCAAACTGTGGACTATGAACTCCAGGTCCTCAAGATGGGAGATGCAATTCAGTGATGTGGTTAAAGTACAGACTTTAGAGTCTGTCTGCCTAGGTCCAAATCATGACCTTGGATAAGTGTTTGATCCCTTTGTGTCTTGGTTTCCCTTTCTGGAAAATGGCAATGATAATAACACCTGCTTCATAGGTTGTTGTGAAGTAGCAATTGCTGGTACTGTGGTTACCGTGGCAACATTGGCCCTGACTTTCCTCCCAGAGGTGCCTTGGGCTGAGAGAGGCCTAAGGCTGGGGTGGGGGCTGACCTGGATGGAGTTGGCGTCCACTGGTGTCTCGGGCCATTGAGGTGACACCCCCCTGATGCCCTCCAGGGTGCCCAGGGCTGGGCTCTGAGCAGCGACTGTCACCAATAATGCTCCAACGTGGTGCTGACACTCCCTGTGAGAAGAGAAACAGGATCCGTGTGTAGGTGTTTTTTTTTTGAAGACTGGAAGATGAGAGGCACGGCTGAGTCCTGGAGCTGCTGGAGTCACCTAAGCAGGGAAGAGCTGCTGGAGAGAAACCATGTTGAGCCCTTTTGAAGTTCCAGGGAGACAGCAAAGAAGCAGTGGTTCCTAATGGTGGTGGTGACAGGCAGGCTGGTTTGCTCTGGGGAAACTATACAGAAAGTCCTGGAGAGAGGGCTAGGCCCAGAATGGGACCCTGGGAATGGAGGGGCTCCCAAAACACAGTTCTGAGGTTCACAAGCAGCTCCAGATCCTGCTTCCCATGTGTCCTCAGAGCACTGCCCAGAAAGGGGACATCACATGGGCTATGGAGAAGAGAGGTCGTCTCGTGGGAGAGAATGGGGAAAGTGAGGGCCTTGGAGGAAGTGGGGGAACCCAGGCAGTGGAGCTGAAGGGAGGAGGTCTTTTCTGCTCCCCTCTTTTCTTCCTTCCTTATCCATCTCCCTCTCCTCCTCCTCCTTGAGGTGCTTCCTTCCGTCTCTCTCACCCTCATTCTGTCTTGTCAGCCCCCTCTTTCTTTCTCTTTCACCTCCACTCTCCTCTTGTTTCCTTCCTCCTGCCACTGTTTGCTCGGGCAATCAAAACATCAGCTCAAAGCCAGCAAAATGGAAAAGGAAAATCTATTGCTAAAATTTCCCAAAGCTAATAGACATGCATTTCCCAAACTGTGGACTATGAACTCCAGGTCCTCAAGATGGGAGATGCAATTCAGTGATGTGGTTAAAGTACAGACTTTAGAGTCTGTCTGCCTAGGTCCAAATCATGACCTTGGATAAGTGTTTGATCCCTTTGTGTCTTGGTTTCCCTTTCTGGAAAATGGCAATGATAATAACACCTGCTTCATAGGTTGTTGTGAAGAATAAACACCTTAAAATATAAAGATCTTAGAGCAGTGCCTAGCAGGTAATATGCTCTGAATGACTATTAGCTACTCCTAGAGACACTCCATGAAAGTCTGAGAAACACCAGGCACTTCTATCATACCCCATCATTTTGGAAATAATCAGCATACAACAGTGCATGAGAGGCCCCGGAACTCCTACAGCAAAAAGATTTGTTTGCCTTTCCTTACCTTTGGACATCTCAAAGTACTCCCCCTTTCTTCTTTGTAAACACAAAACACCCGTTTCTTAGAATACGTCCACTTTTGACGGTCATAGCTTGAGAAATATTGATTTGAAATTACTCACTGTTTCGAGACCGGGGTGAGGGAGGTAGAGGACAAAGCATGATCTGAGTCATCAGAAGGATCTGAAGTCACCCTCGGCTTTACCGTCACAGCCACAGGGCTCAATAAATGTCACAGTTGGGACCAGAGATGAGAAGTGGCTTGCCCAAGGCTGTACAGTTGACTAGAGGGAGACCCAAGGCTAAAACACAGGACTCACAGCCCAAGACTCCTCCACTTCTCTCCTCCTCCTCCCTTCTTCCTCATTGTCAAGTAGAAGCATGAGATCTCTTCTAGGTAGAGGAGAGAGTGTCTCTCGTCTTTGAGACTGAGGTGGTCCCCTATGCCCCCTTCCATTAGCTTTCCATGCCTTGAGAGTCTTAGGCCATAAAGAACATGTGGTTTCCTCCCTACAGGGAGAGAAAGGAGATGAGAAGTTCCCACACTTTTCCCTACTACGAAGAAAGGTCAAAGAGCTGAACTCGTCCCATAGGCAGAGTGACCAGGCACTTTTGAGAGAGCCAAATGCACGTGTCGCTGTCCCTGGTGCTGAAATGTGGCTGGCACCTGAGTTTGCACACGTGTGTGCTAAGTCGCTTCAGTTGTGTCCGACTCTGAGCGACCCTATGGACTGTAGTCCACCATGCTCCTTTGTTCATGGGATTCTCCAGGCAAGAATACTGGAGTGGGTGGCCATGACCTCCTCCAGGGGATCTTCCCAACCTAAAGATTGAACCCTTGTTTCTTACATCTTCTGCATTGGCAGGCAGGTACCACTAGCGCCACCTGGGAAGCCTGGCACCTGGGCAGGGATCCCCAACTCTAGACCTGGTTGGAACAGCTGTTACAAAATCTCCTGGAGAGGGTCCATCACCACTGTGATTCTCAGGCCTTGCATCTCATTCATTTAATCAAAATCTTCTGAGGTCAGTGCCCGGCTTGAGCAGGTTTGAAAATCTTACAAGAGCCTGGTATGGGGCCCACTTCTTTGGGAAATATTTGCATATCCCAACCCTAGACCACCTCTCCCACGGATCACTGTTTTTCTGTTTTATTATTTTCTGATTTTTCTTAATAAATTTGAACTTTTCGTACTCTCACAGAAAAACAAATAGTTTTATATGTTTCATATGAATAGAGCAGACTTTATGGAAGGTTGGCAGTTCAGTTATTTTCATAGCGGTAAGAGTTTCTTTTCTACACTGGGTGCTTGAGGGTGCACATCCTTCCTGATCCGTTATTTGTGGACCTCTGAAGTCCACTCCATTCTTTCCCTCTGCCTCCAGGCCCGGAGATTTAGGGAACTGGAGTGGTTTTAATTATGTTCCTGTGCTCTCTGTCCCCACATGGAATTGCTCCAGGCACAAATGAGATGCCTTTATTGTGGTGTTTACTCTTTTAGATACGTCTCTTTCCCTATGAGACCCCGAGGAGAAAAGTCTTGGTGGAGTGATGGTCACCCTGAACATTCTACCAAGACAGACGCTAGCAGGGTGGGGCCAGGGGCTTCACTGGCCAGCCCCTTGGCCTCTAGCGCTGTAGGGGAGGGTGGGCTGGACCCTGGTAAGGCATCACCCTCTTATGGGATTTCCAGATTTTGAGAGAGCCAAATGCACGTGTCGCTGTCCCTGGTGCTGAAATGTGGCTGGCACCTGAGTTTGCACACGTGTGTGCTAAGTCGCTTCAGTTGTGTCCGACTCTGAGCGACCCTATGGACTGTAGTCCACCATGCTCCTTTGTTCATGGGATTCTCCAGGCAAGAATACTGGAGTGGGTGGCCATGACCTCCTCCAGGGGATCTTCCCAACCTAAAGATTGAACCCTTGTTTCTTACATCTTCTGCATTGGCAGGCAGGTACCACTAGCGCCACCTGGGAAGCCTGGCACCTGGGCAGGGATCCCCAACTCTAGACCTGGTTGGAACAGCTGTTACAAAATCTCCTGGAGAGGGTCCATCACCACTGTGATTCTCAGGCCTTGCATCTCATTCATTTAATCAAAATCTTCTGAGGTCAGTGCCCGGCTTGAGCAGGTTTGAAAATCTTACAAGAGCCTGGTATGGGGCCCACTTCTTTGGGAAATATTTGCATATCCCAACCCTAGACCACCTCTCCCACGGATCACTGTTTTTCTGTTTTATTATTTTCTGATTTTTCTTAATAAATTTGAACTTTTCGTACTCTCACAGAAAAACAAATAGTTTTATATGTTTCATATGAATAGAGCAGACTTTATGGAAGGTTGGCAGTTCAGTTATTTTCATAGCGGTAAGAGTTTCTTTTCTACACTGGGTGCTTGAGGGTGCACATCCTTCCTGATCCGTTATTTGTGGACCTCTGAAGTCCACTCCATTCTTTCCCTCTGCCTCCAGGCCCGGAGATTTAGGGAACTGGAGTGGTTTTAATTATGTTCCTGTGCTCTCTGTCCCCACATGGAATTGCTCCAGGCACAAATGAGATGCCTTTATTGTGGTGTTTACTCTTTTAGATACGTCTCTTTCCCTATGAGACCCCGAGGAGAAAAGTCTTGGTGGAGTGATGGTCACCCTGAACATTCTACCAAGACAGACGCTAGCAGGGTGGGGCCAGGGAGCTTCACTGGCCAGCCCCTTGGCCTCTAGCGCTGTAGGGGAGGGTGGGCTGGACCCTGGTAAGCGGCATCACCCTCTTATGGGATTTCCAGATTCCAGAGCAGCTGGTGTTGAGGTTGTCAGGAGGTAGAGAATAATGCCCACAAACACAGGCTTTGGTGTCACATCTGGATTCAAAGACTGGTTCTGCCTTTAGCCAGATGTGCAGTCTTAGACACATTGCTCCTACTTCCTGGCCTTCAGTCGCCTGCTGTGTGACACAGGGACAGCACTACCCCGGCCTCTGCAGGGTTGATGGAGAGATCACATGAGAAAATGGACATCAGAGTGTCATCCTATAAGTCACCATTAGTTCTTATAATCCTACAAAAGAATCTCTGCCCAGATGATGGCTGCAAATGTAAGGAGGGTGTTTATTTGCATTTCATTATGATATTCTCTAGCTTCCCTGTGAGCTCAGCTGGTAAAGATCTGCCTGCAGTGCAGAAGACCCTGGTTCAATTCCTGGTTTGGGAAGATCTCTTGGAGAAGGGATAGGCTACCCACTCCAGTATGCTGGGGCTTCCCTGGTGGTTCCAATGGTAAAGAATCTACCCGCAGTGAGGGAGACCTGGGTTTGATCCCTGGTTTGGGAAGATCCCCTGGAGGAGAGAATAGCAACTCACTCACTCCAGTATTCTTGCCTGGAGAATTCCCGTGGACAGAGGAACGTGGCAGATTACAGTCCATGGGGTTGCAAAAGAGTCAGACACGACTGAGTACCTAAGCACTGCAAATGATATTCTTAATAACCTTCAAACTTACATTTCTCTCCCCCATTTCTGGAGATCAAGGTCTAAAAATAAAGTTGAAGGTAGATGTTTGAGGTCACAGAAGGGCAGGGTTCTGTGTCCAGAGCAGTGTTGTCACTGTCTCTTCTAAGGCATCTTCTTGAGGTGCCCCCAAACCCAGAGAAAGAAAAGAAACTATCCCAGGGGTTGAAGTTACTGAGTCTTCCAAGGGCCCTGGTGTGGCAGCCTTGTGCCAGTGGGGCCTGGAGCTGCTCAGGTCTTAGGGTTGATCGTCTCTTTCCCTATGAGACCCCGAGGAGAAAAGTCTTGGTGGAGTGATGGTCACCCTGAACATTCTACCAAGACAGACGCTAGCAGGGTGGGGCCAGGGAGCTTCACTGGCCAGCCCCTTGGCCTCTAGCGCTGTAGGGGAGGGTGGGCTGGACCCTGGTAAGCGGCATCACCCTCTTATGGGATTTCCAGATTCCAGAGCAGCTGGTGTTGAGGTTGTCAGGAGGTAGAGAATAATGCCCACAAACACAGGCTTTGGTGTCACATCTGGATTCAAAGACTGGTTCTGCCTTTAGCCAGATGTGCAGTCTTAGACACATTGCTCCTACTTCCTGGCCTTCAGTCGCCTGCTGTGTGACACAGGGACAGCACTACCCCGGCCTCTGCAGGGTTGATGGAGAGATCACATGAGAAAATGGACATCAGAGTGTCATCCTATAAGTCACCATTAGTTCTTATAATCCTACAAAAGAATCTCTGCCCAGATGATGGCTGCAAATGTAAGGAGGGTGTTTATTTGCATTTCATTATGATATTCTCTAGCTTCCCTGTGAGCTCAGCTGGTAAAGATCTGCCTGCAGTGCAGAAGACCCTGGTTCAATTCCTGGTTTGGGAAGATCTCTTGGAGAAGGGATAGGCTACCCACTCCAGTATGCTGGGGCTTCCCTGGTGGTTCCAATGGTAAAGAATCTACCCGCAGTGAGGGAGACCTGGGTTTGATCCCTGGTTTGGGAAGATCCCCTGGAGGAGAGAATAGCAACTCACTCACTCCAGTATTCTTGCCTGGAGAATTCCCGTGGACAGAGGAACGTGGCAGATTACAGTCCATGGGGTTGCAAAAGAGTCAGACACGACTGAGTACCTAAGCACTGCAAATGATATTCTTAATAACCTTCAAACTTACATTTCTCTCCCCCATTTCTGGAGATCAAGGTCTAAAAATAAAGTTGAAGGTAGATGTTTGAGGTCACAGAAGGGCAGGGTTCTGTGTCCAGAGCAGTGTTTGTCACTGTCTCTTCTAAGGCATCTTCTTGAGGTGCCCCCAAACCCAGAGAAAGAAAAGAAACTATCCCAGGGGTTGAAGTTACTGAGTCTTCCAAGGGCCCTGGTGTGGCAGCCTTGTGCCAGTGGGGGCCTGGAGCTGCTCAGGTCTTAGGGTTGACCAAGGGAGCAGAACAAACATCAGGAACTGGTGGCCTCTCGCCACTTTGTTCAGATGGCGAAGTGACTTGACCCATACAGGTCAGGTGGCTTGTTCCAGGTAGCAGAACCAATGGAAGGAATCAAGCTTCCTTTTACTGTGCCGCATGGCCTCCTGGGCACCGTGTGATGAGTCCAGATGCTGTTTCAGTCCGGAGCAAAAAAGGGAAAGACTTGAGAGGCTGTGGGTTAGTTTCTGGGAAGATGGGTTGGTTCTGTGTGGCTCCAGGGGGAAGCAGTAAAGCTTAGGTGTTAGGAACATAGATTTCAGCATCAGACAGGCAGAGATAAGAATTCTGACTCTGAGAGCTTGGCCTCCAAGAAACTGGATTTCTACACCTGCACAGTAGGGCTAATGGGGAATGCTGTCTCAGTGATGCTGTGAGTCAATAAGACATCTAGGAGCAATACAGACCTCACTCCTTTTACAAACGATGCTTCAGTTCTGTGTCTTTGTGCGTGCTAAGATGCTGAGTGAGAAAGTGCAGAGCCAGGAACAGCCAGAGTTGCAGGCAAAATGGAAGGTGCAGACTTCCAATGAAGAAGCTACCTGTGTGATAGTGAGCTTCCCATCACCGGAGGGGAGCAAGCCCTGGTGAAGATGCCACCAAGAGGATTCAGGAATCTGCTGGAGAAACAGACCAGCGCCTCTGCTGTTCCACGATGCCCACTCCCCCTCTTCTCACGTCCCTGGCTCCCGCTCACCGGGGGCCTCTGTTTTCCAAAGCAGCAAGCAGCCTGCATGGTAATTACTTTTGGACTTATTAAGCATAATTATCCCTAATCGCATACAACCAGTAATTACTGTGGCTGTTACCATATGCAGTACCGCCCAGCACTGCAAATGATATTCTTAATAACCTTCAAACTTACATTTCTCTCCCCCATTTCTGGAGATCAAGGTCTAAAAATAAAGTTGAAGGTAGATGTTTGAGGTCACAGAAGGGCAGGGTTCTGTGTCCAGAGCAGTGTTGTCACTGTCTCTTCTAAGGCATCTTCTTGAGGTGCCCCCAAACCCAGAGAAAGAAAAGAAACTATCCCAGGGGTTGAAGTTACTGAGTCTTCCAAGGGCCCTGGTGTGGCAGCCTTGTGCCAGTGGGGGCCTGGAGCTGCTCAGGTCTTAGGGTTGACCAAGGGAGCAGAACAAACATCAGGAACTGGTGGCCTCTCGCCACTTTGTTCAGATGGCGAAGTGACTTGACCCATACAGGTCAGGTGGCTTGTTCCAGGTAGCAGAACCAATGGAAGGAATCAAGCTTCCTTTTACTGTGCCGCATGGCCTCCTGGGCACCGTGTGATGAGTCCAGATGCTGTTTCAGTCCGGAGCAAAAAAGGGAAAGACTTGAGAGGCTGTGGGTTAGTTTCTGGGAAGATGGGTTGGTTCTGTGTGGCTCCAGGGGGAAGCAGTAAAGCTTAGGTGTTAGGAACATAGATTTCAGCATCAGACAGGCAGAGATAAGAATTCTGACTCTGAGAGCTTGGCCTCCAAGAAACTGGATTTCTACACCTGCACAGTAGGGCTAATGGGGAATGCTGTCTCAGTGATGCTGTGAGTCAATAAGACATCTAGGAGCAATACAGACCTCACTCCTTTTACAAACGATGCTTCAGTTCTGTGTCTTTGTGCGTGCTAAGATGCTGAGTGAGAAAGTGCAGAGCCAGGAACAGCCAGAGTTGCAGGCAAAATGGAAGGTGCAGACTTCCAATGAAGAAGCTACCTGTGTGATAGTGAGCTTCCCATCACCGGAGGGGAGCAAGCCCCTGGTGAAGATGCCCCCAAGAGGATTCAGGCATCTGCTGGAGAAACAGACCAGCGCCTCTGCTGTTCCACGATGCCCACTCCCCCTCTTCTCACGTCCCTGGCTCCCGCTCACCGGGGGCCTCTGTTTTCCAAAGCAGCAAGCAGCCTGCATGGTAATTACTTTTGGACTTATTAAGCATAATTATCCCCTAATCGCATACAACCAGTAATTACTGTGGCTGTTACCAGGGGCCTCCCCATGCAGTACCGCCCGCAGCCCTGGGGTCCAACACCCAGCTGGGGCCTAAGTGGAGATGGTGCTCCCTGCTGCAGGGCTGGGGGGGCTCAGCAGAGATGGGGCTGCTGCATCCCCCCGTGGTGCTCCTCCAGCCTGTGAGCCAGGCTGGCGGGGAAGACACACCAGCCCCAGGGCTTTCCTTCCAAGTAGTCCTCGTCCTGTTGTGCCGGCCCAGGCCACCCTGCCTTCACGGATGCTGCTGTCTTTTCTGAGACTCTCCTCTTTTATTCCCCTTCCTTCCCTGCAACCAACAACACCCTCTTCTTCCTTTCCTTCAAATATTCTTGTGTTCTTTTAGGTCCCTGGGACTTTTCAAGGTACTGGAGATATAGCAGTCGGGGAGGGAAAGGACAAAATCCATGTCTTTGTGGAGTCGGCTTTCTATCTGGGAGAGAGAGACAGGTAAAGAGCAAGATAGGTAAGTTACGCAGCACATCAGAAGGGACTGAGTGCTGTGGAGGAATCAAGCAGAGTGATAAGGGCAAGGAGCTGGTTTTATTGTTGTTGTTTGGTAGTGGGGGAGAAACTCACCATTTTAATGGGATGGTTGGCCTCATGGAGAATGGGGCATCTGAACAAAGACTTGAAGACTAAAGACTTGAAGACTCGAAGGTGATGGCTAAACTGTGTTGGTACGTGGGGAAAGAATATTCCAGGAAGAGGGAACAGGTCATGCGAAGATCCTAAGGTAAGAACAGGTGTGATGTGTTCCAGACAGACAGGAGGCCAGGGGGGCTGGAGCAGAGCCAGAGAAGGGGAGGAGGTAGAAGAGAAGTTAGCACCAGAATTGGGAGCCGGAAGGTAGGTGGTTAGAGTCTGGTGGGCCGTTTAAAGGATTTTGACTTTTCCTTCGAGTGAAATGTTCGAGCAGAGGAGTGACTTAATCTGACACACACACACACACACACACATTTTAAAAATTAATTACTTTATTTGGCTGCACTGGGTCTTAATTGCAGCATTCGATCTCTCAGTTGCAGGCTGTGGTATCTAGTTCCCTGACCAGGGATTAAATCTGGACCCTCTGCATTGGGAACGTGGAATATTAGCCGCTGAACCATACAGGAAGTCCTATATATTTATTTTTAAATCTCCATTCTGTCCACAGAGAAACTGTCCTCCCATGCAGTACCGCCCGCAGCCCTGGGGTCCAACACCCAGCTGGGGCCTAAGTGGAGATGGTGCTCCCTGCTGCAGGGCTGGGGGGGCTCAGCAGAGATGGGGCTGCTGCATCCCCCCGTGGTGCTCCTCCAGCCTGTGAGCCAGGCTGGCGGGGAAGACACACCAGCCCCAGGGCTTTCCTTCCAAGTAGTCCTCGTCCTGTTGTGCCGGCCCAGGCCACCCTGCCTTCACGGATGCTGCTGTCTTTTCTGAGACTCTCCTCTTTTATTCCCCTTCCTTCCCTGCAACCAACAACACCCTCTTCTTCCTTTCCTTCAAATATTCTTGTGTTCTTTTAGGTCCCTGGGACTTTTCAAGGTACTGGAGATATAGCAGTCGGGGAGGGAAAGGACAAAATCCATGTCTTTGTGGAGTCGGCTTTCTATCTGGGAGAGAGAGACAGGTAAAGAGCAAGATAGGTAAGTTACGCAGCACATCAGAAGGGACTGAGTGCTGTGGAGGAATCAAGCAGAGTGATAAGGGCAAGGAGCTGGTTTTATTGTTGTTGTTTGGTAGTGGGGGAGAAACTCACCATTTTAATGGGATGGTTGGCCTCATGGAGAATGGGGCATCTGAACAAAGACTTGAAGACTAAAGACTTGAAGACTCGAAGGTGATGGCTAAACTGTGTTGGTACGTGGGGAAAGAATATTCCAGGAAGAGGGAACAGGTCATGCGAAGATCCTAAGGTAAGAACAGGTGTGATGTGTTCCAGACAGACAGGAGGCCAGGGGGGCTGGAGCAGAGCCAGAGAAGGGGAGGAGGTAGAAGAGAAGTTAGCACCAGAATTGGGAGCCGGAAGGTAGGTGGTTAGAGTCTGGTGGGCCGTTTAAAGGATTTTGACTTTTCCTTCGAGTGAAATGTTCGAGCAGAGGAGTGACTTAATCTGACACACACACACACACACACACATTTTAAAAATTAATTACTTTATTTGGCTGCACTGGGTCTTAATTGCAGCATTCGATCTCTCAGTTGCAGGCTGTGGTATCTAGTTCCCTGACCAGGGATTAAATCTGGACCCTCTGCATTGGGAACGTGGAATATTAGCCGCTGAACCATACAGGAAGTCCTATATATTTATTTTTAAATCTCCATTCTGTCCACAGAGAAACTGTTGGGGGTGAGGGAGCCCAATGAGCAGAAGTCGTTACAACAATTGGGGTTGCAAAATAACGGGAATTTGGGCTCACATGACGGCCCCGGAGCTGGATGGCTTGGGAAGATTCCAGAACCATTTTCAAGGTAGAGAAGACAGGATTCCCTGATGGGCTAGACAGGAGGTGTGAAGGAGAGGTAGCCAGAAAGACCCCAAGGCTTTTGGTCTCCACCACCAGGAAGAGGAAGCTGCCACTTACCCAACTGGGGAGAACTGGAAGGCAAAGAGAAGGGAGGGAGGCTGTGTGGTCCTGGCATGTGAAGGCCCGGACCTCCAAGAGAGGCCGATTAGCCAGTGACTCTGCAGAGACAGGTCTGACTGCCTGCGCGAGGGCGGCCTTCGCCCACGGATGGCGGTTAAAGCACCCAGATCGAACGTGCTCTGCTTGAGAGTAAGTGGAGACAGGTAAGAGGCCGTGGAGGGGCCATGGACCTGAGCGTTGGGGTCCCCAAGGCTGAGAAACTGAAGTCAGCAAAGGACTGAGGCAGAGCTATCGGGGGAGGAGGTGCATCCGGGGGAGAAGAAGTCAAGAAGCAGAGAGGGAAGGCTCATTCTGCATCCTGGGGCACTAGAGTCTGCCCCTCGCTTCCCTCCTTCTGTCCTCACTCCCCTCTGCCTGGTTTATTGCCTTTCCCTCTCTCTCCTCCCTCTCTTCTTTCTCTTTCCCGATTGTTTTCGCTGTCTTTCGCAGGGACTCTCCCCCCAGGCTCCGCCGCTGGGCATCTCCCTTCCCACCTCCCAGTTCAGCCCCTGGCCGCGGTGGAGGCGCCTGGGGCGCAGGGATCCCCGCAGCCGCCGGCACGTGCCAATCTTGCGGCGAAGGGTCGTGGGCCCCGTGCCGCGCCTCCTGCCCGCATAATGCGCTCTAATATTTATTTACATGCCTTTCAGACTACTATTTATTAAGGTATCGCTGCCAACTGTGCGCCGGCTAATTGCTTTTAATGTGCCCCTCCCGGTTCCCACGGCGACGCCTTTGTGGCGGCGGAGTCAGCGCCGCGGGGGCGGGAAACCGAGGACCCGCGCGCGGAGGGCGCCGGGCGCGGGCGCGGGGGCGCGGGCAGTGCGCGATCGACGGGCAGAAGGCACTTAGGGAGCGCGCGTTTGAAGGGCCTGGGGACCTGTGGAGCGTGGGATGGGGGATCCCGGAGCCAGGGCGTGAGAGGCTTGCCTGGAGCAGGATGTGGAGTCGGGTAGGGGGTGCGGGGGGCGGATCTCGGAGCAGGTAGAGGACCATGGAATGGCAGAGGGACCCAGCTGGGGCTCTTGGAGCAGGTGGCGACTCTGAGCACGAGGCTGGATGGGACTCAGGTTCGAATGGGCTGCGCTTGGACCTTGTGAAGCTCACCTGGCTGTGGACGGACTGACAGACGACCGCGGGGGGCGGGCGTCGCCTCCCTGCACCCCACCCGCGTAGGCGTCGGCCTCGCCTCGCCTGGTTCTCCCAACGTCAGCAGCCGCCGCGGAAGCCGGAGGGAGCCGTTTAATTGGCATGATTTTGGGTTAAGGACACATGTGGCTTCGCTGGGTTGGGAGGCTGGGCACGCGGGGGCGGGAGAGGGTGCTGGTCGGAATCCGGAGGAGAGCTGGCAAAGGCGACTGAGAGAGACCGGCTGGGCGCCCCTGGAGAGAGGAGATGAAGAGTGGGTCACGGTTGAAAGAGGCAGAGGAAGAGGAACTTAGAGCTGAGCAAAAACAGGCGCGACACACGCTGGAGAGACGGCCTGGAAAGGGGTGCTGCCAGCCTGGCGTCTGCCCTCTGCCAGGTGGAGGCGCCTCCCTCCCCCTGCCCAGGACCTCCCCCCCTCCCTGTATTAGCCCAGTCCCCCCTTCCCCAGCAGCAGGCTTGCGGGGGAGGGGATAGGTCACCTTGGGGTCATTTATTCATTGAATTTTATTACTGGTTCTGTGGGCTGGTGTCCGCCAGCTCTCAGGCCTTGATGTCACCCTGAAGCGTGTCTCCTGGATGGGAATTGCAGTTTAATAAAACCCAGGGCCCTGTGCCCCGCCCCACCCCCACCCCAAGACGGCTTTAAAGCCCGCCCTGCAGGGGGCTGCTCCCTCTTCTGCGCAGCACTGGGTCGAGTGCAGTTCCCCCTGTGAGCACCGCAGAGGTAGGCTTGGTGATTTTCCAGACGTGCACGCGGGGGCTCTGATGGGGAGGGGACTCCCGCAGCGAGGGCCGGGCAGAGGCCGGGGGTGGGTGGGGGGGAGCCATCAGCCCAGAAGCTCACGTGTTTTCCACGACCCAGGGCCAAACCTCTGATTGATGGTGACTGTAATTTCATCAGGCTTCTGGCCCTGAGGGACGTTGGGGTGGCCGCAGAGCTCTCTGGAACTGAAAGCGGTCGATGCGCCTGGTTGGTGGTGGCTGGAGGTGCCAGGCTTGCTGTTCCGCGTGCAGCACACCCCCCAGGTGCCCAGAGGTCACTTCTCCCTGCCGGGACCCGATGTGGCCGCGCCGAGCGCTGCTGCCTGCAGGCTGGGGGCCTCGTGACCCTCTGGGAGGAGTGCTCCTCTCCACGAGAGCTGACACCACATCCGGGGGGTGGGCGCTACCACCCTTTCATCCTGGAATGTTCTGGAGTCTGGGATCAGCATGTTAAACTGGGTTTTTTGCAGCAGCGCCGCGAGCGGGGAGGGAGCCGTTTAATTGGCGGGGGCACGGCTTCGCTGGGTTGGGAGGCTGGGCACGCGGGGGCGGGAGAGGGTGCTGGTCGGAATCCGGAGGAGAGCTGGCAAAGGCGACTGAGAGAGACCGGCTGGGCGCCCCTGGAGAGAGATGAAGAGTGGGTCACGGTTGAAAGAGGCAGAGGAAGAGGAACTTAGAGCTGAGAAAAAACAGGCGCGACACACGCTGGAGAGACGGCCTGGAAAGGGGTGCTGCCAGCCTGGCGTCTGCCCTCTGCCAGGTGGAGGCGCCTCCCCCCCCCTGCCCAGGCCCTCCCCCCCTCCCCGTATCAGCCCCAGCCCCCCTTCCCCAGCAGCAGGCTTGCGGGAGGATAGGTCACCTGGGGTCATTTATTCATTGAATTTTATTACTGGTTCTGTGGGCTGGTGTCCGCCAGCTCTCAGGCCTTGATGTCACCCTGAAGCGTGTCTCCTGGATGGGAATTGCAGTTTAATAAAACCCAGGGCCCTGTGCCCCGCCCCACCCCCACCCCAAGACGGCTTTAAAGCCCGCCCTGCAGGGGGCTGCTCCCTCTTCTGCGCAGCACTGGGTCGAGTGCAGTTCCCCCTGTGAGCACCGCAGAGGTAGGCTTGGTGATTTTCCAGACGTGCACGCGGGGGCTCTGATGGGGAGGGGACTCCCGCAGCGAGGGCCGGGCAGAGGCCGGGGGTGGGGGGGAGCCATCAGCCCAGAAGCTCACGTGTTTTCCACGACCCAGGGCCAAACCTCTGATTGATGGTGACTGTAATTTCATCAGGCTTCTGGCCCTGAGGGACGTTGGGGTGGCCGCAGAGCTCTCTGGAACTGAAAGCGGTCGATGCGCCTGGTTGGTGGTGGCTGGAGGTGCCAGGCTTGCTGTTCCGCGTGCAGCACACCCCCCAGGTGCCCAGAGGTCACTTCTCCCTGCCGGGACCCGATGTGGCCGCGCCGAGCGCTGCTGCCTGCAGGCTGGGGGCCTCGTGACCCTCTGGGAGGAGTGCTCCTCTCCACGAGAGCTGACACCACATCCGGGGGGTGGGCGCTACCACCCTTTCATCCTGGAATGTTCTGGAGTCTGGGATCAGCATGTTAAACTCACCAGCCCCGGAGGTGGAGGGGATCTTGGAGCCTCTCCAGGCCCCTGTCACGCTGTCTCTGAAGGATTGCTGGGAGGGGTGGATGGTCTGGGGCTTCCCCGGTGGCTCAGCGGGAAAGAATCCGCCTGCAGTGCCGGAGATGTCAGAGATGGGAGTTCGATCCTTGGGTCGGGAAGGTGCCCTGGAGGAAGGCCTGGCAACCTGCTCCAGCATTCTTGCCGTGGAGCCTGGCAGGCTGTAGTCCATGGGGTCGCAAGGACGGCCGTGACTGAGCACACACGTGGACGGCCCCTCCCTCATCTTATTTCAGCCCCTGGGGTCTGAATTTTACTATGGAATGGGGAGGGCAGCAGGCTTTCCTCCCTATACTTTCCAGTCTTCTTTCCAGTCCTTCCTTCCGTTCACTCAGAGCCCTCGGCTGTGGTAGGACCTGACGTCACCTGCCTGGGTATCTAGCTTGTGAGTGTCGCCTCTCTGAAATCGCCCGTCTCTCACTCTGACTACACACGTGTTTTCCCACATCCAACAGGGGCAGATTCTGTGGAACCTGAGTGACCTTGGTCGAGCCCTATCCCTCTCTGGGCCTCAGAGTGTCTGTTTGTAAAGTGGGGGTGCTGGGGACATTGGGAGGGACTCCCGCAGCGAGGCCGGGCAGAGGCCGGGGTGGGGGGGAGCCATCAGCCCAGAAGCTCACGTGTTTTCCACGACCCAGGGCCAAACCTCTGATTGATGGTGACTGTAATTTCATCAGGCTTCTGGCCCTGAGGGACGTTGGGGTGGCCGCAGAGCTCTCTGGAACTGAAAGCGGTCGATGCGCCTGGTTGGTGGTGGCTGGAGGTGCCAGGCTTGCTGTTCCGCGTGCAGCACACCCCCCAGGTGCCCAGAGGTCACTTCTCCCTGCCGGGACCCGATGTGGCCGCGCCGAGCGCTGCTGCCTGCAGGCTGGGGGCCTCGTGACCCTCTGGGAGGAGTGCTCCTCTCCACGAGAGCTGACACCACATCCGGGGGGTGGGCGCTACCACCCTTTCATCCTGGAATGTTCTGGAGTCTGGGATCAGCATGTTAAACTCACCAGCCCCGGAGGTGGGGGGGAGCTGGGGGCCGCTCCAGGCCCCTGTCACGCTGTCTCTGAAGGATTGCTGGGAGGGGTGGATGGTCTGGGGCTTCCCCGGTGGCTCAGCGGGAAAGAATCCGCCTGCAGTGCCGGAGATGTCAGAGATGGGAGTTCGATCCTTGGGTCGGGAAGGTGCCCTGGAGGAAGGCCTGGCAACCTGCTCCAGCATTCTTGCCGTGGAGCCTGGCAGGCTGTAGTCCATGGGGTCGCAAGGACGGCCGTGACTGAGCACACACGTGGACGGCCCCTCCCTCATCTTATTTCAGCCCCTGGGGTCTGAATTTTACTATGGAATGGGGAGGGCAGCAGGCTTTCCTCCCTATACTTTCCAGTCTTCTTTCCAGTCCTTCCTTCCGTTCACTCAGAGCCCTCGGCTGTGGTAGGACCTGACGTCACCTGCCTGGGTATCTAGCTTGTGAGTGTCGCCTCTCTGAAATCGCCCGTCTCTCACTCTGACTACACACGTGTTTTCCCACATCCAACAGGGGCAGATTCTGTGGAACCTGAGTGACCTTGGTCGAGCCCTATCCCTCTCTGGGCCTCAGAGTGTCTGTTTGTAAAGTGGGGGTGCTGGGGACATTGGGAGGTTCCTAAGCACCCTCTGCAGCTCTTACATCTCAGGACTGCCCACAGGAGGAGCAGCTGAGATCTGGGTTGCAAGCAAGGGCCCACCTGCTGTCTCCCCTCTGGGGGTCAGGGAGAGGAGCGGGTAACGGGGCAAAAGCAGTGGAGAAAAGACAGGCTTCTGGGCCCCAGGAGGCAGCATGTGAACAGCAGGGAGAGGCAGGATGATTTGTTACCCATTCTGCTCCCGTATCTTGAGCTTCCTGGCCCCTGGCTGCCTCCCTGGGGAGGGACAGGAGAGTTGAGCTAGGCTTGCCTTCTAGGGACGGTGTGGACAAGAGTGGACTTAGTGGGCAGAGGGGCAGCAAGCCTGCACTCTTGGAACCTGATCGTGGAAGGGTCGGTTGTCATCTAATGTGGGAGAATTGAAACGCTCTATAACAAACACTTCCCTCTGCTACTTGGCCTGGTTAGCCGAGCCTTGTGGTAACCAGCACACACTGCACGTGGTGGAGTGAATGAATGACTGAGCATCCTGGAGTAAAGAGGCCTGGCCCTAGTGCTGGGCAGAGCTGGGTTTGGATCCTGCCCCACCAATTTCTGGCTGGGTAACCTTGAGCAGATTACTTCATGTCTCTGAACTTTGGTTTCCTCGTCTATAACACTGACATAGTACGTCCTTGTGAGGAGCAAACACAATGAGCCAGTGAATCAGGTCTTAGAATCAGGCCTGGCCTCTAGGATTCCCCAAATTAGAACTTTGGTAGATTTTCATTAAAGACAGAATGGCTGGGTCACCCTCGAGCCTTGTCCCTCAGTCTGCAGTCACTGAGGCTGTCTGATGTTCCAGGCGTTGCAGAGGAGCTAGGAGTGGTTGAGGTCCAGTTTCTACTCTCAGATTTCTTTTAGTCTGAGAGGGGAGACATCTGAACGCACAGCCTAGAAATACCCCTGAAAAGTGCAAGTTCCAGCTGTTACCTGCAGTACAGGGGGCCGTGGGAGAGGCTGAGTCTGCCCTGGGGTGGGGCGTGCAGGTCAGGGAGGAGGTGGACTCCACACGGAGCTGGCAAGCACTTTGCTCTGGGTAAACCTCCATCACAGGCAGAGAAAACACGGCAGACATGAACGGCTTGTTTGGGGAACTCTCAGAATCCAGTCTCTGCTCCTATGTCTCTTTCTCAGGAAGTCTTCTCTAACTGCCCCCGAATACCTAGTACCCTCCCTTCCCGGTTATTCTCTTCCCCAACACTGTTTCACTTCTCTGCCTTACCTTTTGCACCAATATATATTTATTTGTGTTTCTTGTGTCTCTTTCCACTAGAACATCAGCCCCATGAGCGCAGTGTTGTGAATTTAACTGAGTCTCCTTCCGCCAAAAGCGTCTTCATATGTTGAATTCCTAACCTCTAGTACCTCAAAATGTGACCATATTTGGAGCTGTTCTCTTAACGGAGGTAATCAAGATAAAATGAGGTCGTCGTGGTGGGCCCTGATCCAGTACGACTCGTGTCCTTCTTCAAAGGGGGAATTTGGAGGACACCACGTGACCATGGGGGTTATGCTGCCCCAAACCCAGGAACCGCCAGATGACGGGAGGGAGGCCTGAAATGAATCCTTCCCTTGGACCTGAGGAGGAATCAGTGCTGCTGACACCTTGACGTTGGACTTCTGGCCTCAAAGCTGTGAGACAGTGCATGTCTGTTATGTAAGCGCCTCGTCTGTGCTGGGCCTCCTTGGTGGCTCAGAGGGTGAAGAATCGCGTGCAGTGTGGGAGACCTGGGTTCAATCCCTGGGTTGGGAAGATCCCCTGGAGAAGAGAATGGCTACCGCTCGAGAAAAATTGCCTAGAGCATTCCATGGACAGAGGAGCCTGGCAGAGTAAAGTCCTTGGGATCACAGAGAGTTGGGAACAACGGAGCAACTTTCACTTTCCCTGTGCTGTTGTTAGGGCATCCTGAGTTCATCACTGTATTCCTGGACGGACCCTATTTGGGAAAGCTAATATCTGTGCCCTTGGAGAGCCTCCAGCCTGTTGTGGGTACCTCATCCCTGCCCTGGGGGGAGAGATTTTCAGATATGATTGGGAGTTGCCAGGCTGATAGCCGGAGACACACACACATACCTACACAAATAAAATGTCCCCAAAGAAGCTGCTCCTGGGAGGCCTGGAAAACCTTCCTGAAAGAAGTGGGTTTGCACAGAGTTGGGGGGCAGGAGGAGGTTCTAGATGGTGGGGAGGAGGAGGCGTGGGCAGAGCCGTGAGGGACCAAGTTGTCACCTGTCCTTTCCAGTCCCAGGTGAGCTAGTCTGGTGTCGGCACACGGGTGAATACGTGGCCGGCACATCCTTTTAGTGGGCTTCCTGGCCATCACGAATCACCCATTTTTAGGAGAGAAGAAAGACTGTTGACCGGGGACAGGAATAGCTTCTAAAGCCTCCCTTCATCCCTGCTGCTCCTCTTTTTCCAAATGTCTCCGAAGGCCAGAGTCTGGAAGGCAGTGCTTGCCCACAGCGCCCTCTGCTGGGAAGCATCAGAACAGGCTCTAAGTGCCTCAGGCGTTTGTGCAGCCCAGCCGCCTGGTTTCCTGCCTGGGGGAAGAAATCTGTCAAAAAAGGGGCTGCCTTTTGGAGGACACCACGTGACCATGGGGGTTATGCTGCCCCAAACCCAGGAACCGCCAGATGACGGGAGGGAGGCCTGAAATGAATCCTTCCCTTGGACCTGAGGAGGAATCAGTGCTGCTGACACCTTGACGTTGGACTTCTGGCCTCAAAGCTGTGAGACAGTGCATGTCTGTTATGTAAGCGCCTCGTCTGTGCTGGGCCTCCTTGGTGGCTCAGAGGGTGAAGAATCGCGTGCAGTGTGGGAGACCTGGGTTCAATCCCTGGGTTGGGAAGATCCCCTGGAGAAGAGAATGGCTACCGCTCGAGAAAAATTGCCTAGAGCATTCCATGGACAGAGGAGCCTGGCAGAGTAAAGTCCTTGGGATCACAGAGAGTTGGGAACAACGGAGCAACTTTCACTTTCCCTGTGCTGTTGTTAGGGCATCCTGAGTTCATCACTGTATTCCTGGACGGACCCTATTTGGGAAAGCTAATATCTGTGCCCTTGGAGAGCCTCCAGCCTGTTGTGGGTACCTCATCCCTGCCCTGGGGGGAGAGATTTTCAGATATGATTGGGAGTTGCCAGGCTGATAGCCGGAGACACACACACATACCTACACAAATAAAATGTCCCCAAAGAAGCTGCTCCTGGGAGGCCTGGAAAACCTTCCTGAAAGAAGTGGGTTTGCACAGAGTTGGGGGGCAGGAGGAGGTTCTAGATGGTGGGGAGGAGGAGGCGTGGGCAGAGCCGTGAGGGACCAAGTTGTCACCTGTCCTTTCCAGTCCCAGGTGAGCTAGTCTGGTGTCGGCACACGGGTGAATACGTGGCCGGCACATCCTTTTAGTGGGCTTCCTGGCCATCACGAATCACCCATTTTTAGGAGAGAAGAAAGACTGTTGACCGGGGACAGGAATAGCTTCTAAAGCCTCCCTTCATCCCTGCTGCTCCTCTTTTTCCAAATGTCTCCGAAGGCCAGAGTCTGGAAGGCAGTGCTTGCCCACAGCGCCCTCTGCTGGGAAGCATCAGAACAGGCTCTAAGTGCCTCAGGCGTTTGTGCAGCCCAGCCGCCTGGTTTCCTGCCTGGGGGAAGAAATTCTAAAGTCAGGAAGGAAAGATAGGCAGCCCCTGGGTAGGTGTCTGGGAGGATCTGCAACCTAGAGGATCTTGGGGCTTAAGAGTGGTGAAGGGAGAGGCTAGTTTGGCTCGGGGTGACTGAGAGAGCAATAAGATACTTGCCCCCCAGACCTTATGGAGGGTTTAGGAGCTGGGGTGGTCATTACCTTGGGTATCCCCTCTTCCACCCCAGGTCACAAGAGGATCCCCTCGCAGCAGGTGACCTCTGTCTCATCAAACCCTGGAGGATGGGTGTCCTTTTCTTCCTCCGACCTGTCATCTGGGGTGGCTAGACTTGGGGGAGAGGGGCGGTGATCAGGATGCTTCCAGGAGGGACTGATGGTAGGGAGACTTGGGAATGAGGGCAGCTGTGCTGGATGGAAGACCAAGAGAGCCTCAAAGAACCAGGCTGGGACTCCTTTTTTAGGATTGAGGTTAATTGAGACTAAGGGAGCTCAGGTGGCTTCTTGAGGGCTTCCCAGGTGGCGCTAGTGGTAAAGAACCCTCCTGCCAGTGCCGGAGATGTAAGAGATGAAGGTTCCATACCAGAGTCGGGAAGATGCCCTGGAAGAGGGCATGGCAACCCAGTCTGGTATTCTTGCCTGGAGAATCCTGTGGACAGAGGAAGCTGGCAGGCTACGGTCTATAGGGCTGCAGAGAGTTGGACATGACTGCAGCGACTTAGCACACAGCACAAGGAAGCTCAGGGGGCTCAGTGCCTTGAAGTGGATGGGCAACCATAGGACGGAGGACCTCAGAGGCTCAGAGACTCACTCGATTCATTTCATTCTTTCCTACTGCAGAGCTCCTGGGGAGAACCTGAGTCCCTGCTTCCCTACGCATGTTTCCGTGGTGTGAGGGACTAGGAGACCCTTACTGCCACCCAGCAGGAAGCGCAGGTGCACACCCCTCCCCTAGGGTTGTGCAGAGTGAGCAGGACAAAAGCAACAAGCGGCAAGTTTCCTAAAAGGTGGAGGTAGTGTAAAGTCAGGTCTAAAAGGATTCCGTGTCTCCAGCAGTGTGGGTCTATGGTGGGGATCAGAGGAAAGGGCTTGTCAGTCTTAGTGAAAACCATTACCTGGTTGAAAATTGCCCACGAGGGCTGTCCGTGAACTGTGTGTCAGTTGACCATTTAATCTCAGCCTCTTGTTTCCTGGAATTGTTTCCATGAGGGGCTGTGAGCATGTTGCTTCTGGCCTATTGGGAATTCCTATTTCCATCAACTATTCTCCATGAATGCTGCAAAATGATGGCTGGTTTTGAAGAAACAAGGCAGACTGCTAGAAGATTTCAAAAGGAGCCTCATGTTTGATTTGGTCGGTGTGAGTGGATTCCAAGATAAAACGGTGGTTGGTGATGATCTTCAAAGAAATATATTGTGTGGGGCCAGTAATGGCTGCTGAGAAAGATCAGAAATGCAAGCCGCTCTGCAGAGATGCTGCAGCAGGTGCTGTCCATGCCTGGCAGTATCCTCTCAGCTCCGTTCAGCTCAGCACATGGGCTGGACACCTGCCAGCACCTGGCCTTTGGCAGGCAGCTTTCTCTAGCTGTAGAAGTCCGCTTGGCGGGTGCACCTGTGGCTGGCCAAGAGTGCCAAGGAATTAATGCCCCTGGGAGGGACCCTCCACCAGTGGCTGAGTGGAGCTGGTGTATTCCTGAGTCCTTCCTTGTGAATTCTGAGATGCGCATCTACTCTCTTTCCTAGGGAGTTTGAAACTCAAAGTCCCACACCCTGGGAGTCAACCCCGCCCTCAAGTTCCAGGCAACCTGGTGGACACCTGATCACCAGAGAGAGAACCCAAGTCAAGAAAGATCTAACCACAATAAGTGAGGCAAAAAGATGACTGAGCCTAGTTTGAAACCCAAGCATGAGCTCTGAGAACAAATGAGGGTCCACACCCATTGTGGTAACCTGGTCAGTAACATTCTCTTTCAGGGTGTCCTTTGTGTTATTTGGGTTCCTCGCTTGCCTAGGGATCACATGAATACTCTGTTTGCACTGAAACCTTATCTCAGGCTCTGCATCTGGGGAAGCGACTGTGACCAGCTTGTCCCGATTTTCCTGGGATTGTTCCCACTTTGAAACTCAAAGTCAAAGCCTTCAAATCCCCAAGTTCCAGGCCACCTGGGGGACAGCTGGTCATCCGAGAGAGAACCCAAATCAAGAAAGATGTAACCACAGTAAGTGAGGCCAAAAAAATAAAAAACAACCCACTGAACCTAGTTTGAAAGCCAAGCATGAGCTTTGAGAACAAAAGGGCAGACTTGAGTATAATTGTGTCAAATCGTTTAACAGTTTTATGAGCTAAAAGCGTTGAGAACAGTAGCCACCACGGGTTACACAAAGAAGCCATTCCGCGGAGAACAGGCACACACAGGCGGCTCCAGGGCGTGACCAGCTAGCTAGTGGTGGACATTGGGTGCTGGTGTCCAGGAATCCACAATGTGCACATAATTGGCTACCAGGCAGAAAGGTGAGGTGCATTCCAAGAACACGTAGTGTGGGGACATTTCGGTGAGCAGGCAGGGGGATGGGGGAATCACATCGTAGGCACTTGAGAAATGCAAGCCGCTCTGCAGAGATGCTGCAGCAGGTGCTGTCCATGCCTGGCAGTATCCTCTCAGCTCCGTTCAGCTCAGCACATGGGCTGGACACCTGCCAGCACCTGGCCTTTGGCAGGCAGCTTTCTCTAGCTGTAGAAGTCCGCTTGGCGGGTGCACCTGTGGCTGGCCAAGAGTGCCAAGGAATTAATGCCCCTGGGAGGGACCCTCCACCAGTGGCTGAGTGGAGCTGGTGTATTCCTGAGTCCTTCCTTGTGAATTCTGAGATGCGCATCTACTCTCTTTCCTAGGGAGTTTGAAACTCAAAGTCCCACACCCTGGGCGTCAACCCCCGCCCTCAAGTTCCAGGCAACCTGGTGGACACCTGATCACCAGAGAGAGAACCCAAGTCAAGAAAGATCTAACCACAATAAGTGAGGCAAAAAGATGACTGAGCCTAGTTTGAAACCCAAGCATGAGCTCTGAGAACAAATGAGGGTCCACACCCATTGTGGTAACCTGGTCAGTAACATTCTCTTTCAGGGTGTCCTTTGTGTTATTTGGGTTCCTCGCTTGCCTAGGGATCACATGAATACTCTGTTTGCACTGAAACCTTATCTCAGGCTCTGCATCTGGGGAAGCGACTGTGACCAGCTTGTCCCGATTTTCCTGGGATTGTTCCCACTTTGAAACTCAAAGTCAAAGCCTTCAAATCCCCAAGTTCCAGGCCACCTGGGGGACAGCTGGTCATCCGAGAGAGAACCCAAATCAAGAAAGATGTAACCACAGTAAGTGAGGCCAAAAAAATAAAAAACAACCCACTGAACCTAGTTTGAAAGCCAAGCATGAGCTTTGAGAACAAAAGGGCAGACTTGAGTATAATTGTGTCAAATCGTTTAACAGTTTTATGAGCTAAAAGCGTTGAGAACAGTAGCCACCACGGGTTACACAAAGAAGCCATTCCGCGGAGAACAGGCACACACAGGCGGCTCCAGGGCGTGACCAGCTAGCTAGTGGTGGACATTGGGTGCTGGTGTCCAGGAATCCACAATGTGCACATAATTGGCTACCAGGCAGAAAGGTGAGGTGCATTCCAAGAACACGTAGTGTGGGGACATTTCGGTGAGCAGGCAGGGGGATGGGGGAATCACATCGTAGGCACTTGAGGCTTTGGTGGGGAGGGCGGTGGACAAGCACCAGCCATGCCACTTGAGCGAAAGCCACCTGGGCGAATTGTGACACTCTACCGCGGGCGCACCCGCATTTGGCCACAGGGAGACACGCGCTTTGCCTTGGGAAGCGGCTGTAAGCTCAAGACAGCTGGCTCCGAGCCAAGGAGATTTGCAGCATGAACAGGAGAAATCCCACTCGGTCAGGTCACCCCGGAGGCAGGGCTGTTGAGAGGCTGGGGGCTGGGTGAGCACATGGGTCAGTGGCGCTCCATCGTGGGCGCTGGAGACCCAGCGAGGAGATGCTGCCAAGCTCCTGACCTTGGGATGGATCTCTGCGGATCAGCTTATCCAGCTGCAAAATGCCGCGCACACCCCTGCCCTGGTTATTTTTACACTGGCACTGCAGAGCTGCTCCAGCTGAGGAATGTGCCCATTTGGGCTGCTTCCTCTAGTCCTTGTTAGATGAGTTGGGGGAAGAAAAGATCCTCCAAATGCCATGGCAGTGATCACACAGCCTATTTCCTGGGGTAGCAGCTCCCTTCTCTTTCCCTCCCCAGGGCACTATAAGGCTGCAGAATGCATGTGTGTCTGGGGACCACCCATATTCCACTATGCAAATAGCAAGAGGCAGTATTGAGACCCCCACAACGGCAGCTGGCGGAGGGTCACAAGATTCCAGGTAGGCAAGAGAGGCAGGTGGCTGGTCCCCGGGGCAGGCTGCTCTCAGATCTCAGGAGACCCTCCTCCAAATAAGGGTAAGGAGGGACAAACACAGAATCAGGATTTAGAGGAAACTTCCGGAGGCCTTTCTGACAGCAGGAAGAGAAAAGGAGGAACCCTGGCTTTCTCAAACATCTGAGGAGCAGGTGAAAACCCATCAACAGCTAGTTTGGGAATCAGCTACTCTATTCATCCGTCACGATTGTGGAGGATAGTAGATGACATTGGTTTGGTCCACAGACAAGGGACAGGTTAGGGAAACCTAAGTGCACATAATTGGCTACCAGGCAGAAAGGTGAGGTGCATTCCAAGAACACGTAGTGTGGGGACATTTCGGTGAGCAGGCAGGGGGATGGGGGAATCACATCGTAGGCACTTGAGGCTTTGGTGGGGAGGGCGGTGGACAAGCACCAGCCATGCCACTTGAGCGAAAGCCACCTGGGCGAATTGTGACACTCTACCGCGGGCGCACCCGCATTTGGCCACAGGGAGACACGCGCTTTGCCTTGGGAAGCGGCTGTAAGCTCAAGACAGCTGGCTCCGAGCCAAGGAGATTTGCAGCATGAACAGGAGAAATCCCACTCGGTCAGGTCACCCCGGAGGCAGGGCTGTTGAGAGGCTGGGGGCTGGGTGAGCACATGGGTCAGTGGCGCTCCATCGTGGGCGCTGGAGACCCAGCGAGGAGATGCTGCCAAGCTCCTGACCTTGGGATGGATCTCTGCGGATCAGCTTATCCAGCTGCAAAATGCCGCGAACACCCCTGCCCTGGTTATTTTTACACTGGCACTGCAGAGCTGCTCCAGCTGAGGAATGTGCCCATTTGGGCTGCTTCCTCTAGTCCTTGTTAGATGAGTTGGGGGAAGAAAAGATCCTCCAAATGCCATGGCAGTGATCACACAGCCTATTTCCTGGGGTAGCAGCTCCCTTCTCTTTCCCTCCCCAGGGCACTATAAGGCTGCAGAATGCATGTGTGTCTGGGGACCACCCATATTCCACTATGCAAATAGCAAGAGGCAGTATTGAGACCCCCACAACGGCAGCTGGCGGAGGGTCACAAGATTCCAGGTAGGCAAGAGAGGCAGGTGGCTGGTCCCCGGGGCAGGCTGCTCTCAGATCTCAGGAGACCCTCCTCCAAATAAGGGTAAGGAGGGACAAACACAGAATCAGGATTTAGAGGAAACTTCCGGAGGCCTTTCTGACAGCAGGAAGAGAAAAGGAGGAACCCTGGCTTTCTCAAACATCTGAGGAGCAGGTGAAAACCCATCAACAGCTAGTTTGGGAATCAGCTACTCTATTCATCCGTCACGATTGTGGAGGATAGTAGATGACATTGGTTTGGTCCACAGACAAGGGACAGGTTAGGGAAACCTAAGTGCTGGCTGGAAACGGATGTTACTTATTTCCAAGTCCAAGGTCAGTCTGCCTGTATGTGGGGCCCAATTCTCCAGGGATCTGGAGTTGGTCTCCTCAGTCGAGGGGTCTCAGAGAGACGGCTCGGCCTCTGTGTGGAACAACAGGTTGGACCCTTGAGGCAGGGGGTCCCTCTGGTTCACGGGACAAGGAGGCCCACAGCCACAACGTCCACTTTACTTACACACCAGTGAGGAAGCTGTCATGGCGCGGAGTTCAGGGCCAGGGGTGCCTGAGGCCACACCCACAGAGGGCAGGACCACAGGGAGAGGGTGTGGCCGCTCAAGACACGCCTATTTCGGTTGCCCGGAAGTGAGGAAACCTGACAGAGGGTTCACAGACAAGACATTCTTCAAAGGCTTCCGACCAGCCTCCAAGAATAATACACAATTGCCCCTGTGGGCCTGGCAAACAGTAGGCTCTCCATAAAGGCTCTTTGAATGTCAGTGCCTGAAGAACCTGAAGGGAGACCTAGCCAGCATTTTCCCAGCTGAGTCACCTGGCGAGAGATCTGAATCACCTCCTGGAGACTGACAATGTGTACCTCTACATTCATAGGACTGAGTTCTGACTTCAAGAAGTCTGTTTTCCGAGCGTTTCCGGAGCACATTTGCCTGCGGGACAGTTTCTCATGAATTGCTTGCTAAGTCACCTATCAACCAAGAAATAGTGTTGGGAATGTGTAGAGAGCGCCACCTCCTCTTCCAACAGCAGGCGACATGGGGCCCAGAGAAAGCAGGCAACTTGCCAGCAGTCACACAGCACACTAGTGGTAGCGTGTAGACTGACATTTAAATTTCCCAGCTTTCAGCTCCACGTTCTTTGAGTTGTGCCACGAAGCATTTGTACCCTCCTGATTCTTGAGCCAGGCAGGGTATACGAGGCCTTCTGTATGACCTAGAAAGCAAGGGCCAGGTTAACAAAGAATCCAGATGAATCCAAATCAGTCCTGATTACAGGGGCCATGGTTCATCTGCACGAGAACCTCTGTACTAATATACTAATTACCTAAGGCTCTCCTCTCTTCCTTAGAACTAATCCCGTAGGTCCTTTGCTTGGCAATCCTGGGGGCAGATTTCTGAGCCTTGTGTCTTCTCCATACCACTGGAGTTCTTTAAACACTGTCTATTATCCAGAGGTCCCCCCAGAGCCCTTGGGCTGTCTGAAATCGAGACGGATTTATTTCTCTGCACCTTTGGTGCCAGGTAAGGGAACCGGGGAGCGCAGAGGTCAGCACTTACTTGTCTAGGGCTCCAGCCACAGCCACTGGGGCAGGGTCTGAGGCGATCCCCTGGGCGTCTCATTTCCTTCTTCCAGGGGTCTTGCAGCACTGGTTTTATACCAGGCAAGTACTGGACCACCTGAGCCCTGGTCATTGTCCACACTGAGCTTGGAGACTCAGAAGCAGGCTAGCATAGGAAGCTGACAGCCCAGTCCAAACCTGGTCATGTTAGAGGGGGAAAGAGGCCCAGAAAGCACATGGGACTTGTTTAAGGTCATAGAGACAAGGTCACACAGATCAGCAAGTTCATGGTCACTAAGAGGGGAGCATCTCAGAGGTGGAAAATCTTGGGACCATCAGAGCAGGAAGAGTCCCCAGTTCCCTGGGCACGAGAAGAGAGTGCCAAACTAGTGCCTGGCATTTTGGCTCCATTCATGGGGGTCCAAGTAGGGGATGGCACACCCCTTCTTCCTTCCCCTGAAGCTGGGGCTGCTGGCTGCGTAGATGGCGAGCCCCAGAGCTAAAGCCTGGAGCCCTCTTCCTGTGGGTGACTGCCTGGCTGGGTTCTTCCCCAGGGGGCAGGTCTGAAGCAGAACAGGCTGCCGAGCTGCAGGTGGGACTTGATAAGACATCTCCAAGCCCCTTCCCCTCTGGGGCTCTGCAGTGGGGGTGGGGGCACATGGGGCAGGGTCCCACATCCTGATGGGGCTGCCTTTTCTCCGTGTGCCATGGGTGTTCTGCTGAAGCCCGCCCCTTTCTCTCTCACCCCTTGAAGACCAGGCATTCTTGGGGCCTCTTGGGGTTTCATGAAGGTGTCTGATCCATGCAGTCCTTCAGATCTCCCTGAAGAGGGACATCTATGAGGGGGAGGAGGGCTTCTTGCCAGAGTCCCAGGGCCAGAAGGTACCGCTTAATGAGGAGAGATGAAGGCTTTGGAGAGGGGGTTGGGCAAGGGTGTGGATTCAGCCTTGGGTCCCAGGCTTGTGGGCTTCCTTGGTAAGGTCCAGATCCACCTGCTAGAGAGTCTGCAGGGCAGATGTGACTGGGTGCCCACCATGAGGGAATCCGAGGGGACACACTGTCCCCACATGGTGGCACTGAGAGAGGGAGGTGCCCGGGGGCTCTCAGCTTGGAAGCTTCAAGAGCCTTTTGTTTCATTGACTAAATCATGGCTCCCAACTGAAGCCACAATCCCCAAACGCACTGCAGTCAAGCACAGGCCTCTGTGGCCAGCAAGGCCCCTCTCACCATGTGCTGCGGCAAGAGAGGGCCCCCAGCCTCCCAGAGTGCAGCTGACAGCACGGGCCTCTCCAGCCCCTCACACACGTGGATAGAGCTTGCATTCCATCATTCCTGGAAGTGTCTCATTCCTTAAGCTGTCCTCTGGTTTCTCCACTGACTTCTGTGACCACGGCTCTTCTCTGGGGACTGGTTTTGACTTAAAGCTCTACGTTGGCTTGCAGGATGCCTCGCCTTGTTCTCTTTCTAGATAGGAAGTCACAAACAATCTGCAAACCGACACTAAAATATAGGAAGGGCTTCCAAGCCCCAGTCAAAATTCCCCAAGTGACTCTCGTAAAGGGCTGGGGAGGAGGGTCCTCCAGGTAGTTTGTCAGTGGGATTTAGGGTCCTGGACTGCCACCATGGATGCAAGGGCTTCTGCCAGCGGAACTGGTAGAGGTGGTCTCCCTCTGCCTAGATGCAAGCTTGCAGGTCTGGTTACTTTCAGGCTTTGGGTCTGCTCCTCCACCCTTTATCAGAAGAGGCGGGGGGTTTGCCCATGCGGTCCCCCTCTAGAGAGAACTCAGGTTTAAACCGTATATACTCCCCCCAACCCCTCAGGGGCAGTCAATTCCACAGTTTCCTAGAAAGGAATCTTTGAACAATCTAGAGATCTAATCCAACTCCCTCGCCCATGCCTTTTACAGATGGGGAAACGGAGGCCCAGAAGGGTGGCGGGGGCTGGCCCAAAGTCACACGATTAGGTGGTAGCAAAGTTGGCATTGAATTCAGGCCTCCTGACTGCCAGTCTGGGCTCTTTCTAGCAATCAGTATATTGGCTACAGTTTCGTGTGCCCCCTACCAGGCCCACGTGGTCCCCTCCCTCTCCTGCGCGACCCTGGTCCCCTCGGCCACTACACATAATTGGGGTTATAGCAGAGCATATTGAACTCCAGGTTCTCATCCCAGTGCCGCAGGAGCACGAAGAGCTGGCGGGCGGCAGCCTTGAGCGTGCCCTGGGTGCAGCCCTCGGGCACCTCTTGTTGCTCCAGCCACGAGCTGGCCTTGGCGGCCACGAGCTCCCACTCGACGAAGTAGGAGGCGGAACTGTGTTCCAGCCACGCCAGCGCCACCACCGTGGCCCACAGCTTCCCCGTGTGCTCGACCACGGCCTGGGGTTCCCGGCCCGGCTTGTCCTTGGCCAGAGACTCTGGGGAGACGTTGTCACAGGAGGGGTGCTGAGGGGAGGGGCTGGCGCACGTCTGGGGACTCGAGGGCTGGCGGCCGGGGAAGGACACTCGGTGGCAGGTGAAGGGCGAGGTCCACTTGAGCTTCTCCATGGGGATGCTGATGGCCTTGCAGAAGGCTTGGTTGAGCAGGAAGGCTCCGGAGGCCAGCTGCAGAGACACCTGTGTTTTGGGGGGAAACCCCTCAGTGGGCCTCAGAATCCTCAGCCCATGGAGACCCAGGCCATGCCAAAGTCTGGGTGCACAGAGCCCACCCACTCATCTCTCCTGGCCAGCTAGCCCCGGCGACCCCGGGGAGATCTAGGGATCCCCAGACCAGTAGAGCATCTCCACGCTTTGTCCCACCAGCACTTCAGGCTGGTGGCTGTCCAAGCCCAGCTCAACATCTTCACTTCACTTTTTCCTGGGCAGGTGGGCCCACTTCAGCCCCTGGGACCATCCTTGCCACCCTTTCCATCCCTCTACTTCAACTGATTTCTAAGTCCCCATGGGTCTGTTTCTAACGAGCTCTCAGTCCACCATCTGCCATTTCATGTTGTTCCAGCCACTTCTTCCCTTCCCTGTCCCTCCACCCTCACGCCATCCTTCCCACATCCTGAGGGGCCTTCGTAAGTCATAGGACATGGGACTCTTTGGAGGCCATCAATTCAGTAGTTTCAGTTTTCCCCTAGGATAAATCCAAGCTACGACTCCCAAAGTTCTAGTTTGTGCTTGACTCTTTCCCCTCGCCACCTTTCTCCAGCCCCCCAGCTCCCCCTCTCCTCTGTAAACTGTCAGCCACAACTCCTCGCCCTCCAGGTCTTAGCTCAACCACTACATTCGTTCAGAAGCCATACCTCATTCCTCCCCATTCTCAGGCCTGGAGTAGGGGTCTCCCCTTCCCTCAGTCTCCCCTACCAAACCCGACATCTCCCATCAGGGCACCCAAGGATCAGAATTGCTTGGTTCCTGGGGTTCCCGGCCCGGCTTGTCCTTGGCCAGAGACTCTGGGGAGACGTTGTCACAGGAGGGGTGCTGAGGGGAGGGGCTGGCGCACGTCTGGGGACTCGAGGGCTGGCGGCCGGGGAAGGACACTCGGTGGCAGGTGAAGGGCGAGGTCCACTTGAGCTTCTCCATGGGGATGCTGATGGCCTTGCAGAAGGCTTGGTTGAGCAGGAAGGCTCCGGAGGCCAGCTGCAGAGACACCTGTGTTTTGGGGGGAAACCCCTCAGTGGGCCTCAGAATCCTCAGCCCATGGAGACCCAGGCCATGCCAAAGTCTGGGTGCACAGAGCCCACCCACTCATCTCTCCTGGCCAGCTAGCCCCGGCGCCCCCGGGGAGATCTAGGGATCCCCAGACCAGTAGAGCATCTCCACGCTTTGTCCCACCAGCACTTCAGGCTGGTGGCTGTCCAAGCCCAGCTCAACATCTTCACTTCACTTTTTCCTGGGCAGGTGGGCCCACTTCAGCCCCTGGGACCATCCTTGCCACCCTTTCCATCCCTCTACTTCAACTGATTTCTAAGTCCCCATGGGTCTGTTTCTAACGAGCTCTCAGTCCACCATCTGCCATTTCATGTTGTTCCAGCCACTTCTTCCCTTCCCTGTCCCTCCACCCTCACGCCATCCTTCCCACATCCTGAGGGGCCTTCGTAAGTCATAGGACATGGGACTCTTTGGAGGCCATCAATTCAGTAGTTTCAGTTTTCCCCTAGGATAAATCCAAGCTACGACTCCCAAAGTTCTAGTTTGTGCTTGACTCTTTCCCCTCGCCACCTTTCTCCAGCCCCCCAGCTCCCCCTCTCCTCTGTAAACTGTCAGCCACAACTCCTCGCCCTCCAGGTCTTAGCTCAACCACTACATTCGTTCAGAAGCCATACCTCATTCCTCCCCATTCTCAGGCCTGGAGTAGGGGTCTCCCCTTCCCTCAGTCTCCCCTACCAAACCCGACATCTCCCATCAGGGCACCCAAGGATCAGAATTGCTTGGTTCCTTGGCAGTATCCCCACTAGACATGGCTTTCCTGGTGGCTCAGAGGTAAAGAACCTGCTTGCAATGCAGGAGACATGGGTTCGATCCCTGGGTTGGGAAGATTCCTTGGAGAAGGGAATGGCAATCTGCTCCAGTATTCTTGCTTGGAGAATCCCATGGACAGAGGAGCCTGGCGGGCTACCGTCCATGGGGTCGCAAAGAACTGGACACGACTGAGTGACTAATTCACTTTCCACGAGACCCTTCAGCCCCAGGAGCTCAGAGACTATGATCGCCTAGTTCAAGGCTGTCGCCCAGGGTCTAGCACTGTGCCTGCTTCAACAGATCCTTGTGACTACACACCTCCTGCCCTGTTGTTGGGGATCTTCGGAGACTCCAAGTGGTCCTGAGCACTCGGGTGTGCAGAGGCTGCAGCAGGGCAGGGAAAGTCAAACCGTGTTCCTCTTCCCAGCACCTTCTGATCTCCAACTTTGCTGAGTAAGACCGGGCTCCCTTGCTCCTCAATTCAGAGACACTCACTCCTGATCTGAGCTTCTCACCCTGCCCGCCTGCTGGGCATCTGTAGGACCACTGGCTAAACATGGTGTACACCCCTGGGGTGTGCTTTTTACTCGCTGGTGACTCATTTCAAGGCTTATTTTTACATATTGAAAAACAAACACACATAGGTAGGTGGCAGAGTAGGATACAAGATTCTCGGGAAGTTCCGAAGCCAAGATGGCAGATTGCAAAGAATTTTCCTGGTGCTGGCACTGGTTTTTAGCAACACTCCTAGACCCTGGGGTGCGGTGATGTGGGCGGAGGTGAACTCAGGCAAACTCGCTCTGCTCCACTGCTGGGTGGGGGCGGTGAGCGGGGGAAGGTCTTGGTCTTCTTCACCGTGTGGACGGGAGGGGTGGGCAGCCTTCTGCGGAGTGTGGGGCCGAGACCTGGGGTCTGGGGCACTCACCAGTGGGATGTAGTCACAGCTCTGGTTCCCCGGGGCTGACTCTGGAGCCTTGGTCAGCGGTTTTCCCAGGAAGCCCTTGGCTGCTCGCGTCAACAGCCTGGACTTGTTGAGATGCAGCCTGTGTGGGTGGAACCGAGGAAGAGTGACCATCCACCGCCACCCGGGGGTGTCCCTGGTCACCCTTGCTCCCCAGCCTCCTCAACAGCCTCTGAAATTTTGGCAGCCCACTCCAGTATCCTTGCCTGGAGAATCCCATGGACAGGGGAGCCTGGTGGCTACAGTTTCAACAGTCAGACCCCTCTTGAACCCCGCTTCCGCTCCAGGATCCTCCTTTGATAGCGTGTTCATGGTCAGTCCAGGGGTCATATGTCATCCCTCCCAGGGGCACTGGCATTTGCAAAGAGACTGTGGACGTGTAGGAAGTGAACTTGGGCTGGGACAGTGCTGTCTCTGGGCAGAGGTCCTTCTAGGCACCCTTCAGCTTGTTCACTTTTGTGTAAACGTCAGACTGGGCTTGCCTTCGGCCTCCCAAACCAGGGACAGTCCCCGAAAGGGGATGAAGGTAGAGTGAACCCCCCGGGGTAATGCCATGTACCTGGATCCAAAGAGAGTGTCTGAGGCCTTCAAGGAAGAAAGGGTGCTCGTGGCCGAACCACGCAGGGGACCTGGAGAGCCGCAGAGCAACAGTTAGGACCTGACAGATGACCCTGTCTCACTTCTCACTGCCCAGGTGGGGAAACAGAGTCCCAGAGAGGGGCGGGGCGTGCCTTGATCCCTAGGAATCCAAGCTCATGAGGAGGCTGTGGGGCTGCCTCTGACCCAGTGGGTATGGGGAGGGGTGGCATATGTGGGTTCATGGGTCAAGCAGCAGGCCTCCAAGTTCACTTGGCTGGTGGTCCCTGCATCTTCTGGAAGGTTACCCATGAAGACAGCTGCATGTCAACCTCCCTCAGCCCCAAGTAGGGGCACTGAGTGTCCTTAGTGGGCACATTGCTGGAAGAGTCTCGGCAGTGCGAGGTGGGAGATTGGTCCTTCAGCTGGGAATTGGGAGGCCTGATGCCCGGCCTAGCTCTGTCAGCAACTTGTTATGTGACCTTGAGCAAGTCACTTCACCTCTCTGAGTCTGTTTCTTTGCTTTAAAGCTTTAAGATGCCTATGGAGCTGTTTCGAGAAATAGAAGAACCCCAGAGAACTTTGTTGGGTTAAGACACTCTCTCCGCGGAAGATCCATTGCTATGTTAATTAAAGGGAGAGCTGGGGCTTCCCCTGGTGGTCCAGTGGGTAAGTGGTCCAGTGCCTTGCAGTGCAAGGGGCGCCAGTTCGATCCCTGGCCTGGGAAGATCCCATGTGCCATGGAGTGGCTGGACTGATGTGTCCAATTACCGAGCTGGAGCACTGAAGCTCTGGAGCGCATACGCCCAGAGCCGGCGCTCTGCGACGACAGAGGCCACCGCGATGGGAGACCCACAGGAACCAAAGAACAAAGACGGATGAAAACAGAGAAATGAAAGTCCAATAGAAGTGGCCCGCCCGTCCCCTCCCCGCCCCCCAAAAAAAGATAAATAAAAAAAAAAAAAAAAAAAAAAAGGGAGAGCTGGCAGGGACTTCCCTGGTTGTCCAGTGGCTAAGACTGCACTCCCAGTGCAGGGGACCCCCAGTTCTATCCCTGGGCAGGAAACTAGATCCCACGTGCCATAATAATCAAAGAGCCCATGTGCTGCAACTAAGACCGGCACAGCGAAACAAATAGATCGTAAACAAAGGGAGAGCTCACCTTCAGAAGGAGCGTACTTCTCGTGGGCCAGCATCATGTTCTTGCTGAAAGGTGCTGTGGGGCTTTCCTCCAAGTCTACGACAGAGGAAGCCAGTGAGGCTGGAGCCCCCGGCCTCGCCTTTCTCACCTCCAGCCCTGCGAAGAGGATGCTGGGCCAACTTCACGGAACCTGGCGATGGACTAGGAGAGCAAGGTCCAGGCTCCCATCCCCTCTCCCAGAGAGACCACCCCTGCTGCACCACGAGAGTTGGACATGCCTGGGTTCAAATCCCAAGCCTCCCAATGAGCAGCTGTGTGACCCCAGAGAAAGTTACCTCTGATAAGTTTCAGTGGCAAATCGGGGCTAATAGTATTGCTCTGTGTTGTTGTAAGGGTTAAATGAGACCTAGTGCACAGTGCTTAGTGTTTGACCTGTGGTATGTTCTCAGTAAAGCCTCGAGCTCGGGCTGAGCAGGGAAGTGGGAGCGGGTCAGAGGCCTGAGACTGGTGTTTAGAGGCGGGGGAGAGGTGGGTTCATGCCAGCTTCCCAGGAGGCACCGGAATATGGCACCGACTTGTCAGAGGGTTCTGGGCCTCAGTTTCCCCATCTATAAAATGGGGATAATAACTGCACATACGGTTTGTTCAAAATTATTCTTATGAGTATTATTTCAGTGGTTGGAGAGTGATGGGCAATGTACTATACAGGAATGATCCCAATTAAGGGCAAAGCTTCAAGCACAGAAATGTTCTACAAAGCTTCTGTCTCTCCTCTGAGACTGTTAGCATTTGTGAGGACAAGAAGCTCTATTTACCACTGGGTGCTCATTGGGGGCTGGAGTCAAGGCTCGGCACAAAAGTGAACCAGTGACAGAATGACTGAGGCAAGGAGTAGACAAAGAACACGGTGGTTAATGAACCTCATGGATTCTGGAACTGGGCAGGGCTTGCTCACATCTTGGCTCTAAGACTGCCCAGTAATCTATCCCTGGGCAGGAAACTAGATCCCACGTGCCATAATAATCAAAGAGCCCATGTGCTGCAACTAAGACCGGCACAGCGAAACAAATAGATCGTAAACAAAGGGAGAGCTCACCTTCAGAAGGAGCGTACTTCTCGTGGGCCAGCATCATGTTCTTGCTGAAAGGTGCTGTGGGGCTTTCCTCCAAGTCTACGACAGAGGAAGCCAGTGAGGCTGGAGCCCCCGGCCTCGCCTTTCTCACCTCCAGCCCTGCGAAGAGGATGCTGGGCCAACTTCACGGAACCTGGCGATGGACTAGGAGAGCAAGGTCCAGGCTCCCATCCCCTCTCCCAGAGAGACCACCCCTGCTGCACCACGAGAGTTGGACATGCCTGGGTTCAAATCCCAAGCCTCCCAATGAGCAGCTGTGTGACCCCAGAGAAAGTTACCTCTGATAAGTTTCAGTGGCAAATCGGGCTAATAGTATTGCTCTGTGTTGTTGTAAGGGTTAAATGAGACCTAGTGCACAGTGCTTAGTGTTTGACCTGTGGTATGTTCTCAGTAAAGCCTCGAGCTCGGGCTGAGCAGGGAAGTGGGAGCGGGTCAGAGGCCTGAGACTGGTGTTTAGAGGCGGGGGAGAGGTGGGTTCATGCCAGCTTCCCAGGAGGCACCGGAATATGGCACCGACTTGTCAGAGGGTTCTGGGCCTCAGTTTCCCCATCTATAAAATGGGGATAATAACTGCACATACGGTTTGTTCAAAATTATTCTTATGAGTATTATTTCAGTGGTTGGAGAGTGATGGGCAATGTACTATACAGGAATGATCCCAATTAAGGGCAAAGCTTCAAGCACAGAAATGTTCTACAAAGCTTCTGTCTCTCCTCTGAGACTGTTAGCATTTGTGAGGACAAGAAGCTCTATTTACCACTGGGTGCTCATTGGGGGCTGGAGTCAAGGCTCGGCACAAAAGTGAACCAGTGACAGAATGACTGAGGCAAGGAGTAGACAAAGAACACGGTGGTTAATGAACCTCATGGATTCTGGAACTGGGCAGGGCTTGCTCACATCTTGGCTCTACTGGGCATCTGCTGTGTGCCCTTGTGTAAGTTACTGAACCACTCTGAGCCTCGGTTTCCTCATCTCTTAATGTGGAAAATGAAACTCTCTCAGATGGGTGTGAAGAGTCATAGATAGTTGAAGAAATGCCTAGCACCTAGAAAACCCTCAATGAGTGTAGACATTGCCCTCCCTGGCGAGGGAAAGGGCATGGGATAGATTGAGAGTTTAGAAATCATACACAGTGGGTATGACTTAAAAGACAATTAGAAAAGAAGGGATGTGTGATTCTGATGGAAGCCATGGGCCACCAAGAGCTGAGCAAAGGAAGGAAAGGGTAGACCAGAAGTTTCTTCTAGACTGGGAGCCCAGCTTGGCTCAGGGGTAGAGAAGGCTCTCCTTGGTTTGGGAGGCTCTGAGGGACCAAGGAGTTGGCAAAACTCCTTAATTCAGAAGAGATCCTCCTTGGATTTTCACCCCCTCTCATGTATTACTTTTTGAACCCATAAATGTCTGTGAGCACTTTCTAATCCCTCAGGTGAAACAGTATGATGTCTGGGTGTTGGGGCTAGTGGCCAGGTGGGACCTCTGATGGCCTTCCCATGCACGGGAGAAGGCAGGGGATGCTCCTGGTACATGGGAGGGCATGCAGGGAGGGGTTAGGACAGGTGCAGCAGTTAGGCTGTCTCTAAAGGGACAAAAAGACATGCAGGACACAGAGAGTGAAAGCTATCCTGTGACTTCATGCAAGATCACCAAATGATCAGGTCATGGACTTTCAGGGACCCAAGCTTCAGGCACAATGACATTTGGTGAAGGTAGAAAGGAAGATTTGGGGGAATCTTAGGGTGAGTAGATTGGGGGATCCAAACAGTCGGAACTACCTCTTCGCTTTTCCCCTTGATGATTAGGTTTTTTGGCGTTCAGTGCCCGGGAGGACTCAGAAGCCAGAGGCAGGGAGCAGCCCCTGGGGTTGGTGGATCGTGAGAGGGGCAAGGTGGGGGTGGTGTGGCACGTGGGCAGGGAGGCCAGGCTGCCCTCTGCTTCCCTGCGGCTCTCCCAGTATAGCTGTGTCAATGGCATTATACTTGGCCCGTGCTGAACCCCTCTGGCCATCTCAGGGCTCGAGAATCCAGGACGCCTGGCCTCGCTCTGGCCTCCACAAGGCCCAGATTGAAGACTCAAGAGAGAGTCCTTCATGGCTTCAGACATGAGGGCGTGGTGACTTGGGGGCCCAGACTTCAGAACACCCCCGAAGTGGCTCTTACTTAGGTTCTGATATTTGCCGTCTCTTGTGGCCGAGTCTTCTCCAAGCACAGTCTGGGACCGCCTGAAACCAGCAGCACTGCCCTTCCACGGTTGGGTCAGGACCCGAGAGCTGACCATCCGCAGTGCCGCACCTTCACAAGGACAAGAAGGTGATCAGATGGATACAATTGTGTCCGTCTTTTGCCTTGCCCCCAAGGCTGGCGGGAGTGATTCTAGCTTCAGCCTGTCAATTAATTAGAAGCAGGAAGGCCTTGTAGAAGGCCTTGTAGAAGATAAGACCACGAGCTTTGGAGCCAGAATGACCTGGGTTTGAACCCTAGCCCCATCTCTTACTAGCTGGAAGGGGTGCCTCAGTTTCTTTACTTGTGAAATGGGAATAGTACTCACCTTGCCAGGTAAGTACTATTCCTGAGATAATGTTCAGAAAGCAGTAGTGTTTTCTAGTTAGAAAAGATTGGTTTTCTCAGAAACACCTCTTTTCCCTTCTCTCCCAATCTGCTGTCTCAAAATCTGAGGTCCCGGTTTCCCCTCCCCAAGATCATCACCAGAGCATCCCAGAGCATCACCATCAGGGAATGGAGATGAAGCAACAGCACCCAACAGTGTGTTTGGGGCAACTCCATTCTTGGAGAACACTAGTTTGTCAGTTGTTATTTAAAAAATGAAGAGTTCTATTGGAAAATAAATTTTGAAGAAGCTTCACACTGTAATCCATTCTCTGTGCCTCTTTTTTTTTTTTTTTGCAGAGCACTGGCTCTGTTTTTCTTTTTCTTTTTCTTTTTTGGGGGGCAGGTTGGGGAGCGAGAGGGGCGGGTGAGCCACTTCTATTGGTCTTTCATTTATCTATTTTCTTCTATCTTTTTGTTCTTTGGCCCATGTGGGCCTCCCATCGCAGTGGCCTCTGTTGTTGCAGAGTGCTGGCTCTGAGCGCATGCACTCCAGAGCTCCGGCTCGGTAATTGGACACATCGGTCCAGCCGCTCCACGGCACGTGGGATCTTCCCAGGCCAGGGATCGAACCGGTGCCCCTTGCACTGCAAGGCGGTGTCCTTACCCACTGGACCACCAGGGAAGCCCCTCTCTGCGCCTCTTGATGTCGACGAGCACCCTAAAGCCTCTGATAAATCCTGCAGTAAAGAGCTTTATTTAACCCTGTGGTTTGGAAATGTTTTTTCCCAATCTAGTACCTCTTATTTTTGTGCTGAATGGCCATTAACAGGACATGAAATAGAGTTCCAGTTTTCTCGAACACTTTGGGAAGTGCTGATCCAGATCATGGGGGTAAGTGAGACTTGGGTGAAGATATGGGCCTCGTCCCTAAAACCCCCACACTGTTTTTTTTAACTATAGAGGCTGAAAAATGGTCAGAGATGAGTGGGAGGGGGTAACATCATTCAAGGGGACAGTGCCGAGTGGGTGAGAAGGCCCAGTGGCGTGACAACCTGGGCTGCTGGTCAGATCTGAAATCAGAAGAACGGAGGCAGGGAGGGAGGGAGGCAGCATGTCACTGAATATTTTGGTGCCACAGATTTTAAAAAAGCAGAGCAGAGGGTCAAGAAAAACTAGAAAAAGTGTATTTTGTTTCCAAATACAATTCTTTCAAGTGGTCTGCTTTGAAAAGGAAAAAGAAAAAGCTGCTGCAAAGGACAGAAAATGTAACTCAGGGAAGTCAGGTTCATAAACATATGAAAGGTTTTCAGCAAAGAAGCTAAACAAATTCACCCAAATACATGACCATACCCTCTCAGATTGGTAGGTTTAGAGAGATCAACGATTTTCAGTGTTGGTGAGAATGGATTATCCCCCTCAGGACAACCTCTGAAGGCAGGGCTAGTTTGATAACTTGCGATAATTTAAGATGGGTCAGGGCTTCCCTGGCAGTTCAGTGGTTAAGAATCGGTATTTCCACTGCATGGCACATGGGTTTGATCCTTGGTCAAGGAACTAAGATCTCACCGGCCAGTGGCGTATGGCCAAAAAAAATTCTTTAAGGGTCAATCCTTGGATATGAAATCTTAGTTTGGAATGCCAATTAACCCTGAGAAGATCACCAGACTGATGTACAAAGATGTTCTTTGCATAATTTGCAATAATCCAAAGGGGAATGACTCCACGATTCCCAGGCCAGGATCGAACCGGTGCCTTGCACTGCAAGGCGGTGTCCTTACCCACTGGACCACCAGGAAGCCCTCTCTGCGCCTCTTGATGTCGAGAGCACCCTAAAGCCTCTGATAAATCCTGCAGTAAAGAGCTTTATTTAACCCTGTGGTTTGGAAATGTTTTTTCCCAATCTAGTACCTCTTATTTTTGTGCTGAATGGCCATTAACAGGACATGAAATAGAGTTCCAGTTTTCTCGAACACTTTGGGAAGTGCTGATCCAGATCATGGGGGTAAGTGAGACTTGGGTGAAGATATGGGCCTCGTCCCTAAAACCCCCACACTGTTTTTTTTAACTATAGAGGCTGAAAAATGGTCAGAGATGAGTGGGAGGGGGTAACATCATTCAAGGGGACAGTGCCGAGTGGGTGAGAAGGCCCAGTGGCGTGACAACCTGGGCTGCTGGTCAGATCTGAAATCAGAAGAACGGAGGCAGGGGGGGAGGGAGGCAGCATGTCACTGAATATTTTGGTGCCACAGATTTTAAAAAAGCAGAGCAGAGGGTCAAGAAAAACTAGAAAAAGTGTATTTTGTTTCCAAATACAATTCTTTCAAGTGGTCTGCTTTGAAAAGGAAAAAGAAAAAGCTGCTGCAAAGGACAGAAAATGTAACTCAGGGAAGTCAGGTTCATAAACATATGAAAGGTTTTCAGCAAAGAAGCTAAACAAATTCACCCAAATACATGACCATACCCTCTCAGATTGGTAGGTTTAGAGAGATCAACGATTTTCAGTGTTGGTGAGAATGGATTATCCCCCTCAGGACAACCTCTGAAGGCAGGGCTAGTTTGATAACTTGCGATAATTTAAGATGGGTCAGGGCTTCCCTGGCAGTTCAGTGGTTAAGAATCGGTATTTCCACTGCATGGCACATGGGTTTGATCCTTGGTCAAGGAACTAAGATCTCACCGGCCAGTGGCGTATGGCCAAAAAAAATTCTTTAAGGGTCAATCCTTGGATATGAAATCTTAGTTTGGAATGCCAATTAACCCTGAGAAGATCACCAGACTGATGTACAAAGATGTTCTTTGCATAATTTGCAATAATCCAAAGGGGGAATGAGCAGAAGGTCTAATAGGGCTGGTTAAACAGGTTCAGATAAACCTTCAGAGGCAGTGGAGAGGAGCAGCAAAAGCACAGACTCTGAAACCAGAGTTTAAATTGGGATTTAAAGCCTGACTCTGCCCTTCAGTGCTGTGTGACCATGGACAAGTTACTTAACCCCTCTGCCTCTGCTTCCACATCCGTAAAATGGCGGTAATAGTATCTTCTTTGCAGAGCTGTTTTGAGGATTAAATGATTTAATATATATGTAAAGGGTTTGGAACACTAACTGACTGTTATGATGATGGTTGCTCCCTGCAGTGGTGTGTGCACGTGTGTGTGTGCACGTGTGTGTGCACGTGCACAGTCATGTCTGACTCTTTGCGACCCCATGGACTGTAACCCATTGGGCTCCTCCATCCAGGGAATTTTCCAGGCGAGAATACTGGAGTGGGTTGCCATTTCCTACTCCAGGGGACCTTTCTGAATCAGGTACTGAACCCGTATCTCCTGTGTCTCTTGCATGGGCAGGCAGAGTCTTTACCACTGTGTCTGCTGCTATTAAAATGAAAAGATGGAGATATATTTCCACACCCAGAGTTTGTAAGGTATAGCTCATATTGGTATGGCTCAATTCACACAAAAGGATCTGTCTTCTGATTTCGCTACATGGATGCTCCTTGAAGTCTGGAAAGTCTTCATTGGGGTGTCACTTTTTTGTCTTCCATTTTTTTTGAAGTATAGTTGATTTACTTGGTTGCAATGGATTGTAGGTTTAGAGATCAACGATTTTCAGTGTTGGTGAGAATGGATTATCCCCCTCAGGACAACCTCTGAAGGCAGGGCTAGTTTGATAACTTGCGATAATTTAAGATGGGTCAGGGCTTCCCTGGCAGTTCAGTGGTTAAGAATCGGTATTTCCACTGCATGGCACATGGGTTTGATCCTTGGTCAAGGAACTAAGATCTCACCGGCCAGTGGCGTATGGCCAAAAAAAATTCTTTAAGGGTCAATCCTTGGATATGAAATCTTAGTTTGGAATGCCAATTAACCCTGAGAAGATCACCAGACTGATGTACAAAGATGTTCTTTGCATAATTTGCAATAATCCAAAGGGGGAATGAGCAGAAGGTCTAATAGGGCTGGTTAAACAGGTTCAGATAAACCTTCAGAGGCAGTGGAGAGGAGCAGCAGAGAGCACAGACTCTGAAACCAGAGTTTAAATTGGGATTTAAAGCCTGACTCTGCCCTTCAGTGCTGTGTGACCATGGACAAGTTACTTAACCCCTCTGCCTCTGCTTCCACATCCGTAAAATGGCGGTAATAGTATCTTCTTTGCAGAGCTGTTTTGAGGATTAAATGATTTAATATATATGTAAAGGGTTTGGAACACTAACTGACTGTTATGATGATGGTTGCTCCCTGCAGTGGTGTGTGCACGTGTGTGTGTGCACGTGTGTGTGCACGTGCACAGTCATGTCTGACTCTTTGCGACCCCATGGACTGTAACCCATTGGGCTCCTCCATCCAGGGAATTTTCCAGGCGAGAATACTGGAGTGGGTTGCCATTTCCTACTCCAGGGGACCTTTCTGAATCAGGTACTGAACCCGTATCTCCTGTGTCTCTTGCATGGGCAGGCAGAGTCTTTACCACTGTGTCTGCTGCTATTAAAATGAAAAGATGGAGATATATTTCCACACCCAGAGTTTGTAAGGTATAGCTCATATTGGTATGGCTCAATTCACACAAAAGGATCTGTCTTCTGATTTCGCTACATGCGGATGCTCCTTGAAGTCTGGAAGGATAACTAGTCTTCACTTGTGGATGTCACTTTTGTTTTATGTCTTTCCATATTTTATTTTTAATTGAAGTATAGTTGATTTACAATGCTGTGTTAGTTTCAGGTGTACTTAGGTCATTACCTAGGTAATGAGTGGGGTTCCCTACGCTATATTGTAGGTCCTTATTGTCCATCTGTTTTACAGACAGTAGTGTGTATCTGTTCATCCCTAACTCCTGATTTATCCCTCCCCAATGTCCTCCTTTGCTACTCATGTTTGTTTTCTGTGTCTGTAGGTCTATTTCTGTTTTGAAAATAAGTTCATACGTATCTTTTTTTAAGATTCTACGTATGTGATACTTGTCTTTCTCTTTCGGGCTTATTGAACTTAGTAGGGTAATCTTGAGATCCATCCATGTCTTTCTATGTTTGAGAATTTTCTACACTGACACACACCAAATGGAAAAAATACAATAAAGTCAAGTTCATTTAGGAGGAAGAAGGGAGCGGGATGGTTGTGCAACCCTCTGCAAAGCAGTGGCATGGGGGCTCTTGTGGTCCCCACCCCCTGGTGGTCAAACCATCTGCCTGGGGCTCTTGAGCTCCTAGGCCTTTCCCTGTATCTCTCCCCACCAGTCCAGGCTCCTCTGTTTCCCAGTCCCCCTCCTTCAGCCCACTTGGGGTGGCCGTGCACCTGCCTTACCAGAGTTGGGGTATCCCACCACAGTGGGCAGGTAACGGCTCTTGTTTATGTCCACGGGCACAAAGGCTGTGTACTTGCTGATGACATTGCAGGCCTTGCTGGTGTGCACAGCGTTCACTTGGTAGCGGCGGCCGGATCCTGCAGAGGGAGGAGATGGGGTCACTGTGTGGACTGGGAAAGTCCTCCCTGAAACAGGGAGCTGAAAGAGGGGCTAGATCAGTGGTTCCATCTTCAGAATTCAATCAGGACTTACAGTTAAGGAGTTACCAACTTTCCATTAAGGACATTAAAAAAACAACAACAACCCTCTAAAACCTCCACCATTATTTCATAACATAAGGATTTAAAAAAAAATCTTGGCCTCTTTTTTTTTTTTTTTGTGGGGGGGCACTTCTGTTGGTCTTTTCATCTATTCATTTTCACCCATCTTTGTTCCTTGACCCATGTGGGCCTCCCATTGCAGCGGCCTCTCTCGTCGCAGAGCACTGGCCCTGGACACATGCGCCCCAGAGCTCAGGCTCGGTAGTTGGACACATCGGTCCAGCCGCTCCACGGCACGTGGGATCCTCCCAGGCCAGGGATCAAACCCGTGCCTCTTGCACTGCAAGGCTGTGTCTTTACCCACTGGACCACCAGGGAAGCCTCTAAATTTTGGCCTCTTTTATTGACTTTGTATTTATTTATTTTCATCTATCTTTATTCTTTGGCCTGTGTGGGCCTCCCATTGCAGTGGCCTCTCTCCTTGAACAGCACCGGCTCTGGGCACATGTGCTCCAGAGTGCTGGCTCGTAATTGGACAGCTGCTTTGCAGCACGTGGGATCTTCCCGGGCTAGGGATCGAACTGGTGCCCCTTGCACTGCAAGGCGGACTCTTTACCCACTGAACCACCAGGGAAGTCCAAAATAAGGATATTTTAGGGTAAGAGAGGAAAGACATCTAATAAAGACGACAGTTACTTTCCTGAAATAACTTTAGTGTTATTAAAAAAAAACCTCTGTGTTTCAGTATGTTCTCTTTTCATTTTGCAGCTGTGTGATAGGAATCTTGCTGCAGGATTTCACAGGTCCCCTAGCTGCATGGGGACCACTGGTGTGGCCCATAGAAACAAACCAGAGAGGAACAGTGATGAGCAGAGGGTCATACAGAAAGTTAGGAATGGACCTGAGATCAGGACTCAGGATGGTCTGACCCCAAAGCCCAGGCTCTTCCTACTAAGCAATGAGCAGCCTCCTTGGCATGAAGAATGGATCAATATCCTATAAACTATAAGGAAAAGGGCTCATGGGAAGAAAAAGAACAACATATACAAAAGTATAAATAATATAAAACATAAATCATGTAGTAGTATTATATAAATAAGGCACAAATTATAACAAATAATGGAAATATTCTATATGTATATCTATATGTATTTGTTTTCCCAGTGTGCTCCATCCAGAACCCAGGAACACCCTCGTGAAAGTTTGCTCCAATTCCTGAACTAAATTAGCCTCCCCACCATCCTTGTTATACAATTTCTTGGATCCCTGTGCTTCTTTTTTTTTTTTTTAAACATTTATTTTATTCATTTATCTTTTTGGGAGGTGGGGTGGGGAGGGAGGGGGATGGGTGGGCCACTTCTATTGGTCTTTCATTTATCTATTTTCATTCGTCTTCGTTCCTTGGCTCCTGTGGGCCTCCTATCGCGGTGGCGTCTGTCGTTGCAGAGTACTGGCTCTGGGCACGTGCGCTCCAGAGCTCCAGCTCGGTGATTGGACACATCAATCCAGCCACTCCGCGGCAAGTGGGATCTTCCCAGGCCAGGGATCGAACCGGCGCCCCTTGCACTGCAAGGCGGTGTCCTTACCCACTGGACCAGCAGGGGAAGCCCTGTGCTTCTTCTTAATAGCATTAGGACAAATGCACTCAGTTAATTGTGTGTATAATTACTTGATTAATGTCAGCCGGCCTCCCAGCTAGTCTGTGTCAAGCACTCCACTTGTAAGGAAGGGGGAGATGGTGGTCACTGCGCTATTCAGCTCTGAGCATGACCCCCAGCTGATCCGCACTCAATAAATGGCCTTGAAGGCTGATTGGGCGGACGATTAGACCTCAAGGACTTTGTGGTAAGATCGGTATGGCCGGGAGGAGCCAGGGTCCCCGTGGCAGTGTCCCCGGAGCCCTGCAGGGGAGCGCTGCAGGTGAGGACGGGGAAGTGAGGCCGAGGGAGGGACCGGTAGCAGAGGGGAAGGAGGGAGGAGATGACAGGTCACCGGGTGAGCGTGAGAAGGGTGGAGGACCCCGGGACTGAGAGAGGCAGATCAAGCAGGGGGTAGAGCCCTCGGTGTGAGTGTGTGTGCGTGCGTGTGAGTGTGTGTGTTGAGAGGAGCTGTGGAGGTCTAGGGAGGCACCTGGACGCAGCTCTGGGGAAGGGAGGTGGAGCACTGGGTGGTGGCAAGACTGTGGCGAGAAAGCAGGGGTGGGGCGAGGGCCCTTGGAGAGAGGGGAAGGGGGCTTGGGGCGGGGCTTCGAGGAGAGGGCGGGGCTTCGAGGAGGGGGCGGGCCCGCGGCGCTCACCTTGCTCAATCTCACCCTCGCGCTCGGCTAGCTGCTCGAAGTCGCGGATGATAGCGCGCGCCGCCAGGTGGTGAAAGGTCTCGCTCCACAGGTCGGGCTCTTGCGCACCGCCCCTCTCGGGGCCTGGAGGTCCCAGCTCGAAGCTCACCTCCCACGTCAAATGCTGGCTGTCGCGCAGGCCCTTAACCACGGCCTTGCCCAGCACGGGGCCTGGGGTGGCGGGCCTGCTGGGACTGGCCCACTCCTCGGACTCGGCCGGGGGCTCCCAGTCCGAGGATGTCTCTGTCTCGAAGGTGGAGGGGTGCTGGGACGGCTCTGCAGGTGGAAGGACAAGCAGGCTGTGATCTCATAAACAGGACTAACGGTCCATTCGCAGGGGACATTGTGCAGAGGATGCAGACACCACTAAGCAAGGACAGTCCCCCCTCCCGCCCCTAGGGAACCCACAGCTCTCCTTAGGGGAGCAGGGGTGGCACTCTCTTGTACCCGTGTAGGGCAGACCCACCTCCAGGAAGCCAGTACCGGAAGGAGTCAGGTAGAGTGGGGAGCACTCTGCAGAAAGGACGCCTGGGAGCCTCACGGGCAGCCCAAAGACCAAGTTGATTGGGTTCAGAGGTCCTGGTGAGGTCCCTGGTAGGGATGGACCTCAGCAGATGCCCCCTTCCCAGGACGGGCTCAGCCTAGGGTTCCTCCCTGTCCCCAATCAGGTCTTGGACCCTGTGGACACTTACCCAGATCCCCAGGGCTGCGACTCTCTGAGGCAGGCTTCAAACTGGACCCAAGATCCAGCTCTTTCATTGAGCTCCAGGCCTGGGTCTCCTGGCTGGAGGGCAGGAAGGGCTGGCAGCCTTGGGGCAGGAGAGAGGGCCTGCGGGCCCCTGGACCCCGGAGTTTGGGGCCCTGGTTCAGGTCTGGGCCACTATTCAGCAAGGGCTGAGAATGCAAGAGGAAGAGGAGGCTGAACTTCTGGTGGTGGGCCCGCTTCCCTCTGCCCCAGTCACAGCACTATCCCTGGGGATTGCTCCTTATAGTACCCAGGGATACATGACCTGTCCTCCACTACCCATGAGAAACCTCAACAGAAATAATCCCAAACCATGGATACAGTCCAAACCACAGAAAACCATGGAAAAATCACATGCCATGGATAATATTTCTAAACCCAGTTTTTGCCTTTTTTTTTTTTTTGGTTTTGTTTTTGGCTATAAAGTTGAAAACTTTGTGTGTATAGTTATAATTACCAACCTTTCCCCTTATGTCTTCCCATTTTTCATGCTTAAAAACTCTTTCCTACTAGAAAAAAATTCTAGAATTGTGATTCTGTTTTTGTTTGTTTAAATCTTTGATTCACACAAAAGTTATTTTGGTGTAAGGCAATAGAAAATAGCCTTTTCTTTGATTTTCTGAATAGTACAAATGTCCCCATGATTTACGGAACACAGTTCATTCACTGAGCCCCTGCATTTTATCAGTTCTCCATTTCTATCCTGACAAAGCTGTCATGTAGGTTTGGTTTTATTCTCGACTTTCTGTTCTGTTTTGTGGATTTCATCTGTCTAATTCTAGTACAAAACACTTCAAAAGGCAAAGAATAAACTGGGAAATATATTCACAACATGCACGACAAAGATCAATTTCAAGAAAATGCTCTTATAAGTGACTGAGGCAGAGGAAGGGAGGAGGTGAACTCAGTAAATAATGGGTTAAAAGCATCTGAGGCAGTTACTAAGAAAAGTATTCCGTAAACCCAGGAAAACATGCTCAGTCTCATGAGCATTGCTCTAATTGCAATAAGGTATGATTTTTCCATCTTCTGGATTAACAAATATTTAAATGTTTGATGCCACCCACAGTTGTCAAGGAGGAGACAGGAGTTTCTCATGAACTGCTGGTGGGACGCTGCACGAAAGCACACTTGTGGGAGAATGATCGAGCAATGTGCTGTCCGTCAACATTAAAAACGCACTAGCTCCTCTGACCCAGTGATGCCACATTTAAGAATTTAATTCTGTGGTAACACAGTGATGAAAATATCCATGTGCATGTACTGTATATTGATTGTGGGACTGTTTAAAGTGAAATATGTAAAGGGGCTATTCAGCAAGGGCTGAGATGCAAGAGAAAGGGCTGAACTTCTGGTGGTGGGCCGCTTCCTCTGCCCCAGTCACAGCACTATCCCTGGGATTGCTCCTTATAGTACCCAGGGATACATGACCTGTCCTCCACTACCCATGAGAAACCTCAACAGAAATAATCCCAAACCATGGATACAGTCCAAACCACAGAAAACCATGGAAAAATCACATGCCATGGATAATATTTCTAAACCCAGTTTTTGCCTTTTTTTTTTTTTTGGTTTTGTTTTTGGCTATAAAGTTGAAAACTTTGTGTGTATAGTTATAATTACCAACCTTTCCCCTTATGTCTTCCCATTTTTCATGCTTAAAAACTCTTTTCTACTATAAAAAAATTCTAGAATTGTGATTCTGTTTTTGTTTGTTTAAATCTTTGATTCACACAAAAGTTATTTTGGTGTAAGGCAATAGAAAATAGCCTTTTCTTTGATTTTCTGAATAGTACAAATGTCCCCATGATTTACGGAACACAGTTCATTCACTGAGCCCCTGCATTTTATCAGTTCTCCATTTCTATCCTGACAAAGCTGTCATGTAGGTTTGGTTTTATTCTCGACTTTCTGTTCTGTTTTGTGGATTTCATCTGTCTAATTCTAGTACAAAACACTTCAAAAGGCAAAGAATAAACTGGGAAATATATTCACAACATGCACGACAAAGATCAATTTCAAGAAAATGCTCTTATAAGTGACTGAGGCAGAGGAAGGGAGGAGGTGAACTCAGTAAATAATGGGTTAAAAGCATCTGAGGCAGTTACTAAGAAAAGTATTCCGTAAACCCAGGAAAACATGCTCAGTCTCATGAGCATTGCTCTAATTGCAATAAGGTATGATTTTTCCATCTTCTGGATTAACAAATATTTAAATGTTTGATGCCACCCACAGTTGTCAAGGAGGAGACAGGAGTTTCTCATGAACTGCTGGTGGGACGCTGCACGAAAGCACACTTGTGGGAGAATGATCGAGCAATGTGCTGTCCGTCAACATTAAAAACGCACTAGCTCCTCTGACCCAGTGATGCCACATTTAAGAATTTAATTCTGTGGTAACACAGTGATGAAAATATCCATGTGCATGTACTGTATATTGATTGTGGGACTGTTTGTAAACGTGAAAATCTGCAAAACTGTCTCAAAGTCCATCCATAGGGATTGGTAAATACATTACGGTTGTCATGGTTTAGTCGCTAAGCTATGACTCTCCTGTGACTCAAGGCTTCTCTGACCATGGGGTTTCCTAGAGTGGGTTCGTCTTTCCTTCTCCAGAGCACCTTCCTGACCCAGGGGCTGAGCCTGAGTCTCCTGCATTGCAGGCAGATTCTTTACCACTGAGTCACCAGGGAGGCCAAAACACGTTATGGTCTATATCCATGCAGTGGAACGCCACACAACACTAGAATGAAAGAGATTTCCCCCGTACCAGTACAAGAGGATGTCCAAGATAAAATTCATTTAAAACAAATATTCAACCGTTCTGTATTTTGATTGTGGAGGGTTACTTGACTGCCTGTATTTGTCAAAACTCTGTTCACCCCAAAGAATAATTTTTACTGCATAGACAAAGTGAGTTAAAAAGACATTAAAAAAAGACATTTAAAACGTAAACTGGAGAGTAGTTTGTATAGGTGATTATTCAAAACATACGTGTGTGTGGCATATGTGTGTTTTTGAGGGTGTGTAATACTTCTGGATGGAAGCACCCCAAACCAAGTAGACACAGGGCTCAAGGGAGGGGGCTTTATATGCAACTGAACAATCTGAGGGTTTTTTAAATTGAAAATCCTAAGTATGGATTACTTTTGTAATTAAAGAATATTAAATTCTTTACAAATAAAATTGGTATCTCAGGGAACACCTGTATCTGCCTAGAAGGAGGATGAGATGGGAAACAAAGGCGCTTATTAGGTGGAACAGAGAGAAAAACCATCTTGGTGTTTAGGCTAGTGGTGAAGCATGGAGTCTTTCTCGTTTCTATCAAATATTTACTGGAAAAGGACTGTGCCTCCCTGTTAGAGGGGGCTTCTTGGGGGCAGGGGCTGGAGTTCTTCCTCCTGTTTCCTCTGGGATTGAGGTCCTGGGGATGGTACCTCAGGGAGACGAACGAGACTGGTCCCTCTTAGGAGGGCCTCAGTGGGAGCTGACACCCAGCCAAGGTGCTAAGCCCCAGGGCATCCTCAACCCCTTTACACCATCAGAGACTGGGATTCCCCTCACTCCTGCCCCACAATCACTACCACGTGAAGGCTCCTACAGTTTCCATAGTAACGCATTAATCTAAGACTCAGCCCCTTCACCCAGCCATAGGTTGCAGGGAGCCGGTACGTGTGTGGGGGGGAGTGGGAATGAAGGGGGTGGGTGCATGCATGTGCATTCACATACATATATTGGGGCTAATTAAATCATGGAAGAATCCAAGAAAGGGATAAGGAGCAATGAACAAAGAGATGAGCCAGAAATGAGCAGGAGAGAAGCCAAGCTGTCCAGAGCTCTCACCAAGAAGAGGTGTGTTGAAAGGATGATTTCATCCAACAATCCCACTACTAGGCATATATGCTGAGAAAACCACAACTGAAAAAGGCACATGTACCCCAACGTTCATTGCAGCACTATTTATGACAGCTAGGACATGGAAGCAACCCAGATGTCCATTGATAGATGAATGGATAAAGTGCTGTGGTACATATGTACAGTGGAATATTACTCAGCCATAAAAAGGAAACACATTTGAGTCAGTTCTAATGAGGTGGATGAGCCTAGAGCCTATTACACAGAGTGAAGTAAGTCAGAAAGAGAAAAACAAATATTGCATATTAACACATATATATAGAATCTAGAAAGATGGTACTGATGAACTTATTTGTAGGGCAGCAGTGGAGATGCAGACATAGAGAACAGACTTCTGGACACAGGAGGGGAAGGAGGGGGAGGGACGAATGGAGAGAGCAGCATGGAAACATATACACTACCAGATGTAAAGCAGCCAGCCGGTGGGAATCTGTTGCATGACTCAGAGAGCCCAAACCGGGGCTCTGTGACAACCTAGAGGGGTGGGAGGGGTGAGAAGTGGGAGGGAAGTTCAAGAGGGAGGGGGCATATGTATATCTAGGCCTGACTCATGTTGATGCATGGCCGGAACCAACATAACGTTGTAAAATAATTGTCCTTCAATTAAAAATAAATAAAGTGTAAAAAAGAAACTAAAGAAAAAAGACTGGACACCAGCTGGGTGTCAGGTGCCACAGTAGGTACTTCAGCTCCTATCAGCTGATGCTGTGAGTCCTCTACCTACAGCTGCCCCACAATCACTACCACGTGAAGGCTCCTACAGTTTCCATAGTAACGCATTAATCTAAGACTCAGCCCCTTCACCCAGCCATAGGTTGCAGGGAGCCGGTACGTGTGTGGGGGGGAGTGGGAATGAAGGGGGTGGGTGCATGCATGTGCATTCACATACATATATTGGGGCTAATTAAATCATGGAAGAATCCAAGAAAGGGATAAGGAGCAATGAACAAAGAGATGAGCCAGAAATGAGCAGGAGAGAAGCCAAGCTGTCCAGAGCTCTCACCAAGAAGAGGTGTGTTGAAAGGATGATTTCATCCAACAATCCCACTACTAGGCATATATGCTGAGAAAACCACAACTGAAAAAGGCACATGTACCCCAACGTTCATTGCAGCACTATTTATGACAGCTAGGACATGGAAGCAACCCAGATGTCCATTGATAGATGAATGGATAAAGTGCTGTGGTACATATGTACAGTGGAATATTACTCAGCCATAAAAAGGAACACATTTGAGTCAGTTCTAATGAGGTGGATAACCTAGAGCCTATTACACAGAGTGAAGTAAGTCAGAAAGGGAAAAGCAAATATTGTATGTTAATGCATATATATGGAATCTAGAAAGATGGTACTGATGAACTTATTTGTAGGGCAGCAGTGGAGATGCAGACATAGAGAACAGACTTCTGGACACAGGAGGGGAAGGAGGGGGAGGGACGAATGGAGAGAGCAGCATGGAAACATATACACTACCAGATGTAAAGCAGCCAGCCGGTGGGAATCTGTTGCATGACTCAGAGAGCCCAAACCGGGGCTCTGTGACAACCTAGAGGGGTGGGAGGGGTGAGAAGTGGGAGGGAAGTTCAAGAGGGAGGGGGCATATGTATATCTAGGCCTGACTCATGTTGATGCATGGCCGGAACCAACATAACGTTGTAAAATAATTGTCCTTCAATTAAAAATAAATAAAGTGTAAAAAAGAAACTAAAGAAAAAAGACTGGACACCAGCTGGGTGTCAGGTGCCACAGTAGGTACTTCAGCTCCTATCAGCTGATGCTGTGAGAGTCCTCTACCTACAGCTGGCTCCAAATACATATCTGTTGATGACTGCTGGCCCAATCATCTGACAAGTTAGTCTCTCCTTTTCATAGATGAAGAAATTGGGGCTCAGAGAGGTTAAGGAGCAGGGTCTGCCTGACGCCAAAGTCAGTGTCTTCCAACTGCATCGAATGGTTCCTGGCTGAGCACAGAGACGCGTCTTCAGGGACAAGGGGAAGCATCTCCACTGTTAGGGAGCATAGGGAGCTTGTGTGTATGTGGAGGTGAGGAAGGATGGAGTTCTTGGAACAAAGCAAGAACAAAGGCCTGCTTTTATTGAACCGCAGACTCACAATGGGAGCTTCCCAAGTGGCATTAGTGGTAAAGAACCAACCTGCCAAGGCAGGAGACATAAGACACGCGGGTTCAATTCCTGATTTGGGAAGATCCCCTGGAGGAGGGCATGGCAACCCATTCCTTATTCTTGCCTGGAGAATCCCATGGACAGAGGGGCCTGGTGAATTCATGGGGTCACAAAGAGTCTGACACGACTGAAGTGACTTAATGCACATATAGACTCACACTGACAATGCTCCATAAAGCCCATTCTTAAGAAAATGGGATAAGGCATACAGATAATAGCAAACATCAACTTGGGCTACCACCGTATTTTTCCACCTGGTGATTTTGCTGCCCTGCCCTGAGGTCATTCAGCAATGCCTGCAGACATTTTTAGTTGTCCTGATGGGGGATGGTAGTGTTATTGGCATCCAGTGGATAGAGGCAGGGATGCTGCCCAACTTTTTGCAATACATAGGACAACCCCACAAGAAAGAGAACCTTGTCAATAGTGGGGGTTTGAGAAACCCTGGTCTAACGGGACATTGGATCACTGGCCCTGTGATGCCTCTAACTCTGAGATGATCTCTGCTCTGGGTGAATGTGCAAACTTTTAGGTTTGCAGTAGGTGCAGAAAGTGATGAAGAGGGGTGAAATGAATGACTTTGTAGCCAGGAGGTCCTGGGTTGCAATCCCCTGACTGGCTGAGCGACCCTGGACAAGCCACTTTACCTCTCTGACCCTCAATTTCCACATCTGTACAGAGTGAGAGTGGCTAGCTCCTACATCATTCCCTCCTTTCTAAGGGACACTGTAAAATCAGATGAGAATGCAGATGTGGTTCTCCTCACCACCTGAGAAGTTCTATGAGCAGAGAATACATGATGTCATTGACCAGTGGGTATCATTACTAGGAAGACGTCCCTGGAGGTCAGGAAGGCAAAGATTCAGAAAAAGGAGGAAGTGACTCCAGTGTAAATTGCAGTCAAGCTCCATCCTTCTGGCTGAAGCAGGAGACACAGCTCTTCCCCATCAATGGCCACCCCTAACTCCAAAACGCTCTGCTAGGATACCTGCAAATCAATCTGCCACCAGGGAGCATCCAGGCTGGTCTGGTTGGTGAGGTCCTGCAGCTTGGTTTTCCGCAGTGGGTATCTCCTGGCAGCTGATGTGGGGTCACTGGCCGTGAGGGCTCTTGGGGAGGGCTTGTGGTTGGTGATCTGGTTGGTGCTATAGGCCCGTCGTCGCTGGGAGAGGTCTAGACCTGGGCAGGGGTGGTGACAGAGAAGCCATCAGGGTGCAGAAAGAGAGAGGAGCTTGCATACCCCCTTCCCTCTTGGATATTTCTTGAGTTTTCCACTGGTTGTCTTTTGAAATATGTCCTGATGCCTAACCTCACCTGGCATTCAAAGCCTTGGCTAACCTATCTCTACTTTATCTGCCCAGCTACTCTTTCTACTCCTTCAGGTATTCTGCACTCCAAATATACCAGTTGTGTATGTATTCTCTAGGTGTGACACCGTGACATCTCTGCTCAGGTAAAGATCCCAGCTGCCTGGAATCTCTTCTCCCTTTCTACTTCTAAGAACCAGTGCCCTCATGATGTTTTTGTAATATTCTCTACTAGATGCTCCTTTCCCTGGGATCCCTACAGTGTGTTAAACTTTCCTGTGGTCCTTGTCTCTGCTCTGGGTGAATGTGCAAACTTTTAGGTTTGCAGTAGGTGCAGAAAGTGATGAAGAGGGGTGAAATGAATGACTTTGTAGCCAGGAGGTCCTGGGTTGCAATCCCCTGACTGGCTGAGCGACCCTGGACAAGCCACTTTACCTCTCTGACCCTCAATTTCCACATCTGTACAGAGTGAGAGTGGCTAGCTCCTACATCATTCCCTCCTTTCTAAGGGACACTGTAAAATCAGATGAGAATGCAGATGTGGTTCTCCTCACCACCTGAGAAGTTCTATGAGCAGAGAATACATGATGTCATTGACCAGTGGGTATCATTACTAGGAAGACGTCCCTGGAGGTCAGGAAGGCAAAGATTCAGAAAAAGGAGGAAGTGACTCCAGTGTAAATTGCAGTCAAGCTCCATCCTTCTGGCTGAAGCAGGAGACACAGCTCTTCCCCATCAATGGCCACCCCTAACTCCAAAACGCTCTGCTAGGATACCTGCAAATCAATCTGCCACCAGGGAGCATCCAGGCTGGTCTGGTTGGTGAGGTCCTGCAGCTTGGTTTTCCGCAGTGGGTATCTCCTGGCAGCTGATGTGGGGTCACTGGCCGTGAGGGCTCTTGGGGAGGGCTTGTGGTTGGTGATCTGGTTGGTGCTATAGGCCCGTCGTCGCTGGGAGAGGTCTAGACCTGGGCAGGGGTGGTGACAGAGAAGCCATCAGGGTGCAGAAAGAGAGAGGAGCTTGCATACCCCCTTCCCTCTTGGATATTTCTTGAGTTTTCCACTGGTTGTCTTTTGAAATATGTCCTGATGCCTAACCTCACCTGGCATTCAAAGCCTTGGCTAACCTATCTCTACTTTATCTGCCCAGCTACTCTTTCTACTCCTTCAGGTATTCTGCACTCCAAATATACCAGTTGTGTATGTATTCTCTAGGTGTGACACCGTGACATCTCTGCTCAGGTAAAGATCCCAGCTGCCTGGAATCTCTTCTCCCTTTCTACTTCTAAGAACCAGTGCCCTCATGATGTTTTTGTAATATTCTCTACTAGATGCTCCTTTCCCTGGGATCCCTACAGTGTGTTAAACTTTCCTGTGGTCCTTGTCACTCTGCTTTCTAACAGTTAAGGACAATTGTATTTCGCTCACTAGATGGAGGGCTTCTGAGGGACAGGTGCCACGCCTGAGTCATGTTTGGTGCCCATTCTGCATTCAGGATCTAACCTAGGTAAGTCATCAGTAAACACCCTCTGAATGAAACCTGATGCACAAAAAGGTTTTGGAGGAAGATGGATCTAGAGTCTTTATCTGTACTCTGCCTCTTTCAAGTTCCATGAGCTTAGCTGAGTTGCTAAAATTCTCCAAGTCTCGGTTTCCTCATCTGTAAAGTTGATGTAGTAGTAACCACCTCAGCAGCTGCTAACCAGTGAGACTGTAATAAGTGCTTAACACAGACTATAATAAGTGCTTAGCACATAGTAAGTACTCAGTAAAAATGTAGCAATTGTGGCTTCCGTGGAGAAGGGAGTGAAGCACAAACAGCAGCCAACGAACCAGGATTGGTGGTAGAGTCCCTGCTGGATGACTGGGCATCTTTGGCCTGCCTCAGGTTGAAAGGTACCCCCAAGCTTTTGGCACAGTCTCTGCTGTCTGGGCTACCATCCTGTGAGTGGTAGAAAACAGAGCTGCCGGACTCCTGAGAGCGCAGCATGCTGTACCGTCTTCTCTTGTCCTGGAGAGAAGTAGAATGAAGAGGGCTTAGAGTGAGGCTGGACGTCAAGAAGGACATCTAAAGGGCAACGAGGGGTGTGAGAGGAGACAGTGGAGGTTCTACCTTTGAAGAACTAGAATAATAGAGAAGTGTTTTGCTTCTTTGGGGAATTTAGGAAGACTAGAATAATAAGAGTGGGCAGGGGTGGTGACAGAGAAGCCATCAGGGTGCAGAAAGAGAGGAGCTTGCATACCCCCTTCCCTCTTGGATATTTCTTGAGTTTTCCACTGGTTGTCTTTTGAAATATGTCCTGATGCCTAACCTCACCTGGCATTCAAAGCCTTGGCTAACCTATCTCTACTTTATCTGCCCAGCTACTCTTTCTACTCCTTCAGGTATTCTGCACTCCAAATATACCAGTTGTGTATGTATTCTCTAGGTGTGACACCGTGACATCTCTGCTCAGGTAAAGATCCCAGCTGCCTGGAATCTCTTCTCCCTTTCTACTTCTAAGAACCAGTGCCCTCATGATGTTTTTGTAATATTCTCTACTAGATGCTCCTTTCCCTGGGATCCCTACAGTGTGTTAAACTTTCCTGTGGTCCTTGTCACTCTGCTTTCTAACAGTTAAGGACAATTGTATTTCGCTCACTAGATGGAGGGCTTCTGAGGGACAGGTGCCACGCCTGAGTCATGTTTGGTGCCCATTCTGCATTCAGGATCTAACCTAGGTAAGTCATCAGTAAACACCCTCTGAATGAAACCTGATGCACAAAAAGGTTTTGGAGGAAGATGGATCTAGAGTCTTTATCTGTACTCTGCCTCTTTCAAGTTCCATGAGCTTAGCTGAGTTGCTAAAATTCTCCAAGTCTCGGTTTCCTCATCTGTAAAGTTGATGTAGTAGTAACCACCTCAGCAGCTGCTAACCAGTGAGACTGTAATAAGTGCTTAACACAGACTATAATAAGTGCTTAGCACATAGTAAGTACTCAGTAAAAATGTAGCAATTGTGGCTTCCGTGGAGAAGGGAGTGAAGCACAAACAGCAGCCAACGAACCAGGATTGGTGGTAGAGTCCCTGCTGGATGACTGGGCATCTTTGGCCTGCCTCAGGTTGAAAGGTACCCCCAAGCTTTTGGCACAGTCTCTGCTGTCTGGGCTACCATCCTGTGAGTGGTAGAAAACAGAGCTGCCGGACTCCTGAGAGCGCAGCATGCTGTACCGTCTTCTCTTGTCCTGGAGAGAAGTAGAATGAAGAGGGCTTAGAGTGAGGCTGGACGTCAAGAAGGACATCTAAAGGGCAACGAGGGGTGTGAGAGGAGACAGTGGAGGTTCTACCTTTGAAGAACTAGAATAATAGAGAAGTGTTTTGCTTCTTTGGGGAATTTAGGAAGACTGATGTTTGAGGGATGATGAATGGAAATGATTTTTCTTATCACTTATATTGTTTATATTTTTAATTATATTCTTTATTAAATTAAAACTATAACTCTAAATGGTGTTGCTGTGTCCAAGCAGATATACAAAAATAACAGCATGAACCCATTTCATTACACTCTCCATGATATAAACATATAAAAAATATAAAGACTTTTGCGGTCACATCTTGTATTACAAAAACTGGACCGTTTTACTTACATTTTGTCAGTAGCTTTAATTTCACCCTGAAAACACTTTGGCAATCCTTCATATCAATTATTTTTTAAATATGTGGCTGTACGATATTCTCCCACCCCTCACTATGAAGCATTCACTTCATGGCTATTTGTTTTTTGTCACCATAAAAAGCACTACTATAAATCCTTGCCTGTAAATCTACCACTTCACTTATATTTCTATGTGTTGATCTCTTAGGAGGTTTTGTTGGGTTGAATAGTTATTTGTTATTCCTAGACTTTCAGGAGTCATGATTACATCCTTTACCCAACAGCTCTTCTAGTAGGAGGAGAAAGCATTGCCAGTCTCATGGGCAAGGACAGGAGAATGATGTGGTAATCTCTGCTAGTAGTTGAGTCTGTGATGATCTACTACCTCCCCGGCCTCCAAGAAGGGCCGAGACTGTGCAAAATCTTTTTTTTTTTTTTTTTTTAATTTTGGCCTTTTTTGCTTTATTTATTTTCATCCATCTTTATTCTTTGGCCTGTGTGGGCCTCCCATTGCAGTGGCCTCTCTCATTGCACAGCACTGACTCTGGTCGCACGCGCTGTGTCCGTAAATGGACACACTGGTCCAGCTGCACTGTGGCACACGGAAGCCTCCTGGGCCAGGGATCGAACCGGCGCCCCTTGCACTGCAAGGCAGACTCTCTACCCACTGGACCACCAGGGAAGCCCCTGTGCAAAGTCTTGGCCAGCATTTCGTTTAGCATGTCTTCCCTGAAGTTGGACACCCTGCTCTCCAGAATACACTTACCGTTACTGCTCATGGTTCTTAAGAGATTCCATTACATTCTAAAGTCTGAAAATTTGAAATAAAATCCTAATATTTCTTGAAAGATTAGAAACACATTTAACACAGGATCTGCATTCCTCCATGGTAACCATTTGTTGGAGCTGAGTAGGGACTAAGCATTCAGACAGGGTGTGTGGTAACCAGTTTGCTGTATTCCTCACTGCCACTTGTTTCCTCTCTGTGGGAAATGTCTACTCTCCCTCATGACATTTGTCCCTTTAATTTTTTTTTTAAGATTTATTTATTTTATTATTTATTTTTGGGCGGGGGTAGGGTTGGGGAGGGAGGGGAGCGGGCGGGCCACTTCTATTGGTCTTTCATTTCTCTATTTTCATCCGTCTTTGTTCTTTGGCTCCTGTGGGCCTCCCATTGTGGTGGTGTCTGTCGTTGCAGAGCGCCGGCTCTGGGCGCATGTGCTCCAGAGCTCTGGCTCGGTAATTAGACACATTGGTCCAGCCGCTCCGCGGCACGTGGGATCTTTCCAGGCCAGGGATCGAACTGGCACCCCTTGCACTGCAAGATGGTGTCCTTACCCACTGGACCACCAGGGGAAGCCCCCCTTTAATTTTTATAATGAGTTTATTTCATTCATTTTATACCTGTCTAATCCCTCTAAGCAGTGAGTTCATGACTCCTGTTTAAAAACAGAGGACAGATCCTTTAAAGGGTAGTAGAGAGACTTACTAAAGATGGAAGCTAAGTGAGGAAATAGCTTCTCAGGCAATAGTCTACATTTAAGCATGGATTCCACCTCCCTTTGAGAAGTTCCTCACTTTGATCTTCTGCCAGCACATACAAGAGAATTATCCATGTAAAGAAATAAAGCACAGAGGGGACCTATGTATACCTAGGGCTGATTCAAGTTGATGTGTGGCAGAAAACAACAAAACTCTGTAAAGCAATTATCCTTCAATAATAAAAAAAAATACATATATAAAGAAATAAAACACAAATTCATCTAAGGGCATATGACCAGATTAGAGTGTTTGGGAAAGGAAATACGAGTGATGTTGTTCTGAACTGAATTGGTCATCAAATCTATCCATAATCTACGTTGGGTAAATTATGTAAAATGCAGGTTCTTGGGCCTTACCTGCAAAGTTTTACTTGGTAGACTTGGGTTGGAGCAAAGTTCTGCATTTTAAACACGTTCCCCAAGTTTTTGTGCTGCAGGGAGTCTTGAGAACCACAGGCTGAGACAGTAGCATTTATCTAAGCCGTGTTACCACTTGACTGAATGCCCATGGCCTGACCACTATACCCTACAACAATAAACCCAGATACAATTGGTTCCTAGCTATTTAGGAATAGTCTTTCCAATCAAGGATGGCTTTGTGAGCAGCGTTCTGGATCCCCACGACTCCTGGAATCTCTAAAATACTCACAGTTCTGGGACTGGAGATGAGTAAGGAGGCATCACATACAATGCCATACCCTACCAGCCGTTCTCCAGGGAAGAGGGAGCTGGTGCTGACGGGTGAGATCAGGACCTCGGCGGTGTCCGGAAAGACCCACTCCACAGTCACATCGCTCAGGATGGGGGCCATGGCCTTCTTCAAGGATTTGACCATCTGGTGGGCAAGGTCAGAACACAGGTTGGGGGTATGTGTGAACGGGGACATGCACACATGAGGAGCAGGAAGACCACGTGGATGTGGGCATGAGGGGAGGTAGTAGAGGAGAAGTGACAAGAGGCCCTGGGGTGGCTCTCTCAGCAGTGAATATGCCTCTGAGCTTCATAGACTCCTAGAATTTCAGGGATGGAGCAGATTTTTGCTGTCATCTTCTCTAAGCTTAGCATTTTATACATGACAAAAACCCAAGGTTCAAAGTAGGGCTGTGATGAGCCCGAGGCACACAGAAAGTTGTGTCAAAACATGGATCCATTAGTGATCTTGAGCAAGTCAATTTGCCTTCCTGAGCCATAGGCCGTTCCTGGGTCCCTTTCTGTTACAGGGAGTCGGTAATTCTCAACTCTCAGTGTATTTGGGAGGATTACCTGGGATACTGCACTTGAAGTATCTGCCATGTGATAGGTATTCCAGAAAGGACAGCTGGTTTAGCACTTAGTGGTTTAGCATCCCCTAGAATGATCTCCTCAAATACACTGCAAAGCTGGAGAAAAATGACCGGGGGAGGATGACAGCCATAGAGATGCACTCTCAAACTTCCCTTCAAGAAAGACTGTTTTCTTTTGCTGCAAGGAATGCATTTAGATGAGGGTCTCCACATGCAATGCCTCAGCTTTCTAACCAAGACCACACCTCTCCTGAAAGGTCCCAGGCAACAATGACCAGTGTCTGGTCTTTCCACCCAACACAGATCCCTTTGGCCTAAACCCCCTATACCCTACAACAATAAACCCAAAAAAAGATACAATTGGTTCCTAGCTATTTAGGAATAGTCTTTCCAATCAAGGATGGCTTTGTGAGCAGCGTTCTGGATCCCCACGACTCCTGGAATCTCTAAAATACTCACAGTTCTGGGACTGGAGATGAGTAAGGAGGCATCACATACAATGCCATACCCTACCAGCCGTTCTCCAGGGAAGAGGGAGCTGGTGCTGACGGGTGAGATCAGGACCTCGGCGGTGTCCGGAAAGACCCACTCCACAGTCACATCGCTCAGGATGGGGGCCATGGCCTTCTTCAAGGATTTGACCATCTGGTGGGCAAGGTCAGAACACAGGTTGGGGGTATGTGTGAACGGGGACATGCACACATGAGGAGCAGGAAGACCACGTGGATGTGGGCATGAGGGGAGGTAGTAGAGGAGAAGTGACAAGAGGCCCTGGGGTGGCTCTCTCAGCAGTGAATATGCCTCTGAGCTTCATAGACTCCTAGAATTTCAGGGATGGAGCAGATTTTTGCTGTCATCTTCTCTAAGCTTAGCATTTTATACATGACAAAAACCCAAGGTTCAAAGTAGGGCTGTGATGAGCCCGAGGCACACAGAAAGTTGTGTCAAAACATGGATCCATTAGTGATCTTGAGCAAGTCAATTTGCCTTCCTGAGCCATAGGCCGTTCCTGGGTCCCTTTCTGTTACGGGGAGTCGGTAATTCTCAACTCTCAGTGTATTTGGGAGGATTACCTGGGATACTGCACTTGAAGTATCTGCCATGTGATAGGTATTCCAGAAAGGACAGCTGGTTTAGCACTTAGTGGTTTAGCATCCCCTAGAATGATCTCCTCAAATACACTGCAAAGCTGGAGAAAAATGACCGGGGGAGGATGACAGCCATAGAGATGCACTCTCAAACTTCCCTTCAAGAAAGACTGTTTTCTTTTGCTGCAAGGAATGCATTTAGATGAGGGTCTCCACATGCAATGCCTCAGCTTTCTAACCAAGACCACACCTCTCCCTGAAAGGTCCCAGGCAACAAATGACCAGTGTCTGGTCTTTCCACCCAACACAGATAACTTAATGGGCAACTCTTGCTCCAGAGATCCCTGGTGGGTTGGTTGAGACATTATAGCCCTGCACTGAAATCTGACGCTCTCCCTGCCCAATTCTGCTTCTCTCCTTCCCTTTCACAAGTGTTGGATCTGCACACGGACTAAAGAGTTTTCCTTCCTGTTTCTTCTTTTCCTTTCCACACATCTTAATCCCTCAAGAGACCGTTTGCTCTTCAGCTCTGTTTCTTGCTCCTGGAGGACCTGCACCCACACAGAGGTTTTCTAAGGGTTGGATTATCTGTGCCAATTATGGAGGACATGGGCAGAAGACTAATTGCCTTGATTTCTGGGTCCTTTAGATTCTTCTCTGCCATCATGTGTCATCATCAGGACCACAGCCAGAAATGACCCAAACAGACCTCATATCCACAGCGGCAGTGATTCCTCTGGGGGCCCCAGTTCTGCCCAGCCAGGATGGATGGAGCCTAGGACCCAGTGGTTGGAGACAAGGGTATCTAGGGTCCTGTACTAGCTCTGGAAATTGCCCACTCTTTGGCCTCCACCTCTGCGTCTCCCTGGGGTGCAGTGTGCCCTAGTAGAGAGCTCAGTCTTGGGGTGAAATCCCAGTTGCACCACTGAGTTGCTGTGCGACTCGTCTGGGCTTTGAAGGGTCCAGCACCAGAAGAGACTGAGGTCCCTCTGCCCTTTACCTTGCGGTTGCAGTCCTAGGCGTCTCCGGTAATTCTCAACTCTCAGTGTATTTGGGAGGATTACCTGGGATACTGCACTTGAAGTATCTGCCATGTGATAGGTATTCCAGAAAGGACAGCTGGTTTAGCACTTAGTGGTTTAGCATCCCCTAGAATGATCTCCTCAAATACACTGCAAAGCTGGAGAAAAATGACCGGGGGAGGATGACAGCCATAGAGATGCACTCTCAAACTTCCCTTCAAGAAAGACTGTTTTCTTTTGCTGCAAGGAATGCATTTAGATGAGGGTCTCCACATGCAATGCCTCAGCTTTCTAACCAAGACCACACCTCTCCCTGAAAGGTCCCAGGCAACAAATGACCAGTGTCTGGTCTTTCCACCCAACACAGATAACTTAATGGGCAACTCTTGCTCCAGAGATCCCTGGTGGGTTGGTTGAGACATTATAGCCCTGCACTGAAATCTGACGCTCTCCCTGCCCAATTCTGCTTCTCTCCTTCCCTTTCACAAGTGTTGGATCTGCACACGGACTAAAGAGTTTTCCTTCCTGTTTCTTCTTTTCCTTTCCACACATCTTAATCCCTCAAGAGACCGTTTGCTCTTCAGCTCTGTTTCTTGCTCCTGGAGGACCTGCACCCACACAGAGGTTTTCTAAGGGTTGGATTATCTGTGCCAATTATGGAGGACATGGGCAGAAGACTAATTGCCTTGATTTCTGGGTCCTTTAGATTCTTCTCTGCCATCATGTGTCATCATCAGGACCACAGCCAGAAATGACCCAAACAGACCTCATATCCACAGCGGCAGTGATTCCTCTGGGGGCCCCAGTTCTGCCCAGCCAGGATGGATGGAGCCTAGGACCCAGTGGTTGGAGACAAGGGTATCTAGGGTCCTGTACTAGCTCTGGAAATTGCCCACTCTTTGGCCTCCACCTCTGCGTCTCCCTGGGGTGCAGTGTGCCCTAGTAGAGAGCTCAGTCTTGGGGTGAAATCCCAGTTGCACCACTGAGTTGCTGTGCGACTCGTCTGGGCTTTGAAGGGTCCAGCACCAGAAGAGACTGAGGTCCCTCTGCCTACCTTGGGTTGCAGTCGCTCCCCCTCCTCCAGGAGCTCAGCGCTGCCCTTGGACACTGTGGCCAGCCCTTTCACCAGCCTGTGGCAGACGTTGGGTCCAATTCCAAAGCTATAGCACCTGGGGGAGGGGGAGGAGAGAGGCTGCCACTTCCCATCCCCTCTCCCATTTTTTGTCCCCTGATGGGGAAAGGGGCTGATCATGATCCAAGAGCTATTCAGAGCTGGCCCTGGCCTCAGGCAGAGGGTGAAGGAGAAGGAAGAGGGCATCAATGGACACACATGCACAGCCAATCACCTCCTATGCCAGTGCAGAGTCAGAGCAGGAAGGACTTGCTTTGCCAAGGCTGCTCTTTGGGACCTGGATGCAAAATTGTGGGTGTTTTATCCCTCCTGAGCCGTTGTGGGGAAAAGGCAAACTTTGAAGTCCGCCACACCACCCTGGAGGCAAAGCATTGTAGGCATTGGGGGCCCTTGCTTTTCCTTCTGGCATTTTCCACATTGCCCCAGCTCTGGCATCCCCAGCCCAGGGCAGCCCAGAAAAACCGAGCCCTAGACCTTCAACCTGCGCCCACCTGGTGGAGAAGGCGTGGTTTCGCACCAGCTCCAGCACCTTCCCAGTGTTGGTGACCGCGCCGTCTGTGATCAGGAAGAGGAGCCTTGGGTGGCCTCGGAGCACTGACTGCCGGATGATCCACTTGAGCGGGGAGAGGATGTTGGTGCCACCCATGTCAGCTCGCATTTTCTGAATGTGATCACAGGCCATGGCCAAGCTTTCCTACAGAGAAAGGTCAAGGACAGGGAGATCGTCCCCAGGGTCATTATATGGCATGGGACTTCAAACCCCCTGAAGGACGAGTTGTTTCTCTGAACTTTAGTTCAGCCCCACTGGAGCTGACTCTCCTTCCCAGTGTCATCTCTGTCCCATGTGCGGGGAGGGTCATATTTTTGGTATGAGCTGCCCAATAACACCAGCGACCCATGCCTCACATGCTGCCATTCATGATGTATTAACTGTTGTCCTCCTCTTTGAAATATAAATGCCCTTGAAAAAGGTAGCACATCAAGCATTGATTGCTCAGCACAAATGAGATTTCCTTTTCTGATGAGTGAGACAGGAGGTGTGGTGGAAAGACTACTAGTCTAGAAATTTTAAGACTTGAGCCCTGGCCCGAAATCCCTATGCTACTTTGAAAAAGCCATTTCCCCCATCTGGGCTTCTGATTTCCTCCCTCATGGACCAACCCTGTGAGCCCCAACGAGCCAAGGATTCCTGGCATTGAACAGATGTCATGGTGAAAGGGCAGATTCTTGCTGGACATTGAATGTTCTCCTGCTCCTGACTCAGGAAGAAGCTCTTTCAACATCCATACTTGGAGTGACGGGATATATCAAAAGTCTTAAAATACATATGTACCTTTTGGACCAGCAAGACTAGAAATTTACTCCAAGGGAATCCTGGGTGCAAAGCCTTTGTTGCAAAGGTAATTAAATACAAAAAATGGAGACAACTTAAATGCCCAACTGGGGATTTTGTTAAATAAGTCACAGTCTATCTGTGTAGTGAGATACTAGGCAACTATTAAAATTATGCTCTAGATTAATACTTACTGGCATGGACATATGTGCATGATAGGCTGTTTTGTTAGAAAAATAGGTTACAGACAGTATGGGAGGTCTAATCCTATCTTTACTGAAAATGTGTGCAAATGCTCAGGACAAGAAGGGATTTATACTAAGCTCTTAACAGTGGTTTTTCTCTTTTTTTCTGACTGATTAAGGGAGAATTTCAAAATTTTCATCTGACTATCTAGATTTAAGAATCATGGGACAACCAATATATATTATTTCAGTACTGAAAAACCCATAACAAGTTAATTTTAATTGACAAGTGGCTCCTATGCCCTTCTTTCCTCCCTTCCTATCCATCCTTTCTCCCTTTCTTGCCCTTCTTCCCTCCATGTCTTCCTTCCTTCCTTTTTTCCTCCCTCCCTTCTTTCCTTCCTTCCAGTCCCCAGACTTGTGTAGGGATGCTCCTCCTTCCTTTTCTTCAGTCTCAATGCACAGCTTGTGGGGTCTCAGTTCTCTGACCAGAGATGGAGCCTGGGCCACCACACTGAAAGCCAGAGGTCTAACCACTAGACAACTTGGGAACTCCCTAGGATGCTCCCATTTTGAACATCCTGCTGGGGCCAAGGTCCTATTGTTCCAAACTGTACCTTAAACTGTGTGTGCACCCTCCTTAGCCCTCTTCCCACCTATTCATGCCTCTACCCCTTGCTATTCACTCCTTTACTCAACCTTGCATGAGTCTATGATCCTAATGGGAAGGAGGCTTTAGCGGGTGGGAGGCCTGAGAGATCCTCTCCCTACCTCTTTCCTGGGCCTGCTCCCTGAGCACACCCATACTCTGCCCCACGCATTCCTTATTTTAAGGAGAGGGAGGCCAGCAGATGCCTACATGAAGAGAGCCCCCTCGGTGGTTCTCTGCTCCTGGCATCATCAGCTAGGTTCTACGTGGGATTGGGGTTAGGGTCAGGGTCTGACGAGGGCAGGCCTTGTAGGGCTGCCTCCTTCCTTTTTCTCCCTCACCTCTGCTCCTTAGCACCCAACCCCTCCTGGTCCCAACCACGCCCTCTCCTTACCTCACTGTAGGTCTGGCTGGAAGGGAAGAGGGTTTTAAACGTGGATCCAAACCCAATGACATTGAAGAGGCAGGCTGGCATGAGGCTCTTAAGAGCCACCAGCATGGCATCCTGACAGAGGAAGAAAGGACTTTTTAGGATTCAGGAAGGAGTTCTTCCCTGGCCACTCCACAGCAGTGTTCTCACACCTGCATAGAAGCAGCTTCAAGGGAATCTTTCAGCCTAGCAGTTTAGAAGCATTGCTGATTTTATTGACAAGTAGATCAACCAATATATATTATTTCAGTACTGAAAAACCCATAACAAGTTAATTTTAATTGACAAGTGGCTCCTATGCCCTTCTTTCCTCCCTTCCTATCCATCCTTTCTCCCTTTCTTGCCCTTCTTCCCTCCATGTCTTCCTTCCTTCCTTTTTTCCTCCCTCCCTTCTTTCCTTCCTTCCAGTCCCCAGACTTGTGTAGGGATGCTCCTCCTTCCTTTTCTTCAGTCTCAATGCACAGCTTGTGGGGTCTCAGTTCTCTGACCAGAGATGGAGCCTGGGCCACCACACTGAAAGCCAGAGGTCTAACCACTAGACAACTTGGGAACTCCCTAGGATGCTCCCATTTTGAACATCCTGCTGGGGCCAAGGTCCTATTGTTCCAAACTGTACCTTAAACTGTGTGTGCACCCTCCTTAGCCCTCTTCCCACCTATTCATGCCTCTACCCCTTGCTATTCACTCCTTTACTCAACCTTGCATGAGTCTATGATCCTAATGGGAAGGAGGCTTTAGCGGGTGGGAGGCCTGAGAGATCCTCTCCCTACCTCTTTCCTGGGCCTGCTCCTGAGCACACCCATACTCTGCCCCACGCATTCCTTATTTTAAGGAGAGGGAGGCCAGCAGATGCCTACATGAAGAGAGCCCCCTCGGTGGTTCTCTGCTCCTGGCATCATCAGCTAGGTTCTACGTGGGATTGGGGTTAGGGTCAGGGTCTGACGAGGGCAGGCCTTGTAGGGCTGCCTCCTTCCTTTTTCTCCCTCACCTCTGCTCCTTAGCACCCAACCCCTCCTGGTCCCAACCACGCCCTCTCCTTACCTCACTGTAGGTCTGGCTGGAAGGGAAGAGGGTTTTAAACGTGGATCCAAACCCAATGACATTGAAGAGGCAGGCTGGCATGAGGCTCTTAAGAGCCACCAGCATGGCATCCTGACAGAGGAAGAAAGGACTTTTTAGGATTCAGGAAGGAGTTCTTCCCCTGGCCACTCCACAGCAGTGTTCTCACACCTGCATAGAAGCAGCTTCCAAGGGAATCTTTCACTCTCTGCCTGTACCCGACATGGCTTTCTCTCCCAGAGCAAGACATTTGCTGATGCCGACCAGAGGCTAGATCAAAGCCATCACCATGAAACTCCTCATCCGTGTAGCAAGTCTGATTTCTCAAAGTCATTCAATTACAGTTTGCAGTTACGTTTCACCTACTACTGACCCTGAGAGGAAAGGAGAGCTGGGAGCACCCCCATTCCCTTCTGCCCAAACAAAACTGATGTCTAAGGCAGACGCAAGGCCCAGTCCCACTGGTGATGGAGAAAGCTTCTTTCTGGCCTCATCCAGGGTCTTTTGTATCAGAATCACCCTCACTATCATGAGCTAGGGCTACATTTCTTAGGATGAGTCTCTTTATTTGTTGAGTGCCCAGAATGTATGGTATGTGAATTATCTCATACATAATCTTCATGATAGCTCTTTGAGGCAGGTACAATATTATCCTCATTTTATTCAAGAGAAAATTGAGGCGCAGAGAAGTGGAGTGACTTGTTTGTGAGCATCTAGATAGTAAATTAGTGGAGCCAGGAGTCGGATGTGTCACGTTGCCTCCAAGCCTGTGAACATTAAAGAGTCTGAACCTATTTGACTAGGCAACCCCAGGAGACCTTGATCAAGGTATATTTTAAGAAATAATGATGAAGAGAGAAGGTGCAGGAGATGACAAGAGGGAAAATGATGGTATTGATGATGATGATGCAATGCGATGATCCATGTCAAGCAATTGCTATGTGCTAAGCATTTTATATCATCTCATTTAGTCTCTATATTATGTATCATAGCATAGAGGTTAAGAAGATACACTTTGAAGTTAAACATATCTGGGTTTCAATCTCACCTTTATTATTACTAACTTGACCTTGGGTAGGCTATGTCACTCCTCTGAACTTCAGCTCACAGCAAACATTCAGTAAATGGTTATTATTACTTTTAATATGTGCATGCATACTAAGTCATTTCAGTTGTGTTCAACTCTTTGCGACCCTATGGACTGGAGTCCAACAGTTCTCCAGGTAAGAATATTGGAGTGGTTGGCTATGCCCTTTTCCAGGGAATCTTTCAGACCCAGGGATTGAACACATGTCTCTTATGTCTCCTGCTTTGGCAGGCAGGCTCTTTACCACTAGCATCACCTGGGAAGCTCACATATTAATATAAATACCTATATGTTACAGAAAAAGAAACTGAGGAATTGCCCTGGGTCATAAAACCCAAGAATGGGACTGAGGCTTTCAAAGCATAGAAATCTTTATTCCTGATGGCTCTGCCTTGGCACAGAACTCAGGAATGAGGGGTTTTCCTCTATCCTCATAGAGTTTATTGATGACACCACAGGGATCTCAGCATAGCTTCAGAGAAACAAACTGTTATCCTCCAAAATCTAGAAGGAAACAGTTGCAAGCAGATCCTGGCAACTTTCACACCATATGGCCTTCCAGGCCCCACAACCCTGCGACCCCTCTCGCATTCCCCTTTGTAAATATTAACGGCAATGTTCTGCCCATTTCCTTTTGTTGCTTGTCGCTACATTTTGCTTTTCTGCAAAAGAAGTCAATATCTGTTTACTTTTTCATTATCCCCTAAGGTGTATTGCTGCTAGCAGCAGCCTCTGCTGATCCATACAGATTGCCTCTGCTCACACCTATTAGAATTTTTAAAGCCATGCTTTTGTCAGCGTAGAGCAGCTGAAGAAGGAGAACAGCTGCAGGAAATTAAATTGGCTGAACTTTGCCCTTTGGCATGACTGCTTAAGATTTCTATTCTCTCCTATGTCCCTAAGCCTAGCTTTTCTTAAAACTTCAACCTAATGGGCCACCTAATGACTTCAACAACCCCTCAACGGCCTCATTGTCAGTGGGGAAATGGATGTGTGGCTTGAGTAATTTCTGTGACTTTTCCTAAAAGGGGCACATTTAGCAGAAGGAGTTGTGCCAATGCAAAGCCACTTATGAAAGGATGACCTTGAGCTTACTGAGCTGAACTGAAAAAGAAAGCAAGAGGGACTCTGGGAAAAGGGAAAAGGGAAAACCAAGGGATATGCGAGCACAGTAGAATTCTAACAATAGGTCATAACTCTTTGCGACCCTATGGACGAAACAGTTTCCAGAAGAATATTGGAGTGGTTGGCTATGCCCTTTCCAGGGAATCTTTCAGACCCAGGGATTGAACACATGTCTCTTATGTCTCCTGCTTTGGCAGGCAGGCTCTTTACCACTAGCATCACCTGGGAAGCTCACATATTAATATAAATACCTATATGTTACAGAAAAAGAAACTGAGGAATTGCCCTGGGTCATAAAACCCAAGAATGGGACTGAGGCTTTCAAAGCATAGAAATCTTTATTCCTGATGGCTCTGCCTTGGCACAGAACTCAGGAATGAGGGGTTTTCCTCTATCCTCATAGAGTTTATTGATGACACCACAGGGATCTCAGCATAGCTTCAGAGAAACAAACTGTTATCCTCCAAAATCTAGAAGGAAACAGTTGCAAGCAGATCCTGGCAACTTTCACACCATATGGCCTTCCAGGCCCCACAACCCTGCGACCCCTCTCGCATTCCCCTTTGTAAATATTAACGGCAATGTTCTGCCCATTTCCTTTTGTTGCTTGTCGCTACATTTTGCTTTTCTGCAAAAGAAGTCAATATCTGTTTACTTTTTCATTATCCCCTAAGGTGTATTGCTGCTAGCAGCAGCCTCTGCTGATCCATACAGATTGCCTCTGCTCACACCTATTAGAATTTTTAAAGCCATGCTTTTGTCAGCGTAGAGCAGCTGAAGAAGGAGAACAGCTGCAGGAAATTAAATTGGCTGAACTTTGCCCTTTGGCATGACTGCTTAAGATTTCTATTCTCTCCTATGTCCCTAAGCCTAGCTTTTCTTAAAACTTCAACCTAATGGGCCACCTAATGACTTCAACAACCCCTCAACGGCCTCATTGTCAGTGGGGAAATGGATGTGTGGCTTGAGTAATTTCTGTGACTTTTCCTAAAAGGGGCACATTTAGCAGAAGGAGTTGTGCCAATGCAAAGCCACTTATGAAAGGATGACCTTGAGCTTACTGAGCTGAACTGAAAAAGAAAGCAAGAGGGACTCTGAGGGGAAAAGGGACCAAGATGCGAGCCAGAGAATTCTAACAATAGGTCTTTAATTCAGGAGCTGGATTTCCACTCATAAACCAACTCCATTTAACTGGCAGTAACTGCCTGGGACATCAAACTGAGAAGGATATAGAGATTGAGTCCAGGCTCAACACTGGAAAAAAATGTCACGGTCAATTATTGACGTCTGTCAGGAGAAGGGAATAGAGGGATATGTGACCTATGTTTGCCCTCCCTGAATGAATCCTTCCTTCTCACTTTACAGGAAGAAGAAACAAAGCCCAGAGCTGAGATTCAACTTGTCCAAAATCACATAGCAAGACTGTGGCAGAATTGACCCTGGAACCCAGGTACTGCTTTTCCTACAGAGCTATGAAGCAAGAATAACAATCGGAGAAGAGAGCTTAGCTCAGTGGAAGAGTCTACATAATTCCCTACCAGCAATGTAAAGAAAATGAACACTGAATCATGATACAGAAGGCTCAGGCTCCTGCACCAGTTCTGAGATACTGGGAAGAACACTTAGTCTTTTGGGGACTCTGTTTCTTTACCTGGAAAATGGCAGGAAAAATGGGCTCAGTGCTCTCTAAGTGATGCTTTAGGTTTATGATTCCATGATACTCTAGAATAACTGAAGAGATGGCTTACAAATTGGTACAGCTGTGGCGTGTGGAGTGGAGTACACATGGCCACACAGCCCTGAAGCATGCTTCAGCACTCTAGCACTGTGGACAGCTCCCCACTCACTGCTTGCCTTTGATGGCGGTCAGGAATGGGGCAAAGGTACCACCCAGTCTTGCAGTCCAGAGTCAAGAGACCTCAAACAGGAACTTGGATCCAATATATGACTGCTCTAGTATCCTTCAAGAGCAAACCCAGTCACACCAAGGTTAAGGAGATAGCTGACATCATAGAAGCAGTTTAGTCACTAAGTCACGTCCAACTCTTGTGACCCCATGGACTGTAGCCTACTAGACTCCTCAGCCCATGGGATTTGGTCCAGGCAAGAGTACTGGAGTGGGTTTCCATTTCCCTCTCCAGGGGATCTTCCCAACCCAGGGATAGAACCCAGATCTCCTGCATTGCAGGCAGATTCTTTACCAACTGAGGTGAGAAACTTATACGATGGAACCCACTTAACCCCATCCCTCCTTGCTGATCCTGTTGTGCTGGAAACAAGAGTTTGCTCCAAGGACAGGCTAGGGAGAGGGATAAAATTTCCGGTGACAGCAGAGGCCTCTTCTTGGTCCCTCACCCCTCGTTCTCTTGAACTATAATCCTTTACCCAGTTCAGTAAATAGCAACCGAGGGTTTTTTATGCATGGACACAGAGCTAGACCCCATGGAGAGATAGAAGAGGAAGATCTGGTCTTTCCTCTCAGCGAGTGAATAATTCCAGAGAAGAAGACAGATATCTGCACGACTGAAAATACAAAGTTGGATAATGTCATAATTGAGGTGAATGATCTCCAGAAGGAGACAGACTGCTTTTGGATGTGTGGGAGTTTTTTTTTTTTTTTTTTTTTTAAGCCATTCTTTCTCCTGAACTCCTTCAGAATTCTCTGAAGCATCAAGACCACACTCGCAGGCATGCTTGGTTAACAGGGCTATACCCCTCACTTGACTGTGAACTTTTAATTTTTTTGTTTAGTTTTGTTTGGCCATGCCATGCAGCATGTATACCTCTAGTGCTCTCTAAGTGATGCTTTAGGTTTATGATTCCATGATACTCTAGAATAACTGAAGAGATGGCTTACAAATTGGTACAGCTGTGGCGTGTGGAGTGGAGTACACATGGCCACACAGCCCTGAAGCATGCTTCAGCACTCTAGCACTGTGGACAGCTCCCCACTCACTGCTTGCCTTTGATGGCGGTCAGGAATGGGGCAAAGGTACCACCCAGTCTTGCAGTCCAGAGTCAAGAGACCTCAAACAGGAACTTGGATCCAATATATGACTGCTCTAGTATCCTTCAAGAGCAAACCCAGTCACACCAAGGTTAAGGAGATAGCTGACATCATAGAAGCAGTTTAGTCACTAAGTCACGTCCAACTCTTGTGACCCCATGGACTGTAGCCTACTAGACTCCTCAGCCCATGGGATTTGGTCCAGGCAAGAGTACTGGAGTGGGTTTCCATTTCCCTCTCCAGGGGATCTTCCCAACCCAGGGATAGAACCCAGATCTCCTGCATTGCAGGCAGATTCTTTACCAACTGAGGTGAGAAACTTATACGATGGAACCCACTTAACCCCATCCCTCCTTGCTGATCCTGTTGTGCTGGAAACAAGAGTTTGCTCCAAGGACAGGCTAGGGAGAGGGATAAAATTTCCGGTGACAGCAGAGGCCTCTTCTTGGTCCCTCACCCCTCGTTCTCTTGAACTATAATCCTTTACCCAGTTCAGTAAATAGCAACCGAGGGTTTTTTATGCATGGACACAGAGCTAGACCCCATGGAGAGATAGAAGAGGAAGATCTGGTCTTTCCTCTCAGCGAGTGAATAATTCCAGAGAAGAAGACAGATATCTGCACGACTGAAAATACAAAGTTGGATAATGTCATAATTGAGGTGAATGATCTCCAGAAGGAGACAGACTGCTTTTGGATGTGTGGGAGTTTTTTTTTTTTTTTTTTTTTTAAGCCATTCTTTCTCCTGAACTCCTTCAGAATTCTCTGAAGCATCAAGACCACACTCGCAGGCATGCTTGGTTAACAGGGCTATACCCCTCACTTGACTGTGAACTTTTAATTTTTTTGTTTAGTTTTGTTTGGCCATGCCATGCAGCATGTAAGATCTTAGTTCCCCAACCAGGAATTGAAACCCATGCCACCAGCAGTGAAAGCACAGAGTCCTAACCACTGAGCAACCAGGGAGTTCCCCACTGTGAGCTCCTTGAGGGCAGGAATTGTATTTATAACCTGCCCTCTTTCCAGACCATAAAGAATCTGCCTGCAATGTAGGAGACCTGGGTTTGATCCCTGGGTCAGGAAGATGCCTCTGGAGAAGGGAATGGCTCCCCACTCCAGTATTCTTGCCTGGAGAGCCCCATGGACAGAGAAGCCTGACGGGCGACAGTTCATAGGGTCACAGAGTTGGACACAGCTGAGTGACTAACACTTTCACTCTTTCCAAATGTCCAAGCACTGGGTTTTGCACAGAGTAGGCCTTTGAATAAAAGAAAAGATGAACCAAATGATTTCACGGGATTCTACACATTCCTTGATGGCATGGGCCATCTCTAATGAATCTAACAGAAAGATACTGGGTTTCATTTTAGATCAAGACCTTGGACACATTACTGAAACTCTCAGGATGGGTTTTCCTGTTTAGAAAATAGTGACAGCTGGACCAGCCTCATAGGATTATTATCTGGATTAAACACCAAAGTGTGCATTAAGTGGCTGCACAGTCTGACCCACAGCAGATCCTCCACAAATGCTCCTTTCCTTCCTCTCTTGTCTGTGTTCCTCTGCACTGAGGATTCAGTGAGGCACTTGAGCCAGAATGGGCACACGACAGAGCTGTGTAGAATTCCCAGGGACATGACTGATGACTTCAACTCTTGTAAACGGACAACAGTTAACCTCTGCTCATAGCACTGAGTTAACCTCTGTTCATGTAGTCACTTAAGGAAGTGGCTCAGGTGCAGAAGGAAGGATGCTTGGAACAGAAAGGGCAGAGATGCTGGCTACCCTGGACCCGAGATCCTGGGGGTGGGGGTCCTCTTGGAAGTACCTTGACGCGGTGGATGTTGGTCCCATTCATGCTGCTGCTCCTGTCGATGAGGAAGATGAACTCCCCATGGGTCTTCCTCAGGCTCGGCTGGACCGACTGGAGGTCAGGACAGAAATTGAGCATGATGACGGAATGGTGGGGGATGTCCTTGTGGAGGCGTTTCCGGATGAGTTCTGCCTGGAGGAGAAAGGAAAACTCTCTCACTTGAGCATGCAAGGGGTCCAGAGCTACGCCTGGGGGCTCACACCAGCCCCTCTTCACTCTCCAGATCTTATCACAATCCCACTCTTCCTTTGCATAAGAGACTTGCCGGTTGACCCCACCTGGCTCCCCTACTAGATGCTCACTTACTGCAATAGCAGCAAGGTCTTTGGAGGCAGGAAGACCCAGGTTTGAATCTCTGCTGTCACTGTTCAGCTGTGTGATGTTGAGCAAGTCCCTCCCTCGGGGGGCTGTTGCCTCTTTGTAAAACAGGGCAAATGGGTCCTTTTCTTGGGGAGGGTCTGAGGATGAACTGGGCGGGCATGCACATAGGAAGGCGCTGGCACACGAGCAGGCCTTCAGCTGAATCATGGTTTCTGTCCCTTTCCCTCCCGGGGATGAGCCACTCTCTGGTTCATTTTGACTGTGAACTTTTCTCTGCTTTACTGATTCTCTCCAGTGGATAACTATCGACTCAAGCTTCAAATTTTACGTCTTTGGAAAACCGGCCTCCATCTTCCCGGTGGACTTACTTATTTAGCTTCCTTGTCCATGAAGTGAGGACAAGAGCACACACCTCACCAAGCTGTATGGACTAAATGCAGTGCTTGTAGGTGCTGCCAAGCTGAGCGACTGTGGCAACCACGGCCGCCCCTGCGGCTGCCGTCGCTATTTGTCGTGAGGACCCAGGCACTTCTCACGCTGCAAGTTTTTGCTCATTTCTCTCTGTCTCTCCCCTGTAGTTTGGGAGCTACTTGAAGGCAGACCTTGCGTGAGTCTCTCACATCTCCAGGGCTCCACACAGAGCTCAGGACCAAGATGACCTCGGGAAGGCCACCACCACGACTCTGTACCTTTTCATGTGTTCTCTCAGCTGGCCTTGTCATGCTGCTCCTGTCGATGAAAACTCCCATGGGTCTTCCTCAGGCTCGGCTGGACCGACTGGAGGTCAGGACAGAAATTGAGCATGATGACGGAATGGTGGGGGATGTCCTTGTGGAGGCGTTTCCGGATGAGTTCTGCCTGGAGGAGAAAGGAAAACTCTCTCACTTGAGCATGCAAGGGGTCCAGAGCTACGCCTGGGGGCTCACACCAGCCCCTCTTCACTCTCCAGATCTTATCACAATCCCACTCTTCCTTTGCATAAGAGACTTGCCGGTTGACCCCACCTGGCTCCCCTACTAGATGCTCACTTACTGCAATAGCAGCAAGGTCTTTGGAGGCAGGAAGACCCAGGTTTGAATCTCTGCTGTCACTGTTCAGCTGTGTGATGTTGAGCAAGTCCCTCCCTCGGGGGGCTGTTGCCTCTTTGTAAAACAGGGCAAATGGGTCCTTTTCTTGGGGAGGGTCTGAGGATGAACTGGGCGGGCATGCACATAGGAAGGCGCTGGCACACGAGCAGGCCTTCAGCTGAATCATGGTTTCTGTCCGTTTCCCCCCCGGGGAGGGGCCACCCTCTGGTTAATTTTGACTGTGAACTTTTCTCTGCTTTACTGATTCTCTCCAGTGGATAACTATCGACTCAAGCTTCAAATTTTACGTCTTTGGAAAACCGGCCTCCATCTTCCCGGTGGACTTACTTATTTAGCTTCCTTGTCCATGAAGTGAGGACAAGAGCACACACCTCACCAAGCTGTATGGACTAAATGCAGTGCTTGTAGGTGCTGCCAAGCTGAGCGACTGTGGCAACCACGGCCGCCCCTGCGGCTGCCGTCGCTATTTGTCGTGAGGACCCAGGCACTTCTCACGCTGCAAGTTTTTGCTCATTTCTCTCTGTCTCTCCCCTGTAGTTTGGGAGCTACTTGAAGGCAGACCTTGCGTGAGTCTCTCACATCTCCAGGGCTCCACACAGAGCTCAGGACCAAGATGACCTCGGGAAGGCCACCACCACGACTCTGTACCTTTTCATGTGTTCTCTCAGCTGGCCTTGTCACGCTGCTCCTGAACTGTCCTGAACTCTCATGGTCACTCTGCACCAAACCTCATTTTCTCCATCCTCACTGCTGCCCTCTCTCACCACCTTGACATTCCCTGTCTGAATCTCTGTGTGTACATGTCTCTCTTCGCCTGTTTCTCAGTCTGTTGGGGTCCCTTCCTCAAGCCGATAGACGACATCGTCACCTGCCCAGGTGTTTAAAGCAAAGACCAGGAGTTATCTTTGACCTTTCTCATTTCCTCACCCTTCACATCTACTCCCTCAGCAGATGACCGCCAGCTCTGTAGCTCAAATGCATTCTGAACTTGACCTCTTCTCTGTCCCTACTGTAAACACCCAAGTTCAGGACTTTTGCAAGAGTCTCTTCCTGGCCTCTTTTCTCTACTTTTCTCTCCCTGTGGTCCATTTTATACGGAGCAGGCAGTGTGATTGTTCTTGGTATTCTCTTGCTTAGGCAACAGTTTCCTCTCCTACCTTCTACCAGGGCTCATGAAGCCCTGTGTGGATTGACCCTTGCCTCCCTGTCTACTTCATGTGTGCCTAGCCTTTCAGCCTGAGGGGCGTCTTTCTGTTTTCCAAACACATCACCATTCTTCGGGCTCCATTTCCTTGCACACTCTTCCAGGCTTCATAGTCCACCAGGTCTCGTTCTGAGACCGTCTTTCTCTAAACACTTGGCTAAACAGCAACCAGGGCTCATGCTGTTTTAGGTCTTTCACAGTCCCCAGCCCTCATCTAACTGATCTTGCTCATGGGTTTGCTTCTTGTCTGCTTCCCTGTGCTGGAGAAGGATGTGTCCTCTGTCTCCCCAGTGTCTAGAACACAGCCTGACATCTATGGGGTACTCACTGTTGGATGAATAAATGAGACAAAGAATCTCTGTGGGTCTTTCTGTCTGCTACTAACCTGTGTGCATCCATTTTTTTTTCAGTCTCTCTGTCTCTGTTTTGTCTCTGGTTCTCTCTGTGTCTCCCTCTGTGTTATTTGCCCCCTCTGTTAAATCACAGTTTTTGACAGCTCAGCCCACCCGCTCTTCCTGACTGATGCCAGCGGCTGCTCACCTCCCTCCCCAGTGAGGGATCGCGCTCTCCCTCCTGAAGGGAGGTCCTCTGCCAAAAGCCACTGCCCAATAGGACTGTCCTGATGACAGAGCCCGAGGCAGCAACAGCCACCTCTGGGAGGGACAGGAGCCTGATTTTTGCTTCGGAGGGGCCCTGGGCTCAGGATTCTCTGTCTCCTTGAGCTGCCATTATCCAATTACAATAAACTCATCACTTCTTAGCAGCTGCGGGTTGACGGCTGGCATCCCTGAGACTCATGAGAATGTGGGGTATTTGCATAACCAACCCAAGGTGGCAAATTAATTCTCATTTGCTTCAGCGGTCCCAGAGCTAATTGATTTAAGGCTTGGCAGGCAGGCCCAGGAGGCTTGCTGCTGACTCCCCCTGCCTGCACGCTGCAGTTCTTGGAGCTCAGTGAGACCCCCAGAGTTGCCACTCCTGTGTTGAGAACCTGGTTCCAGCCTCTTCTCTCAGCTAACTCATCTGGGAGAGGGGACACCTCTGGGAAGGGCCGGTGTTTCCAGGGGGGTCTCTAAGACGGGTATGGGTACTTCCCTTTGCCACCTTCCCCACCCCTCGCCAAGCAGGGACTTCCAGTGGGATCTCTACCAAAGGGAATGATGTCAGCTGTAGGCTATCTCTGCATTGCTGTCTGTTTCTCTCCATCATCCGCTGCCAGTCAGACCACCGGGAGCAGGAGGGGCCCTTAAATCCAGCACAGCTGCCCCACGTGAGCGTGCCGAAGTCCTTAGTCACAATGTCACCAAGGCCAACCCCCTTTGCCCAGCTCACCAGTTACGGTGGGTGCTAAAGCACAGTTTTTTCATCTAAAAAGGAGAGATGGTACAAAACAGTGTGCCGTGACTCTTAAGCCTCTCTTGGCACTCAGGACCCAGCACGGTGTGCAGGGCCATGGGCAGGAGGGAGGCTGTGGGGCGACTTGTGGCCGTGACTCATCCTCTTCCCCACCCCAGTCCCCTGCTGATGGCCCCACTGTCCTTTAACTTCATCAGGGAGGGAGGGCAGAGGGAGAGGATTTCCCTGACTTTCCTTGCTCCGCCTTTGAAGTGACGCTTGTGAAGTAGAAGCCACTTAGTGGCCCCACAGACTGTAGCCCTCCAGGCCCCTCTGTCCATGGAATTCTCAGGCAAGGATACTGGAGTGGGGAGCTGTTCCCCTTTCGAGGTGACCTTCCTGGCCCAGGAACTGAGCTGGGGTCTCCTGCATTACTGGCGGATTCTTTACCCGCTGCACTGCCAAGGAAGCCTGCCCTGCCTTTCTTCTTTACCTCGTAGCAAGCAACGATCCCAGAGGAAGGAAAATCAAGAGACTCATTCAGCAGGAGGGTAAAGGGAGACCTAGGAGTAGAGATGGAGCCAGGAGGGCACCCAGCCATAGGGCCCTTGGTGCCTCTCAGGGGTGATCAGGCCTGGAGAAGACCTAGTTCACTGTTGTCACCAGCCTAGAATTTTCCTAGCGTAGACGCTTTGATGGCACTAGCAGCAAACGACCTGGCAGGAGGTGGAAGGGCAGCACCAGGATGACCGCTGTACCTGGACATCCACTTTTCCGTTGTCACGAGTTTGCCACATGACCTCGGGCAAGTCACACCCACCCCCTGGGCTCAGTCTCCTCACTGGCTCAGCGAAGACCAAGTCCCCCGAGCCACCCCGGTTCTGTCACCATGGACGCTGCTCAGTCACCCTTACCTTTCGCTCTGCACTGCTGTCCTTCTTCATCCCTTTAATGAAATCTGTTCTTCCCCTCAGGTGCTGGTCAAACTCTCTCAGGGTCATGTCCCCTTTCTCCATCAGGACATGTGGCATGTGGGGCTCTGCAGAGACGAGATGGGCTCTTGGTACTTGTGTGAGCATGAGGGTGGTGCTAGGGGCCTCAGAAAAGGAGTGGGTCTTCAGTGTGGGGAGGACTCCCCGTTGGAAGAGGGGGATGGAATCCCAGGCTGCTTGAGGCAAGTGGGGCCACGTGGGGCCCTCCTTAGCTGGGAGGCAGGAGAGCCTAGTGACTGACGGTAACTCAAGTTTGCCCATCTGTAAAATGGGAGTGATCCTGGGATCCCATCTTTTTGCATCTTGACATTCTATGAATTCCTAAAGAGACAAAAGAGTTGCTCCTTGGGGGCTCAGAGCTGTCGGGGTCTCACCAAGCTTAGGATTTCGAAGGTCTTCTGCTCAGTTGGCCAGGGAGCAGAGTGCTCCAATGGGTGGAGGAGTCCCCAGGGCCTTAGGAGCTAGAATGGGGTAGGAGACACTCAATTCGGCCAACTAGAGCTACGTTTATAAGGAAGCAGGTAGTTGGTCTCCTTTCTTCTGCCATGTACCCTACTCTCTCACTGGCCATAGGGTTGGGGTGCCACCTGTCTGTGCCCCACGGGATCAGCACCTCCTCCCTCCCACTGGCATCGCGGGGTCCGGCCCAGGGCACAGTACCGCTGGGGTGGATGAGGATCTCCACCGGCCGGTCGAAGGTGTGCCTGTTGGCCAGGGTGATCAGGATGCTCTTGGCCGAGCTTGCGGAGGGCGCAGCGTCGGCTCGGATCTCGTGGGTGGGACTCTCTACCCCTGAGTGACACAGAAAGGTGGGGGAAGCTCAGGCATCCCCAGAGAGAGAGAGCGGGGCCTGGTGGGGGGACCTTGAGACTCCAGTCCCATCAGGGGCTCCTGAGCTGTTATACAAAACCAGGGACAGGCCTCCTCAATTTCCCCATCTGCAAAACGGGAGCTCAGATCGATGGGTCCAACAGCCTTTCCTGCCCTGAACTCAGGATCCAGAGGGGGTCAAAGGAGTGGCTTCCCCAGAGGGCGCAGGTCGAAGGGGCTCCACGTTCCATTGTGGGCACCCCATAAACGTCTCTGGTGTTGGGGTGTCTGGTCGCTCTGGGGGAACACTCATTGACAAGCGTTTTTTACCCTGTAAAACCCTTGACTGCATGGGCGAGGGAGCCATCAGAACAACGGTTCCCAACTGGGGCTTCTCCTCAGAATCCCCTGGGAATTTCTCAGTGTTTCCAGTGCCCAGGGCTCACCCTACACCAGCACCCTCAGGACTGTTGGGTGGGATCTAGGTGGTAGAATTTGGAAAGCTCCTCCGAAGGGGGAAAACCCTGACGGTAACTCAAGTTTGCCCATCTGTAAAATGGGAGTGATCCTGGGATCCCATCTTTTTGCATCTTGACATTCTATGAATTCCTAAAGAGACAAAAGAGTTGCTCCTTGGGGGCTCAGAGCTGTCGGGGTCTCACCAAGCTTAGGATTTCGAAGGTCTTCTGCTCAGTTGGCCAGGGAGCAGAGTGCTCCAATGGGTGGAGGAGTCCCCAGGGCCTTAGGAGCTAGAATGGGGTAGGAGACACTCAATTCGGCCAACTAGAGCTACGTTTATAAGGAAGCAGGTAGTTGGTCTCCTTTCTTCTGCCATGTACCCTACTCTCTCACTGGCCATGGGGTTTGGGGGTGCCACCTGTCTGTGCCCCACGGGATCAGCACCTCCTCCCTCCCACTGGCATCGGGGGGTCCGGCCCAGGGCACAGTACCGCTGGGGTGGATGAGGCTCTCCACCGGCCGGTCGAAGGTGTGCCTGTTGGCCAGGGTGATCAGGATGCTCTTGGCCGAGCTTGGGGAGGCGCAGCGTCGGCTCGGATCTCGTGGGTGGGACTCTCTACCCCTGAGTGACACAGAAAGGTGGGGAAGCTCAGGCATCCCCAGAGAGAGAGCGGGGCCTGGTGGGGGGACCTTGAGACTCCAGTCCCATCAGGGGCTCCTGAGCTGTTATACAAAACCAGGGACAGGCCTCCTCAATTTCCCCATCTGCAAAACGGGAGCTCAGATCGATGGGTCCAACAGCCTTTCCTGCCCTGAACTCAGGATCCAGAGGGGGTCAAAGGAGTGGCTTCCCCAGAGGGCGCAGGTCGAAGGGGCTCCACGTTCCATTGTGGGCACCCCATAAACGTCTCTGGTGTTGGGGTGTCTGGTCGCTCTGGGGGAACACTCATTGACAAGCGTTTTTTACCCTGTAAAACCCTTGACTGCATGGGCGAGGGAGCCATCAGAACAACGGTTCCCAACTGGGGCTTCTCCTCAGAATCCCCTGGGAATTTCTCAGTGTTTCCAGTGCCCAGGGCTCACCCTACACCAGCACCCTCAGGAGCTGTTGGGTGGGATCTAGGTGGTAGAATTTGGAAAGCTCCCCCTCCGAAGGGGAGCACCGGGAAGCAGCTTTGTGGCTGTGGCCTCCAGGAGAGGGCCTTGGCCCTTGGACCTCGGACTCCAGGCCCTTGCGGACATTCCCCAAGGAAGCCATTGAGGTCAGGGTGGGGCAGCCTTGAAACCTGTCCTTGGGAAACACATCGTGGTTGGGAGTAGCAAATGGGGGTGGGGCATAAAAACCCACACGCTTCGGGCTGTCTTTCCCCTGGGCCAGCCAGCTCTCCCTCCCTCCCTTCCTTCCTCTCCCCACCTCGGGACCTCCAATCTTCTTTTCAGCCCCACCTTGGCCTAGGCAGCTCATCTCACCTGCAAGCAGGCAGGGCCCACGGATCTCGAGCTGGAAGTTGAACTCGTATTCCATAGGGTTGGACACGTCAGTGTCCAGGAGAGTCGCCAGATACAGTCTGTTCCAAGAGTCCAGTGCCCGGGGGCCGAAGCAATGCCTGTCTTTGCTGGGAAGGGGACACAGAGGATCGGGAGGAGGGACGGGGGAGGAGGCGGCGAGGAGGGGGCCAGCACGAGAAGACACGGAGAAAACAACAGGTCCCAAGCAGCTCTGGCAGCCCCAGCACAAAAGCGAGGCTAAGGAACGTCCTTGCTTCCTTCCCAGACCTTGACCCCATACCTTGCCCCGCCCAGCTACAGGGAGAGCCTGGATTCAGACCTGAGGCACCACCACCTGCGATGGCTGGGCCAGGCGCCAGGGCATTCGCTCACTCTGGGCTCACCACAACCCCAGAGGAGGGCATCAGGGCACCCATGACCCGCATCTCCCATGTGGGGAAACTAAGACTCAGGAAGACAAGACCACTAGCCTCAATTCCCACACTCACACTTGGCGGAGCATGCATACTCAGCTGGGCATCTCTGACTCGGCCATGAAACAGGTTCCACCACGCCACATCACTTCTGGAACCCCTGCTCTGCCCTCGGCCAGCTGGGAACCCTTACATACGCCACTTCTCCTCTGAGTCTCCTCATTAAATAGGCATAATAATGACACAGCTGTCTTGAGCGAGCCCTTAGGCAAGTGTCGCCTGCTGAACGCTCAAGTTTCTGGCCCTTTATCAGCGTCATCCCTCGCCCTGTCTTTCATTCTGCTGTTTCCCTCCCCTCCACAGCCATGCCCTCTGAGGTCTTTGAGATGTGTTCTGAATATGTACATATCCTTGTAAAAGACTCCATGACATTTGGTTGAAAAGATTGCATTGTATTAGGAATCTCATTCAATTCTTTCCTTATATTTTTCCATCCAATGATGTGTTTTAAAGGTCTGCAAAACCAAAATCTTTGCTGTTGATACGGTATAGCTTGCTTCCCCGGTGGCTTGGTGGTAAAGAATTTGCCTGCTAAGGCAGTCAGAAAGATCGCCTGGAGGAGGAAATGGCAACCTGCTCCAGTATTTTTGCCTGGGAAATCCCGTGGACAGAGGAGCCCGCTGGGCTACAGTCCACGGGTCACAAAGAGTCAGACATGACCCAGTGACTAAACAACAGCAATGCTATGGCTTGGGGACTTCCGTTATGCTGTCCCTATTTCTTCTTGCCTCCACCTTCCTGCATCCACAGGTGCCACCACCATGAAGATCCTCATGTGTGCTCCCTTTTTGGATGTACAGAAGGATTTCTCGGGGACCCCTGGGACAAAGGGCACACACCGAGTATTGCCAGAGTGCTTTCCAAGGTGGCTGGGCCAGTGTCTACTTCCACCAGCAGTGAACGGGAGTCTCTTTCTCTTCTTGTCCTCACAAGCATTTGGTATCATCTATTTTTCTTATTTTTTCTCATGTCATTCTATCTGAGCACCTTTGAGGTTCGTGGGAATTTGAGGCTGGCAGGTGTCTCCAAGAGCATCTCTATTAACTCTTTCCTGCTGTGACAGGCAGGAATCAGCTTACCAGGGCCACCTCAGGGGCAGCAGGGACTCGGGTCTCTTGTTCCTGGACTCACCGCGGTCTTGAACTGTCCCCAGCTCTGCTCGGTCCTACCTCTCGAGTGCACCAGGCTCGGCGCCTATGGTAGCATTTATAGGGATGACCCGCGAGCTGGTGTTCCCTGGCCTGAGACTGGCTGGTGCCACCGGCTTTTCTTTCGTGCCAACGAGTGTCCTGCCTCTAGATTTCAAGGCCCCACGTGGTCTCACTCTCCAGCACTCCTCTCCCATTGGCTATGTTCATACGAGCCTTCCTGCCGCTCAGCAAACACACCGAGCCTGTCGCTGCCTCAGGGCCTTTGCACTTCCTGCCAATTTCACCCCCTGCCCAGAACGCTCTTCCTCCATATTATTCCCAGGGCTCGCTCCCTCCCTTCCGATGCCTGTGACCTGTCTATCCTAGCTCAACGAGCACCCACGCCACCCTGTCTTTCTCCAGCCTCTATAGCACTTATCTCTGCAGAGCTTATCACCTAACATGTGACATGTTCATGGGCTTATTTCGTTACTGTCTGTCTCCTTCATTAGAAGACCAGCTCCGCAAAGGCAGGGGCCTTGTCTGCTTTACTACTGTATTCCCAGCACCCAAAACAGAGCCTGGGCCATGTGTGTGCTTAGTTCCGGCCCATGGTAGGTGCTTCATTGCTATTTGTGGAATGACCGAGGAGGGCCTTTCAAGCAGACCTCCCCTGGGGGGATGCAGTCACCCCGCCCTACCAGCTTGGCCTGAGGTCAGCGTTCAACTGGTGGTGTCCAGGGGTCTGCTGACCCTGTCCTCAGTGTCCCCGTGGGCATGTGCTCCCAGCTGTCCCCAGAGCGCTACCAGGGTATGTGTGAAACTCCTGGGTATGGACAGTATCTACATCTTTCCAGATTTCAAGGTTCCTGGCTCCAAGATTCAGGATGAGAATTGGAGAAGGGGGATTAAGGAGTTTGACTGGTAATGAGTTTCAAGTCTTATTTTTCTACCTAAATGGTGCTAATAGACTGTGGAATAGATTTTCTTTTAATGACATGAATTGAATGATAAGATACACAACTTTAAAAGTCATCTCCTGTATGTCTCAGGCTGCTTACACCTGGCATCCTCTCTCCCTGCAGAGGAAACGCCTGGCCCCCTGAGTGGACAGCTGGGGAAAGGGGAGGATCCCTGACCTTATCTGCAGGGGCCTCAGGCAGTGCCTCACCCCTGCTTTCCCTCTCCCTCCACTGTGAGAATACAGAGAAACTGTTCACTCCCCGCCCTACGGAAAATCCTTTTTATTTTTATTAAAAACTTTTTTTAAGATTTTTTTTCTACTCTTGATGTGGACCTGAATTTGTTACAAAATCGCTTCTGTTTTAGGGCGTGGTTTCTTGGCCATGAGGCATATGGGATCTTAGCTCCCCAATCAGGGATCAAACCCACACACCCTGCACCAGAAGGCCACCAGAGAAGTCTCCGCTGAAAATCCTTTTTAATGACTCTCTGTTGCTTTGAGGAGAAACTCAGGGTCTTCCAGGGCCGCGCTGGGTCCTGTCCTTCTGCGGCCTCACCTCCTTGTCGTCTGTGCTTCAGTTCCCCTCTGCTGCCTCAGGGCCTTTGGCCCTGCTGTTTCCACCTCTGTGCCTGCATCCTTTCTCCTTGTGGCACAGCCCTCAGCTGAAATAACACTCCTCAGAGAAGCCCGAGCCGACCCCTTGCCCCTGGGATTGGGTCCCTCTTTTATATTGCTCACCAGTGACCTCTTCCACTGTACTTTCACATAATTTATTATGCATGCAAGTTCATAAACAGTTCACGATCTCTCCCACCAAGTTTCAAAAAGGCAGGAATCATGTGGGTGTTGTGCTCTCTGTGTCTCTAACACCCGCCGCGGTGTCTAGCACATAATAGGTGCTCCAAAAATACCTCTGGAGTGCAGGGAAGAATATAGCCTGGAAATTCTGATCCCAAGCTGTCCAAATTCCAACACTTCGAACCAGTACCAACACAGGGCATTTCAGGGAGATTTATTTGTTTATTTTTTGGGCTGCATGGAGTGGCACGTGGGATCGTAGTTTCCCAACCAGGGATCGAACCCTCGCCCCCCACCCCACCCTGCATTGGAAGTGCAGAGTCTTGACCCCTGGATTACCAGGGAAGTCCCAGAGAGGTATCTAAGTGCTCTAAAAGTGAGCAGAGGAGGGACAGTCACGGAGAGGTGGCAGCTTCAGAGCTGAGCCTCACCTCCTATCCTTCATCTCCCCCAGGACCCCGACTCCCTGACCTGACGTCCTGTTCCTGGCGCTCCCCTCCCTCCCAGCAACCCTGGCCCCGTCTGGCGGGGGCTGCTCACCTGTGGACCTGTTGGGCCGAGGGGGCCGGGCTCTCGGTGCAGAACTGGGGCACGGTCGGGGCGCAGACAGCAGGCAGCAGGACCCGCACAGCCCCGCTGGGCAGTGTCTGGAGCTCCGAGGAGGTGCTGACAAAGACGGTGACATTCTCCATCGGGGCGATGGTCCCCAGGTTGACCACGAAGAGGATTCGCTCCAAATCTTCATCCAAAGCCACCTTTCCTGGTGCGCAGGAAGGAGGGGAGATGGAAATTGGCAGAATGTGTCCTTGGCGCCTGGCCTGCTGTCAGGGACCGTGCACACCTTTCCTCTTGTCTCCTCTAAGCTCGCTGTGTGTTAGGCGAGAGGAGCTTGTTTTGCCGATGGAAAAACTGAGGTTCAGCGTGGGGGTCCAACGAACTTGCTCAAGTTATTCAACAGATACCTAATGTATTGAACCACCATCTGAACCTAGGTGGCTCTAATGCCAGGCCTGAGTTCTTTCTACTGTACCCTGCCGGAAGCGGGAGCCTGGGACCCACAAACCCTTGACAAAGGGTCACAGTTCCTTCCTCAGACTCTACACCCCCTCAAGAATCACACTGGAGCATCCTGCTTCCTCTGGATCCACGCTGTCCCTTCATCTGAAAGGCCCAGCCACCTTACCCACCCACCCAGCCCCTCCACGAAAACCTCCTTGGTCCTGTCTGGACTCTCCTGTCCTCCTCTGACATTACATGGCTTACGGCACAGCCACTTTCAACTTCCTGTCGTGGTTACTCCCAGGCATGCCCTAGCTCTTCTTCCAGGCTGGGCAAAGTCCTGCAATCTAGGGGGCAATATGGGATCTTACACGTTGTGGGTGTTCATTAGAAGATTCTTGAACAGCTCAGTGATCAGGTAAACAAACTTCACTTCCATCACAGGTCCAATGACAAGAATCGCCACTAACATCCTGTGTGACCTTGGCCCAGTCGCTCACCCTCTCTGAGCCCCAGTATCCTCAAGAGCAGGCATCCATAACCATGGTGTGAGTACTGCCTTTGTATCAGGAACAGTGATAAGTGTTCTGCACGCTCTCTGTTGAGATTTGGATGTGCAGGATTATTAGCTACATTTTATAGACAAGGTTTAATTTCTTATCTAAGCTTGTGAGCAAGAGGACAAGCCATCAAATCTTGGTATGACTCATTCCATGAGCATGCTTTTCTGGCTTTAGAGCTGTCTTAAAAACCCTTCTGTTGCCTCCTTCAATCCTTATCTCTCTTTCCAGGTGAGCACAGAAACTATCTCTATTTTACAGACAGTAAGGTGAGGTTCAGAGAGGTTCCTCACCGGCCCGCAGTCACACAGGATTCCTGACTCTCAGTGCTGTGCTCTCTCTACCCAGTCCCATTGCTGCCCTTTCCATCTGCCTGAAACTCCAGCCACGCCCGGGTCCTGCCACAGGCCTCTGGTCCACTTACCTGTGACAGTTGCAGCTTGGATGCCGGTGGGATCGACGTGGCCACCCTCTATCTTGGCTTTGTCCTTGATCTGCACCGTCACGACGCGGTCTGCGATGACCGCCTCAAAGCCAATCACGGTGGTGTACTCGTCCAGCGGGTACACGAAGAGACCTGCCAGAGCGGGGGCCAGCCTCACAGGGGGGCCCAGCCCTGCTCTGCATGGCCCACCCTGGGAAGGAACCGTAGCCTGTGGTCTGCCATTCCAGCAGACGGATGGTACTCACTGCCACTTGATCCGGCCCCTTGGGGTCCTTTTGAAAGGCCCAGCCACCTTACCCACCCACCCAGCCCCTCCACGAAAACCTCCTTGGTCCTGTCTGGACTCTCCTGTCCTCCTCTGACATTACATGGCTTACGGCACAGCCACTTTCAACTTCCTGTCGTGGTTACTCCCAGGCATGCCCTAGCTCTTCTTCCAGGCTGGGCAAAGTCCTGCAATCTAGGGGGCAATATGGGATCTTACACGTTGTGGGTGTTCATTAGAAGATTCTTGAACAGCTCAGTGATCAGGTAAACAAACTTCACTTCCATCACAGGTCCAATGACAAGAATCGCCACTAACATCCTGTGTGACCTTGGCCCAGTCGCTCACCCTCTCTGAGCCCCAGTATCCTCAAGAGCAGGCATCCATAACCATGGTGTGAGTACTGCCTTTGTATCAGGAACAGTGATAAGTGTTCTGCACGCTCTCTGTTGAGATTTGGATGTGCAGGATTATTAGCTACATTTTATAGACAAGGTTTAATTTCTTATCTAAGCTTGTGAGCAAGAGGACAAGCCATCAAATCTTGGTATGACTCATTCCATGAGCATGCTTTTCTGGCTTTAGAGCTGTCTTAAAAACCCTTCTGTTGCCTCCTTCAATCCTTATCTCTCTTTCCAGGTGAGCACAGAAACTATCTCTATTTTACAGACAGTAAGGTGAGGTTCAGAGAGGTTCCTCACCGGCCCGCAGTCACACAGGATTCCTGACTCTCAGTGCTGTGCTCTCTCTACCCAGTCCCATTGCTGCCCTTTCCATCTGCCTGAAACTCCAGCCACGCCCGGGTCCTGCCACAGGCCTCTGGTCCACTTACCTGTGACAGTTGCAGCTTGGATGCCGGTGGGATCGACGTGGCCACCCTCTATCTTGGCTTTGTCCTTGATCTGCACCGTCACGACGCGGTCTGCGATGACCGCCTCAAAGCCAATCACGGTGGTGTACTCGTCCAGCGGGTACACGAAGAGACCTGCCAGAGCGGGGGCCAGCCTCACAGGGGGGCCCAGCCCTGCTCTGCATGGCCCACCCTGGGAAGGAACCGTAGCCTGTGGTCTGCCATTCCAGCAGACGGATGGTACTCACTGCCACTTAGAGGACTCTGGCTGGGCCCCCGAGCTCTGGGGCTGGGCAGGATGCACCCGGGCGCAGGCTCCGTGTCAGCGGCCGGGCGGCTAAAGGGACAGTTGTTCCCCTGTCCTGGCTGTTACTCTGCACCACGCCATGAGCTCGCCACGCCCACCCAGGGCTCTGCCTGCCTGCCCCGGCCCTTGCAGCTCCAGGGAGCAGGAGACAGGATGAAGAGACTGAACATCTAAAGCGGGCAGCCTCATCCACCTGCTTCAGGGAACTGGACTCACTGGGAGGCAGGTGCCAAAGTGTGCCCGCCAGTGGCCCTGGACTGGGGCTGGCCTCTGCAGAGCCTCTGGGAGCGGGTGACTCATGCAGATGCCCATGTGGGCCCTGAGCCTCTGAGAAAGGTCCCGACCCATCCCGTCCTGGGGCATTTGCTTCCATCTTCCGTCTTCAGCCTAGGTTTTAGATTTCCCCATCCTCCTCCACCGGTGTAGCCAGGGTTTCGGATTTTTCGAGAACGAGTGGAAATCTGGACTTTTATGTGATACGTTGGATGGGTCTAATAAAATACTCTGCGTGGGGCTCGACGCCGTGGTGCCCAGGAGCTGGGGCTTTGGAGGACTAGGACTAGGTTCTGTGACCTTGGATAAGACACTCAGCATCTCCAAATGTCACAGACAGTAAGGTGAGGTTCAGAGAGGTTCCTCACCGGCCCGCAGTCACACAGGATTCCTGACTCTCAGTGCTGTGCTCTCTCTACCCAGTCCCATTGCTGCCCTTTCCATCTGCCTGAAACTCCAGCCACGCCCGGGTCCTGCCACAGGCCTCTGGTCCACTTACCTGTGACAGTTGCAGCTTGGATGCCGGTGGGATCGACGTGGCCACCCTCTATCTTGGCTTTGTCCTTGATCTGCACCGTCACGACGCGGTCTGCGATGACCGCCTCAAAGCCAATCACGGTGGTGTACTCGTCCAGCGGGTACACGAAGAGACCTGCCAGAGCGGGGGCCAGCCTCACAGGGGGGCCCAGCCCTGCTCTGCATGGCCCACCCTGGGAAGGAACCGTAGCCTGTGGTCTGCCATTCCAGCAGACGGATGGTACTCACTGCCACTTAGAGGACTCTGGCTGGGCCCCCGAGCTCTGGGGCTGGGCAGGATGCACCCGGGCGCAGGCTCCGTGTCAGCGGCCGGGCGGCTAAAGGGACAGTTGTTCCCCTGTCCTGGCTGTTACTCTGCACCACGCCATGAGCTCGCCACGCCCACCCAGGGCTCTGCCTGCCTGCCCCGGCCCTTGCAGCTCCAGGGAGCAGGAGACAGGATGAAGAGACTGAACATCTAAAGCGGGCAGCCTCATCCACCTGCTTCAGGGAACTGGACTCACTGGGAGGCAGGTGCCAAAGTGTGCCCGCCAGTGGCCCTGGACTGGGGCTGGCCTCTGCAGAGCCTCTGGGAGCGGGTGACTCATGCAGATGCCCATGTGGGCCCTGAGCCTCTGAGAAAGGTCCCGACCCATCCCGTCCTGGGGCATTTGCTTCCATCTTCCGTCTTCAGCCTAGGTTTTAGATTTCCCCATCCTCCTCCACCGGTGTAGCCAGGGTTTCGGATTTTTCGAGAACGAGTGGAAATCTGGACTTTTATGTGATACGTTGGATGGGTCTAATAAAATACTCTGCGTGGGGCTCGACGCCGTGGTGCCCAGGAGCTGGGGCTTTGGAGGACTAGGACTAGGTTCTGTGACCTTGGATAAGACACTCAGCATCTCCAAATGTCACAGTCCCACCTGTAAGGTGGGAACGATAAAACCAAGCTCGGGGTCATTATGAAAATGGGAAAAAGAGCCACCACTGATGAAGTTCTGTCCCCCTACATTTTTATATCTCAATGCTTCTCAGACTTTAAGAAAATATGAATCACCCTGGGGGTCTGGTGAAAGTGAGGACTCTGCTCTAGTCGTTCTAAAGCAGGGCCTGAGAGGCTGTATTTCTGACCAGCTCTGGGTGATGCCGATGGCTGGGTGGACCGCACTCGGAAGATCAAGGTCCTCTCTCATTGAATCAGTCCACTAACACAGGGGCAGCACAGTGCTGGGACCTTGGCGAGCTCTTTTCCTCTCTCTGAACCTCGGCCTCCTCAACTCTAAAATAGGGGAACTGTTTTTTTTCCCCTACACGTGGAAAGCTAAATGACTGTCCTAAAGGCATTCAGTAATACAGTCTCCTGGGTTCCCCGTGAGTCTTACATTAAGCCGCCCTCTGAAGGTTTCATTAAACAGAGGAACAGGGTTGTTTGCTCTGCCTGGGAGATTTCTCCGAGGAGGAAAGTTTCCCTTGCAGGTTTCTTTTGGGAATTCAAGGGGTTTCAGACACTTTGGTCAGGTTGGAGGGTGGCGCCCCAAAACATGAAATCTGAGGGAATGAGGAGGCTCCCACCACTGTGGATGAGAAGGGATGCTCACCATAACATACAGAACCTTACTGGCCAGGTTTCCGGTAATTCCCTCCCTTATGTGCAGAGACAGGAGTGGAATTTACAAACAGCTCGCAGGGGCAAGTCAGCACATGCTCCCGACCGGCCCGCACTGATGACTGATGTTCGCAGACTGTTTTCCATTCCACCCTGCCCTTCCTCATGCATTTACCTCATCTGTTTCTCCCTCAGACCCCGGCATCCAGACAGGCACAGGAGCCTCCTGATGTCGAGAAGGATGGCTTGTGGCTTCCCAAGATCATGGGGAACCGGTGTAGCCAGGGTATTTCGAGAACGAGTGGAAATCTGGACTTTTATGTGATACGTTGGATGGGTCTAATAAAATACTCTGCGTGGGGCTCGACGCCGTGGTGCCCAGGAGCTGGGGCTTTGGAGGACTAGGACTAGGTTCTGTGACCTTGGATAAGACACTCAGCATCTCCAAATGTCACAGTCCCACCTGTAAGGTGGGAACGATAAAACCAAGCTCGGGGTCATTATGAAAATGGGAAAAAGAGCCACCACTGATGAAGTTCTGTCCCCCTACATTTTTATATCTCAATGCTTCTCAGACTTTAAGAAAATATGAATCACCCTGGGGGTCTGGTGAAAGTGAGGACTCTGCTCTAGTCGTTCTAAAGCAGGGCCTGAGAGGCTGTATTTCTGACCAGCTCTGGGTGATGCCGATGGCTGGGTGGACCGCACTCGGAAGATCAAGGTCCTCTCTCATTGAATCAGTCCACTAACACAGGGGCAGCACAGTGCTGGGACCTTGGCGAGCTCTTTTCCTCTCTCTGAACCTCGGCCTCCTCAACTCTAAAATAGGGGAACTGTTTTTTTTCCCCTACACGTGGAAAGCTAAATGACTGTCCTAAAGGCATTCAGTAATACAGTCTCCTGGGTTCCCCGTGAGTCTTACATTAAGCCGCCCTCTGAAGGTTTCATTAAACAGAGGAACAGGGTTGTTTGCTCTGCCTGGGAGATTTCTCCGAGGAGGAAAGTTTCCCTTGCAGGTTTCTTTTGGGAATTCAAGGGGTTTCAGACACTTTGGTCAGGTTGGAGGGTGGCGCCCCAAAACATGAAATCTGAGGGAATGAGGAGGCTCCCACCACTGTGGATGAGAAGGGATGCTCACCATAACATACAGAACCTTACTGGCCAGGTTTCCGGTAATTCCCTCCCTTATGTGCAGAGACAGGAGTGGAATTTACAAACAGCTCTCGCAGGGGCAAGTCAGCACATACTCCCGACCAGCCCGCACTGATGACTCATGTTCGCAGACTGTTTTCCATTCCACACTGCCCTTCCTCATGCATTTACCTCATCTGTTTCTCCCTCAGACCCCGGCATCCAGACAGGCACAGGAGCCTCCTGATGTCGAGAAGGATGGCTTGTGGCTTCCCCAAGATCATGGGGACGAGAGCCACGCCTAGGACAGGGAGCTCCTGGCTTCCACTGAGTCTGGATGCCTCTCCTCCTATGAGACTCCGTGGGGGAGATAGAGGACGGACCCTTTGACACAGGTGGGTGTGTCATGCGGACATCAGTAGGGCTGCGACAGTGGGCTGGGGCAGAGCCCAAACCTGGGTTCGAATCCTGACCTGACTTGCTACCAGCTTTAAGACTTTTAATGCCAAATATGGTGTTCCTCCTAGGTAGATGAGGAAACTGAGACTCGGAAAGGTGAACAGGACTTGTCTGCTGTCCATTAGCGGATACATATCAGGACTGGGGAGTCAGCATAGAGGCGCCCCAGGGAAGTCTCTACAGGGGTCCTTACCCTGGAAGGGCTGGGCTTCCAGGTTGCCATAGGTGAGGGAGGCGGTGAGACCCAGGGCATAACCACTGACGAAGCAGGTGACATCCGACGCGGTGAGGGGCAGCGCCGCCCCCGTGATCTGGTTCAGCAGACCAGGCATCTTGATGGCTACTCAGCCTTCAGGGCCTGCAAGAGATGGAAAGGCAGGAAGTGGGGAGAGGCCCCCCAAGTCCCCCTGGCTCAATTCTCCCACTTCATCCTCCATAGACCGTCAGAGTATCATTCTCTCTCTCCCCCTCAACCACTTTCGGCAATGATTCGCGACCGACCCTCAGAAGAGGAGTGGGCAAAACTTTTTGGAATTCAAGGGGTTTCAGACACTTTGGTCAGGTTGGAGGGTGGCGCCCCAAAACATGAAATCTGAGGGAATGAGGAGGCTCCCACCACTGTGGATGAGAAGGGATGCTCACCATAACATACAGAACCTTACTGGCCAGGTTTCCGGTAATTCCCTCCCTTATGTGCAGAGACAGGAGTGGAATTTACAAACAGCTCTCGCAGGGGCAAGTCAGCACATACTCCCGACCAGCCCGCACTGATGACTCATGTTCGCAGACTGTTTTCCATTCCACACTGCCCTTCCTCATGCATTTACCTCATCTGTTTCTCCCTCAGACCCCGGCATCCAGACAGGCACAGGAGCCTCCTGATGTCGAGAAGGATGGCTTGTGGCTTCCCCAAGATCATGGGGACGAGAGCCACGCCTAGGACAGGGAGCTCCTGGCTTCCACTGAGTCTGGATGCCTCTCCTCCTATGAGACTCCGTGGGGGAGATAGAGGACGGACCCTTTGACACAGGTGGGTGTGTCATGCGGACATCAGTAGGGCTGCGACAGTGGGCTGGGGCAGAGCCCAAACCTGGGTTCGAATCCTGACCTGACTTGCTACCAGCTTTAAGACTTTTAATGCCAAATATGGTGTTCCTCCTAGGTAGATGAGGAAACTGAGACTCGGAAAGGTGAACAGGACTTGTCTGCTGTCCATTAGCGGATACATATCAGGACTGGGGAGTCAGCATAGAGGCGCCCCAGGGAAGTCTCTACAGGGGTCCTTACCCTGGAAGGGCTGGGCTTCCAGGTTGCCATAGGTGAGGGAGGCGGTGAGACCCAGGGCATAACCACTGACGAAGCAGGTGACATCCGACGCGGTGAGGGGCAGCGCCGCCCCCGTGATCTGGTTCAGCAGACCAGGCATCTTGATGGCTACTCAGCCTTCAGGGCCTGCAAGAGATGGAAAGGCAGGAAGTGGGGAGAGGCCCCCCAAGTCCCCCTGGCTCAATTCTCCCACTTCATCCTCCATAGACCGTCAGAGTATCATTCTCTCTCTCCCCCTCAACCACTTTCGGCAATGATTCGCGACCGCCCCTCAGAAGAGGAGTGGGCATGCCGTTTCTTTCCATTTCACAGTAGAGACACTGAGGCCTGAGGACACATGACCTTCCTGGATTCACTGTAGGTGAATCCAGCTTCCGTCACATCCCTCAGGTGCATCCTGTGTGCTCTCAAACCTTTTCACTTGCCACACTCTACCTGGAGGGCTTTCCCCACGACCGAAAATAAGCTAGCAACCTCCCTTTGTCCTCCTGTGTCAACTCAGGGCCCCCTTTGCAAGGAAGTTGGTCCACCTGTGTCCAGCATCCTTCCTCTGCCTCTCCCAGAGCCAAACGTCTCTGCCCCGCCCATTCCAGGTGTTCGTGGGGGTGCATCTCATTCCTATGAGACTAAATGATTTTATGTCTGTCATTCCCTTTAGACTGCATGTTCCTGGAGGTATGGTCTATGTCTGCCTCCCATGGCATCCTAAATAAAAGCACAGATGGTTGGGGACTTCCCTGGTGGTCCAGCGGCTAAGAATCAGCCTGCCAATACAGAGGCCGTGCGTTCAAGCTCTGTCTGGGAAGGTCCCACATGCTGCAGCACTGAGCCCCTGAGCCACAATGACCGAAGCCCACCTGCTCTAGAGCTTGTGGTCCCCCATGAGAAGCCACCACAGTGAGAAGTTTGTGAACGCCATCGAAGAGTCACCCTGCCTTTGCTGCAGCTAGAGAAAGTCCGTGTGCAGTAGCAAAGACCCAACACCGCCAAAACTAAAATTAAAAAGCAGAAAACAAATGGCAGCTGCCATCATTCCAACACCGAAGACTTCAGAGCACACCTCAGGTCAGAGTGTTGACTCTCTATGGCATCCCTGAGACCCTCCCAGGCCACCAGCTGCCTTCGCGGGATGTGGGTAGTAGGACTGGGAAGAGATGCCAGCCAAAGGGTGCCAAATACGATGACTGTGAGACTCTTCCTGGGTCTTCCCTGCGGCGACGGACGTGCCAGGCAAAGCTGGCGCTGGTAGCCTGTTGCTCTTTATTTGCAAGGCCGTTCAGTGAGTGCCGACGACGCTGCCTTCTCTGTGAGAAGGAGCTCTGTGCTTCTGCATCCTCCTTGTGTCCCCAAGCAAGAATCTCCAGGTGTGTCCACCCTCTCTGCCAGCCCAGGAGGGTCTTTTTAATTATGTTCTCTCTGTGGCTCCGGCCCAGACAGCTCTCAGCCCTGGTTTATCTGCCGTGGCCCGACTGACAGCGGGAGGCAGATAAGAAGCCAGGAGGGAGTGGCTGTATCCCCAGCTGCCTTCTCTCAGGAGTTCTCCTGGGCAACGCTGGAGCGGTACACGATGGCGGGGCTCATTTCCTGGAAGACTCGTGTCCCCCGCCCTCCACACTCCCGCCCTCCTCCTCCTCTTCCTGGTTCCCTCCAGTCCAGAAGGCTGGTGGGGAGCCAGCCCCCAGAGGTGGGGGGGGGGGACTGGGATTTAAGCTTTGGTTCGTCTTAGGGTGCTTTGCCAAGGGTATCTCAAACAGCCCAGTCATCCCGCACTGCCTTGTGCCCACTCGGTTTCCTGGGGCACCCCTCACCCAGGGAGTGGGGCGCGGGGGAGTGATGTTGCTAACACAGGCAGATGCACTCAGCTTTGATGCTTCCACGGCTGCCCTCTTGAACCAAGTACGCTTGAAATTCTGCAGGGCCTACTTCGTACAGCGTCTTCATCAGTTCCTCCAGCACTGGTAAGAACCTACTGTACTCTGGGCCCTGAATTAACCTCTGGGGATGGAAAGAGAAGCCACAGTTCCATCCTTAAGGAACACCTGATCCTAAGGTAACGGGGACAGGGAGTGGGGAAATAATAGCAGTAGCGGCTGGAATTTGCTGAAAATTGAAACAGTGCCAAGCACATATAATATCTCATCTAACTTTTGTAGGTGAGGACATCCAGGCCTCAAAGCAGTGTTTGTTTTGCACATGAGCTTGGGGTCCCCCAAGGACACATGGAAAGAAAGGCAGAACCATAAAGAGGGCAGAACACCAAAGAATTGCTGCCTTCCAACTGTGGTGTTAGAGAAGGCTCCTGAAAGTCCCTTGGACTACAAGGAGATCAAACCAGTCAATCTTAAGGGAATTCAACCCTGAATATTCATTGGAAGGATTGATGCTGAAGTGAAAGCTCTAGAATTTTGGTCATCTGATGTGAAAAGACGACTCATTGGAAAAGTCCCTGATGCTGGGAATGATTGAGGGCAGAAGAAGAAGAGGGCATCAGAGAATGAGTTGGCCAGACGCTGGTGCAATGGACGTGAACTTGGGCAAACTCTGGAAGCTGGTGAGGACAAGGAGGCCTGGTGTGTTGGAATCCATGGGGTTGCAAAGAGTCAGACGTGGTTGAACCACCATGAAAGAGGACCCGTGGGTGCCAAGGGTGCACGTGGAGGACTTTCTCCTGGAGGATGGGGCCCCAAAGAGGGAGAATGAACACCGAGCCCTCCTCCTCCTCTTCCTGGTTCCCTCCAGTCCAGAAGGCTGGTGGGGAGCCAGCCCCCAGAGGTGGGGGGGGGGGACTGGGATTTAAGCTTTGGTTCGTCTTAGGGTGCTTTGCCAAGGGTATCTCAAACAGCCCAGTCATCCCGCACTGCCTTGTGCCCACTCGGTTTCCTGGGGCACCCCTCACCCAGGGAGTGGGGCGCGGGGGAGTGATGTTGCTAACACAGGCAGATGCACTCAGCTTTGATGCTTCCACGGCTGCCCTCTTGAACCAAGTACGCTTGAAATTCTGCAGGGCCTACTTCGTACAGCGTCTTCATCAGTTCCTCCAGCACTGGTAAGAACCTACTGTACTCTGGGCCCTGAATTAACCTCTGGGGATGGAAAGAGAAGCCACAGTTCCATCCTTAAGGAACACCTGATCCTAAGGTAACGGGGACAGGGAGTGGGGAAATAATAGCAGTAGCGGCTGGAATTTGCTGAAAATTGAAACAGTGCCAAGCACATATAATATCTCATCTAACTTTTGTAGGTGAGGACATCCAGGCCTCAAAGCAGTGTTTGTTTTGCACATGAGCTTGGGGTCCCCCAAGGACACATGGAAAGAAAGGCAGAACCATAAAGAGGGCAGAACACCAAAGAATTGCTGCCTTCCAACTGTGGTGTTAGAGAAGGCTCCTGAAAGTCCCTTGGACTACAAGGAGATCAAACCAGTCAATCTTAAGGGAATTCAACCCTGAATATTCATTGGAAGGATTGATGCTGAAGTGAAAGCTCTAGAATTTTGGTCATCTGATGTGAAAAGACGACTCATTGGAAAAGTCCCTGATGCTGGGAATGATTGAGGGCAGAAGAAGAAGAGGGCATCAGAGAATGAGTTGGCCAGACGCTGGTGCAATGGACGTGAACTTGGGCAAACTCTGGAAGCTGGTGAGGACAAGGAGGCCTGGTGTGTTGGAATCCATGGGGTTGCAAAGAGTCAGACGTGGTTGAACCACCATGAAAGAGGACCCGTGGGTGCCAAGGGTGCACGTGGAGGACTTTCTCCTGGAGGATCCAGGGGCATCCCTAAGAGAGATGGGGACCAGGGCAATGAACGCCGAGCATCCTCCCCTTAACATCTCAGCCTGGTGGGCATCGCTCAGGGAAGGCCCAACAGGGAGGAAGTCTCCAGCAGCCCCTGGACAGTGCGGGAAACCTCAGGAACAGACTGGTGTGAACAGGTCCGAGGGAAGGACAGGGCTGTCTCAGTGTGTCAGGGTCAGTATTCCACTAGGTATTCATCCTCCTCGTCTCCTCCCCAATCAGCCAGACCACCTGTCTTTTCTCAGGTCCTTGACATTTGGCATGCCGAATCTGGAAAATGGGCTGGTGAGGAGAGAGAAAAGGGAATGAATGAACTGGCAGAAGGAACAGGAGGGGCCCCGAGACCTTAGAGCAGCCATGGGGAGAGTAGAGGGTAGATCAAGGGCAGCAAAGAGGATTTCAAGAAGTGAGTGAGCCACTTTAACCCCTGGACACTCATTCCCTCTTTCATAAAACCAGGTGAGGATTTCCCTGGGGATCCAGGGATTAAGACGCCATGCTTCCAATTCAGGGGACATGGTTTGGATTCTTGGTTGGGGAAGCTCTGCATCTTGTGTGGCATGGCCAAAAAAAAGGAAAATAAGACAAACAAACAAAAACATCAGGCATGATGAGGGGCCAGTAGCTCTCATCTCATCAGCACTGTAAAGATTAAACTGAATAAAGTGTACAAAGTACCCAGCCCAGTACCTGGCACATAGCAAGTACTCAAATATTTGGAAAGTAAAATGAAGGAATGAATGAATGTGGGCAGCCTCTCAGGGACACTAACCTTCAGTGCTCGCCTAAGAGCTGGGCAGACAGTGGAGGACAAGGTGTATGTCAGATAGAAACTAACAGAGGCAACAGATAAGAAAGTTGCAAGCCAACAGATTCCAGTCCTTGTTGCTGCCGCTGCAGCCACGCTCTTGCCCCCAGAGAAGTCTATGCCAGTGAAGCAGCCAGAGAGGTCCTCCGACATGATGGACCCAGTCATAAGGTTCCAGATTTCAGCCGCCTGCCAGCTCCCTGCGCTCCTCGAGACCCTCTGGTCTGGGCCCCGCGTCAGTTTCCTTTCTGGTCTCCCCATTGGTGACTCTGCTCTGGCTTTTCTCAGGCTGTCGAGCTTTCCTCTTGGGTATTCCCACTTGTAAGAATGCTTTTCCTCTTGCTACTCACGTGGTTCATTGCTTCACTCCTTGAAGTCTTTGCTCAAATGACACCTTCTCCTTAATCCTGTAGTTAAACTTGTTCCCTAAGTTTCACTTCCAGTCCCTCATTCTGCTGTTTTATTTTTCCCATAGTACAGATGACTAACATACTCCATGTAAAGCATTTATTACGTTTATTACCTATCATCTCTCTCCGCTGCACATGGGCAAAGATGTGGGACCCGTTTTTCTCCCAGATAAGCCCCAAGTGCCTTGGGAAGAGCTTGCACTGTTAGTGTGTGGTGAATAGATGCTGTTGACTGATTCCTGATGTGACTGATGCTGTCACAGGGAAAGACTAGATGACTGGCCTTTTCCCAGTTTCCCATTTTTCCAGTAGAGGGAGAGAAGTCCTCTGACCACCAGGCCGAGGGCAGCTCCTCAGCGAAGACGCTGGCATTAAGTCCATCGTTTAGGCTTTCATCCCGGTGTTTATCAGTCAAGGGGCCAAATACACTCTCCCGGCCAGCTTGAAGGTCCCATACATCTTTGAGCAGAGCATCCATCCTTTGAAGGTGCTCTGTGGCTCTGCCCCTGAGCCAGGCCCTGGGCACCTTCTTCCTCTTCTAACCGACCACCACTCGGCAGCCAGCAGACTCCCTGAGATGCTCTCTCTGTCCTTGCCTGAAGACCTGCTTCTTCTCCTTCCACCAGGGTTCCACCAGGGCTGCTTATTCCTTGTACCCCTCAGGTTGGGGGGCTGATGTCTTTGGCAACAGCCCACCCCCTCTTTGTGTGTTGCCATCTCCCAGGTTCCACCGACACCTTCCTTTCCGCAAATGCTGGGCCCCTGGCTCCTGGCGTTCCTGCTTCCCGTGCCCTGCCATCACCCACGGGGCCTTCGGCACCTCTGGGCCGTGCACTGAGCTCCCCAGGCTTTTATCCCTCAAATCCCACATCCCAGTCATCTGCTGCCCCTCCAGCTCAGCCTCTCATTTCCACTCAGTCCTTGAGCTTGAGAGGCCATGTCCGTGAAGGCTCCATCTCCAGAACCCTAATCACTCGGGCACTTAGGCTGCTCTTGAAAGTGCAGCCTCTCAGTACTTACTGTCCATGTAATGACTACGTGGTTCATTGCTTCACTCCTTGAAGTCTTTGCTCAAATGACACCTTCTCCTTAATCCTGTAGTTAAACTTGTTCCCTAAGTTTCACTTCCAGTCCCTCATTCTGCTGTTTTATTTTTCCCATAGTACAGATGACTAACATACTCCATGTAAAGCATTTATTACGTTTATTACCTATCATCTCTCTCCGCTGCACATGGGCAAAGATGTGGGACCCGTTTTTCTCCCAGATAAGCCCCAAGTGCCTTGGGAAGAGCTTGCACTGTTAGTGTGTGGTGAATAGATGCTGTTGACTGATTCCTGATGTGACTGATGCTGTCACAGGGAAAGACTAGATGACTGGCCTTTTCCCAGTTTCCCATTTTTCCAGTAGAGGGAGAGAAGTCCTCTGACCACCAGGCCGAGGGCAGCTCCTCAGCGAAGACGCTGGCATTAAGTCCATCGTTTAGGCTTTCATCCCGGTGTTTATCAGTCAAGGGGCCAAATACACTCTCCCGGCCAGCTTGAAGGTCCCATACATCTTTGAGCAGAGCATCCATCCTTTGAAGGTGCTCTGTGGCTCTGCCCCTGAGCCAGGCCCTGGGCACCTTCTTCCTCTTCTAACCGACCACCACTCGGCAGCCAGCAGACTCCCTGAGATGCTCTCTCTGTCCTTGCCTGAAGACCTGCTTCTTCTCCTTCCACCAGGGTTCCACCAGGGGCTGCTTATTCCTTGTACCCCTCAGGTTGGGGGGCTGATGTCTTTGGCAACAGCCCACCCCCTCTTTGTGTGTTGCCATCTCCCAGGTTCCACCGACACCTTCCTTTCCGCAAATGCTGGGCCCCTGGCTCCTGGCGTTCCTGCTTCCCGTGCCCTGCCATCACCCACGGGGCCTTCGGCACCTCTGGGCCGTGCACTGAGCTCCCCAGGCTTTTATCCCTCAAATCCCACATCCCAGTCATCTGCTGCCCCTCCAGCTCAGCCTCTCATTTCCACTCAGTCCTTGAGCTTGAGAGGCCATGTCCGTGAAGGCTCCATCTCCAGAACCCTAATCACTCGGGCACTTAGGCTGCTCTTGAAAGTGCAGCCTCTCAGTACTTCCCAGCTCTCTTTGTTTGTTCTTTCCTTAGCAGTTTTCACCCTCTGATAGATGGTATATTCTGTTTCTATGTCTTTTTTAACGTGTCTCCCCAACTCTCTGGATGATATACAATCACCAGTGATGGCAAGAATTTTTAGTTTGTTTCTTGGCTATATCTGCCACCCATAGAATAATAGAGGATATAGTAGATGCTCAATACGTATTGTCAAGTAGATAAAACATCATTCCGAGTGCTTTATATACACTGTTTGGCAAAAAAATTGATTTGAGTGTTTCCTTAAGATGTTATGGAGAACCCCAAATGAACTTTTTGGTTAACCCATTATAAATGAGGAGTGCCCATGAACAGAGGGGCCTGGCAGGCTATAGCCTGGACATGGGGCTGTTAAGAGTCAGACACGACTAAACTATAACCACCATCTCAGAAGTAGGTACTTTTTTTTTTTTTAATTTAAAGTAGGTACCCTTACCTTTCATCACTACACATGGAAACACCAAAGCCCAGAGAGGCGAGGTAACTTATCTAAGGCTATCCCGCTTTGGGCTGGGAGTTAACCCAAGAAGGAGGACCACAGAGCCCATGTCCTTAACCATGAGGCTACAGGGCCTCATGGTTAAACCTGTATACAGGACAAGAAGCAACAATTACAACTGGACATAGAACAACAGACTGGTTCCAAACTGGGAAATGAGCACATCAAGGCTGTATATTGTCACCCCACTTATTTTAACTTTATACAGAGTACATCATACGAAATGCTGGCCTGGATGAAGCACAAGCTGGAATCAAGATTGCCAGGAAAAACATCAGTAACCTCAGGTATGCAGATGACACCACCCTTATGGCAGAAAGCAAAGAGAAACTATAACCTCTTGATGTAAGTGAAAGAGGAGAGTGTAAAAGCTGACGTAAAACTCAACAGTCAAGAAATGAAGATCATGACATGTGATCCCATCACTTCATGGCAAATAGATGGGCAAACAATGGAAACAGTGACTCTTGGGCTCCAAAATCACTGCGGATGGTGACTGCAGCCATGAAATTAAAAGACACTTTCTCCTGGAAGAAAAGCTATGACAAACTTAGGTAGTGTATTCAAAAGCAGAGACATCACTTTGCCAACAAAAGTCCGTATAGTCAAAGCTATGGTTTTCCCAGTAGTCATGTATGGATGTGAGAGTCGGATCATAAAGAACGCTGAGCGCCAAAGAATAGATGCCTTTGAACTGTGGTGTTGAAGAAGACTCTTGAGAGTCCCTTGGACCGCAAGGATACCCAGCCAGTCAGTCCTAAAGGAAATCAACCTTGAATATTCATTGGAAGGACTGATGCTGAAGTTGAATCTCCAGTACTTTGGCTACATGATGTGAAGAGATGACTCATTGGAAAAGGCCCTGATGCTGAAAAAAACAGAAGGCAGAAGGAAAAGGAGATGACAGAGGATGAGATGGTTGGATGGCATCACTGACTTAATGGCCATGAGCTTGAGCAAGCTCCAATAGATGGTGGACACGGAAGCCTGGTGTGCTGCAGTCCATGGGGTAGCAAAAAGTTGGACACAACTGAGCGACTAAACTGAACTGACACTGTCTCCTACATGAAGCATCTCCCCAGAGCTTGACACTTCTGCCCTAACTCTTTCCTGAACTCTTCCTCTGCTCTCCATCCCTACCGGGACTGCCTCGTTGTTCTCTCCCAGACCATCTTTACCTGGTCCTTCCACCTCCAGGCTGTTTTCCTTCTAGCCCCTTCTGTCATCCCATGTGTACACATGCACATGTGAAAACACACTCTCTCTCTCTCTCACACACACGCACATGAGCCTCCCTCTCCCCTGAGCTTAGTGGCTCCCCATTGCTTTTGTCCTGCAGGGCAGGTTAAATTCCTACAGTGGTTCCTCTCCATTGGCTCCCTTTCTCCGTCCACAGTCGGCTCCTGCCATGCCCTGCATGTTCCCTTTGTTCCAATCACACTGACCTCACCACGCCCTTCCCACACTGGAATCTTTTCCTGTAATGATTGTTATCTCCTTTTCTACCTTTCAAGGTCCTATTCACCATTCAAGACCCAGTTCCACGGTCACCTCCTTGGAAGCATTCCCTGACACCCTAGCTAATCAGACACGCCTTTCTCAGGGCTTCCATAGCCTCTGGGCACTTGTCTGCCACACCACACATCATGAAGGTCTGCATCTACCCATCTGTAATGGCTTGTCTCCCCATTGGGGTGGTGAGCATAGGAAGAACTGGGGTGCCCCTACCCTTTTCCTGTACCCCAGCTCCCTGCAGAGGAGGCATCTGAAATGGAGGCATCTCCCAGGGCCTAGTGCTTAGCCCTCACTGCTAACGCTCACAGGCACCCTTCTGTTACAGGTAGGGAAACTGAAGGTTAGAGATCCAGAAGCCAGGATCGCGTGGCTGGTGAGGGGTCAGGTTGTCTGGGATAGGAAGCAGCCTTCCTCTAAAGCCTGTACTTTGGGACCTGGTGGTCCAGTGACTGAAACTCTGTTTTCCTAATGCAGGGGTCCCAGGTTCAATCCCTGGTCAGAGAACTAATTTCACATGCCACAGCTAAGAGTTCAAAAGTGAACATGTTAGTTGCTCAGTTGTGCCCAGCTGTGACTTAGGTCAGAAGAGGGGACAGGAAGCCTGGTGTGCTGCAGTCCATGGGGTAGCAAAAGTTGGACACAACTGAGCGACTAAACTGAACTGACACTGTCTCCTACATGAAGCATCTCCCCAGAGCTTGACACTCTGCCTAACTACCTTTTTCCCCCAGAGCTTGACACTTCTGCCCTACCCTTTTTCCTGCTCCCCCCCATCCCTACCGGGACTGCCTCGTTGTTCTCTCCCAGACCATCTTTACCTGGTCCTTCCACCTCCAGGCTGTTTTCCTTCTAGCCCCTTCTGTCATCCCATGTGTACACATGCACATGTGAAAACACACTCTCTCTCTCTCTCACACACACGCACATGAGCCTCCCTCTCCCCTGAGCTTAGTGGCTCCCCATTGCTTTTGTCCTGCAGGGCAGGTTAAATTCCTACAGTGGTTCCTCTCCATTGGCTCCCTTTCTCCGTCCACAGTCGGCTCCTGCCATGCCCTGCATGTTCCCTTTGTTCCAATCACACTGACCTCACCACGCCCTTCCCACACTGGAATCTTTTCCTGTAATGATTGTTATCTCCTTTTCTACCTTTCAAGGTCCTATTCACCATTCAAGACCCAGTTCCACGGTCACCTCCTTGGAAGCATTCCCTGACACCCTAGCTAATCAGACACGCCTTTCTCAGGGCTTCCATAGCCTCTGGGCACTTGTCTGCCACACCACACATCATGAAGGTCTGCATCTACCCATCTGTAATGGCTTGTCTCCCCATTGGGGTGGTGAGCATAGGAAGAACTGGGGTGCCCCTACCCTTTTCCTGTACCCCAGCTCCCTGCAGAGGAGGCATCTGAAATGGAGGCATCTCCCAGGGCCTAGTGCTTAGCCCTCACTGCTAACGCTCACAGGCACCCTTCTGTTACAGGTAGGGAAACTGAAGGTTAGAGATCCAGAAGCCAGGATCGCGTGGCTGGTGAGGGGTCAGGTTGTCTGGGATAGGAAGCAGCCTTCCTCTAAAGCCTGTACTTTGGGACCTGGTGGTCCAGTGACTGAAACTCTGTTTTCCTAATGCAGGGGTCCCAGGTTCAATCCCTGGTCAGAGAACTAATTTCACATGCCACAGCTAAGAGTTCAAAAGTGAACATGTTAGTTGCTCAGTTGTGCCCAGCTTTTTGTGAGCCTGTGGACTGTAGCCCGTCAGCCTCTTTTGTCCATGAGATTCTCCAAGCAAGTACACTGGAGTGGGGATCCATTGGATCTTTCTGATCCAGCGATTGTACCTGGGTCTTCTGCATTGCAGGCAGATTCTTTTGCCATCTGAACCACCAGGGAAGCGCTGAATTCACATACTGCAACTAAAGATCCCAAAGGCCACAATGAAGATTAAAAATCCTGTGCGCTGTAACTGAGACCCATCACAGCCAAATAAATCAATAAATATTAAAAAACAAAACAAAACAAAATGCCTGTGCTTTACCCTCCCCAACTACTTCATGGTCCATGCTGAGCTCAGGAAAGGGAAAAGGAGGGAGTGAGGGAAGAGGTGAAGAAGGGAGGACCAGGACCCTGGTGAACTAGGGCTGTGAGTTTCAGGGACCCTGGGCTTCCTCTGCTCTGATGTTTCTCAAGGTGCGTCTGGTAACTCAATTGCACCATGAACCCCACCAGCCCTTGTCCAGCCTCCAGGCTCCAGAGATTCCTCAGGGGACAGCCTGTGGCCGGGCCCCAGGTTGTTCTGGAACAACCCGGGGTGCAGTGTTCCAGGCTGAGCACAGAGGTTGGATGACAGGTGCCTGCAGCCTGTGCAGGGAGATTCATGGGGAAGGAGCAAGGGAAAGCGCGCAGGCCTTGCCTAGCTTCAGTCATCCAGAGAGTGGTGGGCAACACTGGCACTGGGGTCCTGGGGTTGAGGAACAGGGCCACATGCCTCCCCTGCCAGGGATATTTGCTTTTCAGAAAGAGACTGGAAAGAAGCACACTTGCTTGTGTGGGGTAGTCGCTAGGTTCCTGGAGCTGGAGTATTGCCTGGGGATAGAGCCCCTGGATGGCTACTTCCTGGTAACCTCGGACCAGTTACTCAAATGTGCGCTGCTATGTACATACTGTATGACCTTAGGCAAGTTACTTGACATTTTTGTGCTTAACTTCTACATCTGTCAAATGGGACCATAATGGCACCCCATCTCCATGGAAACTGGGAGGATGAAGGAGAGGATGCCTGGCTAGTGAGTGGGTGGGAAGCAGGCAGGTCCTGATGGGGCTGGGGCTTCTTCCGTCTCCCTCCTCCATCAGCCCTCCCTGAAGGGCCACTTCCTAGGCTGGGCTGATGTCTCTGCAGGTCGCCTGGCTGGGAAGGTCCGTGGCTCTCTGCCCAAGTGCTTGTCTCAGTAACTCCTCTGAGTCTGCCCTTGGAGCTGAAATTTCCCGTCTCCTTTCATCTCTGGGTCATTTTTGTCTCAGAGACGGCGTGGCGAGCCTCCTCTCTCGGCCTGGAAAGACATTCTGGAGGCCTCTCAGCCTCGCCCTGGTCGGATTGCCCCCAGATAGTGTCCACAGAGTCGAGGCCCACAGCCGAGGGGGGTCAGCCAGGCCTAGGCTGGATGTGGATGGTGAGCTGGCCCACTCACCTCGGGCTGGGAGTCCTCAACCTCTTCCCTGTGGCCGACTCTTCTCAGAAGTCCACACTGTCACGCCCTCACTGGGAGCCTGTCCTCCGGGGACCACCACACCCGCAGACCAACGCCCACACTCCCATCAAAGTGGGGCAGAGCACATGGGTTCCCTGGATCCCACCTGATTGTTCTAAGCTTCTAGAATTCCAGGGCTGTCAAATTCTGGTGGTCGAAACCTCCCCGCCTTGGGGTCATATCCAGCTGATGTGGGTAAACAAATCCATGATTCTGACGTCCCCTCCTCCCATTGTATTCACCCTACACTCCAATCAGTTAACACCCCTTGAATTCTTCCAACAAGCCTGACGTTTCCAACTTCCATATTTCTTCTGATGCTGCCAGTTCTGCCAGGAATGCCATTCCCCCACCAACCCACTCCTCCAAAGATCTGATTCATCCTTTAAGACCCAGCTCAAATGCCACCACCTCCAGGAAGACTTCTTGGGGGTCCTGTGCTGAATAGAATTGCACCACCCCCATCCCCCATCACCATCAGCCTCATTACCGGTGTGTTGTGTGTCCTTTCAGCAGACGTATGTGTGTCAGACACCGTGCTGGCCTGGGCCACACAGGTGAACAGGCAGATGAGGACTGCGCCCCAAGGCCAGGACTCCACCCTCCCCTGCAGGGAGGCTCTCAGCTCCTAGAACTCAGGCAACAACTCTCTCTCCCTCCCCAGTGTGCGTCTGGCCCATAGTCTGTGCTCAACAATGAGCTCCGTGAATGTGTGTGCTTTGTTGGTGGAATCAGTGAATGAGTGAGCGAGTGACAAGATGGATGTGGCCGAGGTGGGAAGAGGCCTTGGCAATGGAAGGGAACTCCTCTAGTTCAACCCAAAGCCTGGAAGATTCCATCCCAGAGACAGCTGCAGTCTCATTTTGAGTGGGGACCTGGAAGGACACTCAGACAGAACAGCGGCCAGCGTGTCTGTGCTGCCCGAGGGAACTGGAGTGCCGCCAGGCCAGGCATCCAGGACGGTCAGCCCTGCGTGTGGCTGAGGCCCAAGCCACCCACGCCTTCTGAGGCTTCCAGCTAAGAGACTGCATCCAGACCTGCCGAAGGAGGGAGAAAGAGGCACATTTGGATTTGAAACCTCCAGGTCCATAAGGGCTGACTGGTAGGACTACTGATAGGAATCTTCTATTGTGTGACATTCAGGGAAGTGCAAGTGAAAGTTAGTCACTCAGTCGCGTCTGACTCTTTGCGGCCCCATAGACTGCAACCTACCAGGCTCCTCTGTCCATAGGATTCTCCAGGCAAGAATGCTGAAGTGAGCAGTCACTCCCTCCTCTAGAGGATCTTTCCAGTCCAGGTATAGAGCCTGGGCCTCCTGAACTGCGGGCAGATTCTTTACCACGTGAGCCACCAGCCAGCGTGCTTGAAATACACACACTTGGGGCTGGCTGACAGGTGGGTGGATGCCTGCTTCCTGGGGTTCAGTGAGATCCCATCACTGGGGTCTCTACCCACAGGGGGACCAATCAGAAACGAGCCCCCACAGCACTGGGAAAACCAGACTCCATTTGCACATATTCAATTTATGCCTGTCTTACCTGGGGCACATTTGCAAGGTAAGCACCCGTGGCTGACCTGCCAGCAGCCCGGTGACCCCTCTGAAAGACACTAAATGGATTCTCCACGTGCTTCAGCCTCATCCACGTCTGTGTCTCCAGGCCATAATTCCCTGCCTGCGGGGGAGCTCCTGGGCCGACGGTGCCCCAGGAAGGCTGTTTCCCTTCTAGAGCCACTCTCTTGCCCTTGGGACTGTACCTGGGGGTCCTCCCCAGACATCTGGAAGGGGTGAAATGACAGACAGGGAAGCTAGTTCCTGCTCCTGAAATCTCTTCTGGATCCATGACGTTCTCATTGGTAGCATCTTTGGGACTCAGTTTCACCTTCTGTATTATGGGCATGTAAAATGGCCATTTGTTCTCCAGAGTTATTGTGAGGACTGCATGTGTGCTAAGTCACTCAGTTGTGTCCCACTCTTTGTGACCCTATGGACTGTAGCCCACCAGCCTCCTCTGTCCATGGGATTCTCCAGGCAAGAATCCTGGAGTGGATTGCTATTTCCTCTTCCACGGGATCGTCCCGACCCAGGGATTCAACTCATGTCTCCTGCGTCTCCTGCATTGCCAGGCGGATTCTTTACCACTGAGCCACCTGGGAAGCCCATTGTGAGGATTACAAGTGAGTTATTGCATGCACACTGGTCACCCTAGTGTCTGATCCTCCATAAATGTTGACGATTGCTTTCATGTCCTTTTTCCTTCCGATTTCCTCCTACTCTTTTTTTCCCACCAACTTAGACTGCATCAGGGCACCTGTGTTTTTGGCATTTCCCCACGGTGTCCATAGCCTCCGACCCTGCCACCCGGCCACCCGAAGGACCCGCTTTCTCAAGGTGCCTTGTCCAGGTGTTGGTTAAGAACATAGTCACTGCCTTAGCCTCTCTTCGAGGTCCAGGGTGAGTTGATGCCGAGCTGCGAGGCCATACCCCCGCACATGTGGCCCCTCAGATGGCGCAGAGAGGCTATGTAGATTGGGGCCACTGGGCAGGAGGCCAAAGCTCCTAGGTTGGAGTGCCAGCTCTGACCCCAGCCCATTTGGGCCCCAGATTGGGACCTGCGGTCACACACACAGCCTGTGCCCACTTCTCAGGTCCAGCACCGCTGGTGGTTGCTGGCATCGTGTCTTTGTCCAACACCCCTGAGGGCGGACACCCCAAGAGTATGGGACCAAAGCCGTCTGAGTCCCTGTTCTGTCCCCTAGTACTCAGAACAGTAGCTGAAGCAGTTCTTCAAAAAGAATAACAACCAACAGATACTGAGCAATGAATGCCTACCAGGCATTCTTCTAAAAGCTTTTCATGAATTAGCTTAGGTCTCCCTCTGGAAAATCCCATGAAGTAGGCATGGATATTATCCCCATTTTGCTGATGAGAAATCCGAGGCCTGGTAGTTATATAAACTGGGATTGGGACTCTACCTTCAGAGATCGATGTCTTAACTGTAAGTCCTCATACGTCTTTGCAGAATGAAATAAGAAGTCACCTCCCAACTCCACCTGAGTCTTGGCATCTTCATTGAACAGCATGAAGAGGTGGACCTGGAGAAGTCATCCCATACTCCTTGCCCAAATTGACAGCCCATGGTCCACTCTAGAAGGAATTGAGCATTCCCAGCTAGTCTAGGACATCCGAAGTTGGGCATTGGTTCCTCACTGGAAGATTCTCTTTTTAAGAGGCTGCATGTCTGACTGTTGATGCCACGCCCAGAGGCAGCCCTGAATGTTGCTGGCCTACTCTTCCCATTTAATCCCCATAAAGACCTACGGGGACCTCGCTGTGATCTGGTGGTTAAGAATTGGCCTTCCCATGCAGGGGATGTGAGTCGATCCCTTGTCAGGGAACCAAGATCCCATGTGCTGCAGAACAACGAAGCCCAGGCACTGCACATAGAGAAAGCCTACACTGGCAGTGAACACCCGGCATGGCCAAAAGGAAAAAAAAAAAAAAAAACAACCTACAAAGCAGATCGTCTTCACTTTACAGCAGAGGAAGCCAAAGCCCAGAGAAGTTGAGTAAATCTCAAGGTCACACAGCAAGTCATAGTACAGTCAGGATTTGAATCCAAGCTGTCTGATTCCAAAACCTGGGTCACTCGTGGCGTGTCCCTGCTGCCTGCTGGTCAGGTCCACGTGCCAAGGCCCAGTCAGTGTCCCTAGGAACCTGCTTGGTCTTATTTGATGGCTGTGGTCCCTTGACCTGGATGGGGGCACTCTCCCTTCAGGTTCCACATCATATCAGCCCCTGCCTTCCTAATGTTCCTTCCAGGAGTCGGGGGGTAGGGATGGGTGTGAGGGTGGGTGCATCCTTCCTCGTGCTTCAGGCCCAGACGATGGCTCCGCCCCACGACTCTCTCCTGCAGAATCAGCACCCCTGAGGCGACGCCCACAGGAAGTCTTCTGAACCAAGAGGCAAATGGACCACAGAGGACTCTAAATGGATCTCTAGGGGCAACATACTACAGGAGAATCTCAGAAGAGATCTGCAGCATCTCTTTCCGTGTTAGGACTCAGGGTGGTAAAGCGCCCGCTGACAGTCAGCAGGGAGTGGGGAGACCATTAAAGAAGCTGGGTCTCTGCCGACCAGATCTATGGAGAGAAGATCTGGACGTTCCTGACTCTTATGACAAGCTGTTCCTGGATCAGGCACTGTGCTAAGTAACTCATGTTGATTATCACACTGATTCCCCCAACCCTAATTATGTATACAATTTTATGTTTAACAGATGATCTGAGTGAACCTAAGAGAGGCTAAAAAACTTGCCCAAAGTCACAAAACTAGGAAGTGATAGGTCTGGGACTTGAACTGGCTGTCTCATTCCAGTGCCTCTGCATTTACCACGCTGCTGGAGCTAAATCCACAGAAGCAAGAGAAAAGCCTCTCCAAGCCACAGAGTGGGATTGTCAGCAACAGAGATGAAACCAACCAGAGGCAAGTGAGCAGGAGTCCCCCAGCCTGAGGGTCAAGAGCTCAGGCTCTGGAGTCCCACCAGAGTTGGGTTTGAGACCTGCCTCTGATGTATATCTCTGAGTAACATGGACAAGTGACTTCGCCTTTCTGAACCTCGGGTTTCTGATCTGTAAAATGGGTACATTAGAGGCCGACCTCATAGCATCCGTGTGACCAAACAAAGCACAGTGTCTGGAGGGGACTAAGGGCTCCTCAAGTCTGGACAGAGTGTCTGATTCAGCCACGGGGGTCAGGGGCCAAGCTACAACCATGTGAACAGAACAGGGCTGACTTTTAAACGTGAGTGGGCAGCTTTGGCCTGTGTTGGAAAAGATGGGATGAGGGACGAAGTTGGTCAAGGTCAGACTTCTCAATAGGTGCGTGAGGAATCTCTCAGAAAGGAGATATCTTAGGAAAGCCTTCAAGGTTCAAAGAATTGAAAGGACAGAATTAAAAGGGTTCTGACCTCTGACCAGCTTGTCCTCTCAAATCCACGGCTGAGCCTTAAGAGTGACGATAAAGAGCATCCATGCCTCGTGTGAAGCGATTTATAATCAAAGCACTCACATCCATAAATTAATTGGAGCTCTCAGACAAAATAAAGATTATTACCCCATTTTAAGGATCAGGAGACTAAGGCTCAGAAAGACAGTGACACAACCAAATTGGAGTTCCTGAGGCAGAACTTCCTCTATGCTAAGGGCTAGGCCTTGATCCCTGATGGGATGGTGGGGCCTCCCAGGGATGACTGGATTTAGATGAGGCCATGATGATGGAGCTCCCATGATCGGTTTATACAAGAAGAGGAAGAGACCAGAGCTGCCTTCCTCCACCTTGCAAGCCAGCAGCTGAAAGACATCCAGCTGTCTGTAAGGCAGAAAGAAGTCCTCCCCCAAGAACTTGGCCTCGCTGGTCCCCTGGCCTCAGACTTCTAGCCTCCAAAACTACATGAAGTAAATTGTTTAAGTCACTCAGTCGATGGTATTTGTGTTACAGCAGCACAAGCTGACTAAGACTCGGTTAAAACCAACCTACTACTTTGCTCAGCTGAGGCCTGGGAGTTGCAGAAGCCAGTTCCATTGGCCAAAGGTATTCAGATCTGCTGATGGGAGTGAGTGACCAGGGCTGGGGGCTAAGATGCTCAAAGGGATCTGGCCCAAAATAACCTTTCCTCTTCTCCCAATTTCCTGTTACCAGTCTCCTGAAGGCTCTGCTGCCTCTCTTGAGTAATCTGATTGGACAGCCCTTTCTGAACCTCGGGTTTCTGATCTGTAAAATGGAAGGCCGACCTCATAGCATCCGTGTGACCAAACAAAGCACAGTGTCTGGAGGGGACTAAGGGCTCCTCAAGTCTGGACAGAGTGTCTGATTCAGCCACGGGGGTCAGGGGCCAAGCTACAACCATGTGAACAGAACAGGGCTGACTTTTAAACGTGAGTGGGCAGCTTTGGCCTGTGTTGGAAAAGATGGGATGAGGGACGAAGTTGGTCAAGGTCAGACTTCTCAATAGGTGCGTGAGGAATCTCTCAGAAAGGAGATATCTTAGGAAAGCCTTCAAGGTTCAAAGAATTGAAAGGACAGAATTAAAAGGGTTCTGACCTCTGACCAGCTTGTCCTCTCAAATCCACGGCTGAGCCTTAAGAGTGACGATAAAGAGCATCCATGCCTCGTGTGAAGCGATTTATAATCAAAGCACTCACATCCATAAATTAATTGGAGCTCTCAGACAAAATAAAGATTATTACCCCATTTTAAGGATCAGGAGACTAAGGCTCAGAAAGACAGTGACACAACCAAATTGGAGTTCCTGAGGCAGAACTTCCTCTATGCTAAGGGCTAGGCCTTGATCCCTGATGGGATGGTGGGGCCTCCCAGGGATGACTGGATTTAGATGAGGCCATGATGATGGAGCTCCCATGATCGGTTTATACAAGAAGAGGAAGAGACCAGAGCTGCCTTCCTCCACCTTGCAAGCCAGCAGCTGAAAGACATCCAGCTGTCTGTAAGGCAGAAAGAAGTCCTCCCCCAAGAACTTGGCCTCGCTGGTCCCCTGGCCTCAGACTTCTAGCCTCCAAAACTACATGAAGTAAATTGTTTAAGTCACTCAGTCGATGGTATTTGTGTTACAGCAGCACAAGCTGACTAAGACTCGGTTAAAACCAACCTACTACTTTGCTCAGCTGAGGCCTGGGAGTTGCAGAAGCCAGTTCCATTGGCCAAAGGTATTCAGATCTGCTGATGGGAGTGAGTGACCAGGGCTGGGGGCTAAGATGCTCAAAGGGATCTGGCCCAAAATAACCTTTCCTCTTCTCCCAATTTCCTGTTACCAGTCTCCTGAAGGCTCTGCTGCCCCTCTCTTGGAGAAACCAGAGTGTGATCTTCATGCTGTTGGGCAGATCTTTCTAGTACTCCCCCTCTGGGCACAAGGCAGGCTCCTATACCTTGCCCCTCTGAAGGTGTGATTGTGTCTTTCTTTGGCCAATGAATGGCGTGCGAGTGAAGTGGGTCACTTCTAGGTGGAAGCTGTAACAGCCAGTGTGTAACTTCCCACGTCTTCCCTATCATGGCAATCACCTGTCATGGGAGTCACAGAGCTATGTGTCCACAAGGAGCCTCTGTTATTCTTATTCTGGACCTAAAAGTCACTGCATTCAGTGACAGCACGCGTAACTCCAGAAGTGGCTCAAGTAAGAACGAACACATGGATGCTTGTTTCTGCACCATAATCTCATCTACTAGCGAGTCAATCCACGGATGGGTCTCTGAGGAAATATGGTCCCAAGGACAGAAGCCACACTATAGAGAAGGGAGTAAGAGGAGGGGAATGGGGGGATTGGCCAGTGAGTCCACTAGAATGTAAGCCCCATGAAGGCAGAGATGCTCGTCTATCTTGCAGACAGTTCTGGCAATTAACTGGTACTGGTATTAAGTGTTGAATACATGAATGACCTGGGGAATGCAGAATGCAGAAGTGTTGAAGAATACAGAGCTTGGCCCTGGCAGGGAGAGTCATTCACTCATTCATTCATAAACTTTACAAATATGAAGCTCTGACTACATTAAGATCTCTATATTTCCCCAATAAGTGGACCAGAAAGAGGCCAAATAAATTCATGTAAGACCAGGTAGAAAATTTCATAAGAAATGGTGAGCGGAAAAAAGTTTTCAACAGCATTTTAATTTAACAAGTGAAACTAAAAATTTTAAAATAAAATCTTGCATTATTAAGATAAGACTGCAAGTGCAACCACATACTAAAATTTTCAGTGACCAGGGGAATTCCCTGGGGCTCCAGTGGTTAAGACTCTGCACAGGGGCATGAGTTTGATCCCTGGTCAGGGAACTAACATTTCATGTACCATGCGGCCAGAAGGAAAAAAAATTACAAAGAGTAAAACAAGTGTTACTTGGGGTAGTACCTTTCTTGAACATTATATGTTAAAATGATAATGGCTTTTCTTCATTTCACAGTTCACCGTCACAGCAGAGTGAGTGCAGTTTCCTATCATAAACTCGGTGCGGCCTATTTCTCTCCTTGTGTTATTAACGGGCTTGCCTCTGCCAACTTCTCATTTGTCTATGGCTTTGGGTGGGATGAGATGTCCTCTGCCTTCTTTTAAGTGGCCTTTAACGTTCTTCAACGATGACTTTCTGGGCAACCTACAGCCTCACACGTGTGCGGTCTCAAACAGCAATTACTCAGATCCCTGCATGGGGTCTGCACACGCAAATCAGGAAGACTGATCCCTCACCCCCGGACCCCTTCATGGCTGTCCTGGGAACATCCCCTCCAGCTGCCGCTCTGACCCCGTGTCTCACTGCCTCCAGAATGGCACCTGCGGATGAAGGAACCACTTAGCTGATGTCCTGGTTCCATCAGTTTGGTCCTTAGTGTGGTTTTAGGAAGAGGGAGAAGATTCCAGCCAAGTGTTTTCAAACTGGAGACTGGAATCCCTCTGCCCTCTCCACCTAGATCCCGGTGAGGATTTGAGCTGTGAAATTTCAGCTCCTCATGTCTGTCAGCAGAGTTGGACACAACTGAGTGGCTGAGCACACATGCACTCCCTGAGGTCCAGACCTTGTTCTCTGCTCTCTCCTCTGCTCTGGGCCCAGGACCCCAGAGTCATTCAGTCATTCATTCATAAACTTTACAAATATGAAGCTCTGACTACATTAAGATCTCTATATTTCCCCAATAAGTGGACCAGAAAGAGGCCAAATAAATTCATGTAAGACCAGGTAGAAAATTTCATAAGAAATGGTGAGCGGAAAAAAGTTTTCAACAGCATTTTAATTTAACAAGTGAAACTAAAAATTTTAAAATAAAATCTTGCATTATTAAGATAAGACTGCAAGTGCAACCACATACTAAAATTTTCAGTGACCAGGGGAATTCCCTGGGGCTCCAGTGGTTAAGACTCTGCACAGGGGCATGAGTTTGATCCCTGGTCAGGGAACTAACATTTCATGTACCATGCGGCCAGAAGGAAAAAAAATTACAAAGAGTAAAACAAGTGTTACTTGGGGTAGTACCTTTCTTGAACATTATATGTTAAAATGATAATGGCTTTTCTTCATTTCACAGTTCACCGTCACAGCAGAGTGAGTGCAGTTTCCTATCATAAACTCGGTGCGGCCTATTTCTCTCCTTGTGTTATTAACGGGCTTGCCTCTGCCAACTTCTCATTTGTCTATGGCTTTGGGTGGGATGAGATGTCCTCTGCCTTCTTTTAAGTGGCCTTTAACGTTCTTCAACGATGACTTTCTGGGCAACCTACAGCCTCACACGTGTGCGGTCTCAAACAGCAATTACTCAGATCCCTGCATGGGGTCTGCACACGCAAATCAGGAAGACTGATCCCTCACCCCCGGACCCCTTCATGGCTGTCCTGGGAACATCCCCTCCAGCTGCCGCTCTGACCCCGTGTCTCACTGCCTCCAGAATGGCACCTGCGGATGAAGGAACCACTTAGCTGATGTCCTGGTTCCATCAGTTTGGTCCTTAGTGTGGTTTTAGGAAGAGGGAGAAGATTCCAGCCAAGTGTTTTCAAACTGGAGACTGGAATCCCTCTGCCCTCTCCACCTAGATCCCGGTGAGGATTTGAGCTGTGAAATTTCAGCTCCTCATGTCTGTCAGCAGAGTTGGACACAACTGAGTGGCTGAGCACACATGCACTCCCTGAGGTCCAGACCTGGTCACCTTGTTCTCTGCTCTCTCCTCTGCTCTGGGCCCAGGACCCCCAGCTGCCCATCCACCAGCCAGCAAATCCATGGCCAACGGCTGGAGCCCCTCAGAGCTTTATCTGTCTGGGATTTGGGAGTGGTCGCCAACAGACCTAAGGCTGGGGAGGACACTCAGCACCCCAAGCCCCCTAAGCCCAGGAGCCTTGGCCCATCTCATGTCAGAAAAGCACCCACCAGGGCACAGTGCCCACCTCATCGGGTGCCCTAGCCTGTCATCCCCTGTGCTGGAGGGCAGGGGCTGGTGGAAACAGCAGGAGCACTGTCCCTGGGAGGGATGCTGACCGAGGCGGCGTGACAAGGATTGCATACAGCCACCGTGTCAGGTCTTGGGAATCCTGGTAGGCGAGCTCTGTGTCAGGTTGTGGATGGTCAAGTTCAATCCACAGCGGGAACAGGAGGGAAAGGGGCAGGGCACAATTTCTAAAAGAATGACATAGTCCAAGGACACAACATAAACCCATTAGAATCAAATGGGTCCAAAATGGCAGACTAGACCTTGAGCCTCAACCCACAAGCTGAATTACACACCCAGAGGCGCTGTAACAGTTTCCCCTCTTCCTCAAGAGTTCGAAGAATCCTCCCACTTATTAGCATATGAAATTACCCAGACCATAAAAGCTAAGAATGTCCTGTTTTCGAGGCCGCTGGATTCGCCCACCGTGATAGCCTAGGTATTGTCTGTGGAGTGCGCTTTTCTCTGAATCTGAATCTATCTATTTCTTACGTATCATTTTGTCTCTCACTGAATTCTTTTCTGCGAAGAGACATGAAGAATCTGAGCTCTATCAGGTCTTGAAACCAGGTATGTTGGGTTTTGGCTGGGTTGGAGTCCCAGCTAAGCGGGTTCGAGTCCCAGAGTGGGCTTTAGGTTTACGTCCCAATCCGAGGTAAAACGGTGTCACAATTGCCTGCATGTACACATGTGCATGCGCACGCTAGTGCACACAAACGTGAACTTCCCTCTTCCATCCCTGAACACCCGTAGACAGGGCATCCCACAAACATGCCCCTTAAACACGTCAGCACGTCTATCCACGCACCATGCCCTGCGTTGCCAACTCTGGAGGCTGCTGCGGACCCTCACACGCTCCAGGGGCACGGAGCGCAGCCCTTCTCCAGAGCAGACATCCTGTCGTCGCCAGGCCCCTAGGCGCTCAGGGCCCCAGCCCCCCCGGCCCCCCTCCTCCAATTCCAGCGAACCAAGGGAGCCTCCGTGCCCTCTGCCCTCCACCCTTGAGCAGGAAGCCAGCGTGCCCTCTGAGCCTCTGCCCAGAGGCCGGGCGAGGTGAACCCAGGGAACAAAACAGGCTTCTCTGCCAGCGGAGAAGAGGAAGAGGGAGGGCTCTCTGCTCGCTCTTAAGTCTTCTTCAAAAAAAGGAAAAGAAAGGAAGAAACGCGAGTAGGAAGAGAGATAGGAAGGTGCCTGCGGCTTTTGGAGGAGAGGTAGGGTAGGGGGAGGTTCTGCCCCCCTCCCCAGCCCCCCACCAACTCCAGTTCGGTCTGCGCCGCGCCGGCTAGGACGGTTGGCGACGTTGCGGGAGATGTTATGACGGGACTTCCAAGCCCCAGCTTGACGTGTTCGCAGACGCCACTGCTGCGCGGGTGCCGGGTTCCCCTCCTCTCCCCCGCCTGCCCGCCTCCCACCCGTCTGCGGACCCCTTCTTCCTTCCGGAGCCCCACTTACCTGACCGTAGCCGGAGGTGCGGGGCTCTGAGAAGGGCGTGCGGTCAGCTAGCGACTGGCTTTGGGGACAGTCACACGCCCCGTGCCCGGAGGGCAGCCAGGGGAGGAAGCCCGTGGAGCTCCTGATGGCCTGGGACCCTGGAGGGCCGACTGGAGACTAGGGGGGGCAGGGAGAGGTGAAACAGGTGTCAGGGAGAGGAGAGGGAGGGGGCGGAAAGACAGGGAGCAGGAGATGCAGAGATTCTCTCAGAAAAAAATACAGGAGGACTAGACACACACAGAGAGAGAGGGAGCTTCAGAAAGAGGGAGAGAGGGGGGGACCAGGAGTGGAGAGAGAGAGGGAGGGAGAAGGGATGCAGCGGCAACATGTGGTCCTGTGATCTCTCACTTCTGTTGCTGGCATCCTGAGCCTTGTGTCTGGCGGATCGCCCCTCCTGCTAGCCACAAACACACACCATACACACGCTGATGTATGCACACACACACACACACACACACACACTGGGGACAGCCCAGCGGCCAGGTCCTCATCCTCACAGAAACTGGACCAGCCCTTACCTCACCCCAGAAGCAACATGTGTCTGGGTACACACTCCCGTGTCCACAGCCCAAGCAGCGGCCTCACCACTGCGGAGCCCACAGGCAAAGCAGCCCCCGCCGGCTTGCTGGCTTGAACCCAGGGAACAAAACAGGCTTCTCTGCCAGCGGAGAAGAGGAAGAGGGAGGGCTCTCTGCTCGCTCTTAAGTCTTCTTCAAAAAAAGGAAAAGAAAGGAAGAAACGCGAGTAGGAAGAGAGATAGGAAGGTGCCTGCGGCTTTTGGAGGAGAGGTAGGGTAGGGGGAGGTTCTGCCCCCCTCCCCAGCCCCCCACCAACTCCAGTTCGGTCTGCGCCGCGCCGGCTAGGACGGTTGGCGACGTTGCGGGAGATGTTATGACGGGACTTCCAAGCCCCAGCTTGACGTGTTCGCAGACGCCACTGCTGCGCGGGTGCCGGGTTCCCCTCCTCTCCCCCGCCTGCCCGCCTCCCACCCGTCTGCGGACCCCTTCTTCCTTCCGGAGCCCCACTTACCTGACCGTAGCCGGAGGTGCGGGGCTCTGAGAAGGGCGTGCGGTCAGCTAGCGACTGGCTTTGGGGACAGTCACACGCCCCGTGCCCGGAGGGCAGCCAGGGGAGGAAGCCCGTGGAGCTCCTGATGGCCTGGGACCCTGGAGGGCCGACTGGAGACTAGGGGGGGCAGGGAGAGGTGAAACAGGTGTCAGGGAGAGGAGAGGGAGGGGGCGGAAAGACAGGGAGCAGGAGATGCAGAGATTCTCTCAGAAAAAAATACAGGAGGACTAGACACACACAGAGAGGGAGCTTCAGAAAGAGGGAGAGAGGGGGGGACCAGGAGTGGAGAGAGAGAGGGAGGGAGAAGGGATGCAGCGGCAACATGTGGTCCTGTGATCTCTCACTTCTGTTGCTGGCATCCTGAGCCTTGTGTCTGGCGGATCGCCCCTCCTGCTAGCCACAAACACACACCATACACACGCTGATGTATGCACACACACACACACACACACACACACTGGGGACAGCCCAGCGGCCAGGTCCTCATCCTCACAGAAACTGGACCAGCCCTTACCTCACCCCAGAAGCAACATGTGTCTGGGTACACACTCCCGTGTCCACAGCCCAAGCAGCGGCCTCCGGGAGCCCAGAGCTGCTGGAGGGGGCGCCCAGGGCAGGGCTCCCGGGCCAAGCCCAGCACCCGCGGCCCCGGCAGCCGGCTTGCTGGCTTGATGGATGCCCACATGGTGATGGTGGTTTAGGTGGCCTGCAGGAAGCAGAGCCATTTGTTTTGTCAGAGCGTAACCATGACGATCACCCCATGCGCACGGTTCCCCCCTCCCTCTTTCCCTCTCCTCTACTCCGGAACCCTGGAGAAGGCAGGAGGCCACTTAGCAGCCTCTGCTAATTCCTGCTGGGACTGATGGAAAGGGCCTGGCCCGCAGTCACAGGCCTGCCGGCAGCCCCTCCCTGGGGAACGGGGGCTGCTTCCAGGCAAGTCAGCACTGGCCAGGGCCTGCCTGGACCCTGGGGTCCCTCTGCCTGAGATCAGAGCCAAGCTGATCTCTTCCACATCTCCTTGTCCACCAGCAAGCCCATTCTAGGACCAAGGGAGAGATGTGGTCAGTCCATTTCCCCCCGCCGCCGCTGCCCTGCTCTGGCTGTGATAAGCCAAACAGATAGCTCTGGTTATCAGCCAGGACCTATGGCCATGCCTGTCCAGTCCTGAGACATTGCCTTCTTGCCCCTGGTCACACCAAAGCCACAAGGGAAATTTCTAGGATTTTAGGTGAATTCTAGGAGGCATCGGGTTGGAGACCTGGGCTGAGTACAAAACTGCATGGCCCGGGAAGCCAGAGGCTTACGGTCAAGGATAAGCAGATCTGAAATCCACGAGGTCTGACAGCTGGGACTGTGAAACCTAGCTTTGGAGCCTGGAGTTAAAGGGCCCACCGCTAAGAACATAGCTCTCTCTGAAGTACGGGATAAAGTTAACAATCAAACACGTATGCTTCTTGTTTAATCCTTAAAAACACCCAAGAATAGGGCCTTTATCCCAGCTTTATAGAGAAACTTCAGATCAGAGAGGTGGAGTGATTTACCCAAGGGCACACAGCTAGGAGGTGACAGAGTAGGGATTCAAATTCCTGCCTGTCAGATTCCAATGCCTGGACTTGCCATCATACTCCATCGGCCTTTTACAGCTGTCACTATGTGCCAGGGCCCGGCAAACAAGGCCAGAGAAAGGTGTGAGCTCACTTGTTCTACACCAAACTCTGGGAGGAAAATGCTGTGATCCTCATTTCAAAATGATTGACATGTACACATTGCTATATTTAAAATAGATAACTAACAAGGATCTACTGTATAACCCACAGAACTCTGCTCAATATCCTGTAGTAATCTAAATGAGAAAAGAATTTGGAAAAGAATAGATATGTATATATATATATATATATATATATATATATATATATATACATACATACATATATATATACATACATACATATATATATACACGTATAAAACTGAATCACTTTTCTGTACATCTGAAACTAACACAACATTGTAAATCAACTATAGTCCAATATAAAATAAAGATATTTTAAAATATGCTCAGAGAGGTGAAGTAATTTTCCCAAGGTCACACAGCAAGTAGAAGAGATGAAATTCGAGGCCAAATTTGTTAGATTCCGCTTTTCCACTCTGCCTCCTTTACCACACATCCAGGGCAGCTGACCTATCCCTTTTCTGAACTCTTTGCCTAAGGAGGGTGACCTCTGAGGATGGGATGGGGACAGTGGATGGACACAGTGGGGTAGAAAGGTGGGAAGGGAGCAGAGACATGACGCTGAGTGCAGGAGCTCCCTGCCAGGGGAAGAGCTGGCATGTGATCTCAGCCTGAGATCTGAGAATCACTGATTCCATCTTCAGGGAGTTGTATCTTAGGATCCTTGTGTGCTTTAAGCCCCACCAGATGGTCACTAAATGTTTGCCTGAAACTCTGGTAGACATTACAGGTGTCAGCTGGCTGAGATGGCACCCCCAACAAAAGAATGCTGGGAACAGCTTGGAAGGAGGGATTTGGTCTGTGTTGAGGGTGGGGTAGGTATTGCTGGGCAGAGGGCATGGAGATGGGGCAGAGAGGAAAGGGCGCTAGCTGGTAGACAGACTTCTCCAAGTTGTTTATTTTGCCTGGGTCACCTCTGAATGCCTGCTGGGGTGTAAGATCAATGATGAGTACAAATGATGGTTTGGGAACTGGAATGCTACCTTGGTCAAATGGACTTGCCATCATACTCCATGGCTTTACAGTAATCGGGGAAAAAATAACTTGTTCTACACCAAACTCTGGGAGGAAAATGCTGTGATCCTCATTTCAAAATGATTGACATGTACACATTGCTATATTTAAAATAGATAACTAACAAGGATCTACTGTATAACCCACAGAACTCTGCTCAATATCCTGTAGTAATCTAAATGAGAAAAGAATTTGGAAAAGAATAGATATGTATATATATATATATATATATATATATATATATATATATACATACATACATATATATATACATACATACATATATATATACACGTATAAAACTGAATCACTTTTCTGTACATCTGAAACTAACACAACATTGTAAATCAACTATAGTCCAATATAAAATAAAGATATTTTAAAATATGCTCAGAGAGGTGAAGTAATTTTCCCAAGGTCACACAGCAAGTAGAAGAGATGAAATTCGAGGCCAAATTTGTTAGATTCCGCTTTTCCACTCTGCCTCCTTTACCACACATCCAGGGCAGCTGACCTATCCCTTTTCTGAACTCTTTGCCTAAGGAGGGTGACCTCTGAGGATGGGATGGGGACAGTGGATGGACACAGTGGGGTAGAAAGGTGGGAAGGGAGCAGAGACATGACGCTGAGTGCAGGAGCTCCCTGCCAGGGGAAGAGCTGGCATGTGATCTCAGCCTGAGATCTGAGAATCACTGATTCCATCTTCAGGGAGTTGTATCTTAGGATCCTTGTGTGCTTTAAGCCCCACCAGATGGTCACTAAATGTTTGCCTGAAACTCTGGTAGACATTACAGGTGTCAGCTGGCTGAGATGGCACCCCCAACAAAAGAATGCTGGGAACAGCTTGGAAGGAGGGATTTGGTCTGTGTTGAGGGTGGGGGTAGGTATTGCCGGGCAGAGCGAATGGAGATGGGGCAGAGAGGAAAGGGCGCTAGCTGGTAGACAGACTTCTCCAAGTTGTTTATTTTGCCTGGGTCACCTCTGAATGCCTGCTGGGGTGTAAGATCAATGATGAGTACAAATGATGGTTTGGGAACTGGAATGCTACCTTGGTCAAATGGGGACTAACCAAGATTCACTTCCGTTTGAAACTAGGGTCGCCCATTATAAGCCTGGTTTTGTGTTCAGAGCTTAAAGAGGGACGGGATGAACTTGGTCGGGGGAAGAAGCACAAGGGCTCCCAACCAGCTTTTGTTCCATCCATCATGCCCTAAAGCCTCTCCACATGCACTGTCTGTTTCACGCCACCATCGCGGGTACAGCGGGCAGGATTGGCCTTGTGCTCGACCAGCTGGGAGATCGAGGTGGAGAAGTGATATCGCCGGCACCTGCCTTGGCTCTGAGCCATGGGTGGCCATTTCCTCCTCCAGGGGATCTTCCCGACCCAGGGACCGAACCCTCATCTCTTGGGTCGGCCGGTGGATTCTCTATCACTGTGCCATGTGGGGATGTACCAAGTGACCATGTACTGTGGACTCTGGGGTTGGATGGCCTGGGCTGAAGCCTCAACGCTATCATTTCCTAGCTCTGTGCCTTTGGGGAAATGGCTTAACCTCTCTGCACCTCAGTCTCCCGCTATAAAATAGAGTTGACTTAAAGTGTCATTATGATAATTACATGAGTCAATATTTACAAAGCATTTAAGATAGCAGGGCACTGACTAAACATCGTGTGAGTGTTTGTTAAACATTAAATGTCTGCTAGACCAATGCCACTGTTTTATCGGTGTGAAAACTAAGATCCTGGGGCTTTCCTGGTGGCTCAGTGGCAGAGAGCCTGCCTGCCGATGCAGGAGATGTGGGTTCGATCCTGGGGAATCTGAGGAATCAACTGATTCCATCTTCAGGGAGTTGTATCTTAGGATCCTTGTGTGCTTTAAGCCCCACCAGATGGTCACTAAATGTTTGCCTGAAACTCTGGTAGACATTACAGGTGTCAGCTGGCTGAGATGGCACCCCCAACAAAAGAATGCTGGGAACAGCTTGGAAGGAGGGATTTGGTCTGTGTTGAGGGTGGGGGTAGGTATTGCCGGGCAGAGCGAATGGAGATGGGGCAGAGAGGAAAGGGCGCTAGCTGGTAGACAGACTTCTCCAAGTTGTTTATTTTGCCTGGGTCACCTCTGAATGCCTGCTGGGGTGTAAGATCAATGATGAGTACAAATGATGGTTTGGGAACTGGAATGCTACCTTGGTCAAATGGGGACTAACCAAGATTCACTTCCGTTTGAAACTAGGGTCGCCCATTATAAGCCTGGTTTTGTGTTCAGAGCTTAAAGAGGGACGGGATGAACTTGGTCGGGGGAAGAAGCACAAGGGCTCCCAACCAGCTTTTGTTCCATCCATCATGCCCTAAAGCCTCTCCACATGCACTGTCTGTTTCACGCCACCATCGCGGGTACAGCGGGCAGGATTGGCCTTGTGCTCGACCAGCTGGGAGATCGAGGTGGAGAAGTGATATCGCCGGCACCTGCCTTGGCTCTGAGCCATGGGTGGCCATTTCCTCCTCCAGGGGATCTTCCCGACCCAGGGACCGAACCCTCATCTCTTGGGTCGGCCGGTGGATTCTCTATCACTGTGCCATGTGGGATGTACCAAGTGACCATGTACTGTGGACTCTGGGGTTGGATGGCCTGGGCTGAAGCCTCAACGCTATCATTTCCTAGCTCTGTGCCTTTGGGGAAATGGCTTAACCTCTCTGCACCTCAGTCTCCGCTATAAAATAGAGTTGACTTAAAGTGTCATTATGATAATTACATGAGTCAATATTTACAAAGCATTTAAGATAGCAGGGCACTGACTAAACATCGTGTGAGTGTTTGTTAAACATTAAATGTCTGCTAGACCAATGCCACTGTTTTATCGGTGTGAAAACTAAGATCCTGGGGCTTTCCTGGTGGCTCAGTGGCAGAGAGCCTGCCTGCCGATGCAGGAGATGTGGGTTCGATCCCTGGGCTGGGAAGATCCCCTGGAGAAGACAATGGCAACCCAATTCAGTATTCTTGCCTGGAAAATCCCATGGCCAGAAGGATCCTGGTGGGCTACAGTCCATGGGGTCACAGCAGAGCTGGGCATGACTTAGCGACTAAATGAGAACAACAAACTAAGATCTAGAAAAGGGAAATGATACCCCTCAGGTTCCCCTAGCCAGGCTACAGGCCACCTCTGCTTCTTTCCTTTAGGGTTACTCTCAGGGGAGAGTAAATCTTCTTTCCATTTGCGGTGCAATTGGAGAAAACAGGTGGGTGGTCCGGAGGGGCAGCCAGTGAGGAGGACGTGAACGTGAAGGGGAAGAGAGGATCCTGTGTGAGATGAAGAACAGAAGCGGTAAACTCCTCCCGCCCCAGACACACACCTCGTTTCCCACCCGCCCCTCTGTTTGCAGGATGGAAGCGGTTATGCGACTGTTTTTGCCCACACGGAGGAAAATAAAGCTCCAGAATGTGTAATCAACACAGTCTGAGTGAGAAGGGAAGCTAGTCCTCCAGGAGGCAGTTGAGGAGGGCTGGGGGGGAGAGGGAAGGGCTGGCAGAAAGATCAGAGAAAGTCCGGACGGTTTAGGGGGCTGAGGGGTCGGTGCTTCCCCTAGAACATTCGGAGCAGGGTGGGCAGGCTGCATAGACTTGCCTCTGAGACAATCCCCGTCTCAGGCTTCGTTCTCGATGCCTTCATGAGGTACAGACGGCAGCGAGTCCAAGCTTCGGAGGCCGACTTGTGTCCCATTCTTGGCAAAAAAAAAAAAAAAAAAAACCTTATGAATTCTCTTCTCTGCCCAGCCTTACTAATGTGCAAGAAATAGCTTGAATGACCCAGCTCTTCACCTTTTCTTGAATCCATGCCGTGTGCCATGTGACTTGGCAATTCTTCCTCCAAAGAGATGGAGCATAGCTCCCACCCCTTCACCTTGGGCTCAGCCTCATGACTTACCTAATGGGATTCTGGCGGGTATACCATAACTCATGGCTTGTAAAATTCTTGCCTGATGAGGATTGTTCTTTTGTGCCTCGCCCTCATTGCCATGAGGTGAACGTGCCTGCTGGTGCCAGGAGAGGGATGAGGGACTCACAGAGCAGGACCAAACTGCCTCGAGCAAGCCCAGCCCCTATCAGCCAAGAGCAGAGGTCTGTGAAAGTCTGATCAAGCCTGGCCAAGTCTAGGCACGATCAGCAGCTCCCAGTCATTGGGTCTGGAGGGGTTGGGTTTGCAGCATTTTCTTAGGAGAGTTAAAGTAGAGAGCCACCTCTTGTAGATGTCGCCTTCCTGATATCTTTCGAACACACCCCTCCTCTACATCCCGCTGACTCAGTACCCGTCTCCTGATAGCTTCCTATTTGGGCTTCCTGTCTTGAGTGCTCTGTGTTCCCCTCCACCCTCTGCTGCCGTCAGATCCTTGTGATGTCTGATGATGGTTGTCCCTTCCGGCTACTGCCTTTTTCCACCCAAGCTAAGTGACTCTCCCATGGCTTTTAGTAAAACAGTTCCCCTTTGTGGCTTAGCATTCAAGACTTTATGATCTGTCCCTGCCCCCTTTCTAATCCTGCTTCTGTCCCTCCTTCTCCTCCCCAGAGAAGGAGGCAGTCAGAGAAGGGGCCTTGGCATTTGTCACTGCAGGCGTGGGGGGCGGGGCTGGGAGTCTTCTCTGAGTTCAGTCACGAAGAGTTACATTGTCTGTTGAGAGTTTAACAACAATAAAATGAACTAAAATCAGTTTGCATTTTATTATCATCATACATCGGAAAGTTCAGTGTTGTGATCAAAAAGTCCTCCCCAGCTGGCGGACCCTTGCATCTGCCTCCACCTTGATGTCCTGCAGAACCTTCATCCAGCCCTGTAGAAGTACTTTGCTCTACACCTCTGAGGTTTTACCAGTGCTGATCCCTCCATCTGGAAGGTGTGTTTTCTCCTCTTCATCCAGCATTCTGCCACGTGTCGTGCAACAGAGAGCTGAAGGACCCTGAAGGCATCTCCTTGAGAAAGTCTAACATCCCAGTTAGATAACCTGACTGAGGAGTCCCATGCTAGGCACAGTTGTCATTGTTGTTCAGTGGGTCAGTCATGTTGGGCTCTTTTGTGACCTCATGGACTGCACCATGCCAGGCTTCCCTGTCCCTCACCATCTCCCAGAATTTGCTCAAACCCTTGTCCATTGAGTCAGTGATGCCATCTAACCATCTCATCCTCTGTTGTACCCTGCGGCTCAATTAATATCATATTGGATGAATGAATGAATGGGGAAATGAACAAATAAGGCTTTCTCAAGGGCAGTACCATGTCTAACAGACATCTGTGTTTCCAGCATCGAATGCTCATCCAGACACGTAGCAGGGCTTCCATGACGAGGGGGTTTGCAGCATTTCCCTTTTGGGGGGGGAGAGGGTTAAAGTAGAGAGCCACCTCTTGTAGATGTCGCCTTCCTGATATCTTTCGAACACACCCCTCCTCTACATCCCGCTGACTCAGTACCCGTCTCCTGATAGCTTCCTATTTGGGCTTCCTGTCTTGAGTGCTCTGTGTTCCCCTCCACCCTCTGCTGCCGTCAGATCCTTGTGATGTCTGATGATGGTTGTCCCTTCCGGCTACTGCCTTTTTCCACCCAAGCTAAGTGACTCTCCCATGGCTTTTAGTAAAACAGTTCCCCTTTGTGGCTTAGCATTCAAGACTTTATGATCTGTCCCTGCCCCCTTTCTAATCCTGCTTCTGTCCCTCCTTCTCCTCCCCAGAGAAGGAGGCAGTCAGAAAAGGGGGCCTTGGCATTTGTCACTGCAGGCGTGGGGGGCGGGGCTGGGAGTCTTCTCTGAGTTCAGTCACGAAGAGTTACATTGTCTGTTGAGAGTTTAACAACAATAAAATGAACTAAAATCAGTTTGCATTTTATTATCATCATACATCGGAAAGTTCAGTGTTGTGATCAAAAAGTCCTCCCCAGCTGGCGGACCCTTGCATCTGCCTCCACCTTGATGTCCTGCAGAACCTTCATCCAGCCCTGTAGAAGTACTTTGCTCTACACCTCTGAGGTTTTACCAGTGCTGATCCCTCCATCTGGAAGGTGTGTTTTCTCCTCTTCATCCAGCATTCTGCCACGTGTCGTGCAACAGAGAGCTGAAGGACCCTGAAGGCATCTCCTTGAGAAAGTCTAACATCCCAGTTAGATAACCTGACTGAGGAGTCCCATGCTAGGCACAGTTGTCATTGTTGTTCAGTGGGTCAGTCATGTTGGGCTCTTTTGTGACCTCATGGACTGCACCATGCCAGGCTTCCCTGTCCCTCACCATCTCCCAGAATTTGCTCAAACCCTTGTCCATTGAGTCAGTGATGCCATCTAACCATCTCATCCTCTGTTGTACCCTGCGGCTCAATTAATATCATATTGGATGAATGAATGAATGGGGAAATGAACAAATAAGGCTTTCTCAAGGGCAGTACCATGTCTAACAGACATCTGTGTTTCCAGCATCGAATGCTCATCCAGACACGTAGCAGGGCTTCATGAACATTTGTTGAAGAAGTGAGTAAATGAGCACATGGCCCTATCATGGCGGTGTCCCTGAGAGTTATGGTAAGCTTCTCCTCTCCTCCCCAGAGAAGAGGGAAGTTAGAAAGGGGGCCTTGGCATTTGTCACTGCAGGCGTGGGAGTGGTGGGGTGAGTGGGGAGGGAGTCATCTCTGAGATCAGTCAAGAAGAGTTACTTTGTCTGTTGAGAGTTTAAAAACAATAAAACTAACTAAAATCAGTTTGCATTTTATTATCACCATGCATCAGAAAGTTCAGTGTTGTGATTAAAAAGTCCTCCCCAGGGCTTCCCTGGTGGTCCAGTGGGTAAGGACACCGCCTTGCAGTGCAAGGGGCGCCGGTTCGATCCCTGGCCTGGGAAGATCCCACGTGCCACAGAGCAACTGGACCGATGTGTCCAATTACTGAGCCGGAGCTCTGGAGCACATGCGCCCAGAGCCGGTGCTCTGCGACAACAGAGGCCACCGCGATGGGAGGCCCACACGGGCCAAAGAACAACAATGAATGAAAATAAACAAATGAAAGATCAATAGAAGTGGCCCACTTGCCCCCCTCTCTCCCCCCCTCCCCCACCTCCCCTAAAAAAAAAAGTCCTCCCCAGGGCTTTCCTGGTGGTCCAGTAGGTAAGGACACCGCCTTGCAGTGCAAGGGGCGCTGGTTCGATCCCTGGCCATGTGCCGTGGAGCAACTGGACCGATGTGTCCAATTACCGAGCCGGAGCTCTGGAGCGCATGCGCCCAGAGCCGGTGCTCTGCGACAACAGAGGCCACTGCGATGGGAGGCCCACACGGGCCAAAGAACAAAGATGGATGAAAATAGATAAATGAAAGATCAATAGAAGTGGCCCACTTGCCCCCCTCTCTCCCCCCCTCCCCCACCTCCCCTAAAAAAAAAAGTCCTCCCCAGGGCTTTCCTGGTGGTCCAGTAGGTAAGGACACCGCCTTGCAGTGCAAGGGGCGCTGGTTCGATCCCTGGCCATGTGCCGTGGAGCAGCTGGACCTATGTGTCCAACTACTGAGCCAGAGCTCTGGAGCACATGCGCCCAGAGCTGGTGCTCTGCAACAAGAGAGGCCACTGCGATGGGAGGCCCACACAGGACAAAGAACAAAGATAAATAAATGAAAGACCCATAGAAGTGGCCCAAAAATAAAAGTCCTCCCCACTGGGCGGACCCTTCCATTTGCCTCCACCTTGATGTCCTGCCGTAGGGAAGACACCCTCCCTCTGTCTCCGAGGCTCATCATCCCCACGAGAGTCTGCCCCATCTGAAGATGTCCTTGGAGAGACAGGACCGCTGCGTCTTTGGTGAGCCTGGCCTGGGATTTACAACAGCTCACAGCCTTGGTGCGATGCTCCCTAGTTCTGGTCAGATGCCAGGAAAGCACTGGCAGTGTCAGGGGGGCTCATAACTAGAAGGCAGCAAAGACAGAATTTGTCCCCAGGTCTGTGTGCTTCCAGAACTCATCCCTTTCGCATCCCTTGGGTCCTGTCTGCAGCGGGCCCTCAAGTCTGCTCTCTTCCTGCCCTCTGTGGACACTCTTGGGTTTTCCTGAGGACCCGCGTTTGCCGAGGGTAAGACCCGGCTGAAGGCTGCCCTCCTCACCTTTCGAGCATGAACCCTGGGAAAGAGGCCAGCCCCAGCCTTGGGGCCCAGTCTTCTCTCAGCCCCCGGGCACTCACCTGTCATGATACCTGACACAGGTCTCCTGAAAGAGTGGCTGTGAACTTTGGTCCTCACACTTGCTGTTTTGGGGGACCACTTCCCCTGACCGAGGCGTGATTCTCCTGTCTCTAAAGCAGGGATAGTGAGTCCTGTTTCCCCCACGAATAGCGGCCTGACCCACCCTCACCCCCAGCTTGTGTAGTCAGCTGCTTGGACCTTCTCTCCCACTCTGCCGCCACCACCATTACTAAACCAGCCTCCTCTTCCTCCCGGATGCCGGCGACAGACCTTAGGCTCTTACTTTCCCTCAGCCCACCCCACTGCTCCGGTCTGGTCTCCAGGCAGCAGCCAGAGTGAAGCTTGAAGGCACTAAACTTGGTCTTAGGAGCCCCTGGTGAAACCAGCAAGCGTCTCCCATTACTCTTAGGATAGGGACAGCTCCTCTCTACGTCCAACAGTCCAACAGCAAGGACCATAAGGTCTGGTCCCTGCTGTACTTCTCCACTCTGCACCAGAGAAATACCAGATTCCTCGCAGGCCCTCACGACCTCTGGGCTACTCCTGAGCCACGTTTTGTCCAAGCTGTTTGCTTTCCAGGACATTCCCACTCCTCCCTTAGCCCTGTTTGCTTTCAGGGAAGACACCTCCCTCTGTCTCCGAGGCTCATCATCCCACGAGTCTGCCCCATCTGAAGATGTCCTTGGAGAGACAGGACCGCTGCGTCTTTGGTGAGCCTGGCCTGGGATTTACAACAGCTCACAGCCTTGGTGCGATGCTCCCTAGTTCTGGTCAGATGCCAGGAAAGCACTGGCAGTGTCAGGGGGGCTCATAACTAGAAGGCAGCAAAGACAGAATTTGTCCCCAGGTCTGTGTGCTTCCAGAACTCATCCCTTTCGCATCCCTTGGGTCCTGTCTGCAGCGGGCCCTCAAGTCTGCTCTCTTCCTGCCCTCTGTGGACACTCTTGGGTTTTCCTGAGGACCCGCGTTTGCCGAGGGTAAGACCCGGCTGAAGGCTGCCCTCCTCACCTTTCGAGCATGAACCCTGGGAAAGAGGCCAGCCCCAGCCTTGGGGCCCAGTCTTCTCTCAGCCCCCGGGCACTCACCTGTCATGATACCTGACACAGGTCTCCTGAAAGAGTGGCTGTGAACTTTGGTCCTCACACTTGCTGTTTTGGGGGACCACTTCCCCTGACCGAGGCGTGATTCTCCTGTCTCTAAAGCAGGGATAGTGAGTCCTGTTTCCCCCACGAATAGCGGCCTGACCCACCCTCACCCCCAGCTTGTGTAGTCAGCTGCTTGGACCTTCTCTCCCACTCTGCCGCCACCACCATTACTAAACCAGCCTCCTCTTCCTCCCGGATGCCGGCGACAGACCTTAGGCTCTTACTTTCCCTCAGCCCACCCCACTGCTCCGGTCTGGTCTCCAGGCAGCAGCCAGAGTGAAGCTTGAAGGCACTAAACTTGGTCTTAGGAGCCCCTGGTGAAACCAGCAAGCGTCTCCCATTACTCTTAGGATAGGGACAGCTCCTCTCTACGTCCAACAGTCCAACAGCAAGGACCATAAGGTCTGGTCCCTGCTGTACTTCTCCACTCTGCACCAGAGAAATACCAGATTCCTCGCAGGCCCTCACGACCTCTGGGCTACTCCTGAGCCACGTTTTGTCCAAGCTGTTTGCTTTCCCCAGGACATTCCCCACTCCTCCCTTAGTTAACATCTCTACTTCTTTAGATGTCCGTTGAAGCATCACTTCCTCAGGGGACCCTCAGGATCAAAGTCCTCGAATACAGACTCGTTGCCCCAAGTGCCTGTTCTTTGTAGACGTTTTAGAACCTGTCTCAACTGTAATCTAGCATTTTGTTTTGGGAGCCCTGGATGAACGTCTTTCTCCCCAGCAATTCAAGCCCGATGAAGACCAACAGCATATCTCTTTGGGCAACTGTGTCTTCCACGCCTAGCATGGTGTCTGGCACAGAGTAGGCACCTAGTAAACGTGTTTCACTGAACAAGTGGAATACAATGGAACCATTAGTAGGGGAGAAGTTTATCCAAAGTGTAAATCCTAGGTTTCCATTTGAGATGATTACTCTACCCACTTTACAGATGAGGAAAATGATGGTCAGAAAAGTGCAGGGACTTACTCGTGTCTCCTGGCTCAGCAGGAGAGCCAGGACTGGAGCCCCGACAGACCTCCCAACACAGGGACCGACTGGATCCCTGCTTGCCCAGCTCAGGGGGGTTCTGCCTCCGCCTCCGCCTCCGGGGCTTGTCCCCTGCCCCCTGCCCCCTGCCGCCTCTCCAGGAGGTGGGCTGCCTGGAGTTCGGGGTGAGGTGGGAGCTGATGCTGGCAGACGTCTACTCGGCCTTCAGGGGCCTATTTCTTGCTCATGATCTGTTATCACACGTGGAGTTTGACTCCACACAAACAGGCCGAGACAGCTCCTGGCTTCAACGCCATCCCGAGGGCAGGAACAGAGCCTGGTCTGGTCATGGTCCCGCGGTGCAATTGAGAGGGGCAGGAAGAGGTGGGGGCTGGGCTCGCTGCGGGCGGCTGGGGCAGGTGGCTACTTGAGAGCCACTGGAAGGCAGCAAGGGGCTGCTCAGGGGACAAAGAAGGGCCGAACGTCTGGAGCGATCATCTTGTAGCCCTTTTTAAAAATAGACACACTGAGAAGAGGGAAAGGAGGCAAACAAGGAAAAAACATTCTTTCAAGTGTGGTCAGGAGAACTTTCTTATGTCTCTTGCTCCCTTGTCTCTCTTCCTTTGTTTCCCCCAGGAGAGAAGGACAATGCATTTCTGGTCCCCGGAATCTGCAGGCAGCCTGGGACACAGAGGGACCCTCGGAAACCTGCAGTGATCCTGGCCCTGTGCCAGGGGGTTTCACACAGGTTCACGTAATCCCCAGAACAGCTCTGGGAAGCTTTTCATTGTTGTTCTGTTTGGATTCAACAAATATTTGAGTGTCTCCTCTGCTAGACGTGGGGCCTCCGTAGTGAATCCCTACTGTCATGAATCCCACAGTCTACATCCATGAGACCATGAAATGTTTGATGCTATAAAGGGGAGATTTGAGTGGTTGCAACACAGAGTCACTAGGATGGAGAGAGTTCTGTCAGATTGGGAAGTCAGGGAAGGCTTCTAGGAGGAGGTGATATCTGAGCTCAAACCTGAAGGAGGAGGAAGAATCCAGCTGTTGAGAGGAAGTGCAGGGACTTACTCGTGTCTCCTGGCTCAGCAGGAGAGCCAGGACTGGAGGCCCGACAGACCTCCCAACACAGGGACCGACTGGATCCCTGCTTGCCCAGCTCAGGGGGGTTCTGCCTCCGCCTCCGCCTCCGGGGCTTGTCCCCTGCCCCCTGCCCCCTGCCGCCTCTCCAGGAGGTGGGCTGCCTGGAGTTCGGGGTGAGGTGGGAGCTGATGCTGGCAGACGTCTACTCGGCCTTCAGGGGCCTATTTCTTGCTCATGATCTGTTATCACACGTGGAGTTTGACTCCACACAAACAGGCCGAGACAGCTCCTGGCTTCAACGCCATCCCGAGGGCAGGAACAGAGCCTGGTCTGGTCATGGTCCCGCGGTGCAATTGAGAGGGGCAGGAAGAGGTGGGGGCTGGGCTCGCTGCGGGCGGCTGGGGCAGGTGGCTACTTGAGAGCCACTGGAAGGCAGCAAGGGGCTGCTCAGGGGACAAAGAAGGGCCGAACGTCTGGAGCGATCATCTTGTAGCCCTTTTTAAAAATAGACACACTGAGAAGAGGGAAAGGAGGCAAACAAGGAAAAAACATTCTTTCAAGTGTGGTCAGGAGAACTTTCTTATGTCTCTTGCTCCCTTGTCTCTCTTCCTTTGTTTCCCCCAGGAGAGAAGGACAATGCATTTCTGGTCCCCGGAATCTGCAGGCAGCCTGGGACACAGAGGGACCCTGCGGAAACCTGCAGTGATCCTGGCCCTGTGCCAGGGGCTTTCACACAGGTTCACGTAATCCCCAGAACAGCTCTGGGAAGCTTTTCATTGTTGTTCTGTTTGGATTCAACAAATATTTGAGTGTCTCCTCTGCTAGACGTGGGGCCTCCGTAGTGAATCCCTACTGTCATGAATCCCACAGTCTACATCCATGAGACCATGAAATGTTTGATGCTATAAAGGGGAGATTTGAGTGGTTGCAACACAGAGTCACTAGGATGGAGAGAGTTCTGTCAGATTGGGAAGTCAGGGAAGGCTTCTAGGAGGAGGTGATATCTGAGCTCAAACCTGAAGGAGGAGGAAGAATCCAGCTGTTGAGAGGAAGGGGTTGCAGAGGAGTAGTCAGAGATAGCGTAGCAGGTGAAAAGGTTGGAGCATTGTGGACTCAAGAAAGAAAGGAGATGAGATGGGTTGGAGCAAAGTAAGAGGGACCTGGGCAGAGGAGAGGGCATGTGAGAGGTGACGAGGACCAGTGTAGGTCACTGTGGAGCTGAAAATTTATTCTGAAAGCAATGGACCATCTCTGCAAGGCTACAAGAAGGGGAGAGGTGTGCTTCTGTCGACATTTTCTGAGATCAACCTCACCACCGTGTAACAAATAGATTCGAAGTGGAGAGAGAGTCAGGGGGAAACGATGGTGGTAACAGAAGTCCAGGATGGCAGCAGTGGTGAAAACAGTGGTGATGGAGAGCAGAGGATGGGGGCATCAAGGAGAAGGGAAGAATTAAGGGTGCTTCCTCGGTGATGGGTCTGTGCAATCAGATGGGTGATGGTGCCATTCATAGAGGCAGGAGAGGTGCAGGGAGGGTCGGGCTGGAGTTGGTATTGGTGTGAATCTAGATTTTGTTTGGTGTTAGGGCAAATCACGTAACCAGGCAGGATTTATAATTGGATGTATGAGTTTGGCTCTCGGAGAACATTCAGCAGAAGATACGGTTCAAAAGTCATAAAGCTACAGATAGTACAATCCAATAGGATCCTCTGTGGGTTCAGAGTTGATGGCCAGGGGTCAGTTCCATGACCGCGAGGACTGTGCCTATCATTGTCTTTGCTCTCTGCCCCCTCCCCACTGGGCACCTGCAATCTAGCATCTGCTAAGTCATTATTTATTTATTTTATTTATTTATCTTTTTGGGGGGTGGGGTGGGGAGGGAGGGGGACGGGCGGGCCACTTCTACTGGTCTTTCATTTCTCTATTTTCATCCGTCTTTGTTCTTTGGCTCCTGTGGGCCTCCCATCGCGGTGGCCTCTCTCATCACAGAGCACCGGCTCTGGGTGCATGCGCCCCAGAGCTCTGGCTCGGTAATTGGACACATCAGTCCAGCCGCTCCGCGGCACGTGGGATCTTCCCAGGCCAGGGATCGAATAGGCGCCCCTTGCACTGCAAGGCAGTGTCCTTACCCACTGGACCACCAGGGAAGCCCTGCTAAGTCATTATTGAAGACTGAAAGGAGAAAATGCTGAGAAAGCCCAAGATCTGATCTCTTTCTTCAAGGAGCTTATGTTACAAGAGACCATTCAGGAGCAAACACAGCCTCAAGTGGACAGAATAAAAAAGCTGCAGGACCAGTCTGGCATCCAGGGCCATTCAGATGAGCCAGGGTTGACATTTACCTTAGCCTTGCAGAGCCCATGCTGGTGGGTGGTCCAAATTAATAGAATAAGTGCACTCGTGAGGAAAACATTTAGAGAGCTTGAGAACAAGCAATATCTAGTGCCCTTTGAAAGAATCTGCTGTAAGCTCAGTGGGTTTGTACACCATTTGTTTTTGCTTTCCTGTAACACGTGTGTCTTTGCTACTGCATTTGTCATATTGGGTTGCAGGCCTTTACTCTGGAGACCTTCTGCCCAACACCCTCTCTGTCTGCAGAACCAAAAGTGTTGCAAGGGTAGAGGGGTTTATCTGATTCAGAGGCTGGCTGGGTGCTGGGCACGTGACAGATAACAGATAACTAGTTCTTACAATAAATCCTTGAAGCTCAGTGGGGTTTATTGAATAAATGAATTCTTAGCTATTTATGGAAGCAAATTCTCTAAGGATCTCTCTTAGGTGCTGCTTCCTAGAATTACTATATATGACCCAGTGGTGATAGAACTACATTGGGAGTTTTAAAACTTACCTCGTGGTAGCTGTGTGATCTGAGTAAGTCTCTGAGCATCTCTGGTCCTTGATTTCTTCTAAACAGCCTAGAAAGGGTCTCAAGGCCTGGTTTCTTGCTGTGTGTAGTGTGGATGAATTTATATGTGGCCGTTCAGGTGGCGAGGGGCTCCCGGCTGACTTAAAGCTAAGGCAGGGCACCTAGATTGTCGCTACCTCTGCTTGGGGAAGGAAGACTGAGCTTTAGGGTTAAATGCTTGGGGCCAGAGGTAGAAAAATTGGTAAAGGGCCTGGGGGAGAAAAGCACTGAGACAAAAAGTATGTGTATTTTAAAAATTTTATTTATTTATATTTATTTTCAGCTCTTGGTTTTCACTGCTCCTGCAGGTTCTTCTCTAGTTGCAGGAAGTGGGGGCTACTCCCTAGTTGAGGTGGGCAGGCTTCTTGTTGCGGTGACTTCTGTTGTGGTGGAACTCAGGCTCTAGGGCACATGGGCTTCAGTAGTTGCAGCGCATGGGTTCAATAGTTGTGGATCTGAGGCTCTAGAGCACAGGCTCCATAGTTGGGGCTCATGGCCTTAGTTACTCTGCAGCATGTGGGATCTTCCCAGATCAGGGGTTGGAGCCATATCTCCTGCATTGGCAGGCAAACTCTTTGCCACTGAGCTACCAGGGAAGCCCAAGTATGTGTTATTTTTATAATAAAAAATAATCAAGGGATTTCCCTAGTAGTCCCATGGTTAAAAATTCTCTTTCCAGTGCAGGGGACATAGGTTCCATCCCCAGTTGGGGAACTGAGATCCCACATGCTGGAGGGAAACTAAGCTGACATACTGCAACAACTGAGACCAAAAGCTGCAATGAAGAGCCCACTCGCTGCGATGAAGAATCAGCATAGCCAAAAAAAAAAAAAAAAAAAAAAAAAAATCAAGATATCCCTAGTTAATCCATCAGCAAACAAGGTTGACTCTCCCGCCAAAGTTTCTCTCAAATTCACTCACCTCTCGCCTGCCCCTCTCCCGCCCCAGCCCCTCCCCCAGCCCCTGGGATTTATCTCCTCACTGCTCTCTGTCTCCTCTCTCGCTTTGTGCAACAGGATGACATTTTAAAAATATAAATTAACTCACATCCTTGCCTTGCTTAAACCCCTTTGGGGATTACATCACGCTCGAAATAAAATCCAAACGCCTCACTTTGGTCTCCAACAACCTGGCCCAGCCTCGCTCTCTAATCTCACCCCCACCTCTCTCTTTCCAGCCCAGGCAGCCGCTTCTCCTCTTCTCAGCTCCTCAAGTCCAGCCCTCAGGGCCTCACCCCACCCACACTGTTCCCTCTGCCTGGAATGCTCCCTTCCTCACTTTGGGCAGGATGGCTCTTAGGTCTCAGCATAAATGTCACTTCCTCAGAGAGGCCCTCCCTGAATACCTGATCCCAAAGTCTACCCTCCAGCGAGTTTATATCAACAGTATCCGGTTGATTTCCTTATTCGCTCTCTTCAGAACTTTTCATCTGTCTGTTTGTGTCTGTTTATCATCAGCTGCTAGACCACATGCTCCACAAAGGACAAACACTATGTCACATTTATTCCCCAGCATTTAGCATTTTGGCATTTAGCAGAGCTCAATAAATGGCCCTTAGGGCTTCCTCTGGTGGTCCAGTGGGTAAGGACACCGCCTTGCAGTGCAAGGGGAGCCGGTTCGATCCCTGACCTGGGAAGATCCCACGTGCCGTGGAGCAGCTGGACTGATGTGTCCAATTACCGAGCCAGAGCTCTCATGCACCCAGAGCCGGTGCTCTGTGATGAGAGAGGCCACCGCAATGGGAGGCCCACAGGAGCCAAAGAACAAAGACGGATGAAAATAGAGAAATGAAAGACCAGTAGAAGTGGCCCGCCCGTACCCCTCCCTCCCACAACTCCCCCCTCACCAAATGGCCCTTGCATAAGCAAGTTCTCCCCATTTGGCCTGGACCCTAGACTGGTTCCAACATAGTGTGTACAGAGTGGGGAGGAGGGGAATTTTGGCATCTTGAGGCTTCAGTGTGGGGTCTCCAGGGTCACAGTGCTCTCGCCAATTCGAGCAACCATAGACACTGCACCTACCTCTTGGGTGACCTCAAATTGCCTCACATGGAGCATGCAGGCCCACCCCTTCCCCCAAGACTTCCAGAAACACTTAAGGGTAGGGACTCTGGCGAGTCTTGAAGTCCCACCCAGTTGGTGGAGCCCCAAAGTTTCCTCACATCCTTGCCTTGCTTAAACCCCTTTGGGGATTACATCACGCTCGAAATAAAATCCAAACGCCTCACTTTGGTCTCCAACAACCTGGCCCAGCCTCGCTCTCTAATCTCACCCCCACCTCTCTCTTTCCAGCCCAGGCAGCCGCTTCTCCTCTTCTCAGCTCCTCAAGTCCAGCCCTCAGGGCCTCACCCCACCCACACTGTTCCCTCTGCCTGGAATGCTCCCTTCCTCACTTTGGGCAGGATGGCTCTTAGGTCTCAGCATAAATGTCACTTCCTCAGAGAGGCCCTCCCTGAATACCTGATCCCAAAGTCTACCCTCCAGCGAGTTTATATCAACAGTATCCGGTTGATTTCCTTATTCGCTCTCTTCAGAACTTTTCATCTGTCTGTTTGTGTCTGTTTATCATCAGCTGCTAGACCACATGCTCCACAAAGGACAAACACTATGTCACATTTATTCCCCAGCATTTAGCATTTTGGCATTTAGCAGAGCTCAATAAATGGCCCTTAGGGCTTCCTCTGGTGGTCCAGTGGGTAAGGACACCGCCTTGCAGTGCAAGGGGAGCCGGTTCGATCCCTGACCTGGGAAGATCCCACGTGCCGTGGAGCAGCTGGACTGATGTGTCCAATTACCGAGCCAGAGCTCTCATGCACCCAGAGCCGGTGCTCTGTGATGAGAGAGGCCACCGCAATGGGAGGCCCACAGGAGCCAAAGAACAAAGACGGATGAAAATAGAGAAATGAAAGACCAGTAGAAGTGGCCCGCCCGTACCCCTCCCTCCCACAACTCCCCCCTCACCAAATGGCCCTTGCATAAGCAAGTTCTCCCCATTTGGCCTGGACCCTAGACTGGTTCCAACATAGTGTGTACAGAGTGGGGAGGAGGGGAATTTTGGCATCTTGAGGCTTCAGTGTGGGGTCTCCAGGGTCACAGTGCTCTCGCCAATTCGAGCAACCATAGACACTGCACCTACCTCTTGGGTGACCTCAAATTGCCTCACATGGAGCATGCAGGCCCACCCCTTCCCCCAAGACTTCCAGAAACACTTAAGGGTAGGGACTCTGGCGAGTCTTGAAGTCCCACCCAGTTGGTGGAGCCCCAGGCCTGGGAGTTTTGTATATTTCTGTTAATGACACTTGTTTGCACACCCTCTCAATGACCCTTGACTCTCAGTGGTAATTCAATTGCACCTGGATGCAATTCAATTGCACCTGTTGAGTGCATCTGCATTCCAGCCAGGTGCATCCTCCCACAAGATGCTGGGCTGAGTGTGTCCTTTGAAAGCTGGCTTTTCTAGAGACCAACGTCCTTCACGAAACACTACGACTTAGTTCTGGGAAAAGGCATGAACAGAATCATCTCAACTGGTGCATTGTTCCCTTTATTGCAGGTGCCAAATGGCCAGTGTAACATAAGAAGAAAACACAACTTCAGCTTCTGAGGGAAGTTTATATATGTATGCCACACCCCCATCCATCTGATGGGCGTTTAGGTTGTCTCCATGCCTTGGCTATTGTGAATGGTGCTGCTGTGAACAAAGGGGTGCATGTGTCTTTCCGAATCGTAGTTTTCTCTGGGTATCTGCCCAGGCGTAGGATTGCTGGATGATGTGGCAACTCTATTTCTGGTTTTCTTAGAACTCTCTATACTATTTTCCATAGTGGCTGTGGTAGGGACAGAGTAGAATAGGTACGTGGTCGTAGAGTCCTAGTAGGGGATGGTAGGTAGAAGGGAGACACCTGAGAAAGGTTGGGAGGCCAGTGAGTTGATGGTAACTCAGGAGAGCTGCTCCTTGTTCAGTAAAGCAGGCTCGACTGGGTAGAAACAGCTGAAGAAGGAGGAGCTGACGAAGAAGCAACCAATGATCTGCGTCTACTTGAGGGGCGCGGTCTTCTACCATCCTATATATATTGCTGCCCACTCAACTGAGGGAGAGCAGAGCAGAGCTTTCCTGCCTGCCCGCTTGCACCTCTTACAAGTACCCTATCCTGATAAATCCTCTTCTTGTCTCTCATTCTGCCCCTCTCTGAATTCCTTCTGCATTGAGGCACGAAGAACCTGAGCCTCGGTGAGTCCAGACGTTGGGTGAGTGCTGGACTAAGTCCTGGCTGTGTGGGTTCAAGTCCCAAACAGGGTTTTGGCCGGGATCGAGTCCTAACTACCCCAAGCAGAGTTTTGGCTGGGGTTAAGCCTTAGCCAAGTGGGTTCGAGTCCCAAACAGGGTTTTGGCTGGAATTCAAGCTCCAGCCACATGGATTCAAGTCCCAAGCAGGATTTGATCAGGTCTGGGCCCTGGGTTTAAGTCTCAAATCGAGGTAAAAACCTTTCAGTTGCACCACCTTACATCCCCACCAACCACGTAGGACAGTTTCCTTCTCTGAAGGAACATTTGTGTTTGGGATGGGAATGGTTGGAAGAAGAGGTTGGAACGTGTGACTTGCAGGCCAGAGATATCCCCAGTGGTCTTCTGTGGCACGTGAGCTAGTGGTTGCTGTTCCTTCTCAGTTTCATTTTTGAGACTCCACAAACTCATTCCACGATGGAACTTGAGCAAATTACATAGCTCTCTGGACCCGGAAATTCCCCCTTCTGAATGTGGGAGTGGTGTCACCTGCCCCACAGATGGCTGTGAAGACATATGAGCTCAGGGAGACCAAGGACCCCATGGTGCCTGCCGCAGGCCCAGCTGCCCTGACCCCACCTTGGTCTCAGCCCTTGTAGCTGAACCAGGACCTCGGCAGGCCACTCTCACTAAGCCACCAATCCTATTTACTAAGTACCCACCGGAGGACACATCATCACACATCTTAACAGCGCCCTGTTTACAGTATCCATGGTGATGCTCTTGAAGACCACTGTAATTTAGCATGCTTTCTCTGGGTTCCAGGAAATTTTCATCTCTTCACAGATCTGGTTCTCACAACAGCCCTCCAAGATATGCCTTTATTAGACCTCCCCCAGAAACAGCTTGAAGGGAGGAGCTGACGAAGAAGCAACCAATGATCTGCGTCTACTTGAGGGGCGCGGTCTTCTACCATCCTATATATATTGCTGCCCACTCAACTGAGGGAGAGCAGAGCAGAGCTTTCCTGCCTGCCCGCTTGCACCTCTTACAAGTACCCTATCCTGATAAATCCTCTTCTTGTCTCTCATTCTGCCCCTCTCTGAATTCCTTCTGCATTGAGGCACGAAGAACCTGAGCCTCGGTGAGTCCAGACGTTGGGTGAGTGCTGGACTAAGTCCTGGCTGTGTGGGTTCAAGTCCCAAACAGGGTTTTGGCCGGGATCGAGTCCTAACTACCCCAAGCAGAGTTTTGGCTGGGGTTAAGCCTTAGCCAAGTGGGTTCGAGTCCCAAACAGGGTTTTGGCTGGAATTCAAGCTCCAGCCACATGGATTCAAGTCCCAAGCAGGATTTGATCAGGTCTGGGCCCTGGGTTTAAGTCTCAAATCGAGGTAAAAACCTTTCAGTTGCACCACCTTACATCCCCACCAACCACGTAGGACAGTTTCCTTCTCTGAAGGAACATTTTTGTTTGGGATGGGAATGGTTGGAAGAAGAGGTTGGAACGTGTGACTTGCAGGCCAGAGATATCCCCAGTGGTCTTCTGTGGCACGTGAGCTAGTGGTTGCTGTTCCTTCTCAGTTTCATTTTTGAGACTCCACAAACTCATTCCACGATGGAACTTGAGCAAATTACATAGCTCTCTGGACCCGGAAATTCCCCCTTCTGAATGTGGGAGTGGTGTCACCTGCCCCACAGATGGCTGTGAAGACATATGAGCTCAGGGAGACCAAGGACCCCATGGTGCCTGCCGCAGGCCCAGCTGCCCTGACCCCACCTTGGTCTCAGCCCTTGTAGCTGAACCAGGACCTCGGCAGGCCACTCTCACTAAGCCACCAATCCTATTTACTAAGTACCCACCGGAGGACACATCATCACACATCTTAACAGCGCCCTGTTTACAGTATCCATGGTGATGCTCTTGAAGACCACTGTAATTTAGCATGCTTTCTCTGGGTTCCAGGAAATTTTCATCTCTTCACAGATCTGGTTCTCACAACAGCCCTGCAAGATAAGCCTTTATTATGATCCACATTTTGTAAATGAGGATGCAGGGACTCAGAGAAGTGAAGGGGATTAGGAGGCAGAGGCAGGATGTGAACCTGGGATGCCTACCTGTTCCCTCAGCGCCATGCTGGCGCTCCTCAGCCTGGATGAGAACTTTCCATGACCAGCTTTTTTCCCCTAAGCTTCTTTTTTTTTTTTTTGCCTCTTTTATTGGTGTTTTATTTATTTATTTTCATCCATCTTTATTCTTTGGCCTGTGTGGGCCTCCCATTGCAGTGGCCTCTCATTGCAGAGCACTGGCTCTGGACACACGCGCTCCAGAGCACTGGTGTGTAATTGGATACTCCCATCCAGCTGCTCCGCAGCACGTGAGATCTTCCTGGGCCAGGGATGGAACCGGTGCCCCTTGCATTGCAAGGTGGACTCTCTACCCACTGAACCACCAGGGAAGCCCTAAACTTCTTTATTTTTAATTGAAGGAAGACTGCTTCACAGTATTGTGTTGGCCTCCGCCATAAATCGGCATGAATCAGCCATAGGCACACATGTGTTTCCTTCTTCCTTAACCTTCTTCTCACCTCACATCCCTTCCCACCCCTCTAGGTTGTTACGGAGCCCCAATTTGAATTCCCTGAGCCATAAGGCAAATTCCCACTGGTGTTCCATATTACACATGGTAGTGCATGTTTCCATGCTATTCTCTCCGTTCAGCCAACACTCTCCTTCCTCCATGACTTGCTTTAATGGTGACACTCCCTCCCCAGTGAGGAGGCTTGTCCTAGTGACGACAATCCGCCATAGACATGTGGGCAGGCCTATAGATAGGACTAATTGATCTGTGGCTCCCCTGGGCTCTCAGAGACAACTGATTGCAATGACGTATTCCTGGCAAGTTTGAAAGTGATTTTTCTCCCTTGAAGACTTTGTCTCTTTCAGGTTGTACCCTGGGCTCAGTGTCCAGAATTTGGTATCCCCAGGAGCAGTCCAGGCCTTTACAGTATCCATGGTGATGCTCTAAGACCACTGTAATTTAGCATGCTTTCTCTGGGTTCCAGGAAATTTTCATCTCTTCACAGATCTGGTTCTCACAACAGCCCTGCAAGATAAGCCTTTATTATGATCCACATTTTGTAAATGAGGATGCAGGGACTCAGAGAAGTGAAGGGGATTAGGAGGCAGAGGCAGGATGTGAACCTGGGATGCCTACCTGTTCCCTCAGCGCCATGCTGGCGCTCCTCAGCCTGGATGAGAACTTTCCATGACCAGCTTTTTTCCCCTAAGCTTCTTTTTTTTTTTTTTGCCTCTTTTATTGGTGTTTTATTTATTTATTTTCATCCATCTTTATTCTTTGGCCTGTGTGGGCCTCCCATTGCAGTGGCCTCTCATTGCAGAGCACTGGCTCTGGACACACGCGCTCCAGAGCACTGGTGTGTAATTGGATACTCCCATCCAGCTGCTCCGCAGCACGTGAGATCTTCCTGGGCCAGGGATGGAACCGGTGCCCCTTGCATTGCAAGGTGGACTCTCTACCCACTGAACCACCAGGGAAGCCCTAAACTTCTTTATTTTTAATTGAAGGAAGACTGCTTCACAGTATTGTGTTGGCCTCCGCCATAAATCGGCATGAATCAGCCATAGGCACACATGTGTTTCCTTCTTCCTTAACCTTCTTCTCACCTCACATCCCTTCCCACCCCTCTAGGTTGTTACGGAGCCCCAATTTGAATTCCCTGAGCCATAAGGCAAATTCCCACTGGTGTTCCATATTACACATGGTAGTGCATGTTTCCATGCTATTCTCTCCGTTCAGCCAACACTCTCCTTCCTCCATGACTTGCTTTAATGGTGACACTCCCTCCCCAGTGAGGAGGCTTGTCCTAGTGACGACAATCCGCCATAGACATGTGGGCAGGCCTATAGATAGGACTAATTGATCTGTGGCTCCCCTGGGCTCTCAGAGACAACTGATTGCAATGACGTATTCCTGGCAAGTTTGAAAGTGATTTTTCTCCCTTGAAGACTTTGTCTCTTTCAGGTTGTACCCTGGGCTCAGTGTCCAGAGAACAGAGAAGCCCAATTTGGTATCCCCAGGAGCAGTCCAGCGTCTCCTGGGAGTTAGGCTGTTGCCATGGCATCTGTCTTAGCTTCTCTGAGGCTGGTCTCAACCAGTGAGGTCCAGCTAAGTATCACATCATGCCAGGCTGGTGGCCACGTTGCCAAGGAGATGCCAATCTCTGAAATGCTCTGGTGCTGTGGACCTTGGAGAGGAGGCAGCAGCAAGCAGGGACAGGGACTCAGGAGGACATCTCCCTCCTTGGGGCTGGTCCTCGTTTGTGGATGTCTCCCTGCTTGTGGATGTTTCCCTGAGAGCCTGGCACAGTGCCTGGTGAGCAGTGCATGCTCATTCATTCACTTGGTTCAACCCAAGTTTTCTGAGCACACTCTGTGCCAAGTACTGGGGGTGCAGGGAGCGAGTGAAAACACACACAGGGCTCACCCTTGTGGAGCTTCCATTTTAGTGGAAAAAGGGGCTACTCATGTTTGTGAAAGAGCAATTGTGACAAATGATGCCAAGAGAGTGACTTGGCGCTTGCCTGACATGGGAGAATTTGCTCTAATCATGGAGGTCAGGAAGTGCCCTTGAGTTGAGATCTGAATAAATAGGTGTTAACATGGCTTCCCTAGTGACTCAGATGATGAAGAATTGCCCACAATGAAGGAGACCAGGGTTCGATCCCTGGGTCAAAAAGATCCCCTGGTGAAGGGAAGGGCAACCCACTCTGGTATTCTTACATGGAGAATCCCACAGACAGAGGAGCCTGGCAAGCTACAGTCCTTGGGACTGCAAAGGTCAGATACAACAGAGTGACTAACATTTAATTTTATTTTAACATGGAATAAGGGGGAAAGAGGGAGAGGAAAAGTCGCTAAGTCATATCCAACTCTTTGCAACTCCATGGACTGCAACCCACACCAGGCTTCCCTGTTCTTCATCACCTCCTGGAGTTTGCTCAAATTCATACCCATTCAATCTGGAACACAGGGTGACTTTTACCCCTAGGCAGACTGTCTGCCTGGAATGCCATTTCTTCCTTCCCATACATGGCAGCTCTGCCTCATCCTTTAAGAGAACCCAAGAGAGCCTTCCTTGATGGCAAGTCCTGACTCATTTCCATGCTCTCTCTTTAGGGAAAGGGGAGAACCGACGTCTTTTGGAGCATCACCTAGATCAGGCTCTCAGAAGTACATACATTTATTTAATCCTGATAATAATTGTCTGGTAAAGAAACGATTGTTGTTTACATTTTAAAGACAAGAAAACCAAGCTTCAAAGAAAGAGGAGAACTTGCCCAAGGATATACCAGAAGTAAGGGGTAGAGCTGGGGTCTGTCTGCTCTGAAAAATCCACTCTCTACACTATAGTCTGGGCCGGAGAGGTGGAGAAGGCATCATTTGGCATCCTGGTGCTCATTGTACTGAGGATGGGAAGGAATCAGGAAATGATGCAACTAAATAAAGGTAAACCTCTGTATCTGCTCCTTGCTTGAGGTTCCTCTGCCTCATACAATGCTATTAATTCTCGTGTTTGTATGTTATAAAAAATTTAGGTTATAAGAGTATGAACAAAAATAACAGATTTACCACCCATATGGTAAATGTGTTTGGTTCTAACTGCTTAGTTATCATTAATCTTGATGAAAACTTTCCAAGAACCCTGAAAGGAAGGTGTCATGGTTATGCCCTCCCATGGAGAGGAAACTGAGGTCCATGCCCTTATCTACAGGAGGCGAGGCTGGACCGGCTGGCCCCTAAGCCCATTCCTCCATGAAATACTACTTTCACATCTACAAGGAATGGTTTACCCTGGGTCTCAAGGTCGTTAAAGGTTTAACCACTTTTATGTCCTCCTAGCTTTCCCTAGAACCCGAACCTCACTGCTCTCCCAGCCTAGGATCTGCTAGAGCTTTGGAAATTCCCCAGCAGGAAGGAGGCAATCTTTATTTCAGTCGACTGTACTTCATATATGCATCCATACATCTATCCATCCTATAACATTTAGTAGTACCTACTGTGTGCTGTGTCCTACCGTGTGCTGGCATATGCAGATCCAAAAACCTGGCCCTGAAGGAACTCTGAGGCCAGTGCTGTTCCCTGTCCACCAGAATCATCAGTGACAATGCAGAGGTTAGGTAGAAAATCTGATTTCCGGAGGGACCCAGTGCTTATTGAAGGTTGGCAGCCTGAAACCTCGCCCAGAAAATCCTTCCTTTTTCCATAGCCGCTCAAGTCTGGGGCAGATGCTGCAAATCAATGGGAAAGGAATTAGCTCAGCTGTGGCTTCTCCTTCGGGAACATCAACAATGAGGAAACATCTTGCAGAGTCTGGGCAACGTTGTCATGGTTGGATTTCCCCTGCCTGGACAACATGCTGAGATTTTTCTAGGGGCCGATTGTCCAAGCTTCTCCATCGCGTCAGCTCAGGAGGCATCTCTCAACCTCTTGCTCTTCCTGTTGACATTTCTGCCAATGAGGTGACTGTAAGGCAGGCTCTGCCCTCCTGCAGAAGCGACTGGTACAGCTGGCCCATTTATTCTGTGCCTTCTGTATGCTGGGCTCTTTGTCGGCAAGGCTGACACTCCACTGATCCCGGAATGCTTCCTTCCGTGAACATTGGACATTCTCGTGTTTGTATGTTATAAAAAATTTAGGTTATAAGAGTATGAACAAAAATAACAGATTTACCACCCATATGGTAAATGTGTTTGGTTCTAACTGCTTAGTTATCATTAATCTTGATGAAAACTTTCCAAGAACCCTGAAAGGAAGGTGTCATGGTTATGCCCTCCCATGGAGAGGAAACTGAGGTCCATGCCCTTATCTACAGGAGGCGAGGCTGGACCGGCTGGCCCCTAAGCCCATTCCTCCATGAAATACTACTTTCACATCTACAAGGAATGGTTTACCCTGGGTCTCAAGGTCGTTAAAGGTTTAACCACTTTTATGTCCTCCTAGCTTTCCCTAGAACCCGAACCTCACTGCTCTCCCAGCCTAGGATCTGCTAGAGCTTTGGAAATTCCCCAGCAGGAAGGAGGCAATCTTTATTTCAGTCGACTGTACTTCATATATGCATCCATACATCTATCCATCCTATAACATTTAGTAGTACCTACTGTGTGCTGTGTCCTACCGTGTGCTGGCATATGCAGATCCAAAAACCTGGCCCTGAAGGAACTCTGAGGCCAGTGCTGTTCCCTGTCCACCAGAATCATCAGTGACAATGCAGAGGTTAGGTAGAAAATCTGATTTCCGGAGGGACCCAGTGCTTATTGAAGGTTGGCAGCCTGAAACCTCGCCCAGAAAATCCTTCCTTTTTCCATAGCCGCTCAAGTCTGGGGCAGATGCTGCAAATCAATGGGAAAGGAATTAGCTCAGCTGTGGCTTCTCCTTCGGGAACATCAACAATGAGGAAACATCTTGCAGAGTCTGGGCAACGTTGTCATGGTTGGATTTCCCCTGCCTGGACAACATGCTGAGATTTTTCTAGGGGCAGATTGTCACAGCTTCTCCATCCGCGTCAGCTCAGGAGGCATCTCTCAACCTCTTGCTCTTCCTGTTGACATTTCTGCCAATGAGGTGACTGTAAGGCAGGCTCTGCCCTCCTGCAGAAGCGACTGGTACAGCTGGCCCATTTATTCTGTGCCTTCTGTATGCTGGGCTCTTTGTCGGCAAGGCTGACACTCCCTACAATGATCCTGGAATGTAACAGTTATGTCCCCATTCTACAGATGAAAACATTGAGGCTCACTGAGGGAGGGAACTTGGCCCAAGATCAGACAGCCAGGCAGTGGAGTGCTGGGCCAGAAGCCCTGGTCCCTCTGATGCTCACCTGTTTCATGGTCCGGTAGCCCTGCCTTTAGGGTAAGCGCTGTACGAAATTGGGATGTTTTCTAAATTTTGATCTCTTTGCTTTGGGGGATTAAGAAGGTCTGGGTGACCCAGAGAAGCCCAGAGAGGAAAAACGAGTGTTCACTAGACACAGTTCTCAGCTTCCATGAAGATGGTATCTAAAACTTGGGAATCTGGAATCCATTTGTTTAGGTAGGATGGTAGTTGGATTTACAGGCTGACCCACAAAATCTCATTTGACCCTTAAATAGTTGGAGGATTACTAGGAATATTTCGACCACACCCACCTGTCACTTTCAACCCTGCTGCTGCAAGAAACACACCTCAAGATCTCACTCATGATACCAGCAACCTGTCTCAATAGCCACCACTGAGCCACAGACTCAGAGCTCTGCCAAAGGGGCAAGGGTGGGGCTTGTTTCCCTTATTTACAAAGACCCCTCGAAACAGTGATAAGCACACCCTGTCTGTCTAAGACAGGGACTAACACACAGCAGGTTCTCAGTTCAGGTTGACAGTGGAAAAAAAAAAGAAAGTAAGGCACTGAAACCTCCAAATTTTTCCATACCCTCAAGTCTGGGGCAGATGCTGCAAATCAATGGGAAAGGAATTAGCTCAGCTGTGGCTTCTCCTTCGGGAACATCAACAATGAGGAAACATCTTGCAGAGTCTGGGCAACGTTGTCATGGTTGGATTTCCCCTGCCTGGACAACATGCTGAGATTTTTCTAGGGGCAGATTGTCACAGCTTCTCCATCCGCGTCAGCTCAGGAGGCATCTCTCAACCTCTTGCTCTTCCTGTTGACATTTCTGCCAATGAGGTGACTGTAAGGCAGGCTCTGCCCTCCTGCAGAAGCGACTGGTACAGCTGGCCCATTTATTCTGTGCCTTCTGTATGCTGGGCTCTTTGTCGGCAAGGCTGACACTCCCTACAATGATCCTGGAATGTAACAGTTATGTCCCCATTCTACAGATGAAAACATTGAGGCTCACTGAGGGAGGGAACTTGGCCCAAGATCAGACAGCCAGGCAGTGGAGTGCTGGGCCAGAAGCCCTGGTCCCTCTGATGCTCACCTGTTTCATGGTCCGGTAGCCCTGCCTTTAGGGTAAGCGCTGTACGAAATTGGGATGTTTTCTAAATTTTTGATCTCTTTGCTTTGGGGGATTAAGAAGGTCTGGGTGACCCAGAGAAGCCCAGAGAGGAAAAACGAGTGTTCACTAGACACAGTTCTCAGCTTCCATGAAGATGGTATCTAAAACTTGGGAATCTGGAATCCATTTGTTTAGGTAGGATGGTAGTTGGATTTACAGGCTGACCCACAAAATCTCATTTGACCCTTAAATAGTTGGAGGATTACTAGGAATATTTCGACCACACCCACCTGTCACTTTCAACCCTGCTGCTGCAAGAAACACACCTCAAGATCTCACTCATGATACCAGCAACCTGTCTCAATAGCCACCACTGAGCCACAGACTCAGAGCTCTGCCAAAGGGGCAAGGGTGGGGCTTGTTTCCCTTATTTACAAAGACCCCTCGAAACAGTGATAAGCACACCCTGTCTGTCTAAGACAGGGACTAACACACAGCAGGTTCTCAGTTCAGGTTGACAGTGGAAAAAAAAAAAAAAAGAAAGTAAGGCAGTAGGAGGAAGATGGGCAGAAAGAAATCAGGAAGATAAAGAGGGATGGGCAGACAGGGAAGCACTTGTTTCCATCATTGTGCAGGTGTTTGGGAATGAAGGGCAGATTCCGCAGGTAAGACAGCCAGACGTGCCTGTGCTAAACTCGGCCTCCACCTACATACACAGTTTCGCTTCCGGCTGGCTGGCCTGTCTCAAAGGTAGAGCTCTTCAGGGACGGGGAAGACGGTCCAGGCTGCCCTCCACAGGGCCACCTACCCTGTTATACGGTAGGTCCCCCAGGTCTGCCTGCCAGTGCAGGGCTGGGAGGTCTGATGCTTGTACCTCACAAATGACTCCTTCCCATCCTGGGTGTCCATCTGCCCATTCCTGATGCGAGAGACTTTGGCGGGCAGACAGGCATCGCTGGGTGTTGCCATGGTGATGACTATGATGTCACTCGGGAGTAAATCAGATTGCAAATTTCACAGTGGAACCACTGTACACGGGCAGGGTCGTAAGGAAGGAGGGAGGCATTGAAGAGTCAAGGGGATTCGCAGGGTCTGCTTGGTGTCCCTCTCCCACCTCTCTCCTGGCTTTGTCACCTGAGATGAGGCTCCTTGGTTCATCATGCATGCACATCAGGGTTTGAGCACCTGCTCTATACCCACCATCATAGCTTCTGGGGATGGAGCTGCAGAGAAGAGGATGGTCCCTGTAAGGTCCCAGTTTATAGTCTAGCAGGAGGAATAAGCACATAAGAGATTACGCCATAACATATGGAGGCTACCGCTGCTACTTAATCACTTTAGCTGTGTCTGACTTTGTGTGACCCTGTGGTCTGCAGACTGCCAGGCTCCTCCATGCATGGAATTTTCCAGGCAAGAATACTGGAGTGGGTTGCTATGCCCTGCTCCACATGTGGATGATGGAACCCTCCTAAGCTGTTGATGGAAATGTAAAATGGCACAGCCACTATGGAGAACAGTATGGAAGCTCCTTAAAAACTAAGCATAGAGTTTCCATATGATCCAGTGATCCCATTTCTGGGTATATATCTGGACAAAACTCAAATTCAAAAAGGTACACGCGCCCCTGTGTTCATAGCTGCACTATTCACAATAGCCAAGACATGGAAACAGCCTGAATACCCATTGATAGACAAATGGATAATGGGTGCATGTTCAATCAGTCTATCATGTTTTATTCTTTCTGATCCTATGGACTGTAGCCCACAAGACTCCTCTGTCCATGAAATTCTCTAGGCAAGAATACCAGAGTGGGTTGCCATGCTCTCCTCCTAGGGATCTTCCTGACCCAGGGATTGGACCCACATCTCTTGCATATTCTGCATTGGCAGGCAGATTCTTTACCACTTGTGGCAACATTTGCTTCCAGTTCTTCCTCCCTTCCTTGCACCTGCTATGGCTACCCTTCTATGAGAGGAACATATATTTCTGTCCTGTCGTCTTGGCTTTAATTATATGACTTGCTTTAATTAAAAGAATGTTATGGATATAACACAAACAAGGGCTTTCAAAGCAGTTGTCTGATTTGGCTTCTACTCTTATGTCTCTGCCACCTACTACAAGAAGAATATGCCCTGAGGGGGTGGGATTGGGGTGATATGCATATGATTAATCTGGGATCATACGTATCTGTAAACAACAAAACTCTGTAAAAGTAAAAAGTCAAAAAAAAAAAAAAAAAAAAAAGAATATGCCTTGGGTAGCTGCTGGCCCATGGAGAATAAGAGAAGACCGGAATCTGACCTATAGCCTAAAGAAGTACTCTCCCAAATGGCCTATAAACCTATCATCAATAAAAAGAAATGTATCAAGCCATTGAAATTTGGAGGGGGTATTTGTTATGTATCCTTATTGTGAGTGCTTAAGTCATTTCAGTCGTGTCTGACTCTGTGAGACCCTATGGACTGCAGCCTGCCAGGTTCCTCTGTCCGTGGGGTTCTCCAGGCCAAAACACTGGAGTGGGTCGCCGTGCCCTTCTCCAGGGGGCCTTCCCAATCCAGGTATCAAAACTGCATTTCCTGCATTGCAGGCGGATTCTGTAATTCCCCGCAGAGCCTTTAGGGAAGCTAAAAACCTCACTAAGCAGGAGATGGGGTTGATCTGAATTAAGGGGGCAATGGAACTGGAGAGAAAGAAGCAGGTTCTGGATGTATTTTGTAGTTGACAACATAGAGGTGGCATTTAAGCCCTGGCTGAGCAATGGGGATTAGGGCTTCAACATACGAATTTTGAAGGGATACGATTCAGTCCATAAGAGGTACCAGGTGCTGAGTACAAAAGCAAAAGTTGGTTGGCCTCTTAAGATTTAGATGGAGAAACCCTAGAGCCTCATATCCATTGAATTTTATTTAGTAGTGAAATCAAGTCATGTGGCTGGCTCAGATTCAAGGGAGCAGGAGAAATAGATTCCATTTCTTGGTGGCAGGTGCGGCAAAGCCGCATCTACAAAGGGGCGTGTAGGTAGAAGAGACCGTGTGTCCATCTTTGGGGGCAAGCATCGCAGAGGTTTTGAAGAGGAGTGAGCAGGAAATTTCAGAATTCTTCCTGGTCCTCTGGTTACCATCCAACAACTTGACCATTTTCTAGGGGCAGAATCATTTGAAGATCAACATATTTCCACCAAAGTTTCTTCTAAACTTTTCAATCTAGCTAGTTATTTGAGGACATTCATTCTGGAACTACTTCATTTTACACCTCTGATAGGGACTTAGATAGCTTTAAGTGTGAAGACAATGAACCCCTCAACATGTAAAGGTGATGTGGCTGATGAGGTGGGAGGCTTGTGTTTTGCCCGCCAGCCCCATCCCTCCTTTTTATGGTAAATAAGCTCTGACGTTCCTTTTGTGAGCTCTGCCCCCTCCACCATGGGCAGGATTGGTTAAACTGTCAATTAAGGTGTCTTGCCCATCACCCAGCTAAGAGGTAAACCCAGGAGCCAGGATTTCTCCCAGAATTTGAGTCCGTAGAGGCATCATGTGAGGACAGGGTGAACACGATTCATGCACAGGCGCATGGCAGGGATTATGTTTGATTTCCTGCCCTCTGGAGTCTTGGTTTCTTATTCTTTCTGAGATTTGGTTTGTGTGTTTATTTCAGTTTTTCCTTTGATCTCTAAGCTTTCCCACATCTTCCCAATGAACTTCATTGCTTAAGTGAGCTAGTGGATTTCTTTAAATTACTTTATTTTTTAAAAAACTTTTATTTATTTTTGGCTGTGCTTGGTCTTCACTGATGTGTGGGTTTAGCTGCTCTGCGGTATGTGGGATCTTCCCAGATCAGGGATCGAACCTGTGTCTCCTGCATTGGCAGATGGGTTCTTATTCACTGAGCCACAAGGGAAGCCCTTTAAAGTATTTTTTATTGGAGTATAGTTGCTTCATTGACAATGGTGTATGAGATTCTAGAGTAGAGCAAAGTCAATCAGCTGTATGTATGAGTATATCCCTTCATTTTTTGGATTTTCTTCTATTTAGGTCACCATAGAGGAGCCAGTGGATTTCTGTTCCATGCAGTCAAAGATTTCCCAACATTGGTCTTGGTTGCTGAAATCTGACATGGTGCAGTTTGCCATGGTGACATCAAGAAGGTTTGACTCAGGAAAAGCCTCTCATTCAACTGTCCTTTGGAGCAGGGGTGAGGGGCGCAGGTTGTTAGAACATGTTCCATTAAGACAACATGAATGGGATTCTCTGGTGGTCCAGTGGGTAAGGACACCGCCTTACAGTGCAAGGGGTGCTGGTTCCATCCCTGGCCCGAGAAGATCCCATGTGCCGCGGAGTGGCTGGACCAATGTGTCCAATTATGAGCTGGCATTCTGGGGCACATGCGTCCAGAGTCGGTACTCTGCAATGAGAGAGGCCACTGCAATGGGAGGCCCACACAAGCCAAAGAATAAAGATGCATGAAAAATAAGCAAATAAAAGATCAATAAAAAGAGGCCAAAATTAAAAAAAAAAAAAAAACACGGAGGTACTCACCGGCCTTGTCCCTTGTGTCTTGATCGTATGATGGTCATAGTTCCTCTGACCACACAGTCCTTCCTATCTGCATGCCCTTTCGTAGATGTGGCTTTGCCACTCCTCCCACCAAGACGTGGGATCTCTTCTCTTGTAATGTGCCTGCCTGTGTGCCCAGTCGTGTCTGACTCTTTGAGACCCCATGACTGCAGCCTGCCAGACTCCACTGTCCATGGCATTTCCTAGGCAAGAAGACTGGAGTGGGTTGCCATTTCCTCTTCCAGAGGATCTTCCTGATCTGGGGATCCAATCCGCATCTTCCACGGGTCCTGGCAGGCTGACTCTTTACCACTGAGCCACCTGGCAAGCCCAGGATAGATGGGAAAGGATGTGGCAGTCATCAGACAAGAGCAGCTTTAGACACAGCGCTTACAAAGGAGGCATCAAAAGGGTGCAGGTGCATGGTTAAAACGGAAGCCCTTTAAAGTATTTTTTATTGGAGTATAGTTGCTTCATTGACAATGGTGTATGAGATTCTAGAGTAGAGCAAAGTCAATCAGCTGTATGTATGAGTATATCCCTTCATTTTTTGGATTTTCTTCTATTTAGGTCACCATAGAGGAGCCAGTGGATTTCTGTTCCATGCAGTCAAAGATTTCCCAACATTGGTCTTGGTTGCTGAAATCTGACATGGTGCAGTTTGCCATGGTGACATCAAGAAGGTTTGACTCAGGAAAAGCCTCTCATTCAACTGTCCTTTGGAGCAGGGGTGAGGGGCGCAGGTTGTTAGAACATGTTCCATTAAGACAACATGAATGGGATTCTCTGGTGGTCCAGTGGGTAAGGACACCGCCTTACAGTGCAAGGGGTGCTGGTTCCATCCCTGGCCCGAGAAGATCCCATGTGCCGCGGAGTGGCTGGACCAATGTGTCCAATTATGAGCTGGCATTCTGGGGCACATGCGTCCAGAGTCGGTACTCTGCAATGAGAGAGGCCACTGCAATGGGAGGCCCACACAAGCCAAAGAATAAAGATGCATGAAAAATAAGCAAATAAAAGATCAATAAAAAGAGGCCAAAATTAAAAAAAAAAAAAAAACACGGAGGTACTGCACGGCCTTGTCCCTTGTGTCTTGATCGTATGATGGTCATAGTTCCTCTGACCACACAGTCCTTCCTATCTGCATGCCCTTTCGTAGATGTGGCTTTGCCACTCCTCCCACCAAGACGTGGGATCTCTTCTCTTGTAATGTGCCTGCCTGTGTGCCCAGTCGTGTCTGACTCTTTGAGACCCCATGACTGCAGCCTGCCAGACTCCACTGTCCATGGCATTTCCTAGGCAAGAAGACTGGAGTGGGTTGCCATTTCCTCTTCCAGAGGATCTTCCTGATCTGGGGATCCAATCCGCATCTTCCACGGGTCCTGGCAGGCTGACTCTTTACCACTGAGCCACCTGGCAAGCCCAGGATAGATGGGAAAGGATGTGGCAGTCATCAGACAAGAGCAGCTTTAGACACAGCGCTTACAAAGGAGGCATCAAGAAGAGGGATGTGGCCAGGGAGGCTGGCATGGTAATGGAAAACAAGGCTGGGCTGGGCTGGATCTGGGCGCCAGAGGGTCAGAGATCCCTGCAGAATATTCTGCCTCGGGCAATGGTGAGGCGGTGTCGGAAGCTCCCCACCGAGCAGAGCTTTCTGGACCGCTTGTATGTCCTCAGTGTGATGCCTGCTATGCTTTGGGAAGATGAACTCATGTCCCATCCTCAGGGACAAGTTGTGCTGTGGCCACAGGGGCAGAGAAGCATGGCCTCCATCTCTTTTCCCTCTGCCTGGGAGTTGATTCCTTGCTAAATTCCCTTAAGCTGGGCGTTGGCAAGAGCCATGGGTTTGGAGACAGACAGGGCTGAATCTAAATCCTGGCTCTGCCACTCACCAACTTTGAGACCCTTAGGTAAATCCCCTGCTACTCTGAGTCTCAATTCCTCATTTGTAAAATGGGAGTGATACAAATTTTTTTTTTTTGAAAAATGTGTTACTCATCTAATTCCCCCAAAGATTTGGAATGAGGGAGCAGTTGGGATGCCTTGCAAGGGCACCCAGCATAGAGCTCTGTAAATACACGAGTCTTCACTCGCTCATACAGGGCCCCACACCCCGCCGGCCTCAGTTTGTGTACCTGTGGGAAGCAGTTTCCAGGGAAGGGCTCAGTGGGGCCTTCCCTCTCCAAGATTCTACCCAGCTCAAACACACCTGCTTCTGGGTACCAGGCTTTGCTTTGTTCTGAAGACAAGGATGAATTTTACTTGTCTTTCCATTCTGCTTTGTCTCCCATCTGTCTCAGTTTGTGGGTTTAGAATCAGAGAAGCCTGTGTAGGAATCTCAACTCTGTTCCCAGCTGCTGACTTTCATCTCTATGAGCCTTTGTTTTCTCACCTACAAAATGGGAATGAGAATAATGACTTCTTATGGATTCTTATACGGAGTAAATAAAATGAAGAATGTAAAAGCCTCCCAGAGGGTTTCCAGAACATAGCAGGTGACCCTGACACTCTCGTTCCTTTCTTTCCTGGCAGGAACTCAGTGTCTCATGTTCCAAAAGTCGACGCTACAACCTCAGTCCCCTGTGAGTGGCAATTCCAGATCCTTCCCCTCCCCTCTTTGTCTGTGCGTGTCTGCTGTGAATCCTGCACAAGGTGACAGAGGATGGGGAACTGCTGTGTATGTGTGTCCAGGGCACCTGGCTGGGAGTGGAACCGGGGCAAGGGGCAGCTGGCTGAGGGACAGCAGCCTGGGCAGAGGGCTTGGCATTGGTGAGTGAAGGCAATTAGGACGGCTATGGCTCAGGGTTCCCGCTCCATATGGGCCTGTTAACTCAATCACTGCATTCCTCTTAATAAACATGGACGGGCAGCGTTTAAGCAGGGCCCTGGCCCAAGGCGAGCGAATGAGGAAGTGGGGGTGGGGGCATAAAGATGAGCCACAATAGCAATAACAATGACCATCACTTATTGAGGGCTCAGCATGATTATTCTTTTTCTTCTATTTGATTTTTTATAGAAGTATAGTTGATTTACAGTGCTGTCCTAATTACTGTTGTATAGCAAAGGGATTCTGTTATATATAAATATACATTCCTTTTTATGTTCTTTTCCATATGGTTTATCGCAGGATAATGAATATGGTTCCCTGGGCTCTTCAGTAGGACCTTGTTGCTCCATTCTGTATGCAATAGTTTGCATCAGTCAACCCTAACCTCCTTATCCATCCCTCCTCAACCCCTTGGCAAGTCTGTTCTCCATGTCTGTGTTTTTCTGTTTCATAGGTACATTCATGTAGAAGAAAAAGGCAACCCAGTCTAGTATTTTTGCCTGGAAAATTCCATGGACAGAGAAGCCTGATGAACTGCAGTCTATGGGGTCTCGAATATATACATATAGGGCTTCCTTGATGGCTCAGTGGTGAGGAATCTGCCTGCAATGCAGGAGACCTGGGTTCCATCTCTGGGTTGGGAAGATCCCCCTGGAGGAGGGCATGGCAGCCCACTCCAGTATTCTTGCCTGGAGAATTCCACGGATGGAGGAGCCTGGCAGGCTTCAGTCCATGGGGTCACACAGAGTCAGGCACGACTGAAGTGACTAAGCAGCAGAGAAGTTCATTTGTGTCATATTTTAGATTTTGTGTGTAAGTGATAGCATGTGGTATTTGTCTTACTCTTTTGATTTACTTCTCTTTTTTTAAACATTTATTTATTGATTTATTTTTTGCGGGGTGGGGTGGGGAGGGAGGGGAGCGGGTGGGCTGCTTCTATTGGTCTTTCATTTGTCTATTTTTCATCCATCTTTGTTCTTTGGCCCGTGTGGGCCTCCCATCGCGGTGGCCTCTCCTGTTGCAGAGCACTGGCTCTGGGCGCATGCGCTCCAGAGCTCTGGCTCAGTAATTGGACACATCGGTCCAGCCGCTCCGCGGCACGTGGGATCTTCCCAGGCCAGGGATTGAACCGGCGCCCCTTGCACTGCAAGGTGGTGTCCTTACCCACTGGACCACCAGGGAAGCCCTGATTTACTTCTCTTTGAATGATAATCTCAAGGTCCATCCATGTTGCTGCAAACGGCATTATTCAATTCTTTCTCATGGTTGAGTAATATTCCATTGTATATATGCACTGCATCTTCTTTTTTTTAAAAAAAATTATTTTTGGCTATTCTGGGTTTTCACTGGTGCTGCATGCTCTTCTCTAGTTGCAGGAAGTAGGGGCTACTCTCTAGTTGAGGTGAGCAGGCTTCTTGTTGCGGTGCCTTCTCTTGTGGTGGAACTTGGGCTCTAGGGCTCATGGGCCTCTGTAGTTGTGGCAATGGGCTCCACAGTTGCGGCTCCGAGGCTCTAGAGCACAGGCTCCATAGTTACAGCTCACAGCCTTGGCTGCTCCGCAGCATGTGGGATCATCCCTTGCTCAGGGATTGAACTTGTGTCTCCTGCATTGGTGGGCGAACTCCTTACCACTGAGCTACCAGGGAAGCCCCTGTACTGCATCTTCTTTATCCATTCATCTGTTGAAGGAGGTTTAGGTTGTTCCCATGTCTTGGCTCTGCAGTGAATGGCACTGCTATCAACGTAGGGATGCATGTATCTTCTTGAATTATAGTTTTGTCTGGATATATGCCAAGGATGGCTTGTTGGATCATACAGCATGTTTATTCTAAGAGTTTTGTATATGTTCCTTTATTTAATCTTGATCTTTGCTCTTTAAGACACGACTGAAGTGACTAAGCAGCAGAGAAGTTCATTTGTGTCATATTTTAGATTTTGTGTGTAAGTGATAGCATGTGGTATTTGTCTTACTCTTTTGATTTACTTCTCTTTTTTTAAGATTTATTTATTTATTTATTTTTTGCGGGGTGGGGTGGGAGGGAGAGGGGGCGGGTGGGCTGCTTCTATTGGTCTTTCATTTGTCTATTTTTCATCCATCTTTGTTCTTTGGCCCGTGTGGGCCTCCCATCGCGGTGGCCTCTCCTGTTGCAGAGCACTGGCTCTGGGCGCATGCGCTCCAGAGCTCTGGCTCAGTAATTGGACACATCGGTCCAGCCGCTCCGCGGCACGTGGGATCTTCCCAGGCCAGGGATTGAACCGGCGCCCCTTGCACTGCAAGGTGGTGTCCTTACCCACTGGACCACCAGGGAAGCCCTGATTTACTTCTCTTTGAATGATAATCTCAAGGTCCATCCATGTTGCTGCAAACGGCATTATTCAATTCTTTCTCATGGTTGAGTAATATTCCATTGTATATATGCACTGCATCTTCTTTTTTTTAAAAAAAATTATTTTTGGCTATTCTGGGTTTTCACTGGTGCTGCATGCTCTTCTCTAGTTGCAGGAAGTAGGGGCTACTCTCTAGTTGAGGTGAGCAGGCTTCTTGTTGCGGTGCCTTCTCTTGTGGTGGAACTTGGGCTCTAGGGCTCATGGGCCTCTGTAGTTGTGGCAATGGGCTCCACAGTTGCGGCTCCGAGGCTCTAGAGCACAGGCTCCATAGTTACAGCTCACAGCCTTGGCTGCTCCGCAGCATGTGGGATCATCCCTTGCTCAGGGATTGAACTTGTGTCTCCTGCATTGGTGGGCGAACTCCTTACCACTGAGCTACCAGGGAAGCCCCTGTACTGCATCTTCTTTATCCATTCATCTGTTGAAGGAGGTTTAGGTTGTTCCCATGTCTTGGCTCTGCAGTGAATGGCACTGCTATCAACGTAGGGATGCATGTATCTTCTTGAATTATAGTTTTGTCTGGATATATGCCAAGGAGTGGGCTTGTTGGATCATACAGCATGTTTATTCTAAGAGTTTTGTATATGTTCCTTTATTTAATCTTGATCTTTGCTCTTTAAGAGCTTATATTAATACTAATAATGACTATCACTACCATTATGTAGTACTTACCTTGTTCCTGGCACTGGGTTAAGCATTGTTCACACATTTTCTCAAATATTGCCTAGCAGTCATATGAAGCAGATAACATTACTCTGCCCATTCTACAGGTGAGGGAACTGAGACTCCAATAAATTCCTGGTGCTAGATCAGAGCTGCTCATGTGTTAGTACGCATATGAAACAGCTGATGATCCTATTCAACTCCAGAAGGCCTAGGGTGGGGCCTGAGATTCTACATTTCTAACAGGCCCCTGGTGATATTGGCACTCCTGGTCCAGGGACCACTCTGGAGGTGGGCGGCCCTAGGTCACCCAGCTGAAGGAAGACCCATCTGGGATCTGAAGACGCACCATCATGCAGCTAAATCAAGTGTGGGAGCAACTTTGAAAAGCACTGTAGTGATAGTAGAAAGAGAGAGTATCAGCGGACATAGAAGGAAAGGACTCTTTTTGAGTGGAGGGATGCAGGAAGGCTGCCTGGAGGAGGTGATCTGAGTAACATCACAGAGGTGGAAGGGAAGGGGCATCTCAGGTTTTGGGGACCTGTGAGTAAGACTACAGAGAAGGAAAAGACTGGGATATGTTTGAGGTGTACGATTGCTGAAGCATACTATATGTTATAGACTGAATTACATCCCTCTTGGTGGCTCAGATGGTAAAGAATCCACCTGCAGTGTGAAAGACCTGGGTTTGATCCGTGGGTTGGGAAGATCTCCTGGAAGAGGGCATGGCAACCCACTCCAGTATTCTTGACTGGAGAATCCCACGGACAGAAGGCAGTGGTGGGCTGCGGTCCATGGGGTCATTCATATATTGAAGCCCTAGCCCTTAGGACTTCAGAATGTGACTTGGTGTGGAAATAACATCGTCGCAGATATAGCAGGTTAAGATAAGATGAGATCATAAAAGAGTGGATCTCTAATCCCAGAGGACCCCAGTCCCTGCAAAACGGAGATTTGGACACAGAAACACGTGGGAACCAAGGATTTTCTAAGAGTTTTGTTTATATGTTCCTTTATTTAATCTTGATCTTTGCTCTTTAAGAGCTTATATTAATACTAATAATGACTATCACTACCATTATGTAGTACTTACCTTGTTCCTGGCACTGGGTTAAGCATTGTTCACACATTTTCTCAAATATTGCCTAGCAGTCATATGAAGCAGATAACATTACTCTGCCCATTCTACAGGTGAGGGAACTGAGACTCCAATAAATTCCTGGTGCTAGATCAGAGCTGCTCATGTGTTAGTACGCATATGAAACAGCTGATGATCCTATTCAACTCCAGAAGGCCTAGGGTGGGGCCTGAGATTCTACATTTCTAACAGGCCCCTGGTGATATTGGCACTCCTGGTCCAGGGACCACTCTGGAGGTGGGCGGCCCTAGGTCACCCAGCTGAAGGAAGACCCATCTGGGATCTGAAGACGCACCATCATGCAGCTAAATCAAGTGTGGGAGCAACTTTGAAAAGCACTGTAGTGATAGTAGAAAGAGAGAGTATCAGCGGACATAGAAGGAAAGGACTCTTTTTGAGTGGAGGGATGCAGGAAGGCTGCCTGGAGGAGGTGATCTGAGTAACATCACAGAGGTGGAAGGGAAGGGGCATCTCAGGTTTTGGGGACCTGTGAGTAAGACTACAGAGAAGGAAAAGACTGGGATATGTTTGAGGTGTACGATTGCTGAAGCATACTATATGTTATAGACTGAATTACATCCCTCTTGGTGGCTCAGATGGTAAAGAATCCACCTGCAGTGTGAAAGACCTGGGTTTGATCCGTGGGTTGGGAAGATCTCCTGGAAGAGGGCATGGCAACCCACTCCAGTATTCTTGACTGGAGAATCCCACGGACAGAAGGCAGTGGTGGGCTGCGGTCCATGGGGTCATTCATATATTGAAGCCCTAGCCCTTAGGACTTCAGAATGTGACTTGGTGTGGAAATAACATCGTCGCAGATATAGCAGGTTAAGATAAGATGAGATCATATTAGAATAGAGTGGATCTCTAATCCCAGAGGACCCCAGTCCCTGCAAAAACGGGAGATTTGGACACAGAAACACGTGGGAACCAAGGAGCTACCAGATGCTTGACAGATGCCTGGAACATTCCCTTCCCTAGTGCCTTCCAAGGGAATACAACCAACCTCCCACTACCAGGCCAACACTTGATCCGAACTGAGAGACAATACGTTTCTGTTGTTTAAATCTCTCACAATGTGACATTTTGTTATGTCACCCTAGCAGGGTGTCTGCTGAGTATCTGTAATGTGTATGTTGGCGGATGGCCTCGAGGGAGGAAATCCCCCTATGGTGCCTGGAAACAGCACGTTCAGTCCCAAGAAGATCCCTTGTTAGAGGACAAATAGGTAAACAAATGGCTAACTCATTCAAGAGGAGCTCTGTTCCCTGCCTGGGACATGGGTGAAAGCAGATGTAAAGGAGGCATTTTCCCACTGAACAGAGAAAAACACACACAGCGAGAAAGCAGAAATCTAGGTATTTCTAAGAACTGACTCAAGTTTTCTCCTTATGTGAGAAGGCCATAGAGGAGGAAATGGGGCAAGAAGGACCAGATATTGAGTCCTGCTCTGTGTCAAAAACTGTGTCATCCCCGCTGCACTCTTGGAAAGAAGGCCTCATTACCCTCATTTCACAGAAGATGGGATAGAGGGTCAGAGAGTTTAGGTCACTTGCCTGAAGACCCACAGATAGGAAATAACACAATAGACACTGCAGCCCTGTGGTCTAGCTCCTCCCGTCCCTTCTACCTTAGGGGAACACATCACAACGGGAAAGGTGACCCAGAGCCAGGCCACCATCTGTGGGAGGGAATGAATCCAAGATGAGGAGGTTGGCACAGAGATCTGCCTGCAGAATTCTTCCCATGTGAGCAAACAGCCCCCTTATTGTTCAAGCTGCTTTTAGTTGGACCGTCTGTTGTTTGCCACCAAAAGCATCCGAACAGAATCAGTTGAGTAAAATGGGCCAGGTCTTGAGATATGTCACCCGGGGCGTGAGCCAAGAAGAGCTAATAAACAGTGCCCCTGAGGCCCCACCCACATTCAGATCCAACTGAGAATGAAGACAAGAGAAAGGCAGATGGAGTCCCCAAACATCACCTTTCCTAAAGATAAAGCTGCGATCGGAGAGCATGGCTCTATCTGTGGGGAAGTGGGCTGCCTTCTGCTGCACCCAGAATAGGCTCGCCCACCCAGCTGTAGGCAGTTTGGGCCATGGTGGGGGTGGAGAGGGGACTGGAGGAACCCAGCAGAGCCTGGCTCCCCGTGGGCAGCTCACTCCCAAGAGAGAGTGGGGAGGATTGTGCTGGGCTCCTTTTGCCAAGTTCCTTGTTCCAGACTCACCTATGAGCTAGGTCACTCAGTGGGGAGAGCATGTGATGGCAGAAAGTCATCAGAGAATGTAGAGAATGTTGATTCTAGAGGATTCATCAAAAATAGGGAAGACATTTTTTTTCCTTAGAAAGATAAAATTAAAGGAAAGAAAGAGTAACAGAGAAAGCGAGAAAATAGGGTAATTATTGTGTTAGTAACACATAATAATCTATTATGAACTCATTTTTGGTTACAAAGATGGGAAAAATCTTACATGCACGTTGTATACCGTTGAGCACAGACAGACATGGAAGTGGGTGCAGCAAGGGTTCCCTGAGGGGTGAAGGTGGAGGAAGGGGGGAAGGATGATAAAGACTGGTTAAGGAGGTGGAGGTAATGAGGCTCAAGGTTCTTGCTCCCACAGCTAGTCCTGTGGGGAGGCTCAGATGATCGTCTGGATCCCATCCGGAACGTGAGATAGTGTGTGGGGTTCAAGCTGGTGTTGGAGTGTGGACGGTTCATGGGAGACTAAAGAAGTCAGAGGAAGGTTCACGGAGGAGTTGGACCCTGATGGGGAGGTCAAGCATGCGGACCAGTGGTTCTCCAAGAGTGGTTCCCAGATCAGCAGTGCCCACATCACCTGGAAGCTTGTGAGAAAGACACATTCTTGGGACACCCCTGGTGGTCCAGTGGTTAGGGCTCCATACTCGCAGTGCAGGGAACCCAGGTTTGATCCCTGTTCAGGGAATCCGATCCTACACGCTACAACTAAAGATCCCAGGCCGCAGCTAAGACCTGGCGCAGCCAAATAAAGAAAGAAAATGCTAAAAAAGAAGCACACCTTCTTGGGCCCCACCCCAAATCTGCTGAACTGGAAACTTGGGGGAGATCCTAACCAGCCCTCCAGGTGACACTGACATTTGCTGAAGTTTGGGACCACTGGTGCAGAAGATGCAGCTTTGGGGTCAGACTACTTGAGTTGAATCCGGATTCTGGTTCTAAAGAACTCTCTGGCCTTGAGGAGCTCAAATAACTTCTGAGATTCTCAGGTTCCTCTTGGGGGAAAATAGGAATATTGTCCTGTCTTATAAGGCCCCTTCTTATATTTTTGAAAGTGAAGTCCAGTGTTAAGCAGAGTTAAGCACCTTTGACCTCAAGGAGCTTGCAGCCAATGAGTCACAATAAAAGTCAACATTTATTGGCATAATTGTGCCAGACACTGTGCTGAGTACTTTATGTGTATTATCCCATTCAATTCCCACAACACCCCTAGGAGGGAGGAACAATGATTATCCCCCTTTCCAGGTGAGGCTAAGTGACCAGCAAAATGCACTTGGCCATTGAGTGTGGACAGGTTGTCTGACTTCAGAGCCCAAGGGAGAGAGAACTGTGTGGCTAAATCAGCAGGCAGTAAGCCTAGCATGGAGACCCCCTCTCCCAGAGAAGAGAGATCAGAGCTGAGAGACCCCTGGTAAAGATGGGGGTGGTTATTAGGACCCCCTCCTTGGCTGTTTTGGTTTGGGGGTAAATTTGTCTACAATTTCACATCTACTTTCCATTTCAAAGTGTCTACATCCCAAATCTTTAAAGCTTTTGGCTCTGGATCTTTGATTGCCAGGGGACTTCTCTGGTGATCCACTGGTTAAGACTCTGTGCTCCCAATGCAGAGGCCCCAGTTTGATCCTTAGTCAGGGAACTAAGATCCCACATGCCATAACTAAGAGCCTCTGAGTTATGTAACTAAGACTTGGAACCTAAATTTTTTTTTCTTTTTTTTTTTTAAAAAGATCAATTGCCAGAATTTTAGAACAAGTAAGAGGTACTCTGTTTTTTTGCTCTCCATAAAAGTGAAAGCATTTAAGAATGAACTGAGTTGTGGAGAACACATGAGAATATAACTGCAACATTTCAGGGCTAATGGCATGAAAGTACAGTCATGCCAGAGCAGCACCGCCATATTGAATTGCTGGTGTGTTTAATTTTGGTTGATCGCTATTTGCCCCCCTCCCCATCTCAGCTGCTCCTTGCTAGGTTCTTAATCCACTCTCCTCTGACCTGTTCTGTGTCCCCAGAGATCAACCACGGCAACCACCCATTAGTCAGCTGCCATTGGCCTCTGGCTTGTCAGTGGATGTATCAAGAGGAAATTGGAAACCAGAAAGAGAGAGAGGTGGGGACCTCTATTCAGCCTGCTTCGTCTTGTCAGGCTACTGAGGGTCTCCTAGTGGCTGCTCTTCTCTGTGGCTGTAGCCCCCATGGAGCGTCATCTTCTCTAGTCCCGGCTCTTCTCAGTAGTTAGCCCCTTCCCCTGTCCCTCCATGTCTGGAATGGTAGTAGCTTTTGTATATATATATTTTTTAATTTATATTTTTATTTGGCTGCCAGAGTCTTAGTTGTGGCCCTTGGGATGCTCCATTTTGGTTGTGGCATGTGAGGTCTAGTTCTCTAACCAGGGATGGAAGCTGGTCCCCTGTACCGGGAGCTCTGACTCTTAGCCACTGGATCACCAGGGAAGTACCCTGAAATAGTAGTAGCTCTCTGCTCTGTGGCTCCTCATCATCCTTCTTGGTTCTCCTTAACCCTGCCCACATCTCCTAAGCAGTCTCTTCATTGCAGTCTCTTCCTGGTATGAATGAATGAATGAATCCCATTCACTTCTTGAGTGAGACCCTTGCTGATACAGACATCAACACTAATAATGGCTAGCATTTATGGGGCACTTACCTTATATGTGACTTTTCTCAAGAGTGTCACATGCTTTAACTCCTTTAACCCATCTTGTATAGTAGCTGTCTGGCCTTATTCTTGAATGAATGGTAGTTACCTTTGGCCCATGCACTTTGGGCTTCCTGGGTAGCACTGGTGGTAAAGAACCTGCCTACCAATGCAGGTGTGGGTACAATCCGTGGGATTAGATCAATTGCCAGAATTTTAGAACAAGTAAGAGGTACTCTGTTTTTTTGCTCTCCATAAAAGTGAAAGCATTTAAGAATGAACTGAGTTGTGGAGAACACATGAGAATATAACTGCAACATTTCAGGGCTAATGGCATGAAAGTACAGTCATGCCAGAGCAGCACCGCCATATTGAATTGCTGGTGTGTTTAATTTTGGTTGATCGCTATTTGCCCCCCTCCCCATCTCAGCTGCTCCTTGCTAGGTTCTTAATCCACTCTCCTCTGACCTGTTCTGTGTCCCCAGAGATCAACCACGGCAACCACCCATTAGTCAGCTGCCATTGGCCTCTGGCTTGTCAGTGGATGTATCAAGAGGAAATTGGAAACCAGAAAGAGAGAGAGGTGGGGACCTCTATTCAGCCTGCTTCGTCTTGTCAGGCTACTGAGGGTCTCCTAGTGGCTGCTCTTCTCTGTGGCTGTAGCCCCCATGGAGCGTCATCTTCTCTAGTCCCGGCTCTTCTCAGTAGTTAGCCCCTTCCCCTGTCCCTCCATGTCTGGAATGGTAGTAGCTTTTGTATATATATATTTTTTAATTTATATTTTTATTTGGCTGCCAGAGTCTTAGTTGTGGCCCTTGGGATGCTCCATTTTGGTTGTGGCATGTGAGGTCTAGTTCTCTAACCAGGGATGGAAGCTGGTCCCCTGTACCGGGAGCTCTGACTCTTAGCCACTGGATCACCAGGGAAGTACCCTGAAATAGTAGTAGCTCTCTGCTCTGTGGCTCCTCATCATCCTTCTTGGTTCTCCTTAACCCTGCCCACATCTCCTAAGCAGTCTCTTCATTGCAGTCTCTTCCTGGTATGAATGAATGAATGAATCCCATTCACTTCTTGAGTGAGACCCTTGCTGATACAGACATCAACACTAATAATGGCTAGCATTTATGGGGCACTTACCTTATATGTGACTTTTCTCAAGAGTGTCACATGCTTTAACTCCTTTAACCCATCTTGTATAGTAGCTGTCTGGCCTTATTCTTGAATGAATGGTAGTTACCTTTGGCCCATGCACTTTGGGCTTCCTGGGTAGCACTGGTGGTAAAGAACCTGCCTACCAATGCAGGTGTGGGTACAATCCCTGGATTGGGAAGATGCCCTGGAGAAGGGCATGGTGACCCACTCCAGTATTCTTTTATTTATTTATTGGTCTTCCATTTATTTGTTTTCATCCATCTTTGTTCTTTGGCCCGTGTGGGCCTCCCATCACAGTGGCCTTTCTGGCCACAGAGCACTGGCTCTGGGCACATGCGCTCCAGAGCTCCGGCTTGGTACTTGGACACGTGGGTCCAGCTGCTCTGTGGCACATGGAATTCTCCCAGGCCAGAGAACAAACTGGCACCCCTTGCTCTGCAAGGCGGTGTCCCCACCCACTGGACCACCAGGGAAGCCCCACTCCAGTATTCTTGTCTGGAGAATTCCATGGAAGGAAAAGCCTGGTGGGCTACAGTCCGTGGGGTTTCACAGAGTTGGACACGACTGAAACAACTTAGCATGTACATACCCATGAACATCAGGGATGGCTCCAGATGAAAGAAACAGAGAGAGAAATCAAACAGAAGCACCTCTGATGGTATTTGACTTTTTTTTTTTTTGCTAAGTATCTGACTTTTTTCACCATGCTGATGGAAACAGGTGTTGCAGAGGCCTGGTGACAGTCAGTGACACCTTCTTGTTGGGCTTTATTTCCGCCCCTCCCGCCAAGCTCTCTGAGTGCTGGAACCGTTTCCTAGGCTGCCAGGTCCTCCAAGCAAGCAGCACAGGCCGAGAGGGCTGGCAGCAGATGTTCCCTGAGCTCCTATAGACTGATTGATTGGCTGCTACTGTGTGGCTGAATGAGTAGAAGCTTTCAGAGCAGCTGCTGCCAGGGGGAAAATTCCAAGTGCAAAATATTATTATTAATTATCACGATTGCTCATTCGGCTGTAGGCACTGTGTTTGCTTTGAAGAAAGAGATAAGGCATCCCTGCCAAAGTAAAAAGACAGATTAATGCTGGTGGATTTTGTCCTCTGAGAGAAGGCTATAGATTGTTACAATTTTCTTTTCCATGACTTCTAGACTACATTAAAAAAAAAATATATATATATATATATATACATATATATATATATATCTGGATTTAAGGCCTGGCTAGGCCCAAGGCTGTGTGACCTTGGGTGAATTACTTAACCTCGCTGTGCCTCAGAGTCTTTATTGATTAAATGAGAAGTCAGGACTAGGTGCTAAGAGTCCTTTTAGGGATGTCCCTGAACATCCAGTGGTTAAGACACCATGGTCACAATGCAGGGGGTGCAATTCAATCCCTGGTTGGGAAACTGAGATCCCATATACTGAGTCGCTGAAAAGAAAAAACAAATAAATAAATAAATATACAAATTCTTTCGAAAATTTATTAAGTTTACCAAAAAAGATGCCTTCTAGCAGTCCTCCAAAAGTGCTGAGCAACACAACACCAAGGCCCAGCCGATTGGCTGTCTATGATCATCCATGAGCAATGCAGCACCAAGGCCCCAGCTGACTGGCTGTCTATGTTCATCCATCCTTCATCCTATATGAAGTGAAATTCGCTCAGTTGTGTCTAACTCTGCAACCTCATGGAGGAGCCATGGCATTCTCTAGGCAAGAATACTAGAGTGGGTGGCCCTTCCCTTCTCCAGGGGATCTTCCCCACCCACAGATCAAACCCAGATTTCCCGTATGGCAGGCGGATTCTTTACTGTCTGGGCCGCCAGGGGAGCCCTAATGGGGCAACCTCACATGCCATGCCTCCTGTCTCCTGGGCCCCTCAGGATGCGAGAGGGGAATGTGTTTTCCCTCTATTGCTGAGAATCATGGGCGCTGTGAGGATGGAAATAGAAAAGGCTAAGAGTCAAGAGACTCTGTGTCCGCTCTTTCTCCTTCTCTTCCTCCTCCTCCATCATGATCACAGTGGGATCAAGAACAAGAAGGGCAACCGTGACCTCCAGCTGGTGCTTCTGCAGGTTTTACATGGTGTCTGATTGCTGTTATCAGTGCTCTATAGAAATTAATCCTTTTAGACTTCTTAACACCTCCAAGAGGGATGTGCTACTACTGTTCTTTATTGATGAGGACATGGAGGGTCCAAGACTTTCAAGTCACTTCTCTGAGGTCACACAGCTGGATGTGAGAGCTGGAAGGATGCCAAGTAGCCCCCCTGAGTCTCAACCTGCCTCCACCTGAGAATCCCCAGGGAGCTTGGAAAATACTGAGTTCCACCCAAAGGTTCTGACTGAGTTGGTCTGGGGTGCAGCTGAGTGCCTGGGCTGCTTTATTCTCCCCGGATGATTCTGACTTGCAGCAAAACTTGAGAAACACTCATTTCACCTAACTACTTATTTTGCAGATAAAGAAACTGAGGTTCAACGTAGGGAGGAGGCGCTTATCCGAGATTCTCTAGCCACAGTGGGCAGGCAGGAGTGCTGAGGAGGTTTACGCTGAGCTGGAGGAGGCGATCCTCCTCTTCAAGGCCCCGTCACAGCCCAGCATCTCTGAATCTCCCCCAGGGAGCACTGGGGGTGGCCTTCATGATGCTCCCCATTCCTTTTCCCAGGCTGGCATCAGTCAAGCCTTGAGTTAACCAGGGACCCCAAGGAAGGGGCTGAGAAGAGGAGATCGGAAATGGAGGCCTTGCTAGGTCAGCCCTGGGGAGAGTAGCCCCCACTCCCTGCAATTAGAGAAGAGCCTGTGGCAACAGTGAAAACTCAGAATAGCCAAAAATAAATTAAAAAAGAAACAAAAAACTGATCTCAATCTCCCTGTTAGCCCAGTTCTTGTGATGACTCCATTCTGAATGCTTCAGACCCCTATATCACTAGCTGTTTTTCACTCTTTGGAATGAGTCTTGAAGGATGAATAGGAGTTTGGGGGATAAAACAACGAGAGTCTGGCCATTCACAATCGGATTCCAATCCATCTTTCAGTCTAAGCTCTTGAGCTCCACCCCATCGCCGGAAAGTTTGCCGTTCCCACTTATTCCATAGTCTGTTATACCTCTTCACCCTTCCTCCTGTACATGGGCTATTTTCCTTCCTGGAAAGCTCCTCCAACAGTATCCTCTGAGATACACTCTCTTCTGCCAGTGACTCATCCTTGACCAGCTGTTCAGAGGGCAAGAAAGGACTTCACAGGAGTGAGATGTGTTCAGGAGAAGGGCAGCATTCACACGGTCCTGCTACTACTGTTCTTTATTGATGAGGACATGGAGGGTCCAAGACTTTCAAGTCACTTCTCTGAGGTCACACAGCTGGATGTGAGAGCTGGAAGGATGCCAAGTAGCCCCCCTGAGTCTCAACCTGCCTCCACCTGAGAATCCCCAGGGAGCTTGGAAAATACTGAGTTCCACCCAAAGGTTCTGACTGAGTTGGTCTGGGGTGCAGCTGAGTGCCTGGGCTGCTTTATTCTCCCCGGATGATTCTGACTTGCAGCAAAACTTGAGAAACACTCATTTCACCTAACTACTTATTTTGCAGATAAAGAAACTGAGGTTCAACGTAGGGAGGAGGCGCTTATCCGAGATTCTCTAGCCACAGTGGGCAGGCAGGAGTGCTGAGGAGGTTTACGCTGAGCTGGAGGAGGCGATCCTCCTCTTCAAGGCCCCGTCACAGCCCAGCATCTCTGAATCTCCCCCAGGGAGCACTGGGGGTGGCCTTCATGATGCTCCCCATTCCTTTTCCCAGGCTGGCATCAGTCAAGCCTTGAGTTAACCAGGGACCCCAAGGAAGGGGCTGAGAAGAGGAGATCGGAAATGGAGGCCTTGCTAGGTCAGCCCTGGGGAGAGTAGCCCCCACTCCCTGCAATTAGAGAAGAGCCTGTGGCAACAGTGAAAACTCAGAATAGCCAAAAATAAATTAAAAAAGAAACAAAAAACTGATCTCAATCTCCCTGTTAGCCCAGTTCTTGTGATGACTCCATTCTGAATGCTTCAGACCCCTATATCACTAGCTGTTTTTCACTCTTTGGAATGAGTCTTGAAGGATGAATAGGAGTTTGGGGGATAAAACAACGAGAGTCTGGCCATTCACAATCGGATTCCAATCCATCTTTCAGTCTAAGCTCTTGAGCTCCACCCCCATCGCCGGAAAGTTTGCCGTTCCCACTTATTCCATAGTCTGTTATACCTCTTCACCCTTCCTCCTGTACATGGGCTATTTTCCCCTTCCTGGAAAGCTCCTCCAACAGTATCCTCTGAGATACACTCTCTTCTGCCAGTGACTCATCCTTGACCAGCTGTTCAGAGGGCAAGAAAGGACTTCACAGGAGTGAGATGTGTTCAGGGAGAAGGGCAGCATTCACACGGTCCGGATGCGGAACTTGGCTTGGCTGGTGTTAGGAATGAGGGAAAACAAAGTGAGCCCCACTCAGGTAAAGAAACCAGTCTTTGGAGCCCGGAAACAGCCCTGTGTGGTAGATATTTCCAGTCTGGGAGATGGGAACCGCTTGAGGTGAAGCAGTTTGTTCACTCTTGTAACAGGTGAAAAATGACACACCTGGATCTGAATCCTGCCCGTCCAATGCTGAAGACCCTGCCCTTCCATAAAGCTGTTGTGTCTTTTGGAGTGACTTTTCTTGTCCTGGGTTTTGCCTTGTTTCTGACAGTCAGTCCTCCCACTCGGAGGTGTTACTTGTGGATGTTCAGACAAAGAATTTCAACCTTGAGTTTCCCTCCGACATCCTCACTCTAAGCTAGCATAGTGGTTCTCAGCTGGGCAGTGTGCGATTTTACTCCCCAGATGGCATCTGAAAAGCCTGGAAACATTTTTGATTGCCACGACTGGGCAGGTGGGCTGCTCCTGGCATCTAGAGGGGAGAGACCAGGGATGCTGCTCAGTGTCCTCCAAGGCACAGGGCATCCCCCGATAGCAAAAAAGTTATCCCATCCCAAAGGTCAGTACTGCTAAGGATGAATAACATAACTTAACCTCCTTTTGTTGTTGGTGTTCAGTCTCTAAGTTGGGTCTAACTCTTTGTGGCCCCATGGGCCGCAGCACGTCAGGCTCCTCTGTCCTCTACTATCTCCTGATGTTTGCTCTAACTCATGTCCACTGAATCGGTGATGCTCTCTAACCATCTCATCCTCTGCTGCCTGCTTCTTCTTTTGCCTTCCATCTTTCCCAGCATCAGGGTCTTTTCAAATGAGTCAATTCTTCCCATCAGGTGGCCAGAGTATTGGAACTTACGTTTCAGCACCAGTCTTTCCAATGAATATTCTTTAGTCTTCCTGAAAACAGAGATAACGGGTTCTTTCTGGAAGGTTTCCTGAACAACTGTACTCCACTTTCTCCTCCAACAGTATCCTCTGAGATACACTCTCTTCTGCCAGTGACTCATCCTTGACCAGCTGTTCAGAGGGCAAGAAAGGACTTCACAGGAGTGAGATGTGTTCAGGGAGAAGGGCAGCATTCACACGGTCCGGATGCGGAACTTGGCTTGGCTGGTGTTAGGAATGAGGGAAAACAAAGTGAGCCCCACTCAGGTAAAGAAACCAGTCTTTGGAGCCCGGAAACAGCCCTGTGTGGTAGATATTTCCAGTCTGGGAGATGGGAACCGCTTGAGGTGAAGCAGTTTGTTCACTCTTGTAACAGGTGAAAAATGACACACCTGGATCTGAATCCTGCCCGTCCAATGCTGAAGACCCTGCCCTTCCATAAAGCTGTTGTGTCTTTTGGAGTGACTTTTCTTGTCCTGGGTTTTGCCTTGTTTCTGACAGTCAGTCCTCCCACTCGGAGGTGTTACTTGTGGATGTTCAGACAAAGAATTTCAACCTTGAGTTTCCCTCCGACATCCTCACTCTAAGCTAGCATAGTGGTTCTCAGCTGGGCAGTGTGCGATTTTACTCCCCAGATGGCATCTGAAAAGCCTGGAAACATTTTTGATTGCCACGACTGGGCAGGTGGGCTGCTCCTGGCATCTAGAGGGAGAGACCGGGGATGCTGCTCAGTGTCCTCCAAGGCACAGGGCATCCCCCGATAGCAAAAAAGTTATCCCATCCCAAAGGTCAGTACTGCTAAGGATGAATAACATAACTTAACCTCCTTTTGTTGTTGGTGTTCAGTCTCTAAGTTGGGTCTAACTCTTTGTGGCCCCATGGGCCGCAGCACGTCAGGCTCCTCTGTCCTCTACTATCTCCTGATGTTTGCTCTAACTCATGTCCACTGAATCGGTGATGCTCTCTAACCATCTCATCCTCTGCTGCCTGCTTCTTCTTTTGCCTTCCATCTTTCCCAGCATCAGGGTCTTTTCAAATGAGTCAATTCTTCCCATCAGGTGGCCAGAGTATTGGAACTTACGTTTCAGCACCAGTCTTTCCAATGAATATTCTTTAGTCTTCCTGAAAACAGAGATAACGGGTTCTTTCTGGAAGGTTTCCTGAACAACTGTACTCCACTTTCTCCTTCCACTCTTGACTCCAGGCAAAGCAGCAAGAGTACATTTTCTGGGGATCCTCCCTTCTCCAACCATCTCCTAAATTCTTGTGCATCAGATTCCTTTCTTTGTGTTATAATTCTCATGAAGAGCTTGGCCTCCAGAGTTGGGCCTCCTGGTGTTTGGATGGTGAGCCATGACTCCCTGGATCAGCTCCTCAAAGGTCCGTCTTCAACGTGGAGATGACAGCACACATCTTGTAAGGGTGGTTTTGAGGATTTAGTGGGATAGTTCATGTGAATTGGAGCACCAGGGGAGAAAGGAAATACTCAGTTTGTGCCTGGCTTTATTGTTGTTCTGAGCTTCTTATCTCACCTCTTAGCTCTTTTTGGAGCCATTTCATTCTACCAGAAAGCATCTGATTTTACGGGAAGAACACAGAACCTGGGGCAACCCATCCTAGAGCTCTGATCCCAGTTCTGCTGACTTGCTGGTCAAGTGACCTTCCACGAGTTACTCTTCTGAGTCTATTTCTTCATCTGTACAGCAGGGATAATCACTACAACTTCATAATTCTTGCAAAGATTAAACTCATTAACTGTCTGACACCTAATAGGTGTTCAGTAAATGCTAGCCACCCACTCTTTCTATTTCTGAGTCTTCCTGGGCATTGACAAATGAGTATTTTTGAAGCATCTTACACTAGACTTGCAGAAGAAGAATCTTACCAGAGAAAGATTTGGGAGGTTAATCTTCACAGTCGGGGAACCAAGAAGTCTGTATTGTAAATATTTGGGGGCTCAACTCCATGTGACACAGGGGCTAAGACTCTGTTGCCCTTTTGAGGATGAGTTTTCAAGAAAGCACGGACAAAACTCAATATATGGACTCATTTGGGGGTGTGCCATGGAATCCAATATTGAAAACACTGTTCAGAAATGACATTCCTTTTATAGCTGAATCATTTTGCTGTACAGCAGAAATTGACACAGCATTGTAAGTCAACTATACTTCAATAAATTAAATTTAAAAAAGAAAAGAAATGACATTCCTAGCCTACAGGAGGTGAAGATAACAGTGGCATTGCTTCATTTCTCTGCAGGAGTTAACACGTAGAAGAGGAGTGTTTTAGCAAGAGAGGAAAGAGGGTGTAACATGGAATCTTCCGTTTGGCCCTCCAGACCTACTTTCCACCCTTCCCTCTGTCCCAGAAGGCTGAACCACATGGACTACTCTGTGAGTTCTGCCATTTTTGTCTTGGGCTGGTTAGGGAGGGAGGAGAGTTGAGATCTTTTTTCCCGCCCCCTCCAGGCAGTTTCACACCAGCTGGCTGGTTTCCAAAGGTCGCAGCTTTGATTCAGGCAACTCTTGGCATAGAATGTTCTCTCTTGTTGGGCTCCTGCTAACTGTTCTCTGCCTTCTTCCTGGCGGCCTACGGGGTCTGGCCCCAGCATACAATACTCTCCCTCAAGCTGTTTCCCATCCCACCCACATCTCTACAAATAGTCCTTTTATTTTTAAAATTCTTTAAGAACTATTTTATTATTTATTTGGCTGTGCCAGGTCTTAGCTGCAGCCTGTGGGATCATTCAGTCACAACATATAGGATCTAGTTCCCTGACCAGGGATTGAACCCTGGCCCCTACGTTGGGAGTGAGGAGTCTACACCATTAGACCACCAGAAAAGTCCCCAAATAGTCCTTTTCTTAAATTTCCCTCAAATTATCCAATGGGAATGTGCTGTATACTTCTTGCTAGTAACTTAGCTGATAAAAAGCAGCTTGTCACAGACACTGTGTCCTGCATTTTCTTGCAAATTCCTGGTTCTCTTCGTGGGGATACATATTAATGTCCCACGGCTGCCATATCTACGGAGCACAGACTGAGTGACGGAACAATGGGCATTTGTTTTCGTACAGTTCCGGAGACTAGAAGATCAGCGTGAGGTCAGGGTGTTGACAGGGCCCTTCGGAAGGCCAGGAGGGAAGGATTTGTTCCAAGCCTTTCTCCTTGGCCTGTGGGTGGCTGTCTTCTCCCTGTGTCCTTTGTGGCCTTCCCTCTGTGTGTGTCTGTGTCTGAATTTCCTCTGATAAGGACACCATAATGCCCACCCTAATGACCTCTTCTAAGTTAATCACATTAAGAACCCCTCCCCCATCTACGATGTGAACAGTCCTACAAACTGTCCTATTGAGTGAAGTAAGCCAGAAAGAGAAGAACAAATATCATATATTAATGCATATATGTGGAATCTAGAAAAATGCTATAGATAGTCTTATTTGAAAAATAGAGACACAGACATAGAGGACAAATGTATGGACCCCAAAGGGGGAAGGGTCAGGCGATGAATTGGGAGATGGGGCTGGCACACATATGCCATTGCTGCTGTGTATAAAATAGATGGGGCTTCCTAGATGGACTCTTGGGCTGGTTAAGGAATTCTTTTTCCCGCCCCCTCCAGGCAGTTTCACACCAGCTGGCTGGTTTCCAAAGGTCGCAGCTTTGATTCAGGCAACTCTTGGCATAGAATGTTCTCTCTTGTTGGGCTCCTGCTAACTGTTCTCTGCCTTCTTCCTGGCGGCCTACGGGTCTGGCCCCAGCATACAATACTCTCCCTCAAGCTGTTTCCCATCCCACCCACATCTCTACAAATAGTCCTTTTATTTTTAAAATTCTTTAAGAACTATTTTATTATTTATTTGGCTGTGCCAGGTCTTAGCTGCAGCCTGTGGGATCATTCAGTCACAACATATAGGATCTAGTTCCCTGACCAGGGATTGAACCCTGGCCCCTACGTTGGGAGTGAGGAGTCTACACCATTAGACCACCAGAAAAGTCCCCAAATAGTCCTTTTCTTAAATTTCCCTCAAATTATCCAATGGGAATGTGCTGTATACTTCTTGCTAGTAACTTAGCTGATAAAAAGCAGCTTGTCACAGACACTGTGTCCTGCATTTTCTTGCAAATTCCTGGTTCTCTTCGTGGGGATACATATTAATGTCCCACGGCTGCCATATCTACGGAGCACAGACTGAGTGACGGAACAATGGGCATTTGTTTTCGTACAGTTCCGGAGACTAGAAGATCAGCGTGAGGTCAGGGTGTTGACAGGGCCCTTCGGAAGGCCAGGAGGGAAGGATTTGTTCCAAGCCTTTCTCCTTGGCCTGTGGGTGGCTGTCTTCTCCCTGTGTCCTTTGTGGCCTTCCCTCTGTGTGTGTCTGTGTCTGAATTTCCTCTGATAAGGACACCATAATGCCCACCCTAATGACCTCTTCTAAGTTAATCACATTAAGAACCCCTCCCCCATCTACGATGTGAACAGTCCTACAAACTGTCCTATTGAGTGAAGTAAGCCAGAAAGAGAAGAACAAATATCATATATTAATGCATATATGTGGAATCTAGAAAAATGCTATAGATAGTCTTATTTGAAAAATAGAGACACAGACATAGAGGACAAATGTATGGACCCCAAAGGGGGAAGGGTCAGGCGATGAATTGGGAGATGGGGGCTGGCACACATATGCCATTGCTGCTGTGTATAAAATAGATGGGGCTTCCTAGATGGCACTAGGGGTAAAGAACCTGCCTGCTTAATGCAGGAGACAGAAGAGACGTGGGTTTGATCCCTGGGTCAGGAAGATGCCCTGGAGGAGGGCATGGTAACACACTCCAGTATTCTTGCCTAGGAAATCCCATGCACAGAGGAGCCTGGCAGGCTACAGTCCATAGGGTTACAAAGAGTCAGACTCGACGGAAGTGACTTAGCACGGGCGCCTAGAATAGATGGCTAGTGAGAACCTACTCTATAGCTCTAACTGGACTCAGTGCTCTGTGATGACCCAGGTGGGAGGAAAGCCCCCAAAGAGGGGATACATTTGTATGTCTAACTGACTCACTTTGCTGTACATAAAACTTTGCTTTACACCCTTGTAAAGCCACTGTACACTAATAAAAATTAATTAAAAAAAGAAAAGCAGAGCTATTAAAAATGCCTACTCCAAACACTGTTATATTCTGAAGATGGGGGCGAGGATGTCAGTGCGTTCTTTGCAGGACACAGGTCATCCCATAACTTGCTGGCTGAGATGTAGGAATGTGATTATCGGACAGGAATAAGACTTGTTGAAGGGAATAAGGACACAGCAGCATAATAGGAATGAGATTCCTGCTTTAAGAGGCTGACATTGTAGTGGCAGGTGGGGATGGGAGAGGAAGCGAGAGAGAGAGAGAGAGCACAGATAAATCAGTAAACAGAGTTCTTCCAGCAGATGTAAGCATGACAGTGCTCGACATGACACAGTGGCTGGGTCAAGTCAGATCCCTCAAGGGTGGTCTCACAGAGGAGACTTGAAACTGAATCCTTGGAGGAGGTGGGATGGTCCGCATCCGACTCCCCCGAGTGGGATGGAACATTCCTGGCAGAGCAAATGTGGGTACAGCATAAGCCTTGGGGTGTTTTCATCCAGAGAGCAATTTTGCTGATGCAAAGAGGGAGAACTGGGGAACGTTTTTGTTTTCTCCGGAGAGAGATCTTGTTTTTTTTTTTTTTTTTTTTTAGGGATATACTATTTCATGAGATAAAGTCAAATAACATTTATATACAATGGAATATTACTCAGCCATAAAAGGGATGAATTTGAGTCAGTTGAAGTGAGATGGATGAATCTAGAGCATGTCACACAGAGTGAAGTAAGTCAGAAAGAGGGAAACAAATATCATATGGTAATGCATATATATGAAATCTAGAAACATGGTACTGATGAACCTATCTGTAGGTCAGAAATAGAGACACAGATGTACAGAATGGATTTGTGGCCACAACAGAAGGAGAGGGTGGGACCAATTGAGAGAGGAGCATTGAAAGATATCCAGTACCACATGTGAAACAGACAGCTGATGGGAGCTTCTTATACAACAGAGGGAGCTCAGCCCGGTGCTCTGTGGTGACCTGGAGGGGTGGATGACGGGGTGAGGGTGTGAGGGAGGTTCACGAGGGCGGGGATCTATGTACCCTTATAGCTGATGCACGTTGTTGTCCAGCAGAAACCAACACAGCACTGTAAGGCAATTATCCTCCAATTGAGAAAATAATAATATTTAAACCGAAGTGTAAGAAAACTGCTTTGTGTTAGAAAGCTTGAAAATGATCGCATGGTGTTCACAACACACTGAATGAAACGAGGCTTTCTGGTATCTCTTTCATCTTGCACTTTAAAAAGGATTCGTGAATAACTGGCCAGGGAGATAAGATGAGAGGCCCCATGGAGTTTTTCGATTCACACAGATTATTGGAGAGAAATGGTTAAAACTAGATGAAGCCAGCCTCATTAGGGTGGGTCATTTTCCAGGGCATTCTGTCGCACAGCAGCCATCTCTGTCCTTGGACCCCATCCCTGCCTTTGCTGGCCTGCCCTGGAACAAAGTTCATCCTGGCTCCGTCCTGTTTTAACCACGGCCAGGCAGGCGGGGCACAGTACCGCCTCTGTGCACAGACACGGCTGGCCTACCTCCCCCCAAACCCATCCTGGTTTCCCGTACTGTCTGCTCTGCAGCACTGAGGATTAATCTGCTGAAGTCTAGCTCATCTTAAAATATTAATCTACATTTAAAATGTTTCCTTGGTGTCCATGGGGATCTACATCCCATATGTTTGCAAGAGCTCTGGGGCCAGCAGTGTGTTTGATTTTGAGAGTTTTAAAATGAAGGCTTAATATGATTTGTAATAAAGCAGTGCAAATCACGGCACCATGGCTGAGATGCCCCCTTAGGAAATAGTGGCATCTGAAGCTTTTCTTCCCACCCACAGCATCAGAAGTAGTTAGACTGTAACAGACCCCAGGGATCATCTCCTTTAACTGGTTCAATCTCCTTCAGTTTAATCTCTTCCCTTTCTCCCCTGTGTTAAGCTGACTATCTTCGAAGGCCACAACAGAAGGAGAGTGGGACCAATTGAGAGAGGAGCATTGAAAGATATCCAGTACCACATGTGAAACAGACAGCTGATGGGAGCTTCTTATACAACAGAGGGAGCTCAGCCCGGTGCTCTGTGGTGACCTGGAGGGGTGGATGACGGGGTGAGGGTGTGAGGGAGGTTCACGAGGGCGGGGATCTATGTACCCTTATAGCTGATGCACGTTGTTGTCCAGCAGAAACCAACACAGCACTGTAAGGCAATTATCCTCCAATTGAGAAAATAATAATATTTAAACCGAAGTGTAAGAAAACTGCTTTGTGTTAGAAAGCTTGAAAATGATCGCATGGTGTTCACAACACACTGAATGAAACGAGGCTTTCTGGTATCTCTTTCATCTTGCACTTTAAAAAGGATTCGTGAATAACTGGCCAGGGAGATAAGATGAGAGGCCCCATGGAGTTTTTCGATTCACACAGATTATTGGAGAGAAATGGTTAAAACTAGATGAAGCCAGCCTCATTAGGGTGGGTCATTTTCCAGGGCATTCTGTCGCACAGCAGCCATCTCTGTCCTTGGACCCCATCCCTGCCTTTGCTGGCCTGCCCTGGAACAAAGTTCATCCTGGCTCCGTCCTGTTTTAACCACGGCCAGGCAGGCGGGGCACAGTACCGCCTCTGTGCACAGACACGGCTGGCCTACCTCCCCCCAAACCCATCCTGGTTTCCCGTACTGTCTGCTCTGCAGCACTGAGGATTAATCTGCTGAAGTCTAGCTCATCTTAAAATATTAATCTACATTTAAAATGTTTCCTTGGTGTCCATGGGGATCTACATCCCATATGTTTGCAAGAGCTCTGGGGCCAGCAGTGTGTTTGATTTTGAGAGTTTTAAAATGAAGGCTTAATATGATTTGTAATAAAGCAGTGCAAATCACGGCACCATGGCTGAGATGCCCCCTTAGGAAATAGTGGCATCTGAAGCTTTTCTTCCCACCCACAGCATCAGAAGTAGTTAGACTGTAACAGACCCCAGGGATCATCTCCTTTAACTGGTTCAATCTCCTTCAGTTTAATCTCTTCCCTTCCCTTCTCCCTCTCTCTCTCCCTTCTTCCCTTTCTCCCCAAAATGTGTTAAGCTGACTATCTTCGGAAGCTGTAACAAATAACCACAGACTTAGTGGGTTAAAAAAAGCATGCACACGGGCTTCCCTGGTGGTCCAGTGGGTAAAGAATCTGCCTTGCAGTGCAAGGGACACTGGTTTGATCCCTGGACCGGGAAGATCCCACATACTGAGGAGCAGCTGAACTGATGTGTCCAATTACAAGACAGTGCCCTGGAGTGCATGCGCCCAGAGCCGGTGTTCTGCAATGAGAGAGGTCACTGCAGTGGGAGGCCTACACAGGCCAAAGAATAAGAATGGATGAAAATAAATAAGTAAAAAAACAAGAAAAGAGGCCAAAATTAAACACACACACACACACACACACAAATTTATTATCTTAATGGTTCTGGAGGTCAGAAGTCCATAATAGATCTTGCTGGGCTAAAATCAAGGTGTTGGCTGAACTGCATTCCTTCTGGAGACTCTAGGAGAGAATCTGTTTCTTTGCCTTTCTAGAGACCACTTGTGTTCCTTCACTCATGGCCCCTTCCTCCATCTTCAAAGCCAGCAACAGACAATCCAGTCTTTCTTATGCTGCATCGCTCTGACTCCCTTGTCTCCCTTTTTCACCTATAAGAACTCTTAGGATTCCACAGGGCCCATCTGGATAATCCAGATCTATCTCCCCATCTCAAGATTCGTAATTACATCTGAAAAGCCCCTTTTCCATGTAAGGTAACATATTCACAGGCTCTGGGGATTGGGACATGGACATTTTAGGAACCTCTATTGCTCTGCCTACCGCACCCCATCCCAGCGCTCACACAGTTTGATTTCTCTATGGTATATGCTTTCATATACAGGCAGTGCTAGTGGTAAAGAACCCACCTGTTAACTTCCAATGCAGGAGACGTAAGAGATACAGGTTCGATCCCTGGGTTAGGAAGATCCCCTGGAGGAAGGCATGGCAGCCTACTCCAGTATCCTAGCCTGGAGAATCTCATGGACAGAGGAGCCTGGCAGGCTTTGGTCCATAGCGTTGTAAAGAGTCAGACACAGCTAAAGGAGCTGACCATGCCTGCATATCCTTTCATAGCCCCACACTCCTTATCTGCCGTGTCCATCAACACTGTAGCTCTCTGCTTAGTTGTGAAATTGTTGATTTAGTGTCTGTCCTCCTAACTAGTCAAAAAAGCCCTCAAAAGGAAGAGATTATAGATGTTTGAACCGTCACCGTCATTTTCTCAGAACTTCCTAGAACCCAAGGCAAGCAAGAAAGTAGTTTGTGAAGGAAGAAGAGAAAACAAAACAATGGTAACACTGAATGGCCCCTCAGTTCTGTGCCGGCAGTGTTCCAAGTGCTTTTAACCTAGTTAATTTACACCTTGTGCTGGGGGGCGGGGCAGCTGTCATCTAATACAAACAAGTGGCACAACTGGAATTTGAAATTCATGGTCTTCACCACCATGTCATATAAGCAAATACTCTCAAACAGTATTTCTTGGGCTACAACAGAAGCCTGAGAGACAGAAATGAAGGTGGGAGAGACCAGTTTTATAGATTTGTAGACTCTCCAAATTGGAGGGAGGGGCAACAGAGAAGGGTGAGGCAAGGGAGAAAGGGGGTTACAGAGCAGGGTGTTCTAACAGGGGAGACTACATGAGCAAAGTCCCTGGCAGAGAATGGCTTGGTGTTTTCTAGAAATTAAGGGTAACCTAATACTGCTGGAGCTTAAGTGCTGAAAGGCACGGCACAGACAAAGCGATGGGACTGGAGAGGAGGGCAGCATTGCCATCTGAGGATGCTGTTGGCCATGCCAGGGCTTCAGACGTGATCCTGAGAAGATGAGAAGCCATCGGAGGACTTTTGATGCTGCCAAGTCCTTCCAATATCGCTTTTAAAAAATTGATTTGCTCACCACATGAAAAGATGGCAGCATTGAGATGCTGACAGCAAAGACGCAAATGAAGAATATGTGAATGGAAGCCACGTGCTGGAGCCCAGACGTTTCACATTTCGTCCAGATATTCTCAGCTCTGCCTCTGAACCCTCCCCAAAGCCTTGCCACCACCCAGAGAGGGCGTGGTGGGGAGGTAGCAAGCCCTCTGTTGTTTGGAATGAGCAAATGTAAAGTGCAGTCTCTGCTTCATAACCAGTCAGAGGGAGTAGAGGTGGATTAGAGAGTAATGCATTTAATTCTTCACTCACAGCTTTTAAGACTTCCTCCAAGGAGCTCACCTCGCTCAACACACTTTGTTTATTGCAGTGTAGTTGATTTACAAGGTTGTGTTAATTTCTGCCATACAGTGAAGTGACTCAGCTATATGCGCGCACACACACACATGTATTCTTTTCCATTGTGGTTTATCTCAGGATAGTGTACATAGTTCCCTGTGCTATTCAGTAGGATCTTGTTGTTTATCCATTCTACATATAATAGTTTGCATCTGCTAACCCCAAACTCCTAGCGTATCCCTCTCCCACTCCCCTTCCTTTTGGCGACCAGAAGTCTGTTCTCTATGAGTCTGTTTCTGTTTTGTAGAAAGGTTTGCTTCATTTTAGATTCCCCATAGGATGGGTATTATATGGTACTTGTCTTTCTGACTTACTTCACTTAGTGTGATCATCTCTAGTTCCACCTATGTTGCTGCAAATGGCGCTATTTTATCCTTTATTTATGGCTGACTAGTATCCCATTGCATCTATGTACCAACTCTTCTTTATCCATCCATCTGTTGCGGGACATTCAGGTTGTTTCCATGTCTTGGCTATTACACATAGTGCTGCCATGAGCATAGTGTACATGTATCTTTTTTTTAAATTTTTTTTTTGGGGGCGTGGGCGGGTTGGGGAGGGAGTGGGGTAAGCAGGCCACTTCTATAGGTCTTTCATTAATCTATTTTTCATCCATCTTTGTTCTTTGGCCCACGTGGGCCTCCCATCACGGTAGCCTCAGCCGTTGCAGAGCACCAGCTCTGGGCGCATGCGCTCCAGAGCTCCTGATCAGTAATTGGACACATCAGTCCAGATGCTCGGCGGCACATGGGATCCTCCCAGGCCAGGGATCGAACCGGCGCCCCTTGCACTGCAAGTCAGTGTCCTTACCCACTGGACCACTAGGGAAGCCCTATCTTTTTAAATTCTAGTTTTGCCCAGATATAGTCCCAGGAGTGGGATTGCTAGGTCATATGGCAACTCTATTATTAGCTTTTTTGAGGAACTCTATATTGTTTTCCATTGTGGCCACACCAACTTACATTGCCACCAAGAGTGTAGAAGGGTTTCCTTTTCTTCACACCCTCTCCAGTATTTGTTATTTGTAGACATTTTAATGATGGCCATTGTGATGGTGATGGCCATATGTGTTAATTTCTGCCATACAGTGAAGTGACTCAGCTATATGCGCGCACACACACACATGTATTCTTTTCCATTGTGGTTTATCTCAGGATAGTGTACATAGTTCCCTGTGCTATTCAGTAGGATCTTGTTGTTTATCCATTCTACATATAATAGTTTGCATCTGCTAACCCCAAACTCCTAGCGTATCCCTCTCCCACTCCCCTTCCTTTTGGCGACCAGAAGTCTGTTCTCTATGAGTCTGTTTCTGTTTTGTAGAAAGGTTTGCTTCATTTTAGATTCCCCATAGGATGGGTATTATATGGTACTTGTCTTTCTGACTTACTTCACTTAGTGTGATCATCTCTAGTTCCACCTATGTTGCTGCAAATGGCGCTATTTTATCCTTTATTTATGGCTGACTAGTATCCCATTGCATCTATGTACCAACTCTTCTTTATCCATCCATCTGTTGCGGGACATTCAGGTTGTTTCCATGTCTTGGCTATTACACATAGTGCTGCCATGAGCATAGTGTACATGTATCTTTTTTTTAAATTTTTTTTTTGGGGGCGTGGGCGGGTTGGGGAGGGAGTGGGGTAAGCAGGCCACTTCTATAGGTCTTTCATTAATCTATTTTTCATCCATCTTTGTTCTTTGGCCCACGTGGGCCTCCCATCACGGTAGCCTCAGCCGTTGCAGAGCACCAGCTCTGGGCGCATGCGCTCCAGAGCTCCTGATCAGTAATTGGACACATCAGTCCAGATGCTCGGCGGCACATGGGATCCTCCCAGGCCAGGGATCGAACCGGCGCCCCTTGCACTGCAAGTCAGTGTCCTTACCCACTGGACCACTAGGGAAGCCCTATCTTTTTAAATTATAGTTTTGCCCAGATATAGTCCCAGGAGTGGGATTGCTAGGTCATATGGCAACTCTATTATTAGCTTTTTTGAGGAACTCTATATTGTTTTCCATTGTGGCCACACCAACTTACATTGCCACCAAGAGTGTAGAAGGGTTTCCTTTTCTTCACACCCTCTCCAGTATTTGTTATTTGTAGACATTTTAATGATGGCCATTGTGATGGTGTGAAGTGGTACTTCACTATAGTTTTGATTTGTATCTCTCTAATAATTAGCAATGTTGAGAATCTTTTCATGTGCCTGTTGGCTATTTGTATGTCTTCTCTGAAGAAATGTCTATTTAGGTCTTCTGTCTATTCTTTGATCAGGCTGTGTGTTGTTGTTGTAGAATTGCATGAGTTGTTTGTATATTTTGGAAATGAAACCTTTGCCAGTTGCATTGTTTGTACATATTTTCTCCCTTTCCATAGGTGGTCTTTTTGTTTTGTTTGTGGCTCCCTTTGCTGTGCAAAAGTTTCTAAGTTTGACTGCATCCCATTTGTTTTTGTTTGTATTTCTATTGCTTTGGGAGACTAAGAAAACACTGGTATGATTCATGTCAGAGAATGTTTTGCCCTTGGTCTCTTCTAGTTTTATGCTGTCATGTCTTACATTAAGTCTTTCAGTCATGTTGAGTTTATTTTTTGTGTATGGTGTGAGGGTGTGTTCTAACTTCATTGATTTGCATGCAGCTTTCCAATTTTACCAGCGTCCCTTGATGAAGACTGTCTTTCTCCCCTACTCAACACACCTAGAAAGGATTTCTCCTTCCTTTGAACACCTCCTACCAGTGTTTCTGCCACTCTCATTCATTCAGTCAACAAACACTTATTGAGCACCTACTATTGGGCATGGTGTTAGATATAGAAATGAACAGCCCCAACTTGTTCTTTGCCTTTGTGGAGTTTAGTGTCTAGTAGAAGAAAAAAGCATCAAACAAATAAATGCATATATTGTAACATGTAAAACCATGTTATAATACATGCATTTATTTGTGTGGCAAGCCCCTTGAAGAAGTTGAAGGTGCTTAGAGAAGATGATTATTGACTATAGCTAATTGTGTCATAGACGCTAGTGTTTTACTTCTCTATTTGTTATCAATCTTGTCATTTCTTCCAAGGAAACAGAGTATACTTCCACACCTGTTGAATTTTTGTCTTGGCCACGTGACTTGCTTTGGCCAGTAAGAGAAAGAGGAGATGACAGTGAACTAATTCCAAGTGTAGACCATGGCAGGTTTTGGTGGGTAGTGTCCCTGCCATCACTTTGAAAACAAGTAGCTAGTCTCCTGGTCCCATGAGGAGGCTGGTGGAGCAGAGCCTCCCCAGCTGAGCTACTCTAGCTAAGCAGGGCCTAGGTTGCTAACCCCTTCACCTTGAGGATAAGTGAGAGAGCCCAGCTGAGATCAACAGAGCTACCCAGCCAATCTCAACCAAGTGTGCAAACCTGCACACTCATGAGTTCAAGAAATATGTATCACTGTACATTGCTAAGATTTTTGTGGGTATTTGTTAAGCAACATTGTTGTTTGGAGCTAACTGATACACTAACTTATTCTGAGCAGGCTATGGCAGGATTCCCTAAAGAAATAGCGCCTCAGTGAAAGCTAAATGGATGAAGGAGGAAACTCATTCCAGGCTGAAGGATGAGCAAAGGTCTTGAGGCAGGAAGGACATGAATACCTGAGAAACTGAAAGACATAGCATTTCTTGGGGGTAACCTCAAGCAGAGGTCTGAGGTAATCCTACAAAGATAAAGATACCCAGATGCAGAAGCGTGCTGGTGGGGAAATATACCACGCTCTACACTGACTCCACAGACATGAACTTGAGAAAACTCTAGGAAATAGTGGAGGACCGAAAGCCTTGGTATACGGGGTTGCCAAGAGTCAGACACGACTTAGTGAGGAACAACAACAACAAATACAGCTCCCTGCTTTCACATGACACTAAGTCAAATTAGCATGTTATGGTATTGTGAATTTATGTGACGTTCCTAGCAACAATCTCGCCAGGCAAAGGATCCATAAGTTGCTTTTTCTTGGTCTCCTCTCACTCTGCTGGAGCCATACCCCACAGTCAATGCCCAGTCTCCGAGGTGAATGAGGCTCAGTCAATGAGAGAGGTGCTGAAAGAACAGCTCCTTGGCAACTCCTGAACTCTGGACAAGGTTTCTTCCTTGGTAGTCAGTTCATTTACAACAGTGTTGTTTGAAATGGGAGTCCCCCTCCATCACCCATTACTCTGTGTTTTCACATTGAGCCTTTTGTTCCTTCATGGCATGTATCACTAACTGATGTTATAGTTACAGAACTCTTTTGTTTTTGTATGCATCACTGTGGTGCTGGAGAAGACTCCTGAAAGTCTCCTGGACAGCAGAGAGATCAAACCAGTCAATATTAAGGGAAATCAACCCTGAATACTTGTTGGAAGGACTGTGGCTGAAGCTCCAGTATTTTTGTCATCTTTGTGAACAGCTGACTCATTGGAAAGGTCCCTGATGCTGGGAAAGATTGAGGACAGAAGGAGAAGAGGGCATCAGAGGATGAGATGGCTGGATGGCATCACTAGTGCAATGGATATGAACTTGGGCAGACTTTGGGAGATGGTGAGGGGAAGGAAGCCTGGCGAGCTGCAGTCCCTGAGATCACAAAGAGTCGGACGCAACAGGGTGACTGAATAACAACATGTGTCTCTTCCAGTAGAAGGCTGGGACTTCTGTCTTGGGCGTGACTGCATCCTCGTGCCTTCACTGTGCCTCACACAGGTGTAGAGGCACAAAAATATTTATTGAACAAATGCATGGTAAGGTGCTGAAAGAGTTAACGCTAAATAACCCTCAAAATAGTACAACCGAGAAGTTAGTATGTCATGTATCTGTTAGTTCAGTAAGAAGTTGGGACAAAACTTTCTTTTATGGGCTTGGAAGAATCAACAGGGAAAGCAAAAAGGGTGGTTAAGTCGTCTATAATTCATACTGGAATGAGGAGGGAGGGCAAACAAAATAAGTAACCAAACATGAGACCTGGGTGTATAATGCTTTCACATGACACTAAGTCAAATTAGCATGTTATGGTATTGTGAATTTATGTGACGTTCCTAGCAACAATCTCGCCAGGCAAAGGATCCATAAGTTGCTTTTTCTTGGTCTCCTCTCACTCTGCTGGAGCCATACCCCACAGTCAATGCCCAGTCTCCGAGGTGAATGAGGCTCAGTCAATGAGAGAGGTGCTGAAAGAACAGCTCCTTGGCAACTCCTGAACTCTGGACAAGGTTTCTTCCTTGGTAGTCAGTTCATTTACAACAGTGTTGTTTGAAATGGGAGTCCCCCTCCATCACCCATTACTCTGTGTTTTCACATTGAGCCTTTTGTTCCTTCATGGCATGTATCACTAACTGATGTTATAGTTACAGAACTCTTTTGTTTTTGTATGCATCACTGTGGTGCTGGAGAAGACTCCTGAAAGTCTCCTGGACAGCAGAGAGATCAAACCAGTCAATATTAAGGGAAATCAACCCTGAATACTTGTTGGAAGGACTGTGGCTGAAGCTCCAGTATTTTTGTCATCTTTGTGAACAGCTGACTCATTGGAAAGGTCCCTGATGCTGGGAAAGATTGAGGACAGAAGGAGAAGAGGGCATCAGAGGATGAGATGGCTGGATGGCATCACTAGTGCAATGGATATGAACTTGGGCAGACTTTGGGAGATGGTGAGGGAAGGGAAGCCTGGCGAGCTGCAGTCCCTGAGATCACAAAGAGTCGGACGCAACAGGGTGACTGAATAACAACATGTGTCTCTTCCAGTAGAAGGCTGGGACTTCTGTCTTGGGCGTGACTGCATCCTCGTGCCTTCACTGTGCCTCACACAGGTGTAGAGGCACAAAAATATTTATTGAACAAATGCATGGTAAGGTGCTGAAAGAGTTAACGCTAAATAACCCTCAAAATAGTACAACCGAGAAGTTAGTATGTCATGTATCTGTTAGTTCAGTAAGAAGTTGGGACAAAACTTTCTTTTATGGGCTTGGAAGAATCAACAGGGAAAGCAAAAAGGGTGGTTAAGTCGTCTATAATTCATACTGGAATGAGGAGGGAGGGCAAACAAAATAAGTAACCAAAAACATGAGACCTGGGTGTATCAGCACCCCGATAGGATAGTCCTTCATTTATAAAACACTTTTCATTTTATAAAGCCCCTTTCCTTACTAGCCCACTTAATCCTCTTTGCATCTCTAAAGCAGACATAGTAGTGGGTATGAATTATTATTTCTCTTTATAAGTCAAAAAAGCCTTTTACAGATAGGCTGGTGAGATTTAATTATTTGCTGAAATGAATTTAGGCATTCTGTCTTCTAGTTTATCAATCTTCCCGTTGAGCATGGATGCCTCATAAGATGTCTTTTGAAGAAGGCAGGTGAGGCTGGACATGTTTTGAGGATCTTGATGCAGGTAGTTTTAACTTCACTGTGCCTTTAAAACTCTGCAAGACTGGGCTTCTGTCTGTATCCCCAGGTCATTTCCTGCTTCTTCCTCCCTGGTTTCTGAACCCAGGCTACCCTCCCTACCTCATCAAGCACCTTCCTGATTTAAGGCCTTTTCACTTGCTTCTCCCACTGCCCCGAACATATTTCAACACAATTTTACCTGGATAACTCTTCACAACTGGATATAAATGCCCCTTCTTTTAAAAAAGACCTTGCTTCTTACACTCCTTAACTCCAATTTAGGTCTTTTGCGAAGCATCTTGTAGTTGATAATTATTCATTTAATGTCTGTTTCCCAAACTAGACAAAATTATTGAGGGCAGGATATCTATCTGTTTTGTTCACTACTGGACACTGAGCACATGATACAGCTCCTGGTACATAGGAAACATTCAGTAAATATTCTTAGAATGGATAAAGGAATGGACAAGTGGTGAGGGAGGGCCACAGCTTCGAGTTGGAGTCTATTCCTTAGGGTTTTAGCATAATGCCCTGTAATTAAGGGGTTGTGATATTGATCATCTATCCATCGCTGCCTAACAAACCACTTCAAAATGAGATGGCTTAAAACAATGACTCGCGTGCTCAGCGATTGCCCGATCATGAAAATCTGTTTAGTTCAGTAAGAAGTTGGGACAAAACTTTCTTTTATGGGCTTGGAAGAATCAACAGGGAAAGCAAAAAGGGTGGTTAAGTCGTCTATAATTCATACTGGAATGAGGAGGGAGGGCAAACAAAATAAGTAACCAAAACATGAGACCTGGGTGTATCAGCACCCCGATAGGATAGTCCTTCATTTATAAAACACTTTTCATTTTATAAAGCCCCTTTCCTTACTAGCCCACTTAATCCTCTTTGCATCTCTAAAGCAGACATAGTAGTGGGTATGAATTATTATTTCTCTTTATAAGTCAAAAAAGCCTTTTACAGATAGGCTGGTGAGATTTAATTATTTGCTGAAATGAATTTAGGCATTCTGTCTTCTAGTTTATCAATCTTCCCGTTGAGCATGGATGCCTCATAAGATGTCTTTTGAAGAAGGCAGGTGAGGCTGGACATGTTTTGAGGATCTTGATGCAGGTAGTTTTAACTTCACTGTGCCTTTAAAACTCTGCAAGACTGGGCTTCTGTCTGTATCCCCAGGTCATTTCCTGCTTCTTCCTCCCTGGTTTCTGAACCCAGGCTACCCTCCCTACCTCATCAAGCACCTTCCTGATTTAAGGCCTTTTCACTTGCTTCTCCCACTGCCCCGAACATATTTCAACACAATTTTACCTGGATAACTCTTCACAACTGGATATAAATGCCCCTTCTTTTAAAAAAGACCTTGCTTCTTACACTCCTTAACTCCAATTTAGGTCTTTTGCGAAGCATCTTGTAGTTGATAATTATTCATTTAATGTCTGTTTCCCAAACTAGACAAAATTATTGAGGGCAGGATATCTATCTGTTTTGTTCACTACTGGACACTGAGCACATGATACAGCTCCTGGTACATAGGAAACATTCAGTAAATATTCTTAGAATGGATAAAGGAATGGACAAGTGGTGAGGGAGGGCCACAGCTTCGAGTTGGAGTCTATTCCTTAGGGTTTTAGCATAATGCCCTGTAATTAAGGGGTTGTGATATTGATCATCTATCCATCGCTGCCTAACAAACCACTTCAAAATGAGATGGCTTAAAACAATGACTCCTGCGTTTGCTCACGATGCTGCAGGGCATTGGTTGGGAATAAGTTCAGCAGGGCGGTTCTCCTGATCTCATCTGATTCAGCTCATGGAGTGGCTGCCATCTGGCGACCAGAGTAGGACTGGAAGAGCCAGATGCTGGTGGCTCTGGATGCTGACTGGGCCACTCTCACCTCAGGATTTTTCATGCCTAAGGATGATGACCGGGAAGCAAGTAGGGTGGTCAGTAACACTGCTTTGCCTGGGACTCTCGTGGTTTTGGCAACGAAAATCCGATATCCTTAGAAACTCCTCAGGCCTAGGAAAATTAGGATGGTAGGTCACCCTAGCAGCAAGAAAGGAGTGGAAGTGACAGCCAGGCTCAGAACTTCCACAGTGAGACTTCTGTTGCGTTCTATTACTCAAAGCACGTCCCAAGGCCCACCTGGATTTAAGGGGGTAGAGAAGTGAACTCCATATCTTGATGAGAAACACAGCAAATACATATTGCAAAGGAGAAGGCATAAAGAGGTGGGGAGATTTTTTGCAAGATATTATAGGAAAGGAAGACCATAGACTCAGAAGTGTAGTTTTTTATTTGTTTGTTTAGTGAAAAATTTGTACTAAGGAAGAAAATACTGGGACAGCCATCATTAGCAAAATGTTGTGACAACTCCACTTGAGCACCTTAAAATGTTACCAGTTTTCTTTGGTATATAAATACAAACTAAGACACATCGTTGGAAAAATGCCTTGGATTTGCAAATTAGGAGGAATGTTGAAATATTCAGGTAAAGGAAAGACTTCTTGGTAATCAAGAGAAAGGACAGAAGAGCTTGTGGCACCAGTGAAAACCCAGAATAGCCAACAATAAATAAATAATAAAAGAAAAGAGAAAGGACAGAAAATTCTCCTTATCATATGTTAACAATATTAAAAAGGCTGATTTAAGGGTAGTATTGATAACTGGCTGGCCCAGTCAAACATTTTGGGTAACAAAACTTTACATTCATACAACGCTTCTTATGTACCTGACACTGTCCTAATGTAGGCAATTTACATCCTTCAACCCATTGAAAACTCTGGTTTACAGTTGAGGAAACAGAGGCCCAAGGTCACCTAGGTGATAAGCAGTGGACTCTGATTAGGCTGAGTCTGTTAAGAGACAGACCAGGCCGTCTGCCTCTTAACTTGCCTTCGCAGGAGCTGCCATTTTGCTGAGAGTTTAACTTCCTTTTCCTAACTCTTAAAGGTTTATTCTAAAGGCTTATCTGATATGGAGGTTGTGCTTCCTCAGTATAGAAGGCAGCTGGGAGAGTCTGGCTTCAGAACAGACCGTAGGGCTTGAACTCCCATCATGGCAGGGAATAGAGGCTTCTCTTGAGCAGGTGCAGTAGTCTCAAAAGAGCGGTAGACCTGCCCTTAGAGAGAGAATCAGCCAAGCACATGTGCACTTTTTACGGATAGGCAACCTGAGCTCTATCCCCTCCGGGCGCCTGGAGAGACCTTAGCTGGCTTTGACTTTTCTGAGCCTGGGTTCCTCATGGGTGAAATGGGATGAACAGTTCCCACCCCGGCATCTTTCGGTGAACACTGATTACGCTCTTACCAGGCAGTAAGTGCTACTTAATCACACGATTATTGTTAGGAAATCAAATGAGATGCTGAAAATGAAAGCACTTGGCATGCTTTTAAGCATGTTATAAATGCCAGCTCTTAGGAACTCACATTTACATTTGTAGTACATTTTTATTAAGAAAGAGGTCAAGCATTGCTCCTTCCTGGCCTCAGGTCACCTCACTTTCCCTGGCCAGATTTCTTGCAAATGGGTCCAATTAGTCACTGGAAGAGCTGAGAACTGGGCTGGCTCCCTGCAAATAGATGACTGATTCTGCCCATCTTATGCAGTGTGTCTTCATTACTTCAAAGGGATTAAAGTGAGTTGGTAATTTGTAATTGCTCTAAGCGTAATTCTCTGGCATGTTCAGGATATATTTCAATCTTCTAATTAATTTGGGAGGTTGAAAATTGTTGATATTGAAATGAAAGTTTTGGCTGCTGATTCTCTTCCTTTCCCTTCTTGGTTGATTAAAAATCCACTAGTACGGAAAACACCCTTGGCATTCTCTTTGCTTCCTTTTCTCATTCACAAGACTCGACGTTCCATTTGTGGACAGATAGTATAATTTTATTTCCAACTAGTTGAAAACATGTTTAGACAACAACTAGCTTGGATAAGGCATTGTGCCAAGCCCTCGAGATGTGAGAAAATGGTTTCGAAATGTGCCCTGCTCTCAAGAACTTGCAGTATTGAGGGGAAAGAATATAGTGTGAAATCTCATATGAGTAGAGTTAAATTAGGGCTAAATGGAGATTTCACAGACAACCTCCATTATTTTATTTAGACCCAGGCTTGTGTCTGTTTTATTCATGATTGGCATATCTTTTCGTTAATGCCGTTTAAAGCCAAATTTACATGCTTTCCCAGACTCTTGTTTTATTGAAGAAGAATTTAAGTGCTTTACCTGTTCCTGGTCCACATTCATCATCACGGACATGCCCCTGGCTCTGGGAGCATATTCTCAAAGCACCTGGGAGGCACGTGAAAGGAGAATTTCTGAAGTTTAATTTTGTTTCTCCTGTTAGTGCTGTTGCTTCAGGATTTGCTGCCCTGTCCCATGAAGGTGCATTCTTGACTCTTAGGCACTTTTATTTCAAGCATATACCATATAGCACATGGAACTCTGCTCAATGTTAGGCAACAACCTAAATGAGAAAAGAATTTGAAAAAGAATAAATACAAGAATATGTATAACTGAATCGCTTTGTTGTATACCTGAAACTAACACAACATTGTTAATCAACTATACTCTAGTATAAAATAAAAAGTTTTTAAAAAGATACGGCTAGTCTAACTCACTTTACTAACCCTCTGTACCGTATTGATTTTCCTTTTTGTTAAACTGTAGCATTCCCAGTCCACTGCTCTGATCTTGACATTTAATCATAGACCTCTTGGCACTATTAGTCATTTTTATTATAAACTGTGAGTTATGAGCAGGGATTCTGGAAAAATTGTACAGTAGATGAAAAGGCACAGATTTGGAGATGAACAGATTTTAGTTTGAACTCTGATCCCACTGCTTATTGACTGTGTGGCTGAAATTCTGGGAACCTTGATTTCTTCAGCTATCATACATGAAAGCTATTTTCTATAGGACTGTTATTTATAAGCATGTAGTGAGAATTAAACAAGATCATAATTAAGAGAGAAAGCACTCTTCTCTCTTTAAGTTCTATACAATATTTGTGTCTGTATTGTTTTTCAGTCACTAAGCTGTGTCTGACTCTGCAACCCCATGGATTATACCATGCCAGGCTTCCCTGTCCTCCACTATCTCTTGGAGTTTGCTCAAACTCATGTCCACTGGGTCGGTGATGCTATCTAACCATCTCATCCTCTGTTGCCTCCTTCTCTTCCTGCCCTCAATCTTTCCCAGCATCAAGATCTTTTCCAATGAGTTGTCTCTTTGCATCAGGTGGCCAAGCTATTGGGAGTCTCAGCTTCAGCAACATTTCTTCTAATGAATATTCAGGGTTGATTTCCTTTAGGATTGACTGGTTTGATCTCCCTGCCATCCATGGGACTCTCAAAAGTCCAGCACCACAATTCAAAAGCATCTTAATGCTAGTTGAATGTATGAGGGCTCTGGGAGCATATTCTCAAAGCACCTGGGAGGCACGTGAAAGGAGAATTTCTGAAGTTTAATTTTGTTTCTCCTGTTAGTGCTGTTGCTTCAGGATTTGCTGCCCTGTCCCATGAAGGTGCATTCTTGACTCTTAGGCACTTTTATTTCAAGCATATACCATATAGCACATGGAACTCTGCTCAATGTTAGGCAACAACCTAAATGAGAAAAGAATTTGAAAAAGAATAAATACAAGAATATGTATAACTGAATCGCTTTGTTGTATACCTGAAACTAACACAACATTGTTAATCAACTATACTCTAGTATAAAATAAAAAGTTTTTAAAAAGATACGGCTAGTCTAACTCACTTTACTAACCCTCTGTACCGTATTGATTTTCCTTTTTGTTAAACTGTAGCATTCCCAGTCCACTGCTCTGATCTTGACATTTAATCATAGACCTCTTGGCACTATTAGTCATTTTTATTATAAACTGTGAGTTATGAGCAGGGATTCTGGAAAAATTGTACAGTAGATGAAAAGGCACAGATTTGGAGATGAACAGATTTTAGTTTGAACTCTGATCCCACTGCTTATTGACTGTGTGGCTGAAATTCTGGGAACCTTGATTTCTTCAGCTATCATACATGAAAGCTATTTTCTATAGGACTGTTATTTATAAGCATGTAGTGAGAATTAAACAAGATCATAATTAAGAGAGAAAGCACTCTTCTCTCTTTAAGTTCTATACAATATTTGTGTCTGTATTGTTTTTCAGTCACTAAGCTGTGTCTGACTCTGCAACCCCATGGATTATACCATGCCAGGCTTCCCTGTCCTCCACTATCTCTTGGAGTTTGCTCAAACTCATGTCCACTGGGTCGGTGATGCTATCTAACCATCTCATCCTCTGTTGCCTCCTTCTCTTCCTGCCCTCAATCTTTCCCAGCATCAAGATCTTTTCCAATGAGTTGTCTCTTTGCATCAGGTGGCCAAGCTATTGGGAGTCTCAGCTTCAGCAACATTTCTTCTAATGAATATTCAGGGTTGATTTCCTTTAGGATTGACTGGTTTGATCTCCCTGCCATCCATGGGACTCTCAAAAGTCCAGCACCACAATTCAAAAGCATCTTAATGCTAGTTGAATGTATGAGGGTCTATCACATCCAGTTAAATTTTGAATGTAGACTAAAAAGATATTTTCTTTCACCTAGAATCATAAAGGGTTTCCCTGGTGGCTCAGATGGTAAGGAATCCACCTGTAATGCAGAAGACTGGGGTTCGATCCCTGGATTGGGAAGATCCCCCAGGGAAGGAAATGTCTACCCACTCCAGTGTTCTTGCCTGGAGAATCCCATGGCAGAGGAGCCTGTCTGGCTATAGTCCATGGGGTTGAAAAGAGCTAGTTTGATACAACTGAAAAACTTTCACTTTTGCTTCTTTCAGAAACATAAAATTTTAGGATAAATGTCTTGAAGTTCTCAGTCAGATGTTCTGCCCACTATTTGGTGTAATCCACAATGCCATGAAATTAAGACACTTGCTCCTTTGAAAGCTATGACAAACCTAGACAATGTATTAAAAAAGCAGAGACATCATTTTGCCAACACAGGTCCATATGATCAAAGCTATGGTTTTTCCAGTAGTCATGTATGGATGTGAGAGTTGGACCATAAAGAAAACTGAGTGTCAAAGAACTGATGCTTTTAAACTGTGGTGCTGGAAAAGGCTGTTGAGAGTCCCTTGGACTGCACTGATGTTGAAACTCCAATACCTTGGCCACCTGATGCAAAGAGCTGACTCATTGCGAAAGACCCTGATGCTGGGAAAGATTGAAGGTAGAAGGAAAAGGGGACGACAAAGGGTGGGATAGTTGGATGGCATCACTGACTCAATGGACATGAGTTTGAGTAAACTTCAGGAGACTGTGAAAGACAAAGAAGCCTAGTGTACTGCAGTCCATGAAGTTGCAAAGAGTCAGACATGACTTAGTGACTGGATAATAGTAATAACAATGAGCATTTTCTTAGCACCAAAATTTTAAAAGAACTAACCATCTCATCCTCTGTTGCCTCCTTCTCTTCCTGCCCTCAATCTTTCCCAGCATCAAGATCTTTTCCAATGAGTTGTCTCTTTGCATCAGGTGGCCAAGCTATTGGGAGTCTCAGCTTCAGCAACATTTCTTCTAATGAATATTCAGGGTTGATTTCCTTTAGGATTGACTGGTTTGATCTCCCTGCCATCCATGGGACTCTCAAAAGTCCAGCACCACAATTCAAAAGCATCTTAATGCTAGTTGAATGTATGAGGGTCTATCACATCCAGTTAAATTTTGAATGTAGACTAAAAAGATATTTTCTTTCACCTAGAATCATAAAGGGTTTCCCTGGTGGCTCAGATGGTAAGGAATCCACCTGTAATGCAGAAGACTGGGGTTCGATCCCTGGATTGGGAAGATCCCCCAGGGAAGGAAATGTCTACCCACTCCAGTGTTCTTGCCTGGAGAATCCCATGGCAGAGGAGCCTGTCTGGCTATAGTCCATGGGGTTGAAAAGAGCTAGTTTGATACAACTGAAAAACTTTCACTTTTGCTTCTTTCAGAAACATAAAATTTTAGGATAAATGTCTTGAAGTTCTCAGTCAGATGTTCTGCCCACTATTTGGTGTAATCCACAATGCCATGAAATTAAGACACTTGCTCCTTTGAAAGCTATGACAAACCTAGACAATGTATTAAAAAAGCAGAGACATCATTTTGCCAACACAGGTCCATATGATCAAAGCTATGGTTTTTCCAGTAGTCATGTATGGATGTGAGAGTTGGACCATAAAGAAAACTGAGTGTCAAAGAACTGATGCTTTTAAACTGTGGTGCTGGAAAAGGCTGTTGAGAGTCCCTTGGACTGCACTGATGTTGAAACTCCAATACCTTGGCCACCTGATGCAAAGAGCTGACTCATTGCGAAAGACCCTGATGCTGGGAAAGATTGAAGGTAGAAGGAAAAGGGGACGACAAAGGGTGGGATAGTTGGATGGCATCACTGACTCAATGGACATGAGTTTGAGTAAACTTCAGGAGACTGTGAAAGACAAAGAAGCCTAGTGTACTGCAGTCCATGAAGTTGCAAAGAGTCAGACATGACTTAGTGACTGGATAATAGTAATAACAATGAGCATTTTCTTAGCACCTATTAAGTTCAAAGCACTTCCTCTTCAAAGAAATAGGAGACAAGACAGGTTTCCTGTTCTCAAGAAGTTTTAGTCTATCTGGAAACTAGGGCTATCTATTTCTTATCTGTGTCACCTCCGTCCCAATGACCTAGCTTCTGATAAATGGAATTCTCTAGGATATGGTCCAGGTATCTTTTTAGTTTATATTCCTTGGATGATCATTCACCTCCATGACTTTAAATAACTACTAACATGCTCGAGGCTGACAAATTTATATCTGGAGTCTAGACTTTTCTTTTAAACGTCAAACCCATGTATCCAATTTACTTAACTAACAACCTTATTCCACAGCTACTTCAAGTGAAACTGACCTGAGACAGGCCTCCTTCTCCTCTAGACCTTGTTTACTAAAAAAGATAAACAACTTGAGAGTTGCAGGTTAAGTGTAATCTGGGGCACAATTAGGACTGCAGCCCAGGAGGCAGCACCCCGATAGCTCTGAGAGACTGCTCCAAAGAGACAGCAGGAGGAAAATCAATATATAAGGTTTTGATGAAAGCAGGTTTTCCATACCATTAAACACTCATTTTACAAAAGGGGTTTCTGGTTAGGCATGAGGATCTGATTCACCATGAAGAGTTTAGTGTTTTTCTAGGTATGAGGAGAAGCAAGGATTGAGATCATAAAATCTGTTTCTAAAAGCATTTGCCTGTCCAAAGACCTGTCCTACCAGATCCTCTAGATCACAGAGTGAGTGCCTCCCTCCACCCTGAACTCCCTCCAGGGGTGTTGACAGTCAGCAGCTGCCACAGCACAGGGGCTAATCTCCACAGAGGTAGGTGGCAAATGCCCTTGTTGTTCAGTCATGGGCAATGTAGTTGGTAAGCACCAATTTGTAGTTGACAAACTGCTCTCCTTCCAGTGTTTCCATCTTCATTGAGCAGCTGAAGCCAGGGACCCAGGAATCATCCTTATAGTCTTCTATCTCTCATAGCTCCCAGCCCACATCCAATAAATCACTAAATCATACAGTCTCTACCTTCAAAACATAATCGAAATCCACCCAATGCTGTCTCCACTGACTAACACCAAAGTTCACGTCACTGTCATCTCCTATCTGTACCACTGTAACAGGTGTCTCTCAGATCCTTCCTCTCATCCATTTTCCATGGAACAAAGAGTGATCTTTTTAAGTACAGGGCTGCCCAGGCCATTTCTCTGCCTAAATTCCCCCAAGGGACATGAGTTTGTGCAAACTCTGGGAGATGGTGAAGGACAGGGAAGCCTGGCACGCAGCTCTCCATGGGGTCACAAAGAATTGGACATGACTGAGCAACAACAACATTTACTGATTGATTGAAGTTTCAAGTCATTCTGAAGCCCTCTGATAGTCCATAGACTTTGTCCCTACTGATGTGGTGGCCCCAGCTCCTACTGCTCGCCTCCTAGCTGTTTCTTCCAGTCACACCAACCTTCTCTGTGCATTGATGGTCTTTTAAAATTTTTGGCCATTTTTTTTTTATTGGCCTTTCATTTATTTATTTTTATCCATCTTTGTTCTTTAGCCTGTGTGGGCCTCCCACTGCAGTGGCCTCTCCTGTAGCAGAGCACCAGCTCTGGGCTCATGTACTCCAGAACGCTGGCTTGTAATTGAACACACCAGTCCAGTCGCTCCACGGCATGTGGGATCTTCCCATGCCAGGGATTGAACTGGTGCCCCTTGCAGTGCAAGGCAGACTGTTTACCCACTGGACCAGGGAAGCCCTGTTGGTCATTTTTTTTAAGAGGAGCCTTCTCTGCCCCCAATATCTAGATGAGTTTCCTTTATTATGCCTCCTCATAAAACCTTGACTTTTTTGGTTCCACTTATCTTACTTGTAATTATACAGGACTAATTTGAACAAGTGTTTGTTTATTGATTTGCCCATTAGTCTGCAAGCTCCTAAAGAGAGACGGGATATCTCCTCAGCCCCTGACATCCTGCCTAGCACACACAGATGCCCCATGAATAATAGCTGAGAGAGTGCAAGCAGTAAGGTAGCTGTGTCAAGCACCAAGGAAAGGTTAAGACCATGAGTGTGATGAAAGTTAAGAAAAAAACCCACTGGAACCTGGGGTGGGTGAGACTTGAGTTATTTCTTAAAGGAAAACAGAAGACTATTTTCTATGAACTGTGAATATTCCAAAGTTCACGTCAGATCTCCTATCTGTACCACTGTAACAGGTGTCTCTCAGATCCTTCCTCTCATCCATTTTCCATGGAACAAAGAGTGATCTTTTTAAGTACAGGGCTGCCCAGGCCATTTCTCTGCCTAAATTCCCCCAAGGGACATGAGTTTGTGCAAACTCTGGGAGATGGTGAAGGACAGGGAAGCCTGGCACGCAGCTCTCCATGGGGTCACAAAGAATTGGACATGACTGAGCAACAACAACATTTACTGATTGATTGAAGTTTCAAGTCATTCTGAAGCCCTCTGATAGTCCATAGACTTTGTCCCTACTGATGTGGTGGCCCCAGCTCCTACTGCTCGCCTCCTAGCTGTTTCTTCCAGTCACACCAACCTTCTCTGTGCATTGATGGTCTTTTAAAATTTTTGGCCATTTTTTTTTTATTGGCCTTTCATTTATTTATTTTTATCCATCTTTGTTCTTTAGCCTGTGTGGGCCTCCCACTGCAGTGGCCTCTCCTGTAGCAGAGCACCAGCTCTGGGCTCATGTACTCCAGAACGCTGGCTTGTAATTGAACACACCAGTCCAGTCGCTCCACGGCATGTGGGATCTTCCCATGCCAGGGATTGAACTGGTGCCCCTTGCAGTGCAAGGCAGACTGTTTACCCACTGGACCAGGGAAGCCCTGTTGGTCATTTTTTTTAAGAGGAGCCTTCTCTGCCCCCAATATCTAGATGAGTTTCCTTTATTATGCCTCCTCATAAAACCTTGACTTTTTTGGTTCCACTTATCTTACTTGTAATTATACAGGACTAATTTGAACAAGTGTTTGTTTATTGATTTGCCCATTAGTCTGCAAGCTCCTAAAGAGAGACGGCATATCTCCTCAGCCCCTGACATCCTGCCTAGCACACACAGATGCCCCATGAATAATAGCTGAGAGAGTGCAAGCAGTAAGGTAGCTGTGTCAAGCACCAAGGAAAGGTTAAGACCATGAGTGTGATGAAAGTTAAGAAAAAAACCCACTGGAACCTGGGGTGGGTGAGACTTGAGTTATTTCTTAAAGGAAAACAGAAGACTATTTTCTATGAACTGTGAATATTCAGGGGACATACTGTGTACCAGTTTGGCAGAAGAAGTTCCTATCCGGTAGTAATTAGCAGTAAAGTTGGAGAAGCCAATTGAGGCCATGTTGTAGATGGCTGTGGGTGCCAGGCTAAGTAAACTTCATTCTATGGACAATAGAAAGTCATTGGTAGCTTCTGAGCACTAGTGGTAACATTTGAAAAATGTTGAAATACATGAGAAATGCATCTTTGGGCACTCTGAGTTGCTGACAAGAGAAAATTGGAAGTGTTAGTCATTCAGTCATGTCCAACTCTCTGCAACCCCATGAACTGTAGCCCACCAAACACCTCTGTCTATGGAATTTTCCAGGCAAGAATCCTGGAAAGAGTAGCCATTCCCCTCTCCGGGGGATCTTCCTGACCTTGGGATTGAACCCAGTTCTCCTACTTTGCAGGCAGATTCTTTACCATCTGAGTCACCAGTCAGCAAAGGAAATCCATCCCAAACAGACAGAGCTTGATCCGACAGCTCAAATGGTGGGATTGGTTTCTTCCCGAATCTCTCTGCTCTGCATTCTTTGGGTAGGCTCCTTGCTCTGCCTCATAGTGATAGGGTGGATTCAGCAGCTCCAGGATCGTGCCTTTCAAGGCTGAAATCTAGGAAAAATATTATCAGCTTTCTTAGGTTTCCTGTGGCTCTAGTATCAATTCTGGGATTGTGGCTACATGGCTGGGATAGACTAGTTTATTTCCTGTGTGCTCTCAGGACCAATATCTGTTACTCAAGGAATGCAGTGGCCCCAGTGGCTTAGGCCTGGGTCAAAATCACAGTCCCCTTTTCTCAACTCGGGATGAAATCAGCAAATTTTTTTTCCACCCCTAAAATGTCTCCTTGGCATGCAAATTAGTTTGAGTTGAAAACAGCTGGGGCCTAAAAGACCAGGGAAGAAATGTGTCTTGTTGTCACTGCATGACCCAGCAAACATTTATTTACCAAATAGGTGCTTTTCCATTCAAGGTCCATTTTAGGTCTCAAACCACAACTTTCAACATCCTCTTTCGTCTTTAGCTGAAGATGACATTTGAGGTGAGGATATCAGCCATTTTGGTGAGTTACTCAGTTCTTCTGAGTCTCTCCCACATATACACATGGTTAAACTTTTGTTTTGTTTCCTCCCACTAATCTGTCTCATGTCAGTTTAATTCTCAGACCAGCCAGAAGAACCTAGAAAGGTGAGGGCAATTTCCTCCCCAACACCATATTGAATGAGAGCTGGGTAGGAGCAAATTTCCAAATGAAACAGTATTTTTGCTGGAAGAAGGGTACTGAAGGCTTGGCCCCAAGTCAATAAGTGTCCATAACAGGAGAGAAGGTCAGTCTGACAATGCAGAGAACAGAGCAGAGCAAAAAGAGACCACTGTTGGGTTGTTTGTCCTTCTATTTCACGTAGTGGCCCTAGAGCATTGAACTTGGCCATTCCGTTCTTTGCAGCCACCTCTGCATCTCTGACAATGCTCTGCTTGCCAAAGATTCCTGTAGAGCGACTGAATTGTCTCTGTAGAGATAAATCAGAAGAGAAAGAAGGATGTATGATGGATAAAATGTGTCTAGGAGAACATACACTAATTTTATTGTCCTTAAATTAGTCGCATTCTGCCATTTAAGATCTTTCTTATTTCACTTTAGTAGACGTGGCAGCAGTGTGTTTGTGAGAGAAGACTACTAACTTCTCAGGATTGTTCATCTAGCTAGGCTTATAGTGATTTAATTCTTCCCAATTTGTTGTTTTGAAAAATGGATTTAAGAAAAGACTGGATCCTCTTTTGGTTTTCTCCTGGTTTTTACTTATTGTGCAAGTAAAATTACAACAACAATAAATGAATTCGAAAAAAGAGGAAAATAGTAGGTTACTGTAAATGTCTTTTTAAAGAGATAGACAGCCCTTGACAGATGTGTAAATATTGTCTTCAGTTTATCTTATAGGCTCTAAATGTTGGTTTGTCAAAAGAAAAAAAAAGAAAACCTCATTCTGTGATAGCCCTACAGGCATATTAGTACAAAGTACAGCACAGCTCTGTTGAATTTTTAAGTAAGTGTTGACTGGATAAGAAAAACTGTAGTCTGTATTCATTCAAGTTAAGATGTAAGAGCTTAAGGAAAGTGGGAATAAAGAAATGAATCTGTACGTTCATTTGCCTTTTGCCTGTAGTCATTTCTTCTACTGTGTGGTCTGCTCATGTTTGAAGGACATGCAGCTTCAAAACCATTTTGTCTTGTGTAATCTTTTGAGAGCTCGCTGGGTCTAATGCAAAGCCCAGGAAAAATGAGGGCAATTTCCTCCCCAACACCATATTGAATGAGAGCTGGGTAGGAGCAAATTTCCAAATGAAACAGTATTTTTGCTGGAAGAAGGGTACTGAAGGCTTGGCCCCAAGTCAATAAGTGTCCATAACAGGAGAGAAGGTCAGTCTGACAATGCAGAGAACAGAGCAGAGCAAAAAGAGACCACTGTTGGGTTGTTTGTCCTTCTATTTCACGTAGTGGCCCTAGAGCATTGAACTTGGCCATTCCGTTCTTTGCAGCCACCTCTGCATCTCTGACAATGCTCTGCTTGCCAAAGATTCCTGTAGAGCGACTGAATTGTCTCTGTAGAGATAAATCAGAAGAGAAAGAAGGATGTATGATGGATAAAATGTGTCTAGGAGAACATACACTAATTTTATTGTCCTTAAATTAGTCGCATTCTGCCATTTAAGATCTTTCTTATTTCACTTTAGTAGACGTGGCAGCAGTGTGTTTGTGAGAGAAGACTACTAACTTCTCAGGATTGTTCATCTAGCTAGGCTTATAGTGATTTAATTCTTCCCAATTTGTTGTTTTAAAAAATGGATTTAAGAAAAGACTGGATCCTCTTTTGGTTTTCTCCTGGTTTTTACTTATTGTGCAAGTAAAATTACAACAACAATAAATGAATTCGAAAAAAGAGGAAAATAGTAGGTTACTGTAAATGTCTTTTTAAAGAGATAGACAGCCCTTGACAGATGTGTAAATATTGTCTTCAGTTTATCTTATAGGCTCTAAATGTTGGTTTGTCAAAAGAAAAAAAAAGAAAACCTCATTCTGTGATAGCCCTACAGGCATATTAGTACAAAGTACAGCACAGCTCTGTTGAATTTTTAAGTAAGTGTTGACTGGATAAGAAAAACTGTAGTCTGTATTCATTCAAGTTAAGATGTAAGAGCTTAAGGAAAGTGGGAATAAAGAAATGAATCTGTACGTTCATTTGCCTTTTGCCTGTAGTCATTTCTTCTACTGTGTGGTCTGCTCATGTTTGAAGGACATGCAGCTTCAAAACCATTTTGTCTTGTGTAATCTTTTGAGAGCTAGCTGGGTCATTGAGTTTTCAACTTTCTGAAAACCCCATTGAACCAAGAGAACATTAAATATGTATTTGAAAACAAGGGTAATGAATGGTTTTTGTTGTGACCTTGGCTGAGAGGAGGGATGCCTGATGTGATATTGTGATCTATAATGAGAAATATATATTTGGTCTTTCTGGTATAGAGTCCCTAAAAGTCTTGGAATTTCCTTACAGATGTCTTTTGTTATGAAGTGACTTTTGGATCCCATCTGAGGTTGGGGGCTGACTCCAAGAGGACCCAAATATTTGATTATGGGGTTGGAATTTACAGTCACATCTGCTGCCCTCTGAGAGGGGAGAGGGGCTGAAAGATGAGTCAGTTACCAATGGCCAATGACTTAATCAATCATCACTTAATGAAGCCTCCATAAAACCCCCAAAGAACAGCATTTGGGGAGCTGAACACTTGAAATCTGGGGGGAGTGGCTTGCTCTGAAGAGGGCGTGGAAGCTCTGTGCCCTTGCCCCATACTTTGCCCTATGTATCTCTCCCATCCAGCTGTTTCTGAGTTGCACTCTTTGATAATAAACTAGTGATCTAATAAATAAGATGTTTCTCTGTTCTGTGAGCCATTCTAGCAAATTAATTGAAATCCAAAAAAGAGGTCATTGGAATTGCCAATCTGTAACCAGTTGATCAGAAGCACGGATAACAACCTATGAAGGGAAACAATGACTGAAACCATGATCCTGACCAGGCAAGATATAGCCACTCACATGAGTTATCTGAAAAACAGAAGATTCAGGTAAGAAGCACAGAACTAATAAGCTGTGACCAATCAGAAGAATTCAGGGAAAGTCAAAACCAGAGAGGAGACTCCAGCCCATATGTCCTGCCTACCTCCCAGAATACTTCTCAATGGAAACTGTCTTGGCTGAGTGATGCTCGGGCCACCAAGAAAGACCCAACATCAAAATGATTGATCAGAGACAACCTGAATCTAACCTCATCACCATAAAACCCAAGACTGCAAACCATGTGGAGGAGCCATCCTCCTAGGTTCCTTTACTTCACTGTTCTCCATCTGGGAGCCCCTTCCCAATAAAATCTCTTGCTTTGTCAGCATGTGTGTCTACTTGGACAATTCATTTCTGATTATTAGATGAGAGCCCTCTCTCAGGCCCCTTCCTGCAAGAAACCTGAGCTTGCTGCTGGCATCTGAAGTTAGGGGTAGGAGTGAGGGTGGCAGTCTTCAGTCTGTGGAATCTGATGCTTGTTTGAGGTAGTGTCAGAATCGAGTCAAATTCTCCAACACCCTGCTGGTAATTGTACATTGCTCATTGGTACAGGAAACCCCTTCCCCACATTGGCACTGATCTCGAACACCAAAAGAACTGGTGTGGGACTCACTCATAGTAAGATTGTCATCTAATGGGTTGACCTATTTTTTTTTTTTAAACATTTATTTATTTATTTATTTTGGCGGGAGTGGGGAGGGAGGGGGGGGCGGGCCACTTCCACTGGTCTTTGGTTTGTCTAGTTTCATCCACCTTTGTTCTTCAGCTCGTGTGGGCCTCCCATCGCGGTGGCATCTGTTGTCGCAGAGCACCAGCTCTGGGCGCATGCGCTCCAGAGCTACGGCTCGGTAATTGGACACATCGGTCCAGCTGCTCTGCGGCACGTGGGATCTTCCAAAGCCAGGGATCGAACCGGCACCCTGTGCACTGCAAGGCGGCATCCTTACCCACTGGACCACCAGGGAAGCCCCGGGGTGACCTACGTTTGATGCAGGCTGTTTTCCTCCAGACCTTCTAAGGTTTTTTTCAGCAATTCATGACCCATCTATTAATTCAATGCAATTGAGACCCGTGAGTGCTGCTGGTTTTCAGACCATCATTGAAAAGGGATAGTTTTTCCTAATGTGTTTGAAAGACTAGAATTTGCTACGCCGTGGAGATCAGTAATATCTGACAGAGTCAAAACCAGAGAGACTCCATGCCCATAAGAAGCACAGAACTAATAAGCTGTGACCAATCAGAAGAATTCAGGAAAGTCAAAACCAGAGAGACTCCAGCCCATATGTCCTGCCTACCTCCCAGAATACTTCTCAATGGAAACTGTCTTGGCTGAGTGATGCTCGGGCCACCAAGAAAGACCCAACATCAAAATGATTGATCAGAGACAACCTGAATCTAACCTCATCACCATAAAACCCAAGACTGCAAACCATGTGGAGGAGCCATCCTCCTAGGTTCCTTTACTTCACTGTTCTCCATCTGGGAGCCCCTTCCCAATAAAATCTCTTGCTTTGTCAGCATGTGTGTCTACTTGGACAATTCATTTCTGATTATTAGATGAGAGCCCTCTCTCAGGCCCCTTCCTGCAAGAAACCTGAGCTTGCTGCTGGCATCTGAAGTTAGGGGTAGGAGTGAGGGTGGCAGTCTTCAGTCTGTGGAATCTGATGCTTGTTTGAGGTAGTGTCAGAATCGAGTCAAATTCTCCAACACCCTGCTGGTAATTGTACATTGCTCATTGGTACAGGAAACCCCTTCCCCACATTGGCACTGATCTCGAACACCAAAAGAACTGGTGTGGGACTCACTCATAGTAAGATTGTCATCTAATGGGTTGACCTATTTTTTTTTTTTAAACATTTATTTATTTATTTATTTTGGCGGGAGTGGGGAGGGAGGGGGGGGCGGGCCACTTCCACTGGTCTTTGGTTTGTCTAGTTTCATCCACCTTTGTTCTTCAGCTCGTGTGGGCCTCCCATCGCGGTGGCATCTGTTGTCGCAGAGCACCAGCTCTGGGCGCATGCGCTCCAGAGCTACGGCTCGGTAATTGGACACATCGGTCCAGCTGCTCTGCGGCACGTGGGATCTTCCAAAGCCAGGGATCGAACCGGCACCCTGTGCACTGCAAGGCGGCATCCTTACCCACTGGACCACCAGGGAAGCCCCGGGTTGACCTACTTTTGATGCAGGATTTTTTCCTCCAGAACTTCTAAGGTTTTTTTTTTTTCAGCAATTCATGACCCATCTATTAATTCAATGCAATTGAGACCCGTGAGTGCTACTGTTTTTCAGACCATCATTGAAAAGGCATAGTTTTTCCAAATGTGTGTGAAAGACTAGAATTTGCTACGCCTTGGACATCAGTAATATCTGACAGATATGTAGGTGGTAAATTGAATAAATAGGATCTCTTGTGTTGGAAAGTGGTTTCTGGAAATAGGAAATTAATGTCATGTTACCCACAGTGAGTCAGATCTGAAGTTGTGGTGCTCAAAACTGTTGACTCCCACTCGGGTATTTTAAGGACCAAGTCAGCCGTTCTTCACCCTGTTCAAAATTCCTGGTACTAGAATACGACAGGCAGTGACCCTGAAGTGTTACCTGTTCCCTCTGGGTTTATTTGCATAATACACACACAAGCCAGTACCGTCAACATTTATTAGCTCTTGCCCGTTAAAAATAAACAGGGAACCTCCTAAATGCTCCTGTGAAGGTGCCGTTTTCCTGTCTCTCTGACACACAGCCTCCAGGCATCCAGTGCTCTCTCCTCTCCTGTCCCCATGACGCTGTCCCCATCTTCCCTCAAGAGCTAAACCGACAGAAACACTGTGCCTACTGTCCCTAGTCCTTGCATTCCTATTACAGGAGTGGGGACCCCTTCTAAGACCCATGAGTGGGTTCTTGTCTAACACTCAAAAATGAACTGTGTGAGGAGACACACGTGTTGAAAAAGCAAGAGACTTTATTGGGAAGGGCACCTGGGTGGAGAGCCATGGGAGCCCAGAACCCTTCTGCCAAGCGCCCTGCAGTCTTGGGGTTCTGGTAGGGTTGGTGTCCGGGTATCTCTAGCTTATCACCCTGACTCAGGGTCCTTCTTGGTGGTGCATGCATCACTCTGCCAAGATGGATTCCCATGGAAAGGATTCTGGGAAGTTGGTAGGACTTATGGGCTGGAGTCTTCTCTCTCCTGTTGACTCTTCCCCAGTTTTTCTGGTTGGGTGGCCCCGCCTTGTGATGATTTGCACCCACTGACCCCCCTTCTACTTTTGATGCAGGATTTTTCCTCCAGAACTTCTAAGGTTTTTTTCAGCAATTCATGACCCATCTATTAATTCAATGCAATTGAGACCCGTGAGTGCTACTGTTTTTCAGACCATCATTGAAAAGGCATAGTTTTTCCAAATGTGTGTGAAAGACTAGAATTTGCTACGCCTTGGACATCAGTAATATCTGACAGATATGTAGGTGGTAAATTGAATAAATAGGATCTCTTGTGTTGGAAAGTGGTTTCTGGAAATAGGAAATTAATGTCATGTTACCCACAGTGAGTCAGATCTGAAGTTGTGGTGCTCAAAACTGTTGACTCCCACTCGGGTATTTTAAGGACCAAGTCAGCCGTTCTTCACCCTGTTCAAAATTCCTGGTACTAGAATACGACAGGCAGTGACCCTGAAGTGTTACCTGTTCCCTCTGGGTTTATTTGCATAATACACACACAAGCCAGTACCGTCAACATTTATTAGCTCTTGCCCGTTAAAAATAAACAGGAACCTCCTAAATGCTCCTGTGAAGGTGCCGTTTTCCTGTCTCTCTGACACACAGCCTCCAGGCATCCAGTGCTCTCTCCTCTCCTGTCCCCATGACGCTGTCCCCATCTTCCCTCAAGAGCTAAACCGACAGAAACACTGTGCCTACTGTCCCTAGTCCTTGCATTCCTATTACAGGAGTGGGGACCCCTTCTAAGACCCATGAGTGGGTTCTTGTCTAACACTCAAAAATGAACTGTGTGAGGAGACACACGTGTTGAAAAAGCAAGAGACTTTATTGGGAAGGGCACCTGGGTGGAGAGCCATGGGAGCCCAGAACCCTTCTGCCAAGCGCCCTGCAGTCTTGGGGTTCTGGTAGGGTTGGTGTCCGGGTATCTCTAGCTTATCACCCTGACTCAGGGTCCTTCTTGGTGGTGCATGCATCACTCTGCCAAGATGGATTCCCATGGAAAGGATTCTGGGAAGTTGGTAGGACTTATGGGCTGGAGTCTTCTCTCTCCTGTTGACTCTTCCCCAGTTTTTCTGGTTGGTGGCAGCTTGTGAACTTTGCATTCCTTACCAAGACCTCATGTTGAGGATGAAGTATGTGGTTACCGTGGTGCCTGGCCAGAGCAGTCGGTTTCAGTCAGTGGCTTCCCTACCACTCCCACACCCATTTCAACGGCCCATCCGCTTCAGCTGGGTGTTCTCTCCAATGAACTATGCTCTTCCCCCATTTAAGAGTTTGCTTTTAAAGAAAACGGAAAAATCATCACTGCTAAATGGAAGTCTTAAGGGCACTCTTTTTAGGATGATCGTAAAAAACTTACATATTTAACCTCATAAATAAAGACGTACTCATCTATACAGTACTACGGCTGATGTATGGGACCAGCCATTGGAACCTTGCTTTTCCTTTATATCGGGGCAGTTCTCTACGTTTGTGGATGCCCTGGCCGGTGCGGACCACCTGGAATGGCACCATTCTCAACTCTCCCTCCTTATCACACTGTGGTGCCCTTTGTCTTTGCCCTTCAGGGCTGTAGGGCTCCGATGGCAGCTCTCTTCTGGCCTCTGCTGTGCCTCTCAGCCTCTTCCAGTCTCCCAGCCCTGCATACAGCCTTTTGCATGTCGGTCCCTGTTCTGGGTTGGAAGTGGGCAATTCCTCCCCACAATGCGCTTTGTCAGCCCTGAGCATCCCAAGTGAAGACGTGGTCAGCAGGAGCAGAGGAGCTGCTGCACACCCACCCGCGTGCATCCTCATTAGCCGTCTTTCTTCAAGGCAAGCACCAAGCAAGTGCAAGTTCCATCTTCTTGCAAATGCTAAAAGCTGGATGTTCCCTGACATCGTCACTCCCCCTAAGCAGCAGCTCATTCCTCCCTCTTTCCTCCTGTGCATCTCTTGAACCTAGTTAGAAAAAAGAACATTCCTTTGGTGCCTCAGCCAGGAACGTGCTAAATCAATTGAGGCACAGCCATTTACCAAATGCCCATTATGCAGAAAAGTCTGTCCTCTTTCACTGTGTCTTTTACACCTCCTGTCAACTCTGGGAGGCAGGAGTGGAGTCAGAGAGACCCAGGTTTGAATGCTGGTGCTGCTATTCTCCCGCTGTGTGACCTGAAGTCACTTAAATGATGTCTCTGAGTTTTATTTCCCCATTTGTAGAGACAATAATCCCCCCTCCAGAGAGTTGTTGTGTGACTTAAGCTGAATTTTTGATGTAAAGCCCTTCAGACAATGCCTTAGCATGTAGCAAGTGCTTACTGAAGGCTAGCCATTATCACAGAGAAGTTTAAATTGGCCAGGTTATTTGACTTGTCCTATGATGGACCTGAAACGTGAATTCAAATCATTTGAATCTATTTTCCTTTTTTCTTCTCCTCCTTTATTAGAAAGGATGCTGTCTTCGTGCCAGAGAATTATGAAAAAATACGGGAGCTCCTGGATACTTTGGCAGTGCACTGTGCAATTAAACCCCAAGGCTAATAATAAAAAATGTAATGTGATAGCTAATATCTATTGAGCACCCAGTATATGGTAGAAGCATGTGAGGCACTTGGCATGCATTCCATCATCTTTTTAACACTGTTTTCCAGAATTCAGTCATTTGTGTCCCATCTTCACAATTTTTACCATACACAATGATGCTACTTAACTCTCTTTAAAATTGGCTCACATTATTACTTAGATGTATTTCAAAAGAAAAGTTGCCACTACTGTAAATAGCAGTGTCATTTACCATGAATAGAGGATGATCAGGAGGACAGACACAACTAAAGCCCAGTTCTCCAGTTCCAGCTGGGTAATCTTCTGGTCCTGAAGCCTGTTCTCTGCTAAAAGGGAGATTAGCAAGTGTTAAGAGGTCTTGAAGACATAATAGACCTGAACAGATATTTCTTCTGGTTGTAACTGGAATAACAGAAAAAGAACTGGGAACAAACAAAACAACAAAATGATAAAATAACTTGTGATTTCCTGTTTTTTAATGCTCTGTCAGTGTACCACTTAATAATCTCAGGGACCCCATTTCCTGCTGAGAGAAACGCTGCCTTGTGACAAACTTGCAGGGAAGTATCACCTCCCCATTTTATAGGTGATGACTGTGGTCCAGAGAACTTCCATCATTTACTGAAGGATAAACAACTAACAAGATCTGGGTTAGAACTGAGATCTTCCTCAAGAAAACATGAGAGAAATGGGTCACACTTCAAGAGGTTTGATGACCCAGCACACTTCGGCCAACAGAGGGCTTGCTTGAGTTTTCTATTATAAGTTCATGGCCATCCAGCCAATGGAGCTACTGAGCTCCTCAGCAGGTTGAGAAACCCTGAGCCTCTGGGGAAGGAGGGTGGCCCAGGGGCCAGAAACTGGGCTGGAGGGCATCCTTGCATTTGACACGTATGTGCCCGGCACAGCTCCCCTGTGACCTTGAGTTGGGACAAGCTATGACAAATCTAGATAGTGTATTGAAAAGGCATTACTTTGCTGACAAAGGTGGATGTAGTCAAAGCTATGGTTTTCCTGGTAATCATGTAAGGGTGTGAGAATTAGACCATAAAGAGGGCCGAGCACCAAAGAACTGATGCTTTAGAACTGTGGTGTTGGAAAAGACTCTTGAGAGTTTCTTGGACAGCAAGGAGATCCAACCAGCCAATCCTAAAGGAAATCAATACTGAATATTCATTCAAAGGTGTGATGCTGCAACTGAGGCTCCAATACTTTGGCCACCTGACGTAAAGAGCCACCTCATTGGAAAAGACCTTGATCTGGGAAACATTGAAAACAGGAGAAGGGGACGACAGAGGATGAGATGGTTGGATGGTATCACTGACTCAATGGATGGCCATGAGTTTGAGCAAACTCCGGGAGATGGTGAAGGACAGGGAAGCCTGTATGGACAGGGAAGTCCATGGGGTCACATAGGGTCAGACACAACTGAGCGACTGAACAGCCACAACAAGCAAGGAGAATGGGTGGTTCATGCTCAAAAACATCAAACTCTCCAGATGGTTTCCAGAGAGAATCTTTTATTGGCAAATTTAGGATGGGGGCTGAGCACCTCAGTTCCTGAAGAGGAACTCAGACATTGTTATGTATATCAAGGAGGAACCAGGATCCTGATTTAATCGCTGCACTATTGTTTCTTGATTGCTTCTCCTTTGTTTCTAAATTCCCTCCCCTCCCTAATTAGCAATTATTTGAATCTGCCCTTTTGATATTCAGCGGTCTAGGAGGCTGAAGATGTTTTCCTATGAACTAGAAACAGGGGACAAAGAAAGAGTTTCACTGTCTCTAGGAAAAACTGAGAAGCACACTTCGGGCCAACAGAGGGCTTGCTTGAGTTTTCTATTATAAGTTCATGGCCATCCAGCCAATGGAGCTACTGAGCTCCTCAGCAGGTTGAGAAACCCTGAGCCTCTGGGGAAGGAGGGTGGCCCAGGGGCCAGAAACTGGGCTGGAGGGCATCCTTGCATTTGACACGTATGTGCCCGGCACAGCTCCCCTGTGACCTTGAGTTGGGACAAGCTATGACAAATCTAGATAGTGTATTGAAAAGGCATTACTTTGCTGACAAAGGTGGATGTAGTCAAAGCTATGGTTTTCCTGGTAATCATGTAAGGGTGTGAGAATTAGACCATAAAGAGGGCCGAGCACCAAAGAACTGATGCTTTAGAACTGTGGTGTTGGAAAAGACTCTTGAGAGTTTCTTGGACAGCAAGGAGATCCAACCAGCCAATCCTAAAGGAAATCAATACTGAATATTCATTCAAAGGTGTGATGCTGCAACTGAGGCTCCAATACTTTGGCCACCTGACGTAAAGAGCCACCTCATTGGAAAAGACCTTGATCTGGGAAACATTGAAAACAGGAGAAGGGGACGACAGAGGATGAGATGGTTGGATGGTATCACTGACTCAATGGATGGCCATGAGTTTGAGCAAACTCCGGGAGATGGTGAAGGACAGGGAAGCCTGTATGGACAGGGAAGTCCATGGGGTCACATAGGGTCAGACACAACTGAGCGACTGAACAGCCACAACAAGCAAGGAGAATGGGTGGTTCATGCTCAAAAACATCAAACTCTCCAGATGGTTTCCAGAGAGAATCTTTTATTGGCAAATTTAGGATGGGGGCTGAGCACCTCAGTTCCTGAAGAGGAACTCAGACATTGTTATGTATATCAAGGAGGAACCAGGATCCTGATTTAATCGCTGCACTATTGTTTCTTGATTGCTTCTCCTTTGTTTCTAAATTCCCTCCCCTCCCTAATTAGCAATTATTTGAATCTGCCCTTTTGATATTCAGCGGTCTAGGAGGCTGAAGATGTTTTCCTATGAACTAGAAACAGGGGACAAAGAAAGAGTGCCTGTAACTGAGTAGGACCTCATGGGGCCTTCCTCTGCTTTAGCTCCTCTCTGAAGTACCCAGAAAATAGTATCCAATGCATGTTTCCTGAGTTGGTTTACAAAAGTGAAAACCTCCCACAAAATGGAAAGTGTTAACTACTTGAAAACCATAAGCAAGTATAGCCCCCAGGCCTCCTGGAACCCAAGCACTGACAATGTTAACCCCTGTGATTCCACCTGTTATCTCTTCACCATCCGATCAAAGATCTAAGCATAAACTGATCACAAACTCCTCCCTTACCTGGCCCTTAAAAATGCTTTGCTGAGGGCTTCCCTGGTAGTCCAGTGGGTAAAGAGTTCACCTTGCAGTGCAAGGGGCACCAGTTTAATCCCTGGCCCGGGAAGATCCCACATGCTGCGGAGTAGCTGAACTGGTGTGTCCAATTATAGAGAGACTACTGCAATGGGAGACCCACACAGGCCGAAGAATAAAGTTGGGTGAAAATAAATAAATAACAAATCAATAGAAGAGGCAAAATTATATAAAAAAAAAATGTTTTGCTGAAACCGTTGAGGGAGTTTGAGGGGTTTTAAGTATGAACCACCTGTTCTCTTTGAATTGGTATCTTCTAATAAATGCTGAACATTCATTCCCCACAACCAGATGTCAGAAGATTGGCTTTACTGTGTGGGTGACTGGACCCAAGCTTGGTTCAGTAACATGTGTACCTGGGAGGGCCCCATAGGGTCCTGCTCGGTTTCAGTAGTAGACACTGCTGAAAACTCCGTCACTTCCCCCATGTGCTTGGTTTCCTTGAAATTGATGCCCAAACCTTGGCTGCCTGTGCACTGATGCCGAACAGGAATATAGAGGCAGAGGAATGGAGGAGAAAGAAAGAGGGCCTTTATTTCTTTGCCAAGCAAAGGGGGGACCCAGCAGATGAGCAGCTTGAGAACTATGCCCCCGATTCCCCAGGGGAATAGGTCTCTGGTCCCTTTCATCTTGCCTCATATGGTTTCACAGCTGCTCTTTCTTTGATTAGCCACTTTTGGAATCTGCCCCTTCCTCAGGGAAGGTCTTGGAGACTGAATGAAGGCTGTTTCCTACAGTCAAATAAATGGGGGACATAGAAAGGCTTTGTGCTCAGGAGCCCCACAGGGTCTGGTGGGGCATCAACATCATACTGCTTTACTCAACAGTTACTCACCTGCTTTACTCAACAGTTGTCCTCTGCTTTCCTCCTCCCTCTTCATCTGGCTATTCAGGGTCTGTCCCTTTCCCACTCTCCTCCCTTCTTTCTCCATGTTCTCTCTCTTCAGTCTCCTCTACAGGAAAAGAGGCCTGCAAGTGCAGTGACTGGCCCTTGACGTGGGCTGCATGTAGTTAAGTGATGCAGTTTTTAAGGAAGATGGGCAGGCCTGTCATTTGCATGAGTAATCAGAGCATTTCCCATTTGGGTTGCTCCAAAAGTCAGTCTGTCAAAGCTTGTGAATTGTGTTCGGGATTTTGTTTTCCATTTATGCCCTTGAGCAAGGGCACCTGCCTGCCTGGCTGATAATGCAGAGCAGGCACGTGGAGGCGGAGGAAAGGGTAACTGCCATTTGAAGTTCTGTGACAAGAGATGGGGAAAGAGATTCTGAGAAAGTCCCGAACAAATGAGAACAATGAGCTATTGTTCTCAGGGCTTCATTTTTAGACTGTTTTGATAAGTCCTTCAAACCTCAATTGTTTATATATGAATTACAAAGTTTCTAGGAAAGCATAAAATCCATGAAAATTATATGCAAAGAATTCTACTGATCTGTGTGTGTGTTTTTTAAAAAATATTTATTTATTTGACTGTGATGGGTCTTAGTTGTGGGACTTGGAATCTTTATCTGCAGCATGTGGGATCTAGTTCCCAGACCAGGGATCGACCTAAGCCCCCTGCATTAGGAGCAGGGTGTCTTAGCCACTGCACCACCAGGGAAGTCCCGTGGCCTGTGTTTTGAATTCAGTTGATCTACAACTAAACCAGTGAAAACATATTTTCTGACTTCAAAGGTTAGAGTTAAAAATTGTGGTTCTAGGAGGAGACAAGAAAGAGGAAACTGGGCGAGGAGTCATTCCATTGGAAAAGGTGAGGAGAGAGGGGAGGAGGAAATGAATACGTCTTAGCAATTTCTCCATGCTGCCCTGATGGCTCAGCAGTAATGAATCTACCTACAATGCAGAAGATGTCAGTTTGATCCCTGGGTCGGGAAGATCCCCTGGAGGAGGAAATGGCAACCCACTCTAGTATTCTTGCCTGGGAAGCCCCATGGACAGAGGAGCCTGGTGGGGCTACAGTCCATGGTGTCACAGAAGAGTTGGCCACAACTAAACAGCAGTCCTGTGCTCAACAGCAGAAGCATTTTCTCATTCGGTGTCCAGAAAATTTCTGTAAGGAGAGAGTCTTACCCCATTTTATAGAGAAAGAAACAGAAGCTCAGACAAAATCCCTTCCTTAGGCCACACTTGGGATGGTCTGACCCTAAAGCCTGTCGGCGTCCTTAATGCTCCCAGGGAATTTAAGGTTCTTGCTTCACTGTGAAAGAATTCAGAGGCAAAGTGATAGTAAGAAGTATATTTATTTAGAGAGAAACACACTTCACAGACAAAGTGTGAACGATCTCCACACTTTGGAGATGGTCCACACCATCTACTATTTCCTTTGAAATAGGCATGGTTAGTTTTTATGGGCTGGATAATTTCATAGGCTAATGAGTAGGAAGATTATTTCAATTATTCTGGGAAAGGGGCGGAGATTTCCACATTTTGACCTTTTATGATTGGTCTCAGAACAGTCACAGTGCTGGAGGGTGTGTCATTTAGCATGCTAATGTATTACAATGAGCGAATAATGAGACTCAAGGGCTTCTGGAAGTCAAATCTTGTGTCCTCTTGGAGCTGGCTGGTTCTAACTGGTTTCTGTCATGTCCTATGGCTATGTTATTCTTTTTCAGGTTGTGTCCTTCCCCTTTCCCTCCTGTTTCACTAAGCACCCACCCCATCCCCTGACCTAGAAGGGCTAACTGGTTTAGGAGTAGGGCACTCTGATGTCATGATTAAAAGGTTTAGTGAAATTCAGTTTCTGTCATCACCATGTGAAATGTAGGGGAGTACAGTGATGTCATGACTAAACAAGATATATTTTAGTCGCGACCTTGATTTGTTTATAATGCAAACCAATGGGAGTCTTAGGATGAATTCATATCCCTTCTTCCTCTAGCCCAACACCGATTCCACACACACCATGCACATGCTTGCCTGAGTTCAGGAGAGTCTTTGGGAGATATTCAGGCATGTTCATTCTCACCCTATCTATGATTCAATCCATTATAACCAAATGGATTAAACCTGCTTTCAATTTGCTTTCTGAGCTTAGGAAATTCTGGAGGCAGTGGCTTTATAGCATCTGGGTCCTAAGACCTTGCATTGGCTAACCAATGAAACCCTTTTATCACATGTATGTGAAAAATTCTTGCTTACCAAGCAATTTCTTATGTGATGCCCTGTTTTGATTGCTGTGAAGACAGGAAAATAAGGAGAAATTAGTTTGAAGAAGTGAGTTTTAGAAGAGAAAGAAAGATCTTTCCTCTGTGCTTGATTTTTAAAAATTTGATACTTGTGGTTTAGAAAAATAAAATTCCCAGGCCTTTATGGCGGACTGCTGTGGGGCTCTGACCAGGCTGCCGTCCCACAATCTGAGGCTGAGCAGGATTGGAAGAAATCTTGGTATTGGCGGCTGAGAGGAACATAACAACAAATAACACCACCACCTAAAATCGGTATTGGGCTGGATAATTTCATAGGCTAATGAGTAGGAAGATTATTTCAATTATTCTGGGAAAGGGGCGGAGATTTCCACATTTTGACCTTTTATGATTGGTCTCAGAACAGTCACAGTGCTGGAGGGTGTGTCATTTAGCATGCTAATGTATTACAATGAGCGAATAATGAGACTCAAGGGCTTCTGGAAGTCAAATCTTGTGTCCTCTTGGAGCTGGCTGGTTCTAACTGGTTTCTGTCATGTCCTATGGCTATGTTATTCTTTTTCAGGTTGTGTCCTTCCCCTTTCCCTCCTGTTTCACTAAGCACCCACCCCATCCCCTGACCTAGAAGGGCTAACTGGTTTAGGAGTAGGGCACTCTGATGTCATGATTAAAAGGTTTAGTGAAATTCAGTTTCTGTCATCACCATGTGAAATGTAGGGGAGTACAGTGATGTCATGACTAAACAAGATATATTTTAGTCGCGACCTTGATTTGTTTATAATGCAAACCAATGGGAGTCTTAGGATGAATTCATATCCCTTCTTCCTCTAGCCCAACACCGATTCCACACACACCATGCACATGCTTGCCTGAGTTCAGGAGAGTCTTTGGGAGATATTCAGGCATGTTCATTCTCACCCTATCTATGATTCAATCCATTATAACCAAATGGATTAAACCTGCTTTCAATTTGCTTTCTGAGCTTAGGAAATTCTGGAGGCAGTGGCTTTATAGCATCTGGGTCCTAAGACCTTGCATTGGCTAACCAATGAAACCCTTTTATCACATGTATGTGAAAAATTCTTGCTTACCAAGCAATTTCTTATGTGATGCCCTGTTTTGATTGCTGTGAAGACAGGAAAATAAGGAGAAATTAGTTTGAAGAAGTGAGTTTTAGAAGAGAAAGAAAGATCTTTCCTCTGTGCTTGATTTTTAAAAATTTGATACTTGTGGTTTAGAAAAATAAAATTCCCAGGCCTTTATGGCGGACTGCTGTGGGGCTCTGACCAGGCTGCCGTCCCACAATCTGAGGCTGAGCAGGATTGGAAGAAATCTTGGTATTGGCGGCTGAGAGGAACATAACAACAAATAACCCACCACCACCTACCCCACAGCAAGCATCTCAAAAGTTGAGTCCTACAAGTGGAGTGTGTGTTAGGATCTATGCCTGCCTGATTGTGGCATTGCAACAAATGATGCTATGTTTCCATGAATCTTAGGTTTTAAAGGTCTTTCCAAGATTGTTCTTGGTTGCCTGGAGTCCGAGGGTTTCCTAAGGTCAAAGAAAGCCATCTTAGAGAATATATGAGCACAGACCCCGAGCCAAAAGCATTTATTTTGCTTCTTCCCTCTACGTCTGCCTGTGAAATATTTCCCAATTAATTTACCATGTTGTCTTTAAGCAAGTAGTCCTTGTTTTCCTGCTTAGACTTTTTCAATAAGCCACTTGCTTCAGAAATAAAATGCTCAGAGAACTCCCTCATATGGAAATCCACTTCAAGAAAAGTCTGTGCCACTGCTTCGGGTCCAGAAACCCATGTCCATTTCTTGCAAGTGGTCCTGTCCAGCTGGCTCTCACCTCCCCTTCCTGCTCCCGGCTTCTGATTTGAAAGCACTTAATGAGGGTGCTAATTAGAACCTGATCAAGTTGCTAATGAAGTCGCTGACAGCCCCGATCCACTAAAAAACGGAAAAAGCATCCCCAGCCTTTTGTTTGAAGCCTCTTCAGGAGGTGACATTCTCTTTTTAATTGCTGTGAAACAGGCTTTGCTGAACCAATCAGCTGCTGTCATTGCTGCTTGGCTCCTGGTCACGCTGCCGGTGCCAGCAAGAGGCTGCACTGCAGAGGAGGGAAATGTCAGAACTTTGGAAAACGAGGTTTCCATTTCCTCTGTGCCTGAAACTTTATAAACCTTCTGCTTCTAAGGAGGTTGCCCTGCTTACTGAATCCCACCCCTGACCACTGACCTTCTGAGATAAGGGCTATAAACACCAACTCAGCTGAATCACCATGTAACCAGCACATGCCCCAGAGAGTCTGTGTCTACCCGAAACTGCAGTATGAGAATTAAAGCCAGGGAACTGTTTTAAATAATATTTCTCCTACTTTCTTTTATTCCTGCTAACCTGGATGCTGGACTCCAGACGCAGAACTTACACGTCTGGATGATGATTTGGGATAGAAACAACAATAGTGGGTGAATTCTGACTTAGTAGGCATGACTCAGTAGAAAATGGTTGGTTTCGAGGCTGCAATCATCTCACACAAGGTGCAAGGCTCCTGTGAAGCCAGGTCTGCAAATAGGAGAGAAGGGCCTGATGAGGGGAGGCAGACCATGAGCTAAGGGAAAGGGGACAGGGGAAGGCAGGGAAGACAGGGTGTGGAGAAACAAACTAGTGAAGGTTTTTGCAGCTTTGGCCGAGCCAGAAGAAAATCATCTTGTAAACGAAAAAACCAAGACAAAAGCAAGCTGATTCAATTCACAGGAGCTCATTGGCTGGGGTCCTACTGCACAGCAACAGGAGGGAGGTCTGCTGTGGACTTGGGAACGACGGTCTGTGCAGACGCCTTCACTTCTTGCTGATACCCTTTCCCCCAGCTGTAGTGCGCTCTGTCCATTGGAAAAATAATGTCAGCGACTTAGAGTCACAAAGGGTGATTATTGAACAGGGCTGTGACTGATTCCCAGCCTGCGCTGATATCATTCCCTGTACACACCTAGAGGCTTCAGCACTGAATAAAAGCGGCATGGCGAATGTGTTCTGGGCCTTGACCCGAGAGGTCTTGAGTGTCCCCATTCCCATCCTTTCTCTCTGTCTGTATGTCTGTATTTCTTAAAAGTCTCGTCACAGCCATGTTCTCGGCACCCAGCTGACATGCTGCGGCAATGGAGCTTAACCAATCCCCCCTTTTTCCCATTTTTGCTGCTTGGCTCCTGGTCACGCTGCGGTGCCAGCAAGAGGCTTGGAGGAAATGTCAGAACTTTGGAAAACGAGGTTTCCATTTCCTCTGTGCCTGAAACTTTATAAACCTTCTGCTTCTAAGGAGGTTGCCCTGCTTACTGAATCCCACCCCTGACCACTGACCTTCTGAGATAAGGGCTATAAACACCAACTCAGCTGAATCACCATGTAACCAGCACATGCCCCAGAGAGTCTGTGTCTACCCGAAACTGCAGTATGAGAATTAAAGCCAGGGAACTGTTTTAAATAATATTTCTCCTACTTTCTTTTATTCCTGCTAACCTGGATGCTGGACTCCAGACGCAGAACTTACACGTCTGGATGATGATTTGGGATAGAAACAACAATAGTGGGTGAATTCTGACTTAGTAGGCATGACTCAGTAGAAAATGGTTGGTTTCGAGGCTGCAATCATCTCACACAAGGTGCAAGGCTCCTGTGAAGCCAGGTCTGCAAATAGGAGAGAAGGGCCTGATGAGGGGAGGCAGACCATGAGCTAAGGGAAAGGGGACAGGGGAAGGCAGGGAAGACAGGGTGTGGAGAAACAAACTAGTGAAGGTTTTTGCAGCTTTGGCCGAGCCAGAAGAAAATCATCTTGTAAACGAAAAAACCAAGACAAAAGCAAGCTGATTCAATTCACAGGAGCTCATTGGCTGGGGTCCTACTGCACAGCAACAGGAGGGAGGTCTGCTGTGGACTTGGGAACGACGGTCTGTGCAGACGCCTTCACTTCTTGCTGATACCCTTTCCCCCAGCTGTAGTGCGCTCTGTCCATTGGAAAAATAATGTCAGCGACTTAGAGTCACAAAGGGTGATTATTGAACAGGGCTGTGACTGATTCCCAGCCTGCGCTGATATCATTCCCTGTACACACCTAGAGGCTTCAGCACTGAATAAAAGCGGCATGGCGAATGTGTTCTGGGCCTTGACCCGAGAGGTCTTGAGTGTCCCCATTCCCATCCTTTCTCTCTGTCTGTATGTCTGTATTTCTTAAAAGTCTCGTCACAGCCATGTTCTCGGCACCCAGCTGACATGCTGCGGCAATGGAGCTTACACTCAAGAAGAGAGGAGATCCACAAGGGATTCAACGAAATATTTTTAAAATATATTATTTATTTATTTTGGGCTGTGTTGGATTGTTGTTGATGTGTGGGCCGCTGTGAGTTGCTGTGAGTGGGAGTTGCTCTCCAGCTGGGCTGTGCAGGCTTCTCTCGTTGCAGAGCACAGGCTCTAGGGCATGCAGGCTTCAATCGCTGTGGTGCCTAGGCTCAACTGCCCCTTGGCATGTGGGATCCTCCTAGACCAGGCATTGAACTCATGTCTCGTGCCCTGGTGCTGGGTCCCAGGTGGTAAAGAACCCACCTGCCAGTGTAGGAGACATAGGAGACCTGGGCTCAATCCCTGGGTCAGGAAGATCCCCTGGAGTAGAAAAAGGCAACCCATTCCAGCATATGTGCCTGGAGAATCCCATGGACAGAGGAGCCTGGTGGGCTACAATCCAAAGAGTCACAAAGACTCTTGCAACTTAGCACACCCCTGCACTGTAAGGCGGATTCTTAAGCATTGGTCCACCAGGCAAATCCCAACAAAGTATTTTTTAAAAATATGTATGGAGCACCTTCTGTGTGCCCAGCACTATGAGGAACACAGATTGTAGAGCACTGAGTAAAGCACGACCCTTTGGAAAATGATTATAAATGAAGTGTGTGAAGTGCTGCAAAAGATAGATTCGGAGTGCTCTAGCTGAGTCCTATGTGGACACTGCAGACTCTGCTGCGGCAAGAACGTTAAGCTGAGATGTGAAGGTCATGCAAGAGATGGCTGGGCAGAAGGGCCAGAGCAGAGTCCCAGTTGCAGAGCCGCACACGGGAAGTGGGAAGGAGAGAGAGCGAGCGAGCAAGTTTTGTTCTCGGACCTAAGAAAAGTCCCGTATGTTGGAGCAGAGACAGGAAGGAAAGGATTTCATGAGTTGAGGCTGGAGCAGTGCCCAATCATTCTTAACCTTTTAAGTCACACAAAGGATTTGGGACTGGAAGGGACTGGAAGGAAGGCATTAAAAGGTTTTAAGCAGGGGATTCTTAGGATCAGATTGTATTCTTGAAACACACCAGCAGCTGTGGAGGGAACTGAACAGAAGGAGTCCAGATGGGAAGCGGGGGGAGATCTAGGTTTCCACAGTGGTCCAAACGGAAGTCTACTGTGGCCTGAACTAGGATGCTGACAGCGGGAATGGGGAGAGCTGGGTACACTTGAGAGACCTGTAGGAAATGGAATGAGCAAGAACTGCTAGTTAGTTGGATGCTGGGAATCAGAAAGAGGGGGTCATCAAGAATGGTTCTCAAAGGTATGCTTGAGCAGTGGGTTCAGAGTGGGACCATGGACTGAGATTAGGAGTGGTGGGGAGAGAGCAGAACCAGGGCTCTGGCTGGGGTAGTTATAACTCACGGCTTAGCTGTATTTTATCTGAGGCATCGAACGGTGACCTTGAGAAGGGTGGTGGAATTGGCAGGTCTGAAGCCTTGATGAGTAGAGCAATGAGGGTCCTTACCCAAGAGCAGACTGGAATCTGTGGAGTTTCTGGTCAGGGGTAAAAAGCTTCTACATGCCACAGAGCAACCAAGCTGAAGCCCGAGCTTGTGAGCTGCAACTACTGAAGCCCGAGCACTTTGCAGCCTGTGAGCCACAACTGCAGAGCGTGGGTGCTGCAGCACAAGATCCTGCATGATGTAATGAAGATCCTGTGAGCTGCAGCGAAGACCGGACACAGCCAAATGAATCAATTAAATTCAACAGTTCTTTAAATCTTTAAACAAAAAGAAAAGAAAGAATCTTGGGAATCCACCAAGACAACTAAGAAGCTACCAGAGACAGAAGGAGACACACGACGACCTTATTGTGATGGATTTCATGTAAAGGCATTCCGCAAGGAGATCGCTGTGAATTGATAACCACTCAGACCTGAGAGCGCTGGTTTCCAAAAACATTTAAGCAGTAGAACCTCTGAAAGTGAAATTGTATGTAAGTGACGCTTGGAAGGTGGAGGCTGGGCTCGACTGCCTGCTCGCTCAACCTTCCTCTTGCTGTCCCCACTTCTGAACGCCAAGGCTCTGAGGAAGGACATTGGAACAGTCCTGCCCTAGAGAATACCCACTTGGCCTACCGAGTTGAGGGCGCCTCCCAGCAGAATCGCTTTGGACTCTCCTGAGGCTGTGCACTGCCCTACCCCATGAGCCAATCAATGGCCCAGCTCCTTTGCTCCATGGAGCTTACAGAAATCTGACCTCTGCATTACTCCAGGTTAGAAAGTATCCAGGAGCCGATTACCAGACACCTCCCCTTACCCTCCTGCCGGTAAGTGCCTCCTAATCCTTTGAAACCCAGCTTAGATGTCATTAACTTCACAAACCTTCCTAGAGCCCCAAATCAGAACTGATGCGGCCTCCCCTGGGCTGCTTTTCACTGAATCTGGTTCATAGACTACTTGAATTATTGGGTTACATCTTCTCCTCTCCTACCAGACTTTGAATTTCTCTAGGACTGGAGTCTTTACATCTTTAAGTCAGAATAACAGCTGGCACAGTGTGGGTGTGAAATGAATGGTTGCTCAGTTGGATGAACTTAGATTGAATTTAACCTTGGAAGGGCCCAGGGACTTGGCTGATGGTCCAGTGGCTAAGAGTCCACCTTCCAGTGCAGGTGACACAGGCATGGGTTCAATCCTTGGTTGGGGACCTAAGACCCTACACGCCATGGAGTCACTGAGCCCCAGCTGCAACTACCGAGCCTGCGCACTCTAGACCCCGTGCTCTGCAACAAGAGCAGCCGGTGTGGAGAAATGAAGAACTAGTGCAGCAAAAACCAACCAACCAACCTCGCAAGGGCCCTTAGATAGCCTACAGTCCTTCCTTCTTGAAGATAAACTCCAGCTCCTTACTCACAGAGCTGATTCTAGAATCCAGAATCCTGCCCAGCCCAGTGTTCATAGGCTCCTGTCTTCAATGCTCAAGTGTTAACAGCACGGAATACATATGAAACTGTTGGAGGAAAAACTCCTTAGTTCACAAGCTGTAGGAGGCTCTAACTGGTTCAAGTGGAGCCATCTCAGGTTCGCCCATCAGGCCTACAGCCCAAAGTGACCTTCTTTAGAGTCATTTTTCCTTAGTGAAAGTGTGGCTCTCTCTCCTCCTGGTCCTCTCCACCTGTCAGGGCTCTGGCTCCTTCCCGGGTTTCCTGTCCCTTTGAATGCCTACCTTCAAAAAAAGGGCCACTTTTCACCTTAGTGGAAATGCTTTGTTTGTTTGTTTTTAATCTCTTCTTACAGGATTTGGCCCAAATACAGTTCCAGTACAAAGGCTCTGGCGCTTTCTGTGTGGACAAGCGTTAGGAAATTCCTTGGGGGGAGAAAGGAAAATTGGACTCTTTTCCTTGGAGACAAAGTAACTGTTCTTTTTGGGAAGACCAGTTGAACAGGGCCGCTTAAGAGGCATCCTTGAGTATAAAAACTGCAAGCAGTTGTTTCTCTCCGTTAGTGGTGGGAGTACTCCCCAGCTTGCGCCATCTTTTAGAAGGAACTGGTTAAAGGGTCTGAGAGCCTGCCAGTTTATTTCTGTCTCCTGTTTTTGTTGGTTTTTTTTTTTTTTTAAACTTCTTTTGACAGGACCACTTTTAATGTCTTGATTGAATTTGTTGCAATATTGTATCTGTTTTATGTTTTGGTTTGGGGACTGCTCCACAGGATGTGGAATCTTAGCTCCAGACTAGGGACTGAACCCATATCCAAGAAGGCAAAGTCTTAACCGCTGGACCACCAGGGAAATCCCTGTCCCATTACTCATTTACCTGGATCAACTGTTTCCCCCATTAGAGCACGCCTTCTGATACTCTGCTACCTCCCAGCTTCGGGCTAAGAGTTACGGTCAACCTACTGGTTTCGTTGAGGAAGTGAAGACAGTGGAAAGAAAGAGCAAAAGCTCAGGATTTGATCCCATATTCATATCCCAGTGTGCAATCTGTCCCTTCACCTCTGTGGGCCTCAGTTTCCTTATCTGCTAAATGAGACTGATAGCACCCAGTGAAGACTGGTGAAAATACCTATAAAGCCCCCAGCCAAGCACTTGGTCCATGGAGTTATCTAAGAAATATTTGTTGTGAATTAACCACATTTTTTTTCCCAGGTAAAATCATTAGTTTTACCCTTGCCTTCTGGTTTGACTCAGCACGGAATACATAAACTGTTCAAGTGGAGCCATTCTCAGGTTCGCCCATCAGGCCTACAGCCCAAAGTGACCTTCTTTAGAGTCATTTTTCCTTAGTGAAAGTGTGGCTCTCTCTCCTCCTGGTCCTCTCCACCTGTCAGGGCTCTGGCTCCTTCCCGGGTTTCCTGTCCCTTTGAATGCCTACCTTCAAAAAAAGGGCCACTTTTCACCTTAGTGGAAATGCTTTGTTTGTTTGTTTTTAATCTCTTCTTACAGGATTTGGCCCAAATACAGTTCCAGTACAAAGGCTCTGGCGCTTTCTGTGTGGACAAGCGTTAGGAAATTCCTTGGGGGGAGAAAGGAAAATTGGACTCTTTTCCTTGGAGACAAAGTAACTGTTCTTTTTGGGAAGACCAGTTGAACAGGGCCGCTTAAGAGGCATCCTTGAGTATAAAAACTGCAAGCAGTTGTTTCTCTCCGTTAGTGGTGGGAGTACTCCCCAGCTTGCGCCATCTTTTAGAAGGAACTGGTTAAAGGGTCTGAGAGCCTGCCAGTTTATTTCTGTCTCCTGTTTTTGTTGGTTTTTTTTTTTTTTTAAACTTCTTTTGACAGGACCACTTTTAATGTCTTGATTGAATTTGTTGCAATATTGTATCTGTTTTATGTTTTGGTTTGGGGACTGCTCCACAGGATGTGGAATCTTAGCTCAGACTAGGGACTGAACCCATATCCAAGAAGGCAAAGTCTTAACCGCTGGACCACCAGGGAAATCCCTGTCCCATTACTCATTTACCTGGATCAACTGTTTCCCCCATTAGAGCACGCCTTCTGATACTCTGCTACCTCCCAGCTTCGGGCTAAGAGTTACGGTCAACCTACTGGTTTCGTTGAGGAAGTGAAGACAGTGGAAAGAAAGAGCAAAAGCTCAGGATTTGATCCCATATTCATATCCCAGTGTGCAATCTGTCCCTTCACCTCTGTGGGCCTCAGTTTCCTTATCTGCTAAATGAGACTGATAGCACCCAGTGAAGACTGGTGAAAATACCTATAAAGCCCCCAGCCAAGCACTTGGTCCATGGAGTTATCTAAGAAATATTTGTTGTGAATTAACCACATTTTTTTTCCCAGGTAAAATCATTAGTTTTACTTGCCTTGGTCTTGGTTGCCTGTTTGAACTGGTTATGACTGATGTGTCTACTCACCATTTTCACAGAATTGAGTGTCTGGTGCAAAGAAGTGTTTGCTGCTCTGATGACTGTTGTCACTAACATCAGCACTGAGATGCTTATTGACGGGATGTCTCTTTTAAAGATAGATTCTTGCATGATAAGCTAAGTTACATGTAACTGAAGGCATACAAAGAATGGAGCCCAGATTGCTTTCTGTATTTTGCCTGTTCTGGGTTAGAAAAATATGAATTAATCTGTCAAAATAAAGAGATAAAGTGTTTAACCGGGGGTGGGGGGCACTTGGACTCCTTGAGTCGGCTTCTGCAGCTTCCAGGGTGTCCTTGGCAACCAGGGAGGAGGGAGCTGAGCTTCCCAGAGGAAGCTCTCAGATGGAGGACACACAAAGGTTATACTTCCAAAGCTCTTTTTGTCTGTCAGCTAATGTCTGTAGGCAATAGGTGGTTTTTAGAGAGCCTGTTGAATTACAAGGAAGATGTGGGTGGCCAGATTCTTTCCCTTGAATAGAAATATAGTCTTTACTCTTGAAGCTCTAATTTTGATTTTAGTAGTTCTCTGGCTAAGAGGTACCCTATAACAGTATCTTAACCCTAGTTTAAGAGCAACCTGAAGGGCTTCTCTTTTCTTTGTATCTTTATACTGGAATCCATCACTTTGCTACTTATCAGCCTTTTCTGAAAGCCTTGAGTGGGCCATTTGTAACATCAGATCCAACAATTGGATTCTCTTGACTCTTTTTGCAGTATTAGGTATTTGCTGGAAACGTTTTTAGTAGGACTAGTCATACCTAAGAATATATCCCACAAAAATAATTTCGTTGAGGAAGTGTACACAGTGGAAAGAAAGAGCAAAAGCTCAGGATTTGATCCCATATTCATATCCCAGTGTGCAATCTGTCCCTTCACCTCTGTGGGCCTCAGTTTCCTTATCTGCTAAATGAGACTGATAGCACCCAGTGAAGACTGGTGAAAATACCTATAAAGCCCCCAGCCAAGCACTTGGTCCATGGAGTTATCTAAGAAATATTTGTTGTGAATTAACCACATTTTTTTTCCCAGGTAAAATCATTAGTTTTACTTGCCTTGGTCTTGGTTGCCTGTTTGAACTGGTTATGACTGATGTGTCTACTCACCATTTTCACAGAATTGAGTGTCTGGTGCAAAGAAGTGTTTGCTGCTCTGATGACTGTTGTCACTAACATCAGCACTGAGATGCTTATTGACGGGATGTCTCTTTTAAAGATAGATTCTTGCATGATAAGCTAAGTTACATGTAACTGAAGGCATACAAAGAATGGAGCCCAGATTGCTTTCTGTATTTTGCCTGTTCTGGGTTAGAAAAATATGAATTAATCTGTCAAAATAAAGAGATAAAGTGTTTAACCGGGGGTGGGGGGCACTTGGACTCCTTGAGTCGGCTTCTGCAGCTTCCAGGGTGTCCTTGGCAACCAGGGAGGAGGGAGCTGAGCTTCCCAGAGGAAGCTCTCAGATGGAGGACACACAAAGGTTATACTTCCAAAGCTCTTTTTGTCTGTCAGCTAATGTCTGTAGGCAATAGGTGGTTTTTAGAGAGCCTGTTGAATTACAAGGAAGATGTGGGTGGCCAGATTCTTTCCCTTGAATAGAAATATAGTCTTTACTCTTGAAGCTCTAATTTTGATTTTAGTAGTTCTCTGGCTAAGAGGTACCCTATAACAGTATCTTAACCCTAGTTTAAGAGCAACCTGAAGGGCTTCTCTTTTCTTTGTATCTTTATACTGGAATCCATCACTTTGCTACTTATCAGCCTTTTCTGAAAGCCTTGAGTGGGCCATTTGTAACATCAGATCCAACAATTGGATTCTCTTGACTCTTTTTGCAGTATTAGGTATTTGCTGGAAACGTTTTTAGTAGGACTAGTCATACCTAAGAATATATCCCACAAAAATAATTAGGAATACCCCCCAAAAAGCTGAAAAAATTCCTCTCAGCATCACCCATAGCAGGAAAACATGGAAACACTTGAGATGTTCAGCAATGATGATGTGGTTGAGAGATTAGAACACACTATCATATGAAAGAGTTTTAGAGAGCCATTCCAAGTTGCTTTTAGAGAAAGCTTTTAATAGATGACCTAGGAAAGTGTTTGTAAGGTAACATTAATATAGGACATAAAATTGTACATTGCGCCTTATCTTGACTTAAATTTGAGAAGACAGGTGAAGACTGAAGGGAAATGGTCCCAGTGTGTAATCATAGCAAAGTTGTTCCTTGGACGTGGAACTCTAAGTGAACATTTTTAAAATCTATTCTTTATATTTTCTAATTTTTCACAGCACACATTCATAACTGCAATTCAGGTAAAAGTGTCATTTAACAGAAGTAAAGGCAAATCTCACAGGTCCCGAGAGGTGATCATGGTAGAGCTTTTAGGGTAGAAAAGGCTAGGAAGTGGCCATTGCTGGATATTGATGTTTAGCACTGAGGTAACATTTCAGGGGAGGCTGTTAAGTATGCTCTAGAACCTGAGCTCATCTTCATACCATCCCTATGTGGCAGGCAGTAAGAACTGTAATGATTTTGTGGATTAAAAAAAAAAAAAAAAACCCACCCAGGAACAGAATGAACATTGCATTTTGCTTCCACTGATGTTTTTAAGCTGTGAAATTCAGGCCCACATGAGGACATATTGCCACCCTTCCTCATTCATACACACACAGACATTTAGGATCCCTTTTTATTTTCCACTACCTCACAATGAGGAAACCGAGGCACTGGGTTCTCCTAGTATTCAGAAAGGTACCCTATAACAGTATCTTAACCCTAGTTTAAGAGCAACCTGAAGGGCTTCTCTTTTCTTTGTATCTTTATACTGGAATCCATCACTTTGCTACTTATCAGCCTTTTCTGAAAGCCTTGAGTGGGCCATTTGTAACATCAGATCCAACAATTGGATTCTCTTGACTCTTTTTGCAGTATTAGGTATTTGCTGGAAACGTTTTTAGTAGGACTAGTCATACCTAAGAATATATCCCACAAAAATAATTAGGAATACCCCCCAAAAAGCTGAAAAAATTCCTCTCAGCATCACCCATAGCAGGAAAACATGGAAACACTTGAGATGTTCAGCAATGATGATGTGGTTGAGAGATTAGAACACACTATCATATGAAAGAGTTTTAGAGAGCCATTCCAAGTTGCTTTTAGAGAAAGCTTTTAATAGATGACCTAGGAAAGTGTTTGTAAGGTAACATTAATATAGGACATAAAATTGTACATTGCGCCTTATCTTGACTTAAATTTGAGAAGACAGGTGAAGACTGAAGGGAAATGGTCCCAGTGTGTAATCATAGCAAAGTTGTTCCTTGGACGTGGAACTCTAAGTGAACATTTTTAAAATCTATTCTTTATATTTTCTAATTTTTCACAGCACACATTCATAACTGCAATTCAGGTAAAAGTGTCATTTAACAGAAGTAAAGGCAAATCTCACAGGTCCCGAGAGGTGATCATGGTAGAGCTTTTAGGGTAGAAAAGGCTAGGAAGTGGCCATTGCTGGATATTGATGTTTAGCACTGAGGTAACATTTCAGGGGAGGCTGTTAAGTATGCTCTAGAACCTGAGCTCATCTTCATACCATCCCTATGTGGCAGGCAGTAAGAACTGTAATGATTTTGTGGATTAAAAAAAAAAAAAAAAACCCACCCAGGAACAGAATGAACATTGCATTTTGCTTCCACTGATGTTTTTAAGCTGTGAAATTCAGGCCCACATGAGGACATATTGCCACCCTTCCTCATTCATACACACACAGACATTTAGGATTGGCAGGAAGCATAGAAATTGCGTGTTATATAAAAAAGAGAAATAGAAAGAAATCGCATGTTGTCCACTACCTCACAATGAGGAAACCGAGAGGAAACACTGGGTTCTCCTAGTATTCAGAAAGGTCCTTCCTGTGCCTATTTTTTCAGCATGGAGGATCCTCCAAATGGGCTTTGTGCTTTAATATATAACCTTATTCCTGCTGAGAACCTCCAGAGGAAAAAGAAGGGATGCTGACTAATGACAGAGTAGACTGGAGACAGGGTAGGTAGGAAGGCAACTGGCAGCCAGAGAAAGTGGGCCTGAGTCCTGGCTTCTCCACCGGGTCAGTGTCCCTGGGGCTCTTCTCATCGCCTTGTAACCATCAGACTTTCCGAGCTCCTCCCTGGTGGCTCTCCAGTCTCCTGTTACCAGTGTCTGCAGCACATCAGCTCATCTACAGGAACACGTATTTGGGATTCAGGGGTATCTTCTCCTTAAAAGGATACGACAATTCTAAGCTTCTCTCCCTCCCAGTTTTCTGATGTAGTTTTAAAAGGCGGTCACAGGCCAGATTTAGAGGAGGCATAGACACATATTCCCTGACTACTGTTACCATCTCCGGTTTGCTTTTTAAAAAATCAGTGCTTACATGAAGATAAACTTTTTTTGTAGTATCCAGGAGTTTGTGGCAACTCCAAAAAAGGTGAATGTCCATATGATGATTCAACATTTGGAGTTTAATAGGTACTGAGGTTCAAATGGAGGTTTTCTGTTTGGTTAGTTGACCCTCAGTTTCTTCAAAGTGCAAACAGAAGGTAATCAGAATAATCTGATAGTGCTAGGTTAGTCAGGTTAGGGTGTGCTATGCTGCAGTAACAAGTAAATCTGGAACTATCGGAGTTTAGAACAGCAAAAAAAATTGATTTTTTTGTTCTTGTAAAGTCTGATGCGCTTTACCTGGGCCCTCCTTGATCTGAAGACTCTGGGATGCAGGTGCCTTCCATCCAGGGTTGCCACCATTTTGCTTCCACTGATGTTTAAGCTGTGAAATTCAGGCCCACATGAGGACATATTGCCACCCTTCCTCATTCATACACACACAGACATTTAGGATTGGCAGGAAGCATAGAAATTGCGTGTTATATAAAAAAGAGAAATAGAAAGAAATCGCATGTTGTCCACTACCTCACAATGAGGAAACCGAGAGGAAACACTGGGTTCTCCTAGTATTCAGAAAGGTCCTTCCTGTGCCTATTTTTTCAGCATGGAGGATCCTCCAAATGGGCTTTGTGCTTTAATATATAACCTTATTCCTGCTGAGAACCTCCAGAGGAAAAAGAAGGGATGCTGACTAATGACAGAGTAGACTGGAGACAGGGTAGGTAGGAAGGCAACTGGCAGCCAGAGAAAGTGGGCCTGAGTCCTGGCTTCTCCACCGGGTCAGTGTCCCTGGGGCTCTTCTCATCGCCTTGTAACCATCAGACTTTCCGAGCTCCTCCCTGGTGGCTCTCCAGTCTCCTGTTACCAGTGTCTGCAGCACATCAGCTCATCTACAGGAACACGTATTTGGGATTCAGGGGTATCTTCTCCTTAAAAGGATACGACAATTCTAAGCTTCTCTCCCTCCCAGTTTTCTGATGTAGTTTTAAAAGGCGGTCACAGGCCAGATTTAGAGGAGGCATAGACACATATTCCCTGACTACTGTTACCATCTCCGGTTTGCTTTTTAAAAAATCAGTGCTTACATGAAGATAAACTTTTTTTGTAGTATCCAGGAGTTTGTGGCAACTCCAAAAAAGGTGAATGTCCATATGATGATTCAACATTTGGAGTTTAATAGGTACTGAGGTTCAAATGGAGGTTTTCTGTTTGGTTAGTTGACCCTCAGTTTCTTCAAAGTGCAAACAGAAGGTAATCAGAATAATCTGATAGTGCTAGGTTAGTCAGGTTAGGGTGTGCTATGCTGCAGTAACAAGTAAATCTGGAACTATCGGGAGTTTAGAACAGCAAAAAAAATTGATTTTTTTGTTCTTGTAAAGTCTGATGCGCTTTACCTGGGCCCTCCTTGATCTGAAGACTCTGGGATGCAGGTGCCTTCCATCCAGGGTTGCCACCACCTAACATGTGGCTTCTGGGGTCACTGAGCCAGGGAAATGAGAGCTAAAAGGTCACGCACGGTCTCTTAAATGTTGTGTCTAGAAACAACCCTCACTTCCTATCATATTTCATTGACTCAAACTAGTCATATGATTTTGCCTAAGTTTAGGGAAACACACAGGCCAGAGTCTGCAGTAAATGGCTCTGCCATCTTACCAACATTCATTGAGCCCTTCCTCTGGGCCAGGCACTTTTATGAATGCTTGACACACACTGATCCCGTTTAGCCCTAAACCTTAGGAAGCGGTTACGACTATCTCCATTGTACAGATGCTACATGGAACCACAGACAGGTTAGGCCATTTGCTAGTCTCACAGCTAGTCAGTAATGGAGCCAGGGTTTAACACCAAATAGGCTGACACCAGGACCTGAGTTCTTCACCTCTATGCCTGTTGCCTCCCTTATATTAATAATATCACTCTCTAAAGGTTTTCTGTAAAATTATAGGCAAATCAACGAAACACCTGGTGTGCAATTGCTAACATGAAACAGTTGCAAATGACAGCTTTTTTCTGTTACTGTTTGTGTTGTCTACCTCAGATCTTTCTGAGTCAAGGCAGCATATAAATGGATGACTGGGTGACAGAGCTTTATTAAAAGGTACCCCTTTTGTCCTGGCATCTGGGGTGGCAGGGAGTGCTTTAATAGAACCTTGCAGAGAAGTATTGAGTAATCACCATCGTATGGAAGTATTTTAGCAGGTCGTGCCCATTCTTACTTGGTAACAGCACAAAAGCCAAGTCTCCATTTTAATTACTGGCCTGCCATGTCTCATTACTGATATCTGCAAGGTTGCTCTGAGCACAATGCAAGGACACAATAGTAGCTTATTTTGTATTTGTTTTAATTAAACATTAGCACTGATCCTGACTTGTTCTCTGGGTAGTTAAGGGAGAAATACTATGCTGTACAATGATTTCTGAAACTCTTGGTAAAGCTAGAAATAGATTTGGTGTTGAAGTGACTCTCCTGCCTCTTTCCTACCAGGAGCTAATTGAAATCAGTCCTTCCCTTTCCCAGGGAGCCTCGGACAGCCTGAGGAGCTGACCAGTGAGCAGGTGGCACAACCCCGAGGAAACGAACTGTTTGGACTCTCTAGATTTGCACGCACCAGTGAAGGATCACTGAGTCTGTGGAAGGACTGCAGCAGTTGATGGTGCAAATAAACATGTGTGGCTCTGGTGGCAGGTGACATTCCTCCTTGCCAGGTGGGAGATGGGAGGCAGACTCTTGGTACTTGAGAACTATTTCTAATTCTCCCCTCCCACTGGGAACTGGGCGGAACCTCCTTTTTAATCCTTACTTCTCTCAGAAGCCCAGTTTCTGCCATAGATTGCTGCCCATTGTCTCTAACAACAACAAAAAAATAAGATGCACTCCTAGAACTCTCTCATTAAACTGTGGATGGTGCTCTGCTCAGTGATGGGCCAGGATAGAAAGAGAGACACCTGCCCCAGCATCATCACACAGATACATAATGACTCAGGTTGGATCCCTGGGTCAGGAAGAGCCCCTGGTGAAGGAATTGGCTGACACCAGGACCTGAGTTCTTCACCTCTATGCCTGTTGCCTCCTTATAATAATAATATAACTCTCTAAAGGTTTTCTGTAAAATTATAGGCAAATCAACGAAACACCTGGTGTGCAATTGCTAACATGAAACAGTTGCAAATGACAGCTTTTTTCTGTTACTGTTTGTGTTGTCTACCTCAGATCTTTCTGAGTCAAGGCAGCATATAAATGGATGACTGGGTGACAGAGCTTTTTTAAAAGGTACCCCTTTTGTCCTGGCATCTGGGGTGGCAGGGAGTGCTTTAATAGAACCTTGCAGAGAAGTATTGAGTAATCACCATCGTATGGAAGTATTTTAGCAGGTCGTGCCCATTCTTACTTGGTAACAGCACAAAAGCCAAGTCTCCATTTTAATTACTGGCCTGCCATGTCTCATTACTGATATCTGCAAGGTTGCTCTGAGCACAATGCAAGGACACAATAGTAGCTTATTTTGTATTTGTTTTAATTAAACATTAGCACTGATCCTGACTTGTTCTCTGGGTAGTTAAGGGAGAAATACTATGCTGTACAATGATTTCTGAAACTCTTGGTAAAGCTAGAAATAGATTTGGTGTTGAAGTGACTCTCCTGCCTCTTTCCTACCAGGAGCTAATTGAAATCAGTCCTTCCCTTTCCCAGGGAGCCTCGGACAGCCTGAGGAGCTGACCAGTGAGCAGGTGGCACAACCCCGAGGAAACGAACTGTTTGGACTCTCTAGATTTGCACGCACCAGTGAAGGATCACTGAGTCTGTGGAAGGACTGCAGCAGTTGATGGTGCAAATAAACATGTGTGGCTCTGGTGGCAGGTGACATTCCTCCTTGCCAGGTGGGAGATGGGAGGCAGACTCTTGGTACTTGAGAACTATTTCTAATTCTCCCCTCCCACTGGGAACTGGGCGGAACCTCCTTTTTAATCCTTACTTCTCTCAGAAGCCCAGTTTCTGCCATAGATTGCTGCCCATTGTCTCTAACAACAACAAAAAAATAAGATGCACTCCTAGAACTCTCTCATTAAACTGTGGATGGTGCTCTGCTCAGTGATGGGCCAGGATAGAAAGAGAGACACCTGCCCCAGCATCATCACACACAGATACATAATGACTCAGGTTGGATCCCTGGGTCAGGAAGAGCCCCTGGTGAAGGAATTGGCAGCCCACTCCAGTGTTCTTGTTTGGGAAATCCCACGGACGGAGACACTCCATGGAGTTCCAAAAAAGTTAGACATGGTTTAGTGACTAAACAACGACAACCACGAAGAGAATCAGAAGTTCAAAAGCACTAGAGATACCCAAGGGAGTGCAAAGGAAAGGTTAATTAACTCAGAGGATCTGTCTACAGAGCCATGGGATCATATATGTGGACATCTCAGAGTCCTTTACTACTGATCAGAACCCACAGGTGTTACTGTTTCTAAGGACTAAAAAGGTTATGATAGGTAATGTAATTCCCCAGTATCATTTTAGCTTTAAGTAATTATCATTCTGAAGAATCTTTGGGTTAGGTACTGAAACTTTGGGCATTTTGGAAGGGATGCCAGCCAGATATTGGATACCTTTCAGAAAGTTTTTTAAAATAAGTATTCTACAGAACATCATGTGTTCTGTGATTATGACTATATAAACACACACACACACACACACACACACACATATATATCTCCAGCATCCAGAAGGAAAAATGCATGAAAAAGAGTTACTTTATAGAGGTGAGATGGTAACTTTATTTTTTAGGAAATATTTCAATATTGCATTGGCTGTAAAGAGAAAGGGACAAATAATTATTCTGTTGTAACCAAAACATTATGTTTAAAAAAAATCAATGGGAAAAGCATCTCAGTAAGGCTGAAAAAGGGAATCTTTAAAAATAACTCAGAACAGTCACACTTGATGGAAATTCTGACCTTTGGGCAGAGAACTTGAAAGGGATTTTAAAACAGAAACACATTTTTAGGGAAATACAGGAAGCTTTTTAGAAGTCAAAAGATCCTGCTCTAATTAGGGATCTGCTATTGATATTTCTCAAACATCAGAGCAATACTAAGAATATTCTAAATGTAAGAAAGAAAAACTCCCCCATAACACGCAAATGCCACAAAGCAAGCCATCTTTCAATTTGTTTCGTGTACTCTAATATTTGCTCGCACATACACATAGAATTTAACATAGCTTTAGATACATTTATACAGTTTTCTTCCCACAAAAGACAAGTACTTTTTCCTTATACTACACAATACCATGTTGTTTCAAGTATTCAGAGGAGGATTTACTGATGACATTTAAAAACATGGTTATTCTGGTACACTTGTTGACTTGAACTATTTGACCTTCTCTCAAAAAAAAAAAAAAAACGTCGAGAGTCTACAGAGCCAATGGAAATCAATTTAAATTTTTGTGGACATCTCAGAGTCCTTTACTACTGATCAGAACCCACAGGTGTTACTGTTTCTAAGGACTAAAAAGGTTATGATAGGTAATGTAATTCCCCAGTATCATTTTAGCTTTAAGTAATTATCATTCTGAAGAATCTTTGGGTTAGGTACTGAAACTTTGGGCATTTTGGAAGGGATGCCAGCCAGATATTGGATACCTTTCAGAAAGTTTTTTAAAATAAGTATTCTACAGAACATCATGTGTTCTGTGATTATGACTATATAAACACACACACACACACACACACAAAATATATATCTCCAGCATCCAGAAGGAAAAATGCATGAAAAAGAGTTACTTTATAGAGGTGAGATGGTAACTTTATTTTTTAGGAAATATTTCAATATTGCATTGGCTGTAAAGAGAAAGGGACAAATAATTATTCTGTTGTAACCAAAACATTATGTTTAAAAAAAATCAATGGGAAAAGCATCTCAGTAAGGCTGAAAAAGCGAATCTTTAAAAAATAACTCAGAACAGTCACACTTGATGGAAATTCTGACCTTTGGGCAGAGAACTTGAAAGGGATTTTAAAACAGAAACACATTTTTAGGGAAATACAGGAAGCTTTTTAGAAGTCAAAAGATCCTGCTCTAATTAGGGATCTGCTATTGATATTTCTCAAACATCAGAGCAATACTAAGAATATTCTAAATGTAAGAAAGAAAAACTCCCCCATAACACGCAAATGCCACAAAGCAAGCCATCTTTCAATTTGTTTCGTGTACTCTAATATTTGCTCGCACATACACATAGAATTTAACATAGCTTTAGATACATTTATACAGTTTTCTTCCCACAAAAGACAAGTACTTTTTCCTTATACTACACAATACCATGTTGTTTCAAGTATTCAGAGGAGGATTTACTGATGACATTTAAAAACATGGTTATTCTGGTACACTTGTTGACTTGAACTATTTGACCTTCTCTCAAAAAAAAAAAAAAAAAACGTCGAGAGTGTAACAGAAAGGAAAAATATGTCAGCCTTGTGGTCTTTGAAAGAGACAGGAGGAAAGGTGCTGGTCCCAGGGGACCTGGACCCTCACCCTCCGGAACTCCGTGGCAGGGATTCTGCACCGAAGGGCCCTCGGCCCGAGGCTCTTCCTAATGCTTCTGACCTTTGATTTGTGAGGCTGACATTCTAGAAAGCTCAGCCCCAAATGGAGATCCAGCACAGAGTCCACACCAGAATTTACTGGTATCCTGTCCTGGTGAAAGCCACTCCGGTGATGACCTGTCTCCAGGAGCTGCTGGCCTGTCCAGCCTGAGCCTGCGCTTCACCCTGTAAACCACATTGCTTTTTTTTTTTTTGATTTGATTTGATTTGATTTTTTAAAAAGTTTTTACAGTGTTTTGTTGTTCACAGACATGCATGTTCCCAGATCAGTCATATGCATATCCCTGTCCCCTCCCCCCTCCCAGCCCCCCACCCACCCCTCCAGGCTGTTGCACCAAGCCCTTGTAGGAACTCCTATTGCCTCAGCGCAGTGACAATAGGTATCTTTTTCACATGATAGTATAGGTTTCCATATTACTCCCTCTATGCCTCCCACCCACTGTTCATTCCCCACAATGTCCTTATGTCTATTCTCTGTTTTAACATGGGTTCACTGCGTGTGTTTTACTAGATTCCATATATATGTGTTAGTATACTGTACTTGTCTTTCTCTTTTTGACTTACTTCTCTTTTTATGATGGGTTCTAGATCCAACCACCTCATTAGGACTGATTCTTCTGCATTTCCTTTTATAGCTGAGTAGTATTCCATTGTATATATGTACCAGAGCTTCTGTATCCATTCATTCGTCGATGGGCATCTAGGTTGCTTCCATGTTCTAGCTATTGTATAGAGAGCTGCAATGAACACTGGGGTACAGGTACTTCTTTCAGTTTTGATTTCATCTGGGTATAAGCCTAATAATGGGATTGCTGGGTCATATGGTGCTTCTATGTTTAGTTTTTTTTTTTTGGCCACTTCTATTGATCTTTCATTTTTTATTTATCTTTTGTTCTTTGGCCTGTGTGGGCCTCCCATTGTAGTGGCCTCTCTCATCACAGAGCACGGGTTCTGGGAGCATGCGCTCCAGAGCTCTGGCTCGGTAGTTGGGTAGTTGGACACATCGGTCCAGCTGCTCCGCGGGACGTGGGATCTTCCCAGGCCAGGGATCGAACTGACACCCCCTGCACTTCAAGGTGGTGTCCTTACCCACTGGACCACCAGGGAAGCCCCTATGTTTAGTTTTTTAAGGAATCTCCATACTGTCTTCCGTAGCGGCTGTATCAATTTATGTTCCCACCAGCAATGCAAGAGTGTCCCCTTTTCTCTGCACCCTCTCCAGCATTGATTGTCTGTAGATTTGTTGATGATGGTCATTCTGACTGCTGTGAGGTGATACCTCATTGTAGTTATGATTTGCATTTCCCTAATAATAAGAGAGGTTGAGCATCGTTTCATGTGCTTTTTGGCCATCTGTATGTCCTCTTTGCTGAGATGTAGATCTTTGTCCCATTTTTTGATTGGGTTGTTCATTTTTCCGGTGCTGAGTTGTTTGAGCTGCTTGTAGGTTTTGGAGATGAATTCTTTGTCTGTTATTTCATTTGCTATTATTTTCTCCCATTCTGTGGGCTGTCTGTTCACCTTTTTTGTAATTTCTTTTGTTGTACAAAAGCTTTTAAATTTCATTAGGTCCCACGTGTTAATTTTTGTCTTTAGTTCTGCTATTCTAGTAGGTGGGTCATGGAAGATCTTGTTTTATGTCCTTGAGTGTTTTACCTATATTCTCCTCTAAGAGTTTTAGGGTTTCCGGTCTTACATTTAGGTCTTTAATCCATACTGAGTTTATCTTTGTGTATGGTATCAGGGAATGTTCCAACTTCATTTTTTTTGCATGTAGCTGTCCAATTTTCCCAGCATCATTTGTTTAAGAGGCTGTCTTTGTCCCATTTTATAGTTTCGCCTCTTTTGTCAAAAATAAGGTATCCATAGGTGCGTGGGCCGATCTCTGGGTTCTCTATCTTGTTCCATTGGTCGATATTTCTGTTTTTGTGCCAGTACTGTACTGTCTTGATGACTGTTGCTTTGTAGTATAGTCTGAAGTTAGGGAGGCTGATTCCTCCATACAGAAATCACTTGCATTCCTATACACAAACAATGAAAAATCAGAAAATGAAATCAAAGAGGCAATCCCTTTCACCATTGCAACCAAAAGAATAAAATATCTAGGAATAAACCTACCCAAAGAAACAAAAAAACTACACAGAAAATTACAAGACACTCATGAGAGAAATTAAAGAAGACTTAAACAGATGGAGAGATATTCCATGTTCCTGGGTCAGAAGAATCAATATCGTGAAAATGACCATACTACCAAATATCATCTACAGATTCAGTGCGATCCCTATCAAACTACCAATGACATTCTTCACAGAACTAGACCAAAGAATAACACTGGAAACACAAAAGAACCCCGAATAGCCAAAGCAATGCTTAGAAAGAAAAACGGAGCTGAAGGGATCAGCCTCCCTAACTTCAGACTATACCACATTGCTTTTTGAAGTGTAAGCTCCTTACCAGTTCCTGTTCTCCCCGATTCAACCCGCAGAGTCGGATCGCACCATCCCCCTCTGGTCCTGGAAGAGCGAACACCACACCCCTAACCCCCACCTCCCCGTCGCTGTGCTGGGTCTAAGGGAGCCGCTGAACAAACACCGGCCCGATGGCCGCAGGCCTAAGCCAGCTGCAGTTGGAGACACATCGCCATCTAGTGGAAAAATTTTTAAAATTCTCCCCGCTTTTTTTTTTTTTTTTTTTTTTTAATTAGCAGAGCATCCTTGAAATAGACCAAAGAATCAACTGCCCTCATTTGATCCCAAAGGAGCTTGAGAGTCAGAGGAGGAAATGGACTTCCAGACTGTCACACAGCCGGCCAGTGGCCGCATCGACACTACAGAACCTTATCCTTGGAGGCTTGGTTTAGCAATTCTCTGTGCTATCCTGCAGTGAAAAGACCAGAGGATAAAAGAGCTTCTAGTATCAGCAGAGCATTTCAGACCTCTTCTGAGGTGCAGGTGAACACAGTAGGGGCCAATGTCTGAAGAGAAGGCTTGGTTGCTTATGCTCCTAGAGAATTCCTTGGCTGGACTCCCAGAGCAAACTCAGCTCCCCCGACCCTCTCCCCCCGCCCCCACTCCACAAATCTGCCACGAACTCAGGACAAGATCAGACCACATCCATAGCCCTGGGTGATGGAGCAGAAGACACCACAGGGCACCTGTGCCTAGAGGGGAGAGACTAGAAAGAGCCTGTGGGTTGCCGGGCCTTCCCGGGTGGCTCAGGTGTAAAGAATTCGCCTGCATTGAGGAGCCACAGGAGACGCAGGGTCCACCTTGGCCAGGACGATCGCCTCGAGGAGGGCCTGGCAATCCTCTCCAGTATTCTTGCCTGGAGAATCTAGGGACAGAGGGGCCTGGAGGGTCGCAAAGAATTGGGCACGACTGAAGTGACTTAGCACGCACACGCGTGGGCTGCCAGTCCCCTTTCCACTGCATTTTTATTTATTTATTTTTTGAAATACATTGAGTCATTTTATGTATTTATTTTTTAAGTGATACTTTTTTTTTTCACCAAAAACAGTTTTATTGGGGTATAGCCAATTAACCATTTGTGACAGTTTTAGGTGAACAGTGAAGGGGCTCGGCCATTCCCTATACGCCACAGCATGTTTAGAGCTAAGGAAAAGTCTGTGCTTTCGTGGTCTTTGGGTGCTTCCTGGTCCGTCCAGGTCCGCAGATCCCGGAGAAGGAATGGACGTGGGACGGGCTGCGGCACCCCTCTCCCTGCACTCTGGAGACGACCGTGACGAACTGCACAGTGTGTAGGCTTCTCAGCCAGTCTCCCGCTAAAGGCCACCAGGCTGAGCAGACTGTGGAGGCGACATGCAGCCCGCATTATTCAAGTGTCAGTTTGTGGGGCGGAGGGAAAGGCGAATGCCACTGCCTAGCTTCATTCCCTCGAAATAAAATCCTAAATGTTGACTTGAAACAAACATGTGGCTGTGCTTTGGGTGAATCTGAAGTCTAGCTTCTTGTGGATACCCTAACACAGCAGAAGAATTTCCTGGTTGCCTTCTCTCCCTCAGCGCCCGGGGCCTTCCCTTGACTCCCAGGCCATCCTTTCAGCAGGAATGACGATCTCCCCTGGTCTTAAACGCTAGGTTTCCAGCAGAGTCTTCAGCTGTCATTGTGATCATGAAAGGCACGCTGTTAACCATGGTGCTCTCTTTTCATTTAATTTCTTTAAAGCTGATTAGGGTATGGGGAGCTTTGCATTTTATTTTTCTAACCCAGGGAATCTGACTCAAGAAATTCTGTGGACTGGAATGTCCTGAACTGGGCAAGATTTGATAAAACCTTTGGTGCCCAGGGCCCTGGCTGAGTCATTGAGAAGCATCACGTGGCCAAGGTTAGTCCAGACAAACACCTCCTAAGTTCGCTGGAAGACGGAACAGCCTGCTTAGGCCACGTGCCGAAGCCTGTCCTGCAGCCGCCCCCTGAACAGGAAGTCCAGCCCCAAGCGACATCCACCTGCTTCTACCTCCTCCCCAGCCTCACCGTTCCGCTCCCCCAAAGCACCCTCTTCCAAAGCGTGTGGTCGCACCTGGGCTTGGCGGCGTGTCCAGGAGTCTGCTGAGATGTCCAAGCGCACACAGTCCTGCCTTGGAGCCAAGCCCTGGGAGAGGGGCTCCGGAGAGCACTTTATGATGGAGATATTTCCCATGGGGACACTATTACCATCGGAATGTTTCTAAGCAGGGACCTGGCACCACACGACTCCCCGTGATCTCCAGCAGCAGGCCCTAAAAGCCACTATGTCCCCGAGCCTCTGTAATCATCCGTCAGAAGAAAATCTTGGACAAGCCCTTTGCTCTGGGTTCTGGCAGGGCCCTCGGCTCATTACTCTATGTTCTGAACGGCGCTGTCCCTCCCCAGCCACACATGCCGGCACCCCTTTATCTCCTCTCCTGACTTTGATCTTGAGCCCTCTGTCGTTCTACACTGTTCAGACCTTCTTTTCTCACCAAAGACCTTTGAGCAGTTCACAGCCTCCTCTCCCATTCTTCCCCACCATCCCCCCACAGTGACATCATCCTCGCTGTGACAAGCAGCCCCCGAGATCATCCTAACAGCCCCCCTCTCTGTGTTATTGAACCTGGACCATGACTAGCATGTAAAGAAGCCCCCTATATGATGCACTTCCAGGTCTAAAACAGCCTGAATATATCCCCACTCCACCCTCTATCCAGGCTGCTTTAAGAGAAAAGTGCAGCTAAATAGGGCATTCATTTATTCCGAAGCTATTTATTGATTTCTTTCTATGAGCCGGACACTTTCCAAGGCACTCGGATATAGCTGTGAATAAAGCAGATAAAAACCCACATACGGCTTGAGAGGGAAAGGCATAAAGGCATTTGTCCTGAACGAAATTTGATAAAACCTTTGGTGCCCAGGGCCCTGGCTGAGTCATTGAGAAGCATCACGTGGCCAAGGTTAGTCCAGACAAACACCTCCTAAGTTCGCTGGAAGACGGAACAGCCTGCTTAGGCCACGTGCCGAAGCCTGTCCTGCAGCCGCCCCCTGAACAGGAAGTCCAGCCCCAAGCGACATCCACCTGCTTCTACCTCCTCCCCAGCCTCACCGTTCCGCTCCCCCAAAGCACCCTCTTCCAAAGCGTGTGGTCGCACCTGGGCTTGGCGGCGTGTCCAGGAGTCTGCTGAGATGTCCAAGCGCACACAGTCCTGCCTTGGAGCCAAGCCCTGGGAGAGGGGCTCCGGAGAGCACTTTATGATGGAGATATTTCCCATGGGGACACTATTACCATCGGAATGTTTCTAAGCAGGGACCTGGCACCACACGACTCCCCGTGATCTCCAGCAGCAGGCCCTAAAAGCCACTATGTCCCCGAGCCTCTGTAATCATCCGTCAGAAGAAAATCTTGGACAAGCCCTTTGCTCTGGGTTCTGGCAGGGCCCTCGGCTCATTACTCTATGTTCTGAACGGCGCTGTCCCTCCCCAGCCACACATGCCGGCACCCCTTTATCTCCTCTCCTGACTTTGATCTTGATCCCTCTGTCGTTCTACACTGTTCAGACCTTCTTTTCTCACCAAAGACCTTTGAGCAGTTCACAGCCTCCTCTCCCATTCTTCCCCACCATCCCCCCACAGTGACATCATCCTCGCTGTGACAAGCAGCCCCCGAGATCATCCTAACAGCCCCCCTCTCTGTGTTATTGAACCTGGACCATGACTAGCATGTAAAGAAGCCCCCTATATGATGCACTTCCAGGTCTAAAACAGCCTGAATATATCCCCACTCCACCCTCTATCCAGGCTGCTTTAAGAGAAAAGTGCAGCTAAATAGGGCATTCATTTATTCCGAAGCTATTTATTGATTTCTTTCTATGAGCCGGACACTTTCCAAGGCACTCGGATATAGCTGTGAATAAAGCAGATAAAAACCCACATACGGCTTGAGAGGGAAAGGCATAAAGGCATTTGTCTAATGACTGGAAAGACCATTCATCGGCATGGGAGCCAGGAAGTCTGAGGAACCGGCCCAGAGCCTTCCACTAACCGCCTAAGTCACTTCTCCGTCTCTGATCGAGGCTCCTCGCTGGAGTCCTTCCCAGTCACGATCTGAGGGTGCTTTGATTTGTGACCCTCCTTCTCCTGTGTGTCTTCAGCTTCCCAACCAAGAGAGCGAACCTCCCCTGGTTCTCCTTAAGTGAGGCATCCTTCCTGCCAGTGCGCCACTCTGCCCTCGCAGTTCTGTTCTGCTCTGGCTCTTCTTTGGTCTTAAGAAAAGAGAGCCCCGCTCCATCGGGTTACCCTGCCTGCCTTCCCACCTCAACCCCCCACAACCTTCCTTCTCCATGTCCCTATGGCCATAAATATTTTTCAAGAACAGTCAAGTGACCCCTTCTTCAACGATGGTTGCTGTGGGAGGACCCCCTCGTTGGGGTCACAGCGATTTCTTTGGGGCCATCTCTTCCCCTCTGGGCATGCTCAGGGTGGCCAGAGCGGGCTTCTGCATGGTCGGTGCAATAGAACCGCTGGAAACCAATTAACAGGCTGAAAACCAGAGAACAGCCGGTGGCCAAAGAACAGACTCCCCACGGCAAACAATTCCCCGTGTGGGCAGGGGCAGCGAGGTAGGTCAGTTCTCAGCTGGGAAGTCATTTTCCAAGAGCAAAATGCCAGTCCCGTCTGGAAGCAGAATCCAGGCAAAGGTTTGCTTTCTATCTTTGGGCAGATGACCACCTGGTTGCCCTGCAACTTCCCTTGGTTTTGGAGACAGCTGACCTTGGCGTCTATCTCCCTGAAGAGAGAAAGTGGCTCAGGGGCCCTCGAACCTTGACCTTCTGGTGGACAGTCATTAACATGGGGGCTACATCCTGCCCTGTGTGCCAGGTCCAGATGGGGGTGCCCGTATGACGCTCCCACCTTCTGAGGATACTGGGGGTGTTCTGGCACAGGTGTGGAGAGTCTTTCTTGTTTGTTTTTCAGTGCTTACCCTCGGAATGGAGAAGGAAATGGCAACCCACTCCAGTATTCTTGCCTGGAAAATTCCACGGACGAAGAAGACTGGTGAGGTACAGTCCATGGGATCTCAAATATGTACATGTGTGAGAATGTGTGTGTGTATGTGTGTGTGGCTTCCCTGATGGCTCAGTGGTGAGAAATCTGCCTGCAATGCAGGAGGCCTGAGTTTCATCCCTAGGTTGGGAAGATCCCCTGGAGGAGGGCATGGAAATCCACTCCAGTATTCTTGCCTGGAGACTTCCATGGACAGAGGAGCCTGGCGGGCTGCAGTCCATGGGGTCACACAGACACAACTGAAGTGACTAAGCAGCAGCAGCAAGCACCCTTGAAAAGATTTGCCGGCTTCAGATTAATGTTTGGGGAACTCAGAAATGAAGATCAACCTCCAAGCTCTAAGGATTATCCCAGCAGGGATTTGGCGAAGCAGGACAGGAGACTCAGGGTTTCAGATCCAACTGGGGTTGAAACAGAGTCCTGTAAGTCCTTTGGTGCTCATACCCTGAGGTTTGAGTGACCTTTAACTGCTGTGACCTTTAACTTCCTCACATGACCTGGGCACAGGCTTTTACAGGATACAGCATGCTACCATATTTGTTCTCTCTCTTTTGTTCCTCAAAAGTTTTGGAAAGCGGCTTCCCTGGTGGTCCAGTGGGTAGGGACACCGCCTTGCAGTGCAAGGGGCACCAGTTCGATCCCTGGCCTGGGAAGATCCCATGTGCTGCAGAGCAGCTGGACTGATGTGTCCAACTACTGAGCCAGAGCTCTGGAGTGCATGTGCTAAGAGCCAGTGCTCTGCAACGAGAGAGGCCACTGCGATGGGAGGCCCACATGGACCAGAGAACAAAGATGGATGGAAAGAGATACACGAAAGACCAACAGAAGTGCCGCCCTACAAAAAAAAATAAAAAAGGATGAAATGAATTGAAAAAAAAAAAAAAGTTTTGGAAAGTGAGCCAGGCTGGTAGTAACATCTCCACTTAATAGAGAAAGGAATAGGTTCAAAAAGGCTCCTGGCAAATGGCATTACTTTGTTTCTTTTTAATGGCTGAGTAATATTTCATTGTGTAGATGTACCTTCTTTATCCATTCCTCTATTGATAGACATTTAGGTTGCTTTATTGTAAATAGTGCTGCAATGAACATTGGGATGAATTGCATCTTTCAAATTATGATTTTCTTTAGGTATATGCCCGAGAGTGAGGTTGCAGGGTCATATGGTAGCTCTATTTTTAGTTTTTAAAGGAACCTCCATACTGTTCTCCATAGTGGCTGCACCAATTTACACTACACAGCAGGGTAGGAGGGTTCTTTTCTTCCCCATACCTTCTCCAGCATTTATTGTTTGTAGAGTTTTTGATGATGGTCATTTGCAGCAACATGGATAAACCTGAGATTGTCACACTGAGTAAAGTCAGAGGCAGAAAAACAAATACCATGTATCACTTATATGTGGACGTTAAAAAATAAGGATACAAACGAACTTATTTACAAAACAGAAGTAGAGCCCTATACTATCACATGTAAAAGAGAACTATTGTCAACGTGCTGTGGGTTAAGCGATCTTAAATGGGGGCTATGCGATGGCCTGGAGGGGTAGAACGGGGGTGGGGGGCGGGGATGGGATATACATATGACTAATCTAGGATTATACATATTTGTAAACAACAAAACTGTAAAAGCAAAAACGTAAAATAAAAAAAAAGGCAAAATAAAAAACGAACAGAAGTAGAGTCACAAATGTAGAAAGCAATCTTACAGTTACCAGGGAACAAAGGAGAGGGAAAGATAAATTGAGAGACTGAGATTGACATATACATACTACTATATATAAAAAGAGATAACAAGATCCCATGTGCTCAGAGCAGCTGGACTGATGTGTCCAACTACTGAGCCAGAGCTCTGGAGTGCATGTGCTAAGAGCCAGTGCTCTGTGACAACAGAGGCCACTGCGATGGGAGGCCCACATGGACCAGAGAACAAAGATGGATGGAAAGAGATACACGAAAGACCAACAGAAGTGCCGCCCTACAAAAAAAAATAAAAAAGGATGAAATGAATTGAAAAAAAAAAAAAAGTTTTGGAAAGTGAGCCAGGCTGGTAGTAACATCTCCACTTAATAGAGAAAGGAATAGGTTCAAAAAGGCTCCTGGCAAATGGCATTACTTTGTTTCTTTTTAATGGCTGAGTAATATTTCATTGTGTAGATGTACCTTCTTTATCCATTCCTCTATTGATAGACATTTAGGTTGCTTTATTGTAAATAGTGCTGCAATGAACATTGGGATGAATTGCATCTTTCAAATTATGATTTTCTTTAGGTATATGCCCGAGAGTGAGGTTGCAGGGTCATATGGTAGCTCTATTTTTAGTTTTTAAAGGAACCTCCATACTGTTCTCCATAGTGGCTGCACCAATTTACACTACACAGCAGGGTAGGAGGGTTCTTTTCTTCCCCATACCTTCTCCAGCATTTATTGTTTGTAGAGTTTTTGATGATGGTCATTTGCAGCAACATGGATAAACCTGAGATTGTCACACTGAGTAAAGTCAGAGGCAGAAAAACAAATACCATGTATCACTTATATGTGGACGTTAAAAAATAAGGATACAAACGAACTTATTTACAAAACAGAAGTAGAGCCCTATACTATCACATGTAAAAGAGAACTATTGTCAACGTGCTGTGGGTTAAGCGATCTTAAATGGGGGCTATGCGATGGCCTGGAGGGGTAGAACGGGGGTGGGGGGCGGGGATGGGATATACATATGACTAATCTAGGATTATACATATTTGTAAACAACAAAACTGTAAAAGCAAAAACGTAAAATAAAAAAAAAGGCAAAATAAAAAACGAACAGAAGTAGAGTCACAAATGTAGAAAGCAATCTTACAGTTACCAGGGAACAAAGGAGAGGGAAAGATAAATTGAGAGACTGAGATTGACATATACATACTACTATATATAAAAAGAGATAACAAATAAGAACCTGCTGCATAGCACAAGGATGCTACTCAAAGCTCTGTAATCTCCTATATGGGAAAAGAATCTTTTTAAAAAAGTGAATACATATATATATATAACCAACTCACTTTGCTGTCCACCTGAAACTAACACAACACTGTAAACCAAATATTTGTTGCCATCGTTGTTCTGTTGCTCAGTCATGCCTGACTCTGGCCCCATGGACTGTAGCCCACCAAGCTCCTCTGTCCATGGGATCATCCAGTCAAGAACAATGGAGTGGGTTGCCATTTCCTTCTCCAGGGGATTCTCCTAGATCTGGGACTGACCTTGTGTCTCTTGTATTGCAGGCAGATTCTTTATCACTGAGCTACCAGGAAAGCTCCCCCTACCCTTTAAAAAATAGAAAAAGCCCTGGGCACATTTGCTGGGCTGGTGTGTGACAGTCAAGCCCGGAGGGAGGGGGTCTCCTGCTGAGGCTGGCGTCTTTGCACCTCCCCGCAGTGCGGGGGGTACCTCCTGAGAGCCTAAATCGGCTAGGCTGTGCTACTCACAAAAACATGTGCCTGCTGTCCCTTTGGACCTCATTCAAGGAAAGTCTCTAGCAACTCCTAGAGGTGGTCCCAGCCCACTGGTCGATAGGCCAGAGCCACAGAAACCCTGACGGGCATCATTTCAGGCAGTTCCTGGCTCTGCTTCAACAAGACCGGAGCAAAACGGGATCCCCTAAACACCCACCGTTTCCCAGGGGAGCGACAGTTGCCATTGGCTAGGACTTTCAGAGGCTCTGCTCTCCGGGCCCGCTCCAGTGCAGCGTTGTCCTGAGGCTGTGTACCTCTCTGACACACGCTGCCTTCCGACTTAGGAAGAAATGTTGACCAAACCCCAAGACCAGCCTCTTCTCAGGCATTGCTCCGGGCAGCTCTCTGGCAAACGGCCCTAGTGATGGTCGGGCCTCCTGCTGTGCGTTAACATAGAAGAACAAAAAACTGTCATCCTCAAATCAGGAATGCATACCTCTACCCCTGAGCAGAAGCCCCCGCCAAAGGCTAATGCCTCGGCCTTCTTTCAAATGGCACATGAGGAAATTTGCCAGTACAGTCATCTGGAATCCTGGTTCTGGTTCACCTGGCCAGCTGAGCTGTCTTCCTAGGAGACTCACAGGAGAATCCTGCTTGGACTCATCTCCAAGCAGCTGGACCAGCTGTAGCTCACGCCAGCCTCCCTGACCATGACTGCAGGCGGTACCTTCTCAGATGAGACCGCTTGCCTCCCAGGTCACCTCTAGGGCCTTGTTACAGAGGGGTAAAATGTTAGGGGGCAAAGAAATTCATTGTGTGCCTGTAGGAATCTAACATCTTTTTAAAAGCAGGAATTGAGAAAAAGAAAATAAAACCAGGAATTGAGGAGTGTCACTAATGAGCACCCTGGAAAAACCACAGACACCTCATTAAAGCTCAGAGCCATTGCCCAGGTCGGGCAGAGATGAAAATGCTCAGGGAAAGGCTACCCCATCCATTAAGGCAGAACTTAAAAAGAAAAATGTGCTAAGTGTTCCGCTGACATTTGGATAGACAAAAAGCATTTACCAGAGGCCTTCAAAATACCCATGATTTCCAGTAGGATGTGGGGACGTGAGAGAGGTAAGGAAGAGGTTTCTGGAACGAGGTCCTCTGTGGATCAAAGAGCCGCCAGTTTGGGATTTCAGACGATTCCAAACTGTTCCTCTCATCTCCGCAATTTTTTTGGCATTTTCAGGCAGTTCCTGGCTCTGCTTCAACAAGACCGAGCAAAACGGGATCCCCTAAACACCCACCGTTTCCCAGGAGCGACAGTTGCCATTGGCTAGGACTTTCAGAGGCTCTGCTCTCCGGGCCCGCTCCAGTGCAGCGTTGTCCTGAGGCTGTGTACCTCTCTGACACACGCTGCCTTCCGACTTAGGAAGAAATGTTGACCAAACCCCAAGACCAGCCTCTTCTCAGGCATTGCTCCGGGCAGCTCTCTGGCAAACGGCCCTAGTGATGGTCGGGCCTCCTGCTGTGCGTTAACATAGAAGAACAAAAAACTGTCATCCTCAAATCAGGAATGCATACCTCTACCCCTGAGCAGAAGCCCCCGCCAAAGGCTAATGCCTCGGCCTTCTTTCAAATGGCACATGAGGAAATTTGCCAGTACAGTCATCTGGAATCCTGGTTCTGGTTCACCTGGCCAGCTGAGCTGTCTTCCTAGGAGACTCACAGGAGAATCCTGCTTGGACTCATCTCCAAGCAGCTGGACCAGCTGTAGCTCACGCCAGCCTCCCTGACCATGACTGCAGGCGGTACCTTCTCAGATGAGACCGCTTGCCTCCCAGGTCACCTCTAGGGCCTTGTTACAGAGGGGTAAAATGTTAGGGGGCAAAGAAATTCATTGTGTGCCTGTAGGAATCTAACATCTTTTTAAAAGCAGGAATTGAGAAAAAGAAAATAAAACCAGGAATTGAGGAGTGTCACTAATGAGCACCCTGGAAAAACCACAGACACCTCATTAAAGCTCAGAGCCATTGCCCAGGTCGGGCAGAGATGAAAATGCTCAGGGAAAGGCTACCCCATCCATTAAGGCAGAACTTAAAAAGAAAAATGTGCTAAGTGTTCCGCTGACATTTGGATAGACAAAAAGCATTTACCAGAGGCCTTCAAAATACCCATGATTTCCAGTAGGATGTGGGGACGTGAGAGAGGTAAGGAAGAGGTTTCTGGAACGAGGTCCTCTGTGGATCAAAGAGCCGCCAGTTTGGGATTTCAGACGATTCCAAACTGTTCCTCTCATCTCCGCAAGGACCTCTCTGTCCCGCCGGTGTTTGCTGGCTCCTGGAGCGCACTCCCGGGTTTTCCTGAGGTTAAAAGAGAGACTGCAGAAAGCTGGCACCTGAGAGGCCGGCTCGCCACAAGGGCTTAGGTCTGTGTTGCCTGGGTGATTCATGACATCATCGTTCAGGGAGGAGACACGCCCCTTTTGCTGAATTAGGGAAGGATCCAAGGGTTCAGGAGGGCTGCTGCCCACAGCCCCTGCAGACGGTCTCAGCCGCCCCAGCCTCGTGTCAGGGCCAGGCTGACCGCCGCGGCAGTGTTGGAGAAAGCCCAGTCCACAGGGCGGCGGGCCACTGGCCAGGGGCTGCTCCAGGGCCGCCGGCCCTCCTCCGAGTGCCCTGGGATCCCGGTTGTGCTCAGACAGCATCACTGACCCACCAGCATGGTTGTGAATAAAAAAGCACCTTGCTGTCCTCTAGAAAGAGCCTCAGCCATCGCCGAGTGGCCTGGAGCAGGCTGTGCTTGACGTGGCAACAGCCTTTGCTCAGGCCCTCCAAACACATCTCTCCATCCTGCCCTCCTTCACCCTTCACACAGCCTGCAATAGGCCTTTCTAGCACCAGCTTCTGGTTTGGGTCATGATGCCCAATCTGTGCAGGCTCCCCTTTGCCTACCAGGCTCAAGTGTGCAGTCCTCGGCATGGTGTCAGGGCCCTCGACAATCACCCTGCCTAACACTCGCCCAGAAAGACAACCCCCAATCCCCAACACTCTGCACTCATCACTGATGCAAGGCAGGCCCTTCCTGGCTCCAAGCTCATCCCACGGCCTGGAAAGCTGCCCCTACTCCCTTCTCTGCTTGGCAACCTTCTGTTTGATCATTTGAGACTCCGCGGCAAAGATGACCCCTCTACTGGCTTCTCCTGACTTTCTCAAGCAGAGGGTCTCAGGCTCTTTGATGCACAGGAGCCTCTTGCCTGGTGAAGGCCAAGATGTTTCCTGTTATTCAAGGGCCAGCCCCTGCCACTCCACCAGCTTCTGCACAGGGCTTGGGTATTGCTGAAAGGGAAATGTCACTTGATCTTCATTCCAGGCTCTTTAGGAGACCTAGGGTAAACCTTTACCCCAGAAATTGTCCTGGACGTGGAAACTGTGTAACTGAAGATTAGAGGATATTAAATGCTGTTAAAAGGTCTCATCATTTCTGTGGCAACAACACAGAGACGCATTAGGACCTAGAACTGAAAAGTGCTCGGAACTCTGGCGGGCTTCCCAGGTGACTGAGTGGTGAAAGAATTCGCCGGCCAATGCAGGAGACACGGGAGACGTAGGTCCAATCCCTGGGTCAGGAAGATCCCCCGGAGGAGGAAATGGCAACTGCTCCAGTATTCCTGCCTGGGAAATCCCGCAAACAGAGGAGTTTGGCAGGCTACAGAGCATGGGGTCGCCAAGAGTAGGACTCGACCACGCACACGCTGAGCTCCTGGAGAGGCTCTCAACTGGGGGTGGAAGTGACGTCATTCCGGAGTCACCCAGAGGGTTTCTCTTACACAGACTGAAGGCTGGTGTCCCTCTCCCGCCGCAGGGTCCACCCACCTCTTTACTCACTATGACCTACCCTAGTCACCGAGCATCAGCTTCACCCGGTGCTGGGCACAGTTGCACTTCCTTTATGAAACTCCAAAACCTCGTCCGTACAAGGGAGCCGATGACACCAGCCTCAAGGAGATGAGAATCTACCTACAAGGTTCTTAGTAGACACTAAAAACAAGCTAGTTCCACTCTTCCGCCCCTTCCTCATTTCAGCTAGAAATTCTCCCCGGGTCCCCCACGGCCATGGGAGGGAGTCCTCAGCTGTGGCACAAAGAGACGGGTGAGGCCAGAGGGTCGGAGGCCCCAGGGCAGGCAGCTCCTTCTCCTCTTCTTTCTACTGCTGAGGGGAAAGCTCACAGACACACTGCACGGCAAGGGTTCTGTAGGTGTCCACTCGTGTCTGCGACCGTGGACCAGGTGCAGAGGTGGCACCTTGGCCACATCATTTCGGTCCGTGCCAGATTTCATCCCCAAGGATGCACTGGCCTGGGATTGGAGGAGGTGCTCTCCCAGGAAGTACGGGCAGGAGTAGCCAGCGGGCTGGAGAAGGGCAGCTGTAGCTAACCAGCAGCTTTGCTGAAAGGGAAATGTCACTTGATCTTCATTCCAGGCTCTTTAGGAGACCTAGGGTAAACCTTTACCCCAGAAATTGTCCTGGACGTGGAAACTGTGTAACTGAAGATTAGAGGATATTAAATGCTGTTAAAAGGTCTCATCATTTCTGTGGCAACAACACAGAGACGCATTAGGACCTAGAACTGAAAAGTGCTCGGAACTCTGGCGGGCTTCCCAGGTGACTGAGTGGTGAAAGAATTCGCCGGCCAATGCAGGAGACACGGGAGACGTAGGTCCAATCCCTGGGTCAGGAAGATCCCCCGGAGGAGGAAATGGCAACTGCTCCAGTATTCCTGCCTGGGAAATCCCGCAAACAGAGGAGTTTGGCAGGCTACAGAGCATGGGGTCGCCAAGAGTAGGACTCGACCACGCACACGCTGAGCTCCTGGAGAGGCTCTCAACTGGGGGTGGAAGTGACGTCATTCCGGAGTCACCCAGAGGGTTTCTCTTACACAGACTGAAGGCTGGTGTCCCTCTCCCGCCGCAGGGTCCACCCACCTCTTTACTCACTATGACCTACCCTAGTCACCGAGCATCAGCTTCACCCGGTGCTGGGCACAGTTGCACTTCCTTTATGAAACTCCAAAACCTCGTCCGTACAAGGGAGCCGATGACACCAGCCTCAAGGAGATGAGAATCTACCTACAAGGTTCTTAGTAGACACTAAAAACAAGCTAGTTCCACTCTTCCGCCCCTTCCTCATTTCAGCTAGAAATTCTCCCCGGGTCCCCCACGGCCATGGGAGGGAGTCCTCAGCTGTGGCACAAAGAGACGGGTGAGGCCAGAGGGTCGGAGGCCCCAGGGCAGGCAGCTCCTTCTCCTCTTCTTTCTACTGCTGAGGGGAAAGCTCACAGACACACTGCACGGCAAGGGTTCTGTAGGTGTCCACTCGTGTCTGCGACCGTGGACCAGGTGCAGAGGTGGCACCTTGGCCACATCATTTCCGGTCCGTGCCAGATTTCATCCCCAAGGATGCACTGGCCTGGGATTGGAGGAGGTGCTCTCCCAGGAAGTACGCCAGGTGGCGCTAGGGAGTAGCCAGCGGGCTGGAGAAGGGCAGCTGTAGCCTAACCAGCAGCTTTGCTGGGGGTGACAGAGAGCCCTGGGGACTCACCTGCCATCAGGCACAGGTGCCCGCTCAGGAACAGCCTTCCACCAGCCAGAGCACCTCCATCTGTGCTCCTTGCAGAGTTGTTGACAAGAGTGGTAACAACGCGCCACATTTCACGCTAGGTGCTTTGTGTGAGTGTGTGTGTCAGTCACTCAGTCGTGTCTGACTCTTTGCAATCCTATGGACTGTAGCCCGCCAGGGTCCTCTGTCTGTGGGATTTCCCAGGCAAGAATACTGGCGTGGGTGGCCATTCCCTTCTCGAGGGGGTCTTCCCGACCCAGGGATCGACCTTGGGTCTTCTGCATTGGCAGGCAGATTCTTTACCATCTGAGCCACTAGGGAAGCTTTGTGTGTATTAACTGGTAATTCTCAAAACTCTGGAAACTAAGCACACAAACGGCCCTAAGATAAAACACACGCAGCTGAAGTACAGAGAGGCGGTATAATTTGCCCCAGGTGACCTGGCTGTAGGTGGGAGGTGTAGGCTTGAGCCCGGATAGCCTGGCCTCCTTATACGAAGAGCTGACTTTGCCCCCACAGGATAGATAACTTTCAGGTTATCTCCAGTGGCTTGAGGGCAAAGCAGCAACTGTGGCTTGGAGAAGATGCCTCAGGAGGCTGAAGATTTCACTTCCCCTTGGATAATGGACCATTGGTTGCCATTTTCAAGAAGCCCAAACCCAGTGTGCCTGGGAGGTGCTCTTGGACTGTGGGGCTAGCGTTCACTTCTTCCAAAAATGTTTACCAGTCAGGCAGCGGGTGCCTGGGGTACGGACAGGTAAGTTCCCAGTCCTCATGGACTTTATATTGGGGTTGAGAAACAAATCCATAAATAAGAAATTTTCAGAAAGTAAAAGGAAAAAAAAGGAAGCAAAAGCAGGTTGGGATCTTCCTGATGGCTCAGATGTTAAAGTGTCTGCCTGCAGTGCAAGAGACCTGAGTCTGACCACTTTGCCCACCTTATAGTCAAAGCTATGGTTTTTTCAGTAGTCAGATACCGATATGAGAGTCGGACCACGAAGAAAGAAGGCTGAGTGCTGAAGAATTGATGCTTTTGAACTATGGTGCTGGAGAAGGCTCTTGAGAGTCCCCTGGACTGCAAGGAGATCAAACCAGTCAATCCTAAAGGGTTGATTTCTAACCCTGAATATTTATTGGAAGGGCTGATGCTGAGGCTCCAGTACTTTGGCCACCTGATGCAAAGAGCCAGCTTATTGGAAAAGACCCTGATGCTGGGAAAGATTGAGGACAAAAGGAGAAAAGGGAAGACAGAGGATAAGAGGACTGATGCTCATGCAAAGAGCTGGGCATGATTAGTGATTGAACAACAACAAAGGCAGGTTAATGGGATACAGATTGAACAGTAGTTGGAGGAAGGTAGGGAAGAAAGGAGTGATCAGGTCAGTGCAGCAAGATGGTTCTGTTATCAAGTCTCAGTTTGGTTCAGTTCAGCCGCTCAGTCATGTCCAATTCTTTGTGACCCCATGGACTGCAGCATGCCAGGCTTCACTATCCTTCACCATCTCCCAGAGCTTGCTCAAACGCCTGTCCATTGACTCAATGATGCCATCCAACCACTTCATCCTCTGTCATCCCCTTCTTCTGCCTTCTGTTTTTCCCAGCAGCAGGGTCTTTTCCAATGAGTCAGCTCTTTGCATCATATAGCCAAAGTATTGGAGCGTTAGTTTCAGCACCATTCCTTCCAGTGAATATCCAGGGTTGATTTCCTTTAGGATTGACTGGTTTGATCTCTTTGCAGTCCAAAGGATTCTCAAGAGTCTTCTCCCAACACCACAGTCCGAAGGCATCAATTCTTCAGCGCTCAGCTGAAGTATCAAGTCTGAACGTTTCCAAACTTTCTGATCTCCTTCCGGAGGAGACGATGTCTCCTGACTTGCACAACAACCTTCACACACACACCCCCCTGTGTAACCACCTGTTCCGTCGTAGCATCCATTTAGGCACAGGCTGTACATTAAACGAAGGAAGACGTGTTCTCCAAGTGCCAGAGGTTCTGGAGCTCGGGCAGGCTGTGCAAGAGACCTGAGTCTGACCACTTTGCCCACCTTATAGTCAAAGCTATGGTTTTCAGTAGTCAGATACCGATATGAGAGTCGGACCACGAAGAAAGAAGGCTGAGTGCTGAAGAATTGATGCTTTTGAACTATGGTGCTGGAGAAGGCTCTTGAGAGTCCCCTGGACTGCAAGGAGATCAAACCAGTCAATCCTAAAGGGTTGATTTCTAACCCTGAATATTTATTGGAAGGGCTGATGCTGAGGCTCCAGTACTTTGGCCACCTGATGCAAAGAGCCAGCTTATTGGAAAAGACCCTGATGCTGGGAAAGATTGAGGACAAAAGGAGAAAAGGGAAGACAGAGGATAAGAGGACTGATGCTCATGCAAAGAGCTGGGCATGATTAGTGATTGAACAACAACAAAGGCAGGTTAATGGGATACAGATTGAACAGTAGTTGGAGGAAGGTAGGGAAGAAAGGAGTGATCAGGTCAGTGCAGCAAGATGGTTCTGTTATCAAGTCTCAGTTTGGTTCAGTTCAGCCGCTCAGTCATGTCCAATTCTTTGTGACCCCATGGACTGCAGCATGCCAGGCTTCACTATCCTTCACCATCTCCCAGAGCTTGCTCAAACGCCTGTCCATTGACTCAATGATGCCATCCAACCACTTCATCCTCTGTCATCCCCTTCTTCTGCCTTCTGTTTTTCCCAGCAGCAGGGTCTTTTCCAATGAGTCAGCTCTTTGCATCATATAGCCAAAGTATTGGAGCGTTAGTTTCAGCACCATTCCTTCCAGTGAATATCCAGGGTTGATTTCCTTTAGGATTGACTGGTTTGATCTCTTTGCAGTCCAAAGGATTCTCAAGAGTCTTCTCCCAACACCACAGTCCGAAGGCATCAATTCTTCAGCGCTCAGCTGAAGTATCAAGTCTGAACGTTTCCAAACTTTCTGATCTCCTTCCGGAGGAGACGATGTCTCCTGACTTGCACAACAACCTTCACACACACACACCCCTGTGTAACCACCTGTTCCGTCGTAGCATCCATTTAGGCACAGGCTGTACATTAAACGAAGGAAGACGTGTTCTCCAAGTGCCAGAGGTTCTGGAGCTCGGGCAGGCTGTCGGTATACCTCATGCGCTCACTTGGCCCCAGGTACAAATGATACAGAAATGTGGGCCCATTCGGGCTGGGTAGCTGACCATATCAGAGGCGTCTATGGCATTTGTTGAAGTTGAACCTCAATTCTGAGCATTTTGCAGAAAGGAGCCTGTTTATGCTCACAACTTGTCATTGGTGCTCACTCTTAGTGAAATCTCCAATTACGAATAATAAAGATTGAGCCCCTGTGGGCTGCAGAACCGAAGAACTGAAGGATCCCTGAGAGATTGCCCAGCCTCTGTCTTCAGACAGGGAATAGGCAAACCATCTGGATCCTGAGGTACTATTTCTCTTCTTGAATGTACATTAAGTGCAGAGATCATAGAGGGACCCCCAAATGCATTCACCAGGTGCCCTCAGGGTTGCGCTCTGCCTCTGGTCACAGTGTTTTCACTCAGAAATGTGGTCTCCAAAAGGGACAGGAGCAAGGACCATTAAAGTATTGGGTTACTTATCTGGCATCCAGCGGCAGTCTCCCTGAAGACTGAGCGTCCTTTCTTACGAAAATGGGAAGCTTTTAGAGAACAGGAACCTCCCTGTCTTCACTGCTAAGAATGTATTATCTTGATTAAGGTAATGAGGGATGTGCTCTGACATACATGGATGCAGACCAAAGCAGATGGACAGGATTAATCTGTGTTTGCTAGCTCTAGCCAGAGCACTGCAGGGACTTGGCAAACCATGCCAAGCTCCTTGGGGATGGCACAAAGGAGACACATCATTGTGAAGTGGCTGAAGGGCTTGGGTGACCCAAATGACATGAGTCAGTTCTATGCCTTTGATGCTGAATATGTGTTTTTCTTTGTTTTGAAAGCAGGATCTTTTATATGTGTGTGTGTGTATATATATACATATATGTGTAATTTATTTTTATTTTACTTTTACATGGTTTTGCTGTTTACTACTATACATAAACCTGAATCAGTCATAGGTATCCCCTTGATCCCTCCTACCTGAACCTCCCTCCCACTTTCCTCCCTGTCTCACCCTTCCAGGTTGTTGCATAGCCCCCGTGTAAGTTCCCTTAGTCTTACAACATATTCATGTTGGTTGTCTCTTTTACATATGGTAGTGTAGGTTTCCATGTTACTCTTGCCATACATCTTGCCCATTCCTCCCTCCTCCCAAAGTCCATAAGTCTGTTCTCTATGTCTGTTTCTCCATTGCTGCTCTGCATAAGCATGTAACAGTACCTTCTTTCTAGATTTCATGTATATGTGTTAGTGTACAACGTATATTTATCCTTCTCTTTCTGACTTACTTCACTTTGTATAATAGGTTCTAGATTCATCCATCTCATTAGAACTGATTCAAATGCATTTCTTTTTATGACGGAGAAATATATACAAATATAGATTGTATATATGTATCAAAGCTTCTTTATCCATTCATTTGTTGATGGACATCTAGGTTGTTTCCATGTTCTAGCTATTACAAAAAGTGCTGCAATGAACATTACGGCATGAGTGTCTCTTTCAGTTTGGATTTCCTCAGGGTATATGCCTAACAGTAGGATTGCTGGGTCATATGGTGGTTCTATTTCTAGTTTTTTAAGGAATCTCCATACTATCTTCCATAGTGACTATATCAGCTTGCATTCCCACCAACAGTGCAAGAATGTTCCTTTTCTCCACACCCTCTCCAGCATTTATTGTCTGTAGATTTGTTGATGATGGCCATTCTGACTGGTGTGAGGTGATATCTCATTGCAGTTTTGATTCGCATTTCTCTACTAGGAGTGATGTTGAGCATCTTTTCATGCGTTTTTTTGGCCATCTGTATGTCTTCTTTGGAGAGATGTCTGTTTAGGACTTTTTCCCATTTTTTCCCCCATTTTTTGATTGGGTTGTTTTTTCGGAGATGAATTGTAGCAGGATCTTTTAGCAGTTTCATTTTGGAGACGTTGGATACCTACTATGGGAAGCCCCATTGCTAGGTACCCAGGGGAGCACAAGGTGAATGAGTTTTGGGGCTAGTTTTTAAACTTTATTTTGTATGGGCGTATAGCCCATTAACCATTTTCTACTGATCCCTTGATCCCTCCTACCTGAACCTCCCTCCCACTTTCCTCCCTGTCTCACCCTTCCAGGTTGTTGCATAGCCCCCGTGTAAGTTCCCTTAGTCTTACAACATATTCATGTTGGTTGTCTCTTTTACATATGGTAGTGTAGGTTTCCATGTTACTCTTGCCATACATCTTGCCCATTCCTCCCTCCTCCCAAAGTCCATAAGTCTGTTCTCTATGTCTGTTTCTCCATTGCTGCTCTGCATAAGCATGTAACAGTACCTTCTTTCTAGATTTCATGTATATGTGTTAGTGTACAACGTATATTTATCCTTCTCTTTCTGACTTACTTCACTTTGTATAATAGGTTCTAGATTCATCCATCTCATTAGAACTGATTCAAATGCATTTCTTTTTATGACGGAGAAATATATACAAATATAGATTGTATATATGTATCAAAGCTTCTTTATCCATTCATTTGTTGATGGACATCTAGGTTGTTTCCATGTTCTAGCTATTACAAAAAGTGCTGCAATGAACATTACGGCATGAGTGTCTCTTTCAGTTTGGATTTCCTCAGTGTATATGCCTAGTAGTGGGACTCCTGGGTCATATGGTGGTTTTTTTCTTAGTTTTTTAAGGAATCTCCATACTATCTTCCATAGTGGCTGTATCAGCTTGCATTCCCACCAACAGTACAAGAGGGTTCCCTTTTCTCCACAATCTGTCCAGCATTTATTGTTTGTAGACTTTTTGATGATGGCCATTCTGACTGGTGTAAGGTGATATCTCATTGTAGTTTTGATTTGCATTTCTCTACTAGGAGTGATGTTGAGCATCTTTTCATGCGTTTTTTTGGCCATCTGTATGTCTTCTTTGGAGAGATGTCTGTTTAGGACTTTTTCCCATTTTTTCCCCCATTTTTTGATTGGGTTGTTTTTTCGGAGATGAATTGTAGCAGGATCTTTTAGCAGTTTCATTTTGGAGACGTTGGATACCTACTATGGGAAGCCCCATTGCTAGGTACCCAGGGGAGCACAAGGTGAATGAGTTTTGGGGCTAGTTTTTTTTAAACTTTTTATTTTGTATGGGCGTATAGCCCATTAACCATACTGTGATTGTTTCAGGTGAATAGCAAAGGAACTCACCTATACATACCCGTGTATCTACCTCTCCCAAACTCCCATCCAGGCTGCCACATAACATTGAGCAGAGTTCCATGTGCAAAGGACCTTGGTGATTATCCATTTTAAACATAGCAGTGTGTACACGTCCATCATCTGTGGGCCAGTTCTGAAGTGCCCGTGGCCTCGTCAAAGAGCCCAGGTGTGCACTGGCTGTGGAACCTCACTCCTCCCTTGACTGGTCCTCACCGACCCAGTTCTTGGAGTCTCCAGAAACTTCCCTCATCCTCCATCTGTAATTCCATAATATCCTATAAGGCATTCATGCGTCCCCCAAATGCTTACTGAGGGCCTACTGTGCGCCAAGCCCTGCTTAGGCGGTCCTGCGGATCTGGCGATGTGACTGTCTTCCGAGCAGGGATCTGTCTCTCTCCATGTAGGGCGGGGAGGCTCCAGAGGTCTGTGAGCACATCTTCATTCTTGTGTCAGTCCCTGGAGCAACGCTGCTGCTCCACAAATGTCTGTGGAACAAATAAAGGGAGAAATAACAACAGCGTGAGAGGGGTTGTTCCTAAAATAAAAATGAGCGTTTATTCCTATTTTTACAGGTGTCAGAGCATGCCCAATACATGTTCCTTCATCTGAGTCTTCACAACAGCCCCTGGAGACACTCTTGTCTCCATCTGCGGTGAGAAGGTGGAGGCTCAGGTGGAGTATGAGCCTCTCAGCAAACCATGGGACTTGTGTGTGTGTGTGTGTGTGTGTGTGTGTGTGTGTGTGTGTGTGTGTGTGTGTGCATGTGATCAGGTGGTTTTTTTATGTATATATTTTTTTATTGGGGTATATTATTTTACAATGTTGCATTAGCTTCATGTGTACAATGAAGCTATTGTTATATGTTTTTACAGAGTTTTCTTGTTTACAGGTATACATAATCCCCAGACAGTCATAGGTATATCCCTGACCCCTCTCCCCTGAGCCCTCCCTCCCTTTTCCCCCTTCTCACCCCTCAGGCTGATGCTTAGTCCCCATGTAGATTCCTTTAGTCTTACAGCTTAGTCACAGTGGTTATCTCTATTACATATGATAGTGTAGGTTTCCTTGTTGCTCTTTCCATACGTCTCGTCTGATCTTCCCTCCCTCCAATGTCCTTAGGTCTCTTCTCTATGTCTGTTTCTCCATCGCTGCTCTGTGTGTGTATTTATCAGTACTATCTTACTAGACTCCATATATATGCATTAGTATATTGTATTTGTCCTTCTCTTTTTGACTTACTTCACTTTGTATAATAGGTTCTAGATTTATCCACCTCATTAGGACTGATTCTTCTGCATTTCTTTTTATGGCTGAGTAGTATTCCATTGTATAAATGTACCATAGCTTCTTTATCCATTCATTTGTCAATGGACATCTTGTTTCCAATGTTCACTGCAGCACTCTATACAATAGCTAGAACATGCAAACAGTGAGACTTTTTATGTCAAATCCTGTGCTCTTTTTGCTCCCCATAGGAATGCTTCTTCCCTGAGAGCTTGAGGAAGGGGAAAGATTAAGCTGGGGAAACCCAGGGAGGGGAGAGATGGCTCCCCACAGAGAACTGCAGAGAAGGCCGGGCCTGAGGCTGCAGGGAGTGGGAGGAGGAAAAGGAAAAGAAGAAGCCAACAGCCCCCTGCAAAGGTTTGGAGGCTACTCATTGAATCACTGGTCTGAGACGGAGCTGAAGAGCATCATAGACCATAGGTGTTGGAAGAGACCTTGAAGTGACCCAGCCAATCAGTTCATAGCTTGGGGACCCTTACCATTTCCTGGGGGTGGTTCTAAAAGTGTAGCTCCCAGGCTACATTCGAAGCTCTGGGTTGAGTCTTTCTAAAACCCTCCAGAGCCTTTGGGATGTGGAGGCCCCCGTTTAAAGTCCATTCTTCAATTGTCTGCTATTGGATGCAGTCATGGAGTTCAAAGCAGTCATGGAGGACTCCTGCCTATGCTGAGTCAAAGGCTTGTTGAGGGTGAGTGAACTGTCCCCAGGGCTCGCAGCCTTACCCTTGTCTTCCAGCTGAACTTCCGCCCACTCCAGACCACTTCTCATCTCCCACTCCTCTGCCTGGATATGAAGGGGCAGCCTCTGCAATTGACTCTGAGTCTGTATGTTGATTTGGTGTCTCTTGAGCACCAAGTTCACACCTGCACTTCCTGGAGACAGACCTGAGGAATCTATTCTGGTTGGTGCTGGATGCCATGGCTGGTGGGGCACTGGGGGAATGATTGCTGGGGTGTCGCACAGGACTTCCCTGGTAGCTCAGACAGTAAAGAATTCACCTGCAATGCAGGATACCTGAGTTGGATCCCTGGATGGGGTACCTCATTCAGTTTGATCATATATGGTTTTTTCCTTCTCTTTTTGACTTACTTCACTTTGTATAATAGGTTCTAGATTTATCCACCTCATTAGGACTGATTCTTCTGCATTTCTTTTTATGGCTGAGTAGTATTCCATTGTATAAATGTACCATAGCTTCTTTATCCATTCATTTGTCAATGGACATCTTGTTTCCAATGTTCACTGCAGCACTCTATACAATAGCTAGAACATGCAAACAGTGAGACTTTTTATGTCAAATCCTGTGCTCTTTTTGCTCCCCATAGGAATGCTTCTTCCCTGAGAGCTTGAGGAAGGGGAAAGATTAAGCTGGGGAAACCCAGGGAGGGGAGAGATGGCTCCCCACAGAGAACTGCAGAGAAGGCCGGGCCTGAGGCTGCAGGGAGTGGGAGGAGGAAAAGGAAAAGAAGAAGCCAACAGCCCCCTGCAAAGGTTTGGAGGCTACTCATTGAATCACTGGTCTGAGACGGAGCTGAAGAGCATCATAGACCATAGGTGTTGGAAGAGACCTTGAAGTGACCCAGCCAATCAGTTCATAGCTTGGGGACCCTTACCATTTCCTGGGGGTGGTTCTAAAAGTGTAGCTCCCAGGCTACATTCGAAGCTCTGGGTTGAGTCTTTCTAAAACCCTCCAGAGCCTTTGGGATGTGGAGGCCCCCGTTTAAAGTCCATTCTTCAATTGTCTGCTATTGGATGCAGTCATGGAGTTCAAAGCAGTCATGGAGGACTCCTGCCTATGCTGAGTCAAAGGCTTGTTGAGGGTGAGTGAACTGTCCCCAGGGCTCGCAGCCTTACCCTTGTCTTCCAGCTGAACTTCCGCCCACTCCAGACCACTTCTCATCTCCCACTCCTCTGCCTGGATATGAAGGGGCAGCCTCTGCAATTGACTCTGAGTCTGTATGTTGATTTGGTGTCTCTTGAGCACCAAGTTCACACCTGCACTTCCTGGAGACAGACCTGAGGAATCTATTCTGGTTGGTGCTGGATGCCATGGCTGGTGGGGCACTGGGGGAATGATTGCTGGGGTGTCGCACAGGACTTCCCTGGTAGCTCAGACAGTAAAGAATTCACCTGCAATGCAGGATACCTGAGTTGGATCCCTGGATGGGGAATATCCCCAGGAAGAGGGCATGGCAACCCATGTCAGGATTCTTGCCTGGAGAATCTCCATGGACAGAGGAGCCTGGTGGGCTACAGGCCATGGGGCTGCAAAGAGAGACAGAGTGACTAAGCACAGCACACCGTGTGCACAGCAGGACCATGTCCAGGAGCATTTCCAGGTAGTCCCCCGAGTTTCTCCTCCAGGGCCCCTTTCCAGTACAGACGGCAGTGGGGCAAATAGGAACTGATTTCCTGTGTTTCCACACTGGCCTTTGCCTCAATCTGTCTCTCATTCCTCTTCCATCCTCTTTTTTTTTCGGTTGGTGGGGGGCGGGTTGGGGAGGGAGGGGGGCAGGCGGGCCACTTCTACTGTTTTTTCATTTATCTATTTTCATCCATCTTTGTTCTTTGGCCCGTGTGGGCCTCCTATTGCAGTGGCCTCTGTTGTCACAGAGCACTGGCTCTGGGCGGATATGCTCCAGAGCTCCGGCTCGGTAATTGGACACATCGGTCCAGCCGCTCCGCGGCACATCTGATCTTCCCAGGCCAGGGATCGAACCAGCGCCCCTTGCACTGCAAGGCGGTGTCCTTACCCACTGGACCACCAGGGAAGCCCCTTCCATCCTCTTTTTAAAATCTAAATGAAAAGGAGTTAGAAGACTGTGGCTCGGTGATCATCCATGGCTTTGACCAGGCGCCTGGGCGGTTGAGCAGGAAGACCACCATCCAAGACTCTTAGTCATAGATCAATAGGCATGTTCTCTGCCACTCTGGTGCTGAGTTGGTTTCAGACTATTATCAAATGAGATAAAAGACAGATAATATACTTACCACATGTGATTTTTAAAAATCTACATTTCTCTTTCTACTAGACGGGAAATCCCTTGAGGGCAAGGACCTGCCAGATTCCATCTTTGTGTTCCATGTCTGGTGCATTTCGAGGTCCAGTTTGTCAGCTCAGTGAAAAAATATGTATTTAACAAAGATTTGAATCATCAAATCCAACATGAATATGGTTTAGTTCATATTATATCTATTGAAAAGTCTAATATTTACACCTAAGACACATGTATCAACAAATACAAATATTAAGAACAAATATCTCTTTCAGATCTCCCGGATCAGCCCCCACTTTCCTGGACTTCACTGGAATAAAGTGTCCCAGATTATGAAAACAAATTAACTGCACCTTGGATTTTAATTTAATTTTCAATTTTTTAAAAGATTTTTAAAAATTCGTATTTATTTAGTTATTGATTTTTGGCTATTCTGGATTTTCACTGCCACTGCAGGCTCTTCTCTGGTTGCAGGGAGTAGGGGCTACTCTCTAGTTGAGGTGAGCAGCCTTCTTGTTGCAGTGACTTCTCATATTGTGGAACTCAGGCTCTAGGGCACATGGGCTTCAGTAGTTGTGGCTCCAAGGCTCTAGAGCACAGGCTCAATAGCTGTGGCTCACAAGCTTAGCTGCTCCACAGCATGTGGAATCTCCCCGGATCAGGGATCGAACCCATGTCTCCTGCATTGGCAAGTGAACTGTTTATCACTGGGTTACCAGAGAAGCCCTTAATTTTAATATCAAAAAATATTTTGAAAGCCATATAAAATGTGTTAATACTTAACACTAATCAAAGACATGAAAACTATTTTAAAAACTTTTAGGTTATATTTTCAAAAGTAAATTACAAAAACCAGTAGCCTCCAAACTGAAGATGCTGCAATGAAACAGTTCGGTACTTGTTATATAATCCTTTGAAAAGCAAAGCAGAGCCATGAAGTTTTTATACATATATTTATATATAATTGGACCTACCTATCCTCTTCCTGCAAATCTGTCCTAAAGAAATAAGTCAAAAGCTACAGAAATGAAGATTCCAGCACAGACTTCTGCGGCCAAAAATAAAAAAATTTGAAAAATCTGGAAATATGCAAATGTTCCCCCAAAGGGAAATACTTAATAATTTACAGTACATCAACATGTTGAAATCTTATTCTGTCTTATAAAAGTGATGAAGACTAAAGAAATTTAGAAAAAGAATATGGAAGTGCTGTTTTTGCTAGGATTACAAATGTTAAAAATATGCATGTGTGCCTACTGGCAAGAACGTAATGTACAAAATAATGTAATCTTCGAGAATGACATAATATATACCAAAATATTAACAATGGTTATCTCCGACTGAAAGGATTATGGGTGATTTTCAGTTTCCTTTTCTGCCTGGAAAAATCATCATTTAAGAAGATGATGCATACTATGGGTTAGCATTTACTATACTGCTATTTCCACAATAAAATGAAGTATTACTTCTTTGAAAAGTAAGTGGATAAGACACCCGGAATCTGACTGCCTCTCGTGACATCTGTGGCTGCCTCTCTGGTCTTCATTGCTCACACGCAGAAGTAATAGCTTCTGCTTGATCTTCCACCTTCTACCCCTGTCTGTTCTCAGCACAGCTGCCAGAGTGCTGATTGGATATGGCAGATCGACCCTCTGCACAGCACCCTGCAGTGGCTTCCACACTACCCAGAGGTGCAGCACCTAAAAGGTCCCGTGGGATCTGTCTCCCTGCCTCCATCTCCAGCAACTCTACCCCTTCCTCCCTCCAGTCACACGTCTGACTGCCTTTCCCTCCAGCAGGCTAGAGATGTGCCCTCCTCAGCACCTGTGTGTTCCCTCTGCTGGCAGCAGGGCCTCCGTCCCGGGAGCCCTGCCCCTGCCCAGTCCCCAGGAGCGTGGCTGATTCTCTCATCTCAAGTTGTCTGCAGCTCAGGTGTTTTTTTGTCTATGAGGTCTGCCCTGAGCAACTGCCTCCCCATGTAAGATCTCATCCTCTACAACCCCCCGGGGTCTCCAGATCTCTCTCACTTTACTTTGCTTTTTCATTTTCCATCACCCATATCCTTTATCATACTAGTTGATGTATTATTTATTATGTATATTGTTTATTTTCTGTTTCAGGCATTAGAATGTAACCTCCCTAAGGGAAGGGAATTTGGGCCTGCTCTGTTCCCTGATAAACTTAGTACATGCCTGGCCTATAGTGCCTAGAAATTTATTTTGAACTAATCTGTACAGCAAATTTAAATAAGATGAGTTCCTATTACAGTCTTCACTAAGAAGGGAAAAAAGCAGACTCCCTTGGTGGTACAGTGTATAAGAATCCACTTGCCAATGCAGGGGAAACAGGTTTGATACCTAGTCCAGGAAGATTCCACATGCCGCAGAACAGCTAAGCCCGTGTACCATAACTACTGAAGCCTGCACACCTAGAGCCTGTGCTGGGCAACAAGAGAAGCCGCTGCAATGAGAAGCCTGTGCATCGCAAGGAAGAATGGCTGTCTGCCGTAACTAAAGACAGTCTGTGCGCAGCAACAAAGACCCAGCACGACCAGAGATAAATCATTAAAAAACACAAAGAAGGAGGAAAAAAGCGAGCTGAGGTCCAGGCCAGGACTGGAGAAACTAGCAAAGCTCTACAGGCTCTGGGTCCAGCGTCTTCGGGACATGGCCCATGGAAGTCTGGTCTGGGCTGACCCTGCAGGATCCCTGGGCTGGATTCAGGGCTGGAGTGGGAGCAACGAGTGATTTCCAGACTGAACCTCCCTGCTGATGAGAGCTACCACCTTTTCCCCATGGTCTGTCTGCAGGTGACTGGGCCCTCCTGTTAACCGTGAGCTGGGGCTAGAGCAGGCCAGGATGTCTGTTGGTGGTACTCACTAGCCAGAGCAGACTCATGATTCCCACCTCCCTGCTAGAGGGCAGACGTCCCAGAGGTGCTGCTCTCAGCCGGTCCCAGGCCTTACAGCACAGATTTTCCCATTATGGAGAACAGAAGAACAGGTGGGCGTGAAAGGAAACAAGGAGCTTTGTTAATTACATCAAAATGACCGGGTCAGGTGCAAGCTGCCCTGAGCAACTGCCTCCCATGTAAGATCTCATCCTCTACAACCCCGGGTCTCCAGATCTCTCACTTTACTTTGCTTTTCATTTTCCATCACCCATATCCTTTATCATACTAGTTGATGTATTATTTATTATGTATATTGTTTATTTTCTGTTTCAGGCATTAGAATGTAACCTCCCTAAGGGAAGGGAATTTGGGCCTGCTCTGTTCCCTGATAAACTTAGTACATGCCTGGCCTATAGTGCCTAGAAATTTATTTTGAACTAATCTGTACAGCAAATTTAAATAAGATGAGTTCCTATTACAGTCTTCACTAAGAAGGGAAAAAAGCAGACTCCCTTGGTGGTACAGTGTATAAGAATCCACTTGCCAATGCAGGGGAAACAGGTTTGATACCTAGTCCAGGAAGATTCCACATGCCGCAGAACAGCTAAGCCCGTGTACCATAACTACTGAAGCCTGCACACCTAGAGCCTGTGCTGGGCAACAAGAGAAGCCGCTGCAATGAGAAGCCTGTGCATCGCAAGGAAGAATGGCTGTCTGCCGTAACTAAAGACAGTCTGTGCGCAGCAACAAAGACCCAGCACGACCAGAGATAAATCATTAAAAAACACAAAGAAGGAGGAAAAAAGCGAGCTGAGGTCCAGGCCAGGACTGGAGAAACTAGCAAAGCTCTACAGGCTCTGGGTCCAGCGTCTTCGGGACATGGCCCATGGAAGTCTGGTCTGGGCTGACCCTGCAGGATCCCTGGGCTGGATTCAGGGCTGGAGTGGGAGCAACGAGTGATTTCCAGACTGAACCTCCCTGCTGATGAGAGCTACCACCTTTTCCCCATGGTCTGTCTGCAGGTGACTGGGCCCTCCTGTTAACCGTGAGCTGGGGCTAGAGCAGGCCAGGATGTCTGTTGGTGGTACTCACTAGCCAGAGCAGACTCATGATTCCCACCTCCCTGCTAGAGGGCAGACGTCCCAGAGGTGCTGCTCTCAGCCGGTCCCAGGCCTTACAGCACAGATTTTCCCATTATGGAGAACAGAAGAACAGGTGGGCGTGAAAATGACGAAACAAGGAGCTTTGTTAATTACATCAAAGACAGTGGTTTTATCTGCCTTTTTGAGAGGAATGCACCCTAAATCGGATGTTGCATTTGGATGAATTGAATGAGCGGAGGCAGGGGAGGGAGGGAGGAAAGAAGAGATTTAGATAAACAATGTGCTGATTTCCGGAACAATGATTTCTTATAAAGTAACCTTGGCCGATAGTCACACCCCTAGAGTTCGATGCTAATTGATTTAAACGTATACATTAAGTAAAATAAACTTTTTAGTTGCATCTCTTAATTAAAGCAATTAATAGCTTTGAGAGTCTCTACATGCTTTATCTAAAAACTTTCATGCATTTCCTTCCTATGTACATCGGCTTCTGGTCAGGGTTTTTCTTCTGCCTACCAGGTATGGGGGCTTATTGCTGTCATGTTTGTTTGTTTTTGCTGAAACAGTCCACATTGGTGATATGGTCAAGCTAAGTCCACTCAGGTAAACTGCAACTTGTCCACCTATCTTCTCTTTCATCTTTCCTTAAGAAAATGGATTACGTATCTAGAATCGGACAAACCATCTCTCATAACATCTATGACTACCTGCCTGGCCCAAGCTACCACCGTCTCTCCCCTGGTTAACAATGTCCAGCAGTTGGTCTCCCATCTTGCACCCTGACGCCTACAGTCATCTTTCAACTCAGCAGGACCGTGGGAATGAGGCTCGCTTCACTGAACCTATTGGCAGTTGTCATATCAGTTGTTCCGCTTCTTGAGATAAGATCTAATCCTGTCCCCAAAGCCCTCCAGAGACGTGTGCTTGTGCATCAGCTGTTCCGGGCGGCTGCTGTTTCCTCAAGCATTTGAAGAAAGAGGCACAGGAGGGATGTCAGCCAGGGCTGGTGCAAACTGCCCTCAGCAAGAAATGAAAATGTCGCCACCGCCAGTGTAGACACAGAATAAGAATGCCCAATTTTACTTCTGTACTGTGAGGCACTGCCCTGTGTGTTGGTGAGTGAGTCACCCAGAGTCTGCTCCACTTGGGTGGCTAACTCCTCCGCAGTGGCCCCGGCCCTCTCTGCTTCTATGGTGGGGTTTGGTTGATTCTGGCTTCAGGGTGAAAGTAAACACGCTCAAACTCTTAACTTTACTTGGGGGTGCTGCCTCGGTGGGATTAAGAAAACAGACATTCCTGTGTTACTCCCAGAATGATTTCCAAACTAATACCGAGGCAAAATGATCTAGTTTTCTTTGCAATTCTGTTAAGAGGATAAAAGTAGATCCAACTGACCATATAAAGTGAAAGTCACTCAGTTGTGTCCAACTATTTGTGAGTCCATGGACAGTAGCCTGCCAGGTTCCTCTGTCCATGAAACTCTCCAGACCATATAAAAGGCTCATCTAAAATATACCCTGAATCACAGGACACGGCATGCCCTCTTATATCAACTTATTATGAAGCCCTTAATTAAAAAATGTGTGAAGAGAAACTTTTTTCCTTCTTGAAAGTGGTGGCTTTTGTCATTGCACACCCCTTTCAAATGGTAACAAGAACGTGAACAAAAGCAGAGGCTAGTTGTGGGAGATGTCTTACTTTTGTCTTGCCTGATAGTGAGCGTGATCTGTCCCTGGTCTTGAAAGTTTTTCACTGGAATAGAAGCCTCAAGGTTTGTAGTGTTGGCTATTTTCGCTTGTGAAGGATGTTCTGTGGGGAGCTCAGGGGCGGCTGCTGGCCCAAGGTCACATTTACCTCGCCTCTTCAGCAGGACTTCTCTGGATTCGCAGCTGTGGGCTGGGTCCTTGGGTACTTTCAGGGCAAGGACTGTTGTGTTAGAAGCACCTGCCATCTGTTGGCAGCGAAAATCTTTTGGATTCTATGTGATGAGTCACTTCTTTCTCCTGCTGTTCCTTCTGCTGCCTGGATGAATTTACCTACTGGACTTTGTCAGGGGATGGCACGGAGCTGCTTAGCATGAAGCTTTGTCCTGTGCAAAGTTCATGTCCCTAATGAGCGACTGTTCCAGGGCCAGCATTAGAAGAAGGGGCCAGAAGGAGGGTCCTCTGCATTTCCATGAGGTGGGGAGAAAACCAGCCTGGTCCTCCCTCTAGGGCCTCCCAGAGACAGCTATCGCTGCTGCCTTCAACTGGTTGAAGCCAACAGTCTAAGGTGGTTCCACATTTTAAAAAAAAATTATTTTTGGCTGCACTAGGTCCCTGTTGCTACATGTAGACTTTCTCTAGTTGCAGTGAGCAGGGGCTACTCTCTAATTGTGGCACATGGGCTTCTCACTGCAGTGGCTTCTCTTGTTGCAGAGGAATGGGCTCTAGACCACAGGCTCAGCAGCTGTGGTGCACAGCTTAGTTGCCATGAGGCATGTGGGATCTTCCCCAACTAGGGACTGAACTGGTGTTTCCCGCATTGCAAGGCAATTTCTTAACTACTGGACCACAAGGGACGCCCGAGTTCCACATTTTCTTGCCTACACTGTCATGCTAGGGTGCCTAAGCTGTCATGCTAGTGAGCCAACGCCAGTCAGCAAGCATGGAACAGGGCACACTTGGCATAAGTCCTCAATGTTTGTTGGTTAAATGAATGACTCAGGTCTACCACAGAGGGGGCCAACTTCAGACCTACCAGGGCTCCAAAAGTTGAGTCCTGGGCTCAGCTTAGCTCATTGGGCCAGGACACCTTATGGGAAGTACCGCTTTGAAAGCCAAGAACTCTGAAATTCTGATCCAGTCTGTAATGCCAACCTCAAGAGAAGAGCACGTGGAATGAACTGGGGGAGAAACTCAGAAGTCTTATCCCATACAGACAAGCTTAATGCTCCAAGAGCAGCAGCTTTGGGATGGGTGGACATACAGAGAGCCCTGGGAAGAAGACTTGGAACTCACAGTAGATCCAAGTGTTTTGCCAAGGAGAAAACTGGAGACTGAGGTCCATGCAGCTCTCGGTCCACGGGCCACAGTGGTGGCTGAAGTCCTGGACTGAAATAAAAAGATGCATGTCTCCACTCATTCATTTTCATGTAAATCAGCTTTTATTATTAGTATTGTCATATTTTGTCCCCACCAAAAAAAAAAAAGTGTATTAAGGAGTTTCAAATCAAATCTAGCTTTATTAACAGATCCCCCAATATATTAAAATATTTCTTTTCCATGAGGTGGGGAGAAAACCAGCCTGGTCCTCCCTCTAGGGCCTCCCAGAGACAGCTATCGCTGCTGCCTTCAACTGGTTGAAGCCAACAGTCTAAGGTGGTTCCACATTTTAAAAAAAAATTATTTTTGGCTGCACTAGGTCCCTGTTGCTACATGTAGACTTTCTCTAGTTGCAGTGAGCAGGGGCTACTCTCTAATTGTGGCACATGGGCTTCTCACTGCAGTGGCTTCTCTTGTTGCAGAGGAATGGGCTCTAGACCACAGGCTCAGCAGCTGTGGTGCACAGCTTAGTTGCCATGAGGCATGTGGGATCTTCCCCAACTAGGGACTGAACTGGTGTTTCCCGCATTGCAAGGCAATTTCTTAACTACTGGACCACAAGGGACGCCCGAGTTCCACATTTTCTTGCCTACACTGTCATGCTAGGGTGCCTAAGCTGTCATGCTAGTGAGCCAACGCCAGTCAGCAAGCATGGAACAGGGCACACTTGGCATAAGTCCTCAATGTTTGTTGGTTAAATGAATGACTCAGGTCTACCACAGAGGGGGCCAACTTCAGACCTACCAGGGCTCCAAAAGTTGAGTCCTGGGCTCAGCTTAGCTCATTGGGCCAGGACACCTTATGGGAAGTACCGCTTTGAAAGCCAAGAACTCTGAAATTCTGATCCAGTCTGTAATGCCAACCTCAAGAGAAGAGCACGTGGAATGAACTGGGGGAGAAACTCAGAAGTCTTATCCCATACAGACAAGCTTAATGCTCCAAGAGCAGCAGCTTTGGGATGGGTGGACATACAGAGAGCCCTGGGAAGAAGACTTGGAACTCACAGTAGATCCAAGTGTTTTGCCAAGGAGAAAACTGGAGACTGAGGTCCATGCAGCCCCGGTCCACGGGCCACAGTGGTGGCTGAAGTCCTGGACTGAAATAAAAAGATGCATGTCTCCACTCATTCATTTTCATGTAAATCAGCTTTTATTATTAGTATTGTCATATTTTGTCCCCACCAAAAAAAAAAAAGTGTATTAAGGAGTTTCAAATCAAATCTAGCTTTATTAACAGATCCCCCAATATATTAAAATATTTCTATGCTTTATACTTTGCATTTTTTTCTACCAAAATTCTAAGCTAAATAGCAGCAGCAAATCCCTAAATGCATAACATTCTAATCCTTCAAGCATGTTCCATTTCACTGCAATTTTCTAAAGATTTCCTGCTTGAAGAAATTACCAGGTCCCAGGTGGGTGGGATTTTATTCTTACCACAGAGTAGGTGTGATTTCATGGGAGGCTCTTCTCCCAGCCTCCGAGATCAGAGGCAGAGTTCTGTGCTCGAGTTCTGGGTGGGAGGTAAAACCCCTGGACTGTGAGTACCAGGCACAAGTCATCCGGCCCTTCTGTGTGGTCAACAGCCGGAGGCTGTGGCCAGTGGCGTGGGCCTAGCCCAAGGCACCGCCAGCCCCAGCTGACCTTTGTAATCAGAGGAGCAGCTGACCAAATGGCATTAACGAAATTTTGCAAAACATTCCAAAATAGCCTATTCTAGAATGATCTGGGCAGCGTGGGGTGCAGTTTGGGACAAGGCAAAGCTTCTTCAGAGAAATGACGCTGGTGTTAGTCTCCAGGGTTGCGTATAGATTTGCTGGAAGTAACATTTCCAACCACAGGCCGTATCTATGCACGAGATACACCTGCTATTGTTGTTTCTGGTTTTTATTTTGGCTTTGTTTTGGTTTTTTGGCTGCTCCGCAGCATGTGAGCTCTTAGTCCCCTGGCCAGGGATCGAACCCATGAACCCTGATTTGGAAGCCTGCCGTCTTAAACCACTGGACCACCAGGGAACTCCTGACATGCACTTGCATCTATGCTTCGAGAAGTCCTGCCTTCTCTGTGTACCTAGCAAGTGGGGGACCCTGTCAGTGCTCAGGGCTTTCTGACAGCAGGGCTCTGGGAGGACAGGCGTCCCCCACTCTGAACCATGGTTTCGCCACAAAGGGGATCCAGATGCAACATGGATGCCTTGCTGTACTCACAACAAAAGGGACCTTTGGCAAATGTCCATGTCACCACTTCAGAGCCGGAAAAACAAGACTCCGGGGTCTGCCCCACAGCTGCGAGCATCATGCTGACCGACCAGATGTCTATTTGCGCACGTGGCCTCAGCACAGGTGTAGCACAGCAACTCCAAACCAAGGTGCCCTGCTCCTCCAGGGGATTCCAAATCAGAACATGAGGGCACTGTGGTTGTCTCAAGGGAGCCTCTGTGCTTGAAGTTAGAGAGACCCGGAAACCAGGGGGTAAAACAATGTGTCCAGACCCAGATCAGCCAAGGGGGCCTTTCCTATAAACCTGTGCAGACTTGTGGGTTTCTGTCATTTAAAAACAAAAGGTTCTGGGCTTCCCTCGGGCTTCCCTGGTAGTCCAGTGGGTAAGGACACCGCCTTGTGGTGCACAGGGTGCTGGTTTGATCCCTGGCCTGGGAAGACGCCATGTGCCACGGAGCGGCTGGACCGATGTGTCTAACTACTGAGCCGGAGCTCTGGAGCACATGCGCCCAGAGCCAGTGCTCTGTGACGAGAGAGGCCACTGCGATGGGAAGCCCACATGGGCCAAAGAACAAAGATGGATGAAAATAGATAAATGAAAGACCAATAAAAGTGGCCAAAAATTATATTAAAAAAACCCAAAGTTTAAAAAAACAAAAGGTTCAGCCACTGACCAGAGAAAAGGGTGTCAGACTCTGCTGGTTTTTCTCAGTTTGGGGAAAATTTTGTGCACAGAGAGTAGCTACCCAAAATTGTAAACCTGGTCAGATTCTGTTAAAAATAAAGTGGCTCCTGGCTAATCACTGCTTACTGGGAGGGATTTACTTTCCAGCTCTTGGACTGTCTCAGAAATGTTGATGTGTTGGGGGATTTGGATTAGCCAAAGATCTATTCTTTCCCCTGAAATCACCTCACACAAATAGTAATCCTCAAGAACCCGAGCCACCCAAGCCTGCCAAAAGGGCTGCTCCCCAAATAGGGTCAACGTGCCTGATTCTTAAAGATGCTTGCAAGAAACACATATGCCAGCGCAGTGCAGCCTGAAGCCTGGTTATTTACTTCTCTCTGGGAAGTGTTTAATCCTGCATCAAATACAGAAAGGCAAACCATTGGCCTTAAGAGAAGTACAGAAAGGCGCACTGTGGTTGGGTCCCCCACAGCTGGAGCACTGCTGACCGACCAGATGTCTATTTGCGCACGTGGCCTCAGCACAGGTGTAGCACAGCAACTCCAAACCAAGGTGCCCTGCTCCTCCAGGGATTCCAAATCAGACCATGAGGGCACTGTGGTTGTCTCAAGGGAGCCTCTGTGCTTGAAGTTAGAGAGACCCGGAAACCAGGGGGTAAAACAATGTGTCCAGACCCAGATCAGCCAAGGGGGCCTTTCCTATAAACCTGTGCAGACTTGTGGGTTTCTGTCATTTAAAAACAAAAGGTTCTGGGCTTCCCTCGGGCTTCCCTGGTAGTCCAGTGGGTAAGGACACCGCCTTGTGGTGCACAGGGTGCTGGTTTGATCCCTGGCCTGGGAAGACGCCATGTGCCACGGAGCGGCTGGACCGATGTGTCTAACTACTGAGCCGGAGCTCTGGAGCACATGCGCCCAGAGCCAGTGCTCTGTGACGAGAGAGGCCACTGCGATGGGAAGCCCACATGGGCCAAAGAACAAAGATGGATGAAAATAGATAAATGAAAGACCAATAAAAGTGGCCAAAAATTATATTAAAAAAACCCAAAGTTTAAAAAAACAAAAGGTTCAGCCACTGACCAGAGAAAAGGGTGTCAGACTCTGCTGGTTTTTCTCAGTTTGGGGAAAATTTTGTGCACAGAGAGTAGCTACCCAAAATTGTAAACCTGGTCAGATTCTGTTAAAAATAAAGTGGCTCCTGGCTAATCACTGCTTACTGGGAGGGATTTACTTTCCAGCTCTTGGACTGTCTCAGAAATGTTGATGTGTTGGGGGATTTGGATTAGCCAAAGATCTATTCTTTCCCCTGAAATCACCTCACACAAATAGTAATCCTCAAGAACCCGAGCCACCCAAGCCTGCCAAAAGGGCTGCTCCCCAAATAGGGTCAACGTGCCTGATTCTTAAAGATGCTTGCAAGAAACACATATGCCAGCGCAGTGCAGCCTGAAGCCTGGTTATTTACTTCTCTCTGGGAAGTGTTTAATCCTGCATCAAATACAGAAAGGCAAACCATTGGCCTTAAGAGAGTGCAAGTTCATCATGAAGGCAAGCAGCAGGTGCTCCAGAAAGGACCTGAGGAGACAATGAGAAGGCCTGGTCACAGCTCTTCCAGGAATTGCCTTGGTCACTTGGTGGTTCACTCCAGCGCTGGAGAGAGTTTAGCAACTGGAAATGAATCTTCTTAACGCATTTGGTGCATGGGTAGATTTCTCCGCTTCAAGGAAGATGCTTGGGGAGGGGTGGGTGTCCCAAGAGCCACAGCTGCACCAGGTCCATATGGCACTTGGAACCAAGCTGCCAGGGAGGCTGTGGTGCCCAAGCATGTTCCTTGCTCAGAGACCCAGGACCCCAGCTGAGTGGTTGCAGACTTAGGGCCATCCCTCCCCATCTTCCTGGGAGATGCCCAGCACCGACTTGTCGGGGATTCCGCACTCCTGCAGAGACTTGCTGAGGTCAGAGAAATGCCTCCTGGGCACGTCCATCGTTTCAATGCTGCAGTGTCGGTAGGTGGCCTTGTTCCTGTGTTCGGCCACGGCAACAACCGTCTGTAAGTCATCCGTTGGCCGGAAGTGGCGGACGAACCTCTGACCTGAGGGTGATCGGACAGCGAGCAGCAGTCTTGGCTCTAGATCGGATGGCTCCTCCAGGTCTCCAGCCCCGTGGGAGCTCTGTCTCTTGGTCTGCACGCTGAATCTCCTCTCCGGGGAACAAGGTCGAGCTCCGGAATCATTTCCACCCGTCTTCGTGGTGCATGTCCCCACTTGGGAAAGAGCCTGGGTGCTGTTCAGCTGCAGGGAGCCGGCCTTCTTGCGACTGTTTCCAGGGCGCCCCCCAGGGTCCTCCTGTTGATGGAAGGAAGGACTGGGTATTTATTGAGGGAAGAGGATGCCCCTATGGGCATCTGAAATCAACTTTTCCAACCCCAAATAGTAATCCTCAAGAACCCGAGCCACCCAAGCCTGCCAAAAGGGCTGCTCCCCAAATAGGGTCAACGTGCCTGATTCTTAAAGATGCTTGCAAGAAACACATATGCCAGCGCAGTGCAGCCTGAAGCCTGGTTATTTACTTCTTTTGGGAAGTGTTTAATCCTGCATCAAATACAGAAAGGCAAACCATTGGCCTTAAGAGAGTGCAAGTTCATCATGAAGGCAAGCAGCAGGTGCTCCAGAAAGGACCTGAGGAGACAATGAGAAGGCCTGGTCACAGCTCTTCCAGGAATTGCCTTGGTCACTTGGTGGTTCACTCCAGCGCTGGAGAGAGTTTAGCAACTGGAAATGAATCTTCTTAACGCATTTGGTGCATGGGTAGATTTCTCCGCTTCAAGGAAGATGCTTGGGGAGGGGTGGGTGTCCCAAGAGCCACAGCTGCACCAGGTCCATATGGCACTTGGAACCAAGCTGCCAGGGAGGCTGTGGTGCCCAAGCATGTTCCTTGCTCAGAGACCCAGGACCCCAGCTGAGTGGTTGCAGACTTAGGGCCATCCCTCCCCATCTTCCTGGGAGATGCCCAGCACCGACTTGTCGGGGATTCCGCACTCCTGCAGAGACTTGCTGAGGTCAGAGAAATGCCTCCTGGGCACGTCCATCGTTTCAATGCTGCAGTGTCGGTAGGTGGCCTTGTTCCTGTGTTCGGCCACGGCAACAACCGTCTGTAAGTCATCCGTTGGCCGGAAGTGGCGGACGAACCTCTGACCTGAGGGTGATCGGACAGCGAGCAGCAGTCTTGGCTCTAGATCGGATGGCTCCTCCAGGTCTCCAGCCCCGTGGGAGCTCTGTCTCTTGGTCTGCACGCTGAATCTCCTCTCCGGGGAACAAGGTCGAGCTCCGGAATCATTTCCACCCGTCTTCGTGGTGCATGTCCCCACTTGGGAAAGAGCCTGGGTGCTGTTCAGCTGCAGGGAGCCGGCCTTCTTCGCGACTGTTTCCAGGGCGCCCTCCTCCAGGGTCCTCCTGTTGATGGAAGGAAGGACTGGGTATTTATTGAGGGAAGAGGATGCCCCTATGGGCACCTGCAGAAGCAGCTCCGGGATCTCATTGGGGGCTCCCTGAGTGGGAGATTTGGGTGTGCGGGCTCCCAGTTTCTGACTGTTCTGTGACTCGTAGGGAATGGCTGGAGGCGGAGACGGTGGTGTGCGGCCAGGGCTCCCCTTCGCGCCCAAGGGCTTGTGTAGATTTGGCCGAGTTCGTCCCTTGGCGGACTTGGGCCTTGTGACGTGCATGTTTAGCAAGTCTGGCTGCCAAAGGAAGCTGTCCGCTGCTGCGCTGACAACACTGCTGCCTTCAGGCGGTGCTATATTCACAGGAGCTTCTGTGGCCATTGCTCCTCAACACCCCTAAGGAAGCAGGAGAAAAGAGGAGGCCGTGAGTTACACATTCGAGGATTTCTGGACCTGAGCCATTCACTCCTTAGCGGCCGGAATACGGCCAGCCACCGTCAGGGGCTAGGTGGGGGTGCAGAGGAGCTTCTGTCTAGATTTCTGGTACCTGGAGAAGGGCACCAGCTGCAATTTACTTATTCTTTCCTTTCAGGCACTGGAAGGTATCAGGGAGCCAAAGTCCTTACAACTGAAATTATCATAGTGAGAAGAGACAAGAGACCGGTGTTAAACCCCCAGCAAGCAGATCGTTTCAAAGAGTAATAACTGCTACGAGAAAAATGAAGTATTGGACCAGAGAGTGGCGGGCTTTCCTGGTGGGTCAGCCGTAAGAATAGGTGTGTAATCATCACTGGACCACCAGAGAAGTCTAAGCCATAAGAGACCACCCACGATGCAGGAGACACAGGTTCGGTCCCTGGGTTGGGAAGATCCCCTGGAGAAGGAAATGGCAACTCACTCCAGTATTCTCGCCTGGGAAATACCGTGGACACCGGAGCTTGGAGGGCTACAGCTCATGGGCTCACAAAGAGTCAGATACGACTTAGTGGCTAAACCACCGCCATAGGCCGGGGGGACTAATTCTTATTCTCCTGGGGGAAGAGACGGAGGGAGGCTTTATGTTGAGAGACCAGAATGATAAGAATAAGTCTTGTTACGACAGAGGCAAGGCTCAGCTAACTTTTTCTAGAAATGGTTTTGGCTTTGGGAGCCACGTGGTCTCTAATTTAACCACTCAGCCCCGCAGCCTGGGGACGGCCACAGACACTATGTAACAAAGGACTGCAGCCTGGTTCCCTGTATTCCCTTCAATCACAAAGACGGTGGTGGGGGCCGTGCAGACTTGACCCATAGACAGCGCTGTGCCCACCCTTGCTCTAGGGGGAAAGTATTTCCACGAGGGAAGAGCCGGGGCCAAGTCCTGAGGCAGCCTTCTGCTGGCTCCCAGGGCGGCGAGCGCTCCCCTAAGCCCGCCCGCAGACCTGGAGGCCCAGGAAGGAGTGCTACCAGTAGCTGCCTTTGCTCAAAAGAGGCCAAATAACCCTATTCAGGTGCCCAGCCAGGAAACCTAGTTCAGCTTGCTTAAGAGCTGAGAGCTAGCCCTGCAAGCTGCGTGCACATCTTAAAGAGCTTCCTGCCACAGACGGCAGGGGTCCAGGCAGGGTCCTCACTGGGGAGGAGGCCAGCTCTGCCGCCCCAGCTTTCCCTTCCTCCCTCTTTTCCCATTTGCCTAGAGCTTCCTTTCATGCAGCCTTGCCGTGCGGCTCTGTGCAAGTCACTTCTCGCAGGGACCCTCCGCTGCCCTCACTCGGTCACTGGGTTAGGGGAGAGGAGGAAGAGACTCTGCTGCCCGTCCACTGGCCAGAACTCCCAGGGAGGACTCTGCTCCTAGTCTGGGGTTGGCAGTCCCTTTCCATACATGGCCAGAAAGTAAATATTGTCAGCTTTGTGGGCCACCGTCTGTCATAGTTGCTCAGCTCTGTCCCTCTGGTGTGAAAGCCGCCACAGACAGTGTGGAAATGAACGCGGGTGAGGCTGTGCTCCAAGAAAACTGCCTTTATGGACCCTGGCATTTGAATTTCATATCATTTTCATGTGGCACAAAACAGTCTTTTTATTTTTCTCAACCATCAAACATGTGAAAGCTATTGTGAGCTTGTGAGCCATACAAAAACAATAGTGTGGAGACTTCCCTGGTGGTCCAGGGGTTATAATTTAGCCTCGCCATGCGGGGGACATGGGATGCAGGGATAGCTGGTTGGGGAATGAACATCCCACATGTCATGGAGCAACCAAGCCTGCACATACCACAACTAAAATCCATGTGCCAGATCAGAGATCCCACATGAGGCAACTAAGACCAAACACAGTGAAATAAATAAACAAATATTTAAAAAGCGGGGCTTCCCTGGTAGTCCAGTGGCTAAGGACACTGCCTTGCAGTGCAAGGGGCGCCGGTTCAATCCCTGGCCTGGGAAGATCCCATGTTCCGCGGAGCGGCTGAACTGATGCGTCCAATTACCGAGCCGGAGCTCTGGAGCGCATGGGCCCAGAGCCGGTGCTCTGAGACAACAGAGGTCACCGCGATGGGAGGCCCACACGGGCCAAAGAACAAAGATGGATGAAAATGGACAAATGAAAGACCAATAGAAGTGGCCCACCTGCCCCCGCCCTCCCTCGCCACCCCACAAAAAAAATAAATCTTTAATAAATCTTTAAAAAGCGGGGGAGAGGGGAGACTGAATGCCCAAGATCACCAAGCCAGCTAGCTGCAGGCCCTGAGCAATAGAACCCAGGTCTGTAATACCCAACCCCTGTTCAATTCCTGGGTCAGGAAGATTCCATGGAGAAGGGAATGGCTCCCCACTCCCGTATTCTTGCCTGGAGAAGCCCATGGACAGAGGAGCCTGGTGGGCTACAAAATTCACAGGGATGCAAACAGCCAGACACAACGGAGCAACTTTATGTCGTGTGTGTATGTCCTCAGAGACCAGGCTTGGCCTCCCTACCTTCCCCCCCTACCCCACCCCCTATACACACTAATTCTGTTCTGTTTCTTCATTAGCTGTTGACATTTCTGGTGCATCGCTTTCTTCATCTATAGAATTAGCCACATGACCTTGAAAACACACTGTAACTACCTTTTAACCTTAGTCTCTTTATCCGCAACATGAGGACAGTAGTAAGAAACACTGAAAGTAAAGCTGTAAAAACCACATTTGTAAAGGCTTAGTTAAGTGGTAAGGTTTTTCTGCATTGGGATTTTTTTTTTAAGTGTTTTTGATTATTTTAGGTCCAAACATGTGAAAGCTATTGTGAGCTTGTGAGCCATACAAAACAATAGTGTGGAGACTTCCCTGGTGGTCCAGGGGTTATAATTTAGCCTCGCCATGCGGGGGACATGGGATGCAGGGATAGCTGGTTGGGGAATGAACATCCCACATGTCATGGAGCAACCAAGCCTGCACATACCACAACTAAAATCCATGTGCCAGATCAGAGATCCCACATGAGGCAACTAAGACCAAACACAGTGAAATAAATAAACAAATATTTAAAAAGCGGGGCTTCCCTGGTAGTCCAGTGGCTAAGGACACTGCCTTGCAGTGCAAGGGGCGCCGGTTCAATCCCTGGCCTGGGAAGATCCCATGTTCCGCGGAGCGGCTGAACTGATGCGTCCAATTACCGAGCCGGAGCTCTGGAGCGCATGGGCCCAGAGCCGGTGCTCTGAGACAACAGAGGTCACCGCGATGGGAGGCCCACACGGGCCAAAGAACAAAGATGGATGAAAATGGACAAATGAAAGACCAATAGAAGTGGCCCACCTGCTCCCCTCCCTCCCCACCCCACCCCCACCCCAATAAATAAATCTTTAATAAATCTTTAAAAAGCGGGGGAGAGGGGAGACTGAATGCCCAAGATCACCAAGCCAGCTAGCTGCAGGCCCTGAGCAATAGAACCCAGGTCTGTAATACCCAACCCCTGTTCAATTCCTGGGTCAGGAAGATTCCATGGAGAAGGGAATGGCTCCCCACTCCCGTATTCTTGCCTGGAGAAGCCCATGGACAGAGGAGCCTGGTGGGCTACAAAATTCACAGGGATGCAAACAGCCAGACACAACGGAGCAACTTTATGTCGTGTGTGTATGTCCTCAGAGACCAGGCTTGGCCTCCCTACCTTCCCCCCCTACCCCACCCCCTATACACACTAATTCTGTTCTGTTTCTTCATTAGCTGTTGACATTTCTGGTGCATCGCTTTCTTCATCTATAGAATTAGCCACATGACCTTGAAAACACACTGTAACTACCTTTTAACCTTAGTCTCTTTATCCGCAACATGAGGACAGTAGTAAGAAACACTGAAAGTAAAGCTGTAAAAACCACATTTGTAAAGGCTTAGTTAAGTGGTAAGGTTTTTCTGCATTGGGATTTTTTTTTTTTAAGTGTTTTTGATTATTTTAGGTCCAAAGGCCCTACCTGTTGCTTCAGAGCTGTTCCCCAGGGTGTCGGGATGGTCTACTCCCAGTCTATCCTCACCAGCGGGCGACTCACGGGACCCATGTCTACCCCACTCACCGCACAGAAATGCCAGAAGGCTGATTCCAATGAGCCAGTGCTTATGAAACTGTCTCCAAAAAAGCGTTCCAATGTGTCCCGGCTAATCCCACATTTTATTTACTTATTTTTGGCCATGCCACATGGCCTGTGGGATCCCAGCACCCCAACCACAGATCGAGCCTGGGCCCTCAGCAGTGAGAGGCCAGAGTCGTAACCACTGGACCACCAGGGGAGTCCCCCCAATCGCACACTTTAATCATATACTCACCTCCCATTTGTCTACTCCAAGCTACCTTCATCACACAACCCTGAGCGACTCAGTTCAAGTCTCTTCCCGCTGCACCCCCATATTCCCGTTGTGTGCACACACTACCATCACTGCCTAATATTAGGGCTCATTGTCTTCCTCGCCCCTAAAACCACAACTAAACAAGATGCAACATCTCTATGTATTCCTAAAGTGCTCCTCTGTTCAAAATCTGCTGTGTCTTGCTTAACTGCAAGGCCCCTGTGTGTGCTCCATTCGGCTCACAGACCGAGCCTTTGCAGCCTCCCCTGTTCCCGCTTCTAGTCTTTCACACTCAGTCTGGCTGCTGGGAGTTCAGGAGCCTTCTCCTCGGCATCGGGGGGGAAAAAAAAAAGCCTGCCCAGCTCCTTGTTAATTTAATCTATCTTCTGATCAACTGTGAAGAATTGTGGGGTATGTGGGGGGGTTCCGCTTCCATTCTAAAGTCTTTCACTTGTAATTAAGGCACTCTGCACTTGAGCTCAGGGTGGCACGGGAAGGTCGCCATTGTCTAACCACTCTGCCAGACAGAAGCTCAACTGGTTAACTGATTCCCCCTCTCTGCCCACCCTCCCCCTCAAGGCAGGGCTATTAATTCGCCACAGCTTCTACAGAATTATCACAGACTTGGCTTCTAACGCCCACACATGCCTCGGGAAGGTTTAGCTGTCAGTAAGTTTGGTAACTTAGAAACCTCTTCCTTAACAACTTTGATGAGGAAAGTCATGTGTTCTCACAGGCTCTCTGCTGGATTATTTTTAACAGGAAAATTTGAGTGTGTGCTTGCACTTGCTATACCTTTTGGTTCTATATAATTATCCATGTTCAGGGGGTGTCATAGTCAAGACACCCTGGTCATAAGATAACATGACTTAGAGCGATCTCATAGGGAAAAAAATTTTTTTCAATTATGACTAATTCCTATAAGCCCACTCGTGGTTATTTAGAGACTAACACCTCCTTCAGGTAAAAGCGTTCCATCGAACCTGCTTTCATAACCCTCTGCCTCCTCCCGAGCCCAGGGACCATCTGCTATATGGAGGGAACACCAACTCTCCCCAGCTTCTCCCGCAGGGAGGCGGGAGATGGGGAAACAGGTGTTTGGGGACCTGGGCCAACGGTGCCTTTAGAGTCTCCTCTTGGGTCTCAAACTCTGCCTGGGAGGCTTCCAGTGCAGCCATCGTCAACCCTGCTCAGCTCAGCTCACCACCTCGAGACCTGGCAGGCTCTCCGCCACCAGGGGAGCTGTGACAGGGTCTAGGCATCGGCTTCCATTAAGCTGCCGGCTGAACAGGCAAGTGGCCTGTTTACTTAAACATAATAGCTGTACCCAGAGGCTTGCTCACAGACCGAGCCTTTGCAGCCTCCCTGTTCCCGCTTCTAGTCTTTCACACTCAGTCTGGCTGCTGGGAGTTCAGGAGCCTTCTCCTCGGCATCGGGGGGGAAAAAAAAAAGCCTGCCCAGCTCCTTGTTAATTTAATCTATCTTCTGATCAACTGTGAAGAATTGTGGGGTATGTGGGGGGGTTCCGCTTCCATTCTAAAGTCTTTCACTTGTAATTAAGGCACTCTGCACTTGAGCTCAGGGTGGCACGGGAAGGTCGCCATTGTCTAACCACTCTGCCAGACAGAAGCTCAACTGGTTAACTGATTCCCCCTCTCTGCCCACCCTCCCCCTCAAGGCAGGGCTATTAATTCGCCACAGCTTCTACAGAATTATCACAGACTTGGCTTCTAACGCCCACACATGCCTCGGGAAGGTTTAGCTGTCAGTAAGTTTGGTAACTTAGAAACCTCTTCCTTAACAACTTTGATGAGGAAAGTCATGTGTTCTCACAGGCTCTCTGCTGGATTATTTTTAACAGGAAAATTTGAGTGTGTGCTTGCACTTGCTATACCTTTTGGTTCTATATAATTATCCATGTTCAGGGGGTGTCATAGTCAAGACACCCTGGTCATAAGATAACATGACTTAGAGCGATCTCATAGGGAAAAAAATTTTTTTCAATTATGACTAATTCCTATAAGCCCACTCGTGGTTATTTAGAGACTAACACCTCCTTCAGGTAAAAGCGTTCCATCGAACCTGCTTTCATAACCCTCTGCCTCCTCCCGAGCCCAGGGACCATCTGCTATATGGAGGGAACACCAACTCTCCCCAGCTTCTCCCGCAGGGAGACGGGAGATGGGGGAAACAGGTGTTTGGGGACCTGGGCCAACGGTGCCTTTAGAGTCTCCTCTTGGGTCTCAAACTCTGCCTGGGAGGCTTCCAGTGCAGCCATCGTCAACCCTGCTCAGCTCAGCTCACCACCTCGAGACCTGGCAGGCTCTCCGCCACCAGGGGAGCTGTGACAGGGTCTAGGCATCGGCTTCCATTAAGCTGCCGGCTGAACAGGCAAGTGGCCTGTTTACTTAAACATAATAGCTGTACCCAGAGGCTTGCTAGGAATCAGAAAACAAACACTGATAACTGTCCCCAAGGGACTGCCAAAGGGCAGGTGCCCATTCCTTAGGGTTAATTGCCAAATCAGCTGGAAAGAAGGGAGACTGTGACAGGAGAAGCTAAAGTCATAGCCCTGCTCTCCAAAGGTGCCTACCCCCCACCATGGGGTCAGACCACCCCGTACCACTCACAAGGCAAATCTAACTCTATGATAAATGTAATAAAATATAAACACCCACCTACCATCTGCTGGTAAACATCAAGGATAGATACATTTGAATTGGTCTTTTAAAAATGTTTATCAGTTAATACTCTCCCCTGCCAATTCCCACCCGTCCTTGTGGGGCTTTCCAGATGAAAACCTGAAAGGAACCTACAGCAGATGATAGTTGGCCTGAGGGAGGAGAAAACGTTGGTACCATGCCCAGTTTTGCCCAGGACTAATGATTAGAATACACTGTCCCATGCAGAGTGCCACGTTCAAAGTGGGGGAGTGGAGAAACAGGACCACAAACCACGAAGGGATCAAAGGTTTGGAAAAGAAATCCAGCAGCGGTGGGGAGGGGGCATTAGGGGTAGGTAGAGAGTTAAGAGCTCAATTATTCTCGAGTACAGGCAGCACCAGAAGGAAACAGCTTAGGGAGCAGGAGGGATGTGGGAGGAGGGGCAAGAAAGAGCCTCTAGAAAGTGAGAGTCGACTTGGGTGAAAGAGCACCCGTCTGGGGGAGGCTCAGATCAGGTTCCGGTCTCTCCGTGTCACAGGACGTCCGCTTGTCCCTCTCTGTCTGTGTCCAGTCTGTCCTGCCCAGCCAGGAGGGCATGGCCCAGCGGTTTCCAAGGCTTCAGCAGAGCCTGGGAGCTCTCCCATCCTGGCAACGGTGAGCTCTGGCCGGGCTGGCTTGGCCCCGGGCTACTCCTCCTGGGTTACTCCAGGAGGGAGTAGCCATTTCCCTCCTGGAACTCTGGCCTGTCTCCCCGGGGTCGCCCCGGGTCCTAGGAGGGGTAAGGACAGGCCAGATCCAGCCCCCTAGGGCTCCTCCCCCGGGCAAACCTGCGGGCCAGTGACCAGCCCTGCTCACCCGCAGCACCGCTCCATCAGCCGCCTCTGTCGCAGGGCTCATCCCGGGGGTAAACAACCCGGGTCTCCGGGGCAACCACATGGGTGGGCGGCCACGTGCTTCCTGTCTGACCGGAACCTGCCTGGCCAGGTGGGGGGCGGAGGGGCGTGCTGGGCGCGGGGTGGAGGTCATAGCCCTGCTCTCCAAAGGTGCCTACCCCCACCATGGGGTCAGACCACCCGTACCACTCACAAGGCAAATCTAACTCTATGATAAATGTAATAAAATATAAACACCCACCTACCATCTGCTGGTAAACATCAAGGATAGATACATTTGAATTGGTCTTTTAAAAATGTTTATCAGTTAATACTCTCCCCTGCCAATTCCCACCCGTCCTTGTGGGGCTTTCCAGATGAAAACCTGAAAGGAACCTACAGCAGATGATAGTTGGCCTGAGGGAGGAGAAAACGTTGGTACCATGCCCAGTTTTGCCCAGGACTAATGATTAGAATACACTGTCCCATGCAGAGTGCCACGTTCAAAGTGGGGGAGTGGAGAAACAGGACCACAAACCACGAAGGGATCAAAGGTTTGGAAAAGAAATCCAGCAGCGGTGGGGAGGGGGCATTAGGGGTAGGTAGAGAGTTAAGAGCTCAATTATTCTCGAGTACAGGCAGCACCAGAAGGAAACAGCTTAGGGAGCAGGAGGGATGTGGGAGGAGGGGCAAGAAAGAGCCTCTAGAAAGTGAGAGTCGACTTGGGTGAAAGAGCACCCGTCTGGGGGAGGCTCAGATCAGGTTCCGGTCTCTCCGTGTCACAGGACGTCCGCTTGTCCCTCTCTGTCTGTGTCCAGTCTGTCCTGCCCAGCCAGGAGGGCATGGCCCAGCGGTTTCCAAGGCTTCAGCAGAGCCTGGGAGCTCTCCCATCCTGGCAACGGTGAGCTCTGGCCGGGCTGGCTTGGCCCCGGGCTACTCCTCCTGGGTTACTCCAGGAGGGAGTAGCCATTTCCCTCCTGGAACTCTGGCCTGTCTCCCCGGGGTCGCCCCGGGTCCTAGGAGGGGTAAGGACAGGCCAGATCCAGCCCCCTAGGGCTCCTCCCCCGGGCAAACCTGCGGGCCAGTGACCAGCCCTGCTCACCCGCAGCACCGCTCCATCAGCCGCCTCTGTCGCAGGGCTCATCCCGGGGGTAAACAACCCGGGTCTCCGGGGCAACCACATGGGTGGGCGGCCACGTGCTTCCTGTCTGACCGGAACCTGCCTGGCCAGGTGGGGGGCGGAGGGGGCGGTGCTGGGCGCGGGGGTGGAGGTCCTGGGAGGTGCTGGGGTTGGGACCTCTGCCTGGCGTCCCCTGCCTCCTCTCTTCCTCGCCTCCCTCGCTGCTCATCTCCTGGGGGCGGGCGCTGCAGCGAGAGGAGAGCCCTGGTCTGGTGGCTGGGAGTGGCAGTCCTGCCTGCCTCACATCTTTTTTGTGACCAGTGGGGTCCCGCCCTGACCCTCTCAGTGTCTCTGGTTTGCAGGTAAAGCTGTTGAGCTGGCTGATTCTTCCGAACCCTAGAGTCTGAGCCGCTGCTATTAGGCCATCTATTTGGGTCTCGGATCACTTGTCTGCCTTATCTCAGCACCACATTTCAACAGCGGCTCCTTGACCTCCTCTCTTCCCCGTCCACCTTCCACTCCCAGCCACATCCCAAACCCTCTTACTGAAGTTACTTCTACCGTGCTTGTCTTCCAACACCTTTCAGATGCTGGTCCATGGCCCTTTCTGCTTTCTCCCTATCAACCTGCTTCTTCCCTGCCCTGTTGAGTCAGAGCACCATTACCTCAGCTGTTCCCTTGCAAAAATCCTTGCCCTTGAACTCCTGTCTTTCCATCACTCCCACCCAATGGAATCCCAACCAGCCCGCCTACACCAAGGTCCTAAGGAAATCTTGACCAATCACAGGCAGCCATGTCATGGAAACATGCAGTCTCCAACCTCAATTGGAGCTTTAGTCCTACACAGAAATCTTTCCACCTTCCCCAGCTCAGTTTGGACTCCATTCTTTTCAGTGGCTGTTTCCAACCTTGTCCTCGTTCCTGAAGTCTCCCACCTCTCCCCCTTACTCCTCCTGCTCAGAACATACCCTTTCTCCCTCTTGGGAGAGAAAATAGAAAGTACCATATGAAAGCTTTCTCAGCGTTCTGCCCCCAGACCTACTTCTGTCTCCTTGCTTTCCATCCTCCCTCTGGTTCCAGTGGTAGGGGACCTGTCCTCTTTTTCTGTCAAGATCAACTGCTGCTCCAGGGTGGCCCTGAAGTGTCTCCTGCCAGAGGCCCACACCTGTCCACAGCCCCCTTATGTTCCAGGCCTTTGCTCCTGTGCTCTCCTCTGCCTAGAAAATTCTTCTCTGCTTTCCTCAACCCTTTATCCCCTTCTTTTTCCTCATGCCTACCTACCCTTCAGATCTCAACTTAATAGATGAATAATTCCAAGATGGAATTAAGATAGCCTCAGAAGGAGTCCTACTTGGACTCTTGTCTTCCAGGCCCTGTCCTAGGCTCTTGAAATTTGCAGAGGAATAACTAGGGACTATATCATCCAAGGACTTGGTGGCTCAGACAGTAAAGAATCTAGCTGCAGTGCAGGAGACCGCGGTTCAATCCCTGGGTCAGGAAGATCTCCTGGAGAAGGGAATGACTACCCACTCCAGTATTCTTGCCTGGAGAATTCCATAGACAGAGGAGCCTGATGGGCAAACAGTCTGTGGGGTTGCAAAGAGTTGGACATGACTAAGCAGCTAACACTTTCACACGTATTAAAAGGTAAATGACAGGAGACATTCAAGAACCGCATTATCAGAAGAAAGAATTTGAACTCACTGTCTCGCCTGCTGGCAACATTTTTGCTACCTTGGCTAGCTAGATGCATGGACGCAAGACTGAAATAGAGCACAGCTCTGACCCGCCTGCAGGATGTTCACAATGGGTGGAGCAGGCAAGTCACACAGCCATAAAGAGTTACATGTCAGATTCTTCTCAGTACGGCGTGAGCCAAGGAAGAGCAGCACGGGCTGGACGTGGTCCTGTGCCAAGTGACTGGCACGGACGGGAAGTTCTCTGGGGGTCTGGGAAAGAGAGGATTATTTTAGTGGTGCATTTTCTTCCCATCTCAGGAAAGAAGCCCCTGATCTGTGGGAGCTGCTGGACAGGGCGTGGGCTGGGCAGGCTCCTGCCAGGGTCACCCCCTCACCCGCCCTGCACATATAGGGAGGCATCCAAGGACCCAAGAAGGCGCCAGAGGTAGAGGTTTCCAGAGCTGATGGTTTTGCAGCTCTGTGCTGGTGGCTTATTTCTTGTAAATGATTCTGTCAGAAATATCTCAGCAAGGCTCTTCAGCCCTTCAACGCCCACCCCAAAAAGATTAAAGTGGATTCTTCATCAGCTATTTTAATATCACCTAAAGATTATGCAATCTTTTGGAAAATCAAACCGGCTTCTCACCCCGTTTGTGTGTGGGAGTGTGTTTGTGTGGGTGGATGTGTCCTCACGTGGGCACACAGGGAAAGGGTGTGTGGAAGGGTCTGTGTCCTCTTCAGCAGTCTGTGCCTTTTGCTCCCAGGGAGGGTGGAATGCACAGCCCTCGGGGGAGGCTGGAGGGAAGGGAAAGAAAGGAAGCTGGCCAGCCGATTTCTGTATCTGCCTGCTTTTTAAAGAGAAGGCTGACTCTGAGCCTTTGCCTCTCCTGTGTCTTTGAAGAGGATGTCTTTAAAGGATGAACTCTGCAATGCCAGGTCGCTGGTACACATACAAAGTGGATTCTCAGCAAATGCGGCCAGAGGTCACTACCCTGCCGGTTTAAATGTGGACTCATCTCTTTCCCAGCCGTGGGTCTCTCTGCTCCCCAGCTCTCTTCCTGGGCTCCAGCCAGCCTGTTCCCCAGATGGACCTTCAGCTTTTTCTAAACCTCCAGGGTCTTTGCACCTGCCTGTCCGACCTTGGTCCTTTCCTTGAAGTTAATCCAAATTTATTGCCTCTTTGAGGCTCATCTTATAAGTCATCACTTTCTTAAAGCCTTTTCTGACACCCCAATCCCGGCCACATACACCCTTTCTGTGCAGTCTCTGATCCCTTTTAGTCCAGGGGAATATGCCAAAGATGGCACCATGAACCTTTCCTAGGTCACTTCTCTGATCTTCATGACTCTCCTCACTGCCAATGTGGCTGTAGAGAACAATTGATCCTCAGAGCCCCCCAAGTGAATGATTGGCAGAGCAGTGTTAGGACTCCAGTTCAGCTGATCCCAAAGCCCTTTGTATACCCTAAAGCCCCATCTCCCACCCTCCCACCTGACATGTTCCCTGTACCTGCCTACTGTACTGGTTATGGGGTTGCAGGCGTAACCTCTGGGATCAAGGCTTGAATTTGAATCCCAGCTCTACCACTTGTGAGCTGGAGACCATAGGTAACTGCTTTAACTTCTCTGGACCTCATCTTAGAGCGGAGATGTTAATAGGATTGCCGAGAGGGTGAAGTGAGATGAGGCACACAAAGGTCTGGGTGCAGTGCCTGGCGTGTCGTGCTTAGTGAGGGTGAAGCTCGTTACCCTGTTGTCACATCCCACAGAACACATCTCCTTCAGTCGGCTGTGAACTCCTTGTGAGCAAGAACTTGCCTGTGTCTGCGTCCCCTGCTTTGCGGTAGGTACGTAGCAAACGAGAACTGAATTAATGACAAAGGTGATGTGGATCGCACAAGATGACTTTTCTATGACAGAGTCTACAAGCCGCCAGTTGGTACCCCCCTGAGGGTATATGACTTGAAGCCAAAATGACCTCTCTTGGGGCTGGGCTGAAGGCAGGAGCTTCAGTTTCTCAGCAGCTTGTCCCCAAAGACCAACTGGCCTTTTTTTGAACTAGGGACTTTTAGATTTTGGAGTCTGTAGTGCAGTGTCCTACTCTGTCCTCAATCCCATTAGACTTGTCAGTAGAGATCATAGATAGCCTTTAAGCAGAAGGTAAACTGGGTGGGTCTTCTGGTAAAGAGGCTGGCACAGTTAGTCATGCCTCCTGATGAATCAGCTTCCTGAGGGCACTGCCAGAGAAGCCTCGAGAAAATGAGATTCGCCCCTGGAAGGACTGTGGCTGTTGTTTTAAAAAATATTATCTCTGCCATATTGTTTGAAAACATCCAAAAAATGTATTGCCTACTTCCCAGTGTTTTTCACAAAGCATACCAGACGTGTATGTTTACCACACGTGGTAACTCACCTTGGCTACGGTTGACCAAGCGCCTTTACCATGGGGAGCTTGTTGAGTCTTGCCGGCAGTCCGTGGGGGGCCAGGATCATGGTTTCCACCCCACAGATGAAGCCGCTGAGGCTTAGGGAGCTTCGACGGCTCTGCCAGGAAGTGGCTGACTCTGCAGCACAGTGCAGCCTTTTCTTGGGACTTGGAAGGCAGTAACCATGCTCCAGGTGCAATACTGTTGACGCAACAGGAGGCATCTGCCCTGCACTCACCGCCCTGGGTTCACAGGCTTGGTCAGTTATCCTTTTAATCCTTCCTCTCTCTCTCTTGCTTCCTGCTAAAAGCAGCCACTTCTGTCCTCATTCCTTGTTCAACTTCTGGGTCTGAGAAAAACAGGCGGATACTCTTGGTAAAGTTTATCTTACATAAGAGCATGGTGCCATGTGTTTGGCTGCTTGGCGTTGTCTTCGGTTTTGTTTTCTCAGCTGTGTTTTGGATGGTTACTGCAGGGACCCACAGCAGATAAGCAAGATCACTGCTGAGAGGTGAGGCGTGCTGTCTTTGGAGTCAGACACTATTCTAAGTACTGTTATAACACAGTCCAACACACCTGGGGACTCCCCTGATGGGCCAGTGGTTAGGACACCACGCTTCCAGTGCAGAGGGCATAGGGTTGACCCCTGGCTGGGGAACTAAGATCCCACAGGCCTGGAGGTGTGGCAAAAAACCGAAAATGTAATGGAGTCAGGCTCGCCTGGACTATGGCCTGGCTCTGTCAGTTTGCAGGGCCACGTGCCTAAACTCTGCCAGTCTCTGTCCCCTCATCCGTGAATTGGGGTTGATCGTCTGTGTCTCTTTGGGTGAACTGAAAGAGGATTCTAGGAGAGAATCCAGCCTCGTTCTAGTCCTCAGTGGTTGTAGCTTTGTTTTTATTTCTGTGACTTGAAGCATAATAAGACTTGAGCCAGTCTGTCCTTCATTCCTCAAATATTGATTGTTGCCCCATGTCCAGTTTTATTTCTCTGAAAAACAAGGATAATCACAGTGCTTATCTTAGCTGAGGACTAGATATAAGGACTTAATGAGTAAACACATGTGAAGTGCTCAGAATTGTGCCACATATAAAATCAACATGATACACATGTTACCCATCTTCATCACAAGTACTAGTTTATACCAGGCACTAGGCAGTGAACAACATACAAATAATCCTTATGGACCTTGCAGACTCTTTCTCCTGATGTTCTTCAAGGGAGAAAAACCAAGCAACATTTTATTCCTGTCCATGTAAGACAAATTGATGGGTTTGAGAGAGTTGCTCTGAGGGACCTGCCAACTTTCTGGCTGCTGCTCTAGAGGCTGGCCCTACGGGCATGCCTCCCTCCCTCCCTCTCTCCCTTCACTAAGTCTCCAGGCCTCTGGCCCTGTGCTCTTGGCTTTGGTTCAGCACAAAGCACCTGTAACCGATTAGGTCAAAGGGAGACAACCACGTCTGTTTTGCCTAAGTTGTAGCCGTGGAGGTCAATGTCTGTGAAAAGGCTCTGTAGCCTTCATAAAGTCACACAGAGAAGAGGTGTAGGCAGGGAGCCCAGAGAGGTGGAAAGAGCACTGGATTTAGAGGCAGGAGCACAGGCATGTCCTGGCCCCACGACTTGGTAGCTGTGTGGATCTGTTTCAGGTCATGTCTCTCTGAGTTGGTTTCTTGACTGTCAAGTGAAGAAGTGATCAGTCCTAGCTGGTGAGGTTGTAGTGAAGAGTGAATAGATCCAGAATACAAATTTAAGGTCGTTCAAGGCCCACTCCGTGCCTCCTTCCTTTTGGACGTGAGACCACTGCTTCTTTCTCTGAGCTCAAAAGCATTTGTTTATACAGCCATTAGAGGGGACACTCATCACTCTAGAGACCTTGACTAGCCTTCCAGGGTCCAGACTCTAAGACAGAGATGTGCATAGCCAGGAAGCTCCCTGGAAAGAACACCTGTGTGGAAGTAGAAAGGCAGAGTTGGGGAGCAGGGGAGGCTGACACATGGAGGCAGTGGCTGAGGCCACAGCTGGTTCCCTGGGGAGCTCGGAGCCTGGGCTGGCCTTTCAGAGATGCCAGGAAGGAGGCCAGGGGGTGGTCCTTTATTTTGTTTGTTTATTTTGTATTGAATGGTAGTTGACATACAGTAGCATGTTAATTTCAGGAGTACACCAGAGAGACTGATGAAATACACTGTGAAACGATCACCATCATAAGTCTATTAACCATCTGTCACCACACAGAACTATGACAGCCTCATTAACTATGTTCCTTATGCTGTGTATTATACCCCATGGCCTTCGATAACTGGGACTTTGTGTCTGTTAATACCCTTCACCTTTTTCATCCAACCTTCCCCTTCCCTCTCCTCTGGCAATCACCTGTTTGTTTTCTGTATCTGTGACTCTCTCTTTTGTTTGTTCATTTGTTTTGTTTTTCAGACTCTGCATGTAAGTGAAATTGTATGGTATTTGTCTTTCTCTGTATGACTTAATTCACATGGCATAATACCCTCAAGGCCCATCCATGTTGTTGCAAATGGCAGAAAAAACTATTTTTTATGGCTGAGTAATATTTCATTCTGGAGGAGAAAATGGCAACCCACTTCAGTATTCTTGCTTAGAAAACCCTGTGGACAGAGGAGACTGGCGAGCCTTATTCCAAAGGGTCACAAAGAGTCAGACACAACTTAGCAACTGAATGACAATATTTCATTGTTGATATACACATGTCACTGAATGCTTAGGTTGCTTTCTTATCTTGGCTACTGTAAATAGCGCTGCAGTGACTATAGGGGTCATATGCCTTTGGGGATTAATGTTTCTGTTTTCTTTGGCTAGCTACCCAGAAGTGGAATAGTTGAATCACATGATAGTAACGTTTTTAATATTTTGAGAAACTTCCACACTGTTTGGCTATACCAATTTACATCTCCACCAACACTGTCCAAGAATCCCCTTTCGCCAGCATTCTGGGGATGGGGGACTTGGCCTTTTAAATCCTCACCTCAGCCAGGGGTACTCCTCCCATCATTACCAGGCAGGGGCACAACCTTGGACCCGACAGAGGCAATTCCCAGTGAGTGAATGAGAGCATCAGGAGCAGCTGATGTCCCGTCAGAGACTATGCCAGGCATTCAGGAAGCAATGGAGAACCAAGTAGAAGTTCTGTCCATGTGGGGGTTTTGAGTCTATGGTCTATACCTACCTATTTGGTCTCCACCAGCTTGGAGGCCCTGCTAGGGCCACAACCTTGTCTCGTTGGATGAATACATGCATACTAGGTCATTTCAGTCTTGTCTGACTCTTTGTGACCCCGTGGACTGTAGGCCACCAGGCTCTTTGTCCGTGGGACTCTCCAGGCTAGAATACTAGAGTGGGTTGCCATGCCCTCCTCCAGGGGAATCTTCCCGAGCCAGGAATTGAACCTGAGTCTCCTGCAGCTCCTGTACTGCAGGTGTATTTTTTACCGCTGAACTGCCAGGGAATAGTTGATGCTTATTAGGAGTCTGGACCATCTCATTACCGGCAGTGCATCCAGGTCCCTTTCTTCTTCTCCCAAAGTGCCATTACTCGCTTTTTGTATGACTTAATTCACATGGCATAATACCCTCAAGGCCCATCCATGTTGTTGCAATGGCAGAAAAACTATTTTTATGGCTGAGTAATATTTCATTCTGGAGGAGAAAATGGCAACCCACTTCAGTATTCTTGCTTAGAAAACCCTGTGGACAGAGGAGACTGGCGAGCCTTATTCCAAAGGGTCACAAAGAGTCAGACACAACTTAGCAACTGAATGACAATATTTCATTGTTGATATACACATGTCACTGAATGCTTAGGTTGCTTTCTTATCTTGGCTACTGTAAATAGCGCTGCAGTGACTATAGGGGTCATATGCCTTTGGGGATTAATGTTTCTGTTTTCTTTGGCTAGCTACCCAGAAGTGGAATAGTTGAATCACATGATAGTAACGTTTTTAATATTTTGAGAAACTTCCACACTGTTTGGCTATACCAATTTACATCTCCACCAACACTGTCCAAGAATCCCCTTTCGCCAGCATTCTGGGGATAGGAGACTTGGCCTTTTAAATCCTCACCTCAGCCAGGGGTACTCCTCCCATCATTACCAGGCAGGGGCACAACCTTGGACCCGACAGAGGCAATTCCCAGTGAGTGAATGAGAGCATCAGGAGCAGCTGATGTCCCGTCAGAGACTATGCCAGGCATTCAGGAAGCAATGGAGAACCAAGTAGAAGTTCTGTCCATGTGGGGGTTTTGAGTCTATGGTCTATACCTACCTATTTGGTCTCCACCAGCTTGGAGGCCCTGCTAGGGCCACAACCTTGTCTCGTTAGATGAATACATGCGCATACTAGGTCATTTCAGTCTTGTCTGACTCTTTGTGACCCCGTGGACTGTAGGCCACCAGGCTCTTTGTCCGTGGGACTCTCCAGGCTAGAATACTAGAGTGGGTTGCCATGCCCTCCTCCAGGGGAATCTTCCCGAGCCAGGAATTGAACCTGAGTCTCCTGCAGCTCCTGTACTGCAGGTGTATTTTTTACCGCTGAACTGCCAGGGAATAGTTGATGCTTATTAGGAGTCTGGACCATCTCATTACCGGCAGTGCATCCAGGTCCCTTTCTTCTTCTCCCAAAGTGCCATTACTCGCTTTTTTGAATGATATGAATCCCTTCCTCATGGGCTAAACCATCACACAGTTATTTTTTTCATACTCAAAAGAGACAAAGGAAGTCAGCCTATAAGATGGAACCTAATTTTAAAACATCCCATGCAGCATCTGAGATGAAGGTTAGCCGAGACCAGGCCTGGTCAGGGCCCAGCCTCTCAGCACCTACCAGAATCTTGCCAACAAGGGGAAAAAATAGCATATTCTCTCAGGATGCTCCAGCAGGTCACTTGTTTTGAAATTTTCTTGGGAAGCTTTGCCACGGGGTGTAAATCTAGCTGAAGCACTCCACCTGCCAAATCCTCTGGGCTCTGCAGAGCTATTGTTCATCCTCCAAGCCCTGAGATAATCAGATTTAGCCTGATTTATGATGAGTGCATAAAGACCACTTGTATTTAAAGAGAGCTGTTGACTGATCAGTTGGGGGCACCACATGCAGACATGGGACCCTGAGCCCATGTTCTCCTCTGTGTTTCTGTGAAAAGTGCACGGGTACTGGGTACCATCACCATTTCCAGGTGACTCAGAGGTAAAGAATCTGCCTGCTAATGCATGAGACGCAAGTTTGATCCCGGAGTCAGGGAGACCCTCTGGAGGTGGGAATAACAACCCACTCCAGTATTCTTGCCAGGAAAATCCCTTGGACGGAGGAGACTGGCAGGCCACAGTCCATGGGATTGCAAAGACATGATTGAGCACCCGTGTGCACACCCCTGCTAATAGTAAGAAGGATGTGGTTGCCTGGTGTGGCATTTTACAGTGCCAGGCAGTTTTACGGGCTTTATTTTATTCATCCCCACACATCTGCACAGTAGGGGGCTATGTGAGCTGGAGAAAATTGTCCACACTCTCTGGGCCTCTGTTTATCCATCTCAAAACTGATAGTAGAGCCTGTCAAATTATTCAGAGGATTAAACAATGTAACTCCTGTGAAGCCCTTAAGGGATATCGCACCTGGCATTTACTATTTTTTTATTTCATTTTTTCACAAAAAATTTACTTTATTAGAAATAAAATAAATAGTTGTGATACAGTGATCTGCTAAGAGTTTTTTCTTTCTTTCTTTTTTTTATTGAAGTGAAATTGATTTACAATGTAGTGTTAGTTTGAGGTCCACAGCAAAGTGACTCAGTTATACATATAGCTATTCTTTTTTAGATTCTTTTCCCATATAGGTTATTATAGAGTCCTGCATAGAGTTCCCTGTGCTACACAGTCGGTCCTTGTTGGTTATCTATTTCTTTACGGTAGTGTGTTAATCCCTGCTCCTGATTTATCCCTCCACTCCCCACTTCCCTCTTTGGTAATCCCAAGTTTGTTTTCTATGACTGTAAGTCTGTTTCTGTTTTGCAAGTAAGTTGATCTGTATATCATTTGTTTTTAAGATTCCAACTAATTTCTTAATAAGTGTTTGAAATTACTAATAGAACTTTTAGTCTCTTTAGGAGAGGAAACTGGGATTCAGAGGGGCTAAATTTATGAATAAGATACCGGGCAGTAAGGAAGGAAAACACAGGGGGACTCCCATGTAAGTGGGGCCAAACTTTCCCACCCTGGATTTCCATCATGAACCATATAGCATTTGCCTGTCAACACAGGAAGTATTGATTCTTCAAAAGAAAACAAGAACAACAACAAAAAGATGAAGGCACAGTGTTGCAAAGAAAGAAATTGAAAAAAAAAAAGTCACTTGCACTTTTCAAACAGTTGAAGCCTTCTTATCTTTATGTGCCCACTCAGTCATTTCAGTTGTGTCTGACTCTATGCCATGCTATGAACTCTATGCGAACGCTATGAGTGTAGCCCCCAAGCTCCACTGTCCATGGGATTCTCCAGGCAAGAATACTGGAGTGGGTAGCCATTCCCTTCTCCAGGCCATCTTCCCGATTCAGGGATTGAACTGTGTCTCCTGCATCTCCTGCACTGCAGGCAAATTTTTTACTCATTGAACCACACGGGAAGCCTTCTTATATTTTGGTCTAAATACCCGAGGGGGTACCACATTCGGGATAATTAGGTTTGCAAAAGGTCTCGTCTGAGCCTTCCACCGAGGGCTTTTGAGCACCTGTGCTGGGGTTGTGGGTTTCACACAACCACGTGACCTCCCTCATTTGGTTATTTCCTCCCCCAACAGGACGTCAGCTGGCAGAACCCTCGAAAGCAGAGGAAGGTGTGATCGTGGTGCCTTGAGCCCCCTGAGCTCCTCGAGAATGAAGGTCTTTGGGGTTCTCGTGGTCTTTGCCTCCTGCTGTAAGTAGTAAGAGTGGGGTGAGCTCCAAGGTGCTGTTCCCCCATCTGTGTCTGAGGAGGTCCCTCCTCAGGTGACATCAGGGAAAGGGAAATCAAGGGTCACTCAAAGGGCAATCCAGGGTGGAACAGGCCCCCACCAAAATCTTCCTGCTTCTGTTTGTTCTGCAAAAACCGTTGATCCTGGTGTTGGGATCTCACAGAACATCTAGAAACTCAAAGGCTGCTAAACATTTGCTAAGAAAGAGGGCATCTGACTCTTGTTTTATCACATGCACACCTTTCAGGAGTCTTTGTTTGGATGCTAGTTGCCTTTATTTTTAAATTGAGTTTTATTGGAGTATAGTTGATTTGCAATGTTGTGTTAGTTTCCCCTGCATAGCACAGTCACACATGGGTATGCATGTGCCCTCTCTTTTGGATTCCTTTCCCAGGTGGGTCATTACAGAGTACTGAGTAGAGGACCTTGTGCTCTACAGTCGGTCTTATTAGTTACCTATTTTATGTGTAGTAGTGTGTATGTGTCGATCTTCTCTCTCCTCTTTCTCCTTTGGTAACCATAGGACGGTTTTCTGCATCTCAAGTTGCCTTCATTTAAAATCATGTGGATCCCAGAACCAAAATGCAGACATAAATCTAGCTACTTTAGGAATCATTAATACCCCTCAGAAAGGTATTCTTATGGTGATCCATGGAATAATGGGTAATTATACATCATAACTACCAGGAGATCAGACTAGATATCTCTGCAAGGTGAAAGAGAACTTAGCGAGAAACAGTGTTAGGTTTGTTGGAAAACTCTGATTCATTCGTTTGATTAGATGAGTAGGGATTTGCTCACATCCATTTTTCTGTTTCAGCAGTGAATCAATTTTTACTTTGGGGTTCCCAGTTTCCTTAGTCAGGCATAGAATGTACAGTGGGTTTTTCACACAACCACGTGACCTCCCTCATTTGGTTATTTCCTCCCCCAACAGGACGTCAGCTGGCAGAACCCTCGAAAGCAGAGGAAGGTGTGATCGTGGTGCCTTGAGCCCCCTGAGCTCCTCGAGAATGAAGGTCTTTGGGGTTCTCGTGGTCTTTGCCTCCTGCTGTAAGTAGTAAGAGTGGGGTGAGCTCCAAGGTGCTGTTCCCCCATCTGTGTCTGAGGAGGTCCCTCCTCAGGTGACATCAGGGAAAGGGAAATCAAGGGTCACTCAAAGGGCAATCCAGGGTGGAACAGGCCCCCACCAAAATCTTCCTGCTTCTGTTTGTTCTGCAAAAACCGTTGATCCTGGTGTTGGGATCTCACAGAACATCTAGAAACTCAAAGGCTGCTAAACATTTGCTAAGAAAGAGGGCATCTGACTCTTGTTTTATCACATGCACACCTTTCAGGAGTCTTTGTTTGGATGCTAGTTGCCTTTATTTTTAAATTGAGTTTTATTGGAGTATAGTTGATTTGCAATGTTGTGTTAGTTTCCCCTGCATAGCACAGTCACACATGGGTATGCATGTGCCCTCTCTTTTGGATTCCTTTCCCAGGTGGGTCATTACAGAGTACTGAGTAGAGGACCTTGTGCTCTACAGTCGGTCTTATTAGTTACCTATTTTATGTGTAGTAGTGTGTATGTGTCGATCTTCTCTCCTCTTTCTCCTTTGGTAACCATAGGACGGTTTTCTGCATCTCAAGTTGCCTTCATTTAAAATCATGTGGATCCCAGAACCAAAATGCAGACATAAATCTAGCTACTTTAGGAATCATTAATACCCCTCAGAAAGGTATTCTTATGGTGATCCATGGAATAATGGGTAATTATACATCATAACTACCAGGAGATCAGACTAGATATCTCTGCAAGGTGAAAGAGAACTTAGCGAGAAACAGTGTTAGGTTTGTTGGAAAACTCTGATTCATTCGTTTGATTAGATGAGTAGGGATTTGCTCACATCCATTTTTCTGTTTCAGCAGTGAATCAATCACTTTGGGGTTTCTAAGTCAAAATGTAAAACATGGGGTTCCCAGTTTCCTTAGTCAGGCATAGAATGTACAGTTTTCAAGATAATGATGTTAGAGACAAGGGACCCACGTGTAGGAAGGACCATTGCTACAGCCAACCCCTGCTCTGCTGCCCAAGACCCATGTCGGAGTGTGGTCTGCCCTCTCTCCAGAGGCCGCTCTGGCAGCAGAGACCATCCTGGGCTTCAGCCGCCTGTGCAGTGTTTGGGACAATAAGGCATCCAAAGTCACAGTGTGAGTTGAGAAGGCTCCTGGGAAAGTCTCCCCAAACCTCCCATCTTTGATTTTCTTCTTCCAGTCATGTTTTTATTTTATTTGTAATTATAAAGCTAATATCTGCTCATAATTAAAAAATAAAATACATGAGTATAGAGTAACAAGATAAAACCCTTTCTCATCTTTCCCGGACCCTGACCTGTTTTCTGCACTCGGATGTAAACACTCTTCAGAGTTTGATATACATCCTTCCAGGCCTTTACGTAGGCATCCCAGGTGATGCAGTGGTAAAGAATCCACCTGCCAATGCAGGAAACACAAGAGACTCAGGTTCGACCCCTGAGTTGAAAAGATCCCCTGGAATAGGAAATGGCAGCCCATCCCAATATTATTGCTTGCAAAATTCCGTGGGCAAAGGAACCTGGCGGGCTACAGTCCGTGGGGTCACAGCTGAGTGACTGAGCACACATACACACAGATCTTTACATACAGACATTTCAAACATTTCAATAGAAAAGTAATACAGGCTTTTTGTAAAAAAAATATATATATATATATATATATATATATATATATATATATATGTATATATATCAGACAGCATAAAACTAGTTAAGATAAATGTTGCCTGTTTTATTCTCCACCTACTTCCTCAGTCCTACTGCCTAGTGATATTGCTATTAAAAGTAGTATGTTTTGATCCATGGAATAATGGGTAATTATACATCATAACTACCAGGAGATCAGACTAGATATCTCTGCAAGGTGAAAGAGAACTTAGCGAGAAACAGTGTTAGGTTTGTTGGAAAACTCTGATTCATTCGTTTGATTAGATGAGTAGGGATTTGCTCACATCCATTTTTCTGTTTCAGCAGTGAATCAATCACTTTGGGGTTTCTAAGTCAAAATGTAAAACATGGGGTTCCCAGTTTCCTTAGTCAGGCATAGAATGTACAGTTTTCAAGATAATGATGTTAGAGACAAGGGACCCACGTGTAGGAAGGACCATTGCTACAGCCAACCCCTGCTCTGCTGCCCAAGACCCATGTCGGAGTGTGGTCTGCCCTCTCTCCAGAGGCCGCTCTGGCAGCAGAGACCATCCTGGGCTTCAGCCGCCTGTGCAGTGTTTGGGACAATAAGGCATCCAAAGTCACAGTGTGAGTTGAGAAGGCTCCTGGGAAAGTCTCCCCAAACCTCCCATCTTTGATTTTCTTCTTCCAGTCATGTTTTTATTTTATTTGTAATTATAAAGCTAATATCTGCTCATAATTAAAAAATAAAATACATGAGTATAGAGTAACAAGATAAAACCCTTTCTCATCTTTCCCGGACCCTGACCTGTTTTCTGCACTCGGATGTAAACACTCTTCAGAGTTTGATATACATCCTTCCAGGCCTTTACGTAGGCATCCCAGGTGATGCAGTGGTAAAGAATCCACCTGCCAATGCAGGAAACACAAGAGACTCAGGTTCGACCCCTGAGTTGAAAAGATCCCCTGGAATAGGAAATGGCAGCCCATCCCAATATTATTGCTTGCAAAATTCCGTGGGCAAAGGAACCTGGCGGGCTACAGTCCGTGGGGTCACAGCTGAGTGACTGAGCACACATACACACAGATCTTTACATACAGACATTTCAAACATTTCAATAGAAAAGTAATACAGGCTTTTTGTAAAAAAAAAAAATATATATATATATATATATATATATATATATATATATATGTATATATATCAGACAGCATAAAACTAGTTAAGATAAATGTTGCCTGTTTTTTTCTCCACCTACTTCCTCAGTCCTACTGCCTAGTGATATTGCTATTAAAAGTAGTATGTTTTTAAGACATCATTTTGTTATTATCTCCCTGTCAGTAAGCATGTGGGTAGTCTCCAGTTTTTTGATATCACAAATAATGCTGCAGCAAGCATTCTCTCTATATATATATAAATATATGTATGTAAATACACATATATATTTCTCTTCACTTTCCTAAGCATCCTGTAGAAGAATTGTAGGTCTTTGTGTGTGTGTGTGTGTTTGTGTGTGTGCTCAGTCATGTCTACCTCTTCTTGAGCCCTAGACTTAGGCCACCAGGCTCCTCTGTCCGTGGAATTTTCCAGGCAAGACTACCGAAGTGGGTAGCCATTCCCTTCTCCAAGGGCTCTTCCTGACCCAAGCTGCGTCTCTTGTGTCTCCTGCAGTGGCAGGTGGATTCTTCACCACTGTGCCACCTGTATTTGCCATTAAAAAAATGAACTCTGGACAACTTTTTTCTGCCTCTTAAGTATTTTGCTTTTCCTGTGTGATTGTAAAAGCCCTCGTGACTTTTGTAGGGACGGGGTTTTCTGGCTTTGAACCTTTCTCGTTAATGATTAACATCAGATCTAAGGGTGTTTCTGCCCAAGATGGTGGTCTTTTACTTTGGAGAGAAGACTGGTTGACAGCCTTGTCCTGAATGTGATGGGCTGGAGAGAAACTAGCTGTGCGATGTCGTAGACCTGACCCTGTCTTATCCCCATCAAAGAGGCTGGTGTCCAGTCACCATGTTTAGGGGGCTCCTGATACCCGAATGCTAAGTGCTCTGACTAGGGGATGTAAAAGCATGTCTTTCTGGTCACTTCTTCTCTTCCTTATTTCGCTTTGGCAGGGATGGTCCCCATGCACAGCAGCTTCTGGCAGTTTCAGAGGATGGTCAAACGCATCACAGGGCGGAGCGCCTTCTTCACATATTACGGATACGGCTGCTACTGCGGGCTTGGGGGCAAAGGGACCCCTGTGGATAACACTGACCGGTGAGTGCAGAGGCTTTCTGTCACTTGATTTGCATTGAAATCCTTTCTTGAAGAGAGAGAGGATGTTAGGACTTGCATTGCAAGGAACAAACCAATTCAGGTGAGCCTGAGAAGAAGGACAACACTGAATGAGAGTGGGACAGGTCTTGAGAAACCCCAGACTGAAGCTGGCTTCCTGGACAGCTCTTCAGGGCCCATACAGTGTTCACTGCTCTGCTGTCACCAGCCCGAGATGCTTGACAGTGTTTGAGTAAGGGCTCCTCGTTTTCATGTTGCACCAGGCTCTGCAGGTTGTGTGGTCAGCCCTGCCCAGAGCTCTAGGAAAATGCCTGGCTCTCAGTCCTCATGGAAAATGCCATTTTCTCATGGGCCCTCACTTTTTTAGGATTGTAAGTACAGCAAGACTGACCTGCTGTCTCCTATCCTAATTCCATTTTGCAGGAGAGAGAATCTGAGTGGCCCAGTTTGGAAATGTCCTCTGTCCGTGGAATTTTCCAGGCAAGACTACCGAAGTGGGTAGCCATTCCCTTCTCCAAGGGCTCTTCCTGACCCAAGCTGCGTCTCTTGTGTCTCCTGCAGTGGCAGGTGGATTCTTCACCACTGTGCCACCTGTATTTGCCATTAAAAAAATGAACTCTGGACAACTTTTTTCTGCCTCTTAAGTATTTTGCTTTTCCTGTGTGATTGTAAAAGCCCTCGTGACTTTTGTAGGGACGGGGTTTTCTGGCTTTGAACCTTTCTCGTTAATGATTAACATCAGATCTAAGGGTGTTTCTGCCCAAGATGGTGGTCTTTTACTTTGGAGAGAAGACTGGTTGACAGCCTTGTCCTGAATGTGATGGGCTGAGAGAAACTAGCTGTGCGATGTCGTAGACCTGACCCTGTCTTATCCCCATCAAAGAGGCTGGTGTCCAGTCACCATGTTTAGGGGGCTCCTGATACCCGAATGCTAAGTGCTCTGACTAGGGGATGTAAAAGCATGTCTTTCTGGTCACTTCTTCTCTTCCTTATTTCGCTTTGGCAGGGATGGTCCCCATGCACAGCAGCTTCTGGCAGTTTCAGAGGATGGTCAAACGCATCACAGGGCGGAGCGCCTTCTTCACATATTACGGATACGGCTGCTACTGCGGGCTTGGGGGCAAAGGGACCCCTGTGGATAACACTGACCGGTGAGTGCAGAGGCTTTCTGTCACTTGATTTGCATTGAAATCCTTTCTTGAAGAGAGAGAGGATGTTAGGACTTGCATTGCAAGGAACAAACCAATTCAGGTGAGCCTGAGAAGAAGGACAACACTGAATGAGAGTGGGACAGGTCTTGAGAAACCCCAGACTGAAGCTGGCTTCCTGGACAGCTCTTCAGGGCCCATACAGTGTTCACTGCTCTGCTGTCACCAGCCCGAGATGCTTGACAGTGTTTGAGTAAGGGGCTCCTCGTTTTCATGTTGCACCAGGCTCTGCAGGTTGTGTGGTCAGCCCTGCCCAGAGCTCTAGGAAAATGCCTGGCTCTCAGTCCTCATGGAAAATGCCATTTTCTCATGGGCCCTCACTTTTTTAGGATTGTAAGTACAGCAAGACTGACCTGCTGTCTCCTATCCTAATTCCATTTTGCAGGAGAGAGAATCTGAGTGGCCCAGTTTGGAAATGTCCATCTGGGTGAGGACACATGGCACCAACTCAGCTGCCAGGCCTACTTCTAAGGATGGGGGTGGGGGAGTGTGCATTCCCAGAAAAGGTGGAGGTTAATATAATCTGGGGAGGGAATGGGGAAGTAGGAAACAGGATGATTTGTACATTTTTTTATTTGAAGAAGTGGAAGCAAAATGTTCCTGGCTACTTTCCCCATAGTGTGGATAAATATAGCCCCATAGCAAGGCCTGAATATCACCCCTAGAGCTTGATTCCTCTGCATTTGGGCTCATGAGACCACGAGAGGGTTGATGAAATGCCCAGCATGTGCTGAGCCCTTCTGGGGTTGGTGGTTTGCACACAGGGACTGGTTTAATCCTCCCAGTGCATGGCCAAAGCCATGTCACCGTCTCCATTCTGACAATGGTGAGGGACCCATTAAACAAAGCAGCAGGGCCCAAAGAGCTGCAGCCCCTCTAGTAGCAGGGTCAGGATTTGAACCAGAATTTTCTTGTTTCAAAATCTGGGCCCTTTGTACCTCCCCTTCCAAGTCCTAAGGTTGATTAGAATTTCAATACTGTTCACTAAAGATGAAAAACAGCAAAGATCCCATGTGTGAATGGGGATGGTGACTGAGGAAGACTGAGCATCCAGCACAGGAGATAGGCCAGTCCCGGGTCTCTGCATTCCTGCCACACAGACATGATTAAGGAGGCGGGTCAAGGCCATCCCCGAGATGTTTTCTCTCCTCCAGTGTTCTCTCCACTCCCTCTGTCCCACTGCCATCTGACTGGCTCTGAGCCTCAAGAGAGCAAAGACTGAAGGATTATGCCTGATGTGCTGATCTGCTCAGTCATTATTTGAAGGCAAGAGGAGAAGACGGTGGCAGAGGATGAGATGGTTGGACAGCACCACCAACTCAATGGACATGAACTTGGGCAAATTCTGCGAGAGAGTTGAGGAAAAGGGAGGCCTGGCATGCTGCAGTTCATGGGGTCACAAAGAGTCAAACATAACTGAATGACCGAACAAGAACAACAAGTTGTTAGACGAGATTGGGTGCATTCAGGGTGGTATGGCTGTAGACTACAAGTCATTACGTGAATGAATGCATCACAGGGGCCTAGATTTGGGTCCTGACTATCCAGTTGTATGATTTGGGGAAATTCACCTCTGAATCTTGCTTCCTTCTCTACAAAATGGGAACAAGGCTGTCTGTCCAAGAGTTACCGTGAGGAGACAGCAGTAGGTGGAGAAGGGCTCTTTTTACGATTTTTAACACCATCAGGAAATCACCTCCCTGCCTTCTGTGCCTTCTCAGCCGGAGAGGAGGTGGGCGAGGCCTTTCGCGCCTCCCCAGGGCCACGCTCAGGGAAGTGCTCATCTCCCGATGTCCGGTCCGTAGGTGCTGCCTGGCCCACGACTGCTGCTATGAGAAGCTGAAGCAGCTTGGCTGCCAGCCCGTGTTGAATGGCTACCAGTTCCACGTGGTCAACGGGACCGTGGTCTGTGAGTAGCCTTCTCTCTAAGGAATGTCTCTGAACCTGGGCCTTCCTTCAAGGTTAGCCTTGTAGACCCAGAGAACCCTGGGGAAAGGAGATTTTTCCCAAGTGCTTTGGGATGGAGAGCGGCACTTCCAAGCAGCTGAGCTTCCTGGGAGCTCTGGCCTGGTCCCTCCCTGGTCCCTGCTCACAGCTGTGCCCTCAGCTCCCTCCACGGGAGCGTGAAGTGCAGAACATGGGGCCCACCTGCCTCCAACCCCTGGCTCTTGCCTGGGCTTGATACATGGTTGTTGACTCGAGATTATATTGAATCCTGCAGCTCCGCTTGGCAGCTGCTGCTATTGAGGAGCTTCTTGCCGAAGTCTGTCCTGTACTAACAAAGCAGCTCGGCTCTCTTTCAGCTGAACAAATATTTGTGAAGGGGGATTGCGTGCCAAGCATGGGGGTAGCTGCCGTGTGGGACACGAGAGTGGATGGGGGAGATGGGGAAGGGAGCCCACCTGTCATCGAGGCCATTCAAGGAGGAGAACAAAGGACAAGTTGGGAAAGAACTGAGTGTCCAGCACATACAGAAGAGCCTCCCATATCTCAGAGTGTATTCTGGGGCTGCTGGGTGTGTAGGGGCATTCAGGTCCAAAGCACAAGCCCACCTGCAGATGCTGGGCCACAGCCTTGGTGTGAATGCCACCAGCAGGCCTGGTGGTCTGAATGCCCCTTTGAGTGTGGGACTCCCCTTCCGCTTGGTCTCACAGAGTCACGTGAAACACTGTCTCCCCCCTGTGTGTTTACTCAGAGCTGTGAGTTGTCTTGGAGATTGACCATCCCCTCTTGAGGTGGGGTCCACCTCCCTTGCACTCCTCTCCCAGTGCCCCCACCCAGGGCTCAGGCTCAGGCCACATGGAGCATTAGGTCAGCTTGGTCTCCCTGGTCCCAGTGGTGGAAGCTGAAACATGGCTCAGACCCCTGCAGACGGGAGGCCAGCTTCAATGGAGTCTGCGTCTCCCTCCACCCCAGGCACTCGCCGATGGGAAGGGAACCCCATTTTTCCTATGTGAGCTCAAGAAGACTTCCTGACCATCCTCAAGCCTAAACCAAAGTGTCTCCTCTATGAAGCCCTAAGGTCACTTCCAGGGCGTGGCGAGGGATCAGGGACTTGTGGAGGGGAAGGCAAGGGGGACTGCAGGAGGATGAATCCAAAGGGCTGTTTGCTTCATCAAGTGATGGGACCACGTTTCTGATGCCCATCTGTCCCTCTCAGCCCCACATGTTGGTTGAGGGGAAAGGGGCAAGCCTGGCTGTTGCTTGGTGGCGAGGGTGGGGCACACGGAAAAGCTGCCCTGACCCTTCTCAGTCTGGCTCATGGCCTTGCTTTCACGTGGTTTCTTCTTATCTCTTTTCATCTTGATCTTAACATCTGTCATGCCAAGTGTTACCTTAGAATGATTGAAAAGGCATCTCTTTGAGAGAAGATACACTCTCAGAGCTCTCTCCTCTGACCCCTCCATAAAGCACAGGCACTGAGGAGGGAAGGAAGCAGAGCTCTGAGGAGGGAAGTGGATTTTCAGTAGGTGCAAAGGACCACACTGTGGTCCCAGGTCCCAGACCAAGCCCTCCGCTCCTGAGGGTAGGGCGTACTCACTGGGCCAGCCCAGGTCCTCTGCACCTGCAGCGGCTTCTTTATCCACCTCTTCACCCTCCCGTATGGGGACCAGAGCCACAGTCAGGGACCCCAGGGGATGGAGGAGAGTAGCCTGGGGCAGAGGCTGGAGCCTGGAAGGTGGTCCAGGAAGTGCTACCTGCTGGGCACACCGCACTGGGGGGTGGCGGGAGCTACAGACACGGGCTGGGACAGAAACAACCACGGCCTGGGCTGTGCTTTCCACAGAGGCTGGTCCCTGCCCAGCAGCAGTGGCCGGTTGCCCCTGAAGCTTGACCAGGGGTCCCAGAATCCAGCACCTGGCTAAGGGAGTTAGCATGCAAGGACTCTTTTCCATCCTCACCAGGCCATCAGCATCCTCCGCCTCAGCTGACCCAGTCAGCGAGTACCAGGATGGCCCCTGTTGTCCCCACGCCCACCTTGCCAAGCCTCTATTTCCAGGAACAGGGCTGGGAGCTGGGCTATCTAGCTTCTAATCCAGGGTCTGTGGATGGTGTGTACTGAGACCCCCGAGTGAACTCTGCACACATCCCTTACCCAGTGTCAGCTGAGGTGCCCATCCAGGGCTGGTGCTGTGCCAGGGCCAAGGGCACAGAGTAAGGCAGTCTCAGGCCCTGCTGCCTTGTTCTCCAGAGCTGAGAGCTGAAAGCGCCCTCAGAGATCATCCAGACCAACCCCTCACTGTAGCAATGGGGAGTCTGAGGCTCAGAGAGGCGGAAGGGTTGATTCAAATAACAGGCAAGATTAAAACTAACTCATGTGTCTTGAGCCTTTCCAGTGCTCTGGAACACACTGCTGGCCTACATTTTCTGGGCCTGAGTTTCTTCATCCATAAAACAGGTGCACTAACCATAGCTGAAGTTCATGAGCATCTGACAGATGCTTTACCCTTGGCACCTTGAATCCATGATAACCTTGGAAGTGGGCCTTATTCTCCACATTATCAAGGAGGACCCTGAGGCTCAGAGAGGTGACGTGAGATGGCCAAGGCTACACAACCAGGGAGAAAAGAGCTGGGACTCGGACCCCGGTCATCGGACGGCAGTAGGCGCTTCTGCCTCCCACCACCCTCCCCAGTGGTGTGGGACTGCCAGGGTGGGGGAAGGGAAATGGGGCTGCTCTTGACCTGGGGGCTCACACACATGCAAGTCTTATCTACAGCACGCTGGTCAGAATGTTCAGCCCTGGCCCAGGGGGCAATGAAAGCAGAAGGAGCTTACCCATCTGCAGTGCCCCAGATCTTCCTGTTCTAGCTCTGTGCACCTTGTGAAGAGGCCTAGAGATGGCAAACGCTCTGGAGTCAGGCAGAGCTGGGCCTGGAACTCAGCGTCACCTTTTCTAGCTGGATAATTGCACAACCGCCCTGGGCCATAGTCTCCTCTGTAGAACGGAGACACTAATCAGGCTTCATAAGATAACTAAAGGACTGACTAAAGTAACCCAACTCAGAAGGCTTCCCAGGTGGTGCTCACCCGCCCTCCGCCTCAGCTGACCCAGTCAGCGAGGATGGCCCCTGTTGTCCCCACGCCCACCTTGCCAAGCCTCTATTTCCAGGAACAGGGCTGGGAGCTGGGCTATCTAGCTTCTAATCCAGGGTCTGTGGATGGTGTGTACTGAGACCCCCGAGTGAACTCTGCACACATCCCTTACCCAGTGTCAGCTGAGGTGCCCATCCAGGGCTGGTGCTGTGCCAGGGCCAAGGGCACAGAGTAAGGCAGTCTCAGGCCCTGCTGCCTTGTTCTCCAGAGCTGAGAGCTGAAAGCGCCCTCAGAGATCATCCAGACCAACCCCTCACTGTAGCAATGGGGAGTCTGAGGCTCAGAGAGGCGGAAGGGTTGATTCAAATAACAGGCAAGATTAAAACTAACTCATGTGTCTTGAGCCTTTCCAGTGCTCTGGAACACACTGCTGGCCTACATTTTCTGGGCCTGAGTTTCTTCATCCATAAAACAGGTGCACTAACCATAGCTGAAGTTCATGAGCATCTGACAGATGCTTTACCCTTGGCACCTTGAATCCATGATAACCTTGGAAGTGGGCCTTATTCTCCACATTATCAAGGAGGACCCTGAGGCTCAGAGAGGTGACGTGAGATGGCCAAGGCTACACAACCAGGGAGAAAAGAGCTGGGACTCGGACCCCGGTCATCGGACGGCAGTAGGCGCTTCTGCCTCCCACCACCCTCCCCAGTGGTGTGGGACTGCCAGGGTGGGGGAAGGGAAATGGGGCTGCTCTTGACCTGGGGGCTCACACACATGCAAGTCTTATCTACAGCACGCTGGTCAGAATGTTCAGCCCTGGCCCAGGGGGCAATGAAAGCAGAAGGAGCTTACCCATCTGCAGTGCCCCAGATCTTCCTGTTCTAGCTCTGTGCACCTTGTGAAGAGGCCTAGAGATGGCAAACGCTCTGGAGTCAGGCAGAGCTGGGCCTGGAACTCAGCGTCACCTTTTCTAGCTGGATAATTGCACAACCGCCCTGGGCCATAGTCTCCTCTGTAGAACGGAGACACTAATCAGCGCTTCATAAGATAACTAAAGGACTGACTAAAGTAACCCAACTCAGAAGGCTTCCCAGGTGGTGCTCGTGGTAAAGAACCTACCTGCATTGCAGGAGACAAAAGAGACGCGGGTTTGACCCCTGGGTTGAGAAGATTCCCTGGAGCAGGAGATGGCCACCACTCTAGTATTCTTGCCTTGAAAATTCTATGGACAGAGGAACCTGGTGGGCTATAGTCCATGGGGCCACAAAAGAGTCAGATGCGGCTGAGCACAACCCAACTCAGCCGTCTTCGCCAAAGCAGGTGCTTAATTAATGCCTTTCCTTTTAGAAGTTGAGATTTCTTTTTTTAATGTTAGTTTCCTTTTCCCCCTTCACTTCATGGGAGAGCACTGAGATTTTCTTTATTACTGTTGAGAGGTTTCTTAGAAGCCTCTCCTCTGCGTTTGTCTCCCTTTGAGCTACTGTCATTAACCCCTTATGGGATAAAGGCTCTCTCCACCAACCCCCATTTACACTGCAGTTCAAAGAGCTGCCCTGCGAGGGTTAACCACCTCCCCAGCCTCCCAGTTCTTAAATCTGGCACCCAAGCCTGTTTCCAGGTTGCCTAGCAACCAGCGGCTGCTCCTGGATGCAGTTGGTGTGAGGCGGGAAGGGAAAGGAGAAAAACAGCTTGGTCTGTCCATGTCTCTAAATGTCACTGAGAGATCAATGAGAGAAAGGCCTGGAACCCAAGCCCTGGGGCCAATTTGCTGAGTGGTGACGGGTGCCCTCAGGCAACGGAGGAGGTTATTAGCCCTCTGTTGAGTGGGCTTACGTAAGTGCTTGGTATTCGCAAGGGATTTGAAGATCTGCCATGGTGCCGCCCCTCCACCCAGCCATGCCTGCATCTGTGGGGCAGGGAGGAGCCTGGCTGTGGGCGGCAGAGCCAGCGTTCCAGCCAAGGGTTTCACTGTCGCCTCCGTCTCTGAGCCTGTGACTTTCCCCTCTGCCCAAGGCAGAGGGTGAGCCAGGTAACCACTGGAATTTGTAGTGTGCAAAGATCTTTCTCCTTCACTACTGAGTTTACTCCTCATAACAGCACTTCCACTCACTGCCGTATCACCCACCCTTTCCTTTCCTAGCACCTGTCTCTAGCTGACATCATCTCATCTTGTTTAGTCATTTGTTTACTTATGCATCAACTCTCCCTTCAGCTGGAATGTGAGCTCCAGGAGATGGGGGGCACTTGTTGAGGGGGAGGGTGCATGCATGCTCAGTTGCTCAATCGTGTCCGACCCTTTGCAACCCCATGGACTGTAGCCTACCAGGCTCCTCTGTCCATGGGACTTCCCTGGCAAGAATACTGGAGTGGGTCTCCATTCTCTCCTCCAGAGGATCTTCCTGATCCAGGGATCAAAGCTGTGTCTCCTTCATGGGCAAGCAGATTCTTTACCACTGAGCCACTTGGGGAGCGCTGGGGGTGGAGTGGGTGCTCCCTCTCATAAAGCCACAGAGAGAATGCCTGGAGCTATGCAGTATGGAGTCTGCACGTGCAGACCTGTACCCCTGCTTCCTCACCAGAGGCCAGACCCAAATTCAGTTCAGTTCAGTCGCTCAGTCATGTCTGACTCTTTGCGACCCTATGGACTGCGGACTGTCTTTCACCATCTCTCAGAGTTTGCTCAAACTCAAACTCATTCCATGGGTCAGTGATGCCATCTAGCCATCTCGTCCTCTGTCCTCCCTTTCTCCTTCTGCTTTCTATTTTTCCCAGCATCAGGGTCTTGATACCTGTTTGATGATTGAATGAGTGAAGAAATTCATGAAAAAGTCAATGCAAGCACCTGTACTCTCATTTGAAAGCCAGAGGAAGGCACTCAGGGAGGAACAACTTCCCTGAGATACTGGAACATGCAAGTGGCAGATCTGGACCAAGAACCTGGCTCCCTGTTTCTTGGGAAGGGGGCTCTGCGCACTGCCTCTATGGCTGGGTTAAGTCCAGCCAATGAGGCAGTAGCATATGGTGATGGAGAGTATGGAGTGTGTTTGGGGCTGAATATCTACAATGAAAAGACCAAGTGCCTGCCTGGAAGGAGCATGTATGCTGGGAAGGAGTCAGTCCCTAAAATATTCAGAAAGAAATACACTCAGATAGTGGCAAGTTCTATGGAACATCTAAACTAAGGCCACAAGCTAAAGAATGAGGTTGGCAGTTGGGGGAAAGACAGCTACTTTAGGTGGCAAGGAAGACCTGTCTAAGGAGGTGGCGTTTAGTCACTATAGTAGGAGCAGAGATGGGTGGGGATTGGATATCCCATCAACCAGAAACGAGTCCAGAGGGGCCTGGCCATGGGATGAGGGGCTCACCTACTCTTTCAGTTGCAGGGGGAAGCCTTAAGGCAGAAAGTGACCAGCTCAAATTTTGCTTTAGAAAGATCACTCTTCCCCCAAGGGAAGAAAGAGAGGGAGCCATCAGTGGGCTGTGCGATCATTGTGTGGATTGGTAACTGGGGAGAAGTGTCAGATGCTGAGTGTGTTTGGAGGTGAATTGACAGGACCTGCTGATGTGGCACTAGTGATGAAGAACTTGCCTACCAATGCAGGAGACCTAAGAGACCCAGGTTTGATCCCTGAGTCAGGAAGCTCTCCTAGAGGAGGAAATGGCAACCCACTCCAGTATTCTTGCCTGGAGAATCCCATGGACAGAGGAGCCTGGTGGGTTACAGTCCATGGGGTTGCAAAGAGTCAGACACCATGAAAGTGATTTAGCGGGCACACTGATGGATTAGATGTGAGATTTGACACAAGGGAGACTGACTCTGACATTTTTGTTCTGAGCATCCATAGAAAATGGTGTGTCTATGAGTTGGTATAGCCTCTGTGGACACAGCAGGAGCCCGGCACGAGCCGTGTTGGGTTCACGATGCACATCAGACACTCAAATGGAGTCATGTGAACACGAGCATATTGGTGTCTGGAGCTCAAAGGGCTGCAGTGAGAACGGGGAGTCAGCAGTGCTCAGGTGGTATTTAGACCCTGAGCTTTAAAACAAGAGCACCCGAGGAGAGGGTTTAGAGGCCAGGGTGGAAGCCAGGTGCCGACCGGTAGTGGCCTGGAAGGCAGTCTAGGTTAGCTCAGGCAGGAACGTAGACCTTCCTATTTCATTGGTGGAAGTACTTCAGTATATTTCACAGAATGAGAAGGCATATCCTGAAGCTGTCAGTTCCCTTCTTCATGTCTCAGTTTCCCCATCAGCAAACTGGAAGACGCAGGATCTGGACTTAGGCTTGTTGTTAAAAGAGGACTTCCAGACATGGCATTTCTTGGCCCAAGTCTGCCTCTTCTTCTAGTCCATGACTGACCAGACCCTACCGTGGCTGTGGGAAGTCCATAGTAATAGACCAATGCTCCACATCGGTCCCCAAGGCCTGGGGACTGGGCCTGTCATTGGACATAGAACTGAACATCAGGAGAGAATGATGCTCCATGCTTTGGAAAGGACCAGAAGACAAAACAATAAAGGGAAGTGGTGAGAAAGGAAGAAGGAAACTTGGTGAATTGAGATGAAAGAAGGAAGAGATGGAAAAGAAGAACAGGAGACAAAGAGGTAAACAGAAAGTGAGAAGGATAAGAAAGAGGAAAGGATGGGAAAAGTGGCTCACTTTTGGATTCCAGAGAGGCGGCCCCGGGTGAGTGACAGCCCAGGGCACCAGGCCCTTTGGGAGGAAAGTGAGGTTGGGTGAGGTGAATCCCTGCACCCAAGTAGCCCACCACAAGCAGCAGCCACATGATCTGGCGGCCCACGACGACCATGGTGCCTGCCTGTGGAGGGAATCAAGGGGCAGGCTGGGCACAGCAGAGGTGAGGGATGTGGATGCGAATGGGACTCAGGGCTCTCGGGGAGCCCCAGGGGAGCTGGGCTGATGGGTCTTACGAGATTGTCACAGATGGAGAAGGGAGAGTGTGAGGGCAAAGGTGGCCCAGGCACCAGGAACAGTGGGCGTGGAGGGAACCGTCGTTGGCCCACTTCCTGAGGGTGAGACGGGAGCTACAGCCGAGGCATGGGGGTGGGTGTCAACACGTCTTGAGAGATGCAGGCTCCAGCGAGATGTGGGAGGACAGCTTCCTGCAGGGACTGTGGACTTCAGAGAGGGAAGAGGGAAACAAACAGATGACGGCCAGCCCCGGCCCACCTTCAGAGGGGCCTTCTTCTTCTAACACTTGAAGCGAAGGGTGCACCATCATCATAAAAACAAGTGTCTGGAGAGGCTTCTCTGTGTTCCAGGCACCTCAGGACCACTCCATCTGTGACAACAACAAAAATCCTCACCACAGTCCTGTGAAGTAGGCAGCATTGTTTATTTCTGACACTATTGTTTATCGCCGTTTTATAAATGATACTGAAACCAACTTGCCCAAGGCCAACCCATCACGGAGTCTGACTGTCTCACTTTCTCACCCTTAACCCTCAGAAGAGAGTGGGGTTACCTAGGAGGAGGCTGCCTTACATCTCTCATATGCCAGGAGTCCTCAAGCTCCTGATGGAATGCCTGATGATCTGAGGTGGAGTTGATGTGATAGTAATAGAAATAAAGCACACAATCAATGTAATGCACTAGGATCATCCTGAAACCCTCCCTCCCCCACCCCCAGTCTGTGGAAAAATTGTCTTCCATGAAACTGGTCTCTGGTGCCGAAGAGGGTGGAGACCACTGGTTCTCCCCACCCCCCAACCCAGGCGCACACACACAGCACCACAGCTCTACAACTCTGACTCCCAAATAAAAGATCCCTATCTAGTGATCATTTGCCACAGTGGAGACCCTCAGTCCCGAAGACAAATGAATGGTTCGGTTCATTCATTTGCTAAATGACTGTTTATTGAGCACATACTATGCACTAGCATTTGTTCCACATCCTGAAAATACTGGGAAGGACAAGTCAGAAAAAGCCCAGTCTCACAGAGCTTACACTTTTCAGTGAGAGACAGACGCAAGCAAGTAAACAAATAAGAGAAGCAAGAGATGTGAAAAGCATTCAACAAATGAAGATGGAAGAGTGGCTGGAGAAGCTTTAGATGGAGTGGTTAGGGAGAGCCTCTCCGAAGAGAGTAAATTTGACCAAGACTCAATGTTGGGATGTATCCAGCCACTTGAAGATCCTGGAGAAGTGTTTCAGACAAAGAGACGAGCACATGCAAAGGCCCTCGGACAAGTCCAAGCAAAGCACGTCAGGATTGTCAGCTTCCTGCAGGGACTGTGGACTTCAGAGAGGGAAGAGGAAACAAACAGATGACGGCCAGCCCCGGCCCACCTTCAGAGGGGCCTTCTTCTTCTAACACTTGAAGCGAAGGGTGCACCATCATCATAAAAACAAGTGTCTGGAGAGGCTTCTCTGTGTTCCAGGCACCTCAGGACCACTCCATCTGTGACAACAACAAAAATCCTCACCACAGTCCTGTGAAGTAGGCAGCATTGTTTATTTCTGACACTATTGTTTATCGCCGTTTTATAAATGATACTGAAACCAACTTGCCCAAGGCCAACCCATCACGGAGTCTGACTGTCTCACTTTCTCACCCTTAACCCTCAGAAGAGAGTGGGGTTACCTAGGAGGAGGCTGCCTTACATCTCTCATATGCCAGGAGTCCTCAAGCTCCTGATGGAATGCCTGATGATCTGAGGTGGAGTTGATGTGATAGTAATAGAAATAAAGCACACAATCAATGTAATGCACTAGGATCATCCTGAAACCCTCCCTCCCCCACCCCCAGTCTGTGGAAAAATTGTCTTCCATGAAACTGGTCTCTGGTGCCGAAGAGGGTGGAGACCACTGGTTCTCCCCACCCCCCAACCCAGGCGCACACACACAGCACCACAGCTCTACAACTCTGACTCCCAAATAAAAGATCCCTATCTAGTGATCATTTGCCACAGTGGAGACCCTCAGTCCCGAAGACAAATGAATGGTTCGGTTCATTCATTTGCTAAATGACTGTTTATTGAGCACATACTATGCACTAGCATTTGTTCCACATCCTGAAAATACTGGGAAGGACAAGTCAGAAAAAGCCCAGTCTCACAGAGCTTACACTTTTCAGTGAGAGACAGACGCAAGCAAGTAAACAAATAAGAGAAGCAAGAGATGTGAAAAGCATTCAACAAATGAAGATGGAAGAGTGGCTGGAGAAGCTTTAGATGGAGTGGTTAGGGAGAGCCTCTCCGAAGAGAGTAAATTTGACCAAGACTCAATGTTGGGATGTATCCAGCCACTTGAAGATCCTGGAGAGAAGTGTTTCAGACAAAGAGACGAGCACATGCAAAGGCCCTCGGACAAGTCCAAGCAAAGCACGTGACATAAAGAGGCGAATATACCGGGAGCAGAAGAAGGCGAGAGTGGAGGACTGGGAGGACGGAGAGGCAGGCGGAGGCCCCTTCACGGCAAGCCTGCCTCAGAGTCCATGACCAGGACTGGGACGTCTTTGCTTAAATAGACAGCAGGGCTTCCAGCAAGAGAGTGAACGTAATTCATTCAGAGACAGTCCCTGTGGATTTCCTTCCATGAGGGTGGAATAGCTGGTGATGACAGGGATGGGGGTCATGGCAAAGAAGATGGAGAGAAAAAGGCAGAGCATGACATATTTTAAACATAGAGCCATCCATGAAGTTTGGGCGGAAAGTGAAAGGAGGGCAGGAATCAAGATTAGTTGTTAGGTTTCTGGCTTGAGTGGGAGGTGGTACCAGTTCTCGAGCTGAGAGTGTGGGTGGAGGACCAGGTTGGTGGGTGGAGGACCAGATTGGTGGGTGGCAGGGAGAACACTTACATAAAGAGCCACTGTTGGGGCATCATACATTGGAGATGCTTGCAGCGTCCAGGTGAGATGCCAAGTGAACTGTTGGAAATAGGAACTGAGTTAACTCAGCTGGTAAAGAATCTGCCTGCAATGCAGGAGACCCTGGTTCGATCCTGGGTCAGGAAGCTCCCCTGGAGAAGGGATAGGGTACCCACTCCAGGATTCTTGGGCTTCCTTTGTGGCTCAGATGGTAAAGAATCCACCTGCAATGTGGGAGACCTCAGTTTAATCCCTGGGTTGGGAAAATTCCCTGGAGAGGGGAACGGCTACCCATTCCAGTGTTCTTGTCTGGAGAAATGGATCACAGAGTCGGATATGACTGAGCGACTTCACTTCTTTCTGAGAAGATGGGTTCTGTGTCCTTGGGCTGAATTCTGCCTGGAGGCACTAACTCAGCCCTCCTCACCCCTATCCATACCTGCCCCTTCTCCTGTTTCTTTCCAGACGTGTCCAGGTGTCCAGGTGTGGTGGCAAAAGGGCTTGGGGACAAAGGAAAAGGACTTCCAGGTCATTTCCTTGACAACCCTTGCAGTGAGCTCCCCATTCTCCTCAACCCTAGAACCAGAGCCCGGGGGTGGCTGGAAGCCCCCGTGACCCTCTGTCTTCCTGCAGGTGAATGTGCCCCTGGTGCCAGCTGCTTCTGTGGGCTTGGGGCCTGCAAGTGTGACACGCAGTCTGCTTCCTGCTTCAAAGAGCACCTGCCCACCTACGAGAAGAACTTCAAGCAGTTCTCTAGCCGGCCCCACTGCGGCAGGCACAAGCTCCCATGCTAGCGAGGCCACGGGGCCCCTGGTCAGGCCCGGGGCACTCTTTTGTCACTTGGGACCAGAGGGCTAGAGATCAACAGTGCAGAAAACAGAATCTGGGCCTTCTATAGAGGGAGACCACCGATCAATATACACGTAAATAAATGATACAGTCCAATAGCATAAGTGCTGAGAAGGAATAAAACAAAGTGACAGGGTGGAGAGATGTCCCCTGCCCTCATTCCAGGAAGTTTCCCAAAGGGGAAAGGCCCCAGGATCTGCCTTAAACTCTCCTTCCATCTCCACTCCAAAATGCTGGTTGGTCTTGGCAACCAGACTCACAACCCGAATTCAGCCAGAGACAAGCAAGGATCCTGGAAAACAAGGTCTTGGCCACATGCCAAGGCCCCAAGAGGTAAGGTTAGACTCTGTCTCTCATTTGTGGGAGTTTGGCCTTCTGAAAGTCCTAAGGCAGGAAAAATCGGTGCCATTTTCACCTCTCAGGAGGCAGAGTGTAAGAACATCTGTGCCCATGGCTGCCACCTGGATCGCCAGGGCCGGAAAGTCAAAGAAATGTGGGAGACCTCAGTTTAATCCCTGGGTTGGGAAAATTCCCTGGAGAGGGAACGGCTACCCATTTCAGTGTTCTTGTCTGGAGAAATGGATCACAGAGTCGGATATGACTGAGCGACTTCACTTCTTTCTGAGAAGATGGGTTCTGTGTCCTTGGGCTGAATTCTGCCTGGAGGCACTAACTCAGCCCTCCTCACCCCTATCCATACCTGCCCCTTCTCCTGTTTCTTTCCAGACGTGTCCAGGTGTCCAGGTGTGGTGGCAAAAGGGCTTGGGGACAAAGGAAAAGGACTTCCAGGTCATTTCCTTGACAACCCTTGCAGTGAGCTCCCCATTCTCCTCAACCCTAGAACCAGAGCCCGGGGGTGGCTGGAAGCCCCCGTGACCCTCTGTCTTCCTGCAGGTGAATGTGCCCCTGGTGCCAGCTGCTTCTGTGGGCTTGGGGCCTGCAAGTGTGACACGCAGTCTGCTTCCTGCTTCAAAGAGCACCTGCCCACCTACGAGAAGAACTTCAAGCAGTTCTCTAGCCGGCCCCACTGCGGCAGGCACAAGCTCCCATGCTAGCGAGGCCACGGGGCCCCTGGTCAGGCCCGGGGCACTCTTTTGTCACTTGGGACCAGAGGGCTAGAGATCAACAGTGCAGAAAACAGAATCTGGGCCTTCTATAGAGGGAGACCACCGATCAATATACACGTAAATAAATGATACAGTCCAATAGCATAAGTGCTGAGAAGGAATAAAACAAAGTGACAGGGTGGAGAGATGTCCCCTGCCCTCATTCCAGGAAGTTTCCCAAAGGGGAAAGGCCCCAGGATCTGCCTTAAACTCTCCTTCCATCTCCACTCCAAAATGCTGGTTGGTCTTGGCAACCAGACTCACAACCCGAATTCAGCCAGAGACAAGCAAGGATCCTGGAAAACAAGGTCTTGGCCACATGCCAAGGCCCCAAGAGGTAAGGTTAGACTCTGTCTCTCATTTGTGGGAGTTTGGCCTTCTGAAAGTCCTAAGGCAGGAAAAATCGGTGCCATTTTCACCTCTCAGGAGGCAGAGTGTAAGAACATCTGTGCCCATGGCTGCCACCTGGATCGCCAGGGCCAGGAAGATGTCAAAGAAATGGTGAAGGGGCAGGGGAGAAGCAGTCAGGGCTATCCAAGATTTTTAGTCACATTTAGAAGGCCCTGCTTATGTAGTGTATATTCTAATAAATATTAAAGTGACCTAATCTGGGTGGACTGTGGTCATTCTGATGCCCAGTTTGTAGGGTAGACTACAAAAAGGCCACAACTGGAGATTTCCCTGGTGGTCCAGCGGTTAAAAATCCGCCTTCCAAAGCAGGGGATGTGGGTTTGCTCCCTGGTCAGGGAACTAAGATCCCCAAAGCCACAGGGCAATTGTGCTGCAACTAGACCTGATATATTCAAAGAAATTATTTTTTTTAAAAGACTCTGGCTTAAAAAAAATGACCACCATTGTTCTTCTCTCTCTGTATCCTCACCTTTTGTAGTCTGTTGTTGTTCAGCCACTCAGTCATGTCTGACTCTTTGCAAACCCATGGACTGTAGCTTGCCAGGCTTCCCTGCCCTAGTGCCAAGCTTTTCTCATCAAGAGGTAGAATCTGTTTTCCCCACCCCCGAATCTGAACTCTGAACCAGCCTTGCAGATTACTGTGGTCCAGAGAGCCCGATGGGAGTGACGGTCCACCAGTTCACCAGAGAGGACTCAGGAGGCCCAGCACACACTTCCTCTCTCAGGAAGGCACCTTTTCCCCTGGCATCACCAAGGAAAAAGGCCTGGGCCAGTCTGCAGGAGAACAGAGCCTGCCTGGTATTAGCCCAGACTCCTAGAGGCTGAGATTTTAGACCTGTGAGAGGACTCAGCATGGATCAGCAAAGCCAGCTCACGGCTGACCACAGACACCAGAGAACCTCACCGAGGCTAGAACAACTGCCCAACTGAGCCCTGGCTAAACCAGCTCCTTGCAGAAGTGCAGGCTAAATAAAGGCCCTGTCGTACATCATTAAGTTTTGGTGTGGTTTATCATACAGTATAACTCACTGATGTAGTTGATCTTCATTCCCTGAAGCTCTGGGTTTCTCAGCACTGTGAAATGCCTGGAGATAACAGGAACAGCATGGACATACCCCTTCCCCTTCCCTCCTGGCCTGGGAGGAGAAAGGCAGATGCTGACAGATCCCCGACTGACTGAGGCTCACATAGCTAACACTTGACTTGAGCCCAAGCTGACTCTCCTCACCCTAAGGTTCCACCTCACAGGTTCATCCCAGAAAGTATCTAGTACTGGGGAGACTCGGGGAAAGGAGGCTGCTCTGGGGGTTCACACACTTGTGCTGGAGCGTGGGTACAGTTCTGGTTTTGGCCAAGCCACTAAATGGTTATGTGATTTCATTCATTCATTCACTCACTGCGCAAATATCTAGCATGCTGAGATTGGGCTGGGCACAGAGGATGCAGTGAGCATAGGAGGTCTCCTCTTCCTCCAGCACCTGCAGTTCACAGCTGAGCTGAAGACAGACAGGTGAGGAGCAGAGAGTCCAGATTCAGGCACACCGCTGGTCAGCAGAGGCTCCCAGACCTGGAGGTTAGGTGGGAGTCAACCAGGGCAGGCAGAGAGGTGGGACGGGGTGGCAGGCAGAGGGAATGGGCTGAGCAAAAGCCAGGAGGGAGGTAAGGGAGAGAAGCTGGTGCTGAGAAGGCCAGGAGTGGAGGTAGGCGTGAAGCAGGGATGGGGTTGGAGACAGATGGAAGGCGGTGAGAGAGGAGGCTGGAGAGAAGGCTCAGGTCTCCCGTGAAGGACTCTGGAGTGAGGACCGCCTCACACAAGCCACCTTCGTCTTTCTGGTCCCCAGGCTCCTTATCATAATGAAAACCCAGTATTTGGGCTTCGCTGGTGGTCTAGTGGGTGAAGAGTCCGCCATGTAGTGCAAGGGGCACCGGTTCGATCCCTGGCACAGGAAGATCCCATATGCTGTGGAGCGGCTGGACCAGTGTGTCCAACTGCGAGCTGGTGCTCTGAGGCACATGTGCCCAGAGCTGGTGCTCTGCAGCCAGAGGGGCCGCTGTGATGGGAGGCCCACAGAGGCCAAAGAATGAAGATGGATAAAAATAAATAAATGAAGGACCAATTAAAAAAAAAAGGCCAAAATTAAAACAAACAAACAGTATTTGAGAACACCTGGCCCTTCCTGAAGCTCTTTTCCACCTGTCCTTGTGTTGTTGATCAGCAGCAGGATCTCAGGATCTACTCACCCCATTTCACAGATGGAATTCAGAGGGTCTGAGCAGGCAGGTGGGGCTGAAATGGGAACCCATGTCTTCTAATTCTAAATTTCTTCTTTCCCACACCCTTTCTCAGAGTGAGGGGGTTGATGGGATGCTCTCTGAGCCTAAGGCTCTGGAGTTGGGGTTCAAACGCTGCTTCTGTTGCATGACCTTGAGTGACTTGGCTTCCCTGGGCCTGTTTTCTCCTTCTAGAAACAACGCTATGGATAGCCCCCACCTCACAGGGTTGCTCGGAGGGTTAGATGACTAGTTGACACACAGTGCTGAGGCCAGTGCCGGCGACATTTTGCTCTACTCACTAGGCCCTGACGTCCCGAGACCCTGGACGGCTAGCCAGGGGCAGGGAGTGCAGCAGGGTTGCAGGCTCCCATGCCCGAGCCCTTGTAGCCTGCACCCCTGCCTCCCGATGGCCAGCTCGGCTTGTTGTCACAGTTGGCGGCATCAGCTGCTTGTTAGAAGCTGCAGCTGGAGAAGCTGACAACCGTTGTCGCCGTGCCAGCCTCTGGGGAGGACAGGTCCTCCTCCCCGCATTCACAGTTGATCCTGAGTGTGGAGAGCGGTGGCTCCCAGGGCCAGCTGAGATCAGGGCTGGGCAAGCATCATGTGCCTGGGTGTGGATTTGGGGCACTAAGTTGCCTCCTTCTCCTTCTACCTCCCTCCGTCCCCTCCTTCAACCCCCAACAGCCCTGGGCAGAGAGCCAGCTTTTCTTGCTAAACCACAGCTTGGCTCTGCCAGGTTTCCATTTGCTGGAGAATGTCACAGGCCATACATTCCCATCAGCATCTTCCTTCCTTCCACCTACCACCCTTCGCTGGTCTGGCTATGAGGACCTTTATTCCAACACGCAGCCAAGGGCCCCAGTCTCCAGCACTGAGTTTCCAGTCTCTGGGCTAGGGGCATTCTCCTCCACAGCCTCATGTAGTTCTCAGATCCTAGGATGCTCTTCATTATCCCCCATGTTTTACAGAAGCGGGAGACGGAGACTGGGAGGGGGTGAGGCAACTAACCCACAGCCAGATGGCCGTGAACAGCAGAGCCAGTGTTGTACCTGGTCTGCTACTCGGGAGATGGAATGTTGATGGCAATGATGAGGTGGAGGTAACGACGACGGTTTCCTGGTGCTCTCTTGGGCATCGCCAGGCTGGGGCAGAGTCTCTCATTTGCCCTTCTCAGACCTAGAAGGGCAGGAGGTGTGGAGTAAAGCAATAGGTGGTGATCGGTCATGACCAATTGGTGGCTCAGATGGTAAAGAATCTGCCTACAACGCAGGAGACCCGGGTTTGAACCCTGGCAGGATCCTGTGGAGAAGGGAATGGCTACGTACTCCAATATTCTTGCCTGGGGAATTCTGCGGACAGAGGAGCGCGGTGGTCTACAGTCCATGGGGTCACAACGAGTTCACCATAGGTGAGCAACTAACATCATCAGCATCATCTATCATGACCACTAGGTGTCGCCCAAGCTCTAGAAAAGACTTGGCAGCCACTCCCTGAAGTCTGAAGAACGAGCATGAGAATGGAAGACTGACCGAGGTCTGGGCAGAGATGCTATTGTAGAAAATTGGAACTGGACAGAGTGAAAGTGATAAAAGTAGACTTTGCAACACGAAGAAAGAGACAGTATTGGACTGGGCTCATTTTTTTCTTTTCTTTTCTTTTTAGTATTTATTTGGTTGCACCAGGTCTTAGTTACAGCATGCAGGAAATTCAATCTTAGCTGTGGCACATGAGGTCTTCAGTTGTGGCATGTGGGATCTGGCTCTCTGATAAGGATCAAACCCAGATCCCAGGCCCAGGAACCGTGAAGTCTAGCCACTGGACCACCAGTGGAAGTCCCTGGGATCCATTATTAACAGAACAAAGAAAAGCGGGGATTTCCAACTAAGGACAAGCGTGGGAGGGAATCTGTAGATGGAAAATTGTTAAGAGAGTAAGGGATCTTTACTCAACTGACCTAACAGGATTCTTGCTAAAGGTAGGTCATGGTGATCGGATATCACCTGTGGGCTGGGGGCTGGGAGTGAGAAATTTGATCAGATATTGAGGAAGGATAAGAATTTTCACTAAACTGATAAAACAGAATTCTTGCTAAAACATTTTCCAGTATTCTTGCCTGGAAAATCCCTTGTACAGAGGAGCTTGGTGGCCTACAGTCCATAGGGTCGCAAAGCGTCAGACGCGACTGAAGAGTACACACGCATTGCTAAAACACGGGAATGACACAGAGATGAGTATAGAAGCCCACAGGTGGAGGGTGAGTTGAGAAGAGGTTTAAGAGGAGCCTGAGTAAAGTTAGGTCGAGGTGAATCTTTGCCAGTTCCTCCTCTTGTTCATGGAAAGAGGAGGCCTTCTTCTGAATATCATGAGTTCTGAGATAAGGAATATTTCCTGTGGTGAACAAAGGATGTCACTGTCACCAGCGCTTGCAGCCACCACGAATGGTGAGCCAGAGAGCCCTGATGGAACTCCGGAAGGAAAGAACACCTGCTGTCTAGCTTACAGCAGCCTGCAGCTACTCCCTATGGTGAGCCCTGAGGAAACTCAGGATGTGAAAGCACAAAATACTGCACCAGAGAGGTGAGATGCATATCAAAGGAATGATTTCAGTTAGCCCAGACTTTTGCATCTTCCCATGTATAGAAAAAGCACTAAATTCCTTAACTTGGCATATCTGTTTTCTTTTCTTTTCTTTTTAGTATTTATTTGGTTGCACCAGGTCTTAGTTACAGCATGCAGGAAATTCAATCTTAGCTGTGGCACATGAGGTCTTCAGTTGTGGCATGTGGGATCTGGCTCTCTGATAAGGATCAAACCCAGATCCCAGGCCCAGGAACCGTGAAGTCTAGCCACTGGACCACCAGTGGAAGTCCCTGGGATCCATTATTAACAGAACAAAGAAAAGCGGGGATTTCCAACTAAGGACAAGCGTGGGAGGGAATCTGTAGATGGAAAATTGTTAAGAGAGTAAGGGATCTTTACTCAACTGACCTAACAGGATTCTTGCTAAAGGTAGGTCATGGTGATCGGATATCACCTGTGGGCTGGGGGCTGGGAGTGAGAAATTTGATCAGATATTGAGGAAGGATAAGAATTTTCACTAAACTGATAAAACAGAATTCTTGCTAAAACATTTTCCAGTATTCTTGCCTGGAAAATCCCTTGTACAGAGGAGCTTGGTGGCCTACAGTCCATAGGGTCGCAAAGCGTCAGACGCGACTGAAGAGTACACACGCATTGCTAAAACACGGGAATGACACAGAGATGAGTATAGAAGCCCACAGGTGGAGGGTGAGTTGAGAAGAGGTTTAAGAGGAGCCTGAGTAAAGTTAGGTCGAGGTGAATCTTTGCCAGTTCCTCCTCTTGTTCATGGAAAGAGGAGGCCTTCTTCTGAATATCATGAGTTCTGAGATAAGGAATATTTCCTGTGGTGAACAAAGGATGTCACTGTCACCAGCGCTTGCAGCCACCACGAATGGTGAGCCAGAGAGCCCTGATGGAACTCCGGAAGGAAAGAACACCTGCTGTCTAGCTTACAGCAGCCTGCAGCTACTCCCTATGGTGAGCCCTGAGGAAACTCAGGATGTGAAAGCACAAAATACTGCACCAGAGAGGTGAGATGCATATCAAAGGAATGATTTCAGTTAGCCCAGACTTTTGCATCTTCCCATGTATAGAAAAAGCACTAAATTCCTTAACTTGGCATATCTGTTTTTCTTTTATTAACAATAATCTTTTGATGTTCCCACTACCTGCCCTTTGTTGCAAAATGTATCTTAGGCCCTCTCCTTGCCTCCTCAGAGCAGCTTCTCAAAGCTACGTGAAACGCAGACTCCAGCTCTCATTTTGCCCTAAATAAAGCTTAGCTTGCAACTCTTACATTGTGCAAGTTCTTTTTCAAAAGTTCATTTTTCAACTGGTCATTGTTTTGTTCATTAGTGACCAGAAAGGCCATCTGTTGGGACTTGGTAGTAAAGGGTATTTTCTGGTTGGTGTGAACCATCAAGTATGTAAATGAGGGGGATTTCTATGATAAAAGAATATCGGGGCCACTTAACCTAGTCTCTGAGTCCAGTGGGCAGCCAGTTGAGAGGCTGAGCTTGAAGCATCTATAGACGGTGAAGTGAGGAGAGCAGTGACAATCCGTTGGGTTTCCTGCTTTGCCATTTGCAGCATCTTTATTGATGGCTCAGGCACTGGTGTCCTGGAAATGCTTGTTTCTTGGAGAAGAGCGTGGGCGCATCCAGCTTCAGGTCGCAGGTCTTTTTTAGAAAATCCCTTGAAGGATCTGAACAGTTGGCTTGTAGTTCTCAGTGACTCCAAGTCAAGATGGATGGGAGAACAATTGGAAACATTCATGTGAAAAGCTGTAGCCAGATGTTGGAGAAAGCTGGAAGAATTACCAAAATGTGCAGGTTGGCAGGATCCATTCAGGTTTACAGGCAGATAACAAAACGTAAAGGAAAGGCTTTCCTGGTGGTCCAGTGAGTAAAGAGTCGGCCTTTCAGTGAAAGGGGCGCTGTTTGAGGGTTTGAATTCTGAGGATAAGGAATATTTCCTGTGGTGAACAAAGGATGTCACTGTCACCAGCGCTTGCAGCCACCACGAATGGTGAGCCAGAGAGCCCTGATGGAACTCCGGAAGGAAAGAACACCTGCTGTCTAGCTTACAGCAGCCTGCAGCTACTCCCTATGGTGAGCCCTGAGGAAACTCAGGATGTGAAAGCACAAAATACTGCACCAGAGAGGTGAGATGCATATCAAAGGAATGATTTCAGTTAGCCCAGACTTTTGCATCTTCCCATGTATAGAAAAAGCACTAAATTCCTTAACTTGGCATATCTGTTTTTCTTTTATTAACAATAATCTTTTGATGTTCCCACTACCTGCCCTTTGTTGCAAAATGTATCTTAGGCCCTCTCCTTGCCTCCTCAGAGCAGCTTCTCAAAGCTACGTGAAACGCAGACTCCAGCTCTCATTTTGCCCTAAATAAAGCTTAGCTTGCAACTCTTACATTGTGCAAGTTCTTTTTCAAAAGTTCATTTTTCAACTGGTCATTGTTTTGTTCATTAGTGACCAGAAAGGCCATCTGTTGGGACTTGGTAGTAAAGGGTATTTTCTGGTTGGTGTGAACCATCAAGTATGTAAATGAGGGGGATTTCTATGATAAAAGAATATCGGGGCCACTTAACCTAGTCTCTGAGTCCAGTGGGCAGCCAGTTGAGAGGCTGAGCTTGAAGCATCTATAGACGGTGAAGTGAGGAGAGCAGTGACAATCCGTTGGGTTTCCTGCTTTGCCATTTGCAGCATCTTTATTGATGGCTCAGGCACTGGTGTCCTGGAAATGCTTGTTTCTTGGAGAAGAGCGTGGGCGCATCCAGCTTCAGGTCGCAGGTCTTTTTTAGAAAATCCCTTGAAGGATCTGAACAGTTGGCTTGTAGTTCTCAGTGACTCCAAGTCAAGATGGATGGGAGAACAATTGGAAACATTCATGTGAAAAGCTGTAGCCAGATGTTGGAGAAAGCTGGAAGAATTACCAAAATGTGCAGGTTGGCAGGATCCATTCAGGTTTACAGGCAGATAACAAAACGTAAAGGAAAGGCTTTCCTGGTGGTCCAGTGAGTAAAGAGTCGGCCTTTCAGTGAAAGGGGCGCTGGTTCAATCCCTGGCCTGGGAGGATCCCACATGCTGTGGAGCAGCTGGACCGGCGTGTCCAATTACTAGCCAGTGCTCTGGAGCACATGAGCCCAGAGCCGGTGTTCTGCAACAAGGGAGGCCACTGCAATGGGAGGCCTACAAAGGCTAAAGAATAGGGCTTCCCCTGGTGGTCCAGTGGATAAGGACACCACCTTGCAGTGCAAGGGGCGCCGGTTCGATCCCTGGCCTGGGAGGATCCCACGTGCCGTGGAGCGGCTGGACTGATGTGTCCAATCACCAAGCCGGAGCTCTGGAGCGCATGCGCCCAGAGCCGGTGCTCTGTGACGACAGAGGCCACTGTGATGGGAGGCCCACAGGAGCCAAAGAACAAAGACGCATGAAAGTAGAGAAATGAAAGACCAATAGAATTGGCCCGTTTGCTCCCCTCCCTCCCCAACCCGACCCCGCCCAAAATAAATAAATAAATAAATCTTTTAAAAAAAAAAGGCTAAAGAACAAAGATGGATGAAAATAAACAAATGAAAGGCTAATAAAAGAAGTCAAAATTAAAAAAAAAAAAAAAAAGTAAAGGAAAATGAAGTCTAACCAAGACAGCAAAAATCTCTCCAACACAATGAAGAGGACTATGATGTAATAACCCATGAGCCTGGACTACAGTTTCCCACTGAACGTTGGGAGGTGTCAGATTTTTAAATAGTGGGCAGCCAGTTGAGAGCTAGTTGACAATCCGTTGGGTTTCCTGCTTTGCCATTTGCAGCATCTTTATTGATGGCTCAGGCACTGGTGTCCTGGAAATGCTTGTTTCTTGGAGAAGAGCGTGCGCATCCAGCTTCAGGTCGCAGGTCTTTTAGAAAATCCCTTGAAGGATCTGAACAGTTGGCTTGTAGTTCTCAGTGACTCCAAGTCAAGATGGATGGGAGAACAATTGGAAACATTCATGTGAAAAGCTGTAGCCAGATGTTGGAGAAAGCTGGAAGAATTACCAAAATGTGCAGGTTGGCAGGATCCATTCAGGTTTACAGGCAGATAACAAAACGTAAAGGAAAGGCTTTCCTGGTGGTCCAGTGAGTAAAGAGTCGGCCTTTCAGTGAAAGGGGCGCTGGTTCAATCCCTGGCCTGGGAGGATCCCACATGCTGTGGAGCAGCTGGACCGGCGTGTCCAATTACTAGCCAGTGCTCTGGAGCACATGAGCCCAGAGCCGGTGTTCTGCAACAAGGGAGGCCACTGCAATGGGAGGCCTACAAAGGCTAAAGAATAGGGCTTCCCCTGGTGGTCCAGTGGATAAGGACACCACCTTGCAGTGCAAGGGGCGCCGGTTCGATCCCTGGCCTGGGAGGATCCCACGTGCCGTGGAGCGGCTGGACTGATGTGTCCAATCACCAAGCCGGAGCTCTGGAGCGCATGCGCCCAGAGCCGGTGCTCTGTGACGACAGAGGCCACTGTGATGGGAGGCCCACAGGAGCCAAAGAACAAAGACGCATGAAAGTAGAGAAATGAAAGACCAATAGAATTGGCCCGTTTGCTCCCCTCCCTCCCCAACCCGACCCCGCCCAAAATAAATAAATAAATAAATCTTTTAAAAAAAAAAGGCTAAAGAACAAAGATGGATGAAAATAAACAAATGAAAGGCTAATAAAAGAAGTCAAAATTAAAAAAAAAAAAAAAAAGTAAAGGAAAATGAAGTCTAACCAAGACAGCAAAAATCTCTCCAACACAATGAAGAGGACTATGATGTAATAACCCATGAGCCTGGACTACAGTTTCCCACTGAACGTTGGGAGGTGTCAGATTTTTTTAAAATACACGATGTGAGAGTTGTTAAGTTTTATTTGGGGCAAAATGAGGACTGTAGCTTCTGAAATAGTGCTGATGAGCTGCTCCAGAGAGGTAAAGGGAGTCAAGGTCAGGGCACACGTGATTTCGGTGAAGGGGGTTACATGCCATCAAGTACACATGTTGACAAAAGGTTACTGTTCGTCAAGAAGGTTGCTGCCAGTCACGAGGAGCAGATGTCTCAATGCTTTTATTGCTTTTTGAGAGATGAGACGTTACAAGAAATTGGCCTCATAAAATTGTCTCCAGAAAATAGCCAACTCTCTGAAGACCTGTTCTGCCAGTTTTGCCCAGAGCACAGAGGGCCTCCTTCCTGATCGCCACCCTGAACTCCTCTCACGGGGACTCCTCTCAGGGGGCTCCTGAAGGACAGTGGCAGCAGTGACTGGTGACGTCATTCTTACAGAAGCACATGGCAGGTGACAATTGTTGGTTGGTAGAGATCCCAGGGTCCAATTTGACTCTATTTGAGTCAAAGCTCCTAGAAAACCAGAAATGGACAGTAGTGTAAGTGGCCAGAACAGATTTTATTCAAAAACCAGTACAGGTTTGAGCTCAACTTCAAACACAATTTCAAAGCTTCACTTTTCTTTTTTAAATTTTTTTAGTTTCATTGGGGTTTGGTGGCTTTGTGGTGCTGTGTTAATTTCTGCTGTACAGCACAGTGGAATCCTGACCTGTAAGCGGGCACTTCTAGCAGGGGTTGGAGGTGGGGATGGAAAATTGCAAAGAGGGCAGGGAATTACTGCTCAACTGCCCTAACAGGATGCTTGCGTGGGGTGGGTGGGGATGAACTGATATCACTGGTTGGGGTGGAGGGTGAGAAAATTGATCAAGCACTCTTGTAGAGGGTGGGTGGGGGTTCTCGCTAAACAGACATAGCAGGATTCTTGTTAAAATGAGGCAATAGAAGCCGAAATCTGCTGGCCTAGCTGAGAAAAGATCTCAGAAGAGCCTGTCCAAATGTTGGTCAAGGAGAGAGTCTTTGTTGCTGGCAGCCCTCAGGCCAGCGAAAGGAGGTCCAGTGCCCTTCTCAAGCCTTTGCATAAAAGATCTCACTAACTTGAGCAGAGAAAGAGCACTCAGCCTGCAGAAGCAAAGAGCCCTTCCCTAAAAACTATGGACCCAGTTCCCCTCACCACCTCCGAAGGAGTCAAACAAATCGTCCGAGCTCCACCCCATCCCCTAGGGGGCCACTTCCGGGACTGGCACACTTGGGCTCCATCCTGACACCACAAGGCACCCTATTTCAAGGGTAATGATTTGTTAAGTGTCTAGTTCCCCCTCCCAGTTGGTGGGCTTCCTGTGGGCAGAGCTGTGTCTGATTAGTGGTGTCTACCTCAAAGCCCAGCCTGGTCCACAAGAGACCATCAAGATAGATCCATTGAACAAATGAACCAACGGATGATCATGTTCAGGGGTTTTCAAAATTTCAGCTGAAGAGTCCCTTTTCTTCTTGCCGTAGCTCACAGGAAGGATGAATATGTAACACAGGAAAAGCAGGGGTGCTCAAGGAAGGAGGCCTTGAAAGACTCAGACCCCTATTTGCTCAGCCTCCCCTTCCCCAGAGATCACCCCCTAGAAGTCCCAGGAAAATCCACAGCTTTTGGGAGCATCTGAAACAGCTCCTAGAAAACCAGAAATGGACAGTAGTGTAAGTGGCCAGAACAGATTTTATTCAAAAACCAGTACAGGTTTGAGCTCAACTTCAAACACAATTTCAAAGCTTCACTTTTCTTTTTTAAATTTTTTTAGTTTCATTGGGGTTTGGTGGCTTTGTGGTGCTGTGTTAATTTCTGCTGTACAGCACAGTGGAATCCTGACCTGTAAGCGGGCACTTCTAGCAGGGGTTGGAGGTGGGGATGGAAAATTGCAAAGAGGGCAGGGAATTACTGCTCAACTGCCCTAACAGGATGCTTGCGTGGGGTGGGTGGGGATGAACTGATATCACTGGTTGGGGTGGAGGGTGAGAAAATTGATCAAGCACTCTTGTAGAGGGTGGGTGGGGGTTCTCGCTAAACAGACATAGCAGGATTCTTGTTAAAATGAGGCAATAGAAGCCGAAATCTGCTGGCCTAGCTGAGAAAAGATCTCAGAAGAGCCTGTCCAAATGTTGGTCAAGGAGAGAGTCTTTGTTGCTGGCAGCCCTCAGGCCAGCGAAAGGAGGTCCAGTGCCCTTCTCAAGCCTTTGCATAAAAGATCTCACTAACTTGAGCAGAGAAAGAGCACTCAGCCTGCAGAAGCAAAGAGCCCTTCCCTAAAAACTATGGACCCAGTTCCCCTCACCACCTCCGAAGGAGTCAAACAAATCGTCCGAGCTCCACCCCGTCCCCTAGGGGGCCACTTCCGGGACTGGCACACTTGGGCTCCATCCTGACACCACAAGGCACCCTATTTCAAGGGTAATGATTTGTTAAGTGTCTAGTTCCCCCTCCCAGTTGGTGGGCTTCCTGTGGGCAGAGCTGTGTCTGATTAGTGGTGTCTACCTCAAAGCCCAGCCTGGTCCACAAGAGACCATCAAGATAGATCCATTGAACAAATGAACCAACGGATGATCATGTTCAGGGGTTTTCAAAATTTCAGCTGAAGAGTCCCTTTTCTTCTTGCCGTAGCTCACAGGAAGGATGAATATGTAACACAGGAAAAGCAGGGGTGCTCAAGGAAGGAGGCCTTGAAAGACTCAGACCCCTATTTGCTCAGCCTCCCCTTCCCCAGAGATCACCCCCTAGAAGTCCCAGGAAAATCCACAGCTTTTGGGAGCATCTGAAACAGCTGTCCTGGTCTTCCGTCCCTTGGGAAAACTGACAAGGGGTCAAGGCCAGGAGCCAAGACCTGGCACCTTGCTGGACTCTCAGTCACTTGTCCCACTGACCCCAGCTGCCCGAGTCATCATTAAGAAGGTGTGAGGAGGTGACATGAAAAGTCAGATGCGGAGGATTCAGATCCCAACACCATCTCTAGCCTGGGTGACTTTGGACAAGTTGCTCTCCTGCTCTGGGCCTCGACTCTGCAGTAGAAAAGGATGGGGTGGAGGGAGAGCACGGCTCCACTTTCCAACCCTCCTCACATTTGTACCTCTGCTGGAGGGGGCCGCTTCCCCCAGGCCAGGGGCGGGAAGGGGACAGGACCTGCCGGCCGCTAGGTGTCAGGGAGCACACTTTCCCCGGCACTGGAGACCCAGGAGGGAGTCACTGTGCTTTCCCCCAACACCTGGTCGGTGGGCGCCGTGCCAAGGAGGACTCTGGTGGGGAGTTGAGGTAGGAGGCCTTTATTAGTCTGAGGGGTGTGTGTCGGGTCCTGTGGTCAGTCTCTGGGGCCTCAGCACCTGGGAAAGTCTCGGGTGAGTCGAGGGGCATGCAGGACCACTTAGCAGCAGAATTCCATCTGACATCCAGTCTTTTAGGAGGGGAGGGTGTGTGCACGTGTGAAGAGGCACAGCCCGAAGCCAGGGCTCCCACGAGCAAGGGGCCCAGGCCTCTGCAGTTCCCACCTCTGGCGGCTCCACATCCTGACTCCATCCCTATATGGGAAAGGACAGGGTTCCAACTCCGTGGTGGTGGGGTCAGCCCAGGAGAGGATCTCGATGGCGGGTCAGGTGGGTCAGGGCACACAGGGGACCACAGCTATCACACACGGTGGCCAGCAAGGAGTGAACAGCGGGAAGGCCTCCTCCCACATACAGTGGCAGCTGACCCCAGCCCCCAGGGCAGGTGTTCTAGAAGCTGCCGCTTGGTGGGGCTCCATCCAGGCCTGCTGTCTTGTCTATAGGTGTTCTCCCCACAGCCACTGTGGCAGTGGTCCTCAGGGGCTCCAGGGAGGGCTGAGATTCCTGGTGGGTGTTCTCAGCATCCAGAGGGTCACAGTGCTGTGTCAGTGGGCCCTGGAGGTTGACACCAGACAAAGACAGAAGGCGGGGCGAGGCCGGGCCCGCTGGCCCCGTGGAGGCCGCTGACACCCGAGGTCCGGAGGTGAGACGAGGAAGGTGTACCTGAGGAGACAGCAGTGCTGGGGCGGAGTCAGGGAAGTGGGTCCACTGTGGCCGGACCCTCCTCCTCCCTGGCCTTCAATCCCACGGACCCTGATGGCAAGCTGGGCCCAAGGGATCTCCCCCGTCCTCAAGGCTCCTCTGCCCCTTCTCCAGCCAAGGTCACTCTGGCCTGGAGTCTGGTCCTCAGAGTGTCTCACCTCTCTCCCCTCCCTGCCGTCCTGAGTCTTCCCCAGGCCCTCCTGCCTGGACCTGGTCCCTCCTAACTTTGCCTCTTTGTCGCAGAGGTGGGTCTCAGCCCTCAGCTCCCTCCGCATCCAGAGGGCTTGTAATGCAAGGCTGCAGCCTTGCCTCTCCTTGTCCAGAGAGAGTGTTCTGGGCCCTTCAACCACCTGGCCTGGGTGCTCAGTGAGGGGAGGTGCAGGGGGAGGGCCTGGAGGACTGGGCCTTGGCCCCTGCTGTGGGTGTTAGGGACCCCGGGCCCTGGGGTCAGGGTGCCTCAGAGCAGTTCCGAGTTGCAGGGCCATGGCCAGGAGTTCCTCTGACATGAATGGCTTGGAAGGAGAGACAAGGAAGGACCGGGGGAGGTCCCGCCTCCCACGAGCAAGGGGCCCAGGCCTCTGCAGTTCCCACCTCTGGCGGCTCCACATCCTGACTCCATCCCTATATGGGAAAGGACAGGGTTCCAACTCCGTGGTGGTGGGGTCAGCCCAGGAGAGGATCTCGATGGCGGGTCAGGTGGGTCAGGGCACACAGGGGACCACAGCTATCACACACGGTGGCCAGCAAGGAGTGAACAGCGGGAAGGCCTCCTCCCACATACAGTGGCAGCTGACCCCAGCCCCCAGGGCAGGTGTTCTAGAAGCTGCCGCTTGGTGGGGCTCCATCCAGGCCTGCTGTCTTGTCTATAGGTGTTCTCCCCACAGCCACTGTGGCAGTGGTCCTCAGGGGCTCCAGGGAGGGCTGAGATTCCTGGTGGGTGTTCTCAGCATCCAGAGGGTCACAGTGCTGTGTCAGTGGGCCCTGGAGGTTGACACCAGACAAAGACAGAAGGCGGGGCGAGGCCGGGCCCGCTGGCCCCGTGGAGGCCGCTGACACCCGAGGTCCGGAGGTGAGACGAGGAAGGTGTACCTGAGGAGACAGCAGTGCTGGGGCGGAGTCAGGGAAGTGGGTCCACTGTGGCCGGACCCTCCTCCTCCCTGGCCTTCAATCCCACGGACCCTGATGGCAAGCTGGGCCCAAGGGATCTCCCCCGTCCTCAAGGCTCCTCTGCCCCTTCTCCAGCCAAGGTCACTCTGGCCTGGAGTCTGGTCCTCAGAGTGTCTCACCTCTCTCCCCTCCCTGCCGTCCTGAGTCTTCCCCAGGCCCTCCTGCCTGGACCTGGTCCCTCCTAACTTTGCCTCTTTGTCGCAGAGGTGGGTCTCAGCCCTCAGCTCCCTCCGCATCCAGAGGGCTTGTAATGCAAGGCTGCAGCCTTGCCTCTCCTTGTCCAGAGAGAGTGTTCTGGGCCCTTCAACCACCTGGCCTGGGTGCTCAGTGAGGGGAGGTGCAGGGGGAGGGCCTGGAGGACTGGGCCTTGGCCCCTGCTGTGGGTGTTAGGGACCCAGGGACCTGGGGTCAGGGTGCCCCTCAGAGCAGTTCCGAGTTGCAGGGCCATGGCCAGGGAGTTCCTCTGACATGAATGGCTTGGAAGGAGAGACAGGAAGACCGGAATGGTGGCACGTGTTTGCGTGAGCTCTTCGTCTGGGTGTTTGTATGAGCTCTTCATCTGGGTCCCTGGGTTGGGGGTGTAAGTGGATTCCGTCAAGGCTCAGGAGCCTGGTCTGAAACTCTTTGGGTCACTAAGGCCAGATTTCAGGACTGGGACCAAAGCCCTGTGACCATCCTAAGGTGTCTGGGTCGCGAATCCTGTGCCACCTTGATAAAAGCGAGCACGGGGCTGCCTGGTCTTTAAACATTCTTTTCGGGTGGGGGTGCAGGTTGGGGAGGGAGAGGTTGGGCGGGCCACTTCTATTGGTCTTTCATTTATCTTCTATTGGTCTTTCATTTATTTTCCTCCATCTTCATTCTCTGGCCCGTGTGGGCCTCCCATCACAGTGGCCTCTGTTGTCGCAGAGTGCCGACTCTGGGCGCATGCGCTCCGGAGCTCCGGCTCGGCAATTTGACACATCAGTCCAGCCGCTCTGCGACACATGGGCTCTTCCCAGGCCAGGGATCGAACCGGTGCCCCTTGCACTTCAAGGCGGTGCCCTTACCCACTGGACCACCAGAGAAGCCCCTGCCTGCTCTTTAATGAGGCTCTGGAGGGTTGCAAGATCCCCAAAGCAGGGGTTGACCCCGTGTCATCCTGTGGGAACAGCCGAGGGGCCCCAAGAGTGCAGGCCTGTGCCCAACACTCGGCCTAGGAACCTGGTCACAGGGACACCAAGTTCTGGGCCCATGTTGGCTGCTGCAGGGCGGGGTCTTGAAGACCCTGGGACCCAGTCTTTAGGGCTTGGCAGAGGAAGTCAGGCTGGGGTACCAGGGAGAGGCCCCTCTCAGAGGCGTCCACTCTCTTGCAGGTCTCGTCTTCCACGCCTAGAAGAGACCCCCAACAAGGCACACACCCACCCACCCCCACTGCCATGTTCAGGATGAAGCCACACTCAGGGCTAGGCTGGAGGAGCTGGGTGCCCATGGCCAGGGCTCAGGCCTTTCCGAGTCCTCCAGGGCCATTCTCACTGGAGGGCTCCAGGGAGGAGGCAACCAAGTGTGTCAGGGGCTCCCAATCCACCCCCGCCTCCACCTGCTCCACCTGTATGGGGCCCAGAGCAGACCCTCCACCCCTCCTCTCTGTCAGCCCCCAGAGGGCCTAGGGAGGCATTGGGGGCGGCTCGTAGACGCTGCAGTTGGGCGTGGGGCCCTGGCAGTAGATGTTGAGGTAGTTGCAGTGCTCCTCCCTGTAGATCTGCTTCTGGAAGCACAGGACCAGGCTCTTGTCACACTCACACGTCCGCTTGTCACACTCCGTCTGGTTGAGCTCACCTGTGGGGAGTGGGAGCGCACGCCCTCTGAGGTCACGGTGGGCCTCGGACGGTGGCCCCAGGTTGGCAGTGCCAGCACCATCAGCAGTGCCCCTGGTGCATGTTGAACAGAGAACCGCTGAAGCCCAACAGGACAACATTGAGGTGGGGAAACTGAGGCCCAGGAAGGGGTGTGGTTTGCCTAAGTCACCCAGCAAACCCAAGGCTGTGTTGAGGTAGAAACTCAGGTGTCAAGAACTGCTCTGCCTCCGCCCCGGACAGTTGCGATCATCACAGACTTCCTCTCCTCAAGCATGGAATCCCAGCACCCCCATTCCGGAGGGTGTTTGTGGTAAGGATGGAGGGAGAAAAACACTTGTAAAGGCTTAGCTCAGTGCTTCCCAAGGAGCAAATGTTGTCGGTGTTATTATTGGCTTTCAGAAATCATCAACCCCTTTGTTCTCAAGCCTTGGGCACACTTTAGGATTGGCTGGTGGTTGATGGTCAGCTGCTCAGTTGTATCTGATTCTTTGTGAACCCATGGACTGTGGGACACCAAGTTCTGGGCCCATGTTGGCTGCTGCAGGGCGGGGTCTTGAAGACCCTGGGACCCAGTCTTTAGGGCTTGGCAGAGGAAGTCAGGCTGGGGTACCAGGGAGAGGCCCCTCTCAGAGGCGTCCACTCTCTTGCAGGTCTCGTCTTCCACGCCTAGAAGAGACCCCCAACAAGGCACACACCCACCCACCCCCACTGCCATGTTCAGGATGAAGCCACACTCAGGGCTAGGCTGGAGGAGCTGGGTGCCCATGGCCAGGGCTCAGGCCTTTCCGAGTCCTCCAGGGCCATTCTCACTGGAGGGCTCCAGGGAGGAGGCAACCAAGTGTGTCAGGGGCTCCCAATCCACCCCCGCCTCCACCTGCTCCACCTGTATGGGGCCCAGAGCAGACCCTCCACCCCTCCTCTCTGTCAGCCCCCAGAGGGCCTAGGGAGGCATTGGGGGCGGCTCGTAGACGCTGCAGTTGGGCGTGGGGCCCTGGCAGTAGATGTTGAGGTAGTTGCAGTGCTCCTCCCTGTAGATCTGCTTCTGGAAGCACAGGACCAGGCTCTTGTCACACTCACACGTCCGCTTGTCACACTCCGTCTGGTTGAGCTCACCTGTGGGGAGTGGGAGCGCACGCCCTCTGAGGTCACGGTGGGCCTCGGACGGTGGCCCCAGGTTGGCAGTGCCAGCACCATCAGCAGTGCCCCTGGTGCATGTTGAACAGAGAACCGCTGAAGCCCAACAGGACAACATTGAGGTGGGGAAACTGAGGCCCAGGAAGGGGTGTGGTTTGCCTAAGTCACCCAGCAAACCCAAGGCTGTGTTGAGGTAGAAACTCAGGTGTCAAGAACTGCTCTGCCTCCGCCCCGGACAGTTGCGATCATCACAGACTTCCTCTCCTCAAGCATGGAATCCCAGCACCCCCATTCCGGAGGGTGTTTGTGGTAAGGATGGAGGGAGAAAAACACTTGTAAAGGCTTAGCTCAGTGCTTCCCAAGGAGCAAATGTTGTCGGTGTTATTATTGGCTTTCAGAAATCATCAACCCCTTTGTTCTCAAGCCTTGGGCACACTTTAGGATTGGCTGGTGGTTGATGGTCAGCTGCTCAGTTGTATCTGATTCTTTGTGAACCCATGGACTGTCCCGTGGCAGGTTTCCCTGTTCTTCAAGCATTTGCCCAAACTCATGTCCACTGAGCTGGTGATGCTATCCAACCATCTCATCCTTTTCTGTTTCCTTCTTTTGCCTTCAATCTTTCCCAGCATAAGGGTCTTTTCCAGTGAGTCAGGTGGCCAAAGTATTGGAGCTTCAGCTTCAGCATCAGTCCTTCCAATGAATAGTCAGGGTTGATTTCCTTTAGAATGGACTAGTTTGATCTCCTTGTGGTCCAAGGGACTCTCAAGAGAGAGGGATTAGAGAATCAGGGTGCCCATTCTGGCAGGGGACTCAGAGCACATCACGGAGATATGCCAGAGCTTATAGCCAGAGTTATTACATTTACCAAACAAATAGGCAAACAAAATTAAGCTGCCTGGTTAAATCTGAATTTCAGACAGTAAATATTTTAATGTAAGTATATCCCAAATATTGTGTGATATACACTTATGCTAAGTCTTTATTTTAGACTCATACTAATTAATTGTATGCTAACCTTTAGTTTTTTTTTTGNGGGCGGGGGTCGGATTGGGGAGGGAGGGGAGCAGGTGGGCCACTTCTATTGGTCTTTCATTTCTCTATTTTCATCCGTCTTTATTCCTTGGCTCCTGTGGGCCTCCCATCGCGGTGGCCTCTGTCGTCACAGAGTGCCAGCTCTGGGCGCATGCGCTCCAGAGCTCCGGCTCGGTAATTGGACACATCAGTCCAGCCGATCCGCGGCATGTGGGATCTTCCCAGGCCAGGGCTCGAACCGGCGCCCCTTGCACTGCAAGGCGGTGTCCTTACTCACTGGACCACCAGGGGAAGCCCTAACCTTTAGTTTTAGTATAACAATGTCCCATTAAATATGGGGGCTTTCCAGGTGGTGCTAGTGGTAAAGAACCTGCCTGTCCATGCAGGAGACATAAGAGATTTGGTGGAAGATTCCCTGGAGGGATGCATGGCAACCCATTCCAGTAATTTTTCTGGAGACTCTCATGGACAGAGGAGCTTGTTGACTTAAATTCACTAGAGTCACAAAGAGTCGGTCAAGGCTGAAATGACTTAGAATATACACACATACAATATTTAGGATATACTTATATGAAAACATTTTTCATTGTTTACCTGAAATTCAAAATTAATGGAACATCCTATGTTTCATCTGGCAACCCCCCCACCAGCCCCCAGTCCAGGCTAGGGGGATGGCTGGCCGTTCACGGCTTTCCTGGGAGAAGGGGGTGATGGTGTCGGAGGGGGGCACTCACTGCACACAATGTTAGTGTTGTTCTCGATGGTGTAGTCATAGTGGTCCACATAGGTGTGGCAGCCCAGGTCAAAGAGCTTCTCGTAGCAGCAGTCGTGGGCATGGCAGCACCTGGGGGCAAGGAGGAGAGAGTAAGCAGACGCAGCCAGGCTTGGCCCCTCTCCCATGGCAGTGACCCCTGTCATGATTGTCTGTTCCTGTCCCTCATGACAAAGAGCTTCAGACTGCGGCTCAGAGAGGGCAGTCGCTTGCCTGAAGTCGCACAGCCAGGAAGAGCCAGGCCAGTGCCCTGTGAGCCCACTCTCTCTGTCCTCTACCCAGAGCTCCAGTCTCCCCTCCTTAAGCGCTGACTGCAGATGTAGGAGGGGTCAGGGCGGGAGGGAGGGAGGGGTCAGGGCGGGAGGGAGGAGGGTCAGGGCGGGAGGGAGGGGTCAGGGCGGGAGGGACGGGCCTGCGTAAAATCCACACAGGAAACCAGCTAGACGCAGCGGCTGGACACCTGGCTGTGCATGACCAGCGAGGGACACAGGTCTGGAGGGGACAGGAAACCAACATGACGTGGCTGTTCACTCCCACTCCTCTCTGTTGTCAGCATGCATTTACAAAGCCCCCGGTTATACCAGACTCAGTGCTGGCTGCTTTTGGGGGACACAGGAGCAGAGGATAAGCCATGGCTTCTGGGAACTCTCAGCCTGATGGCAGAAGTACAGTCCTGTCCTCCAGAGTCCCTTGTCTGAGAAGGCAAGGGTCACAGCCCTTGCCTCTTTCTAGTTCAAGCCGTGTGACGATTGCTCTCGTGTGTGTGAGGGGGCAGGTCAAAGGTCCTTCCGGTGAGAACGGAAGTTCCAAAGCCTCCAAGCCCAAGACCTTGAAGGTGGACAGTTGGAAGTGTCCAAGATGGTTGAGGAGAACATAGGTCAAAGGTCAGGCTTCTGTCTACTAACTCATTAAACAAGCCTCCTCTTTGGAGTAAGGGCCTTCTCCCACCATTCAGAGATGGAGACAGTCTGACCTTGGCTGTCCCCACCTGGTTCTGAGAGTGACCCAGACTCTCTGGACCTACCAGTCCACTTCATCCATGGGCAGGCCACGTCCCCCGAGCCCGCAATAGCAGCCGTAGCCCACGAAGGACAGGATGGCGTTCCTCCCCGTGACGGCTTCCACCATGGACTTGAGGTTGAGCAGGCTGCTGCGGGCCACGGGCAGGACTGCGAGAGAGATGCCGTAAGCTCCCTGCCCTGTGCATGGTCTCTTCTGCCTGACTGGCTGTCCACCCAACACCCCAGGGCGGGGCCGAGGAGACCAGAGAGGAGGAGAAGGAGAGGCGGGGCAGGAGAGGGAGGGCGGAGCAGAAGGAGGGAGGCTCTGTAGAGCGACCTGTGTGGTGCATTACACACGTCCTTACCCTGAGACCCACAGCCCCGAGAACAAAATAATAGTGGGCACTGACCTCTGCCCTTCCATGCATAAATTCATCAAGTGCTCACTGCAACCATATGACCCCCATTTTACAGATTAAAGGAGTAAAGTCCAGAGTTCTTAGTAACTTGCCCAAGAAGACATTGAAAATCAGTGGAGGCAGAATGTGGACCCAGGCAGTGAGAGCGGAGTGCCTGATCCACCCTAAGGGGCTTCCCAAGTGCCATGTTCTCTTCTGAGCATGATTCTGGGTCCTGCTGGTTTGACCTGACTCCTCGCCTCCCAGCAGGGACTCGTCATCCCTGCCACTGTCAAGGGTCTGGTGCATCTCAGGGTTGATCTAGAGACAATGGGCATCCTGGACATTTGGTGAACACAGGTGCACACGCACGCACTTGTGCCCATGTATATTTTTCTTCCCCTTTGTCCTTGTCTTACGGGCAATGCCACAACCCTTCCTATATCAGCAGAATCACAAAATGGCTTCCTGGTTTCCTTCAGGTCACTCACCCAAGGAACATCTTCTCCCTCCCCTATTTCTCTCCCTTCCAGGCTCCTGGATGTGCTGGCTCAGGGTTGAGTCAACCTTGAGCCTGGTGTTTCGATTCTTACCTGGGTGAGGCGGCCGCCTACCCACAGGCAGGAGGGCTGCTCTCACCCCTGTTAATGAATGAGCGACGGAGGCTCAGAGAGGGGAAGGTTTGCCCAAGTCACACAGCCTAGAAGTAGCATAGTTCTGACCTGGGCCCAGGTTTATGAGCCCCAGAGCCTCACACTTGCCTCCCCTGGGGTTGGGATCTCCTGCAGCTGTGCCCAGGACTAGACACCCAGTTCAGCACCTTCTCCCTGCTTTCTCCACGTTTCCCACTCTGCTCTGAGGGCTGAAAGAGGAAATACACTGAGAGAGAGAGACAGAGAAGTCAAGAATTTCAGAAACAGAACCCAGATGGGCTTGTTGGGACCCTGGGCCACGTCAGCCCTCCGTCAGAGAGTTAATTTGGGAATCCTTCTCTACCTCCTTCTTCTGTTTATCTTTAGGATTTTTGTCATTACAGAGAATAAGCAGCAAATGAGAGAGGAAATAAAGAGGTGTGGGGAGAAAACAGATCTTAAGAAGGTGGTTTAGAGTCTATGAATGGCTGTGCTGGTCTGGGGCATGCATAAATTCATCAAGTGCTCACTGCAACCATATGACCCCCATTTTACAGATTAAAGGAGTAAAGTCCAGAGTTCTTAGTAACTTGCCCAAGAAGACATTGAAAATCAGTGGAGGCAGAATGTGGACCCAGGCAGTGAGAGCGGAGTGCCTGATCCACCCTAAGGGGCTTCCCAAGTGCCATGTTCTCTTCTGAGCATGATTCTGGGTCCTGCTGGTTTGACCTGACTCCTCGCCTCCCAGCAGGGACTCGTCATCCCTGCCACTGTCAAGGGTCTGGTGCATCTCAGGGTTGATCTAGAGACAATGGGCATCCTGGACATTTGGTGAACACAGGTGCACACGCACGCACTTGTGCCCATGTATATTTTTCTTCCCCTTTGTCCTTGTCTTACGGGCAATGCCACAACCCTTCCTATATCAGCAGAATCACAAAATGGCTTCCTGGTTTCCTTCAGGTCACTCACCCAAGGAACATCTTCTCCCTCCCCTATTTCTCTCCCTTCCAGGCTCCTGGATGTGCTGGCTCAGGGTTGAGTCAACCTTGAGCCTGGTGTTTCGATTCTTACCTGGGTGAGGCGGCCGCCTACCCACAGGCAGGAGGGCTGCTCTCACCCCTGTTAATGAATGAGCGACGGAGGCTCAGAGAGGGGAAGGTTTGCCCAAGTCACACAGCCTAGAAGTAGCATAGTTCTGACCTGGGCCCAGGTTTATGAGCCCCAGAGCCTCACACTTGCCTCCCCTGGGGTTGGGATCTCCTGCAGCTGTGCCCAGGACTAGACACCCAGTTCAGCACCTTCTCCCTGCTTTCTCCACGTTTCCCACTCTGCTCTGAGGGCTGAAAGAGGAAATACACTGAGAGAGAGAGACAGAGAAGTCAAGAATTTCAGAAACAGAACCCAGATGGGCTTGTTGGGACCCTGGGCCACGTCAGCCCTCCCGTCAGAGAGTTAATTTGGGAATCCTTCTCTACCTCCTTCTTCTGTTTATCTTTAGGATTTTTGTCATTACAGAGAATAAGCAGCAAATGAGAGAGGAAATAAAGAGGTGTGGGGAGAAAACAGATCTTAAGAAGGTGGTTTAGAGTCTATGAATGGCTGTGCTGGTCTGGGGGCAGGGAGGGAGGGGTCCCTGTGACCTGGGAGCTCTGATTTGGCCGCGACGGAAGAGAGGAAGACGGGGGCTGAGAGGGGTCCCTGGCAATGTTAGCTCTCCCTCCACCCTTTCTGCACTGCAGCGTTCTTGTCACTGGAATCAAATGTGTGCCCAGCAGCCTGGGGGTTAGACAGACCCCAATCTGCAAACGGGTTTCTCCATTAGTGCTGTGGGGCCAGGGGCAGGGTGCCTAAGCAAGAAAGACCCTCTTCCGCAGCAGGACACGTTGCCCGCTGTAAGGCTCTGGTCTCCTGGCCCTCCTCGCCCCCTAATCCTGTCGGTGTTACCCCTGGCCGGGGGCAGCTTCCAGCCCCAGGACCCCTCGACCATCAGCTCACACGTAGAACTCACCCATCCACACACAGGACAGACACACGTGACGTTCTTACACACAGGTCGATGCAGACATGCTTCCCTGCTGCACACTCTCCTGCGTGTATCACACACTCACAGTCACACTGACCCACACATGCCTCCCAGACTCACATCGTCTCACAAACAGACCCACACTCACTTCCCACATCCACACACATGCACAGACACTTTCACACACATGCAACTGGAGTGACCACGTCCACCCTTCCCTCGGAGCAGAAGGAACCAAGCCTACATTCCCTCAGGCTGCAGCCTCTGGCCCCGGCCCCTGGGCGAGGCTGAACTCAAGGGGCTATTTTCTGAATAACAGGTCAGCTCGCCTGAATTCAACCAACCATTTCTCACCTCTGGCTGTATTTAACTTAATTTTGTTTCTGGTATTTTCTTTCTTTGTCTCAGACTTGGTTGGGTCCAGGGCGTGCTGAACAGGTAGACAGCCAGCCAGTGAAACAGTCAGCCTATTTTCTGCCCACACCTGCTTCCAGGCCACCTTCTTGCTTGGGTGTCAGCAGCCTTGCCTGTCCCAGATGGGCTTGTTGGGACCCTGGGCCACGTCAGCCCTCCGTCAGAGAGTAAATTTGGGAATCCTTCTCTACCTCCTTCTTCTGTTTATCTTTAGGATTTTTGTCATTACAGAGAATAAGCAGCAAATGAGAGAGGAAATAAAGAGGTGTGGGGAGAAAACAGATCTTAAGAAGGTGGTTTAGAGTCTATGAATGGCTGTGCTGGTCTGGGGGCAGGGAGGGAGGGGTCCCTGTGACCTGGGAGCTCTGATTTGGCCGCGACGGAAGAGAGGAAGACGGGGGCTGAGAGGGGTCCCTGGCAATGTTAGCTCTCCCTCCACCCTTTCTGCACTGCAGCGTTCTTGTCACTGGAATCAAATGTGTGCCCAGCAGCCTGGGGGTTAGACAGACCCCAATCTGCAAACGGGTTTCTCCATTAGTGCTGTGGGGCCAGGGGCAGGGTGCCTAAGCAAGAAAGACCCTCTTCCGCAGCAGGACACGTTGCCCGCTGTAAGGCTCTGGTCTCCTGGCCCTCCTCGCCCCCTAATCCTGTCGGGGTTACCTGGCCGGGGCAGCTTCCAGCCCCAGGACCCTCGACCATCAGCTCACACGTAGAACTCACCCATCCACACACAGGACAGACACACGTGCCGTTCTTACACACGGGTCGATGCAGACCTGCTTCCCTGCTGCACACTCTCCTGCGTGTATCACACACTCACAGTCACACTGACCCACACATGCCTCCCAGACTCACATCGTCTCACAAACAGACCCACACTCACTTCCCACATCCACACACATGCACAGACACTTTCACACACATGCAACTGGAGTGACCACGTCCACCCTTCCCTCGGAGCAGAAGGAACCAAGCCTACATTCCCTCAGGCTGCAGCCTCTGGCCCCGGCCCCTGGGCGAGGCTGAACTCAAGGGGCTATTTTCTGAATAACAGGTCAGCTCGCCTGAATTCAACCAACCATTTCTCACCTCTGGCTGTATTTAACTTAATTTTGTTTCTGGTATTTTCTTTCTTTGTCTCAGACTTGGTTGGGTCCAGGGCGTGCTGAACAGGTAGACAGCCAGCCAGTGAAACAGTCAGCCTATTTTCTGCCCACACCTGCTTCCAGGCCACCTTCTTGCTTGGGTGTCAGCAGCCTTGCCTGTCCAGGGGGTGGCCCTTCCAAGAAGAAGGAAGAGGCCCCCAGACCACCACCATCATCTTCCAGTACATGTCACACCCAGACACTTCTGCACATACACATGTGCAGATGTGTGTGCCCTACATTCGTCTACACACTCGAGAGACACACTCACTGCTGTGAAGCATGCTTATCCATCTTCTGGATACATGTTACCCACATAGACATCACCATGTGCTCAGACACCCCCCACACATAGATACATGTGGGTATCTGTGTGCAAGCTCACTAGTTCCTGTCTGCATGCACCCAGGTACACACACACGTTTCCTGTGTACACAGCGCCCCAGTGCCGCTGGGTCCTGACGCCCAGCCATTACCACCACTTTACGATGCTTGCTCAACCATGGGCCCTCCGCCTTGTAGGCTCATAAATTGTTAATGCCAACCACCCTGGGCGTGTTTACTGGTGGCTGGAGGAGTAAACAGCCTCAGAGAGGGGAGGAAACCCGGTGGAGCCAGGGAGCAGAGACCCAGGGGCTGGTCTGAGATCCCATGGCCAATGGATGAGCCAAGGGAGAAAGGCTGGAGTGGGGGTTAGAAGGAGGGGTTTCCCGGCACCATCACTCACCGCTGCTCGCCAGGATGGTGATGGTGATGAGTTTCTTCATCCCCAGGTGAGATCTGTGAGAGGAAGACACCCCAGTCCAAAGTCTGTCCCTTCCCCAGCATGTGGTTCCTGGCCCGTGGCTCCCTTCTGGGCCCCATTACAGCCACGGTCAAGGCTGTCCCTTGGTGCCCGTGTTCCTAATGCCCCTGCCCTGTGATGAGCACCTCCAGGAAGATCTGAGCAACACCCGTCTGCCTTCACCTTCTGGAGGAACAGCCCCTGGCATGGCAGAGCCAGGAGGCACTGGGAGCCTCCTTCCCTTCCACCCTGGGCAGCAATCAGCTTCCAAGACAGAGAGCTCCCCTGTCTCACGGCGTTGAACCCTATCACAGATCAGAACCAACCCCTTCCATCTGCGCATCAGGGAATCACGTGACCCAACCTGACTTGCACCTGGAGCTAGGAGACCTGGGTCCCTGGGTTCTAGCTGCAACTCCACTTCTAAACTGCTGTGTGACCACCAATTAATCCCTTAGCCTCTCTGGGCTTCAAGTGCCTATAGGATTGGCTAGATGATCCCAAAGGCCCTGATGGTGCAGAAAATGCACTGACATAGCACAGCCATCACCGGAGACTCAGGGTTCTCCTTTCTGACGAAGGAGATTCTAGGAGCCAGTTCTCCACCCTCATCTCTGCACGTCTCCACTGAGGGCGCTGTTCCCAGGAAGCAGGTACGTACCTGAAGGTTCTCAAAGAAGAGGTCCAGAGGCTCAGTCCCCTCTTCCCAGAGGGGTGTCTAACCAGCCCCTTCTTCCTGAACCCTTTGGTGTTGGCCTGAGCCCCATCTGCCATCCTCTGGGTTCTGGGGGACCAGAGACATAGGGCTCGCAAGGTCCACAAACCGTTCCGAAGGCTGCAGGGAGCAGGCCCCAGCTTCTTGCTGCCTTGCACCGTCAGAGGAGTGCCGGGGCAATGCCCCTGGGCAGGAAGCAGGTGACACATGGCCTAGAAAAAGGAGACGCCACCTCCTCCCTCCGCCTCCACTCGGCGCACAGCTGCCAGGTAATATCCCACCCCAGGGCGCTTGGGCCTGTGGGTTGATGCGCCTGAGGAGTTGGCCCTTCCCTAGGCATCTGAGAGGAAATGAACTCAGTGTTCTCTCTCTGTCCCATCTGGACAAAAAAAAAAATGAGATCTGTGAGAGGAAGACACCCCAGTCCAAAGTCTGTCCCTTCCCCAGCATGTGGTTCCTGGCCCGTGGCTCCCTTCTGGGCCCCATTACAGCCACGGTCAAGGCTGTCCCTTGGTGCCCGTGTTCCTAATGCCCCTGCCCTGTGATGAGCACCTCCAGGAAGATCTGAGCAACACCCGTCTGCCTTCACCTTCTGGAGGAACAGCCCCTGGCATGGCAGAGCCAGGAGGCACTGGGAGCCTCCTTCCCTTCCACCCTGGGCAGCAATCAGCTTCCAAGACAGAGAGCTCCCCTGTCTCACGGCGTTGAACCCTATCACAGATCAGAACCAACCCCTTCCATCTGCGCATCAGGGAATCACGTGACCCAACCTGACTTGCACCTGGAGCTAGGAGACCTGGGTCCCTGGGTTCTAGCTGCAACTCCACTTCTAAACTGCTGTGTGACCACCAATTAATCCCTTAGCCTCTCTGGGCTTCAAGTGCCTATAGGATTGGCTAGATGATCCCAAAGGCCCTGATGGTGCAGAAAATGCACTGACATAGCACAGCCATCACCGGAGACTCAGGGTTCTCCTTTCTGACGAAGGAGATTCTAGGAGCCAGTTCTCCACCCTCATCTCTGCACGTCTCCACTGAGGGCGCTGTTCCCAGGAAGCAGGTACGTACCTGAAGGTTCTCAAAGAAGAGGTCCAGAGGCTCAGTCCCCTCTTCCCAGAGGGGTGTCTAACCAGCCCCTTCTTCCTGAACCCTTTGGTGTTGGCCTGAGCCCCATCTGCCATCCTCTGGGTTCTGGGGGACCAGAGACATAGGGCTCGCAAGGTCCACAAACCGTTCCGAAGGCTGCAGGGAGCAGGCCCCAGCTTCTTGCTGCCTTGCACCGTCAGAGGAGTGCCGGGGCAATGCCCCTGGGCAGGAAGCAGGTGACACATGGCCTAGAAAAAGGAGACGCCACCTCCTCCCTCCGCCTCCACTCGGCGCACAGCTGCCAGGTAATATCCCACCCCAGGGCGCTTGGGCCTGTGGGTTGATGCGCCTGAGGGAGTTGGCCCTTCCCTAGGCATCTGAGAGGAAATGAACTCAGTGTTCTCTCTCTTGTCCCATCTGGACAGGATATTAAAGAAAAAAATGATTCAGTTGCACTTGTTAAAGCACAGCAAGGCCGACTATGTATTCAAGGGGGTCATTGGACGAGTGTAGGGACCTCTGGCTCCCAAGAGCCTCCGTAGAGAGAAGCCGGAGAGTATGAGCCTGGCTGGGAAGAAGTTGTCGCCATCAAACTTCTTTCCAACCAAGAAACTTGTGAGAGTCTTCTGCCCTGCGAACAGATGAGCAGAGGCTTCTGGGTCAATGTATTCCAATGCTAAGGCTTCCCTGGCAGCACCCTGATTTCAAGATAACCAGGAGAGAGCTCTGGAAACCACTATGATAGAGTTTTATACTCGGGGAGAGAGACTGGATTCGGCTCCAGACAGAACAGCAAAAAAGTGGGAATTTCTAGCCAAGGTGCAAGGTGAAGGTCAACAGATGGCACATGACTAAGAAGAGACATCAGGGGTAGTGAGGCTTCCAGCTAAACCCACCTACAAGGACTCTGGCTGAAGGCAGGCAGGGTGACACCGCCTAGGGATGGCAGGTGAGGGAGCCCATCAGACACCAAGGATGACGGATCCCGGCTGAGCTGACTTAGCAGTGTGTGCATGCTAAGTCGCTTCAGTTGTGTCCAACTCTTTGCGACCCCATGGACTAGCCCTCCAGGTCCCTCTGTCCATGACACTCTCCAGGCAGGAACACTGGAGTGGGTAGCTATGCCCTTCTTCAAGGGAATCTTCCTGACCCAGGGCTCGAACCCATGTCTCTTAAGACTCTTGCATTGGCAGATGGACTCTTTACCACTAGTGCCACCTGGCTTCCCTGACTGAGCTGGACAATGCCGAGATGAGCACGGAAGCCCGGGAGCTGAGGCCTAGAGGAGAAAAAGAGATCACAAAGCCTGAGCAGGGTTGGATCAAGGACTGGCTCTGTCCAGGAGGCCCTCTGAGTCGACATGCACGTGTCTGTAAGGCATTGCTTCACATCTGGAAGGGCTTTCAACCAATATCTGCAGAGAACTCTCTGCCCACATCTGCAAGCTGCAGGTGCCCACCTCTGGCTAAGACTGGAAGGGCATGGGTGCCCACAGCCAGCGGGAAGCCTCCAACTCAGATGTGGAAGGGTGAGTCTGCGGGTCTGGAACAGGGCTGCTCTGTGCCCCTCACCACTGTCATGTGACCCGACATCTGTCTGGTGGGGCCGTCCTAGGCATCCTATGGGGCGGGCAGCATCCCTAATCTCCACCACCAGACACAGAAGTCGCTCCTCCCCACGCTCCTCCCTGCTCCTCTTCCCTCGTTCCTCAACTTGTTTCAACCCAAAGCGTCTTTAGACATCGCCAAAAGTGCCCTGGGTGATGCCTTAGCCCAGTCACTTCTGGCTAAGATCCTGATGGCCTGGGAGTCGCTGTCCTTTGCCTCTTGCTGGGGGGTGTCATGAATGGGGGAAGGTTGGGGCAAGGGTGCAGCAGAGAGGGATGGAGCCCTGGGAACCCCCAGCATTATGGGCAGTGGCAGAGACAGGGGCTCCAATCCCAACACCCCGACCTCTTGACTCTGAGATTCTGGCAAGATAGCTCCCGTCCTGGGACTCTGTGTCCTCAGTTGTGGGGTGGGTGTAACCAGGCATCGCTGAGTGAGGATTCTGCTCACGGATATTAACAGACAACAGGGGGATGTGCTGCAGAGTTTGCGGCAGGTGCTCAGGTAAAGACCTGTTTGTTACCAAGCAGAGACCTGTTCTCCAGCCTTGAGATGAGTTGAGGTGGTGGGGGGTGGAACAGGAAGGGGGCAGAGAAGAGAACAATTGGAAATGAAAACTCCAAATTGTGGCCCACCTTCACATTGGCTTTTCCTTTCCAATGTCCCCAAACTTGCTGACAAGAAACAGAAGGGACCCTCTTTTCCCCAGGACTTCCCTTCCCACCCCTCGGCTTTTCCAGCTTATACTTCTGGCTCTACCAAACCAATCGATGGACTGATCCCATTTCCCCCTTCCCTCAGTCCCCACCCTTCTCCCGTTTAAGTTCCTCTCTGTTCCTTCTCTTTCGCAGGAAGGTATCCTAGAGAAGCCCTGCTGCATCTAATCACGCATCCCTGTGTGGAGGCTGACTGGCACTTGCTTGCACAGTCTTCTGTTGGCACCTGTGTGTGTTTTGGTCTGTGAATCTTTGCACTGCCCTCAGACCAGGGATCCTGGAGAACAGAGGGCAAACATTCCTCCAGAAAAGCCAGGGGATCCCCCTGGGTCGGAGGCTGCATCTGCCGTGCCAGACAGGACCTCCCTGAGAACAGCACGTGATGGTGGGAGGGCAAGGCTGATCTCTGTCTTGACTCGCCTGAGCAGAGCTTGGCTTCACCTCTTGCTTCGCTTTGTGCAGACGCCTCTTAATGATATCACTCAACTCCAAAGGAGGAAGAACCAAGAAAGGAAGGCCTAGTCCAGGACACATACTGATAACACTGCTGCTGACATAACTGGGAGCCTCTTAGATCTATGCCAAGGAGGCCGTGGCTGGGTTAGAGGGCAGGCAGGGGTGCCCTGAGAGTCTCTGCGTGGTCCCTTGCCATTTTCTTATCACACACTCCCACTGGCTGCCACTGGTTGGGCTGGTCCCTTGCGGGGAGAATGGGCATTTCCTCAACCTTTCCTCCCCGAGCCAGTGCGTGCTCAATAGGAAAAGTCAAGAACAGACTTGTCAACCCAGTAATTCCACTTCTGGGACTGTAAACAAAGATACAAACCCGGGTGTAGTTCCCAGTGGCAGATGAAGACGGATACTGACTGTGGCATTCTTTACAATGTTCCCCCCAAAGCAGAAGCACCTCAAGTTAGGGACTTAGGTAAGCAAATTTTAACCATCCATCCATAATTATGTCTTCAAAGATTTGATCCTGGATAATATGGGTAATAGCGATGTTGTTAAAATAAAAAAGAGGGGGAGGGTGTTGAGGACTTGGTGGGTACCTGTATAAAAGTTGTCTGGAAGAATAAACAGCAAAACATTAGTTACTTTTTTACAGTAGGATAACTGATGGGTTTATTGTATTTTTTAAATTTTCTGTATTTTTAATGGAAGGATAACTGCTTTACAATATTGTGTTGGTTTCTGCTGAACATCAGCATGAGTCTGCCGTAAGTATAAGTCCTCTCCCTCTTGAACCTCCCTCCCACCTCTTTCCGGATCCACTCCTCTAGGCTGTCGCAGAGCAGTAGTTGGAGCTCCCTGCATCATGCTGCAAATTCCCAGTGGCTATCTATGTTTACATATGGTAGTGTATGTGTTTATGTCATTTTTTGTGTGCTAAAATGAAGGTAGGGCAGTACATTCCTCCAGAAAAGCCAGGGGATCCCCCTGGGTCGGAGGCTGCATCTGCCGTGCCAGACAGGACCTCCCTGAGAACAGCACGTGATGGTGGGAGGGCAAGGCTGATCTCTGTCTTGACTCGCCTGAGCAGAGCTTGGCTTCACCTCTTGCTTCGCTTTGTGCAGACGCCTCTTAATGATATCACTCAACTCCAAAGGAGGAAGAACCAAGAAAGGAAGGCCTAGTCCAGGACACATACTGATAACACTGCTGCTGACATAACTGGGAGCCTCTTAGATCTATGCCAAGGAGGCCGTGGCTGGGTTAGAGGGCAGGCAGGGGTGCCCTGAGAGTCTCTGCGTGGTCCCTTGCCATTTTCTTATCACACACTCCCACTGGCTGCCACTGGTTGGGCTGGTCCCTTGCGGGGAGAATGGGCATTTCCTCAACCTTTCCTCCCCGAGCCAGTGCGTGCTCAATAGGAAAAGTCAAGAACAGACTTGTCAACCCAGTAATTCCACTTCTGGGACTGTAAACAAAGATACAAACCCGGGTGTAGTTCCCAGTGGCAGATGAAGACGGATACTGACTGTGGCATTCTTTACAATGTTCCCCCCAAAGCAGAAGCACCTCAAGTTAGGGACTTAGGTAAGCAAATTTTAACCATCCATCCATAATTATGTCTTCAAAGATTTGATCCTGGATAATATGGGTAATAGCGATGTTGTTAAAATAAAAAAGAGGGGGAGGGTGTTGAGGACTTGGTGGGTACCTGTATAAAAGTTGTCTGGAAGAATAAACAGCAAAACATTAGTTACTTTTTGACAGTAGGATAACTGATGGGTTTATTGTATTTTTTAAATTTTCTGTATTTTTAATGGAAGGATAACTGCTTTACAATATTGTGTTGGTTTCTGCTGAACATCAGCATGAGTCTGCCGTAAGTATAAGTCCTCTCCCTCTTGAACCTCCCTCCCACCTCTTTCCGGATCCACTCCTCTAGGCTGTCGCAGAGCAGTAGTTGGAGCTCCCTGCATCATGCTGCAAATTCCCAGTGGCTATCTATGTTTACATATGGTAGTGTATGTGTTTATGTCATTTTTTGTGTGCTAAAATGAAGGTAGGGCAGTACATTCCACAACCAACATGCAGAGGTCAATTTCTTTGAAAGACACAAAGTCACTCAACTGGAAATAGCCCCTACATCTATGAAACAAATTGAACATGTAGTTTAAAGCCCTTTCATAACTAAACTCCAAGTCTAGATGACTTCACCGATGAATACAACCGAATACTTAAGGAAGAAATAATACCAACTAGATTAGACTGCTAGGTGTGCCATAACAAAGTGCCATAGACCGGGTAGCTTAAACAACAGAAATTTATTTTCTCACATTTCTGGAGGCCCGAGTCCAAGATCGACGTGTTGGCGGGGTTGGTTTCATTCTGGGGCCTCTCTCCTTGGCAGCTGTGTTTGCACCTATTCCTTTCTCTGTGCATACACTTCCCGCCTGTCTCTTTCTCTGTCCAGATTTCCTCTTCTCATGAAGACCAGTCAAATTGGACTGGGGATCATCTGATGGCCTCATTAAACTCAGTGGAAAACCATGAATCCAAATAAACAGTCATTTCCTGAGATACTAGGGATTAGTTTCACCTATGAATTTTGGGAGGACAAGATTGAGCTCATCTACAGGAATTCTCCCAGAGAGTGTAAGTGGAGGGAATGCTTCCTGGTTCATACTGAGAAGCCACAGTTATTCAGACAGCAAATAAACAAAGAAAAAGATATTATAAGAAAACTACAGACTGACATCCCTCATGAACATAGGTTAAAAAAAAATAATAAAATGGTAGTGGAGTCCAACAAGACATAAAAAGGAAAATACACAACAATCAAGTGAGGTTTATGCCAGGAATGAAAGCTTAGTTTTATACTAAAATTCAATCAGTGTCAAATACCCTATTAACAGACTAAAAAAGAAAAACTATATAATTATCTAAATCAATGCAAAACCCCCCATCTATTTGACACAATCTGACATCTGTCCCTAATTGTTTAGAGAACTGTCAGAGAACTGAGAATAGGAGGGAACTTCCTCAGCTTGAAAAATAGCATCTACAAAACACCCTGAGGCTAACTTCACATTTAAGGGGGAAAGGTCAATTGCTTTTCCCTCTAAGATTAGGAACAAGACAAGAATATCCACTATCACTACTTTTATTCAACATTTTATTTGTGCTTTCAGCCAGTTCAATAAGGCAGGAAAATAAATAAAAGGTATTCAGATTGGAAAAGAAGCACTACTGTCTCTGTTGGCATAAACATGATAGTCTATGTTTTGAAAAAAATCCTGCAGAACCTAGAAAAAATCTGCTAGAACTAATTCAGTTTAGTAGCAAGGGGGAGTAGGCTATGAAGTGAAAATATAAGAAAACTTATACTTCTATTTACAAGCAACAACCAGAAAATGAACTGAATATATATATATATATAATAATTTAATAATAATATATTATTTTAATAATATATAACCAACAATAATATTCAAGAATATGAACTATTTAAGGATAAGTCTGACAGAATACACGGAAGACTTGTACAGTGGAATATACAAGGATAAATCTGACAAATATATGGAAGATTTGAAAACTATGAACAAATGCCCAGCGAAATAGGAAAAGACTATGTTTATGAATCAGAAGATTTAATTTTGTTAAGATGTCAATTCTCCCACATTTTCTCCATCAAGTCAATGCCCTTTCAATCAAAATCCTAATACACTGTTCTTGTAGAAATTGACAAACTGATCCTGAAGTTCTTATGGAACTGCAAAGGACTTAGAATATCATATCAACTTTGAAAATAACAAAGTTGCAGGATTTATGCTATCTGGTTTTAAAGCTTATAAAACTACTTTAATCAACACAGTATAGACTAGTGTACAGATAAGCAATCAATGAAACAGAAGATGCAGAAGCAGACCTATACATTTATGGAAATTTATTTTTGACAAAATCATAAAAGTTAACCTGTGGAGGAAGACAAGATGTTCAATGGTGCTGAAACATGGTTTTTCCAGTAGTCATGTATGGATGTGAGAGGTGGACCATTAAAAAAGTCTGAGTGTCGAAGACCTGATGCTTTTGAACTGTGGTGTTGGGGAAGATTCTTGAGAGTCCCTTGGACAGCAAGGAATCCTAAAAATAGCAATTTTACAAAACACCCTGAGGCTAACTTCACATTTAAGGGGAAAGGTCAATTGCTTTTCCTCTAAGATTAGGAACAAGACAAGAATATCCACTATCACTACTTTTATTCAACATTTTATTTGTGCTTTCAGCCAGTTCAATAAGGCAGGAAAATAAATAAAAGGTATTCAGATTGGAAAAGAAGCACTACTGTCTCTGTTGGCATAAACATGATAGTCTATGTTTTGAAAAAAATCCTGCAGAACCTAGAAAAAATCTGCTAGAACTAATTCAGTTTAGTAGCAAGGGGGAGTAGGCTATGAAGTGAAAATATAAGAAAACTTATACTTCTATTTACAAGCAACAACCAGAAAATGAACTGAATATATATATATATATAATAATTTAATAATAATATATTATTTTAATAATATATAACCAACAATAATATTCAAGAATATGAACTATTTAAGGATAAGTCTGACAGAATACACGGAAGACTTGTACAGTGGAATATACAAGGATAAATCTGACAAATATATGGAAGATTTGAAAACTATGAACAAATGCCCAGCGAAATAGGAAAAGACTATGTTTATGAATCAGAAGATTTAATTTTGTTAAGATGTCAATTCTCCCACATTTTCTCCATCAAGTCAATGCCCTTTCAATCAAAATCCTAATACACTGTTCTTGTAGAAATTGACAAACTGATCCTGAAGTTCTTATGGAACTGCAAAGGACTTAGAATATCATATCAACTTTGAAAATAACAAAGTTGCAGGATTTATGCTATCTGGTTTTAAAGCTTATAAAACTACTTTAATCAACACAGTATAGACTAGTGTACAGATAAGCAATCAATGAAACAGAAGATGCAGAAGCAGACCTATACATTTATGGAAATTTATTTTTGACAAAATCATAAAAGTTAACCTGTGGAGGAAGACAAGATGTTCAATGGTGCTGAAACATGGTTTTTCCAGTAGTCATGTATGGATGTGAGAGGTGGACCATTAAAAAAGTCTGAGTGTCGAAGACCTGATGCTTTTGAACTGTGGTGTTGGGGAAGATTCTTGAGAGTCCCTTGGACAGCAAGGAATCCTAAAGGAAATCAACCCTCAATATTGATTGGAAAGACTGATACTGAAGCTCCAATACTTTGGCCACCTGATGCAAAGAGCTGACTCATTGGAAAAGAGCCTCATGCTGGGAAAGACTGAAGGCAAAAGGAGAAGGGAGTGGCAGAGGATGAGATGGTTGGTTGGTATCATTGACTCACTGGACATGAATTTGAGCAAACTCTGGGAGACAGTGAAAGACTGGGAAGCCTGAGGTGCTGCAGCCCATGGGGCTGCAAAGAGTTAGACATGCTGAGCAACTGAACAACAGCAATGAAGAAAAGAGAGGAAAGAAGTAAGACAAAAAGGAAAAAGAATTTCTTCCATACTTTTCACTATATTCAAACATTAATCAGAATGGATTATACTTCAACAAGGGTACTAAGACAAGAGGGAAAGAAGTCTAAGAAAAATGGCGCTGAAACAACTAGATATCCACATGCAAAAGAATGAAGCTGGCACACCATACACAAAGGTTAGCTCAAAAAAGATAACAGATTTAACTGTAAGGATTAAAACTTAGACTCTTAAAAGAAAACACTGAAGTAGACCTTTGTGACCTTAGGTTAGGCAATGGTTTCCTAGATACTACAAGAAAAGGACAAGTGGCTAAAAAAAAAAAAAGAGAGAAAGAGACAAATTGAACTTCATCCAAATTAAAAACTTCTTAGAAAATAGAAAGATAACCCATAGAATAGGACAAGATAGGCACAGATTATCCATCTGATAAGGGCCGTGGGTCCAGAATATGCAAAACTTTCGTATCCCAACAATAAAATTAACAACCCAATTTGAAAATAGACGGAGGACTGTTCACCTGAAACTATCACAGTGCTGTTTATCTTTGTATTGGCGTATATACCCTGATACAAAATTAAAAGCTTGTAGTTGGAAAATAATAAAAATAGGCAAAGGATTTGAATAGGCACTTCTCCAAAGAAGATAAACAATGACCAATAAGCACATGAAAAGCTGCTGATCATTAGTCATTAAGGAAACACAATCAAAACTGTAATGAGATACCTCACACCTACTAGGGTGGTGATATTGGCTCTATATATGACAAATAATAACAAGTGTTGGCAAGGATGCGGAGAATTTGGAAAGCTTATATTTTGCTGATGGAAATGTAAAATGGTGCAGCCACTTTGGAAAACATTTGACAGTTCCTCAAAGTGCTAAACATGCAGTTACCATACATGACCCAGAAATCTACTTCTAGATATGTACCCAAGAGAAATGAAAACACACATCCGCACAAAAATGTTCACATGCATGTTCATAGCAGCATTATTCACAATAACCGAAAAGCAGAAAAAAGGGTCCATCAGTTGATGAATGGATACACGAAAGTGGAATATCTATGCAATGGAACATTATTCAACAACTAAAAAGAACAAAATATTGATACATACTTAGAACACGAATGAGCCTCAAGAACATTGTTAAATGAAAGCCGGTCACAAAAGATCATATATTATATGATTTAGTTTATATGAAATTGCAGACAAGGTAGCTTTACAGAAACAGAAAGTAGATTAGCAGTTGCCTAGGGCTTAGACGCGGCTTCCCTGGTGATTCAGCTCTGAAGAATGCACCTGCCATGCAGGAGATGTGGTTCAATCCCTGGGTTGGGAAGATGGTAACCACTCCAGTATTTCTGCCTGAGAAAGCCCTGTGGACAGAGGAACCCGGCAGGCTACAGTCCATGGGATAGCAAAGAGTCACAACTTAGTGGTTAAACCACCATCACCAGGGTTTGGGGGAGGGGGGAGTGCAGGGTAGAGGAGGTTGGGGAGCAACTGCTAATGAGGGGGTTTCTTTGGGACAGGTTAAAAATGTTCTAAAATTAGATTGTGGTGATAGTTACATAACTGTGAATATGTAAAAATTATACTCTTGAAATGAATGAATGGTAGGGTATACAAGTTATATTTTGGTAAAGTTATTTTTTAATGGATTCTATTATTCAGGTTTAAAAAGAGAAGAAAGTTTGACATATAGCATATGGATGAACCTTGAGAATTAAATAAGTAAAATAAACCAGTTAGGGGCTTCCCTGGTAGCTCAGTGGGAAAGAGTTTGCCTGCCAATGCAGGAGACATGGGTTTGATCCCTGATCCGGGAAGATCCCACATGCTGCAGAGCAACTAAGCCCGTGAGCCACAACTATGGAGCCTGTGCTCTAGGGCCTCTGAGCTGCAACTATTGAGCCCAGGTGCTGCAACTACTGAAGCCCGCATGGCCTAGAACCCGAGTTCCACAATATGAGAAGTCATCCCACCAAGAAGCCTGCTCACCTCAACTAGAGAGTAGCTCCATTCTCTGCAACTAGAGAAAAGCCTGCAGCAGCAGTGGAAACCCAGAATAGCCACAAATAAGTAATAACGAAATAAATAAAATATTTTAAAAATAAGCCAGTTAGGGCTTCCCCTGGTGGTCCAGTGGATAAGGACACCGCCTTGCAGTGCAAGGGGTGCCAGTTCGATCCCTGGCCTGGGAAGATCCCACGTGCCGCGGAGCGGCTGGACTGATGTGTCCAATCACCAAGCCGGAGCTCTGGAGCGCATGCGCCCAGAGCCTGCGCTCTGCAACAGACGCCACCGCGATGGGAGGCCCGCAGGAGCCAAAGAACAAAGACGGATGAAAATAGAGAAATGAAAGATCAATAGAAGTGGCCCGCCTGCTCCCCTCCCTCCCCAACCCGACCCCCGCCCAAAATAAATAAATAAATAAATCTTAAAAAATAATAATAATAAGCCAGTTAGAAAAGGACATATACTGTATGAGTCCATTAGTGTGAGGTACTTAAAGCAGTCAGTTTCATAGAAACAGAAGAACGGTGGTTGTCAGCTACAGAGGGGAGGGATAAACTGCAAGTCCTTGCTTAGTAGGTATAGAGTTCTAGTTTTGCAACGAAGAAAGGAATTCTGAGGCTTGATGATGGTGATGGTTGCCCAACAGTGTGAATGTACTTAATGCCAGTAAACTGTATACTCAAAAATAAATAAGATGGTAAATGCTGAGATGGATAGATAGCATAATCGACTCAATGGGCATGAATCTGGGCAAACGCCGGGAGATAGTGAGGGAGAGGGGAGCCTGATGTGCTGCAGCCTCTGGGGTCACAAAGAGTCAGACACGACTTAGCAACTGAACAACAACAACAAATGTTACCTTGTGTATATTTTACCAATATTTAAAAAATATATATGTGTAAAAAATGGATTGTAGATCTAGATGTAAAGCTAAGGTTATAAAATTTTTATAAGGAAACATAGCAGAAAACTTTGTGACCTTAGACTAGCCAGATTTCTTGGTACTGCACTAAAAGGACAATACAGAAGAGAAAGTAAAAGTAATAAATCGGACTCCATGAAAATTAAACTTCTGCTTTTAAAGACTCTGCTAAGATAATAGAAAGACACATCACAGACCAGAAGAGAATACTTACAAATCACATATCTGATAAAGGACTTTTATCCAGAATACATAAACAACTCTCAAAAGTTCATAAGAAAACAAATCACTTAACTTTTAAAAATGAGCAAAGGCTTTGAACAGACTCTCCACCAAAGAAGATGTAGAGTGACAAATTAGCATATAAAAATGATGCTATCCATCCTCAGTCATTAGGGAAATGAAAATTGACATCACGTAAAATTCTGTTACAAACCTTTTAGAGTGTCCCATATTAAAAAGACTGATTATACCAAATTTTGTGCAAACTGTACTTTAAGGAAGTCAATCTGGGGACTTTCCTGGTGGCTCAGTGGCAAAGAATCCACCTGCAGTTCAGGAGATGCAGGAGACATGGATTTGATTCTTGGGTTGGGAAAATCCCCCGGAGGAGGGCATGGCAACCCACTCTAGTATTCTTGTCTGGAGGATCCCATGGACAGAGGAGCCTGGCAGGCTACCGTTCCTGGGGTCGCAAAAAGTCAGACACAGCTAAAGCAACAGGGCATGAGCAAAGCTGATTTTAAAAGAAACAAAAATTAAGAAACACATATCGCTTTTACATTTGTAACAGAAATGTTTTATTAATGTATGGTGGTGATTTAGTCGCTAAGTCGGCCTGATTCTTGTGAACACATGGTCTATAACATTTGTACACAGAAATGGGTTTTATTTTCGAAGGCATGATCTGGGCAAACGCCGGGAGATAGTGAGGGAGAGGGGAGCCTGATGTGCTGCAGCCTCTGGGGTCACAAAGAGTCAGACACGACTTAGCAACTGAACAACAACAACAAATGTTACCTTGTGTATATTTTACCAATATTTAAAAAATATATATGTGTAAAAAATGGATTGTAGATCTAGATGTAAAGCTAAGGTTATAAAATTTTTATAAGGAAACATAGCAGAAAACTTTGTGACCTTAGACTAGCCAGATTTCTTGGTACTGCACTAAAAGGACAATACAGAAGAGAAAGTAAAAGTAATAAATCGGACTCCATGAAAATTAAACTTCTGCTTTTAAAGACTCTGCTAAGATAATAGAAAGACACATCACAGACCAGAAGAGAATACTTACAAATCACATATCTGATAAAGGACTTTTATCCAGAATACATAAACAACTCTCAAAAGTTCATAAGAAAACAAATCACTTAACTTTTAAAAATGAGCAAAGGCTTTGAACAGACTCTCCACCAAAGAAGATGTAGAGTGACAAATTAGCATATAAAAATGATGCTATCCATCCTCAGTCATTAGGGAAATGAAAATTGACATCACGTAAAATTCTGTTACAAACCTTTTAGAGTGTCCCATATTAAAAAGACTGATTATACCAAATTTTGTGCAAACTGTACTTTAAGGAAGTCAATCTGGGGACTTTCCTGGTGGCTCAGTGGCAAAGAATCCACCTGCAGTTCAGGAGATGCAGGAGACATGGATTTGATTCTTGGGTTGGGAAAATCCCCCGGAGGAGGGCATGGCAACCCACTCTAGTATTCTTGTCTGGAGGATCCCATGGACAGAGGAGCCTGGCAGGCTACCGTTCCTGGGGTCGCAAAAAGTCAGACACAGCTAAAGCAACAGGGCATGAGCAAAGCTGATTTTAAAAGAAACAAAAAAATTAAGAAACACATATCGCTTTTACATTTGTAACAGAAATGTTTTATTAATGTATGGTGGTGATTTAGTCGCTAAGTCGGCCTGATTCTTGTGAACACATGGTCTATAGCCCAACGAGGCTCCTCTGTCCATGGGATTTTCCAGGCATGAATACTGGTGTGGGTTTCCTTCTCCAGGGGATCTTCCTGCCCCAGGGATCGAACCTGGGTCTCCTGCGCTGCAGGCAGACTCTACCAACTGAGCTACCAGGGAAGCCCACTTTATTATTGTACACACACACACACACACACACACACACACACACATATGACTAACCAAATAATTCCTAATCATAAGCAGTTGACTCTGGAGGAGAGGGGCATTGAAGGACATTATTCCCATTTTATAGGGGTGGAAACTGAGACAGCCGGGTAAGAAGTCATGTGGCTCAAGTTTGTGAGTAAGGGAAGGCGTGGCTACAGGTGCAGTCTGACTGGCAACAGGTCAGTCCCTCAGACCAGGTCTCTCCTGCTGTCGTGGGGCAGGTGGACACTGTGTAGGGAGGAAGGGGGCTAAACAGAAGAAAGAAGGTGATGTCTAGAGGCTGCTCACCTCCTCCAGCAAGCCTTCCTGTGCATCCGTTATTATGTCTGGGCTCTCTCAACACCCGTGTTAGTTTGCTCAGGCTGCTGTAACAAAGCACCACAGAGTGGGGGGCTTAAACAAGAGAATTTTGTTTTCTCACAGTTGTAGAAGCTGAAAGTCAGAGATCAAGGTGTTGATACGTAACCGAAAGTGGAGTCTAGCTGCTCGCTGCTCAAAAAGCCAATGAAGAGGCAAGGTTGGTAGAAAGGAAGTTTTACTTCGTTTTGGAGGCTAGCATCTGGGCAACAGGAGGGCAGATGCCTGTCCGAAGGCCTACCCCACCGTCTGGCAATCAGAGAGCGAGAGTTTTTATCAACAGAGGGAGGGGCTCCGTGCAGAAACCGCAGGGCCAGATCTGACAGTCATTTTGAGCTAGGTCATAGGTGGTCTGACAAGCACCATCTTCGTGGTTCTTAAGTACAGCTGGTCTTCAGTTTCAGAGTTGGTGCGTTCCCGCTTCCTTGAGGCCAGTTCCTGGAACTGTGGCAGCTCAGTCCTGACTGCACATTTTGCTTTTACATTTGTAACAGAAATGTTTTATTAATGTATGGTGGTGATTTAGTCGCTAAGTCGGCCTGATTCTTGTGAACACATGGTCTATAGCCCAACGAGGCTCCTCTGTCCATGGGATTTTCCAGGCATGAATACTGGTGTGGGTTTCCTTCTCCAGGGGATCTTCCTGCCCCAGGGATCGAACCTGGGTCTCCTGCGCTGCAGGCAGACTCTACCAACTGAGCTACCAGGGAAGCCCACTTTATTATTGTACACACACACACACACACACACACACACACACATATGACTAACCAAATAATTCCTAATCATAAGCAGTTGACTCTGGAGGAGAGGGGCATTGAAGGACATTATTCCCATTTTATAGGGGTGGAAACTGAGACAGCCGGGTAAGAAGTCATGTGGCTCAAGTTTGTGAGTAAGGGAAGGCGTGGCTACAGGTGCAGTCTGACTGGCAACAGGTCAGTCCCTCAGACCAGGTCTCTCCTGCTGTCGTGGGGCAGGTGGACACTGTGTAGGGAGGAAGGGGGCTAAACAGAAGAAAGAAGGTGATGTCTAGAGGCTGCTCACCTCCTCCAGCAAGCCTTCCTGTGCATCCGTTATTATGTCTGGGCTCTCTCAACACCCGTGTTAGTTTGCTCAGGCTGCTGTAACAAAGCACCACAGAGTGGGGGGCTTAAACAAGAGAATTTTGTTTTCTCACAGTTGTAGAAGCTGAAAGTCAGAGATCAAGGTGTTGATACGTAACCGAAAGTGGAGTCTAGCTGCTCGCTGCTCAAAAAGCCAATGAAGAGGCAAGGTTGGTAGAAAGGAAGTTTTACTTCGTTTTGGAGGCTAGCATCTGGGCAACAGGAGGGCAGATGCCTGTCCGAAGGCCTACCCCACCGTCTGGCAATCAGAGAGCGAGAGTTTTTATCAACAGAGGGAGGGGCTCCGTGCAGAAACCGCAGGGCCAGATCTGACAGTCATTTTGAGCTAGGTCATAGGTGGTCTGACAAGCACCATCTTCGTGGTTCTTAAGTACAGCTGGTCTTCAGTTTCAGAGTTGGTGCGTTCCCGCTTCCTTGAGGCCAGTTCCTGGAACTGTGGCAGCTCAGTCCTGACTGGACTATGGACAGCAGGTGGTTAACTCCTCCACCTGGCAGGGGGTTCACTGTCTGTAAGACAGCTTGCAGGAGACAGCTGAGAGTATTATCTACAGCCCTGGATGAGGAACTAAAGGTCTTTGACTTTGCTTAATGACTACATTACTATTATTTGGTCTCGTTTGACTTTTCCTTCACTTCTGCATAGTCTCACTGCTCTGATTAAACATATCCTTTCTCTAAGATAGGTCCACAGACAAAAGGTAGGCAGAGTGGGAGGAGGGTACAGAAGGGAGGGGTCGGGGATACACATATGACTTACCCGGGATTATACATATCTGTCAACAACAAAACTATGTAAAAACAAAAATAAAAATAAAGTAAAAAAAAAAAAGAAAGGCAGGCAGAGGACATGGGGGACAAGGACCATAAGGTCCTGATCCATTGCAGGTAGGGTTGGCTCCTTCTCAAGCCTTTTCCCTTGACTTGGAGATGGCAATCTCCTGTGTCTTCACATGGTTTGTGCCTCTATACCTGTGGCCCAATCTCTTCTTTGCATAAGGACATAGGTCATGTTAGAATAGGACTCACCCTAATGACCTCATTTGAACTGAATTGCCTCTTTAAAGACCCTATATCCAGGATACTGGGGTATACATTTGTGGGGGTGGGGTTAGGGAAGACACAGCTCAGCCCATAATGCCATCCATTGTCCATACGGCTGATGGCAACGGCCCACTGGAAAAGAATCGGACTTGAGAGTGAGGAGACAATGTCTAGTCAGTGCTCTGCCTGGGAGGTGGCTTGACCCCTTGGAGTTCCACCAGCCTCCTCTGCAAATGGACCGCATAATCCCTGGGGTACAAATGGTGAGGCCAAAGACCTCATGTACGTGGCATAGACACTACTGGTACTATCCTGATGACTCAGTGGTAAAGAATCCTCCTGCCAATTCAGGAGATGTGGGGTGAGTCCCTGGGTTGGGAAGATCCCCCGGAGAAGGGCAACCCACTTCAGTATGCTTGCCTGGGATGGGAGTTCCCATGGACAGAGGCATCTGGCGGGCCACAGTCCATGGGGTTGCAGAGACTCAGACATGACTTAGCAACTGAACAACACAACAACAACATAAAATAGATAGCTAATGAGAACATACGGTGGCACACGGGGAACTCTAGTTAATGCACTGTGGTGACCTGACTGGGAAGGAAGTCCATTTGGGAGGGAACATATGTACATGTGTGGCTGACTCACTTCGCTGTGCAGTAGGAACTAACACAACATTGTAAAGCAACTATACTCCAGTAAATTAATTTTTTTGAAAATGCCTCTGAACTCTTGTCTGATTCATATAAGTCAACCCCTCCCAAGCCTCCACAAAATAAAATCTTGTTATTTCTGGGGATCTCCAGAACTTGGGAGCCCCAGGCCTCTTCTAGTCTCCTAAGACGGCTCTGTTCCCCTGCACCAAAAAAAGAAAGGCAGGCAGAGGACATGGGGGACAAGGACCATAAGGTCCTGATCCATTGCAGGTAGGGTTGGCTCCTTCTCAAGCCTTTTCCCTTGACTTGGAGATGGCAATCTCCTGTGTCTTCACATGGTTTGTGCCTCTATACCTGTGGCCCAATCTCTTCTTTGCATAAGGACATAGGTCATGTTAGAATAGGACTCACCCTAATGACCTCATTTGAACTGAATTGCCTCTTTAAAGACCCTATATCCAGGATACTGGGGTATACATTTGTGGGGGTGGGGTTAGGGAAGACACAGCTCAGCCCATAATGCCATCCATTGTCCATACGGCTGATGGCAACGGCCCACTGGAAAAGAATCGGACTTGAGAGTGAGGAGACAATGTCTAGTCAGTGCTCTGCCTGGGAGGTGGCTTGACCCCTTGGAGTTCCACCAGCCTCCTCTGCAAATGGACCGCATAATCCCTGGGGTACAAATGGTGAGGCCAAAGACCTCATGTACGTGGCATAGACACTACTGGTACTATCCTGATGACTCAGTGGTAAAGAATCCTCCTGCCAATTCAGGAGATGTGGGGTGAGTCCCTGGGTTGGGAAGATCCCCCGGAGAAGGGCAACCCACTTCAGTATGCTTGCCTGGGATGGGAGTTCCCATGGACAGAGGCATCTGGCGGGCCACAGTCCATGGGGTTGCAGAGACTCAGACATGACTTAGCAACTGAACAACACAACAACAACATAAAATAGATAGCTAATGAGAACATACGGTGGCACACGGGGAACTCTAGTTAATGCACTGTGGTGACCTGACTGGGAAGGAAGTCCATTTGGGAGGGAACATATGTACATGTGTGGCTGACTCACTTCGCTGTGCAGTAGGAACTAACACAACATTGTAAAGCAACTATACTCCAGTAAATTAATTTTTTTGAAAATGCCTCTGAACTCTTGTCTGATTCATATAAGTCAACCCCTCCCCAAGCCTCCACAAAATAAAATCTTGTTATTTCTGGGGATCTCCAGAACTTGGGAGCCCCAGGCCTCTTCTAGTCTCCTAAGAGTAGTCCTACGGCTCTGTTCCCCTGCCCCACCTAGACGGCCATTCCTGGAGGTCTCAGCACCATAAGGCTGGGGGCCCACTGATGCCCAGTGGGGTCTCCCTATCTTACAACGTCAGAACCACCCCGTGCTCTGCACAGAGGCAGGGCATGATGCTCCATCTTGCATCATATTTGCACCACTCTGCCTCCTGTGCCCTGCAGAGCCTCTTCCAATGACCCAAGCTTATGCCTGGAGCTTCCACAGGACTTTATCCACAGGGCTCAGGCCAAAGCCCCCAGACAAGTATCTTGATGTCCACAATCTATCCCTACTCTGACTCCTCAGGCAGATCAACCCATTTTCACCGAAATCAACATGTGCAAATTACTGCAAGGACCCCACCCACACCCAGCAGACAGGCCACCATGGGTCAACACAGCTCAGGCTCCAACCAGCTCAAAAGCATCCAGGCAGGGACACCGTAAGCTCCTAGCAGGCAGGGACGTGTCTTACTCCTTCCTCACTTCCTTAGTTCCTCAGTGTGCTGAGTCTGCCTCAGGACTGGGGCATAGTAGGTACTTGGGAAATGGCTGCTGAATGGACTCATATACTGGATTCTTCTGGGATTTCTTGGACATGTGGTCTTTGCCTCCTGCAAGCTAATACTAACAACAGCAACATCAACTACCATTATTGAGTGCCTACTGTGTACAAGCCACACATAATACAAGCTCCATATCTCAGAATCCTTACAATAACTCTAGCAGATGGGCGTTCTCATCTTCCTTCACCCTATTTTAACAGATGAAAGAACAGAGACAGGGGTCAAGATCTACATCTGGTCTAACCCTCAAGCTTCCCTCTGAACACCGAAGCTCTGTTGCTTCCCAGGGGCATGTGACCTGGAGGAAGGCAAAAGGGACTCAGGCCACGTCTGAAAACAAGAAGAACCTTCGAGCAATGACAATGCTAAAGCTGCTGGAAGGCGGATGTTGAGTAATTCTGAAAGTACATTCTGTGGTCACTCGTCTGAGAGGTCAAAGTGGAAATTCCCTGCTCTAGGACCAACTCTGTCATTTAGAAGCAAATGTAATTAATGCCATCATCAAGCTAGAATTTGAAGCCAGCTTTGCCTGATATCAAAGTTGAAATTTCTTTTTGCCACACAACTTCAGTTGTTCATAATTTAGTAGGATATCTGACCATCTAGAGGGATACTGGATCACCTAGAAGGATATTGGATCACCTAGAGGGATACTGGATCACCCAGAAAGACATTGGATATTGGATCATCTAGAAGAACATTGAATCACCCAGAGGACATTGGATATTAACTAGAGGAATATTGGATTCTTTAGAAGGACTATCTGATCATCTAGAAGTGTATCTCAAGTATTTTCTTCTGGAGTTGAGTCCACTTGCTTTTACTGTCATGATCGTCGTTATTGTTGTTATTACTCAGATTTATGGATGTATAAATTATACACATGAATATACAAACCAAAACTGACCAGCTGGAAGAATTTTCAGAATATGAACACACCAATATAAGTAATACTGAGAGAGAAGGAACCTGGGAGCACCCCTGAAACCCTCTCAGAGCCCCTCCCATCACCATGCCCTTCAGTGGGCAGCCATTGTCCTGACTTTTAAAGGCATAGATGAGTTTGACTAGGGATACTGGAAGTTCATAGAACTCTCTTACAACCTGTACTTTCCTGTGTTCAGCATCATGTTTGTGAGATTCTTCCGTGATGTTATATGTAGCTTTAGTTTGTTGAGGTGGTATAATCACACCATTTACCGTTCTGCAGCAGGCCGACATTTGAATGGTTTCTGGTAGTTTAATTCACTTGCTTTAGTTCTGCTTTGGTGCAGCTGGAGAAAAGTGGGTCACTCTCCCACAAAGGAATTTCAGATCTCTCCCTCCCTCTTCACCTGCCAGAGCACATCAGAGACAAAGCTCAGAAAACCCTGAGAAAGCCCAGCTGCTTTATTTTTCCTGTTTACTCTTTTTATTTAATTTTCATTTTATACTGGAAAGTAATTGATTTACCATGTAGTGTTAGTTTCAGATGTATAGCAAATAGATTCAGTTATATGTATACCTATGTCTATTCTCTTTCAGTTTCTTTTCTTATACAGGTTATTACAGACTATTGAGTAGAGTTCCCTGTGCTGTATAGTAGGCCCTTGTTGATTATCTATTTTGTATATAGTAGCCTGTATATGTAAATCCCAAACTCTTAATTTATCCCTCCCTCATGTTTCCCCTTAGTCTGTGAATATGTTTCTATTTTGTAGATAAATTCATTTGCACCATTTTTGAAAAAAGTTCTACATATAAGTGATGTCATAAGTGGTATCTGTATTTCTCTGATTTACTTCACTTAATGTGATCATCTCTAGATAAACCCAGCTTTGCTAAGCTTCTGCTTCCCCTGAAAATCCTCATATTAATAACTGGGAACTGCATCTAACCCCCTCTGGCAGGTTTCATCACAGATGGAATCTGGGCAATGGGGCCATTTCAGTAAATGGGGCTTTGTGGTGACGGATGACAGAGGAGCCTGGCAGGCTACAGTGCACAGGGTCGCAGAGTTGGACATGACAGAAATGAGTTAGCATGCATGCACGTGCATCAGGCAGAGGACTCTGGCCATGGGCTGAAAAGACACACTCTCATCCCATCGGGGGATCTCTTAGGAGATGGGGGTTCACCTTTCTGCCCTGAGGCTGGCAGCACCAGCCTCCAAGCTCAGCCAGCTCTTCTTGTTTCTGCCTGCATCTATGTTGGGAGGGCAAGAAAGTAGAACCTGGGTACCATGACTCACCTATAAAATACGGATTAAGGCAGTGCCTCTTTTTAGTGTGTGTGCATTTCTGAGTATAAATTTTAAAAATTTACTTATTTTAATTGGAGTATAACTAAATATTTTGATGATTTTTGCCATATAGCAACATGAATCAACCACAGGTATACATCTGTCCCCCTATCCTGACTCCCCCTCCCAATTCCTCCTCACACGCACTCTGTGTGAACCACTTAGAACAGTGTTCAGCACGTAGAAAAGGCAGCTCTGGCTGATCTGTATTCTAACCCTAATTCTGCCCCATACCTGCTGTATGACCCTGGGTAGGTTTCTAACCTCTCTGAGCCCTAGCTTATGGTAACTCTTCTTAATAGATTTGACTTTTAATGTCTAAGCCCTCTCCTGCTCCTTTCCGTCTACCACCTGGAGCTCTTGATGAATTGTGGGCCAACAGGATCACCAAGTGTTGCCCCCACTGTTTCCAGGGAAGTGAAAACACAGACTTGCTGGCAAGTCTTAGGAAACAACCAGTTCCAACTATTATATGCTGCTGATGGAGACAAAAACAAGGGAGTTTTAAAATTTATACCAATTTCAGAAAAAGGAAGAACACTAAGAATCTTCCTATCTTCTGATTCAGCAATTTCACTTCTGGAAATCTACTTTAAAGAAACCCTCCTTTTGAAATAGACAAAGAGTTGTTATTATAGTCTTTTCTTTGGCCACATAGCATACAGGATCTTAGTTCTGCAACTGGGAATCGAACCAGCGTCCCCTGCAGTGGAAGCTCAGAGTCTTAACCACTGGACTGCCAGAGAAGTCCCCAGAGTGCTTTCTGTAGCAATTAGCAATGGTGACCTATCATAAAAGTCATAATGAGGAAAACAGATCAATAGAAACAGACTTAGAAATGACACAAATGGTAGAATTCGTAGGTGCAGACAGTACAACAGCTGCTGCAACTATATTCCATATGTTTAAGAAGATATAAGAAAGCCTGAGTCTGTTAACTAGAAACATAGAAGACACTGTTTTAAAAGCCCAGATCAAATTTCTAGAGAGAAAAAAATACACCAAGATGGTAGACTGGGTAGGATCAACAGCAGATTAGGCAATGCAAAAGAAGAGTTATTTATTCTGTGTATTTTCAGCAGCAATAGTGCAGATAAGGATGATGGTGGTGGTGGGCATGACCGTAGCTCACATTTATCGGTTTCTAGCTACTGACTAAGCCCTGTTCCCCTATAACCTCACTTAATTCCCACAAGTCTATGAAGCAGGTGCTATGGTAGCCGGTGCAGAACCCTCTGGGGCTTTCCCAGGACAAACTGCCCCAGCTCGTGTCTTCCACCTGCCTCTTGCTTGTATATGTATATATATATATATATATATATAAACTTTAACCTTCTAGACCTTCCCCAAGTTCCAAAGAATAAGTTTAATCAGAAAAGAAAGAAAAATGCAAAAACAAAAAGTAAAGCAAGACAAAATGATAATCGTTGGGCCATTAAACAAAGTCAAGGACCTTAAGTTTCTCCTCAAGGGCTATTCTAAGTCATGTCCTCTGAGCCGTTTCACAGATACTAAAACCCCCACTACATGGAAAAAGTTAGCTGTAAGTTACCCACAAGCCCATAGACTCCAGAGGATTGGACCCAGCAGGTTGACGAGATGGACCCCCAATTATCTCGCCACCAACAAATCAGAAGAATATCCACAGGCAGATCACACACCCTGAAGCCCCATATCCTTCACCCTGTCGTGTTGTTGTTGTTGTTAATTCTTTTATTGGTCTTCTATTCACTCATTTTCATCCATCTTTTATTCTTTGGCCTGTGTGGGCCTCCCATCACAGTGACCTCTCTCATTGGCTCGTAATTGGAAACCAGCTGCTCCGCAGCACGTGGGATCTTCCCTGGCCAGGGATCAAACTGGTGCCCCTTGCACTGCAAGGAGGACTCTTTACCCACTGGACCACCAGGGAAGCCCCCTCACCCTGTCTTTAAAAACCTTTCCCTGAGAGCCACCAAGGGAATTCAGGCCTCTAGAGCATTAGCTGCCTGGACTCCTTGCTTGGCACCCTGCACTAAACGATGCACTGTGCTTCACCATGACCTGATATCAGTAGATGGGCTCTCTTGCCTCTGGGAAAGTTTATTCAAGTTTGGTTCAACAACACTATCATCACCCCATTTCACACATGAGGAAACGGGAGACACAGAGCTGAGCAGCTGTCTTCTGGTGGAGCAGCTACAATGCGGAGGAGGCAGCCTGGATTTGAATCCCACCTCTTGGTCTCTTCATCTCCATGAGATGCTATCTCGCCAGCATAGAGGTCGCCATAATGGCGTTCTCTCTGTGAGTGAGACGTGGTGCAGCATGTTGGTGTCTGTGGTCTCTAAACCTCACAGCAGTCAGGGGAGGGAGAAATGGTTGCCTCACCTTGTCCACATTCTGCAAACGAGGAAACCAAGGCTCCTGTGGTCAAGTGATTTTCCCAGGGTCCCAGAACCAGTAGGAGAAGAAGCTAGAGTTTGCATGTGGTCTCACTGATCTTAAACTCAGCCTTTCAGCTGTGCTCTGGGGCCCCTGGGGTGTCTGGGACAGCAGATTTTGAGGACTTTCTTGCGACATCTATCAAGTGTTCTCTCCCACTAGGGCAAAGGCTTCTGGAATCAGTGGAGGTACTTGGCTATTTTTTTCTGTCCAAATGATGCCAACTCAGGGAAAAACTGGGGCTCTGAAGGCTGACGAGATGGACCCCAATTATCTCGCCACCAACAAATCAGAAGAATATCCACAGGCAGATCACACACCCTGAAGCCCCATATCCTTCACCCTGTCGTGTTGTTGTTGTTGTTAATTCTTTTATTGGTCTTCTATTCACTCATTTTCATCCATCTTTTATTCTTTGGCCTGTGTGGGCCTCCCATCACAGTGACCTCTCTCATTGGCTCGTAATTGGAAACCAGCTGCTCCGCAGCACGTGGGATCTTCCCTGGCCAGGGATCAAACTGGTGCCCCTTGCACTGCAAGGAGGACTCTTTACCCACTGGACCACCAGGGAAGCCCCCTCACCCTGTCTTTAAAAACCTTTCCCTGAGAGCCACCAAGGGAATTCAGGCCTCTAGAGCATTAGCTGCCTGGACTCCTTGCTTGGCACCCTGCACTAAACGATGCACTGTGCTTCACCATGACCTGATATCAGTAGATGGGCTCTCTTGCCTCTGGGAAAGTTTATTCAAGTTTGGTTCAACAACACTATCATCACCCCATTTCACACATGAGGAAACGGAGACACAGAGCTGAGCAGCTGTCTTCTGGTGGAGCAGCTACAATGCGGAGGAGGCAGCCTGGATTTGAATCCCACCTCTTGGTCTCTTCATCTCCATGAGATGCTATCTCGCCAGCATAGAGGTCGCCATAATGGCGTTCTCTCTGTGAGTGAGACGTGGTGCAGCATGTTGGTGTCTGTGGTCTCTAAACCTCACAGCAGTCAGGGGAGGGAGAAATGGTTGCCTCACCTTGTCCACATTCTGCAAACGAGGAAACCAAGGCTCCTGTGGTCAAGTGATTTTCCCAGGGTCCCAGAACCAGTAGGAGAAGAAGCTAGAGTTTGCATGTGGTCTCACTGATCTTAAACTCAGCCTTTCAGCTGTGCTCTGGGGCCCCTGGGGTGTCTGGGACAGCAGATTTTGAGGACTTTCTTGCGACATCTATCAAGTGTTCTCTCCCACTAGGGCAAAGGCTTCTGGAATCAGTGGAGGTCCAGGCTACTTTTGTTTCTGTCCAAATGATGCCAACTCAGGGGAAAAACTGGGGCTCTGAAGGCTAGCCACAGATCTGGAAGACTGTATGGTAAGGTCCCACACCAGTAAGAGTATAAGGGAATGACTATAGGGCACCCATGAGGAAGGTATGTCAAAGAATAGGCCAGAGACATTTCATGTATTTGTTGCTCAATTATTTTGCATATGCAGAATTGCTTTTTCACATAGGAGATGATCAGTTTGTAACTAAATCTAAGAATAAAGAAAAATTGGTTTTAAAAGAGAGAGGAAGAAGGCTGGGAGAGAAAGAATGGACCGCAGTGACTCAATTTGGGGGTGAACAGATTAGCCGGATAAAAAGAAGTCAGTCTGTGCACTATGGCCTTGAACAGCCATCTGACAGACACAGAAGCAACCCAATTTCTGTTATCATGGACTCTCCATCAGACCCTGGAAGATTCCCAGGGGAGCCTTTGTGACAGACTATCTCTTTGTAACGCTGAACATGTCCTGCCATCTGCACCTCCACCTTGGTTGGGCTGGGTCCACATCGTTTGCTCATTAGGAGTCCCATTTTAAACTGGGGCATACCCTCTGCAGGGTAAGCTGTCAACACATGTCAATTGCCTTCAAAGTGTGTGTGTGCTTTGATTCAGCAAGTCTGCTTAAGGAGTAGATCCTCTAGAAACAATTCTGGGCTGGAACTGAGATTTCACCTCAGAGATTTCTTTCACTGTCCCACCGTATGGTCTAAAATAGTACGGTACTGGAAATAACCCATATGTCCAACAATAGGGGATTTGTTCAATAAAGAGCATAGTCATATAATGGCATAGAAGGTTGCCTTTCAAAATGTTTCTGCAGGAGACGATTTAACAACATAGAAATACATTCAGGTAATTTGAGTAAATGTAAAGACAGACTACAAAGTACTGCCTCTAACATTTTCCTATTTTGGTCAGGGATGAGAGTGGAAACATATATACTTACCATAATAGAATCAGGGAAACATTGGCACCAAAGTGTTAATGGTGGAAACAACTTAAGCGCCTATCAGTGGATGAGTGCATAAAGATGGCGTTTGTGTGTATATGTGTATTTCACTAACATGTTAAAACAGAGAGTAAAATGGTGGTTACCAGGAAACAGGGAAAGGGGAGAGATAGGACAACCGTTTAAGTGTACAGACTTGCAACAAGTAGTCAGTATGTCCTAGAGACAGTAGAGTGAATGCAGATAACAATATGGTGTTATAATTACCAAACTTGCAAAGAAACTAGATCTTAATTATTCCAACCACAGAAAGAAATTATAATTATGTGACATGGTAGAAGTGCTAATTATTGCTACAATAGCACTCAGATTATAATATATGATGATAACAATGTGAATAATTCATTGAAAACCAGTGACTCAATTTGGGGGTGAACAGATTAGCCGGATAAAAAGAAGTCAGTCTGTGCACTATGGCCTTGAACAGCCATCTGACAGACACAGAAGCAACCCAATTTCTGTTATCATGGACTCTCCATCAGACCCTGGAAGATTCCCAGGGGAGCCTTTGTGACAGACTATCTCTTTGTAACGCTGAACATGTCCTGCCATCTGCACCTCCACCTTGGTTGGGCTGGGTCCACATCGTTTGCTCATTAGGAGTCCCATTTTAAACTGGGGCATACCCTCTGCAGGGTAAGCTGTCAACACATGTCAATTGCCTTCAAAGTGTGTGTGTGCTTTGATTCAGCAAGTCTGCTTAAGGAGTAGATCCTCTAGAAACAATTCTGGGCTGGAACTGAGATTTCACCTCAGAGATTTCTTTCACTGTCCCACCGTATGGTCTAAAATAGTACGGTACTGGAAATAACCCATATGTCCAACAATAGGGGATTTGTTCAATAAAGAGCATAGTCATATAATGGCATAGAAGGTTGCCTTTCAAAATGTTTCTGCAGGAGACGATTTAACAACATAGAAATACATTCAGGTAATTTGAGTAAATGTAAAGACAGACTACAAAGTACTGCCTCTAACATTTTCCTATTTTGGTCAGGGATGAGAGTGGAAACATATATACTTACCATAATAGAATCAGGGAAACATTGGCACCAAAGTGTTAATGGTGGAAACAACTTAAGCGCCTATCAGTGGATGAGTGCATAAAGATGGCGTTTGTGTGTATATGTGTATTTCACTAACATGTTAAAACAGAGAGTAAAATGGTGGTTACCAGGAAACAGGGAAAGGGGAGAGATAGGACAACCGTTTAAGTGTACAGACTTGCAACAAGTAGTCAGTATGTCCTAGAGACAGTAGAGTGAATGCAGATAACAATATGGTGTTATAATTACCAAACTTGCAAAGAAACTAGATCTTAATTATTCCAACCACAGAAAGAAATTATAATTATGTGACATGGTAGAAGTGCTAATTATTGCTACAATAGCACTCAGATTATAATATATAGATGTATCAAATCAATATGTTGTACACAGATTTTCACAATGTTCTATGTTAATTTCATTGAAAAACATTAATGGTGATGAATGGATTCACACATGATTTTAAACTTCTAATTGTTCATGTTTTCCAAATCTTCTATGCCAAACACGCAACCAAAACCAAAAACAGAACACTTTTAAGATATGAAAAACAAAAATAATAAAATTCCCCATTGCCAGAAAAGAGGAAACACAAAGAACATGGGTGACCTCCACCAGAGCTGGAGCTGGGAGGGGCGAGAGCGGGCTCTGCGGGTAGGGGTGCCTCTGATATAAGGGACTGCCAGCTCGAGCAGGGACTTCCAGCGGCTGCCTCCACTGTTCTGTGCTGGGATCATGGACCTTTCCCTGCTCTGCACACTGGTGGTCTTTGCTGGTAAGTGGGGACAAGACCCGCAGGCAGGGAGGAAGCGGGGATGCCCTGTTATCTCTTTCTTAAACTGAGCTGCTGCTCTGACCTTCACTGCCCTGGCCTCCCAGTCCCCGACTCTTTGGCCCCTTGCAAGGAGTCATCGATGGCTCAGTCCCCTGGAACGGTGGCTTCGGCCAGAGAGCTATGGGCAGCCGAGCTGTGTGGCCAGCAAAGGCGGGAAACTAGTGGTTCAGAAACTAGGGTCCAGCTGACCTAATGTCTGTGGTACTTCAGACACAAATTACAGAAATAGATCTGTTCTCCTCTGTCCCCCTGACCAAATAATAGTAATCTCTTACATATGCATACCACTCCAAATTTTTCTTAAACTTTATAGATATATTTATTTTAAATGAAACAAAGATGAATTTTTTAATGATGAAAGGGACAATTCACAAAGAAGATAAACATGGTAAACCAAACAGATACCTAACAACAAAGAAACAAAAGACATAGGGAAAGGGGAGAGATAGGACAACCGTTTAAGTGTACAGACTTGCAACAAGTAGTCAGTATGTCCTAGAGACAGTAGAGTGAATGCAGATAACAATATGGTGTTATAATTACCAAACTTGCAAAGAAACTAGATCTTAATTATTCCAACCACAGAAAGAAATTATAATTATGTGACATGGTAGAAGTGCTAATTATTGCTACAATAGCACTCAGATTATAATATATAGATGTATCAAATCAATATGTTGTACACAGATTTTCACAATGTTCTATGTTAATTTCATTGAAAAACATTAATGGTGATGAATGGATTCACACATGATTTTAAACTTCTAATTGTTCATGTTTTCCAAATCTTCTATGCCAAACACGCAACCAAAACCAAAAACAGAACACTTTTAAGATATGAAAAACAAAAATAATAAAATTCCCCATTGCCAGAAAAGAGGAAACACAAAGAACATGGGTGACCTCCACCAGAGCTGGAGCTGGGAGGGGCGAGAGCGGGCTCTGCGGGTAGGGGTGCCTCTGATATAAGGGACTGCCAGCTCGAGCAGGGACTTCCAGCGGCTGCCTCCACTGTTCTGTGCTGGGATCATGGACCTTTCCCTGCTCTGCACACTGGTGGTCTTTGCTGGTAAGTGGGGACAAGACCCGCAGGCGGGGAGGAAGCGGGATGCCCTGTTATCTCTTTCTTAAACTGAGCTGCTGCTCTGACCTTCACTGCCCTGGCCTCCCAGTCCCCGACTCTTTGGCCCCTTGCAAGGAGTCATCGATGGCTCAGTCCCCTGGAACGGTGGCTTCGGCCAGAGAGCTATGGGCAGCCGAGCTGTGTGGCCAGCAAAGGCGGGAAACTAGTGGTTCAGAAACTAGGGTCCAGCTGACCTAATGTCTGTGGTACTTCAGACACAAATTACAGAAATAGATCTGTTCTCCTCTGTCCCCCTGACCAAATAATAGTAATCTCTTACATATGCATACCACTCCAAATTTTTCTTAAACTTTATAGATATATTTATTTTAAATGAAACAAAGATGAATTTTTTAATGATGAAAGGGACAATTCACAAAGAAGATAAACATGGTAAACCAAACAGATACCTAACAACAAAGAAACAAGAAGACATAAAGCAAAAATCAGATGAAATATAAGGGATAGGCAAAAATGTATATAATCATAGGGAGAAATATTCACATTTCTCTGAGTATATTTTATAAAGTACAGAAAAAATAAGAATAGGAACATCTTAAATGATGTCATTAATAATTTAAATATAGTAGATTTATATTTGATTATATTACTCTTATGTTCTATACAAATGTATTTAAAATTTTGTATCTCATACATTTTTATTAGATGTTCATAGGACATTTATTACTAAATTTTAAAAAGTAGAATTCTTTTGTGTGTGATTCAGTTATAGATATTCACATATATTATTTTTGAAATTATTTTCCATTATAAGTTATTACAAGATATTGACTATAGTTTCCTGTGCTACACAGTAACCCCTTGTTGCTTGTTGCATATCTATTTTTTTCTATTAGAAATCAAGCATTCTATTCATACTAAGTCGAACAAGTGGAATCAACATGTCATAGAAGTTTTAGCTAGGCAAAAATTCAAGTTTCCAAAACTATATATATGCATACACACACACACACACACACACACACACACACAAGCTTTTCTACTATGCTTGATAAAGTCTTGAGAAAGACCATCAAAAAATAGGAAGAGATGGAGACTGGAAAACATAAGCTAAATGAAATGAGAGCATTGAATATGAAATAGAAAAAGTGAAACAAACTAGATACAGGTAAAAGGTCTGCATATCGTCCAGTTATTTTTAAACATGGCTGCTCATTAGACACATATCTGGAGCTCTGGAGGAAAAACAAGCAATACCTGGGCATTGGTATTTTTCAAAAAATTACAAGATAATTCTGATATGCATCTGGATTTGAAAAAGGGATTATAGGTTTTTCTGTTAAACGATAGTTTTGGTGATACAAAATTCTATTATTTTTCTGTTGACCAATAACAGATACAACGTATTAAGTGAGTAATAGGTACATAATCACAGTATTACTGAGAGAGGATGTGTGGGATTTGGTGGCTCTCTGCTCAAAGGCCAATAAACGGGCCAGGTTGGTAGAAAAGAAAGTTTGCTTTATTTCAGAGGCTGGCATCTGGGAGGACGGATGCCGGGGAGGGTGGCAGACCTCTTTTCAAAGGCTGACTCCCACCTCCCACCCCTCTCAGCCCTCCCCCGCCCCACCCCGCCCCGACAAGCGATGGATGAGGGTTTTTATGAACTGCATCAGGGTGGGGGATTACATGCAGAAAGAGCACGGTCAACTCTAACAGTCATCTTCAAATTGGTCATCAGTGGTCTGACCAGCATCATCCTGATTGTTTTAGGTACAGTTAATTTTCAGTTCTAGGGTCCGTTTGTTCCCATTTCTTTGTGGTCGGTTCTCAGAATGGTGGCAGCTTATGTCCTGGGAACAGTCTGGTCATCATGTAGTTAACTTCTCCACCTTGTGTTCTGGTATCTATAAGACAATTCACAGGCTATGGCTCAGAATATTGTCTATACAGCCCTTGAGAAAGAACTAAATGCCCTTGACTATGCTTAATCACTACATTGTTAAGTCTCCTTTGACCGTTTTCCTTTGTTTTCAGCATTTCTTACTTCTCTGATTAAACTTACTCCTTGACTAAAGTTTTCCACAGGCAAAAGGCAGGCAGCAGACACAGTGGAGGACAAGGACCATAAGGTCCTGCTCCCCAACAATAGTAAAAGATGTTTATCAGTTTTCACAGTCAATAGCCAGATTAAAAAAAAGAGATAATTACAACTGCAAGCCAAAATGGGAACATAAGTAACCCAACCACATAAAATAATTACATACAGTTTGGGAGAGGGGGTCAAGTGGAGTGATGTGGTCAGTGGAAGTGCATAGATACACGTCTATGTCTTGGTTGGTGCATTTAATCCATTTGCATTTAAGGCAATTATCGATATGTATGAACCTATTACCTTTTTTAAATTTTCTTGGGTTTATTCTCTGCAGTAGGTGGTCTCCTTTTCTGCCTAGAGAGTTACTTTAGCATTAGTTGTAAAGTAGGTTTGGTGGTGCTGAATTCTCTTGACTTTTGCTTTCCTGGAAAGCTTTTGATTTCTCCATCAAATCTGAATGAGAGTCTTGCTGGGTAGAATATTCTTGGTTGTAGCATCTTCTCTTTTGTCACCTTAAATATATGGTGCCATTCTCCTCTGGCTTGTAGAGTTTCTGTTGAGAAATCAGCTGATGGCTGGATGGGCGTTCCTTGTGTGTTATTTGTCATTTTTCCCTTGTTGCTTTTAATATTTTATCTCTGTCTTTAATTTTTGTCAATTTGATTTCTATGTGTGTGTTCCTCCTTGGGTTTATCCTGCCTGGGGCTCTGTGCTTCCCGGACTTGGTTGACTATTACCATTTCCACGTTGACGTATGAGGGATGAACTGCATCAGGGTGGGGATTACATGCAGAAAGAGCACGGTCAACTCTAACAGTCATCTTCAAATTGGTCATCAGTGGTCTGACCAGCATCATCCTGATTGTTTTAGGTACAGTTAATTTTCAGTTCTAGGGTCCGTTTGTTCCCATTTCTTTGTGGTCGGTTCTCAGAATGGTGGCAGCTTATGTCCTGGGAACAGTCTGGTCATCATGTAGTTAACTTCTCCACCTTGTGTTCTGGTATCTATAAGACAATTCACAGGCTATGGCTCAGAATATTGTCTATACAGCCCTTGAGAAAGAACTAAATGCCCTTGACTATGCTTAATCACTACATTGTTAAGTCTCCTTTGACCGTTTTCCTTTGTTTTCAGCATTTCTTACTTCTCTGATTAAACTTACTCCTTGACTAAAGTTTTCCACAGGCAAAAGGCAGGCAGCAGACACAGTGGAGGACAAGGACCATAAGGTCCTGCTCCCCAACAATAGTAAAAGATGTTTATCAGTTTTCACAGTCAATAGCCAGATTAAAAAAAAGAGATAATTACAACTGCAAGCCAAAATGGGAACATAAGTAACCCAACCACATAAAATAATTACATACAGTTTGGGAGAGGGGGTCAAGTGGAGTGATGTGGTCAGTGGAAGTGCATAGATACACGTCTATGTCTTGGTTGGTGCATTTAATCCATTTGCATTTAAGGCAATTATCGATATGTATGAACCTATTACCTTTTTAATTGTCTTGGGTTTATTCTCTGCAGTAGGTGGTCTCCTTTTCTGCCTAGAGAGTTACTTTAGCATTAGTTGTAAAGTAGGTTTGGTGGTGCTGAATTCTCTTGACTTTTGCTTTCCTGGAAAGCTTTTGATTTCTCCATCAAATCTGAATGAGAGTCTTGCTGGGTAGAATATTCTTGGTTGTAGCATCTTCTCTTTTGTCACCTTAAATATATGGTGCCATTCTCCTCTGGCTTGTAGAGTTTCTGTTGAGAAATCAGCTGATGGCTGGATGGGCGTTCCCTTGTGTGTTATTTGTCATTTTTCCCTTGTTGCTTTTAATATTTTATCTCTGTCTTTAATTTTTGTCAATTTGATTTCTATGTGTGTGTTCCTCCTTGGGTTTATCCTGCCTGGGGCTCTGTGCTTCCCGGACTTGGTTGACTATTACCATTTCCACGTTAGTGAATTTTTCAGGTATCATCTCTTCAAGTATTTTCTCAGGTCCTTTCTCTCTCTCTTCTCCTTTTGGGACCACTATAACGTGAATGTTTGTGTGTTTAATGTTGTCCCAGAGGTCTCTTAGGCTCTCTTTATTCCTTTTCATTCTTTTTTCTATATTCTGTTCTGAAGTAATGATTCCCACCATTCTATCCTCCAGGTCATTTATCTATTCTGCCTCAGTAATTCTACTATGGATTCCTTCTAGTGTATTATTCATCTCTGTTTGTTTGTTCCTTAGTTCTTCTAGGTCTTTGGTAAACCTTTCTTGCATCTTCTCAATCTTTGTCTCTGTTCTTTTTCCAAGATCCTGAATCATCTTCACTATCAATATTCTGAATTGTTTTTCTGAAAGTTTGCCTATCTTTACTTCATTTACTTGTTTTTTCTCTTGTCTCTTCATCTGAGACATGACTTTCTGCTTTTTAAGGCTGATTAAATTTCTGTAATGTGGTTTTGTTTTAGTCTCTGTGGGACCGTGGTTCTTCTTGCCTCTTCTGTCTGCTCTCTGATACAGGAGGGAGGCTAAGAGGTTTGTGTAATCTTGAGGTTTGTGTAAGCTTCTTAATGGGAGGGACCTGTGGTGGGAAAAATGCTGTCTTGCTCTGGAGGGCAGGGCCTTGCTCAGTAAAGTTTTAATCTAATTATCTGCTGATGGGTGGGTCACACTCCTTCCCTAGTAGTTTTGTGGCCTGCAGCACCCCAGTCCTTGGGTCTACGGAGTCTAGGGTCAGATTAGTGGCCTCCTCCAAGAGGGTTTGTGTCAAGGAGGACCTTCCCAGACTGCTGCTGCCAGTGCCCCGTCCCTGCAGTGAGCCCCTGCCAAGCCCTCCAAAACTAGTAGGCAGTTTGGGTTCAGTCTCTTGTGGGATCACTGTTTCTTTCCTCTGAGTCTTAGTACATGCAAGGTTTTGTTTGAGCCCTCCAAGACTGGCATTTCTGTTTCCCCCAGTCCTGTGGAAGTCTTGTAGTTAAATCCTGCTGGCCTTCAAGGTCAGATTCCCTGGAGATTCCTGGTCTCTTTGTTGGGTCCCCAGGCTGGGAAGCCTGATGTGGGGTTCTGAACCTTCACAACAGTGGGAGAATTTCTTTGGTATTATCACTCTCCAGTTTGTGGATCACTCACCCAGGAGGTATGGGATTTTATTTAATCATGACTTGATTTTATCATGTGCCCCTCCTACCATCTCACTGTGGCTTCTTCTTTGTCTTTGGATGTGAGGTATCTTTTTTGGTGGTTTCCAGCATCCTCCTGTTGATGGCTGTTCAACAGTTGATTGTGATTTTGCTGTTCTCGCAGGAGATGAGCGCACATCCTTCTACTCTGCCATCTTGAACGAGGCCATCACTTCACATTATTAGGGGGATTTCCTGATGGTTTAGTCAGTAAAGAATCTACCTGCAATGCAGGAAACCTGGGTTCAATCCATGGATCAGGAAGATCCCCTGGAGAAGGAAATGGCAACGCATCTACTCTTCTTGCCTCAGAATTCCCTTCAGAAGAGCCTGGCAGGCTAGAGTCCATGGGATTGCACCAGTTGAATATGACTTAGTGACTAAACCACCACACTTTTAGATCCCTCTCCTGCTTGTTGGCTCCCTTGCACCTGGGAAGAGGTTTCTGTTGACCACTGGGAAAGTTTCCACCCGATCTTTAACAGATCAAATGTGCAAATCTGGTTGCCAGCAAACTGGAGTTTTTACTTCTTGATTCATCTGAATTAAATCCTTTGAGAAAGGATTTGCATTTTTTAATGCATCTTTATGTTATTTTGGGGAATCCTAAATTCTCAAAAGGTACACTTCTCCAGGATTACAGTGAAAACCATTAGGAAAATTGCAATCAAGCTGCAGAAATTCATCTCTCAGATGCCAAGAGGCAACACAGTGTAGAGATGAAATAACACAGATGAACCTGCATTCAGATGCAGGCCCATCACCTTCCAGTGGTATGACCTTGGCCAAGTGCCCCTATCCCCCTATATTTTCATCTATAAAGTGGGCATGAGAACACCTTTTTCATTGATTGTTGAACTCTAATGAGGAAATGTATACAAAGCTTTTAGCAAGTGTAGGTAATAGGAAGCCAATGATAGCTTAACACATAGCACATGCATGAGTTGATGTTACCTCCTGCTCCTGTTGCTAACCCCTAGGAGAAGGGGCTCTATCCCCCTCAGTGACAGCTGAGGATGGAAGAAGCAACCAAGGTAGGAATTGCTATAAAGCTAAATTAGTGTCCCGAAGCCCTCTTAACCACAATGTTGCCCCTGACTTGATTTTATCATGTGCCCCTCCTACCATCTCACTGTGGCTTCTTCTTTGTCTTTGGATGTGAGGTATCTTTTTTGGTGGTTTCCAGCATCCTCCTGTTGATGGCTGTTCAACAGTTGATTGTGATTTTGCTGTTCTCGCAGGAGATGAGCGCACATCCTTCTACTCTGCCATCTTGAACGAGGCCATCACTTCACATTATTAGGGGGATTTCCTGATGGTTTAGTCAGTAAAGAATCTACCTGCAATGCAGGAAACCTGGGTTCAATCCATGGATCAGGAAGATCCCCTGGAGAAGGAAATGGCAACGCATCTACTCTTCTTGCCTCAGAATTCCCTTCAGAAGAGCCTGGCAGGCTAGAGTCCATGGGATTGCACCAGTTGAATATGACTTAGTGACTAAACCACCACACTTTTAGATCCCTCTCCTGCTTGTTGGCTCCCTTGCACCTGGGAAGAGGTTTCTGTTGACCACTGGGAAAGTTTCCACCCGATCTTTAACAGATCAAATGTGCAAATCTGGTTGCCAGCAAACTGGAGTTTTTACTTCTTGATTCATCTGAATTAAATCCTTTGAGAAAGGATTTGCATTTTTTAATGCATCTTTATGTTATTTTGGGGAATCCTAAATTCTCAAAAGGTACACTTCTCCAGGATTACAGTGAAAACCATTAGGAAAATTGCAATCAAGCTGCAGAAATTCATCTCTCAGATGCCAAGAGGCAACACAGTGTAGAGATGAAATAACACAGATGAACCTGCATTCAGATGCAGGCCCATCACCTTCCAGTGGTATGACCTTGGCCAAGTGCCCCTATCCCCCTATATTTTCATCTATAAAGTGGGCATGAGAACACCTTTTTCATTGATTGTTGAACTCTAATGAGGAAATGTATACAAAGCTTTTAGCAAGTGTAGGTAATAGGAAGCCAATGATAGCTTAACACATAGCACATGCATGAGTTGATGTTACCTCCTGCTCCTGTTGCTAACCCCTAGGAGAAGGGGCTCTATCCCCCTCAGTGACAGCTGAGGATGGAAGAAGCAACCAAGGTAGGAATTGCTATAAAGCTAAATTAGTGTCCCGAAGCCCTCTTAACCACAAGAGTGTTGACCTCACTGTAAAATTTTTAGAAATAAGATCACTGAAAGCATTGTGATCAAAGCTGAATTTATTGTTTGCCTGACAAGGAAGAGCTGCAGAATTCAGGTGTGAGTTTGTGTGGCTCTTTTCAAGCTGAAATGAAAAGGTCTAGGCTTAAGTGGAAAGATGGATGGAGGTACAGCAAAAAGATGAGACCCCAAATTCAGGTCCCTGGCTGGCCTAGGGTGGAAAGTAACGCTCTTGGCAGTGGGCTGCTTTCTGGTACCTTATCACCAAATCCAGGATTCTGGGGGGCCTGGAGTCTGAAACATCTGTATGGCTAGAGCCACGGTGGCAAACAGGAGTGGCTGTGTGGATTCCCCCACCCTGGGAGCACCACCCGCCTGCATCTCCCAGACATCACCGGTCACTCTAGCTGCAGTTCAGGGCAAGCACCCTGCTGTGATGGCACCCATGGCCCACTGCTAGAGCACACCCCAACCCCAGCCTTCTCCATTTAGGACTCACCTCTGGCTACTGCTTCCTTCATTTGAGTCTGAAGCTTCCATTATAACCTCATTTACTTGAGGGTGGGAGATGATCTTCCAAAACTAAAATCTCCTGAAGCAGCCTCCCCAGCCCAGTCTCCCTGAGACTCTGGGCTCCATCTGTGTTCTTGGGTCATCTCTGAGGGTGCCCACAGGTGCATTCCAGTGCCCTTCTTGTCTTTCTCCTGAATTCTTCCCTGAATTCTCTGACTTAATATATTTTAGTTCTCCTAACTCAACATAATGCATCCCTCTCTCCCATTGAAACAAATTTCCCTTATGATCAGTTCTAACCAGCAGATATTATGCTTGAAGTGAAAAATACTCATGAAAATCATTGATTTCTAAATCACATTGCCTCCCAGAAAAACCAAGCTACTGGGTTTTTTTTGTTGTTGTTGTTTTTTGTTGTTGTTGTTGTTTGCTTGTCTTAGGGTTTTTCTTTCTTTATTTAATTTTTGACTGTGCGGGCTTTTCTCTAGTTGCCATGAGCAGGGGCTACTCTCTCATGGTCGTGGCTTCTCTTGTTGTGGAGCACAGGCTACAGGGTGCATAGGCTTCAGTAGTCGCAGCACATGGGCTCAGCAGTTACAGCTCCCAGGTTCTAAAACACAGGCTCAATCCTTGCAGCACACAGGCACACGGCTCCATGGCATATGGGGTCGTCCCAGATCAGGGATTGAACCCATGTCTCCTGCATTTACAGGAGGATTCTTTACCACCGAGCCACCAGGGAAGCCCCCCATGCATACTGCTTAACATGTGGATTTCTCTGTGGGCTGTGCTGGGGATCCGGGGTGGTGGGGGAGTGTTACAGGAAGGATATCTTCCTAGTATAGAATGTGAACTCAGTGCCCAGAGACAGAGAACAGAACCAGGCTGTATTGAATTTTAAACCTGTTTACCAGCTACTATGACCTGAACAAGTTACTGAGCTTCAGTGCATTCATCTCTAAAATGGGGATTAAAAATAATATTTATTGTACCAATGTTAGTTTCTTACTTCTCATACATATACTATGATTAGAGGAAACTGAATGAGAGGAATATGAGATTTCTCTGTATGATCTTGGCAAGTTCTTTGTACATCTAGAACACACCGAAATAAAACAGTTTATATGTTTATTTGTTTTAAGAAGAGTATCTCATATGATGTTGTTTGTTTAGTTGCTAAGTCGTGTTCGACTTTGTTGCAACCCCTGCCAGGCTTCTCTGTCTATGGATTTCCCAGGCGAGAATCCTGGAGTGGGTGCCGTTTCTTTCTCCTTCTTATGGGATGGGTGGAGGCAATAGGTCACTACACGGAAAGACACATGGTAACCACTTACCAACTGTCATCACGTCTTCAATAGCCATAGTGCTTGTTGCTATTTATTGTCCAAGTTCATGGGTTTGGTCCAGGCAGAACAGAGGTGCCAAGTCTTGGCCCACTGGCCTCCCCTGAGATCCACATCCTCTCTTTGTGACTGGGCTCCTTGGCAGGTGTGATTCCAGCCGAGGGCGGGATACTGGACCTGAACAAGATGGTCAGACAAGTGACGGGGAAGACCCCCATCTTCTCCTACTCATCCTATGGCTGTTACTGCGGAAGTGGCGGCAAAGGCCAACCCCAAGATGCCACAGACTGGTAATTCCTCCCAATCGGGCCCTGCCTCCACCCCAGGACCCTCCCCGCTCCTTTCCAGTTTCCTCTCCAACCATTATTCATTTGGTACCATGTGCTAGGAACTCTGCTGAGCTCCAATCTAGCCCCAATCCTTCTGGCAGGGTTCCTGGAGGTTCTGCAGGTTCCCTTGTACTGTCAACCCCACACTAGTTAGAATATCTACATCCCGCTGCCATTGAACGTTGTTTTGTTTTGTGTTTTTTTTTTTTAATTTTGGTCTTTCTAAAAATTGGTTATTTATTTATTTATTTTCATCCGTCTTTATTCTTCGGCCTGTGTGGGCCTCCCATTACTGTGGCCTCTCTCGCTGCAGAGCACCGGCTCTGGGCCCATGTGCTCCAGAGGCTGGCTCGTTATTGGACACACCTGTCCAGCCACTCCACGGCACGTGGGATCCTTCCAGGCCAGGGATCAAACCAGCGCCCCTTGCACTGCAAGGCGGACTGTTTACCCACTGGACCACCAGGGAAGCCCTGAACGTTGTTTTTTAAAAGGTCTCAGCTCTTTTTGCTATGATCTTGTTTGGTTTTCACAGCAAGCTCGGGGATCAGTCAGAGGAGGGGTGAGAGCCAGCCAGGCCCCCGCCAGTGCTCTCATCCAACACTAGGTTGTGGTGGTTCAGTCCCGTTGTGAGTCCATGGACTGTAGCATGCCACTCTCCTCTGTCCATGGAATTCTCTAGGCAAGAATATTGGAGCGGGTTGCTATTTCCTTCTCCAGGGGATCTTCCTGACCCAGGGACTGAACTGCTTGGCAGGTGGATTCTTCTACCACCGAGCTGCCAGGGAAGCCCCATCCACCACTTACAGGCTGTGTGATCTTGGCCAAGTGGTTTGACCTCCCAGAGCCTCAATGTATCTCAAAGCCGGGGAAAGGGTCGGGCCCAGCCTGAGATCCACATCCTCTTTGTGACTGGGCTCCTTGGCAGGTGTGATTCCAGCCGAGGCGGATACTGGACCTGAACAAGATGGTCAGACAAGTGACGGGGAAGACCCCCATCTTCTCCTACTCATCCTATGGCTGTTACTGCGGAAGTGGCGGCAAAGGCCAACCCCAAGATGCCACAGACTGGTAATTCCTCCCAATCGGGCCCTGCCTCCACCCCAGGACCCTCCCCGCTCCTTTCCAGTTTCCTCTCCAACCATTATTCATTTGGTACCATGTGCTAGGAACTCTGCTGAGCTCCAATCTAGCCCCAATCCTTCTGGCAGGGTTCCTGGAGGTTCTGCAGGTTCCCTTGTACTGTCAACCCCACACTAGTTAGAATATCTACATCCCGCTGCCATTGAACGTTGTTTTGTTTTGTGTTTTTTTTTTTTAATTTTGGTCTTTCTAAAAATTGGTTATTTATTTATTTATTTTCATCCGTCTTTATTCTTCGGCCTGTGTGGGCCTCCCATTACTGTGGCCTCTCTCGCTGCAGAGCACCGGCTCTGGGCCCATGTGCTCCAGAGGCTGGCTCGTTATTGGACACACCTGTCCAGCCACTCCACGGCACGTGGGATCCTTCCAGGCCAGGGATCAAACCAGCGCCCCTTGCACTGCAAGGCGGACTGTTTACCCACTGGACCACCAGGGAAGCCCTGAACGTTGTTTTTTAAAAGGTCTCAGCTCTTTTTGCTATGATCTTGTTTGGTTTTCACAGCAAGCTCGGGGATCAGTCAGAGGAGGGGTGAGAGCCAGCCAGGCCCCCGCCAGTGCTCTCATCCAACACTAGGTTGTTGTTGTTCAGTCCCGAAGTTGTGAGTCCATGGACTGTAGCATGCCACTCTCCTCTGTCCATGGAATTCTCTAGGCAAGAATATTGGAGCGGGTTGCTATTTCCTTCTCCAGGGGATCTTCCTGACCCAGGGACTGAACTGCTTGGCAGGTGGATTCTTCTACCACCGAGCTGCCAGGGAAGCCCCATCCACCACTTACAGGCTGTGTGATCTTGGCCAAGTGGTTTGACCTCCCAGAGCCTCAGTGTCCTCATTTGCGAAATGGGGATGATACTAGTACCTCCATCATAGGGTGGTCAAAAGAATTAAGAGAGATTTCCTACATAGAGCTAGTGCCTGGTATGCAAGAAGTATGCAGGAAATGTTAGCTAGAAAGAAGATCAAACCCTGCACACCTCGACTTCTGAGGCAGGCATAGGATTTCTGCTCTGGGGTAGGGGGAAAGGCAGAGACTCAGTGAGTCAGCCAAGGGTTCACCCACCTCCTGTCCTCTCCTGCCAGGTGCTGCCATGCCCATGACTGCTGCAACCATCACCTGACCCACCACAACTGTGATATTGTCTTCGATCACTACCACTACACCTATGTCCTGGGGAAAATCCAGTGCTGTGAGTGCCCAGACCTCAGGGATGGGTTGGAATTTGAGGAAGAAAGTTCTAGCATGCATTGCTTTTGTATGCTGTGTGACAAAGCATAAGCTGCTCAACCGCTCTGTTTTTCTCATGTGTCTGGTGGCAATGGCTGGGCTCTGGAGAAGAGGCAGGAATGGGAGTGGGAGTATGGAGAGGTCCAATAGAGACTTTGACCCTTGGAGGATCTGGGAGGCTGACAGACCTCAGCTTAGATTCCAGATCTACCTCTGACCAGCTGTGTGACCTTGAACACTGCCTAACTTCCTGAACCTCAGGATCCTCCTCTGGAAACTCAGCATGATAACCGTATTCCACTACACAAAGTTCATTCGACAGCTAAACTAAGAGCAGACAGAATGAGTCCTGAAAATGTCTGTTTGGATTTTTTTCCGCGCGGGGTCTCAGCCCCCCTGCTCTCATCCAACACTAGGTTGTTGTTGTTCAGTCCCGGTTGTGAGTCCATGGACTGTAGCATGCCACTCTCCTCTGTCCATGGAATTCTCTAGGCAAGAATATTGGAGCGGGTTGCTATTTCCTTCTCCAGGGGATCTTCCTGACCCAGGGACTGAACTGCTTGGCAGGTGGATTCTTCTACCACCGAGCTGCCAGGGAAGCCCCATCCACCACTTACAGGCTGTGTGATCTTGGCCAAGTGGTTTGACCTCCCAGAGCCTCAGTGTCCTCATTTGCGAAATGGGGATGATACTAGTACCTCCATCATAGGGTGGTCAAAAGAATTAAGAGAGATTTCCTACATAGAGCTAGTGCCTGGTATGCAAGAAGTATGCAGGAAATGTTAGCTAGAAAGAAGATCAAACCCTGCACACCTCGACTTCTGAGGCAGGCATAGGATTTCTGCTCTGGGGTAGGGGGAAAGGCAGAGACTCAGTGAGTCAGCCAAGGGTTCACCCACCTCCTGTCCTCTCCTGCCAGGTGCTGCCATGCCCATGACTGCTGCAACCATCACCTGACCCACCACAACTGTGATATTGTCTTCGATCACTACCACTACACCTATGTCCTGGGGAAAATCCAGTGCTGTGAGTGCCCAGACCTCAGGGATGGGTTGGAATTTGAGGAAGAAAGTTCTAGCATGCATTGCTTTTGTATGCTGTGTGACAAAGCATAAGCTGCTCAACCGCTCTGTTTTTCTCATGTGTCTGGTGGCAATGGCTGGGCTCTGGAGAAGAGGCAGGAATGGGAGTGGGAGTATGGAGAGGTCCAATAGAGACTTTGACCCTTGGAGGATCTGGGAGGCTGACAGACCTCAGCTTAGATTCCAGATCTACCTCTGACCAGCTGTGTGACCTTGAACACTGCCTAACTTCCTGAACCTCAGGATCCTCCTCTGGAAACTCAGCATGATAACCGTATTCCACTACACAAAGTTCATTCGACAGCTAAACTAAGAGCAGACAGAATGAGTCCTGAAAATGTCTGTGGCATATGCATGCTCGATAAATTACTCGGGCTACTGAAGTTATTGTCAAGCTTTTCATCATCATTGGTTCTCAGAGAAGCCCTGTCAGGAGGCAGCACCACCTGGTGATCTTCATTATGTGGTTGTTTAGTCACCAAGTCAGTTCTTTGCGACTCCATGGGCTGTAGCCCACCAGGCTCCTCTGTCCCTGGGATTTCCCAGGCAAGAAGACTGGAGTGGGTTGCCATTTCATTCTCCAGAGGATCTTCCTGATCCAGGGATGAAGCCACGTTTCCTGCTTGGCAGGTGAATTCTCTACCATTGAGCCACCTGGGAAGCTCCGCTCTCCATTTTACTGACAAGGAAACTGTAACTAAAGGGAACTGTTTGCTCAGGTCACATAGCTGCAAATGAGGAGCCCAGGTCACCCAGCCTGGGCTCCATGCACAGAGAAAGGCAGCAGGTGCCAGGGCTGGGAGCTGAATAGGTTCATTAACTGTCCCTGTTAAGTGGGAACAGTAACAACCAGAGTGGCCAACATTTATTGACCACTTACTATGTGCTGAGGGCTTTGCCTTCTTACTTTAATATGAATATATGCATATATATACATACAGAATATATATAATATGAATATATATATTCATACATTTTAATATGAATATATATATACACATATATATGTATTCAGTGTTCATAGCTCAGTAATGTCTGACTCTTTGCGACCCCATGGACTGTAGCCCACCAGGCTCTCCTGTCCATGGAACTCTGCAGGCAAGAATATTGTAGTGGGTTGCTGTTTCCTTCTCCAGAGGAATCTTCCTGACCTAGGGATCGAACCTGGGTCTCCTGCACTGCAGGCAGATTATTTGCCATCTGTCCCATCACGGAAACCCATATGTATGTATGTGCATATATATATATATATATGTTCTTTTTCAGACTCTTTTATATTTTAGGTTATTATAAAATACTGAGTAGAGCTCCCTATGCTATACAGTAAGTCCAGCTATCCTTATGTCCATTTTACAGATCAGGAGACTGAGCACCATGGTCCCTCTTTCCTGAGTCTTGGCAAGTGCTGTTCCATCCATCTGCCAGGGACAGTCCCCCTCCTCCACCCTGGCTTTCTGGAGTGGAGTGGGAGCAGACCCTTCCGATTTCAGCTCAAATGGCTCTTGACCCTAGGTCAGTCCCACCAGTTTGCCATCTTGTAGCCCCGTCATCATTCCTCACTCCCAGGTGGCACAGTCGCACTCACTTCTGTGGTCCTCCAATATCTGCCACCCACAGGGGAGAGTGACCACAGGTGTCCGTTCTGTCCTCCTCTCCCCCCAGGGTCTGCTCAACTGTTTATTGAATGAATGAATGCACAAAGGAGCCATGGCACCCAGGGAGGACCTGGCCCGTGCCCAGGTGAATTCTCTACTTGAGCCCGGTGAATCTCCGCCACCTCCCCCCATTTTACTGACAAGGAAACTGTAACTAAAGGGAACTGTTTGCTCAGGTCACATAGCTGCAAATGAGGAGCCCAGGTCACCCAGCCTGGGCTCCATGCACAGAGAAAGGCAGCAGGTGCCAGGGCTGGGAGCTGAATAGGTTCATTAACTGTCCCTGTTAAGTGGGAACAGTAACAACCAGAGTGGCCAACATTTATTGACCACTTACTATGTGCTGAGGGCTTTGCCTTCTTACTTTAATATGAATATATGCATATATATACATACAGAATATATATAATATGAATATATATATTCATACATTTTAATATGAATATATATATACACATATATATGTATTCAGTGTTCATAGCTCAGTAATGTCTGACTCTTTGCGACCCCATGGACTGTAGCCCACCAGGCTCTCCTGTCCATGGAACTCTGCAGGCAAGAATATTGTAGTGGGTTGCTGTTTCCTTCTCCAGAGGAATCTTCCTGACCTAGGGATCGAACCTGGGTCTCCTGCACTGCAGGCAGATTATTTGCCATCTGTCCCATCACGGAAACCCATATGTATGTATGTGCATATATATATATATATATGTTCTTTTTCAGACTCTTTTATATTTTAGGTTATTATAAAATACTGAGTAGAGCTCCCTATGCTATACAGTAAGTCCAGCTATCCTTATGTCCATTTTACAGATCAGGAGACTGAGCACCATGGTCCCTCTTTCCTGAGTCTTGGCAAGTGCTGTTCCATCCATCTGCCAGGGACAGTCCCCCTCCTCCACCCTGGCTTTCTGGAGTGGAGTGGGAGCAGACCCTTCCGATTTCAGCTCAAATGGCTCTTGACCCTAGGTCAGTCCCACCAGTTTGCCATCTTGTAGCCCCGTCATCATTCCTCACTCCCAGGTGGCACAGTCGCACTCACTTCTGTGGTCCTCCAATATCTGCCACCCACAGGGGAGAGTGACCACAGGTGTCCGTTCTGTCCTCCTCTCCCCCCAGGGTCTGCTCAACTGTTTATTGAATGAATGAATGCACAAAGGAGCCATGGCACCCAGGGAGGACCTGGCCCGTGCCCAGATTCACACAGCTAGAGTCCAAGGAGCTGGGAAGGGTATCAAGGCTGGACAAGGGCTGAGCTGCTTTCGGTGGCTTCTGCCAGGGGCCCTGACCCCCTCGTCTCAGGAAAGGATGGATGCTGAGTGCCTCCTTCTCCTCCACCCCGCAGCTGCCAAGGGGAGCTGGTGTGAGCAGCAGCTGTGCACCTGTGACAAGGAGCTTGCCTTGTGTCTGAAGCGGAACCTGGACACCTACAAGAATCACCTGCGTTACTTCGGGCAGCACAACTGCAAGGGCGAGGCCCCCAGCTGCAATCTTGCCTAGCCTGTTCTGCTGTGGAGACGTCCCCTAGGACCACTGCCATGTCCTCCTGCCCACACCTCAGCCTGGCTCCTTTAAAACACTCCTGGGAAGAGGAAGGGACTTGGCCCAGCCCCACTCCCCGCCTTGCCTCTGGGACCTTCTAACTCTTCCCAGCCAGGGCACTCTCCTCTGAGGGGGGCTTGGGATCTTAGGGAAAACCCAGGCCAGGGAGCCCCCAGGAGATGGTGTTTGGGCCTAAGCAGCGGGCACTGGGGGCAGGGTCTGGGGTCGAAGTGTGGCAGGTTCTCCCTTCACTGCCGCTCAGCAAGCCCCCTAGGCTCCCCTCTCCCCTAAAACAGTATGCAAGCACTGGTGGAGCGGCCCCTGTAAAGGGTGATACTGATCTTTCTGTCCACATGACTCTACTTCTTAAAACCCAAGGCCCTTCCTCCCGCCTCTGGCCCCACCCGACTCCTCGAGGTTGTCACAGGGCATGTGCATACCTATGGCTATTCCTATGGCAGAAACCAACACAGCGTTGTAAAGCAATTATCCTCCAATAAAAACCAAAAACACACCAAGGCCCTCTGCCACCTAGGATGGGGTAGAATTTGGGCGCCACTACCGTCTGGCACAGTGTCCCTCTCCTTTGGAGGCCTGGGGATCCTTGAAGGCATGGCTCATGCCTGTCTTGGACTCATTGCAGCCCTGGTGCCCAAAGCAGTGCCCAGAACCCAGAAGGGGCTCAGTAAATATTTTCTAGGGAAGGGCTTGGCCAAGCTGCCAGCTCCTTGGGCTACAGGCACCTGGCCTGTAGGCCATGGAGTCTCCGGGCACTCTTTCCTCCCTGGCTTCCAGACGTGTGCTCAGCCTGGACTTCTGCAGCGGTGCTCGGCTGGCCTGCTGTCTCCCAGGTGGCTCAGCCCACCCTAGGCTCCTTGGGATCTGAGGGCTGCTTGCTGAAGAAGTCTTCCCTGGCCGGTTCCTCTCCACTCCCAAGGGCTCCCTCTCACAGCCCTTTATGGATCTGCAATTTGCCAAGGTCTTGCTTGAGGGGCATGTCATTGTCTGGACTGCTCTCACCTCCCCGGCCCAGACTGGAGCTCCTGGAGGATGGAGGCCACATCACCCTCATCTTTGGTTCCTCTGTTTCCCCACGAAGTAGGTGCTCAATACGTGCTTTGAAATCAAAGGAGCCCATGGTGGAGAGACGGGAGGTGGGGGCAGCTGGTATTCATTCCCTACATAGACCCCCCTCCTGGATCAGGTCCCCAACACCCAGCTAAGGCAGGTGTTGGCTGCTGAGTACACATTTAATCTCTTTCTCTCAAGGGTTGCCCCTGGCGGCTGGGGCTGCCATGCCCATCATGCACCCCGCCTTGCCCACCTCTGACCAATGAGTTGGGAGAATGATACCGTGGAGGGCAACTGCCCTCCCGCTGCCACGTGCAGGACCATCTGGGCCGTACACTGTGTGTCCCAGGGCTCCTCCAGGGCTCAGGCTAGATGTCTTCTTTTGTGCCCTGGCCTCCCTTGTTTTCCTGGTTCTCCTAAGGGTTTCTCCGAGAATACTTCATCAATAAATCATTCCCTTGCATAAGAATTCCACTCTCAGGCTTGGCTGTTAGGGAAACTGCCTTCAGACGGATGGATGGGTGCTACATTCATACATGGAGTCACTATCTTTCATTCATATGATTAGTCATGTTTCTAGCTCATGGCTGAGGCACCTGGAGCCACCCAAGCCCTCTAGTCTGTGATCTACATCTATGAAACAGCCCTCTCCTTTGGAGGCCTGGGGATCCTTGAAGGCATGGCTCATGCCTGTCTTGGACTCATTGCAGCCCTGGTGCCCAAAGCAGTGCCCAGAACCCAGAAGGGGCTCAGTAAATATTTTCTAGGGAAGGGCTTGGCCAAGCTGCCAGCTCCTTGGGCTACAGGCACCTGGCCTGTAGGCCATGGAGTCTCCGGGCACTCTTTCCTCCCTGGCTTCCAGACGTGTGCTCAGCCTGGACTTCTGCAGCGGTGCTCGGCTGGCCTGCTGTCTCCCAGGTGGCTCAGCCCACCCTAGGCTCCTTGGGATCTGAGGGCTGCTTGCTGAAGAAGTCTTCCCTGGCCGGTTCCTCTCCACTCCCAAGGGCTCCCTCTCACAGCCCTTTATGGATCTGCAATTTGCCAAGGTCTTGCTTGAGGGGCATGTCATTGTCTGGACTGCTCTCACCTCCCCGGCCCAGACTGGAGCTCCTGGAGGATGGAGGCCACATCACCCTCATCTTTGGTTCCTCTGTTTCCCCACGAAGTAGGTGCTCAATACGTGCTTTGAAATCAAAGGAGCCCATGGTGGAGAGACGGGAGGTGGGGGCAGCTGGTATTCATTCCCTACATAGACCCCCCTCCTGGATCAGGTCCCCAACACCCAGCTAAGGCAGGTGTTGGCTGCTGAGTACACATTTAATCTCTTTCTCTCAAGGGTTGCCCCTGGCGGCTGGGGCTGCCATGCCCATCATGCACCCCGCCTTGCCCACCTCTGACCAATGAGTTGGGAGAATGATACCGTGGAGGGCAACTGCCCTCCCGCTGCCACGTGCAGGACCATCTGGGCCGTACACTGTGTGTCCCAGGGCTCCTCCAGGGCTCAGGCTAGATGTCTTCTTTTGTGCCCTGGCCTCCCTTGTTTTCCTGGTTCTCCTAAGGGTTTCTCCGAGAATACTTCATCAATAAATCATTCCCTTGCATAAGAATTCCACTCTCAGGCTTGGCTGTTAGGGAAACTGCCTTCAGACGGATGGATGGGTGCTACATTCATACATGGAGTCACTATCTTTCATTCATATGATTAGTCATGTTTCTAGCTCATGGCTGAGGCACCTGGAGCCACCCAAGCCCTCTAGTCTGTGATCTACATCTATGAAACAGCTGACCAAGTGGTTTTCCTTCCAGGTATAGCTCAGAGATCCATGCCAGAGAGTCGTAGGAATAAAGAACTAGGGTGCTGGGTTCAAGTTCCAGGGATTTCCTTGGCAGCCCAGTGGCTGCCACTCTCACTGCCAAGGGCCTGGGTTCAATATCCTTGTTCAGAGAACTAAGATCCTAAAAGCCGTGCAGTGTGGCCCCAAAAAAGTACATAGATAAAAATTCCATTATACCACCAATCAGCCATGTGACCTTATGTGAAGAATCTAGGGTTTCTCATATGTGAGGTGCAGATGGAAATACGAAAATAAGTTGAGGCCAATGTATCAGACAAGATTAATGCATATTAAGCTCTTAGCATGGTGCCTGGCACATAGTCATTCCTCTTTTAGTATTAACTGTGCTGCTATTGTATGCAGAGACCAAACCTGAAGCAGGATGGAGAAATTAGTCAGTCGGCTTTCCCCCTCGTTTCGCTCAACGCCGCTCTCCTTTCTGCACAAAAGTTGTGGCTGTTTATTCAAGACATGGTCACGAGCTGGCAGCTGTTCCTACTCATCAGAGCCCCCTTGTGCCACGCTTTGTGGCCTTGTGATAGTATCAGTATTGGCAGATAGGGACATTACTGGCCCCACTTTACAATGAAGCAAGCTGAGGTTCAGAATGGGAACGGCCTCTCAACCACCAAAATCCAGAGCCAGGATGCCACCCCCCTACTCTGCCCAGACTCTTCCCACTCTGCTCCCTAGCACCGCCTCCCGCTGATACCAGCCCCAAACTGTGACTCAACGAGTTTTGACAATGAGGGCATTCGTGTGACCAGACTTCCAGGGGGAAGATGGCTCCTGCGGTTTGATGATGTCATCGGCTCCCGTTTCTTTCCTGGCCTTGGCTGGTCATCCTCAGAGCGCTGACTTTGCCCTCTGGGCACCTCACCTCCTGCTCGAAGATGACAGCCATCATCCGGACCTCAAGCCAAGACATGGTAACAGCCAGCAGAGAAGATGTTCCGTGTCTCTTTAATGAGCCCATACCCCGCAAACTGTCTGCTCAGGACTGGCCACCTTCAGCCATGGTGGACCCACACAATGGGATTACCCTGATTGGCTTAGATTCCTCAGGATTTATTTACCCCTGAGAAGGGACAGGGTCAGTGTCCTGGAGAGGCAGAATCAGGGCTGTTGGGGTTTTTCATAGGGTTGGTGTTGGGTGGGCAAGCCTACGGCTGAGTCAGGAGGAGGGCTCTGGAGTGCCCTCTATAAGCCAAGCACCTAGGGCCTAGGTGGATGAATCCTAAAAGGGTTAAAGTACATAAAATTCCATTATACCACCAATCAGCCATGTGACCTTATGTGAAGAATCTAGGGTTTCTCATATGTGAGGTGCAGATGGAAATACGAAAATAAGTTGAGGCCAATGTATCAGACAAGATTAATGCATATTAAGCTCTTAGCATGGTGCCTGGCACATAGTCATTCCTCTTTTAGTATTAACTGTGCTGCTATTGTATGCAGAGACCAAACCTGAAGCAGGATGGAGAAATTAGTCAGTCGGCTTTCCCCCTCGTTTCGCTCAACGCCGCTCTCCTTTCTGCACAAAAGTTGTGGCTGTTTATTCAAGACATGGTCACGAGCTGGCAGCTGTTCCTACTCATCAGAGCCCCCTTGTGCCACGCTTTGTGGCCTTGTGATAGTATCAGTATTGGCAGATAGGGACATTACTGGCCCCACTTTACAATGAAGCAAGCTGAGGTTCAGAATGGGAACGGCCTCTCAACCACCAAAATCCAGAGCCAGGATGCCACCCCTACTCTGCCCAGACTCTTCCCACTCTGCTCCCTAGCACCGCCTCCCGCTGATACCAGCCCCAAACTGTGACTCAACGAGTTTTGACAATGAGGGCATTCGTGTGACCAGACTTCCAGGGGGAAGATGGCTCCTGCGGTTTGATGATGTCATCGGCTCCCGTTTCTTTCCTGGCCTTGGCTGGTCATCCTCAGAGCGCTGACTTTGCCCTCTGGGCACCTCACCTCCTGCTCGAAGATGACAGCCATCATCCGGACCTCAAGCCAAGACATGGTAACAGCCAGCAGAGAAGATGTTCCGTGTCTCTTTAATGAGCCCATACCCCGCAAACTGTCTGCTCAGGACTGGCCACCTTCAGCCATGGTGGACCCACACAATGGGATTACCCTGATTGGCTTAGATTCCTCAGGATTTATTTACCCCTGAGAAGGGACAGGGTCAGTGTCCTGGAGAGGCAGAATCAGGGCTGTTGGGGTTTTTCATAGGGTTGGTGTTGGGTGGGCAAGCCTACGGCTGAGTCAGGAGGAGGGCTCTGCGGGAGTGCCCTCTATAAGCCAAGCACCTAGTGCCAGTGCCTGGTGGTCACCTAGTAAGTGATAAATAGATTGTTGAATGAATGAACAAATGAATGGAGGAAGGAATTCCAGGTTGGTAAAGACAAAGGACCTTTTTTTTGGGGGGGAGCGCGGGTCGGGTTGGGGAGGGAGGGGAGCGGGCGGGCCACTTCTATTGGTCTTTGATTTCTCTATTTTCATCCGTCTTTGTTCCCTGGCTTCTGTGGGCCTCCCATCGTGGCAGCGTCCGTTGTCGCAGAGCGCCGACTCTGGGTGCATGCGCTCCAGAGCTCTGGCTCGGTAATTGGACACATCGGTCCAGCCGCTCCACGGCACGTGGGATCTTCCCAGGTCAGGGATCGAACCGGCGCCCCTTGCACTGCAAGGCGGTGTCCTTATCCACTGGACCACCAGGGGAAGCCCGACAAAGGACTTTAGACCAAGAGGTGAGATGGGCAGCTGGGGTCTCAGGGAAGCCAGGACTGAGTCTCCAAAGTAAAGGGCGAGCTTCCTGCCCTGTGAGTTCTCATTCTGGATCGCTTCCAGCTACTGCATCTGAATAAGAGGCACAAAGAATGGAGAGATTCACAGGCAGCTTCTGTCCTTCCCTCCAGGATGAAGGAGGCAGATGAAACGGCACAACCCGGTGCTTCCTCTTCACTCTGGGATCACAGAAAGCAAAAAGCAGGGGTGGGGCGGAGTGGACAAAGAACCCTTGACATGGAACACCCCCCCAAGACATTGGGCCCACCTCACCTCCTGCTCGAAGATGACAGCCATCATCCGGACCTCAAGCCAAGACATGGTAACAGCCAGCAGAGAAGATGTTCCGTGTCTCTTTAATGAGCCCATACCCCGCAAACTGTCTGCTCAGGACTGGCCACCTTCAGCCATGGTGGACCCACACAATGGGATTACCCTGATTGGCTTAGATTCCTCAGGATTTATTTACCCCTGAGAAGGGACAGGGTCAGTGTCCTGGAGAGGCAGAATCAGGGCTGTTGGGGTTTTTCATAGGGTTGGTGTTGGGTGGGCAAGCCTACGGCTGAGTCAGGAGGAGGGCTCTGCGGGAGTGCCCTCTATAAGCCAAGCACCTAGTGCCAGTGCCTGGTGGTCACCTAGTAAGTGATAAATAGATTGTTGAATGAATGAACAAATGAATGGAGGAAGGAATTCCAGGTTGGTAAAGACAAAGGACCTTTTTTTTGGGGGGGAGCGCGGGTCGGGTTGGGGAGGGAGGGGAGCAGGCGGGCCACTTTTATTGGTCTTTCATCTATTTATTTTCATCCGTCTTTGTTCCCTGGCTTCTGTGGGCCTCCCATCGTGGCAGCGTCCGTTGTCGCAGAGCGCCGACTCTGGGTGCATGCGCTCCAGAGCTCTGGCTCGGTAATTGGACACATCGGTCCAGCCGCTCCACGGCACGTGGGATCTTCCCAGGTCAGGGATCGAACCGGCGCCCCTTGCACTGCAAGGCGGTGTCCTTATCCACTGGACCACCAGGGGAAGCCCGACAAAGGACTTTAGACCAAGAGGTGAGATGGGCAGCTGGGGTCTCAGGGAAGCCAGGACTGAGTCTCCAAAGTAAAGGGCGAGCTTCCTGCCCTGTGAGTTCTCATTCTGGATCGCTTCCAGCTACTGCATCTGAATAAGAGGCACAAAGAATGGAGAGATTCACAGGCAGCTTCTGTCCTTCCCTCCAGGATGAAGGAGGCAGATGAAACGGCACAACCCGGTGCTTCCTCTTCACTCTGGGATCACAGAAAGCAAAAAGCAGGGGTGGGGCGGAGTGGACAAAGAACCCTTGACATGGAACACCTGTGGTGCCATTCACCCACTCCTCTTGACTCCCTCAGAGTACTGGATTTGTGACCTGCATTTTCCAGCTGCAGAAACTGAAACTCGAGGGTGAGTCACTTGCTGATAAGTGGCAAGGCCGAGATTCGAACCCAGTTCTCTCTGGCTCCAGGGCCGTATCTCATCCTACCTCCCACACTTCCTAGTGGCACAGATGTTGACTCAGCCCTGGATACCCCTCGAGGGGTAACAGCCTACAAGTTACACCAAGAGACAAGGAGGCGGGGGTGGGGTATGACAAAGAGGAATACTGGGGGAAGGTATCGTGAGTAATAATCATACTGGCAATGAGTGGTGCTCAGATAGAACCTCCACATGGAGAACAGTTTGTTCTGCACAAATCCCCTGGCCGCCAATTGTTGATCCAATCCTCAGGTTACCTGGATGCAGGGTTTCACCTCTGTGAGGCAGGTGCCTAGCCCAGGGCAGTGAAGGGTGGGTGATTTCTCTGTTTCTCTGGTTGGCTCTTGCTCTCTCCTTTTCAGTGGGATGTGCTGGGGCCCCTGGCCCTGCCCTCTTGAGGGGGGATTGTGATGTTCACACTAGGGGTCCTTGACATCCTCGCTGATGTCAGCCAGAGAGCCAACCAGGCCAGCTGGATTATCCAGAGTCAGGACCTGCTGTCTCTCTCCCTCTCATTTTTTTCCCTCCTTTAAAATAAAGGCAAGACTTTAAGACAGTTTGTAAAAACTCAAAACAAGTCAGAGGAGGTGGGCTGAGGGATGCCAGTCTGTTCTCACTGCTTTAGAGTCCTGGCCAAACCTTGCCAACCTTGGGGCTTCTCCTGGGGAGCAATTCCCTGAGTTCTTTGCAAAACTGGCCCCTTCTCTCACCTAGAGCTCAGCTGAGTCATTCCCCCAGAGAACATGTCCCTGCCCTCCCAACCTAAAGCCACCACCTTTCCACCCGCACTTACTCCCGTCTCCTGCCTTGCTTTCATTCTCTGCTTCACACTTTCTGACGGTTCTTATCATCACTTATTCATTCATTCGCTTGTCTATATCACCTCAGAACTCCACTAGCATGTAAACAATACAAACTCAGGGAGGGACCACGACTTCCCTAGCCTCTGGAACCGTGCCATGAGCATGGGAAATATCTGTTGAGTGAATGATGACTGATTGATAGGGAAACTCACCTTGTTTCACTCAACTGGGCTACTTCCCAGGTGAGTGACCATAGAATAGTGGTTTTTACTTCTCTGATCCTCAATTTGTGATCAGTCAAATGGGAGTGACAACACCTACCTCTTAAGACTGTTAATGAATTTCATGAAAGGGAGTTTTTGACCTAACTTTCATCTCTTTCCTGATGAGCATGCCTGGCTGGTGAGAAGGTTGAGCCAGTGTGAAAGGGGTCAGGTGTCCAGATTTCTGGGGCTGCAGAAAAAGAACAGGCTTCTATGGGAGTTCAGATGGTAAAGAATCCACATACAAGGCAGGAGACCCCAGTTCAGTCTCTGGGTGGGGATGATCCTCTGGAGAAGAGAATGGCCACAACTCCAGTATTCTTGTCTGGGGAATTCCATGGACAGAGGAACCTGGCGGGCCACAATCCATTGGGGTTGCAAAAAGTCAGACACGACTGAGCGACTAACACTTTCAGAAAGAGGGGTGTGTTTTATTACCTCCCTGCTCCCTCCTTCAGACTATCAGAAATCAGCTGTCCATCCTCTGCCAGGAGCACTCCCTTGTTCCCAAGAGGCCGTGGAAGTGAGGTCACAGGTCATCTCCAGGTGAGCTGCCACCTCTGGAGCCCCTTCCCAGGGCAGGGCTGGTCTGGGGCCAGCAGAAGCTGCGGTTACCCCCTCCCCTCAAGGATCCAGCCCTGAGATGAAGCTGCCTCGGCTCCTGGCTCTGCTGATGGCAGAGTGCCCTCCTAGGACCCAGACACCCAAGTCTGGGAACCACGAGCAGAAGAGAAAAAATCAGCTGTGGTATCTTTTGGCTTCCCAGAAGTGAGATGAGAAAAAGCCATGTGCTGGGTCTCCTTGTGCTAAGAACCAGAGGTACATTTTCTCGTTTATGCCTCGTTACACATGGCCCTCTGAGCCGCCAGTGTTTTTGGTCGTCTGATATGAACAGACAGCTCATTGGAGAAGTCCATGATGCTGGGAAGCCCTGAGGGGAGAAGGAGAAGAGGGCATCAGAGGCTGAGATGGCTGGACGGCATGACTGATGCAATGGACGTGAACTTTGGCAAGCTCCGGGAGACAGTGAGGCACAGGGAGGCTGGTGTGCTACAGTCTATGGAGTCGCAAAGTGCTGAACACGACTGGGTGACTGAACAACAACACAGGGCCCTGCCCAGTGGCTCTTTTGACCTCATTATGTAGATGAGGAAACAGACTCTGATAAGTTAAATATCTCGCCTGAGGCAAGTCACACACCAGGAAGTGGTAGAGACTGGAGACAGAAAGCAAAGCCACCCTGATGCCAACCTTTTGCAAAAGTGTGAAAGGGGTCAGGTGTCCAGATTTCTGGGGCTGCAGAAAAAGAACAGGCTTCTATGGGAGTTCAGATGGTAAAGAATCCACATACAAGGCAGGAGACCCCAGTTCAGTCTCTGGGTGGGGATGATCCTCTGGAGAAGAGAATGGCCACAACTCCAGTATTCTTGTCTGGGGAATTCCATGGACAGAGGAACCTGGCGGGCCACAATCCATTGGGGTTGCAAAAAGTCAGACACGACTGAGCGACTAACACTTTCAGAAAGAGGGGTGTGTTTTATTACCTCCCTGCTCCCTCCTTCAGACTATCAGAAATCAGCTGTCCATCCTCTGCCAGGAGCACTCCCTTGTTCCCAAGAGGCCGTGGAAGTGAGGTCACAGGTCATCTCCAGGTGAGCTGCCACCTCTGGAGCCCCTTCCCAGGGCAGGGCTGGTCTGGGGCCAGCAGAAGCTGCGGTTACCCCCTCCCCTCAAGGATCCAGCCCTGAGATGAAGCTGCCTCGGCTCCTGGCTCTGCTGATGGCAGAGTGCCCTCCTAGGACCCAGACACCCAAGTCTGGGAACCACGAGCAGAAGAGAAAAATCAGCTGTGGTATCTTTTGGCTTCCCAGAAGTGAGATGAGAAAAAGCCATGTGCTGGGTCTCCTTGTGCTAAGAACCAGAGGTACATTTTCTCGTTTATGCCTCGTTACACATGGCCCTCTGAGCCGCCAGTGTTTTTGGTCGTCTGATATGAACAGACAGCTCATTGGAGAAGTCCATGATGCTGGGAAGCCCTGAGGGGAGAAGGAGAAGAGGGCATCAGAGGCTGAGATGGCTGGACGGCATGACTGATGCAATGGACGTGAACTTTGGCAAGCTCCGGGAGACAGTGAGGCACAGGGAGGCTGGTGTGCTACAGTCTATGGAGTCGCAAAGTGCTGAACACGACTGGGTGACTGAACAACAACACAGGGCCCTGCCCAGTGGCTCTTTTGACCTCATTATGTAGATGAGGAAACAGACTCTGATAAGTTAAATATCTCGCCTGAGGCAAGTCACACACCAGGAAGTGGTAGAGACTGGAGACAGAAAGCAAAGCCACCCTGATGCCACCTTCTGCAGACCAGGTGATGTGATCCTTAAGGCAGTATGGTTCTAAAGCATTACAGTGGATAAGCATCCCAGAGGCAGAAATGGGGAACTTGCTTAAAATGCTGTTTCCTGGGCCCCGCACTCAGAGGGTCTGAGTTTGTAGGTCTCGGGTGGGGCCCAGGGACCTGCATTTGTTTTAACAAGTGCTGCTGGAGATTCTGATGCACCTGGCTGAGAATCACACTCCCCTTATCCTCTACCAGTGGGCCCCTGTTACCCCCATTCCCTATGCCTGGTGCCCGGAGCAGACAGTCCAACCCCATGGCTAACCCAGGCTAACCCAGGCTAACCCAGGCTAACCCTGGCTAACCCAGGGCCAGTCATTCAGTTAGTACGAAGGTTGACCCTCCTGTGCCCGCACGGCTCACTGGAGTGAAAGATCAGAGACTCGCATTCTAGCTCTGACTTCCTGTGAGCCCCACTGCCCCATCTGTGAGACAGGAGGAGGTGAGGATTACAGTTCCCAAACCACAGCCTTTCACACATCCAATTCCTCATGGTTGGTTTAATATTTCACTTTTACTCTATTTTTCCAGGTGTTTTGTTGTTGTTGTTGTTGCATCCTGTAGCTTGTGGGTATGGAAGCCAGGCCTTCAGCAGTGAAAGTGTGGAGTCCTAACCACTGGGTCACCAAGGAGCTCCCTGGTCTACTTTTTAAAAAAAAAAAAAAAAAAAAAGCTTTTTAAAATCTAAATACATGTATTCAAGGTGGAACCTTACATCACTTTGGCAAATGGAAAACTAGCATCACTTGTTATACATGGAAGGTGACCATAAAAATAGGGGAGATAGGTCTTCTCTGATGGTCCAGTAGGTAAGAATCTGCCTTGCAATGCAACGGGACATGAGTTCAGTCCTGGTCCAGGAAGATCCCGCATGCTGCAGCTCAACTAACTAAGTCCCTGCCCCACAACTACTGAACCTGTGCTCTGACGCCCAAGAGCAGCAGCTACTAAGCCCACGTGCGGCAACTACCGAAACCCTTGCACGTACAGCGTGGGCACCACAATGAGAGAAACCACTGCAGTGAGAAGCTCACTTACCACAACTGAAGAACACCCCTACTCACAGTAAGAATCGCAAAGACACGGCGTACAGTAAGCTGTTAGAGACAGAGTTTATTTGGGAAGAGTTCCCAGGCGAGATCCACAGGTCCAAGAGGTGGGCCAGTGAAGTTGCACCCCGGAGATGGGATGAGGAGGTTTTATTTGGGAGGAGAAGGGGAAAAAAGAAAGGGGAGGGGGTTTCTTAGAGCAGGCGCAGAAACAAAGTCTTTGTCTAAACTGAACGGGAAATTAGTGATGAGTCGACTGTCCTTGAGTTGTCTGTGGGCATGGGGGTGTGCAGTTCTTGTTACTTTTTAGACCAGGTGGACAATCTTCATGGCCAGGTCGAGCTCTTTATCGCAGGCCTTGAGAGACTCCCAGGCACCAGCAGATCAGCAACAGGCCCCTTGCTGCTGACCCTGCAGGGCTGGAGAGTTCACAGCTGCAGTGTTAACCCTTTAATAGCCTACCAACCTAACACTTACCACCGCTAGAGAAAGCCTGTGTGCAGCAACAAAGACCCAGTGCAGCCAAAAACAAATGAATAAATACATATTTTTAATAAATAGATAAATGCAATGAAAATAAAACTCTTTATTAGACAGAGAAGATGCACAATCAATGGTTGTCGGGTGAAAAAACAAGATTTTGAGAGAGGCTGAGGACACTCAGGCTCCAAGCTCAGATCACCTTGGCTTTGATGTTGTCTAAAGGATTGAGAAGGAACTGAAGGGAATGTCTCCTGCACCCAATGAGCCAGTGCTCATCCTGTTTTCTGGGAAGCCCTACGCCAGAGGACATGCTGGGTCAGGTGATGCTGTTGAAGGTCCTGGAAGTGAAGGGTGGGGAACATGGGTCTGCTCCTGGAAAGCCCAAGCACCACAAGGAAAGAGGGCAGTGAAAGAGTACTGGACTCCCATGCTGCAGCTCAACTAACTAAGTCCCTGCCCCACAACTACTGTGCTCTGACGCCCAAGAGCAGCAGCTACTAAGCCCACGTGCGGCAACTACCGAAACCCTTGCACGTACAGCGTGGGCACCACAATGAGAGAAACCACTGCAGTGAGAAGCTCACTTACCACAACTGAAGAACACCCCTACTCACAGTAAGAATCGCAAAGACACGGCGTACAGTAAGCTGTTAGAGACAGAGTTTATTTGGGAAGAGTTCCCAGGCGAGATCCACAGGTCCAAGAGGTGGGCCAGTGAAGTTGCACCCCGGAGATGGGATGAGGAGGTTTTATTTGGGAGGAGAAGGGGAAAAAAGAAAGGGGAGGGGGTTTCTTAGAGCAGGCGCAGAAACAAAGTCTTTGTCTAAACTGAACGGGAAATTAGTGATGAGTCGACTGTCCTTGAGTTGTCTGTGGGCATGGGGGTGTGCAGTTCTTGTTACTTTTTAGACCAGGTGGACAATCTTCATGGCCAGGTCGAGCTCTTTATCGCAGGCCTTGAGAGACTCCCAGGCACCAGCAGATCAGCAACAGGCCCCTTGCTGCTGACCCTGCAGGGCTGGAGAGTTCACAGCTGCAGTGTTAACCCTTTAATAGCCTACCAACCTAACACTTACCACCGCTAGAGAAAGCCTGTGTGCAGCAACAAAGACCCAGTGCAGCCAAAAACAAATGAATAAATACATATTTTTAATAAATAGATAAATGCAATGAAAATAAAACTCTTTATTAGACAGAGAAGATGCACAATCAATGGTTGTCGGGTGAAAAAACAAGATTTTGAGAGAGGCTGAGGACACTCAGGCTCCAAGCTCAGATCACCTTGGCTTTGATGTTGTCTAAAGGATTGAGAAGGAACTGAAGGGAATGTCTCCTGCACCCAATGAGCCAGTGCTCATCCTGTTTTCTGGGAAGCCCTACGCCAGAGGACATGCTGGGTCAGGTGATGCTGTTGAAGGTCCTGGAAGTGAAGGGTGGGGAACATGGGTCTGCTCCTGGAAAGCCCAAGCACCACAAGGAAAGAGGGCAGTGAAAGAGTACTGGACTAGGAGCCAGGAGACTCCAATGTGAAGCCTGCTTTTGTCACTCCCCTCCTCCATGGCCTTGGAAGGGATCAGAATGCGCCATCCCAAAATATGCCACTTGGATGTAAGAATTATTTTGAGCTAGCGGCAATTGAGAATTGACAGATGCATGAAGAGTTTTTTGTTCTCCCTTTATCTGCCTAAAAGTAGGACATAAATTCCCCCTTGAGGACTGTGTCCTCCACCCATCCTCCTGTGCAAGGCAGAGAAAAGCAACTGTTATCATTAAAGATGGTGAGTCCGCACCAGAATGAATTTGCATAAACAGACTTTACTAAAATAGCTCTTATCTTCCAGTAGTTCCCTCTATACATCTCCTAGTCATTCCCCACAGTTTATTGTCCCTTGAAATCCAAACCCTCTTTTCACTGCAAAAAAGAGATGCGGGCTTCACCTGGTGGTCCAGTGGGTAAGGACACCACCTTGCAGTGCAAGGGGCGCCGGTTCGATCCCTGGCCTGGGAAGATCCCACGTGCCGCGGAGCGGCTGGACCGATGTGTCCAATTACCGAGCCAGAGCTCTGGAGCGCATGCGCCCAGAGCCGGTGCTCTGCAACGACAGACGCCACCGCGATGGGAGGCCCACAGGAGCCAAAGAACAAAGACGGATGAAAATGGAGAAACGAAGGACCAATAGAAGTGGCCCGCCCGCTCCCCTCTCTCCCCAACCCGACCCCGGCCCAAAAATAAATAAATAAATAAATCTTTAAAAAAAAAAAAAAAAAGACTATGGCCTCAGGGTCCTGAAATTGAGCCAGACCCTGCAGGGATCCCAGGAGCAAAAGCTATTCTGTGTTCTCTGTTCCTTGCTTGTAGGGAATAGACTCCAGCCTCCTGGACCTTCCTTGAGTTCCAAAGGGAAATTACTGATCAGGGAGGTGAATGCAGACAATGGAGGAACAGCCAAGACACAATAGTGCAGCCTTGGGACAGGGTCCTTGTTCCACCTCAAGTAATATACCTAACAGTATCTTTTAACCCTTTATAGAATGAAAATGCCCAACAAATGGAAGATATCAGCCTTCTTCATCCCAGAGAAGATCACCTGGGGCCAGATTAAAGGACCCAGAGACACAAGAGATTACCTTTAAGTGCAGCTCCTGCATACAGCCTGATCTTATCAGCAACCCTACCCTTGAACTATTGCTATAAAACTCCTCACCAAATCCTCCCAGGTTGGGCCATGCACAGTTTTTGAGGGCAGGAGTTCAAAGTGTCTCCTTTTGCCTGACAAAGCAATAAAGCTATTCTTTTCTATATCACTCAAAACTCTGCCTCTTGAGATTCAATTCCACACTCATGCAAAGAGGCTGAATTTTCAGCATCACTTTCATGCACAAGGGTGGACAGTCCTGGGGTCTCCTGGCTCCTGGACGTGGGATTTTGTCATTGAACCTTTCTGAGGTTCAGTTTCTTTACCTATAAAATGGGAGTTACGTTATGGTCTTTACAAGGTATTGTAAAGGCTGAATGATGGACCTCCTGGAAGCATCGAGCACCCTGTCTGGCACATGGAGAGTGGCTCGTGGAACACGGAGCAGCTGTCGTAATGGTCGTGTTTGTGCAGCAACAAGGGTACCTTTCTGACATTTCCTTGTTTCCTTCCTCCCCTGCAGGGCTGGTCTTCCCCCAGGCCAGCTTGTTGGAACCCTGTGGCAGGAACAAGGAGGCCATGGGCAAGTGGCCTCTCCTCCACTGCCTCACCCCTGGCTGTGGGAGCTAAAAATGATGCTGCCATAGCTTTAAACAAAGAATGTGTGGTAATCAGCAATTGCAGCCATCCCAGATGGTAAGCCCTGAGGGAGCTCAGGAGGGAAACAGAAACACCTGCCATGTTGCAGCCAGCAGACTGCAGCCACCCCCAAAGGTGCGGCTTGAAGAAACTCAGAGTGGGAAAGCACAGAATACAGGCCCCAGAGAGCGGAGGTGCAGTGAAAGAAATGGTTTCAGTGAGCCGTGGTTCTTGCATCTTCCCACATAGAGAAAACGGCGAGGGAATTCTCTGGCTGTTCAGTGGTTAAGGTTCCATGCTTCCACTGCCACTGGCACAGGTTTGATCCCTGGTCAGGGAACTAAGATCCCACATGTCATGTAGTGCAGCCTAAAGAAATAAAGGAAAGGACTAGATTCCTTAACGTGAGATATCTAGCTGTATTAACAGTAGCTATTAATAAATAGTAGTAGTAATAGTAATTAGTAATAGTGCTAACTACCTGCCCTTTGGCTCCCCCCTTGCCTCCTCAGAGCAGTTTTCTCAAGGGTACTTGAGGTGGTATCTTGTGGGCTTGAAGTCCTCAGAGCATCCACTGAATGAAACAACTCCCCACTTTGATGTTTTTGTTTTTTTTTCAGTTGAGAGTTGTCACTGTGACTTAGGGACCAGGGGCTGCCTGTGAATGACACCCATGGGTAACTCTCCCCTCCTGGGACAGCAGCTTGACACTGAAATTTGGCCTGGGCATCATCTGAGGAAGGGACATTGACCTCCTTGCTGTCCAAGTGACTCTCAAGATCCTTCTCCAACACCACGGTACAAACGCGTCAATCTTGAAGGAAGTCAGCCCCGAATGCTCACAGGAAGGACTGACGCTGAAGCGGAAGCCCCAGTCCTTCAGCCACACATTCTCTGGGCAAAGAGTGTGGCTTATCAGCTGTGCTTTCTGAGGCAAACTCCTTACCTCTCTGTGCCTCGGTCTCTTCACACACAGGATGGGGGCACTTGTAGTACTTCCCTCATGAGTGAATATGAGGTTTCAGAGGAACCAGGCTGAAGGACACCATCCACACTGGGATCTCCTCCATCATGTCAGGTACCAGGCAAAGCAGTGGGTTTCATAGAGTAGCTCCAATCAGTCTTCAAGAGACCCCATTCCCATGAGAATCTCTAACATCACTACAGGAAAACAGCGTGGGCTGGGTAGACGACCCAAGCTTTGGCGTCTGAGAACCTGGTTCAAGCACCACTAACTTGGGTTTGATCTTAAGCAAGACATTTTCTCTGTGTCTCTCAGTTTCCCACTCCAGTGAAATGGGATGTTTTGAGACTTTATTGGATCATGGATCTGGAAACACTTTGAAAAGCATAAAATATTAAAAGGTCTGGGCTGCAGAGAAAGTCAAATATTATGTGATATCACACGTTGAATCAAAACAAAATAGTACAAATGGACATATTAACAAAACAGAGACAGACTCACAGACGTAGAAAACAAACATCGCCATGGAAGGGGAGTGGGGAGGGATAAATTAGAGTATGGGATTAACAGATACACACTACTGTACATAAAAGGGAACAATGAGGACCTACTTTATAGCACAAGGAACTGTGCTATTTCAAAAGCAGAGACATCACTCTACCAACAAAAGTCTATATAGTCAAGGCTATGGTCCTTCCAGTAGTCACATATGGTTGTGAGAACTGGACCATAAAGAAGACAGAGAGTCAAAGAATTGATGCTTTTGGACTGTGGTGTTGGAGAAGACTCGCGAGAGTCCTTTGGACAGTAAGGAGATCACACTGGTCAATCTTGAAAGAAATCAACCCAGAATACTCATTGGAAGGACTGATGCTGGAGCTGAAGCTCCAATACTTTAGCCACCTGACACAGAGGGCCAACTCATTGGAAAATACCCTGATGTTGGGAAAGATTGAAGGCAAGAGAAGGGAGTGAGAGAGGATGAGAAGGTTGGATGGCATCATCAATGCAATGGACATGCAAACTCTTGGGGATGATGAAGGATAGGGAAGTTTGACAAGTTGTAGTCCAAGGCGCCTTGAAGAGTTGGACATGACCTGGTGACTGAACAATAACAACAAACAATAACCTATATTGGAAAATAAAAATGTATATATTTTATTGTTTTCCTATCGAAAGTATATATATACATAATACATACATACACACATATATACACATTTTTTCAATATAGGTTATTACAAGACATTTAATACAGTTCCTTGTGCTACATGGTAGGTGCTTGTTGTTGCCCTTTTATATATAGTAGTGTGTATCTGCTACAGCCTCCCAGGTGGTGCTAATAGTAAAGAACCCATCTGCCAATGCAGGAGGTTCAAGAGACGCAGATTTGAACCCTGGATTGGGAAGATTCCATGGATCTGGAAACACTTTGAAAAGCATAAAATATTAAAAGGTCTGGGCTGCAGAGAAAGTCAAATATTATGTGATATCACACGTTGAATCAAAACAAAATAGTACAAATGGACATATTAACAAAACAGAGACAGACTCACAGACGTAGAAAACAAACATCGCCATGGAAGGGGAGTGGGGAGGGATAAATTAGAGTATGGGATTAACAGATACACACTACTGTACATAAAAGGGAACAATGAGGACCTACTTTATAGCACAAGGAACTGTGCTATTTCAAAAGCAGAGACATCACTCTACCAACAAAAGTCTATATAGTCAAGGCTATGGTCCTTCCAGTAGTCACATATGGTTGTGAGAACTGGACCATAAAGAAGACAGAGAGTCAAAGAATTGATGCTTTTGGACTGTGGTGTTGGAGAAGACTCGCGAGAGTCCTTTGGACAGTAAGGAGATCACACTGGTCAATCTTGAAAGAAATCAACCCAGAATACTCATTGGAAGGACTGATGCTGGAGCTGAAGCTCCAATACTTTAGCCACCTGACACAGAGGGCCAACTCATTGGAAAATACCCTGATGTTGGGAAAGATTGAAGGCAAGAGAAGGGAGTGAGAGAGGATGAGAAGGTTGGATGGCATCATCAATGCAATGGACATGCAAACTCTTGGGGATGATGAAGGATAGGGAAGTTTGACAAGTTGTAGTCCAAGGCGCCTTGAAGAGTTGGACATGACCTGGTGACTGAACAATAACAACAAACAATAACCTATATTGGAAAATAAAAATGTATATATTTTATTGTTTTCCTATCGAAAGTATATATATACATAATACATACATACACACATATATACACATTTTTTCAATATAGGTTATTACAAGACATTTAATACAGTTCCTTGTGCTACATGGTAGGTGCTTGTTGTTGCCCTTTTATATATAGTAGTGTGTATCTGCTACAGCCTCCCAGGTGGTGCTAATAGTAAAGAACCCATCTGCCAATGCAGGAGGTTCAAGAGACGCAGATTTGAACCCTGGATTGGGAAGATTCCCTGGAGGAAAAAATGGCAACCCACTCCTGTATTCCTACCTGGAAAATTTCAGTGACTCATACACATAGAAAACAAACTATAGTTACCAGAGGGAAAAGGTGAAGAACCGGGATCAATTAGGAGTTTGGAACTAGCACATACACATTGCTATATATAAAACAGATAATCAACAAGGAGCTACTAGATAGCACAGGCAACTCTGCTCAACACTCTGGAATGGCCTTACGGGGTAAGACTGAAAAAGAATGGTTTTATGTATACGGCAGCTTGACTGTACACTTGGCTGTCCACCTGAAACTAGCACAGCATTGTAAATCAACCCTACTCCAATATCAAATAAAAATCTTTTAAAGAAATTAGAATTTCTTTAAATTAAATTTCTTTAATTTAAAAAAAAGAAAGGGAGTCTGCAAGGTGAACTGTGTCAGAGCTTTGACTGTTCAGTGTGATAGTGCCACTGTCTGTAGATAAAGAGATACTTAGAGAAGATAATAACAGGTTCCAGGTTTACAAACGACAAGTTTATTTGAAACCTGAGTAATCTCAGCGTCTGCCAGCTAGCTCACTTTAATTTATAAGAAACCAATTATGCAACATTCCAGATATATTAAATCGGCTGTTTAGATCTGATGACTCAAAGAGTTTTAGTCATGGGGAGCAGACATGTCCTGGTTTGATTCTCTAAATCAGGTAAATCAGACTTACTAAAGGAGCTGTTTGCTAATTCCTGGAATCTATGCTTTTGAAATCAGTGCATTTGAGATGTGACTTTTCTTTTCAGAAGAGTCATCTGACTTTCCCCCCAGTCTCTTGCTGCAGCAGGAATGGGACAGCTGAATATAGTGGGAAGGTCCATGCAGAGGAATTCACACAACGACCAGGAATTTTCCAGAGAAGGATAAAATCAAAGGATAACCAGAGGGCTTCCATGGTGGTCTAGTGGGTAAGGACACTGCCTTGCAGTGCAAGGGGCGCTGGTTCGATCCCTGGCCTAGGAAGATCCCATATGTCCCGGAGTGGCTAGACTGATGTGTCCAACTACTGAGCTGGAGCTCTGGAGCGTATGCGCCCAGAGACAGTGCTCTGCAGTGACAGAGGCTACTGCGATGGGAGGCCCACAAAGGCCAAAGAATAAAAATGGATGAAAATAGATAAATGAAAGACGAATAGAAGTGGCCAAAAAAAAAGTTTAAAAAAAGGATAACCAGAGCTGGACGGTAGTTAAAGTGGGAAAAGCAGGTTCTAATCAGGAACAATTGCAATAGTGTAAAACAAGGTTCCTATGGAACTGAGCTCAATTTAGGTATAGCATGGACAAGTGGGGATTTATAGCCAAGGAACAGGGTGGGGCCTGTGCGTGGGAAACTGCTAAGAGGAAACATCAGAGGTAAAGAGGGAGGGAAGTTTGCTAAATGGACTCAACAAGATGCCTGCTGAAGGCAGGCCAGAATGACCAGATATCACCTGAAGAATAGTGGGGATAAGCAATTTGATCAGATCTCAAAGGTGATCAGATGTTGAGGATAGAGATCCCAGCTAAACCTACTTGATAGAATTCCTGCTCTTGAGGATGTTCAGTCACGAAGTCATGTCAGACTTTTTGAGACTCATGGACTGCAGCTCATCGAGCTTCCCTGTCCTCTATCACTTGGAGCTTGCACAAACTTGTGTCCATTGAGCCAGTGATGGTATCCAACCACCTCATCCTCTGTCTCCCCCTTCTCCTCCTGCCCTCAATCTTGGTCTTTTTCCAATGAGCTGTCTCTGCATAAGATGGCCAAAGTGTGGGAGCTTCAGCTTGAGGAAAAGGCCTAGTCAAAAAAAAAAGTCTCAGAGAAGCCGGACTAAAGTTGGTCAAGTAGAATCTTTGTTAGTTCTCCGCTTTGTTCAAGGAAAGATGAGACATTCTTTCCTATGAAAATTACAAGTCCAGTTCTTTTTGGTTAATTTTGGCTCTTTAAGAATCATCTAGGGAGGGTCCAGGGATATGCATATGAGTGATCTGGGAACATACATGTTGGTGAACAACAAAACTCTGTAAAATCTTTAAAATAAAGGGAAAAAAAATAAAATAAAAGCTATGAAAAAGCAAACTGATCATTAAAAAAAAAAAAAAGAAGAATCAGCTAAATTATCAGTTGGGACTTGGTTGTAGATGGTATCAACTGGATAGTATGAGTAGTTGGGCATTTAATGGGAGAATTTTTATGAAAATTAAAGAAAAGCAAAGATTAGTAGGTGGAACCCAGTTTCTGAGTCCAGAGGGGAGCAAGTCAAGAAGATTTCTAGATGTTAGGTTGGAAGCATCTTTAGATGATGGAATGCAGACAGCAATGAAAATCTAACAGATTTCCTGGTTTATAGATTGAATCTTTGGTGAGGGCATTAGCATTCCAGGGAACTTTCTGCCCACCCAGAAACAGGCATGAAAGGCTTTCCATACATAATCTGTTGTGATTTCTCTGAAGCTTATATGAAGTCTTCCAGCTTCAGCTTGCCCGGCTTTGGGAAAAGAGCGGCTTTATTCTCAGTGATGCCACATCAGGAAGGTGGGAGAAGAGTTGGAAACTTAAATTTGGAAAACTATAGCCATGAGAACTCACAAGGGTGTACTGTAGTTTTCCTTTGAAATATAAAATTTCTCTCTACAACCATTTCCCTTTTCATCAAAGATCACCAAAGTAAGGTTATTTCTGTTTACAAAATAAATCCTGTCTCATTATGTTGGACATGATGGTTTACATAAAAGCAGCAAGAATGGCAATTGATCACATAGACCTTTTTGAGCTTGTTTTGCTGAAATCTTTCATAAAGAATATCAGAGTAAACTTGTAAAAGCCTCCCAAGGCTAAGAAGTCAAGTCAGGAACTGGACCCCAGATTATTCTTGCCATTACTATATTGCAATACCTCCTCTCCTCTTGATGTTCCCAGGATATCTTAAGCTTCCTTCCCTATGAACCTGTAAAACTAGGGGGTCCTGTAAACCAGGTACCAGAAGAGTTTTTCCAAGAAAACCTTGTAAGCTCCTAAATCTGGTCAGTCATATCTGATTCTACACCTACCTTGTCGAATATGACATTCCAGATAAAGTCTTGGTAATATAACTAATGTTTCCAATGATTTCCTGTTGCAAAGAGGACAGATTCTTACTGAACTTATGCAAATAATTCGATTGCCACAAAAATACTACTCAATAAAAGTGCCTGAATTTTGGAGGGTTTGGGTAATAAGAAAACATGATGTGTATAAAAGTATCATGTACCAAATGGTGGTCCAGTGGGTAAGGACACCGCCTTGCAGTGCAAGGGGCGCCGGTTCGATCCCTGGCCTGGGAAGATTCCACGTGCCGCGGAGTGGCTGGACCGATGTGTCCAATTACCGAGCCAGAGCTCTGGAGCGCATACTCCCAGAACCAGTGCTCTGCGACAACAGAGGCCACCATGATGGGAGGCCCACACGGGCCAAAGAACAAAGATGGATGAAGAATAGACAAATGAAAGACCAATAGAAGCGGCCCACCTGCCCCCCCCCCAAATTAAATCAATAAATGTTTAAAAAAAAAAGAGAGAGAGAGAGACAAGGGGAATTATTCCTTGTATCTGGAAAGTAGAATGTTAAAGAACCAGCAGTGTTCCAAGCAAAAAACATAATCATCCTTCATCAGTTCATTCAGTCCCATGTAATTAGTTAGACGACAGACGCCACCGTGATGGGAGGCCCACAGGAGCCAAAGAACAAAGATGGATGAACATAGAGAAATGAAAGACCAATAGAAGTGGCCTGCCTGCTCCCCTCCTTCCCCAACCCAACCCCCGGCCAAAATAAATAAAAATAAATAAATAAATCTTTAAAAAAAAAAAAAAAACCCTCTCTTTTCTCCCACTGATTGATCAAAATATAAATAATTTGGTTACGAGAGACTCAAAAGGTTTTTAAGAGATACTCTATTAAGAACAAGTTTGCTTTAAAAACGTCTATCTAAAATAGTCTCTCCAGATAACGTTTGACGTGTCAACTAAAAAAGATAAGACAACTTGAGAGTTGTGGATTAAGTTTTATCTGGGGCATAATTGGGACTGCACCCGGGAAGCAGCACCCCAGAAAGCTCTGGGAGACTGCTCCAAAGAGATAGGGGAGGAAAGCCAATATAAGGGTTTCAGTGTGGGGGGAAATTCTAATGCCACCAAGCAAAGGGTTTCCAAAGGGGTTTTTGTTTTACAAATGGTTTGGGTCTGTCTAGTGCTTTTCTAGGTCTGATGCAAGGATTGAGATGATAAAATATATTCCTAAAAGTCATTTACCTATCTAAAGACCTGTTCCACTGGATTCCTTGGGAGCACAGAGTGTCTTGCTCCACCTGATTTCTTTCAAGGGGTTTTGAAGGTCAGCAGCTCCCAAGGCAGTGTTCAGTCTTCACTGAGGCAGATGGCAAATGCCTTTGTTGTCCATTCATTGGCAAACGAATTGGTAAGAGCCAATTTGTAGTTGACGGGCGCCATCCTGAAATTTTCTCTATAAGAAAGCAATTGTTTTTAGAAATTATCACTGATATTTACACTTGCCAATTAAAATGCTAATCCGAATGTCAATTCTTGAGTGCTTAGGGAAGTAGGATGAGTGTTTTTGGTACAGAAGATATAAAGAATGGAATTATATTTTATGAACGAAAAAAGGAAGCAGGTCTGACTTGCAGATGGCTGTTTTAAGATGGGAAAATCCAGTAATAGATACAGAAAGTGATAAGAAGGTTTGTGGAAGTGGACCCTGAGAAAAGAGGTTTATGCATGTTTAAGACTGACTTTGTTTAAAATAAACTTATTTAAGTTTGCCTTTATATAAACTTAAAGATAATCTGGTAGGAAGATTTGAATCTGGCTTTTTCTTTGCCAAGAGGACACACCTTCTTTAGATGTCAATTGCCTTTAATAACAGATTTAAGCTTATTTAATTTTGCCTATACAGATAGTTATTGCTTCACAGTGAAAGAAAAAATGATTTTGAGACTTCAAAGTTAGCCCCAAGGGCCTCACCTAGCTCAGGGCTGGCCTCATTGTTTAGGGATAATTGCTGCTACTGCTTTGGTAATGCCTGAAGTTCTTAAGTTTACTAACGGGTGAAACCTTGCAGTGTTGACTTCCCATGATGTAACTGAAATCTTAAATTCTAAAGTTAATGACAGGCCATTTTTGCACACAGATAGTGTCATAGATCCCGAAACTTTAAAATTAACTAACTGTAACTCAGCTTTCAGCTTTTCAACAGACATCGTGACAACCCAGCCGCTGACTCAGACAAACAACTGTTCAAGCCAAGCCAAATTATCAGTTAATAAGTCTGCAGAGCGATCCCCTCCTCACCAGTTAAAGCCCATCTCTCTCCCTAGACTCTTTTGCAGATTTCCTCACCACCCCTTCCCCAGGTTCTTGATATCCACTCCCTAATCCAAAAACTTTAGTTCCAGGGGACCTTCTAGGACTTTACCCTAACCCAGGTCTTTTACACTTTCTGCCTTCCCTTCCCTGTCCTAAGGGATGAAAAACCTAAGCTCAATATTTCTCTTCCTTGCGGCAGCCTTGCACCCCAACATTTCTTTACCTGAATGCCTGAATCAGACTGTTCTTCTGACCACTAGTCTTTTAAAATCTCATAATCCCCCTCTATCCTCTGCTCTATCTGTCTTCACTTATCTCAGGCTGGAAACCAGGCCTTCCCCCCTCCCACTGGCACCTGGCTCACCTCTGCCTCAATATTTATCTTACATACCAGGCTCCTTTATGTGTCTCCTTCTCGCCCACTTGGCTATCTCATGCTTTGACTTTATCCCACGTCTCCACTATCGAACAGGCCTCTTTTGGATTTGCGGGACCAATGCGTATATGTGTCTTCCTACAAATTGGATAGAAACTTGCACTCTGGCCTTTCTCTCCCCCTCCATTTCCCTGATCCCCTCAACACCCCATCCCTGCTTTTATGTACACCACTAAGGCCATCCAAACACGGAGAGCCATCCAATTGATCCTAGCTGCTCTGGGGGTCCTCACAGGGGTGAATAGGAGCCACGAGACTCGGAGTCTCCCTCCACCTGCTCACCCTCCTGTCACAGCAATGCTCAACCAGTCTCAAGAAAATCACAGAACAACTGGTGGCCATTCAGGACCAGCTTGACTCCCGGGCATCCATGGTGCTCCAAAACCGCCAAGGACTGGACCCTCCGACAGCAGCTCAGGATGGTATCAGTGTCCTGCTTTAAGACCGACATTGTTTCTACACCAGTAAATCTCAGTACAGGACTGTGTCCAGTGCCTGAGAAACTTAGCCCAGGACTTACAACGTCTACCTCTGCATCCCGATGGTTTCTGGGGCGCCTGCCTCCCCCGCTCCTCCCCATAGATCACTCTCATTCTCATGTGAACCTTTTTACCATGCCTTATACGTTTCTTTCAGAAATTTCTGATCAACAGAGTCACCGCCATCTCTGCGCAGCCCAGGGACATGTCAAGGCTGTGCTCCTCCAGCTCTAAAGCCAAGCCTCACCATCTCTGGCGGGGAGCTATATGCCTTTAGTTCCAGGGGACCTTCTAGGACTTTACCCTAACCCAGGTCTTTTACACTTTCTGCCTTCCCTTCCCTGTCCTAAGGGATGAAAACCTAAGCTCAATATTTCTCTTCCTTGCGGCAGCCTTGCACCCCAACATTTCTTTACCTGAATGCCTGAATCAGACTGTTCTTCTGACCACTAGTCTTTTAAAATCTCATAATCCCCCTCTATCCTCTGCTCTATCTGTCTTCACTTATCTCAGGCTGGAAACCAGGCCTTCCCCCCTCCCACTGGCACCTGGCTCACCTCTGCCTCAATATTTATCTTACATACCAGGCTCCTTTATGTGTCTCCTTCTCGCCCACTTGGCTATCTCATGCTTTGACTTTATCCCACGTCTCCACTATCGAACAGGCCTCTTTTGGATTTGCGGGACCAATGCGTATATGTGTCTTCCTACAAATTGGATAGAAACTTGCACTCTGGCCTTTCTCTCCCCCTCCATTTCCCTGATCCCCTCAACACCCCATCCCTGCTTTTATGTACACCACTAAGGCCATCCAAACACGGAGAGCCATCCAATTGATCCTAGCTGCTCTGGGGGTCCTCACAGGGGTGAATAGGAGCCACGAGACTCGGAGTCTCCCTCCACCTGCTCACCCTCCTGTCACAGCAATGCTCAACCAGTCTCAAGAAAATCACAGAACAACTGGTGGCCATTCAGGACCAGCTTGACTCCCGGGCATCCATGGTGCTCCAAAACCGCCAAGGACTGGACCCTCCGACAGCAGCTCAGGATGGTATCAGTGTCCTGCTTTAAGACCGACATTGTTTCTACACCAGTAAATCTCAGTACAGGACTGTGTCCAGTGCCTGAGAAACTTAGCCCAGGACTTACAACGTCTAACTCTGCATCCCGATGGTTTCTGGGGCACCTGCCTCCCCAGCTCCTCCCCCATAGATCACTCTCATTCTCATGTGAACCTTTTTACCATGCCTTATACGTTTCTTTCAGAAATTTCTGATCAACAGAGTCACCGCCATCTCTGGCGCAGCAGCCCAGGGACATGTCAAGGCTGTGCTCCTACTCCAGCCTCTAGAGGCCAAGCCCCTCACCATCTACGCGCCTTAGGCACGCAGGAAGTAGCCAGCCCTACTCCTTTCTATATGCCTTTAGTGTCTGGAATGATGAGTCATCCCTGCCATCCGGAGCCGGCCACAACTCGGCCTCCACAAAACTCTCCGCCCATGAACTCACTTAGCACCACCCCCTCCCCTCCTTCAGCTTCCACTCCTTACCCACCCCCTTATCCAGCTGCTTAAAAACGCCTCTTCCCCACGCCATTTCCTCTTTGACTCCTGCCTCTTTCCCTGAGCACGACTTGAGTAAACCCTCAATCCTGCCTGCCTGAGGTTGCTGATTCTCTCTCATTCTTTTATCAACACTTTTCTTACACTCTGTCTATCAAATCTAGTCCCTTGAATATGTTTGTCACTTACACTGTATAATCGCAAGGGATTTGATTTGTACCATGGTGCTATCGTCTTTCTTAGTAGCTCTGTAGAATATATTGTGTGAGGAAAGTAAACTTACCAGTCATGCTTTCAAAGGCATGACATCTATTGGCTGTTTGAACAGTAAAATAAAATAATTACAGTTTTTTTTTTTTCTTTAAAGAAAGACTTCATTTAATATTTGGCATGGGGAAGGCTAGAGTGTCAAAATTGTACAAAGGTTTAGCCCCTTTTAAAATGAGAAGTTTCAGTCTCTCAAATAATCTAGAACATAATAATAAAGTTTACATAAATGACAGGAAATTTTTCTAAGAAAAAATGTTGGTTCCTAGACAGATTGATTTACCTTTTGCAATCTCTTCTTGAGATCAGACTAATATTCCAAGAAATCTTTGTCATTTTATCAGAGAGAAAACCAAAATTTACTTTTGCATCAATGTACTTTTGATATCAAAATTTAGTTTTTTTAATAAAAAATGTATAAATAAGTTGATTTCATTTTACCCATTGACCACTATAAAAACTCATGTTCTGCAAGCCTACAGCCTTCACCATCCATTTAGGTTCTGTCCTTCTTTTCTCTTTCTCATTCTGGAACAACCAGTCATCTTACTTTAGAACAAAGCTACTCTTTTTTTTTTTTTTTAAGACAAACACACTCTTCATCCCTTCTATATTTTTCTTTATCAAGAGCATATCCTAATCTCTGGCGTACGTTGTTCCCCTTATTATTTTTAGTAGTTTTATTGTCATATTTTTATAGATATATTTATTTATTTATTTTTGACTGTGCTGGATCTTCATTGCTGAGTGGGTGTTTCTCTAGTTGTAGCAAGCAGAGGCTTCTCTCTAGTTGTGATGCCTGGGTGTGAGGGTTTCAGTAGTTGCAGCACATGGACTCAGTAGTCATGGCTCCCAGACTCTAGAGAACAGGCTAAAAATAATTATGGCACACAGGCTTAGTTGCTCCACAGCATATGGAATCCTCCCAGATCACGGTTGAAACCTTTGTCTCTTGCACTGGCAGGTGGATTCTTCATCACTGAGGCACCAGGGAAGCCCTTATTGTCGTATTGTTATTACAACTTTTAGCCACAAGTAGCCTCTCTTTTACAGAGAAAGCTCCAAGTGACAAGTTGTAACTTGTCATAAATCAGCATGCAGCAGCACACTAGCCAGTTTTACACATCAGAATTTCTAGAGATATATTCCTTTACAGGTGGTTCCCAACTTACAGTTGTTCAATTTATAATCTTTTTTTTTTCAGTGTTGCTAATGCCACATGCATTCAATGGAAACCGTACTTTGATCTTTTCCTGGACTAACAGTATACATCCAGTCGTCATGTACAGATGTGAGTTGGACCATAAAGAAGGTTGAGCACCGAAGAGTTGATGCTTTTGAACTGTGGAGCTGGAGAAGACTCTCTAGAGTCCCTTGGACTGCAAGGAGATAAAAACCACTCAAAGAAAATCAATCCTGAATATTCATTGAAAGGGTTTATGCGGAAACCAAAGCTCAAATACTTTGGCTACATGATGCGTAAAGTTGACTCATTAGAAAAGACTCTGATGCTGGGAATGATTGAAGTCAGGAGGAAAAGGGGACAACAAAGGATGAGATGGTTGGATGACATCACCAGCTCAATAGACATGAGTTTGAGCAAACTCTGGGAGATAGTGAAGGACAGGGAAGCTTGTCATGCTGAAGTCTGTATACATATGCATATACACACACAGAGAGAGAAAGAGAGGGTTTGATGCTTTCCCATGGTGCTGGGTAGTGGCAGCTGCTGCAGCTCCCAATCCACAGTGTGATTACAATCAAACCACCAAATTTGTAAAGCATATAGTCAGCAGGGATTGAAGAAGGAAGCTTTCAGTCAACTGAGAAGTTCCTATGTTCTTGATATCAATGCTTGTAGACTTACAGAGATACCAGGGCTCCAATCCAACTTCCATGTGCCAGAGGCTCCAATGCAGCTTCTGGAACATACTAAGAACCTTAAGAAACCAAAATAAGTCCTTACTATGCTTCAACTAACATTTGTCTGGAGCACGGGCTCAGGAATCAGACTCATCAATGGATCCCCAATCAGTGAGTCAGGAATGAAGACAAAGTCTTCAAAGATGCCCACCTAGGGTCTTGGGCAAAAAGTCTGGGGGTCCTTTGATGAATCCGACTCTGTCTGAATCTCAAGCATATAACTATTAAAGAAAACCAAAGCTGGACAGTAGTCATATCAGGGAAAGTAGATTTTAACCAAGAATAATTTCAGTAGAAAGAAACAAGACTTCATATATAGAACAGAACTGGAGTCAAGTTCAAATACCTCATGGAAAGTGGGAACTGATATCCAATCAACAGGTTGGGAGTCAATGGATGGAAAATGACTAAGGGAAGATTTAGGCATCACTTGCAGGTTGGGAAAGTCAATAGGTGGTAAATACATCCAGTCGTCATGTACAGATGTGAGTTGGACCATAAAGAAGGTTGAGCACCGAAGAGTTGATGCTTTTGAACTGTGGAGCTGGAGAAGACTCTCTAGAGTCCCTTGGACTGCAAGGAGATAAAAACCACTCAAAGAAAATCAATCCTGAATATTCATTGAAAGGGTTTATGCGGAAACCAAAGCTCAAATACTTTGGCTACATGATGCGTAAAGTTGACTCATTAGAAAAGACTCTGATGCTGGGAATGATTGAAGTCAGGAGGAAAAGGGGACAACAAAGGATGAGATGGTTGGATGACATCACCAGCTCAATAGACATGAGTTTGAGCAAACTCTGGGAGATAGTGAAGGACAGGGAAGCTTGTCATGCTGAAGTCTGTATACATATGCATATACACACACAGAGAGAGAAAGAGAGGGTTTGATGCTTTCCCATGGTGCTGGGTAGTGGCAGCTGCTGCAGCTCCCAATCCACAGTGTGATTACAATCAAACCACCAAATTTGTAAAGCATATAGTCAGCAGGGATTGAAGAAGGAAGCTTTCAGTCAACTGAGAAGTTCCTATGTTCTTGATATCAATGCTTGTAGACTTACAGAGATACCAGGGCTCCAATCCAACTTCCATGTGCCAGAGGCTCCAATGCAGCTTCTGGAACATACTAAGAACCTTAAGAAACCAAAATAAGTCCTTACTATGCTTCAACTAACATTTGTCTGGAGCACGGGCTCAGGAATCAGACTCATCAATGGATCCCCAATCAGTGAGTCAGGAATGAAGACAAAGTCTTCAAAGATGCCCACCTAGGGTCTTGGGCAAAAAGTCTGGGGGTCCTTTGATGAATCCGACTCTGTCTGAATCTCAAGCATATAACTATTAAAGAAAACCAAAGCTGGACAGTAGTCATATCAGGGAAAGTAGATTTTAACCAAGAATAATTTCAGTAGAAAGAAACAAGACTTCATATATAGAACAGAACTGGAGTCAAGTTCAAATACCTCATGGAAAGTGGGAACTGATATCCAATCAACAGGTTGGGAGTCAATGGATGGAAAATGACTAAGGGAAGATTTAGGCATCACTTGCAGATGGTGGAGATGGGAAATGCGATCACATATCCAGGGTGGGGGGTTCTCAGTAAATTAATTTATGATTCTTGTTCTGGAGGACAAGGTCCAAGCACAGGGTCCCACTAATAAAAGATATAGAGGAGCCTGACTCAAGTTTGTTCAAAGAGAATCTCTGCCAGTAACAAAGCAACTGATTAAAAAGAGAGAGGTGAGGGGCTTCCCTGGTGGTCCAGTGGGTGGGGAGACTGCCTTGCAGTGCAAGGGGCACCAGTTCAATCCCTGGCCTGGGAGGATCCCACGTGTCACAGAGTGGCTGGACCAGTGTGTCTAGTTACAAGCCAGCACTCTGGAGCGCGTATGCCCAGAGCCAGTGCTCTGCAACGAGAGAGGCCACTGCAATGGGAGGCCCACACAGGCCAAAGAATAAAGACAGATGAAAATGAATAAAGGACCAATAAAAGAGGCCAAATTTAAAAAAAGAGAGAGAGAGGTGAGGAAGCCATTTAAAAAGAATACCCTACCATAAAATATGAAAAGAAAATTTAATAGCATTTTAATTATAAGATGCTATTAAGGAGAAACTTATGATATACACAGTTTGGGGGGACAAAGACAGTGATACATAATTCTGTTTTCATTAGGACACATCTTTGTATCTGGGGGCACTGTCATAAATTTAGAAATGTATAAAATCTGGACCAGGACCCCAGTTTGTCCCAGCCTCTGTGGTCGACATGAGGCTATTCCCATAGATACATGTGAGTATGACAGTGAGATTTGCTCATCCTCTGTGACCCGTACAACCTCCTAGCGTCTCCACACCTGACCATTACCTGCTTCAACCTGGAGCAGGGTTATAAATACAGACTTCTGGTCCCCTAACCAGAAATCTGATTCATCTTGGGAATTTGTATTTTCTACCTGTGAGTCTCTAAACCTGCACAGAGCTTCCTCCCACTAGGATGAAATGCTTAACTCTTTCTATCCCAAAGCAGATGCTGGGAAATTGTTATCTCTGAGCCGGAGTCCCAAGGCCCCCTGTGTTGGCACTTGGGCTGAGTGACCTCACCAAGGCCTGAGAGTTTTTGACCTGGTCCATGCTTTGTTGCTTGCCCTGGCGGAGACGGAGTAGAATCTGTGGGGAGGGAGCTAGCCAATGGCATTAGCCCACCACCTTCTTGCTTAGACGACAACTTCCTGGTTTAATTCAAAACTCCTTCATGTGGAGTGCGGAGTGTTTGTCCATTGCATGTCTGTCTCTTTCCCTGGACTTAGCTTCTTGAGAAAGAGATTTACACGCTGTTGTTGCTGTTTTTGAATCTCTGTGTCTGCTGGGCCCAGCCACTCCCAGCACCAGCAGGTGCTCCGTGAGGAAGAGTGGAAGAACTAATGGCTGATGTTTGAGAGGACAATTGACTGGTCCTCACTGGGATTGCAGAAGAGGAATGATGCCCTCTGCTGGGGAAGCCAGGACAGGTGGCACCTGGAGGCAGCATTTCAGCCAGGCCTTGGTGGGTGGGATGGGCGCAGGAACAGGAGCCCCAGGCTCAGGGCACAGCCCCGTCAAAGGCAGGAAGTGCAGAAATGCACAGACCCTGGATTGGCTGCGGGACCCACTTTGGGGTCTCTGCACACCTGCCGCCTCACCCACAGCTGTGGCTGCTCCCTCCAGAGAGCTCGTCAGTGCTGGCCTGGATGCGACCCCTGCAGCCACAGCACCACCCGTCCCTCAGTCCGTGTGGTGACAGCTTTACAGGGCCCCTGGGACGATGTATAAAATCTGGACCAGGACCCCAGTTTGTCCCAGCCTCTGTGGTCGACATGAGGCTATTCCCATAGATACATGTGAGTATGACAGTGAGATTTGCTCATCCTCTGTGACCCGTACAACCTCCTAGCGTCTCCACACCTGACCATTACCTGCTTCAACCTGGAGCAGGGTTATAAATACAGACTTCTGGTCCCCTAACCAGAAATCTGATTCATCTTGGGAATTTGTATTTTCTACCTGTGAGTCTCTAAACCTGCACAGAGCTTCCTCCCACTAGGATGAAATGCTTAACTCTTTCTATCCCAAAGCAGATGCTGGGAAATTGTTATCTCTGAGCCGGAGTCCCAAGGCCCCCTGTGTTGGCACTTGGGCTGAGTGACCTCACCAAGGCCTGAGAGTTTTTGACCTGGTCCATGCTTTGTTGCTTGCCCTGGCGGAGACGGAGTAGAATCTGTGGGGAGGGAGCTAGCCAATGGCATTAGCCCACCACCTTCTTGCTTAGACGACAACTTCCTGGTTTAATTCAAAACTCCTTCATGTGGAGTGCGGAGTGTTTGTCCATTGCATGTCTGTCTCTTTCCCTGGACTTAGCTTCTTGAGAAAGAGATTTACACGCTGTTGTTGCTGTTTTTGAATCTCTGTGTCTGCTGGGCCCAGCCACTCCCAGCACCAGCAGGTGCTCCGTGAGGAAGAGTGGAAGAACTAATGGCTGATGTTTGAGAGGACAATTGACTGGTCCTCACTGGGATTGCAGAAGAGGAATGATGCCCTCTGCTGGGGAAGCCAGGACAGGTGGCACCTGGAGGCAGCATTTCAGCCAGGCCTTGGTGGGTGGGATGGGCGCAGGAACAGGAGCCCCAGGCTCAGGGCACAGCCCCGTCAAAGGCAGGAAGTGCAGAAATGCACAGACCCTGGATTGGCTGCGGGACCCACTTTGGGGTCTCTGCACACCTGCCGCCTCACCCACAGCTGTGGCTGCTCCCTCCAGAGAGCTCGTCAGTGCTGGCCTGGATGCGACCCCTGCAGCCACAGCACCACCCGTCCCTCAGTCCGTGTGGTGACAGCTTTACAGGGCCCCTGGGACGATGTGGAGACAGGCCGCCTTCTGCCCTGGACACTGACCGGGGCTCCTAAGGCTCGTGGCTGGAGTCAAACTCTGAAGCTTGGGTTTAATGGTCCTCTCCCACGACAAGCACCATTCACTGATGCCTGCCATATGCCAGACGCTGGAGTGAATAATGTATGTGCATCATATTATCAAATAAGATATCAAAACGACCTACCGAGGAAGGTGTTATTAGCCATGTGACAGCTGAGGAAACTGAGACTTCGAGAATGGAATCACAGCCCAGAAGGCACGAGGCGAGGAAATACACAAAGCTACAATACGAGTCCCTGTCTGATTCCAAGCCCTCACACACTAGCTCCCTGTCTCTTCACTGTTCACCTGAAACTATCACAACAGAGTTCATTGGCTAGATCCAAATACAAAATAAAAAGTTTCATATAAAAAAGCCCAGTCCTGAGCTAATATTTGAAGAGGAGAGTGAGGGAGTTAAGCATCGACCCTCATGGGAGGAGCATTTATGGGGTTTCATATAATTAAGGCCAAGACATGGAAGCCACTTAGACATCTGCCACCCCAGAGCCAGGTGGGCCCTGAACAAAGGTTTCTCATAAAATTTTGATGGCAACCGGCACAATGTAATAGACTGGGCACCCAGGCTCATTCAACCCACCCATACACGCCCAGGATAGAACACAGTCCTGAAGCAGCACTTGATGACTTGGCTTACCTTGGCACACGCACGCACACACACATGCACACCCACAAGCATATGCACATGTGCACAAGCCAGATGCAACCCTCTGAACTCACGTCACAAGCCATTCATGGAGCAGGGCGATAGCTAAAATCATCTCTCAGACCTGTGCTTGTGGAGAAAGCTGAGGTCAGGAAGGGGAAAGGGCTTGTCCAAGGGCACCCAGGACATTTGCAAAGTCAGGCTAGAATCTGGTGTCTAGCTTCCAATACTTGTATTATTCAAAATACAAATAGAACATTAATCCAACTGAGTGTGGAGGAGGTATTTGGATGCTTTGGGGTTCATAATCCCTACAGCTAGACCGGGTCACTCTGGGTTGCTTGGAGGGCTCTGAAGCTCAGTGCCCTCGGGTCATTTCTGTGGCCATCAGTTTTCACTGAGCCATGGGAGTCTTGGTGGCCAATCTCCCCCCAAACTCATTTTTCCATATCAAGTTCCTAATTTTGACTCTAGGCTGTGGCTCCAGAGAAGACATAGATTCTCAGGCATCTGTGATCCAAGGCAGCCCTGATGGAGGCAAATGAAGTGGCTAAACCAGTCTAACTCAGCGGACATTCTGCGGGTGCCTGCCTTGTTGAGCACCTGCCATGGGGCAGACATGCTGTTAAGCACTGGAAATACTGCTATTAATCAAACAGGGCTTGATCAGAGTGGCAGAACCAGTAAGAGGTACCTATACATCAAGTGAGGAAATTATTTTGAACAATTAGATACCGGGTTTTGTTTCATGGAAGCTCAGAGTCTTAACCACTGGACCGTCAGGGAAGTCCCTAAATTGAGGGATTTTTTAAATGACGGTAGCTGTCTTTCTATGATGCTGGGAACCAGTTAAACAGTCTGCAAGAGTTTATTCCCTTTTAGGCTGGCGCTGCTGCCCGATATCTGGCAACCCAGGGGGCAGGGTGCACCAGAACTGCAAGGATAGGCAGAGCCCCAGAGGACAGCCTAGGACACCCTTCAGTGTCTCGCCACCTCCAAGACTTCAACTAAAGAAAATAAAGAAGAAGATCTGGCAGGACCCAAAGTTGCTGTAGTCCCAGCGAACCAGCAGCTAAGGGACAACATGCAACAGCCGCAAATGATTCTTATGTCCAGTTCCGATTTCTCTTTTGGGGCCAGAGTTGAAGACAGAGGGATTGTGGTCGGAATCCAGAATTTAGAACCAGAATCAGAGGTCTAACCCTACTTCTGGCTATTGGATTTGTGCATGTGTGACCTTAGGAAGGGGAAAGGGCTTGTCCAAGGGCACCCAGGACATTTGCAAAGTCAGGCTAGAATCTGGTGTCTAGCTTCCAATACTTGTATTATTCAAAATACAAATAGAACATTAATCCAACTGAGTGTGGAGGAGGTATTTGGATGCTTTGGGGTTCATAATCCCTACAGCTAGACCGGGTCACTCTGGGTTGCTTGGAGGGCTCTGAAGCTCAGTGCCCTCGGGTCATTTCTGTGGCCATCAGTTTTCACTGAGCCATGGGAGTCTTGGTGGCCAATCTCCCCCCAAACTCATTTTTCCATATCAAGTTCCTAATTTTGACTCTAGGCTGTGGCTCCAGAGAAGACATAGATTCTCAGGCATCTGTGATCCAAGGCAGCCCTGATGGAGGCAAATGAAGTGGCTAAACCAGTCTAACTCAGCGGACATTCTGCGGGTGCCTGCCTTGTTGAGCACCTGCCATGGGGCAGACATGCTGTTAAGCACTGGAAATACTGCTATTAATCAAACAGGGCTTGATCAGAGTGGCAGAACCAGTAAGAGGTACCTATACATCAAGTGAGGAAATTATTTTGAACAATTAGATACCGGGTTTTGTTTCATGGAAGCTCAGAGTCTTAACCACTGGACCGTCAGGGAAGTCCCTAAATTGAGGGATTTTTTAAATGACGGTAGCTGTCTTTCTATGATGCTGGGAACCAGTTAAACAGTCTGCAAGAGTTTATTCCCTTTTAGGCTGGCGCTGCTGCCCGATATCTGGCAACCCAGGGGGCAGGGTGCACCAGAACTGCAAGGATAGGCAGAGCCCCAGAGGACAGCCTAGGACACCCTTCAGTGTCTCGCCACCTCCAAGACTTCAACTAAAGAAAATAAAGAAGAAGATCTGGCAGGACCCAAAGTTGCTGTAGTCCCAGCGAACCAGCAGCTAAGGGACAACATGCAACAGCCGCAAATGATTCTTATGTCCAGTTCCGATTTCTCTTTTGGGGCCAGAGTTGAAGACAGAGGGATTGTGGTCGGAATCCAGAATTTAGAACCAGAATCAGAGGTCTAACCCTACTTCTGCTATGGATGTGCTGTGTGACCTTAGGAAAGTCTCCTAACCTCTCTGGGCCTCAGTTTCCTGGTAGGTAAATGAAGATTCTTCATGAGCCCTTCCAGCTCAAACCCATGTCAGCCTGTGGTGTTGCTTTTATAACTTCATGGCATCCTTCACCCACAAATGTCTGTGTGAATAACAGTGCTCTGAACTGGGATGCCCCGGTAAGAGGAGTCTGCACACAGCTCCCACCTGCAGAGCTTACCAGCAAGACCCACCCTCCTGCATGTGATCCTGATGGGAGAAAGGAGAAGCTTGTGCTGAGATCTCTTTTCCATCACCAGAATATCACAATGGAAGAGAAATGGCACTGACAATAAAGATCCCCATTTCCTCTACATATCTATTTTAAAATGAATTTGGAAAATGGGGGCTGATAAAAAAAAAAGTCATGAGCAAATTGGAGAGTTGAACGCTTTGTTACAGTGGTGAATTTAGACACAAGTCCGTGGCAAACTTTTCGAAAACATTAGTACATTCAGGATAATCGCAAAAAAGTAAAACGTTTTGAAAATGTTCAACATTGGAGGTTTTTAAATATAGACCCCATTTATCATGTGGTTATTTGGGAATCTGTCAGGGTAAGGAAACCAAAGGTCCTTTCTTGGAAAAGACTCTCCTTCATTTAGGGATGAGTTCTTTTTTCCTGCTAGTCTGGGTATTAGAATACCCTTTCTTCATGGATTGATTGATGAGGTATGTTCTTTAGGCTGGCGCTGCTGCCGATATCTGGCAACCCAGGGGCAGGGTGCACCAGAACTGCAAGGATAGGCAGAGCCCCAGAGGACAGCCTAGGACACCCTTCAGTGTCTCGCCACCTCCAAGACTTCAACTAAAGAAAATAAAGAAGAAGATCTGGCAGGACCCAAAGTTGCTGTAGTCCCAGCGAACCAGCAGCTAAGGGACAACATGCAACAGCCGCAAATGATTCTTATGTCCAGTTCCGATTTCTCTTTTGGGGCCAGAGTTGAAGACAGAGGGATTGTGGTCGGAATCCAGAATTTAGAACCAGAATCAGAGGTCTAACCCTACTTCTGCTATGGATGTGCTGTGTGACCTTAGGAAAGTCTCCTAACCTCTCTGGGCCTCAGTTTCCTGGTAGGTAAATGAAGATTCTTCATGAGCCCTTCCAGCTCAAACCCATGTCAGCCTGTGGTGTTGCTTTTATAACTTCATGGCATCCTTCACCCACAAATGTCTGTGTGAATAACAGTGCTCTGAACTGGGATGCCCCGGTAAGAGGAGTCTGCACACAGCTCCCACCTGCAGAGCTTACCAGCAAGACCCACCCTCCTGCATGTGATCCTGATGGGAGAAAGGAGAAGCTTGTGCTGAGATCTCTTTTCCATCACCAGAATATCACAATGGAAGAGAAATGGCACTGACAATAAAGATCCCCATTTCCTCTACATATCTATTTTAAAATGAATTTGGAAAATGGGGGCTGATAAAAAAAAAAGTCATGAGCAAATTGGAGAGTTGAACGCTTTGTTACAGTGGTGAATTTAGACACAAGTCCGTGGCAAACTTTTCGAAAACATTAGTACATTCAGGATAATCGCAAAAAAGTAAAACGTTTTGAAAATGTTCAACATTGGAGGTTTTTAAATATAGACCCCATTTATCATGTGGTTATTTGGGAATCTGTCAGGGTAAGGAAACCAAAGGTCCTTTCTTGGAAAAGACTCTCCTTCATTTAGGGATGAGTTCTTTTTTCCTGCTAGTCTGGGTATTAGAATACCCTTTCTTCATGGATTGATTGATGAGGTATGTTCTTTAGTGTCCTTCTTTGGTAAAAATAAACTCCATAATTGAGCTCTACTTTTTTTTTAATGTCTTGCTCTGGGAAATTCTAGAGCCTCTGCATCCCTAGGTCAGCATCAAGCTAGCTTTGGGATTCCCAATTTACATCACAAAAAACATTGCAGTTCCTTTTAAAAAAAAAAAAACAGCAGACATCAGAGAGGTTCAGTCACGAGCCCGAAACCACACAGCTGGGGAAGCCACACGGACATTCGAATGCAGCACTCTCTGGCATAATGGCCAGTCATCTTCTCCCCACTCCCCAGAGGAAGGATGAGGCCCAGTACGTGGCTTGAGAGGACCCCCAAGGTTTAAGATGAGCCCCTCTGAAGGGTTGGCTCTCATCCCAGGAAGTCTTCCAGTTACTAGTCTGCACCTTCATCCTCTGAGAGAATATGATTAACACTGGGCCTAGTGCCCCCAACAGCAGAGAAAGAGATGCAGGCAATTCCCCAGAGCAGGGGAAACATCTGTGGTTATTGTTAGTCTTGAAAAATAATTTTATTTCATATCTATGTGGTGGAATTATGGAGTCACTTTTGCTTCTATTTGAGTAAAATTTCTCTGCAGGACAGTAGTGACTGCGGAACTGAGAAGTCAATGTGTTCCAGGAAAGTTGCCCTCTGGGGAAGCGGGACTGAGCTTCAAGGACAGGGAGACACAGCTGGCCTGGAGTAAGGGGTGAGCTTTCGGCACCAGCGCAGTCGTTCTTCAAATGGAGGCCGGGGACCCTGACCTTCCCAGTCCAATGACCCGAGTCACTCTCCTGGGACTCTCTGGAGGGGCAGGTGTGGCCTTGGGGCTCCTGTAAGCCCAGTGGACCATCAAGAAGGAATGAGGCCCCAGACCTGGGAGCCTCTCTTGGGGAGCCCAGACAAGTGGGTGAGCTCTGTGCTATAGTGAGAGAAGCAAGAAGTCCTGGCCCAGGAGGGGCTCCCTGAGGGCAACTAGATGCAGAGAAAGTTGGGAAAGTATTGGTAAAGGCGATTATAGCTCCACATGTTTCTCTTCAGGCAGTAGACGAACTTCCGGTCACAGGCACAGAGGTGCCGCTGGCAGAAGGACCTTCGTCCTACAAACGGAATGTCAAACGCAGGATGAGAAAGGAAAGAGATGCTCAGTAACAGCGACTCCAGGCTTGCTCTGAAGCAAGACTTGCGGCTAGCCTGAGGACACGCATTCCCTCCCTGGGGAGCTCCCAGTCTGATGGTGGAGACAGATCTGGCTCTGGAGGAACCCCAGTTCTCCTGGAGGAGACACCATTCCCAGATTTAACTTTGAACTCAGATGGATCTGAGCTTGAATCCTGGCTCGAGCTACGTGCATGGGCAGGCCTTCGACTCTGTTTCCTCGTCTGTAAAATGGGCACACTCAACCCACCCACAGCAAGCAAAAGGAAATATGCAGAACACTTGAGTTCTAGTGCATGTTGAGTCCAGGACGTTTCAACCTGTCCCTTGGGGGTCAGATACCGCTGCACTAATCCTGCCTCTCTTGCCTCCACCTCTGCCCCCCAAGATATAGACTGGCTGAGCTCGGAACATCTGACCTCAGAGACAGCAGGAACCCAGGCTCCTCCGGTGACCTGAATGGAAGCCCCAGCCTTACCACAGATGACCAAGCCCCGTGCGCCTCTGTATCTGTACGCCTGTGTCAGCACTTTGCAGCCTTGTTTCTGCAGCTCTGCATAGCACTGGTCATGCCTCTGACAGCACCTGTCAAAGCAAGAGACTCGCATCTAGCCAAGGGCATCTGTCCCTTGAGCAGAAGGCCACAGGCAGTCGTTGCCAATGGAGGCGGGACCCTGACCCTTCCCAGTCCAATGACCCGAGTCACTCTCCTGGGACTCTCTGGAGGGGCAGGTGTGGCCTTGGGGCTCCTGTAAGCCCAGTGGACCATCAAGAAGGAATGAGGCCCCAGACCTGGGAGCCTCTCTTGGGGAGCCCAGACAAGTGGGTGAGCTCTGTGCTATAGTGAGAGAAGCAAGAAGTCCTGGCCCAGGAGGGGCTCCCTGAGGGCAACTAGATGCAGAGAAAGTTGGGAAAGTATTGGTAAAGGCGATTATAGCTCCACATGTTTCTCTTCAGGCAGTAGACGAACTTCCGGTCACAGGCACAGAGGTGCCGCTGGCAGAAGGACCTTCGTCCTACAAACGGAATGTCAAACGCAGGATGAGAAAGGAAAGAGATGCTCAGTAACAGCGACTCCAGGCTTGCTCTGAAGCAAGACTTGCGGCTAGCCTGAGGACACGCATTCCCTCCCTGGGGAGCTCCCAGTCTGATGGTGGAGACAGATCTGGCTCTGGAGGAACCCCAGTTCTCCTGGAGGAGACACCATTCCCAGATTTAACTTTGAACTCAGATGGATCTGAGCTTGAATCCTGGCTCGAGCTACGTGCATGGGCAGGCCTTCGACTCTGTTTCCTCGTCTGTAAAATGGGCACACTCAACCCACCCACAGCAAGCAAAAGGAAATATGCAGAACACTTGAGTTCTAGTGCATGTTGAGTCCAGGACGTTTCAACCTGTCCCTTGGGGGTCAGATACCGCTGCACTAATCCTGCCTCTCTTGCCTCCACCTCTGCCCCCCAAGATATAGACTGGCTGAGCTCGGAACATCTGACCTCAGAGACAGCAGGAACCCAGGCTCCTCCGGTGACCTGAATGGAAGCCCCAGCCTTACCACAGATGACCAAGCCCCGTGCGCCTCTGTATCTGTACGCCTGTGTCAGCACTTTGCAGCCTTGTTTCTGCAGCTCTGCATAGCACTGGTCATGCCTCTGACAGCACCTGTCAAAGCAAGAGACTCGCATCCTGAGCCAAGGGCATCTGTCCCTTGAGCAGAAGCCATTATGGGCTGCCCCACCCTTGAACCAGTTCATGGGTTGGTTCTTTCCTCCTGGGCTCTCGGTGAGACTACATTCCCAGCCTCCCTTGCAGGTATTTGTGGTCGCATGACTAGGCTGGCGGCCTGGGAAATGCACAGACCTACCCACAGAAACCTCCTACTCTGTCATCTTCTATTCTCTCTCTCACCATTTCAGGTGGTTGGAGACGCCTTGGCCAAGGACTCTGAGGCCATAGGGAGAGCCATAAGACAGGAGAAATCTGGGTCCTAGAATTGATATGTGTTTCATATAGTTCACTGAGCAAAAACCCAACTTCAAGGATGCTAGTTGTAGACAACTGTATTTTTTTTCTGAGTTTAGATTTACAGAAAAATTGAGAAGATTTTTTTGAGAAAATGCTCCCTTTTACCCCACACCTAGTTTTTCTTCTATTATCAACATCCTTCATGAGTATAATATGTTTGCTACAGCTAACAAACCAATTTGTTGTTATTTAGCAGCTAATTCTCAATGGCAGAGAATCTGAACACAATGCAGGAGATCAGAGCTTGATCCCTGGGTTGGGAAGATCTCCTGGAGAAGGGAATGGCAGCCCACTACAGTATCGTGCCTGAGAATTCCACGGACAGAGGAGCCTGGTGAGCTACTGTCCACTGGGTCGCAGAGTTGGGCACGATTGAGCAACTAACACACACAGAGTCACTGAGTCATATCTGACTCTTTTGCAGCCCCATGAACTGTACCCCACCAAGCTCTTTTGTCCATGGAATTTCCCAGGCAAGAATATTGGAGCGTATTGCCACTTCCTTCTCCAGGGTATCTTCCCAACCTAGGGATCAAACTCATGCCTCCTGCATTGGCAGGTAGATTCTTTAATATTGAACCACCAGGGAAGCCCAACAAATCAGTACTGATACATTATAAATAAACTTTAATTAAATAATAACATATCACTATTGATTCATTAATTGTAAGGGTCAATAGTTTCTTTACATTTCTTAGTTTTTACCCAAATGTCCTTTTCTATTCCAAGATCTGGTGAAGGACCCCATGTTACATGCAGTTGTCCTGTCTCTTTAGTCTCCTCTTGGTTGTGGCAGATTATCACACTTCCCTGGTTTTTGAGGACCTGAACAGTTTTGAGGAATGTTGGTCAAGTCTTTTGTAGGACTCTCTGCTATTGGAATTTCTCTGTTTTTCTCATGATAAGATGGGTTATGGGTTTATTTTGTTGCCCATATTGTCCCAGTTTTTGGCCATTGGGAGCTCTCTGGGTTGGTTTCATTTAAAAGGTGGTTGGAGACGCCTTGGCCAAGGACTCTGAGGCCATAGGGAGAGCCATAAGACAGGAGAAATCTGGGTCCTAGAATTGATATGTGTTTCATATAGTTCACTGAGCAAAAACCCAACTTCAAGGATGCTAGTTGTAGACAACTGTATTTTTTTTCTGAGTTTAGATTTACAGAAAAATTGAGAAGATTTTTTTGAGAAAATGCTCCCTTTTACCCCACACCTAGTTTTTCTTCTATTATCAACATCCTTCATGAGTATAATATGTTTGCTACAGCTAACAAACCAATTTGTTGTTATTTAGCAGCTAATTCTCAATGGCAGAGAATCTGAACACAATGCAGGAGATCAGAGCTTGATCCCTGGGTTGGGAAGATCTCCTGGAGAAGGGAATGGCAGCCCACTACAGTATCGTGCCTGAGAATTCCACGGACAGAGGAGCCTGGTGAGCTACTGTCCACTGGGTCGCAGAGTTGGGCACGATTGAGCAACTAACACACACAGAGTCACTGAGTCATATCTGACTCTTTTGCAGCCCCATGAACTGTACCCCACCAAGCTCTTTTGTCCATGGAATTTCCCAGGCAAGAATATTGGAGCGTATTGCCACTTCCTTCTCCAGGGTATCTTCCCAACCTAGGGATCAAACTCATGCCTCCTGCATTGGCAGGTAGATTCTTTAATATTGAACCACCGGGGAAGCCCAACAAATCAGTACTGATACATTATAAATAAACTTTAATTAAATAATAACATATCACTATTGATTCATTAATTGTAAGGGTCAATAGTTTCTTTACATTTCTTAGTTTTTACCCAAATGTCCTTTTCTATTCCAAGATCTGGTGAAGGACCCCATGTTACATGCAGTTGTCCTGTCTCTTTAGTCTCCTCTTGGTTGTGGCAGATTATCACACTTCCCTGGTTTTTGAGGACCTGAACAGTTTTGAGGAATGTTGGTCAAGTCTTTTGTAGGACTCTCTGCTATTGGAATTTCTCTGTTTTTCTCATGATAAGATGGGTTATGGGTTTATTTTGTTGCCCATATTGTCCCAGTTTTTGGCCATTGGGAGCTCTCTGGGTTGGTTTCATCCGCTTTGACATATTCCTTTCAATGTGGGGCTTGGTTTGGGTTTATTTGGTTCCAGCTCTTCCTTCCTTTTGGTCATTACTAAAAACTCTAGTTCATCTTGTATATTTCCTGCCCTATTCCTGGGATCAACCATCTGTCGAAGAAGCCCTTGTTCCTTAGACTGAAGAATGGTATTGGAAATCAGATCTGGGCACTAGATGTTGCTTATTGCTCCTGGAATACTGTTTCTTTTAGGGGCTCTCAGCTGACACAGCAAAAAAATATATGTGTCTATACTGACCCACGAATATACACATATCTTTACATATTTCTACATGTAATTATCTGCATCTCTGTTAAGCTTGATGTTTAGTTGGCTAAGTCATATCCAGCTCTTCCTCAACCCCATGGACTGTAGCCTGCCAGGCTTGTCTGTCCATCAGATTTCCCAGGCAAGAATGCTGGATTGGGTTGTCATTTCTTCCTCCAGGGGGATCTTCCTGATTCAGGAATTGAACCCACATCTCCTGCATTGCAGGTGGATTCTTTTACTGCTGAGCCACTGGGGAAGCTCCTGTATCAAGCTAGTCAGGAGTTTATACTGAAGTTTCCAACTCTAATCCATCACCACACAGATCATTCGAGCTTCCCGTCCTTGCTTGTCCGTAAACTCCCACCCCAGCAGCGACAGTCCCGTCTCCAACCATCTGCCCTTCTCTTGTTTAAAATCCCAACTCATTACACATGTTTAGTTGGATAAGAATCGTCGACCCAGCAGGTTGTGTTTTCCAGTAAACAATCTCTTCCGTCTCATATGTTCTAGAACACTGCCACTTCCCAATCAAGAGGTGGAAATGAGGCCCCCTCCCTCTTAAAGCTGTTGTGACGGCCTAGATGCAAAGGACAGCGGAAGTGACACAGTAGTGTTTCAGAGGCTGGATCATAAAAATGCCATGCTGTCTTGTCGTGCAACTCTGGAACATTGACTCTTGGAACCCAAGAGTCACCTGGCTGTAAGGAAGTCCAGACAGCCATAAGCAAGAGGCACTGAGGTCTCCGGCCCATGATCTCAACTAAGCTCCCAACCAGTAGATCACCACAACTTGTCAGCCGTAAGAGTGAGCATTCTAGAAATCAGATCACCCAGCTTCAGTGCAGCTGCCTAAGCTGAAGCCAGGTGGAGTAGAGACAAACCATCCAGTAAGCACGGCCCAAGTGGCAGAACTATAGCAAAATAAATCACTTAATCACTTTAGCTACTACATTTTGGGGTCGTTTTTTACATTAGGATAGGTCAACTGATATGTTAGTCACTGAGATTCTAGAAGCTACCAGATGTATCTTGGGCCAGTCAGTGAACCTCTTTAAGACTCAGTTTTCTTACCTATAAAATGGTGCTTTAGCACTCATCTTTCAGAATTGATATTGAACTAAATGAGACAATGTGGGTACAGAGCCTGGAGCCTAAAGAGCAGTTGTGACAATTGGCTCACCGATCAGTCTCATCCACGGGGATCCCACGGCCCCCCCAGCCACAGTAACAGCCGTAGAAGCCGTAGCTTGTCAGGGCAGGCTTTCCAGTCACCTCCTCAATCATCGAGCTCAGTTCCAGCAAGCTCCCTGGGACAGCAGGCACCCCTGAAAGACAGTCCACGTCCCCAGATGAAGCCAGACACACCTGCTCGAGGCCCACTTTCCCACATGCTCCAGCCTTTCGTTCACTCTGGGGCTTGGAGGGACCAAGGTGACCTTTTTTTATCCTCCCCATTAAGGGGCGAGGAATGAGAAAGGTGAAGGCAGACAGTATAGGGAAGGGGTTAGAAGCCTGGACGTAGAGAAGGAGCCACTGGGTTCAGATCTTGGCTCTAGCACTATGCACAGTATCACTTCATCTCTTAGAGCTCGGTTTCCTCATCTGCAAAATGGGAGGCCAACAACGAATGCCTAGCTTTTGGAGATCACCATGAGGGCTGAAACAAGATAAAATATGTACATGTCAAGCACAGTGCCAGACACCTACCTAGTAAGTGACCAAGAAATATCAGGGATAATGAATATGGTATCCATAGGAACTAGGCAGACAGGCACTTCCTGCCTCTCCTGATGACACACCCCTCCCTCCCTGCAACAAATACTGTTTGAACCAGGAGGGACAGAATCTTAGAACAGCCAGAAGCAAGAGGCACTGAGGTCTCCGGCCCATGATCTCAACTAAGCTCCCAACCAGTAGATCACCACAACTTGTCAGCCGTAAGAGTGAGCATTCTAGAAATCAGATCACCCAGCTTCAGTGCAGCTGCCTAAGCTGAAGCCAGGTGGAGTAGAGACAAACCATCCAGTAAGCACGGCCCAAGTGGCAGAACTATAGCAAAATAAATCACTTAATCACTTTAGCTACTACATTTTGGGGTCGTTTTTTACATTAGGATAGGTCAACTGATATGTTAGTCACTGAGATTCTAGAAGCTACCAGATGTATCTTGGGCCAGTCAGTGAACCTCTTTAAGACTCAGTTTTCTTACCTATAAAATGGTGCTTTAGCACTCATCTTTCAGAATTGATATTGAACTAAATGAGACAATGTGGGTACAGAGCCTGGAGCCTAAAGAGCAGTTGTGACAATTGGCTCACCGATCAGTCTCATCCACGGGGATCCCACGGCCCCCCCAGCCACAGTAACAGCCGTAGAAGCCGTAGCTTGTCAGGGCAGGCTTTCCAGTCACCTCCTCAATCATCGAGCTCAGTTCCAGCAAGCTCCCTGGGACAGCAGGCACCCCTGAAAGACAGTCCACGTCCCCAGATGAAGCCAGACACACCTGCTCGAGGCCCACTTTCCCACATGCTCCAGCCTTTCGTTCACTCTGGGGCTTGAGGGACCAAGGTGACCTTTTTTTATCCTCCCCATTAAGGGGCGAGGAATGAGAAAGGTGAAGGCAGACAGTATAGGGAAGGGGTTAGAAGCCTGGACGTAGAGAAGGAGCCACTGGGTTCAGATCTTGGCTCTAGCACTATGCACAGTATCACTTCATCTCTTAGAGCTCGGTTTCCTCATCTGCAAAATGGGAGGCCAACAACGAATGCCTAGCTTTTGGAGATCACCATGAGGGCTGAAACAAGATAAAATATGTACATGTCAAGCACAGTGCCAGACACCTACCTAGTAAGTGACCAAGAAATATCAGGGATAATGAATATGGTATCCATAGGAACTAGGCAGACAGGCACTTCCTGCCTCTCCTGATGACACACCCCTCCCTCCCTGCAACAAATACTGTTTGAACCAGGAGGGACAGAATCTTAGAACAGCGTGGGACCTGGAGAGATCACTGAAGTCAGCTCCCTCATCTTGCAGTGGGAAACTGTAGCTCGGAGCGGAAGGGGTCTTGCCCAGGGTTTTGCAGTGAGCCAGAGGCCTTCTCCCTGCACTAGCCACCCCCTGCTCCTGCACCCCCAGCTCCTCTTGCAGTCTCCAGGGATTTTGCAAAGCATCAACAGGCCAGTCTGTCAGGGGTTGTGTACGTGGTGGTGATGGGACTGTAGAAGAGGCCTAAAGCCAGGTTCTCCCACACTGGGCAGTTCCCTCTAGCTGGGAGGAGGGAGCAGGTAGGGTGTGCAGAAAACCTGGACAGGCCTTAGCAGAGAATGCAGAAGATGGTAGAATGCGTATTTATGTAAGGGTCTTGTTTTGTAATAGCTTCATTTTTCTTTTTAATTTAGCATCAAAGTAGAAAATCTGACTCCCTCGTCTATAAGCCCCATATCCTCCACAGAACACAGTCCCTCCATATCTCCTCCTAGAATCCTGCCCCAGCCTGACCCCTCAGCCATTATCCTGTGTCACAGATGAGGAAACAGAGTCTGGGAGAGGTACTGAAGTTGACATGGTCAGGGCAGGGTCAAGATTCAAATTCAAGTTTCCAAACCCTCCGAGTCTGGTCTCTTTCTCACTCCCTGTTGTCCACCAGTTGAGAGGCCTCAGAGCAAGCACTTACTACAAGCCAGGAACCAAGCCAGCAGCAGGAGGCCTTTCATCTCCAGGGTTCTGGAAAAGAAACATAGCTCATGACATGCCAATCAGGAGAGGCCCTCATGGCCTATTCAGACCCCACCCTTGGCTAGCGAGGACCACTTGATGGCACACCAGACCCCATCCTCTCATACTGGGCAGTAAATAGGCAACTGACGCTGGAAAAGATGAGGCTAAAGCCTCAAGGGGTTGACCCGAGGGATCTCTGGGAGGAGAGGCGCACCCTTGGGGTGCTGTTCACAAAGAGATGGGAGAAAATTTTCCCATCACAAATGTCCCCAACACAATTGCTCCTTCCAGAAAATTGTTTCTCAGTTATTTTTTTACAGCTGTGTTGGTATAAAAACAAAAACAATCCAGGTTGGATTCATTCTTACACATTCATTATATTTATTTTTTTCTCCTGATTTTAAAATTAAAACATTTTTAGGACTTCCCTAGCCATCCAGTGGTTAAGGCTCTGAGCTTCCAATGCAAGGGGCACAGGTTTGACCCCTGATTGCAGAACTAAGACCCCACAGGTCACTCAGTGCAGCCAAGAAAGTAAAAAAAAAAAAAAAATGCTAAGAAGACCTGCATGTCTTTAAAAAATTAAATGAAAATACTTTCATAGGCCCCAGGCACTGTGTCTACCTAAAAAAAATAAGTCACCCCTAGCTGTTCACAACAGTTCTGAGGGGTAGGAACCATTGTTTTATGGGAGAGAAAAATTTGTACCCTAAAATGTGCCTCTTTGGAATAAGGATTAATTTAGGCTGACTATTTTTAAGAAACAGAAGGTTTGGGGAGCCTTTCTTTTTACCTTCCCATTAGCTGCCTCAAGAATTTAGATAAAGGGACTGTTCCGGGCATAGAGCTATTACCAGAGATATCGGCAAGAAATCCAGGAACAGGTGTGGTGGGGAAACCTGGCAGGGCCTAGAGGTCAGAGTCTACCCTGGGCTCTGCTTTCTCTGCAGGCCCAGCAAACAATTAGACACCAAACATCTGCTTTACCAACCTTATACTGAAGGCCAGGAACCAAGCCAGCCTTAGTCCACCAGTTGAGAGGCCTAAGCACTTACTACAAGCCAGGAACCAAGCCAGCAGCAGGAGGCCTTTCATCTCCAGGGTTCTGGAAAAGAAACATAGCTCATGACATGCCAATCAGGAGAGGCCCTCATGGCCTATTCAGACCCCACCCTTGGCTAGCGAGGACCACTTGATGGCACACCAGACCCCATCCTCTCATACTGGGCAGTAAATAGGCAACTGACGCTGGAAAAGATGAGGCTAAAGCCTCAAGGGGTTGACCCGAGGGATCTCTGGGAGGAGAGGCGCACCCTTGGGGTGCTGTTCACAAAGAGATGGGAGAAAATTTTCCCATCACAAATGTCCCCAACACAATTGCTCCTTCCAGAAAATTGTTTCTCAGTTATTTTTTTACAGCTGTGTTGGTATAAAAACAAAAACAATCCAGGTTGGATTCATTCTTACACATTCATTATATTTATTTTTTTCTCCTGATTTTAAAATTAAAACATTTTTAGGACTTCCCTAGCCATCCAGTGGTTAAGGCTCTGAGCTTCCAATGCAAGGGGCACAGGTTTGACCCCTGATTGCAGAACTAAGACCCCACAGGTCACTCAGTGCAGCCAAGAAAGTAAAAAAAAAAAAAAAATGCTAAGAAGACCTGCATGTCTTTAAAAAATTAAATGAAAATACTTTCATAGGCCCCAGGCACTGTGTCTACCTAAAAAAAATAAGTCACCCCTAGCTGTTCACAACAGTTCTGAGGGGTAGGAACCATTGTTTTATGGGAGAGAAAAATTTGTACCCTAAAATGTGCCTCTTTGGAATAAGGATTAATTTAGGCTGACTATTTTTAAGAAACAGAAGGTTTGGGGAGCCTTTCTTTTTACCTTCCCATTAGCTGCCTCAAGAATTTAGATAAAGGGACTGTTCCGGGCATAGAGCTATTACCAGAGATATCGGCAAGAAATCCAGGAACAGGTGTGGTGGGGAAACCTGGCAGGGCCTAGAGGTCAGAGTCTACCCTGGGCTCTGCTTTCTCTGCAGGCCCAGCAAACAATTAGACACCAAACATCTGCTTTACCAACCTTATACGAACTACCTTCATCCCCTTTGAAGTCCCAAGCCACTACCATCAACATCCTCTTTGGTCTTCTTAGGTGAAGGTGATTATTTAAGATAAGGATTTGGGCCATTTTTGTGAGTTCCTGTTTTCCTGGGTCTCTCCCATGTGTATGTGTTATTAAACTTTTGCTTCATTCATTTTCTCCTGTTAGTCTATCTTATGTTGATTTGATCCTTGGAGAAGCCAGAAGAACTTCTAAGTTGGGTAGAGGAAAATTTCTTCTTCCCTGACAGTTCCCATTTTGCCAGTAAACAAATGGAGACTTCCACCTGGTGGTGGAAGGGACTTCCCTGGTGGTCCAGTGGTTAAGAATCCACCTGGCAATGCAGGGAACTCTAGTCAGTTCCTGCTTGGGGAACTAAGACCTACAGGTCACGGAGCAGCTAAGCCTGAGCACCACAACTAGAGAGTCTGTGTGCTTCAGCAAAAGACCCATCACGATACAATGAAGATCCCACGTACTCCGACTAAGACTCGACTCAGCCAAAAAAAATCATAAATAAATAAATACATATTTTTAAAAAAGAAGAAGAAACGGAGGCTCAGAGAGTTGAAATAACCTGCCAGGAGTCACACAGCTGGTAAAAAAGTGAAGGCAGGGCTCAAGCCCAGGTCTTGTACAATCCCTCCCTGTCCCACACATTTGCCCTCCCTGCAGGTATGCGTTTGAGCTGAAAGGATTGGGGTCCTTCACATGCCCTACCCGTGGGCCTGGAGACCCCAGCTTCCCTCTCCAGCAGCTCCTCTTGCCAAATCCATGGATCCCTCACCCGCAGTCCAGAAACGTCACACACAAAGGCAAGGGAAATTCCTTGTGATGGATTCTAACTTGGCCTCTTAGAAGCTTCTTACCATCAACTCCCAACTGGCAACCCACAACTCTCAAGTTGTTCTGTGTTTTTAGTCGGCATTACCCATGGCTGTCTGCTTCCCTTTCTTCTTTAGATCCCAAAGTTCTTGTCCACCCCGAGCTGCTCCTCAGGGCTGCGGTCAGATGCGATTCCACTCTGAGGCCCTGTCGTCTCTGATCTCTCAGTTCAGTGGTCACTCTACTGGCCCTCTGCCTAGAGGCCTGGCACCTCCCACGGCCTGGCTCCATACAACCTCCAGCTTCTGATGGCTCCCATCTGCTGGGCTGGGCTCTCCATGCCATCCTTCGTCCAGAATTCCTCTGAGTTCCAAGAACCTTCCTGAGGGTTCTGTCCACCCACAGCCTCCACTCCGAGAGCTCTAAAGAGCCAAGGATGATGACCCTGAACCCTACGTTTCCAGGCCGGTCTTCCTTACTGCTTCCTGGAGTTGTGACAGGCAGAGGACACCAGCTGCCATGTACTGAACATCAAAGACATGCCAGACACCGGCCACGGTCTCTTTAAACCTACCAAGGACCCTAGTGAGTGGGTCCTCTGCCCTTCAACAGTCATTGGTTGAAGGAGAGAATAGCCAGTTGTTGATTTTACAGATAAAGAAAAGGAGCCTCAGGAAGGGAAGTGAGTTGACCAAGGATTCAGTCTGGGGCTGTAACTCTGTCCTTTGAGTGAGTCTCCTTCCCCGTTTCTAAGCACTCTGCGTACTAGCATCTTGTTCATTTCCTATATTTCACTACGCTTTGACATCTTGGGGACCTTGATAGGCTGGGAAGAGACAGCTCCTGCCAGGCTAGCTGATTCCTAAATAAAACTAAAGGCTTTCCGGTGAACAAAGTTTTGAAATGAAAACATAAACAAGCTTTGAAATGTAAACCAACAGATGCTAAAATCCCTTGTCCAACCACTTCCTCTATCTCACTCTCACACTATGAGCCAGTTTATCTCCTGGCCTGAATCACCCCAGAGCCAGGACCAAACCCCAATGGATCCCTCACCCGCAGTCCAGAAACGTCACACACAAAGGCAAGGGAAATTCCTTGTGATGGATTCTAACTTGGCCTCTTAGAAGCTTCTTACCATCAACTCCCAACTGGCAACCCACAACTCTCAAGTTGTTCTGTGTTTTTAGTCGGCATTACCCATGGCTGTCTGCTTCCCTTTCTTCTTTAGATCCCAAAGTTCTTGTCCACCCCGAGCTGCTCCTCAGGGCTGCGGTCAGATGCGATTCCACTCTGAGGCCCTGTCGTCTCTGATCTCTCAGTTCAGTGGTCACTCTACTGGCCCTCTGCCTAGAGGCCTGGCACCTCCCACGGCCTGGCTCCATACAACCTCCAGCTTCTGATGGCTCCCATCTGCTGGGCTGGGCTCTCCATGCCATCCTTCGTCCAGAATTCCTCTGAGTTCCAAGAACCTTCCTGAGGGTTCTGTCCACCCACAGCCTCCACTCCGAGAGCTCTAAAGAGCCAAGGATGATGACCCTGAACCCTACGTTTCCAGGCCGGTCTTCCTTACTGCTTCCTGGAGTTGTGACAGGCAGAGGACACCAGCTGCCATGTACTGAACATCAAAGACATGCCAGACACCGGCCACGGTCTCTTTAAACCTACCAAGGACCCTAGTGAGTGGGTCCTCTGCCCTTCAACAGTCATTGGTTGAAGGAGAGAATAGCCAGTTGTTGATTTTACAGATAAAGAAAAGGAGCCTCAGGAAGGGGAAGTGAGTTGACCAAGGATTCAGTCTGGGGCTGTAACTCTGTCCTTTGAGTGAGTCTCCTTCCCTGTTTCTAAGCACTCTGCGTACTAGCATCTTGTTCATTTCCTATATTTCACTACGCTTTGACATCTTGGGGACCTTGATAGGCTGGGAAGAGACAGCTCCTGCCAGGCTAGCTGATTCCTAAATAAAACTAAAGGCTTTCCGGTGAACAAAGTTTTGAAATGAAAACATAAACAAGCTTTGAAATGTAAACCAACAGATGCTAAAATCCCTTGTCCAACCACTTCCTCTATCTCACTCTCACACTATGAGCCAGTTTATCTCCTGGCCTGAATCACCCCAGAGCCAGGACCAGACCACCAAGGATCACCCTTACAGACTGGATTCCATGAAATTATGGAAGCTATCCAGCCTTAGACTGTTTACCTTGCCCTGTCTTGCCTCCCCGACCCAAACCAGGCCAGGCTTTCCCTCATTTCTTTTGCCTGCTGAGCAGCCTGCTGTTTCTTCATGTGCCTCTGCAAGGTGTGGTGTGTCCCCTTCTCTTGGAATCTGTAACAAGCTATCTTTGAAACGCAATCGTCTCCTGATCTGTTGGCTTCACCTGAAGAAAGCCCAAATCCCAGGTGCACATCAGAACATCTCGGTGTGGTGCCTCAACGACGAAAGAACAAGGCAAATATTATGGAGGGTCTTGAAATGCAAGAAGAGGGCAACCAGACCCTTATTGCCCTTCCCTCTCCCAGGCTGTAGTTATCACTCTACCCCACCCAGTACACCGTCCAATCAGCAAATGATCCTTAAGACTCCTATGCCACTCCTTGGACCCTAGCTATAAAATGGATCAAAGACCCCTGCTTAAGGGTCAGTTCTCCCTTGAGCTGGCCCGCTGTTCTAATGGCGTCTCCCACTCTAACGATGTCGCTTCTCCCTTAAGCCGGCCGGCTGTACAGACAGCAACTCTCCATTTCTGGCAAACTTTCCTTTCCCCTCATTCTGCCTCATGCCTGGAAATTCTTTTCCAACCCGTGCACAGACCATGACAACCTGTGCACAGACCACGACACTCAGGACATGGCTATTGGTGTTGAGGGAGCAGCACCAGGCCCCACACAGAGGGGTTCAAAAGCTTGCAGAAGATGCTTCACAGAGGATGCGGCAAAGGCTGCAAAAGTGGACCATCAGTGAAGCCTGGGCTCCAGGAGAAGGACGCGAGCTTGGCTATTTTTAGCAAGCAGCCATGCAGGAGAATGAGCGAGGCCAACAGATAATTGTGGAGTGCAGCAGAGGCTGCAGTAATGAGAGATGGGGAGAGTGCAGACGGCCTGCTGGAAGCATGGAAACATGGGGTCCGGGGAATGGCTAGGTCACCGAGGGGACGGGTTCTCCAATTTCCCATACAGCAGCCCCCCTCCTCCCAGGATCCATCCCCCATCCCTGTTCACGTCTCTCATCGGAAAAGGATCCTTAGCACTAAGCCCCCGCTATACAGAAGGCGCTGCTGAGACCCTCCAAAATCTGGGGGAAGTCATGGGGGGCCAGGGGTCTCCTCTCACACACCCCCTCCCCCGCCATGTGCCCTGTCCCCACCCACCCTCCTCAGGCAAAGCAGCCTCTAGAATGAGATTCCTCACCAGAGACACCTTCTCTGTGTCCTTGGGCTGGAGCAGAGGCCGGAGCTGGGCCCAGCGGGTTTTACGCGCCCCTGCCCACCTCCTACACTGCGCCTGAGTCAGCTCCAGTCTTCCCGGTAACACATAGAAACTTCACCCCTCAAGACCTCTGCGGAACTTTTCCTCTCTGTCTAGGGAGGCGGCTATTTCCTGACACAAGTAAGGTGCCTGGGTGGCTTTTGAGAAAGACACAGAGCTGGGTGTGGCTTGGGCCACTCCCACGGTCAGTTCTTCTCCATCTATAACCTGCTTTCCCCTGACATCCTTTCCTGCATATACACACACACATACACTTTTCTGAGAAGATGTGAGCTCCTTCATCTCCTGGCTCTTGACTTCTTTCTCTCTCTTTCCCACCACCACAGCAGCATCAGACAGAAGCCCCTCCTTGGCCCCCACGAACCCTTCTCTTCCCAAGACCTAGACAACAGACAGCCCTTGGAATCCCACAAATTCATTTCAATATGAAAGGTACTGCAATACGGAAGTTATCAAGTGTCTACTCCCGGCCAGGTTATTGCTGGGGAACCAATGTGAGTAAGACAGACATCCAGTCCCCGGAGGTTCCCTTCTGGTTGGGAAAACAGATAGTAAATCAATATAAATATAAATAAATATACAGTATGTCCAAGAGCATTACCTCTGTGGGAAAAGGTCTTCTCTGTTTTACCTATTTTTTTTTTTCCTGGCCACTTCCATTGGTCTTTTATTTATTTATTCTCATCCATCTTTGTTCTTTGGCCCGTGTGGCCTGCCATCGCAGCGGCCTCTCTCGTTGAAGAGCACCAGCTCTGGGCGCATGCACTCCAGAGCTCCGGCTCGGTAGTTGGACACATGGGTCCAGCCGCTGTGGCACGTGGGATCTTCCCAGGCCAGGGATCGAACCGGCGGCCCTCGCACTGCAAGGCGGTGTCCTTACCCACTGGACCACCAGGGAAGCCCCTGTTTTACTTTTTCATTTCTTTTTCTCAACTGATTCCTCCCTCTTCCTACAGGTATACACAAGCCTCGTTATCCTAAACCAAACAAAAGGAAGCCCCTCCCCACCAAAAGGAAAACATCCACATCCCTTACTTCTGCTGACCTCTCTTTAGCTTTCTTTTTCCTCTAAAAGCCAAGATTTAAGACAGAGACACCTCCTCTTGCCCATTCCTCCCTCTCTTCTGAACCCCTTGCCACCTGCCTTCTGTTGCATTCTCAGAGACAGCACCCAGGGATCTCCCAAACCTGGTATTGCCCAAGCTTGGAGGCTTCCCTTGAACACCCCATCCCACTGACCACTTCCTCCTTCTCAAAAATCATTCCCTCTGGCCTTTGAGAGGCCACAGTGTGCCTTCTGTCCTCCTGCAGCTCACCCTCTGCCTCTGTTAACCCCACACGCAAGTATTTTCAAGGGATCTGCTCCTCCCTCTCTACCTCTCATAGGGCGAGTTATCCCAGTACCAGGATTTAGGTCTTATTTAGGATGTCCCGAGAACTCCCTGGGTAAGCAGTGTCAGGCACTAACTCTCCCTCAGTGGTGACCCTGAGTGGAGAACAAATGATTGAATTCACAGAGGAGGGAAAAACAGTGTCAGGCCAAAGAGACTCAGCTGTTAGACAGGGCTTGAAAACAGAATGTCACCTCTGACTACTCATGTCACCTGGCCTCTTCAGGTCTCGATTTTACCATCTGTAAAGCAGGACAACAGAAGTGACTTCATTTCATAGTTGTAATAATTCAATGAGATGAGGCAGGCAGAGGGATTCAGACCGGTGCCCAGTACCTAGTTGGCATGTACTGATCATAACCACTATAAATATCATTGCTGTTGTGTTCTTTCACTAAACTGAGAGCCCCATGAAGGTACATTCTGGCTCTGGTCTGTACCTCCAGCATCTGGCCCATAGTGGGTGCTCAGGTAGGTTGCTGAGTGAGTGGACGACTCCTCTGGCCCTAGCTTCATTCTCACTGCATTTCCCCAGCCCATACTTTAATTATTAAATAATTTCTATAATTACATAAATATATATTACACAAATTTTAATATTTAAATATAAAATATAATCTATATAAACAATTTACTTATATATAAAATAAGCCATAATTATAATTCTATTTATGTTTAATATATTAATAATTAATGAATATATTTTTAATTTATACAATATATGTGGTTTAGTCACTAAGTCATGTCCAATTCTTTGCGAATCCATGGACTGTAGCCCACCAGGCTCCTCTGTCCATGGGAATTTCCAGGCAAGAATACTGTAATGGGCTGTCATTTTCCTTCTCCATGGGATCCTCCCCTCCCAGGGATTGAACCTGGATCTCCTAACTGCCGCCAGATTCTTTACCAAGTGAACTACCAGGGAAAACCCAATTTAATATATATTTAACGTATTTAAATAAATATAATAATTAAAATGCAAATGCTTGTTCAACATTTTAGCTCATGTCTTGCAGAAACTCCAAAACTAAGCTCACTGTGTCCCCATGACTCAGCCCCTCCCAGCTCCCCTGTCTCTGGTAATAGAACCAATCAATCATTCACACTTTAGCATTAAAACACCCCAAACACTTCCATCTCCAACAAAGTGGAAACTCCTGAATGCAGAATTCTTTTCTGGTACATTCCTGACCCAAGCACTCAGAACAACATCTAACCCATGGTAGGGTCCACAAGAAGTATCTGTGGAAAGAATTAAAATCCCAAGAGCAAGCTGGGCACCTGCTGGGTCTATCTCAAGAAGTCTCATCCAGGGCTAAAGACCTGCTGAGGGCAGCTGTTGACACCTAGATACACCTTGCTCTGAGACTCTGGGTGCTAAAACACCCCTGGCCTCATCAAACCATTTGATGCCCCCCAGGAGGTTGGCACAGAGAACAGGATTGCCCAGGCTTTGCTGGCAGAAATTCTACATTGAGCCTTCCTCCTCCAGTAAGTGTTCCCTGATTGCTCCTTACACAGGAAAATTGCCTGCCTCTGTAAGGCAATAGAACTCAATACACACATTGTCCACTCTGGTACTTTCTGTTAGAGGGAATGACAAGGCCAGTAGCTTAGGAAGGAAGAAGAGAAGAACTCAGTATCAATGAGCTTCCACTGCACAAGCACAAGGCAAGTTCGGTGTTCATGACCTTAACGTTCACAGAATCTTGTGGTGGGGTATTGTGATCCCATTCTGTCAGTAAGGAAACCGAGGGGTGGATTTTAGGTAGCTTGCTCAAGGTCACACCTAGCAAAAGGTCAGCCAGACTCTTAAGACTGACCTGTCACCAAAGTCCAAGTTCTTTCCATTACCCAAAGGGATTGAGACCCAATAAAGACATCATGATTGGAATTTTCCCAGGACATCCGACGAAAGTGTCACATGCTTTCCTTATAGACCAAATGGAGAAGTGAAAACTGATTTAGAGTCACATCTCATAATTTCCTGTAATTGATGAGTCTAACTGGGTTTTTTTGGTTATAAACGTTCAGCCCAGGGCAATATGTAACTCTTGGAAATGCTTTGCTTGTCTTACAGAATGTCTTTTTAAAATGGAATTAGTAGCTAATGTATAAACGTTAGATCTCAGGCTGAAATCCAATTTTCCAGCTTCTGTTTAAAAGATCTGGCCGTCCTGGCTCTGGAGCTGAGAAGGGGCTGCACCCACAGACAGGACACATGGTCAGCTTTGCCATGGTCTTCCCCCTTCCTTCTGCCCACCTTGCCTCACTGCTGCTCTCTGCTTGACAGGCTCTCTAGGGGGCTGCCGTAGAACTCAGTCTTGAGTTCAATCCCCTCCACCTGTTCATCAGTAATGGCACAGGGAGTGCCTTGGGAGCAGAAACCATCTCTTCCACAAACTTGTGTTTCAAGTGCTGAACTCAGAGCTTAGTGCATAATAATTGCTCAGTAAACATTGTATAAGCACCTTAAGGAACCCATCCCAGAATAAAGGCTGAAGGCTTTCTGAAAGAGGAGGTACCTAGGCTGAATCTTTAAGAGTAGGCTGGAGAACTTGGAACCCTTAGGCACTGTTGATAGGAATGTAAAAGCACGGTCACTGTGGAAAACGTATATGGGAGCTCCTTGAAAATTAAAAGTAGAATTACTAAATGATGCCGCTATTCCACTTCTGGATGTGTGCCCCAAAGAACTGAAAGAAGAGAATCAGAGAGATTCTGTACAACCAGGATGACAGCAGCATGCTGTCACCAAGCGTCGACTGATGAATGAACAAACACAAAACATGTGGTGTCTATGTGCCATGGAGTAGTATTCAGCCCTAAAGAGGAAGGAGATTCAGAAATATGCCAGTCACACAAAGACAAAGACTGTATGATTCCATTTATATGAGATACCTAAGAGTCATCAACATCTAGAGACAGAAAGTAGAATGATGGCCAGGGGCTAAAAAAAAGAGAGGATTGAGACCCAATAAAGACATCATGATTGGAATTTTCCCAGGACATCCGACGAAAGTGTCACATGCTTTCCTTATAGACCAAATGGAGAAGTGAAAACTGATTTAGAGTCACATCTCATAATTTCCTGTAATTGATGAGTCTAACTGGGTTTTTTTGGTTATAAACGTTCAGCCCAGGGCAATATGTAACTCTTGGAAATGCTTTGCTTGTCTTACAGAATGTCTTTTTAAAATGGAATTAGTAGCTAATGTATAAACGTTAGATCTCAGGCTGAAATCCAATTTTCCAGCTTCTGTTTAAAAGATCTGGCCGTCCTGGCTCTGGAGCTGAGAAGGGGCTGCACCCACAGACAGGACACATGGTCAGCTTTGCCATGGTCTTCCCCCTTCCTTCTGCCCACCTTGCCTCACTGCTGCTCTCTGCTTGACAGGCTCTCTAGGGGGCTGCCGTAGAACTCAGTCTTGAGTTCAATCCCCTCCACCTGTTCATCAGTAATGGCACAGGGAGTGCCTTGGGAGCAGAAACCATCTCTTCCACAAACTTGTGTTTCAAGTGCTGAACTCAGAGCTTAGTGCATAATAATTGCTCAGTAAACATTGTATAAGCACCTTAAGGAACCCATCCCAGAATAAAGGCTGAAGGCTTTCTGAAAGAGGAGGTACCTAGGCTGAATCTTTAAGAGTAGGCTGGAGAACTTGGAACCCTTAGGCACTGTTGATAGGAATGTAAAAGCACGGTCACTGTGGAAAACGTATATGGGAGCTCCTTGAAAATTAAAAGTAGAATTACTAAATGATGCCGCTATTCCACTTCTGGATGTGTGCCCCAAAGAACTGAAAGAAGAGAATCAGAGAGATTCTGTACAACCAGGATGACAGCAGCATGCTGTCACCAAGCGTCGACTGATGAATGAACAAACACAAAACATGTGGTGTCTATGTGCCATGGAGTAGTATTCAGCCCTAAAGAGGAAGGAGATTCAGAAATATGCCAGTCACAAAAAGACAAAGACTGTATGATTCCATTTATATGAGATACCTAAGAGTCATCAACATCTAGAGACAGAAAGTAGAATGATGGCCAGGGGCTAGGGGAGAGAGAATGGGGAGTTAATGTTTAAAGTGTGAAGAGTTTCAGTTTTACAAAACTCAAAGAATTATGAAGGTGGATTTTGGTGCTTGCACAACATGATAAATATAGTTAATGCCACTGAACTCTGTACTTCAAACAGTTAAGATGGCAAATTTTCGGTTCTATATATTTTTATCACATTTTTTTTTAAATGGAGGGTAAAAAGAGAGTGGATTGAAGTTCCAGGACAAGAATGTGAGGAAGGGCATTTAGGCAGAAGGAACAGTACATGTAAGACTCGTAGGAATGGATTATAATGGCTTATCCAGAGAACTGCAAACAAACGTGGTAGCTGAGGCTGTTAGGCAGTGGTATTCTAGTAAATATTTAATAACAAGATCTCTGGGAGGGGAGGGGTAAAAAGCCTTTATTCTTAACATTTGCCGGTTTCTGCAGTGTGTACTCCCACCCTAGTCAATTTCATGCCATGACCATCATGTCACTGAGTGTGGAGCTGGGAACACACTGCTGACTGAGGCAAGGGTGCTTGGTAGTTAAGAGCCTGAGTTCTGAAAGCATCGTATTAGCTGTGACCTCGGGCAAATGCTCTGCACAGTTTACCCACCTGAATAACAGGGTGAATCACTTTACCTGCCTCTTCCCTGTGTCTTGAGTTGATACATGGCTGGTGTTTAGAACTGTGTTGGCACATAGTAAGGGCTTGATTAATGTTTGCTATTCTCCCAGGAAAGAGGGACATGCCCCTTCTTGATTTCTCAGAAAAGGGAAGTTTCTGTACATGTATAATAGGAAGTTAGGAATGGTGGGAAAGGCTAGCTGCAACTGGATGGGTCACAAAGAACTAGGGTGTCAGACTAAGGAGTTTTACTCTGCTCTTGAGTGTCCCAGAATGACCTGGATCTATAGCAAGATGATGTGAATTCAATTAGAGGGGATCGAACAGGTCTTATCCCAAGATTCATAAAACTGAAACATATGAGGACAGAGTGGGGTGACACAGCTCAGCAATCATATGAGTGACCCCCAAGTCCAGGACCAGTCAGGTCACAGGAGCAGCAGCCATCTTGGCGGTGAGGGCAGGGGTGGGTGCCCAGAACAAGGTCCTAGCTGACCTTACCTAGAGGGATGCACCCAGTCCTGACCCCTAATTCCCGGAGGGATCCTGGAAAACTGGGGATATCTGGATCACAGGATTCCTGTCAGATAGAAGGAATGGGAGCCAACTGGTATTTAGAAATAGGCTTGGAGCACTCAGCTTCTCTCTCTCTCTAAATTCCTGAAGGTTATGCGGGGATGAAAGGCAGCCTAGTTGTCCCACATGACTGCAATACAGAGCCAGCCACAGGCTTGGGCGCTCCAAGGAGTCCAGTTTGGGCTAAAGCTAAGAAAGCTTTTTCTAGCAACTCCTGTGTCGTGGGGAGAAAATGAGTTATCTTGAGCATGGTGAGTTTCCTGTCCCCAAAGGCACTTTTAATTTACCACTTTTTAGGAACAGAAATGTGATGTGGGAGTGGGGACCAAGGTCTAAACCCTGCTTGACTTCACAGGAAAAGGCACTATCTTTAAATGTCGGGAACACAAGAAACTCATCAAAAGCGTAAGAAGTTGGGTTTGCCAGTTACGAGGATTAGGTTCATAGGTTTGTAAAAGTATTTTTTAAATTGCATTTTAGGACTTCCCTGGTGATCCAGTGGGTAAAGAGTCTGCCTTGCAGTGCAAGGGGCACCGGTTAGATCCCTGGCCCGGGAAGATCCCACGTGCCACAGAGCGTGCCATGGACACAGGTGTGTCCAAATACAAGCCAGAGCTCTGGAGCACATGCGCCCAGAGCCAATGCTCTGCAACGAGAGAGGCCACTGCAATGGGAGGTCCACATGGGCCAAACAATAAAGATGGATGAAAAAATAATAAAACAGAAGAGGCCAATTTTTTTTTTTAAATACATTTTCACAAGGTTTTTAAAAAACACAATGACTTCCCTGGTGGCCCAGGGGTTAAGCACACACCTGCCAATGCAGGGGACACGGGTTCAATTTCTGGTCTGTGAACTAAGATCCCGTGTGCCACGGGGCAACTGAGCCCATCCACCACAGTTGCTGAAGCCCACATGCCCTGTGCTCTGACCCATCGCCAGAAGAATCTCTCGCACCACAACTAGAGAATAGCCCCTGCTCACTGCTCCTAGAGAAAGCCCGCATGCAGCATGGAAGAGCCTGTGCACCCAAAGTCTCAGCGCAGCCAGAAGCAAAAAGTAAAATTATAAAAAACAAAATAGAAAAGTCAGGAGCCATTCAGCTGCTCCGTGGTATGGAGAGAGTTGTCAAATACTCAGTGTTTCCACCTTCTTGGGTCCCCCTCCCTGTTGATTCATACCCAGGTCACGTCCTGGGATGCTGTCTATTTAGTGGGAGGTGGGCTAGATGGACTCCAGGTCTGACATCCCATCACAGCAGGTGTTCTCATGTTAACCTGTTCTTGAACATTCCAAGCCTTTCTACAAAGAACTTCAGCTGTTTCCCTACCACCCAAAGGGTTGCAAAGAGTCAGACATGACTGAGCAACTAAGCACACACCAGCACTGCCTAGAAAATTAATACTTAGCAAGACTTGGTGCTCTTCATTCCTAATCCTCTGGGTCTCATTTTAAACACCTCTTCTTCCAGGAGGCCCTTCCTGACCATCTATCCATGGAAGTTCCTTCTCCTCCCCTTAATTCCATATCGATGCTTTCTTCCCTGCACAGCACTTAGCATCATCAACCTTTTCTTTTATGTTCTATGCAGTTTATTATTTGACAATTTTTTCTTTTGCAAGTATACAGATGATTTATCTATTAATACTTAGGTATAAATAATGAAAAATTCTATATACTTGAAATGATTTCATATTCAGTGATCAGAGTCCTCATAATTAAACCAACAAATCATAGAAATATCCCAACCCAACTCAGCAAGCTACTAAATTGGGTTTTTTCCCTTTTATAAGCTTCTGCCAATTGTCAACATTCAGCTGACTTTAACTTCTCCCAGTAACCCAGCCAAACCTGAGTAACTTAGCAATTTCCATGCCCATTTTCCCTTTCTATAGTTCAACAGTGCTTCCCATCATCTTTAACTCTCTTTGATGTGTTCTGTTTTGTTTTTGCTTGTTTATGATGTCCGTCTCCTAACTCTTCCGCAAAAGAGTGGGAAACTTCTCAGTCTTGCTCTTCATCCCAGCATCCGCTGCTAGCCCAAAGCCTAGTACATATTTGGGAGTCAATACTTATTTGAGAGGTGACAGCAATTGGGTGGCTGGACTAGTTAGGTCTGGAGGGAGCAGCAGCCTCACTGGATCTCAGCCACTAAGTGAGTTGGCTGCTCGCTCTAAAGATGCACGTGGCCAGCCCTCTCTTGAGCCTGTTACACATGCAACAGACTCAACTTTCACCAAAACGTTTGCTAAAAAATGCAAATCCAAACACTTACTTGATAGTAAGGACATGTTTTGCTTTATCTTTGAAAAACTCAATTCAACTGTTTGTTCTCAGGAAGCATTCCCTGAACTAGCCTTCCTCCCTGTCTCTGTGTCTGTCACTCCCTCCATCTGGGATGTTCTTTTTTCACTCACTTTCTCACCTGGTAAAGGCTATTTGTTGTTCCACGCAGTCATGGCCCCTCTTTTTTGGAGGCAGGGGAAGCCCTAGATCCTGTGGCTCTGACTGACAAGACTCAAGACCTAAGATCCAATGTTCTAGGTTCATGATCCTGAAATGCTCCTGCTTCCAGGCCATTCCACTTGTCTTCAACCCCAGTTCAACCCAGTAAACACTTTCTGAGCCACGCCCATGGGCAGCGCTCCAGTGAGGGAGTAAGGAAACAGATGCCATGCTAAATCAAGAGGTTGTGATCTGGTGCCTGTCTGTTAGGGTCGGGGGATGAGAGCAAGTTCTGACAATGTCCGCCACACCTAGGAGAATGCTTGACTCCTTCCCCAGACTTAAGAGGAGAAGCTGCCTCTTCCAGATGCCTTCCCTGTTACCTGCCTGGCAGAGCTCACAGCTTCTCCTTCTGTTCCTGGGTCAATTGTCCTCACCCCTATGCTGCAAAATTCAGACAACCTATCTCCCCTACAGGCATGTAGCCCCTCATGACCTGCTGCCACCTCTCTCCAGGCTTGCCTGAGACCCACCCACAACCCAATGCATTGCTGAGAAAACTGAAGCCCACTCCTTCCAGTTCCCCAATACAATGGCTCCCTCTCTCTTCCTCTGTCTCTACTCCCCCCTCCCACTTTTCCTTTCCTTGCCTTTCTTTTTGTTACTCTGTCCTTTTTCTTCTCTTCCTCTACTCCTACTCCTCTTTCTAGACTTAGCATCATTATCCTTCCAATACTCATTTTGTGAGTACCTATTATGTGCTAAGTGCTATTCTGGGGAAGAGCAGAGAACAAAACAGATGAGAGCTACACCCTTGTGGCTCCCATTCAGGTGGGAGCACACCTCACCCCGGTGGGAACAGAAATAGACACATTCACAAATAAAACACAGAATTTTTTAGGTGTTGATAAACCCTGTGGAGAAAAATCAGAAAAGGAAGGATGAGAGTGGCATGTGTCCGTGTGTGTGTGTGTGTGTGTGTGTGTGTGTTGGTGGGAAGGCGGCTCATGGCAGGAGTAGCCAGCTTTAATAGGGTGGCCGGGAAATGTTTCACTGCCGTGAAGACATGAAGGAGGGGTGGAAGAAGGCTGTGAGGACACCTGGAGAAATTTCCAGGTAAAGGAAGTACAAAGGTCCTGGAACAGAAGCACGCCTGTGAGTTGGAGAAATAATAAGGAAATTAGCTCTACCTTTGACAAAGCCTTCTTCTGAACCCGTCACCCTGCTCCAAACTGGTTGCCTGAAATCTGTTCCAGGACCTTGTCAACCCCAGTTCAACCCAGTAAACACTTTCTGAGCCACGCCCATGGGCAGCGCTCCAGTGAGGGAGTAAGGAAACAGATGCCATGCTAAATCAAGAGGTTGTGATCTGGTGCCTGTCTGTTAGGGTCGGGGGATGAGAGCAAGTTCTGACAATGTCCGCCACACCTAGGAGAATGCTTGACTCCTTCCCCAGACTTAAGAGGAGAAGCTGCCTCTTCCAGATGCCTTCCCTGTTACCTGCCTGGCAGAGCTCACAGCTTCTCCTTCTGTTCCTGGGTCAATTGTCCTCACCCCTATGCTGCAAAATTCAGACAACCTATCTCCCCTACAGGCATGTAGCCCCTCATGACCTGCTGCCACCTCTCTCCAGGCTTGCCTGAGACCCACCCACAACCCAATGCATTGCTGAGAAAACTGAAGCCCACTCCTTCCAGTTCCCCAATACAATGGCTCCCTCTCTCTTCCTCTGTCTCTACTCCCCCCTCCCACTTTTCCTTTCCTTGCCTTTCTTTTTGTTACTCTGTCCTTTTTCTTCTCTTCCTCTACTCCTACTCCTCTTTCTAGACTTAGCATCATTATCCTTCCAATACTCATTTTGTGAGTACCTATTATGTGCTAAGTGCTATTCTGGGGAAGAGCAGAGAACAAAACAGATGAGAGCTACACCCTTGTGGCTCCCATTCAGGTGGGAGCACACCTCACCCCGGTGGGAACAGAAATAGACACATTCACAAATAAAACACAGAATTTTTTAGGTGTTGATAAACCCTGTGGAGAAAAATCAGAAAAGGAAGGATGAGAGTGGCATGTGTCCGTGTGTGTGTGTGTGTGTGTGTGTGTGTTGGTGGGAAGGCGGCTCATGGCAGGAGTAGCCAGCTTTAATAGGGTGGCCGGGAAATGTTTCACTGCCGTGAAGACATGAAGGAGGGGTGGAAGAAGGCTGTGAGGACACCTGGAGAAATTTCCAGGTAAAGGAAGTACAAAGGTCCTGGAACAGAAGCACGCCTGTGAGTTGGAGAAATAATAAGGAAATTAGCTCTACCTTTGACAAAGCCTTCTTCTGAACCCGTCACCCTGCTCCAAACTGGATAAGTTCCCCGTCTCTGTGTATTCCTCACAACCAGTGAGTTTCCTCAAGCCGCATCAGCCACATTCCATGCAGATGCCTCTCCACCAGCCTCTGAGCAACCTGGGTACTTTTATTTTGACAATTCAGTACCTGACATAGGGCTTGTGCTGTGCTCAGTCACTCAGTCATGTTCAACTCTTTGCCAGGCTCCTCTGTCCATGGGATTTTCAAATAAGAATACTGGAGTGGGCTGCCATTTTTGACTCCAGGGGATCTTCCCGACCCAGGGATCGAACCTGCATCTCCTGTATCTCTTGCACTGCAGGTGGATTCTTCACTCAGTGAGTCACTGGGGAAACTCTTAAGACATATTTGTTGACTGACTAACTGAATCAGTTAGTGAATGAACGAACTAGCTTATATGAATCCTTGAAGGTGTCTTATTCATCTTTGCCCCTAGCAGCATCTAGGGCCCTAGGGAAAAAACAAAAGTTTGTTGAATGACTAAAAGAAATAGCTAATGCTCATTAAGCGCAGACACTCTGCTAAGTTCTTTATGTGGCTTAGTCTATTCATCCTTAAAGTGATCCTATGAGAAAGGCACAAATGTCAGATGCAGTTTGCAGATTAGGACCATGAGGTTCAAAGAAAAAGATATGACTCACCCAAATCAGCCAGTTGCTAAGGGGCAAAGCTCTGAGTTGAGTCTCATCAAGCTGACTCCCAAGACCATGTCTAACTTAACTCAAAGTTAAACTGCTGTCCAGGGAGGGCGGCCCAGGAGTGGAGAGAAGGAGGGCTAGGGAGAGAGAGAGGAAGGGAGTAGAAAGACCTCCCTATAAAGGAGTATCTTCCCAATCTCTATTTTCCTTTCCACAAGTACCCAAATTAAGGAATGTTAAGTAGTTGTAGGCAATTCCTTTTCCAAAAGAGGAAAGTTACGTGTGATTTGAGTTAAAAATTCTGTCAATTTCGTAATGAACAGGCCCAAATTGAACCCTGGTGGAAGGTTGGAGAAATAATAAGGAAATTAGCTCTACCTTTGACAAAGCCTTCTTCTGAACCCGTCACCCTGCTCCAAACTGGATAAGTTCCCCGTCTCTGTGTATTCCTCACAACCAGTGAGTTTCCTCAAGCCGCATCAGCCACATTCCATGCAGATGCCTCTCCACCAGCCTCTGAGCAACCTGGGTACTTTTATTTTGACAATTCAGTACCTGACATAGGGCTTGTGCTGTGCTCAGTCACTCAGTCATGTTCAACTCTTTGCCAGGCTCCTCTGTCCATGGGATTTTCAAATAAGAATACTGGAGTGGGCTGCCCTTTTTGACTCAGGGATCTTCCCGACCCAGGGATCGAACCTGCATCTCCTGTATCTCTTGCACTGCAGGTGGATTCTTCACTCAGTGAGTCACTGGGGAAACTCTTAAGACATATTTGTTGACTGACTAACTGAATCAGTTAGTGAATGAACGAACTAGCTTATATGAATCCTTGAAGGTGTCTTATTCATCTTTGCCCCTAGCAGCATCTAGGGCCCTAGGGAAAAAACAAAAGTTTGTTGAATGACTAAAAGAAATAGCTAATGCTCATTAAGCGCAGACACTCTGCTAAGTTCTTTATGTGGCTTAGTCTATTCATCCTTAAAGTGATCCTATGAGAAAGGCACAAATGTCAGATGCAGTTTGCAGATTAGGACCATGAGGTTCAAAGAAAAAGATATGACTCACCCAAATCAGCCAGTTGCTAAGGGGCAAAGCTCTGAGTTGAGTCTCATCAAGCTGACTCCCAAGACCATGTCTAACTTAACTCAAAGTTAAACTGCTGTCCAGGGAGGGCGGCCCAGGAGTGGAGAGAAGGAGGGCTAGGGAGAGAGAGAGGAAGGGAGTAGAAAGACCTCCCTATAAAGGAGTATCTTCCCAATCTCTATTTTCCTTTCCACAAGTACCCAAATTAAGGAATGTTAAGTAGTTGTAGGCAATTCCTTTTCCAAAAGAGGAAAGTTACGTGTGATTTGAGTTAAAAGAACTTCTGTCAATTCTATCAGGTTAACATGAACAGAAGTCCCAACTTGAACCCTGTGGATAACTCTGCCCAGTTTTGCCCCTAATCTTAGGAATAATCTTCTGGGTAACCTCCATTTCCTGTCAGGTGAGGCCTTGCCTCCTTAAGAATGACATGGCTTGGGATTTCTCTTATAGTCCAGTGGTTAAGAACCCACTTGTCAATGCAAGTGACATGGGTTCGAACCCTGGCCTGGGAAGGTCTCACATGCCAAGGGCCAACTAAGCCTGTGCACCTACAAGTACTGAAACCCAGGCGTCTAGAGCCCATGCTCTACAACAAAAGAAGCCACCACATTGAGAAGCCTGTGCGCCGCAACGGAGAGTAGCCCTCCCTTGCCACAACTAGAGAAAGCCCACACAGCAGGGGCGACTCAGCACAGCCAAAGATAAATAAATAAAATGTTTAAAAAGAATGACATGGCTCACAAGGTCTGATGCATTCTGGGTAAAGGATGCCACAGCCTGATCTCCTCTTACGGAATCTGTGTCTTGCTAAACCCTTCCACGGACCCCTCTTTGACACCTCAGACACCACCTTCTCATTCTCTCACACTCCAGCTGGTTGGCCTGCAGCCCCCCTGCCCACAACTGACCTCTCTGGCCTGGCCTCAGCACCTGCTCCAATAAGCAGCCTCATAAGGCCAATTCTGGAGCCCCAGGCCCACCTCCAGTCACAGCACTGGGTTCCACGGGCTGCAGATTCCAACGGATTCCAGGCTTTCAGAATCCTAAAGCCGCGAATGAGAGTGAGCAGTGAAGGCAGTCCTGGAGATGGTGAGGGGAAACTTCTGCCCAGACCCAGCCAGACACCCTTCTGCTCAGTCCCCAGCTGCTCTGGCAGACGCACAAAGCCCAGAAAAAGCCCAGAGCCTGGGACTGGGTCTCCTGCCAAAGAGGCCTGGGCAGTCACCCAAAGAATTCCAGCGGGGGTAGATGTGAGTCCTGAATTATCCAGTCCATGGCCTGACCCGGCTGCACCGGCTTTGCTAATCCCCTAAGCCTGGAGAGATCACAGCCCCCTCAGTCTTGAGCTCCAGACTTTCTGCAGGATCTGACCATCTGCTAAGTAACCTGATGTTTTGAGTCCCTGGGGCCCTCCATCTTGATAGAGTCAGGAGCCTGGACATAGAACCCGGGGATGGGATGCCTGTGAAAACAGGTGGGCAGGAAGGCGGTCAGAATAAGAGGTACTGAAGCATCTGGGAGGCAAATGCACTTCTGGAAGTGAGTTCTGAGGCTGGGTGTCAGTGGCCACAAATGAGGTTGGTATCATTCATTTCTGAATACCTACCGTCATTATTTCCCGATTGCCTACTGTGTGCCAGCCGCTGGGATGAGAGGAGGGTTCAGAGATGAATAATGGAGACGGTGGAGTGGGGATGTGGAGCAATCCTTGCTCTGGAGGAGCTCCGAGTTTAATGATGGAGACAGTACAGGAGTAAGCCCACCGCCAAAATACTGCAGGAGAGCCAGGAAAGAAAGGCCCGAAGCTGCTGCAGGGAGAGGAGGCCCCGCCCAGCCAGGGCCCCGCCCAGGGCAGACTGGGGCTAATCACCACTCAGCCGCCACAGTAATAATGGTGGCATTAACATTTGTGGGGTGCTTACTGGGTACCAGGCACTGTGCTGAGCAGAACACATGATTTATCCCATCTAATACAGACATTAACTCCGTGGGGCAAGTGCTGTGCCAAAAGGAGTCCAGGAACAGCCAACCAGAGCCTCCCGTGAGCTTACATGACGCCCTATACAGATTGGCAGCCTCTGGTTTGACTAGTATAGTCCTTGACACAATACAGATATTGTCTAGTTTTTTCCCCTCATAATCAGAGAGGAAGATAAAAGCCTTAAAAAGCAATCTAGAAATGTATAAAGTTAAAAGTGAACCATAATCTGCCCAAGATAACTACTTTTCAGAATGATTTCTGTCCTTAAGAATAATATTTAAAATAACCATGACTAAGAATTATTTTTATCTATTTCTTTTTTTTTTTTTTTTAAGAATTAAAGTCTTGAAGAGTCCTCTGCTGTTCAGTGTTAGGGACTCTGCACCTTCACTGGCCTGGGCTGGGGTTCAGTCCTTGTTTGAAGAACTGAGATCTCACAAGCCATGCAGCGTGACCGACAAAAAAAAAAAAAAAAGAAAGAATTAAAACCTTAAAGGTTACACTGGAATTCTTCCTGGTCCCTTTTCCTGCCCTATTTCCAGCCTTCTTTCTCTGCCTACAGGTAACCAAATCCATGAAGTTGATGTGCATCCACAAACAATATTTAATGCTCCTTCCTGGTTTTTATTTCTACACAAATGGAATAATAGTGAACTTAACATCTTGCAACTTGCTTTATTCATTCTATCTGTGGACTTCCAAGCTGATCCTAGTGGGTAAAGAACCCACCTGCCAATGCAGATTTGATCCCTGGGTCAGGAAGATCCCCTGGAGAAGGGCATGGCAACCCACTCTAGCATTCTTGCCTAAAGAATTTCATGGGCAGAGTGGCTTGGTGGGCTATAGTCCATAGCATCACAAAGAGTTAGACATGACTAAAGAGATGTAGCAGGCATGCATGCATTGATCCCTATACAATTATTTTAAGGTATATTATTTTAAGGTGATTATTTTAAGGTATATATTGAAAAAGACAATAATGCTAGGTCATAGACTATCCTCATTTTTTCCCAAATTATATTTTGAAAAATTTGAAATCAACAGAAAATTTGCAATTATTAATTTTAGATATAAATATGTTTTCTATTTCTCAAACAAACGATTATGATGAAATTCCATAAATAATCAGAACTTTTTGTAATCATAGATATCAAAGTCATATTTGAGAAAAAACTATTTGTATTATTTAGGAATTCCTATTCAGATTTCTTTTTAAAGGACCATAACCATATCTACTAAGTGAGTGGGGGAAAAGTGAAAAATAAGAGCAGTTAAGTCAAAAGAAAAACAAAATAACAATATTTTACATATGTATATAAAATAAAAACCTCATCTGGCAAATGAAAAAATCATCAGTAGGGCTTCCCTGGTGGCCCAGTGGATAAGAGTCCGCCTTGCGCTGCAAGGGGCGCCGGTTTGGTCCCCGACACAGGAAGATCCCACGTGCCGCGGAGCAGCTGGACCGGTGTGTCCAATTACGAGCCGGTGCTCTGGAACGCATGCTCCCAGAGCCGGTGCTCTGTGAGGAGAGAGGCCGCTGCGATGGGAGGCCCACATATGCCAAAGAACAGAGACAGATGAAAATAAATAAATGAAAGACCAATAAAAGTGCCCCCGAAAAAAATTAAAAACAAAAATCAGTAAAGTAATACACTCCAATTGGGATGATTAAATACAAAGTTAGCTGGAGGCAGAGGTGTGCTGACCAATGTTTTACAACCAGTATTCGTGGGGGAAAAATAAACGATTTGTTCATTCTGCCAATTTTTAAAGTGTAAGTATTTGCACTATGACTGCTTTCAAGCTACTAATATGACATCATTGAATGTGGAAATGGGAAAGAACTGTTAACTTAGAATTTATTAAAGTAAAAACTTCTACTTTACAAAAGACACAAGTCACAGACTGGGGAAAAAATGTTTATAAAACACCTATCTGATTAAAGACTGTAGCCATAATATGCAAAGAACACCTGAAACTCAACAATAAGAAAACAACTCATGGCAAAAGGTCTGAGCAGACAGCTCACCAAATAAGAGGAAACACAAATGGCAAATAAAAGTGCAAAAAGGGGCTCCGCATGAAGTCATCAAGGCATTATATATTAAAACCACCAGTATAGGTGTGCTCATTCCGTGCGAACCTGGTACCTCTTTTGTGAAGTGGAAGCTGAGGAGTCCCTGGAGCTCGCCATGGCGGACGAAAAGCCCAAGGAAGGAGTCAAGCCTGAGAACAACAATCATATTAATTTGAAGGTGGCGGGGCAGGATGGTTCTGTGGTGCAGTTTAAGATTAAGAGGCATACACCACTTAGTAAACTAATGAAAACCTGTTGTGAACGGCAGGGTCTGTCCGTGAGGGGGATGAGATTCCGATTTGACGGGCTGCCAATCAATGGCACAGACACACCTGCACAGCTAGAGGGGGAAGATGAAGATACAATTGCTGCATTCCAGCAGCAGACAGGAGGTGTCTGCTAAAAAGGGAACCTGCTACTTTACTCCAGAATTCGCTTCCTCCAGACCAAGAAGACATTCTCAATTAGAAAACCGCAGTTTGGTTACACCACATCCTGACGGCTACAGTATAGTTTCTCTGTTCTTTCATTTTCCCCTTTCCCATTCCTTTATCATACATAAAGTCACTGGTGTGTGTGCACAAGCACATTGCATTTTTATAACTAAATGGCCAATGGTATGTTCTGATTGGCATCAAACGGGTATGGGATGGGGAAAAACATACTGATTCTGTGAAAATACCCGCTTTTCTCCATTATTGGCATGCTCATCAGCTATTATCTCTGTATTCCAATAAGTTATTTTGCTGTCACTGTTTAACAAAAAAGAATAACATAATTCTTGCATACCTTGTTCGATTGGAGAATTTTAATGTTTTTCATTTATCATTGTAAAACCAAGGACAATTGTACAACTTTTTAGTACATAGCTGTTACATGTAGGGCAATCTGTCTATAAGTAGGGATAAATTACTCTAAAAGGAATGAATCCTAGATAGTTTTCCCTTCAAGTCAAGTGTCTTGTTGTTTCAATAAATTTCTTGTTTAAAATGAAAAAAAAAGAGAGAGAGAGAGAGAGAAACCACACCAGTATACACTATTAGAAAGGCTAAAATCCAGGCTTCCCTGGCATCTCAGTGGTGAAGCGTTCACCTGCCAATGCAGGAGACACAGGTTCGATCCCTCATCCGAGAAAATCCCACATGCTGCGGAGCAGCCAAGTCTGTGAGCTACAACTGTGGAGCCTGTGCTCTAGAGCCTCGGAGCCGCAACTATTGAGCCCATGTACCGCAGCTTCTGAAGCCCAAGTGCCCTTGAGTCCGAGTTTCACAACAAGAGAAGTCATTGCAACAAGAAGCCTGTTCACCTCAGCTAGAGAGTAGCCCCCACTCTCTGCAACTAGAGAAGAGCCTGTGGCAGCAGGGAAAATCCAGAATAGCCAAAAATGAATCAATTAATTTTAAAAAAAGAAAGGCTAAAATACAACACTGAATAGTGATAAGGATGGGATGCAACAAAACACACATGGCTAGCAGAAAGAGAAAATGGGGCCAAGGGAACCTAGTCTTGGACTGAGGGAAGATGAAGATACAATTGACCAGCAGCAGGGAGGTGTCTGCTAAAAGGAACCTGCTACTTTACTCCAGAATTCGCTTCCTCCAGACCAAGAAGACATTCTCAATTAGAAAACCGCAGTTTGGTTACACCACATCCTGACGGCTACAGTATAGTTTCTCTGTTCTTTCATTTTCCCCTTTCCCATTCCTTTATCATACATAAAGTCACTGGTGTGTGTGCACAAGCACATTGCATTTTTATAACTAAATGGCCAATGGTATGTTCTGATTGGCATCAAACGGGTATGGGATGGGGAAAAACATACTGATTCTGTGAAAATACCCGCTTTTCTCCATTATTGGCATGCTCATCAGCTATTATCTCTGTATTCCAATAAGTTATTTTGCTGTCACTGTTTAACAAAAAAAAAGAATAACATAATTCTTGCATACCTTGTTCGATTGGAGAATTTTAATGTTTTTCATTTATCATTGTAAAACCAAGGACAATTGTACAACTTTTTAGTACATAGCTGTTACATGTAGGGCAATCTGTCTATAAGTAGGGATAAATTACTCTAAAAGGAATGAATCCTAGATAGTTTTCCCTTCAAGTCAAGTGTCTTGTTGTTTCAATAAATTTCTTGTTTAAAATGAAAAAAAAAGAGAGAGAGAGAGAGAGAAACCACACCAGTATACACTATTAGAAAGGCTAAAATCCAGGCTTCCCTGGCATCTCAGTGGTGAAGCGTTCACCTGCCAATGCAGGAGACACAGGTTCGATCCCTCATCCGAGAAAATCCCACATGCTGCGGAGCAGCCAAGTCTGTGAGCTACAACTGTGGAGCCTGTGCTCTAGAGCCTCGGAGCCGCAACTATTGAGCCCATGTACCGCAGCTTCTGAAGCCCAAGTGCCCTTGAGTCCGAGTTTCACAACAAGAGAAGTCATTGCAACAAGAAGCCTGTTCACCTCAGCTAGAGAGTAGCCCCCACTCTCTGCAACTAGAGAAGAGCCTGTGGCAGCAGGGAAAATCCAGAATAGCCAAAAATGAATCAATTAATTTTAAAAAAAGAAAGGCTAAAATACAACACTGAATAGTGATAAGGATGGGATGCAACAAAAACACACATGGCTAGCAGAAAGAGAAAATGGGGCAGCCATCTTGGAAGATGGTTTGCCTGTTGCTTGCAAAACTAACTATAGTCTCACCATCCAGCAATTCCACGCCACGTATTGATTTAATTGAGTCAAAAGCTTATGCCCACATAAAAACCTGTACACAAATGCTTATAGCAGCTTTATTCACTATCATCACAAACTGGAAGCAATCAAGATATCTTTCAGGAGATAAATGAATAAGCAAACTGTGGTGCATCTATACAGTGGGATATTATTCAGAAACAAAAGACAGGGAAGTACCTCAAAGGAATGTTATGAAGTGAAAGAAGACCATCTGAAAAATCTACAGACTATATGATTCCAACTATAACTATACGACATTCTGGAATAGGCAGAACTATTGAGACAGTAAACAGATCAGCGGTTGCCAAGAGCTTGGGATGGAGAGAGCACATTAGGAGATGAAACCAGGGGGATGCTTAGGGGAGTGAAACCATTCTGTACAATACCATGACGATCGATGCATGACATTACACACCTGTCAAAATGCAGAGAACATACAACACAAAGACTCAACCTTAATGCAAACTATAGATGCTAGCTAATAATAATGCATCAATATTGATTCACTCATTGTAACAGATGCACCACACTAAAGCGAAGATGTTAATAGCAGGAGAAACTATGTCTGTGTCCAGCTGGGAAGAGGTATGTGGGAATTCTGTACAATTCTTCTGTAAATATAAAACTATTCCAAAATACAAAACCAAAACCAACATTTATTAACTTAAAAAGAGCTATTGTTGTAATATGTGCTTTTACTTAATTACAGACTTGCTTTTTAAAAAACTGAAATACAATTGATGTACAATATTATGTTAGTTTCAGAGGTATTGCATAGAGATTTGATATTTGCATGCACTATGAAATGACCACAATGACAGGTCTGTTAACCACCTGTTCCCATACAAAGTTATTATGATATTATTGACTATATTCCTTATGTTGTATATTACATGACTGTTGCTTATTTATTTTGTGCCTGGAGGCTTATACTTATTAATTCCTTTTACCTAGTTCATCCAACTCCCAACCCCTCCTCTCTGGCAACCACTTGTTTGTTCTCTATATCTATGAGTCTGTTTTTATTTTGTTTTGTTTTTTACTTTTCCTATATAAGTGAGATTACAGAGTATTGTCTTTGTCTGATTTATTTCATGCAGCACAATATACTCTAGATCCATCAATGTTGTCACAAATGGCAAGATTTCATTTTTTGCGTGGCTGAGTAATATTTAGTTGTATATGTCTGTACCACCTCTTTATCCATTCATCTGCTGATGGACTCTTCGGTTGTTTCCGTATCTTGGCTATTGTTAACAGTGTTGTTATGAACATCTGGGTGCATATATCATGTTTCTGTTTTCTTCTGGTAAATGCCCAGAAGTGAACTTGCTGGATCATAGAGTAGTTTTATTTTAAATTTTTGAGGAACTTCCGCACTGTTTGGCTATACCAATGTACATTCTCACCAGCAAGGCAGAAGAGTTCCCTTTTCACCACATCTATGCCAACACTTGTTATTTGTTGTCTTTTTGAAGTTAGCTATTCGGAAAATGTGCGGTGATGTCTCACTGTGGTTTTGATCTGCATTTCCCTGACGATTCATGATGACTACACATTCTTGATTACAATGAATGTATGATAAAGATTTTACTTTCTTTCTCTGTTCAGAGCCTATTTTGTGTTTGACTGGCATTCATTCTCTTGGGCAGTGCTTCTTAAACCTTGTCATGCCTATAAGACACCTGGGGATCTTTTTAAGATACAGATTCTGATCCACAGGTCTTGACTGAAGCTGGAGACGTTTACACACAAGCTCCCTGGTCTTCTCAATACTGCGGCCACACCTCCTCATCTGTAAAATGAGCTGATAGCACTCCATTCTTGTCCAGTTTGGTCACTAAGCCGTGTATGACTCTTCACCACGCCATGGACTGCAGCACGCCAGGCTTCCCTGTCCTTCACCGTCTCCCGGAGCTTGCTCAAACTCATGTCCATTGACTCAGTGATGCCATCCAACCATCTCATCCTCTGCCATCCCTTTCTTCTTCTGCCTTCTATTTTTCTCCACCTCAGGGTCTTTTCCAATGAGCTGTCTCTCATTCTAGTTAGGGTCTTTCTAACTCTGCATTCCTTATTTTCATTCTAAGTACAATTGTTCCAAATAAGGGCCTGATTCTCCTATGCCCAGGGCAAAGGTTTCAAGTTTCCAGTTGCATCACCTCCCCCACCTCACTGCCCCTCTCCATGCCCCACCCTTTTTTCGTCCTACCTTTGGTCCATTGAGCAGTAGTCAGACAAGGCTCTGGCCTTTCAAATACCTGATTTCATGTCTCAGAACCAAGAGGCACCCAATCCCAGGACAAGTGGCCTCTCCTGGACAGACCCCAGGATGCTGATGACAAAATACCTCTGATTACAGTGTCCACTGACTTCGTACGACCTTAGACTTCTGGCTGGAGAAGTTTCTGGCTCTATCCTGGAGCCAAAGAAGATTATGCTACAATTGAATTGATTCAGAGAGTCAACTAAGGAAATGACAGGCTAGGCAGCCAGCACAAACCAGAGTGCTTATCTGCTGTGGGAAAATCAGACTCTTGATTTAAACCAAACACAGGCTCTTTAACAAGGCATAAGTGGGTCTTTCCCTGGCCCTTCCTTGGATCATCTCAGTTGCAGGTCCTGGGCCTCTAGAAACTTCAGACCATAGTTCCATCCAGTTGTGAGCCAATTGGGACCCAGACAACAGCATATTGGGCAGCTCAGAGCCTCCCTCAAGTGGGACCTAGAATTAACCCTGTTGGCTTACGACTTGGTCTCTGTGGTGGGTCCTCTGTAGTGTTAACTGAAAAAAAAAAAAAAGTGCACAGCCTAAAAGTTGAGAGTTATGGGACTTCCCTGGTGGCCCAGAGGTTAAGAATCTGCCTGCCAATGAGGGGACACAGGTTCAATCCCTAGTCTGGGAAGGTCGCACATACAGAAGGGCAACTAAGCCTGAGCGTCACAATTATTGAAGCCCATGTGTCTACAGTCTGTGCTCCAAAACAAGAGAAGCCACTGCAATGAGAAGCCTATGCACCACAAGAAAGAGAAATCCCCAGTCAGTGCAACCAGAGAAAGCCTATGCAGCAGTGAAAACCTAGCACAGTCAAAATTAAATACATCAAATTTAAAAAAAGAATGGCATGACTCACAAGGTCTGATGCATTCTGGGTAAAGGACACCACAGCCCAAGAGATTGCCTCTTACAGGGTCTGTGCCTTGCTAAACCCTCCCGTGGACCCATCTTTGACCCCTCAGACACCACTTCCTCATTCTCTCCCACTCCAGCTGATTGGCCTGAGCCCCCCTGCCCGCAATTGACCTTTCTAGCCTGGCTTCGGCTCCTGTTCCCATGAGCAGCCTGACTGGGCCGAGTCTGGAGCCCCAGCCCTACTGGCTCCCCACCTCCAGCCACAGTACTGGGGCCTATGGGCTATGGATCCCAATGGACTCCAGGCCTTGAGAATTTTAAAGACACAGTCACAAGACTAGGAAGACACAGACTGGTAGAAAGTATTTATTTATTTTACATTAATGTATTTATTTTAACTGGAGGATAATTATTTTACAATATTGTGGCGGCTTTTGCCATATATTAACAAGAATCAGCCATGGATATGCATGTGTCCCCTGATCCTGAGCCCCCTCCTACCTCCCTCCCCATCCTGTCCCGCTGGGCTGTCCCAGAGCACCGGCTTTGGCTGTCCTGCTTCATGCACTGAACTTGCATTGGCCATCTGTTTTACATATGGTAATGCACGTGTTTCATTGCTTTTCTCTCCAGTCATCCCACCCTCGCCTTCACTCAGAGTCCAAAAGTCTGTTCTTTACATCTGTGTCTCTTTTGCTGTCCTTCAAGTCCTTACTGTCTTTCTAAATTCCCTATCTATGCGTTAATATACAGTATTTGTCTTTCTCTTTCTAAATTACTTAACTCTGTATAATCAGCTCCAGTTTCATCCACCTCATTAGAACCTACCCAGATGTGTTCCATTTTAGAGCTGAATAATATTCCACTGTATATATGTACCACCACTTCTTCATCCATTCATCTGCTGATTGAAGCCCATGTGTCTACAGTCTGCTCCAAAACAAGAGAAGCCACTGCAATGAGAAGCCTATGCACCACAAGAAAGAGAAATCCCCAGTCAGTGCAACCAGAGAAAGCCTATGCAGCAGTGAAAACCTAGCACAGTCAAAATTAAATACATCAAATTTAAAAAAAGAATGGCATGACTCACAAGGTCTGATGCATTCTGGGTAAAGGACACCACAGCCCAAGAGATTGCCTCTTACAGGGTCTGTGCCTTGCTAAACCCTCCCGTGGACCCATCTTTGACCCCTCAGACACCACTTCCTCATTCTCTCCCACTCCAGCTGATTGGCCTGAGCCCCCCTGCCCGCAATTGACCTTTCTAGCCTGGCTTCGGCTCCTGTTCCCATGAGCAGCCTGACTGGGCCGAGTCTGGAGCCCCAGCCCTACTGGCTCCCCACCTCCAGCCACAGTACTGGGGCCTATGGGCTATGGATCCCAATGGACTCCAGGCCTTGAGAATTTTAAAGACACAGTCACAAGACTAGGAAGACACAGACTGGTAGAAAGTATTTATTTATTTTACATTAATGTATTTATTTTAACTGGAGGATAATTATTTTACAATATTGTGGCGGCTTTTGCCATATATTAACAAGAATCAGCCATGGATATGCATGTGTCCCCTGATCCTGAGCCCCCTCCTACCTCCCTCCCCATCCTGTCCCGCTGGGCTGTCCCAGAGCACCGGCTTTGGCTGTCCTGCTTCATGCACTGAACTTGCATTGGCCATCTGTTTTACATATGGTAATGCACGTGTTTCATTGCTTTTCTCTCCAGTCATCCCACCCTCGCCTTCACTCAGAGTCCAAAAGTCTGTTCTTTACATCTGTGTCTCTTTTGCTGTCCTTCAAGTCCTTACTGTCTTTCTAAATTCCCATATATATGCGTTAATATACAGTATTTGTCTTTCTCTTTCTAAATTACTTAACTCTGTATAATCAGCTCCAGTTTCATCCACCTCATTAGAACCTACCCAGATGTGTTCCATTTTAGAGCTGAATAATATTCCACTGTATATATGTACCACCACTTCTTCATCCATTCATCTGCTGATGGACATCTAGGCTGATTCATGTCCTAGCTATTGTAAATACTGTTGCAGTGAACATTGAGGTACATGTGTCACTTTCAGTTCTGGTTTCCTCAGGGGGATATACCAAGTAGTGGGATTTCTGGGTCATATGGCAATTCTAGTCTCAGTTTTTTAAGGAATCGCCACACTGTTCTCCATAGTGGCTACACCAGTTTGCATTCAAACCGACAGTGTCATTTTCTCCACACCCTCTCCAGCATTTATTGTTTGTAGACTTTTTGTTGATGGCCATTCTGACCAGCGTGAGATGATACCTCATTGTGGTTTTGATTTGCCTTTCTCTAATAATGAGCGATGTTGAGCATCTTTTCATGTGTTTATTAGCCGTCTGTGTCTTTTTTGGAGAAACGCCCTGTTTAGTTCTTTTGACCACTTTTTGATTGGGTTGTTCATTTTTATGGTATTGAGCTGCATGAAGTGCTTATGTATTTTGGAGATTAGTTCTTTGTCAGTTGTTTCATTTGCTATTATTTTCTCCCATTCTGAAGGCTGTCTTTTCACCTTGTTTGTAGTTTCCTTCACTGTGAGAAGCTTTTAAGTTTAACTAGGTCCTATTTATTTATTTTTGTTTTTGTTTCCATTACTCTGGGAGGTGGGTCATAAAGAATCTTGCTATGATTTATGTTAGAGAAAAAAGTTCCAAACAGGGAAAGGGGGTGGAAGGGGGATTCAAGATAGATGGGACATATGTATACTTAAGGCTGTATACATATGTATACTTCACATTGTTGTATGGGAAAGATGCAACACAACATTGTAAAGCAACTATCCTCCAATTAAAAATAAATTTAAAATAAATAAATAAACAGGAAGGGGAATCCTGTGGTGTTGGACTGGAATTGGAGACATCAATGTTAACTCACCGTGTGAGTGCATGTGAGTATGTGTGTGTGTGAGAGAGAGAGAAAATATTTTATTTCCCAACTTCAATTGCTGAGAAGTCCCAGAAGCCGTGACACCCCAGTAGCAATGAGCACCCCTGTTTCTAAATACTATTATCAAAGGTGGGGGGACAAGAAAGAGAGAAGGAAGGAAGGAACCAGGACTTCTTGGGAAAATGGCTGATTCCAGCCCCTTGGAAACATTAACTAAATGATAAGCTTGTAATATCTCGTGGGGCCAGGAAGGAAGTGTTAAGAAAAAAAATGATGAGGACATGCTGAAAAGACATAGGTGCCAATGTGAAGGCATTCTCCACAACCATGATGGACCATTTTGACCAAGAAAACAAATAATGGTGTACTGAATTATAACCCATAGATGAAAATAATGAGTCCATACTGATGTTGTTGTTCTTTCTAAATTCATATCTGACTCTTTCCAAGCCCATGAATTGCAGCATACCAGGCTCCTCTGTCCTCCACTATCTCCTGAAGTTCACTCAAATTCATGTCCATTGAGTCAGTGATGTTATCTAACCATCTCATCCTCTGCTGCCCTCTTCTCCCTCTGCTTTCCATCTTTCTTAGCATGAGGGTATTTTCTCATCAGGTGGTCAAAGTACTGGAGTTTTAGCTTCAACATCAGTCCTTCCAATGAATAACCAGGGCTGATTTCCTTTAGGATTGACTAGTTTGATCTCTTTGCCATCCAAGGGATTCTCAAGAATCAAGTACCACATATTGATACAAATAATTGAATAAATAAATGTAAGGAAAAGCTCTTACCTAGAGTTGAATTCAAATTCTTAATGTTGAAGGAATGACGGGACCAAAAGACACTAATTATCAACTTGTTGTAAGAAAAAATCATGAATTAAACCTAAAACTAGTTAGTAGAAGTATGAACAGAAATGGTCTCCCAGTAACTCCCCTATGCAAGGTACTTATTACAAAAGGAAAAATAGTAACTGCCCAGTAGAGAAACCTGACAGACACCATCTGAACCAAGTGATCAAGATGAACATCAATAGTAATGAGATCTCTCAGTGTCACATACCATGGATAAGATTTCTTGAGAAAGGGAGAATATCACTTCTCTGTGATATTCTCGCCAAAAATGCATAACTTTATTCTGATCATGAGAAAATATAAGAAAATCCAAACTGAAAAGCACTCTAATATAACTGGGCAGTGTTCTTCAGCAGTCTCAAGGTCACCAAGATCCAAGAAAGATAAACTGTCACAGATCAAAAGAGACATAGGCGACCTAAAAATTACATGTGCTGGGAGATGTTGGGTGGAAATCTGGACTAGAAAAAAGTGACACCAGTAGGAAAACAGGTGACATTTCAAAAAAGTCTGTAGATTAGCTAATAATTTCCATTTTCTATTTTCCATAATTGTACCATGGTTATATGCAGAATGTTAACATTTGGGGGATGATGGGTATATAGGAATTCTACTTTCACAACTGTTGACCTGAAACAAATATCTAGAGTGACAGATAATTTTCCAGCAGTGATTGGTTTATGTGGGATTGGCAAAGAATAACTCAGGGTCTGCAATCTCTACTGTGTCTTTTGTGTTATTGTCTGTCTATCCTATCTCCGCTAAAATGTAAGCCCCATGAGAGTAGAGAATTTTTGCTTTTTCACTGATGTACTCCAAGTGCTTAAATTAGTTCTTGGAGAACATCCCTGGGGGTTTTAGGGCTTTTCAACATCAGTCCTTCCAATGAATATTCAGGGTTGATTTCCTTTAGGATTGACTAGTTTGATCTCTTTGCCATCCAAGGGATTCTCAAGAATCAAGTACCACATATTGATACAAATAATTGAATAAATAAATGTAAGGAAAAGCTCTTACCTAGAGTTGAATTCAAATTCTTAATGTTGAAGGAATGACGGGACCAAAAGACACTAATTATCAACTTGTTGTAAGAAAAAATCATGAATTAAACCTAAAACTAGTTAGTAGAAGTATGAACAGAAATGGTCTCCCAGTAACTCCCCTATGCAAGGTACTTATTACAAAAGGAAAAATAGTAACTGCCCAGTAGAGAAACCTGACAGACACCATCTGAACCAAGTGATCAAGATGAACATCAATAGTAATGAGATCTCTCAGTGTCACATACCATGGATAAGATTTCTTGAGAAAGGGAGAATATCACTTCTCTGTGATATTCTCGCCAAAAATGCATAACTTTATTCTGATCATGAGAAAATATAAGAAAATCCAAACTGAAAAGCACTCTAATATAACTGGGCAGTGTTCTTCAGCAGTCTCAAGGTCACCAAGATCCAAGAAAGATAAACTGTCACAGATCAAAAGAGACATAGGCGACCTAAAAATTACATGTGCTGGGAGATGTTGGGTGGAAATCTGGACTAAAAAAAAGTGACACCAGTAGGAAAACAGGTGACATTTCAAAAAAGTCTGTAGATTAGCTAATAATTTCCATTTTCTATTTTCCATAATTGTACCATGGTTATATGCAGAATGTTAACATTTGGGGGATGATGGGTATATAGGAATTCTACTTTCACAACTGTTGACCTGAAACAAATATCTAGAGTGACAGATAATTTTCCAGCAGTGATTGGTTTATGTGGGATTGGCAAAGAATAACTCAGGGTCTGCAATCTCTACTGTGTCTTTTGTGTTATTGTCTGTCTATCCTATCTCCGCTAAAATGTAAGCCCCATGAGAGTAGAGAATTTTTGCTTTTTCACTGATGTACTCCAAGTGCTTAAATTAGTTCTTGGAGAACATCCCTGGTGGTCCAGTGATGAAGACTCCATAATCCTGGGCAGGGGTCCAGGTTTGATTTCCAGTCTGGGAACTAGATCCCACATGCTTCCAGTAAGAGCTGGCTTGCCACAAATAAAAAGATCACCCATGCCACAACAAAGATCTCCCAGACTGCAACTGAGACCTGGAGCAGCCAAATAAATATATAAACATTTTTAAAATTTGTTTTTAAAAGATATTCTTTTAAATAAATATATTAGTCCTTGGATGAAGGTACTAGAAAGTGAAAGTGTTAGTTGCTTAGTGCTTGTTCAACTCTGTGCCACCCCAAAGACTGTAGCCCGCCAGGCTCCTCCATCCATGGAATTCTCCAGACAAGAATCCTGCAGTGGGTTGCTATTCCTCTCTCTAGGGGATCTTTCCAACACAAGGATTGAAGTTGGATCTCCTGCATTGCAGGGAGATTCTTTACTGTCTGAGCCACCAAGTCCTTGGATGAAGGTGGGTAGACAAGAAACCAAATCAAGAACTTTGAGTTCTTGGGGGCAATCTTGAAAAGATGAGGAAAGGGGAGGCAGTATGTGATGTCACCAGAGTCTTCGGGGGCCGGAACCTGGTACAATACCAGGAGCCACCAGGATATATGGAGGGGGAGGTAGCTTGCTTGCCATAGAAACAACAATATTCTGAACTGAGGGCTTAACAAAAGGCCACCAGGATCATTGGAGGCGGGTATCTTACTTCATGAACACAATTTAGCTGAACAGTGCGGGAAACATTTCAAAAAGTCTGTAGATTAGCTAATAATTTCCATTTTCTATTTTCCATAATTGTACCATGGTTATATGCAGAATGTTAACATTTGGGGGATGATGGGTATATAGGAATTCTACTTTCACAACTGTTGACCTGAAACAAATATCTAGAGTGACAGATAATTTTCCAGCAGTGATTGGTTTATGTGGGATTGGCAAAGAATAACTCAGGGTCTGCAATCTCTACTGTGTCTTTTGTGTTATTGTCTGTCTATCCTATCTCCGCTAAAATGTAAGCCCCATGAGAGTAGAGAATTTTTGCTTTTTCACTGATGTACTCCAAGTGCTTAAATTAGTTCTTGGAGAACATCCCTGGTGGTCCAGTGATGAAGACTCCATAATCCTGGGCAGGGGTCCAGGTTTGATTTCCAGTCTGGGAACTAGATCCCACATGCTTCCAGTAAGAGCTGGCTTGCCACAAATAAAAAGATCACCCATGCCACAACAAAGATCTCCCAGACTGCAACTGAGACCTGGAGCAGCCAAATAAATATATAAACATTTTTAAAATTTGTTTTTAAAAGATATTCTTTTAAATAAATATATTAGTCCTTGGATGAAGGTACTAGAAAGTGAAAGTGTTAGTTGCTTAGTGCTTGTTCAACTCTGTGCCACCCCAAAGACTGTAGCCCGCCAGGCTCCTCCATCCATGGAATTCTCCAGACAAGAATCCTGCAGTGGGTTGCTATTCCTCTCTCTAGGGGATCTTTCCAACACAAGGATTGAAGTTGGATCTCCTGCATTGCAGGGAGATTCTTTACTGTCTGAGCCACCAAGTCCTTGGATGAAGGTGGGTAGACAAGAAACCAAATCAAGAACTTTGAGTTCTTGGGGGCAATCTTGAAAAGATGAGGAAAGGGGAGGCAGTATGTGATGTCACCAGAGTCTTCGGGGGCCGGAACCTGGTACAATACCAGGAGCCACCAGGATATATGGAGGGGGAGGTAGCTTGCTTGCCATAGAAACAACAATATTCTGAACTGAGGGGCTTAACAAAAGGCCACAGTCTAGCCCATCATCTCTGAATCTTCATTTAGGCCTAAATGAAATGTCTGTGGGAGTAAAAATCTGTTGACTAAAACAGAAAAAATATAGAGCCTAAACCTTGAGAATTGTTTTATTTGGGGCATTACTGAGGACTGCAATCCAGATACAGGTTCTCATATAGCTCTCAGGACTGTACTGAGAGATACAAGAAGAACCAGGATATATAGGAACTTTTGCAAAAGAACAGGTAGTAAAACATCAAAAGATTACTGTAATTAAAGAAAAACCAGACATCTCAAGTTCATGAATTTAGCACTTTTCTATGCCTGCAAAGATGTAAGAGTCTAGGCTTGGGCTTCCTGGTTGTCAAGTAGTTACCAATCCATCTGCCAATGCAGGGGACCTGGGCTCAATCCCTGGTCTGGGAGATCCCACATGCTTGGGAACAAATAAGCCTGAGCACAGCCACAACTACCGATCCACTGGTCTAGAGTCCATGAGCTACAGCTACTGAGTCCACTTGCCTAGAGCCTGTGCTCTTCAATAAGACAGGCCACCACCGCCACAGAGTATCCCCCACTTGCCACAACTAGAGAAAGCCTGCACCCAGCAAAGAAGACCCAACAGAGCCAATTATTAATTAATTAACTTAGAAAGAGTCTGGGGTTAATGAAATAATTCCTTTGATTTGCACCTTATCTACCTAGAGCCAATATTTTTTTCTCTATACTGAACCCCTCAGGATGCACTGTCAGGGATGACTGATAGCTCGACGCCACACCGTCCTTTGCAAAGGGTATTCTTTGTCCACAAATTCCAGGGGACCATGGGAAGACATTTTTTGGTTGATGATTACTCCTGCATTGCAGGAGATTCTTTACTGTCTGAGCCACCAAGTCCTTGGATGAAGGTGGGTAGACAAGAAACCAAATCAAGAACTTTGAGTTCTTGGGGGCAATCTTGAAAAGATGAGGAAAGGGGAGGCAGTATGTGATGTCACCAGAGTCTTCGGGGGCCGGAACCTGGTACAATACCAGGAGCCACCAGGATATATGGAGGGGGAGGTAGCTTGCTTGCCATAGAAACAACAATATTCTGAACTGAGGGGCTTAACAAAAGGCCACAGTCTAGCCCATCATCTCTGAATCTTCATTTAGGCCTAAATGAAATGTCTGTGGGAGTAAAAATCTGTTGACTAAAACAGAAAAAATATAGAGCCTAAACCTTGAGAATTGTTTTATTTGGGGCATTACTGAGGACTGCAATCCAGATACAGGTTCTCATATAGCTCTCAGGACTGTACTGAGAGATACAAGAAGAACCAGGATATATAGGAACTTTGCAAAAGAACAGGTAGTAAAACATCAAAAGATTACTGTAATTAAAGAAAAACCAGACATCTCAAGTTCATGAATTTAGCACTTTTCTATGCCTGCAAAGATGTAAGAGTCTAGGCTTGGGCTTCCTGGTTGTCAAGTAGTTACCAATCCATCTGCCAATGCAGGGGACCTGGGCTCAATCCCTGGTCTGGGAGATCCCACATGCTTGGGAACAAATAAGCCTGAGCACAGCCACAACTACCGATCCACTGGTCTAGAGTCCATGAGCTACAGCTACTGAGTCCACTTGCCTAGAGCCTGTGCTCTTCAATAAGACAGGCCACCACCGCCACAGAGTATCCCCCACTTGCCACAACTAGAGAAAGCCTGCACCCAGCAAAGAAGACCCAACAGAGCCAATTATTAATTAATTAACTTAGAAAGAGTCTGGGGTTAATGAAATAATTCCTTTGATTTGCACCTTATCTACCTAGAGCCAATATTTTTTTCTCTATACTGAACCCCCTCAGGATGCACTGTCAGGGATGACTGATAGCTCGACGGCCACACCGTCCTTTGTTTACTGAGACGGCAGTGGATATTCTTTGTCCACAAATTCCAGATTGTGGAGACCCATGGAGATCTCCAGATGTTGTATTAATTTGCTAGGGATTGGTACCACAACCTGAGTAGCTGAAATAACGGAAATTGCTGCTCTCTCGGTTCTGGAGTCCAGAAGTCAAGATCAAGGTGCCAGGGACGCTGGTGTCTTCTGAGGACTGTGGGGAAGGGTCTGTTCCTTCCTCTCCCCGGGCTCTGACGGTGCCCTGGTCATCTGTAGGATTCCTCGGTGTATAAAAGCATCTTGCCCTCGATCTCTGTTTTCACCTTCATGTGGAAATCTCCCGTAAAGACACGTGTGTGTCTCTCTGTCCAAACGTCCCCTCTACCTAAAGACAACAATCACACTGCATTAAGCCCACTCTAATAATCTTATCCTAACTCATCACCTCCACAAAGACCCTGCTTCCAAATACAGTCACATCCTGAGGTCTTACTGGAGGTCAGGAATTTGTTAGGTCATCCCTTAATACAGATCTGATTCTTCAAGGAAATTGTATCTTCAGAATGAAAGTGGCCTGGATGGATGTTAGTCGGTATGGATCAGGCTATTCTACTGTAAACCCTGACAGTTGTTTTGGCCGTCCGTTTGGATTTTTGTAAGGAAAGTTGCTGATAACCTTCAATTCGTGCCTTATAACCTCCGATTTCCAGGCATCCACGTCAAAGACGGTTATCTAAAATAAACACCTCTCCACCCACACCTTTGTTCTAGAAATTTTGGTTAATTTGACTATTTGGGCCACCTGTTTTTCCTCTTCCCATATTTCCCACCACTGCCCTCTTGGGAACAAATAAGCCTGAGCACAGCCACAACTACCGATCCACTGGTCTAGAGTCCATGAGCTACAGCTACTGAGTCCACTTGCCTAGAGCCTGTGCTCTTCAATAAGACAGGCCACCACCGCCACAGAGTATCCCCCACTTGCCACAACTAGAGAAAGCCTGCACCCAGCAAAGAAGACCCAACAGAGCCAATTATTAATTAATTAACTTAGAAAGAGTCTGGGGTTAATGAAATAATTCCTTTGATTTGCACCTTATCTACCTAGAGCCAATATTTTTTTCTCTATACTGAACCCCCTCAGGATGCACTGTCAGGGATGACTGATAGCTCGACGGCCACACCGTCCTTTGTTTACTGAGACGGCAGTGGATATTCTTTGTCCACAAATTCCAGATTGTGGAGACCCATGGAGATCTCCAGATGTTGTATTAATTTGCTAGGGATTGGTACCACAACCTGAGTAGCTGAAATAACGGAAATTGCTGCTCTCTCGGTTCTGGAGTCCAGAAGTCAAGATCAAGGTGCCAGGGACGCTGGTGTCTTCTGAGGACTGTGGGGAAGGGTCTGTTCCTTCCTCTCCCCGGGCTCTGACGGTGCCCTGGTCATCTGTAGGATTCCTCGGTGTATAAAAGCATCTTGCCCTCGATCTCTGTTTTCACCTTCATGTGGAAATCTCCCGTAAAGACACGTGTGTGTCTCTCTGTCCAAACGTCCCCTCTACCTAAAGACAACAATCACACTGCATTAAGCCCACTCTAATAATCTTATCCTAACTCATCACCTCCACAAAGACCCTGCTTCCAAATACAGTCACATCCTGAGGTCTTACTGGAGGTCAGGAATTTGTTAGGTCATCCCTTAATACAGATCTGATTCTTCAAGGAAATTGTATCTTCAGAATGAAAGTGGCCTGGATGGATGTTAGTCGGTATGGATCAGGCTATTCTACTGTAAACCCTGACAGTTGTTTTGGCCGTCCGTTTGGATTTTTGTAAGGAAAGTTGCTGATAACCTTCAATTCGTGCCTTATAACCTCCGATTTCCAGGCATCCACGTCAAAGACGGTTATCTAAAATAAACACCTCTCCACCCACACCTTTGTTCTAGAAATTTTGGTTAATTTGACTATTTGGGCCACCTGTTTTTCCTCTTCCCATATTTCCCACCACTGCTCATATATTTCAAATCCACCAATAAAAGGCGAACACACAAAAGCCTAGGCCCCCACCCTTGGCCCCAATAAAAGAGGAACACCAAGGCCATGATCTCTAGCTCTCTCTCTACACTCAACCTCCCTGTGGAGCGGCAGGTGTGCTGCGATCTTCCAAGTCCTGTAAGTAATAAACTTCTATGCTTCCAAAGATCTCTGATGATTATTGCAATCTGATGATTATTGTATCTTGCAACCGTAAGAACCAAGAGGGTTGATCCAGCCAGAGCACTGGTTATTAATAGGCTGAGACAACCATGCAACAGGCCTGCTGCTCACTGATCTCAATGACCAGTCACGTAACTAACCAAAGCGTATGTCTCACTCACGTAAAGACCACTGCATGTCTGCAGGACTCTTCTGGACAAGTGTCCTCCACTGGGTGACTCAGAGATCCAAGCCGCCTCCACCTTCTGGTTCCACCATACACGGCACAGAAAGACTGGGGCATTGTGTGTGGTCTTTACCTCGTTTCAGCCTGGAAGTGGCCCACACAGCTGATGCACAGGTGTTGCTGGCAAGATTCAGTCTCCTGAGCCTTGCTACCTGGAGGGGTGCCTGGAGAATGTGGGGGAACAAGTGAAATGCTGATAGGCACCATAGTCTCTGCACACTGGCTTTCGGGGATGAATGTGGGAAAGTGTTAACTGAAGGCCACACAGCCAAAGGCCTCTGGGATCTCCCAGTTTGGTGGGATGACCTGGTCACCCCCTTTTAGGAACTCTCAGGTGGACGAGAAACAGCTGTTAGGAGGTTTCATTTGTGTATATTGGAGGAAGGGGTGATCTTAATGTGTGAAATGTTCAACAAAGCTGGGAAGTGCTTCCTCCATGTGTACTGTGTGTCTGATGGAGGCAGTCACTCTGGACCCCACCTGGGGATGAGGATCATGTGTGCGAGTTCTTTTAAAGACTTCCTTGATAAGGATTGTTGAATGTGAACAGGACAGCAGGGACCAGAGTAGAAGTTTGGCACCACCTGGGAGAAGGTCTAGGCCGGTCTGTTTTTCTCCCCCACAGAACCCTCAGCATGAAGACGCTTCTGCTGCTGGCAGTGATCATGGCCTTTGGTAAGAGCTGAAGGTACCTCTCCCCAGAAGGGCGACAGCCCAAGGAGGGAGGCACCTTCATTTCCTTCCCCCTGCATCTGTTCCTCTCTCGGAGGGAGGAAGAGTCTTTGTGGGGAGAAGAAGTGGGAGAGAGAGGCAGAGAAGGACACATGGTCCCAGGCCCCATCACCAGGCAATTTCCTTCCAGCTCTGCTTCAGGTCCATGGAGCTTTGTGGGATTTCGCAAGAATGATCAGTTACACCACAGGAAAGGGAGCTGTGTCCAGTTATGGCTTCTATGGCTGCCATTGTGGTGTGAGTGGCAAAGGAGCCCCCAAGGATGAAACGGATTGGTGAGGCCACCCCAACCCTTCTGTTCCTCTGCCCACTGTGGTCCTGGCTGGGGTGGGAACTCATGCCTGTGTTCCAAGGTCAAAGAATGCCAGGAAGTCTGGAAAAGCAGGCAACCTGGGGAGAAACTGTGCTCTGAACTACTCTCATGTCCCTGGTTCTGTGCCCAGGGTCAAGGGGAGTGAGACCACAGGGCGCTGGGCTCCCTGGAACATGGAGGGCATCCCCAATAGCAGTCTTGTCACAGGTGCTGTGCGACGCATGACTGTTGTTACAAAAAGCTGAAGTATCACGGGTGTGGCACCAAGTTCCTGAAATACAGCGTTACTATCCGCCGGGGCCAAATCACCTGTGGTAAGAATGAGTCCCACGACTGCACTCAGCATCCTTGTTCTTTTTCCTGAATGTCCTCTGTGCTGGGCACCACAGCTAGATACAAATAGGCAGTGTCCCTGCCTCAGGAGCTCACGGTGGAGTGGGAAGTAAAGACAATGAACATACAGCATGGCAGACTCCAATAGGAAGTAAGGAAAAGGGTGGGGCTCTGAACAAAGCGGGAAGTGCTTCCTCCATGTGTACTGTGTGTCTGATGGAGGCAGTCACTCTGGACCCCACCTGGGGATGAGGATCATGTGTGCGAGTTCTTTTAAAGACTTCCTTGATAAGGATTGTTGAATGTGAACAGGACAGCAGGGACCAGAGTAGAAGTTTGGCACCACCTGGGAGAAGGTCTAGGCCGGTCTGTTTTTCTCCCCCACAGAACCCTCAGCATGAAGACGCTTCTGCTGCTGGCAGTGATCATGGCCTTTGGTAAGAGCTGAAGGTACCTCTCCCAGAAGGGCGACAGCCCAAGGAGGAGGCACCTTCATTTCCTTCCCCCTGCATCTGTTCCTCTCTCGGAGGGAGGAAGAGTCTTTGTGGGGAGAAGAAGTGGGAGAGAGAGGCAGAGAAGGACACATGGTCCCAGGCCCCATCACCAGGCAATTTCCTTCCAGCTCTGCTTCAGGTCCATGGAGCTTTGTGGGATTTCGCAAGAATGATCAGTTACACCACAGGAAAGGGAGCTGTGTCCAGTTATGGCTTCTATGGCTGCCATTGTGGTGTGAGTGGCAAAGGAGCCCCAAGGATGAAACGGATTGGTGAGGCCACCCCAACCCTTCTGTTCCTCTGCCCACTGTGGTCCTGGCTGGGGTGGGAACTCATGCCTGTGTTCCAAGGTCAAAGAATGCCAGGAAGTCTGGAAAAGCAGGCAACCTGGGGAGAAACTGTGCTCTGAACTACTCTCATGTCCCTGGTTCTGTGCCCAGGGTCAAGGGGAGTGAGACCACAGGGCGCTGGGCTCCCTGGAACATGGAGGGCATCCCCAATAGCAGTCTTGTCACAGGTGCTGTGCGACGCATGACTGTTGTTACAAAAAGCTGAAGTATCACGGGTGTGGCACCAAGTTCCTGAAATACAGCGTTACTATCCGCCGGGGCCAAATCACCTGTGGTAAGAATGAGTCCCACGACTGCACTCAGCATCCTTGTTCTTTTTCCTGAATGTCCTCTGTGCTGGGCACCACAGCTAGATACAAATAGGCAGTGTCCCTGCCTCAGGGAGCTCACGGTGGAGTGGGAAGTAAAGACAATGAACATACAGCATGGCAGACTCCAATAGGAAGTAAGGAAAAGGGTGGGGCTCTGAACACAGTCTGAGGGTCAAGGAAGGCTCCTCAGATTGCTTACCTCCAAGCTGAATCCTCAAGCTGAGAAGAGTCAGGGGGAAGGAGGTCTGGGGGTAATCCAACAAGAGGACACAGCAAGGTCCAGGGAGCCAGAAGAAACAGCAGCAATTCTGTGCTGCTGAAGGGAAATGTGAGGATGAGACAGAGTGGTGAGTGATAATGACAGAGAGAAAGAAAGGTGCCATATTCTACTTACATTTTGTCCTAAAGAATTAGCGAGCTCTTAGGAAAAGGAGTGACATAATCAAGCTTGCACTTCAGAGAACTTACTCTGGCTGAGAGTAGATGGAGACGGATGGAAGGGACTGTATTATCATGATGCAGACAGGTGACAGGAAGCCCTTGACCTGTATCAATGGTGGTCAGGATGAAAGAGATGGAGAGTGCCATCAAGATACATTTGAGAGCTTCTCTGGTGGTCCAGTGGGTAAAGAGTCTGCCTTGCAGTGCAAGTGGCATCAGTTCGATCCCTGGTCTGGGAAGATCCCACTTGCCACAGAGCAGCTGGATCAGTGTGTCCAGTTATGAGCCAGTGCTCTGGAGCACATGCACCCAGAGCTGGTGCTCTGCAGTGACAGAGGCCGCTGCAATGGGAGGCCCACACATGCCAAAGAATAAAAATTGATGAAAAATAAATGATGATTTAGAGGCAAAAAAAAACTTTAAAAAAATTAAAAAGATATATTTGAGATAGAATTAACCAAGCTTAGTGGTTAACTGGTTATGGTGACTGGGGGCTGTTGGGTGACTACACCACCATGTGGATGGTACAACTGAGGCAGCCTGGTGGATGAAAGAAGTTCCACTGGGAGCATGTTGAGTTTGGAAGCTTTAGAACACCCAGTGAGATGGGCAGCAGGCAGCTGGATGAAGGAACTGGCAGGGTCTGGACACAAACTCAGGAGATAGCCACAGAGAGAAAAAGGTTAGATGAACCCACCCATTTGATGTTTAAAGGCCCACAAAGGAGACAGAGAAGGGACGGAGAAGAGGAGAAGAGCCAAGAGGGTCAAGGAGCTGTCCAGGAGAAGATGAATAACAGCAGCCAGTTTAAGAGAGGCACCCTTCAGGATAAGGGCTGGCTGGCGTCCTTGGATTTAGAGGCAGGAAGACCACTGAGGACCTCAATGGGAGCTGTTTCCATGGATCTGTGAAGGCAAAATCAGATTAGAGAGGGTTGAAAGGTGGGTAGGCAGAGAATCAGAGGCAGGAAGTGCAGACAACCTTCTAGAACAAGTTTGGCTGTAAAGGGGAGGAGAGGATGGTGTGTAGAGGGCAGGAAGACCTCAAAAACATGGGCCTGAGTTCTCTAAGATATTCTACTTACATTTTGTCCTAAAGAATTAGCGAGCTCTTAGGAAAAGGAGTGACATAATCAAGCTTGCACTTCAGAGAACTTACTCTGGCTGAGAGTAGATGGAGACGGATGGAAGGGACTGTATTATCATGATGCAGACAGGTGACAGGAAGCCCTTGACCTGTATCAATGGTGGTCAGGATGAAAGAGATGGAGAGTGCCATCAAGATACATTTGAGAGCTTCTCTGGTGGTCCAGTGGGTAAAGAGTCTGCCTTGCAGTGCAAGTGGCATCAGTTCGATCCCTGGTCTGGGAAGATCCCACTTGCCACAGAGCAGCTGGATCAGTGTGTCCAGTTATGAGCCAGTGCTCTGGAGCACATGCACCCAGAGCTGGTGCTCTGCAGTGACAGAGGCCGCTGCAATGGGAGGCCCACACATGCCAAAGAATAAAAATTGATGAAAAATAAATGATGATTTAGAGGCAAAAAAAAACTTTAAAAAAATTAAAAAGATATATTTGAGATAGAATTAACCAAGCTTAGTGGTTAACTGGTTATGGTGACTGGGGGCTGTTGGGTGACTACACCACCATGTGGATGGTACAACTGAGGCAGCCTGGTGGATGAAAGAAGTTCCACTGGGAGCATGTTGAGTTTGGAAGCTTTAGAACACCCAGTGAGATGGGCAGCAGGCAGCTGGATGAAGGAACTGGCAGGGTCTGGACACAAACTCAGGAGATAGCCACAGAGAGAAAAAGGTTAGATGAACCCACCCATTTGATGTTTAAAGGCCCACAAAGGAGACAGAGAAGGGACGGAGAAGAGGAGAAGAGCCAAGAGGGTCAAGGAGCTGTCCAGGAGAAGATGAATAACAGCAGCCAGTTTAAGAGAGGCACCCTTCAGGATAAGGGCTGGCTGGCGTCCTTGGATTTAGAGGCAGGAAGACCACTGAGGACCTCAATGGGAGCTGTTTCCATGGATCTGTGAAGGCAAAATCAGATTAGAGAGGGTTGAAAGGTGGGTAGGCAGAGAATCAGAGGCAGGAAGTGCAGACAACCTTCTAGAACAAGTTTGGCTGTAAAGGGGAGGAGAGGGATGGGTGGTGGCTCAGAGGGACTGCCTAGTGCCCCCAGACACTGGACCCATGAGTGCAATTTTGAGAAACCATGGAGTATTTCCCAACAGCCTGAGTTCTCTAAGATCAGAAATTATATCTCTATCATCATTCAAGAGAAAATAACACTCAAGTATTAAGTAAATTGTTAGGTTTTTTAAGTGGTAAGGATTTCTTAAACTCTTCAGTCAATTCTTTTTGGTGTCCAATCTACTATAGTACTATTTTATACAGAAGAAAATATAGAACAAGAGAAGGTATATGAAAATAATGGTCTACACAGTTTTAGAATCAAGATTTACAGACTTAAAATAAATTAAGATGTTTACAAAAAAAAAAAAGAAATTATATCTCTCCATCATGAACTTTCCATAAAATCCAGTGCCTTCAGCAGGCTCTGGGTGACAAGTTAGATGCCCAAACAACAGAGGCTCAGACACTGAGGAAGTCTGACTGTCCCTAACAGAAGTCTGGAAGAGGGCAGTGCCAGGGCCGGGACAGCTGCCCCACTGTGTGGCCGAGGATCCAGTCTTCTCCCAACCTCTGCTCTGCCCTGTTGGCAATGTGATGCCAAGGCACACACTAGAGCTCCAGTAGATACGGCTTCACCCTACAGAAGAAGCTTTCCTTTTTCACATCTCTCTTTTCTTTCCTTTTTCTCTTTTCTGAGAGAGGAAATTAATTGTCCCAGAAGCCCCCAGCATTGTGGTTTATTGGTCAGGGCAAGGTCACATGGTTCCCCTACACTAATCACTAGAAAAAAAAGAGATGACCATGCCTGGCTTACACTAATCAAGAACCATTTCCCGACTCTAGGAGCCAGGGGGTTTGCAGAACACATCTGCTAGAGAGAAGAAAGAGACAGTGGCTTAAGATAAAGACTTAACAAGAAGCCCAGTTCTCGACTGCTAGTGTTCTCAGGAATTCTGTCTCTTCATCAGCTCGTAATATCTGAACATCATTGCTTGTCCCAGACTAGAAACCCTGGAAGAACAGGGGCTGTGTCTTCTCTCTCAGAATTCCCAGAAGAAACCATAGAATATTAACAAATCCCCACCCCATTTTTATTTTCTTGTGGTTTCAGAGGATCAAGGTGTGTGTAGGCGTCAACTTTGTGAATGTGATAAAATAGCTGCCATTTGCTTTGCAAAGCACCAGAGGACCTACAATGTAAAGCTGAAATACTACAACAACCTTCTGTGCACTGGAAAAACCCCTCGGTGCTGAGAGGCCCCTCATCCTGGACGCCTTGCCACCCGATGCTATTTCCACTCTAGCACCCCACTCCCTACTCTAGCCACATTCTCTCACAAATGAAGGAAACCTCCTCTCCAATCCTAGAGGTCAGCCAAGAGCCCTTCTCTCCCCAAACAGAAGCCTTCTTCCTAGAAAGAGAAGTCCAACTCTGGCTGTGTATGTCAAGCTTCCTTGGACAGCCAGAGATTTTTTCCCCATTTCCAATCTTCTTCAAGTACAGTGTCATGGTTAGCTGTGACAACTACACTCCTGGTGGGCTTTTATGAATAAAGCAATTCATTTGGCAAACTGTTGGTGAGTGCATTTGTGTGTGTTTGTAGTACTCACGAGCACTTCTAGTGTAAGAACAAACTAGTACAAGGGAATAGTGTATAAATGGGTTAAAAATAAAAGCTTTAGTGTCAGACTGGCTGAGTCAAATCCCCACCACCACTTCCCTAAGCCTTTAACACCGTCATCTAAATGGAAATCACTTTGGTATCAAGTTCACTGGCTTATTGTAGAAGTTAAATGGGATAATGGACACAAACCACCAGCTCTGGCATGTCTCCGTCTGTCCTTATTATTACAAGGAAAAACCCAGCCTTCCACCTCTCCTCCTGGGCAAGAGCAGCTCCTGCTGGCCCATTGGGGGAAAAAAATAGAAGTATTGTTCCTAATATGTGGGGGAGGGAATCTATAGCCCAGGTCTTCTGGGAGGTACATGCTTCTCCTATGTTGCAAGTCTGGTGAAGGTCTGGTCTGGGTCAAGGTCATGATGGCCACCAGAGGGAATTTCAGGGCCTTATCCCCTCACCCAGGTCTGGCATCCTGGGCTTGTGACTCATACAGAGTCCCATTGGGTACAGCACCTGGTATACTGCTCTGTCCAAGCCATCTCAAAGTTGTTAATGATGTGGAATCTAGCATTTTATTGTGGTTTCAGGATCTTTTCAACTTTGTGAATGTGATAAAATAGCTGCCATTTGCTTTGCAAAGCACCAGAGGACCTACAATGTAAAGCTGAAATACTACAACAACCTTCTGTGCACTGGAAAAACCCCTCGGTGCTGAGAGGCCCCTCATCCTGGACGCCTTGCCACCCGATGCTATTTCCACTCTAGCACCCCACTCCCTACTCTAGCCACATTCTCTCACAAATGAAGGAAACCTCCTCTCCAATCCTAGAGGTCAGCCAAGAGCCCTTCTCTCCCCAAACAGAAGCCTTCTTCCTAGAAAGAGAAGTCCAACTCTGGCTGTGTATGTCAAGCTTCCTTGGACAGCCAGAGATTTTTTCCCCATTTCCAATCTTCTTCAAGTACAGTGTCATGGTTAGCTGTGACAACTACACTCCTGGTGGGCTTTTATGAATAAAGCAATTCATTTGGCAAACTGTTGGTGAGTGCATTTGTGTGTGTTTGTAGTACTCACGAGCACTTCTAGTGTAAGAACAAACTAGTACAAGGGAATAGTGTATAAATGGGTTAAAAATAAAAGCTTTAGTGTCAGACTGGCTGAGTCAAATCCCCACCACCACTTCCCTAAGCCTTTAACACCGTCATCTAAATGGAAATCACTTTGGTATCAAGTTCACTGGCTTATTGTAGAAGTTAAATGGGATAATGGACACAAACCACCAGCTCTGGCATGTCTCCGTCTGTCCTTATTATTACAAGGAAAAACCCAGCCTTCCACCTCTCCTCCTGGGCAAGAGCAGCTCCTGCTGGCCCATTGGGGAAAAAATAGAAGTATTGTTCCTAATATGTGGGGGAGGGAATCTATAGCCCAGGTCTTCTGGGAGGTACATGCTTCTCCTATGTTGCAAGTCTGGTGAAGGTCTGGTCTGGGTCAAGGTCATGATGGCCACCAGAGGGAATTTCAGGGCCTTATCCCCTCACCCAGGTCTGGCATCCTGGGCTTGTGACTCATACAGAGTCCCATTGGGTACAGCACCTGGTATACTGCTCTGTCCAAGCCATCTCAAAGTTGTTAATGATGTGGAATCTAGCATTTTATTCTGCACTGGGACCCATAAATTAGGTAACTGGTACTACCCTCACTGGAATGCTACTTCTCCCCTTGTCATCCTGGATTCCTCTGAGATATTTCCTCCCGGACAAGGCACATCTAATTCTTTAATAATCATCATCAGAACTGCTGGCTGTGTACAGTGGGGAAGGAATCTAGAAGACAAAGAGGCCATGGCTTTTCATGGGCTGAGTCCTTACCAGGAAGGAAGAGGAGATTTTCCTTCTTCCCACTGGACTCTGCTGTCCTTACAGGCTGTGAGAGCTCCCACTTCTAGTTCCCTGATTATATTTCATTGGGGTTTCTATTTATTCATTTCTTATATAACTTTCTTATAAATATAAATGTATTTCCACATAAAACATTTTTAAAAAAGAGTATTAAATAATTTGTCCTCACAAAGAAAGATTAGAAAACAGAGAGTATAGAAAAAGTTCAGCCATAATTCTGATATTGAAAACAATCATTTAGAAGAGGTGGATTCTTCTAATTATTAATAACTTAAAACATTTCTGAGTGTTGACTATCCTATTTGAGCATGTCCATCCCATGTAAAGTAATAGCCACCTCCCCCCATGATACTCCCACTGCCCTGTATCCATCTTTCCTGACTCTTTACTCTTGCTTCATCATCATCTAACATTCCACAGTTGATTTTTGAACAAGGATTTTAATTCCACCAGCCCATTTATACGTGGATTTTTTTCAATAAATAACACCGTCATCTAAATGGAAATCATTGTCAAGTTCACTGGCTTATTGTAGAAGTTAAATGGGATAATGGACACAAACCACCAGCTCTGGCATGTCTCCGTCTGTCCTTATTATTACAAGGAAAAACCCAGCCTTCCACCTCTCCTCCTGGGCAAGAGCAGCTCCTGCTGGCCCATTGGGGGAAAAAAATAGAAGTATTGTTCCTAATATGTGGGGGAGGGAATCTATAGCCCAGGTCTTCTGGGAGGTACATGCTTCTCCTATGTTGCAAGTCTGGTGAAGGTCTGGTCTGGGTCAAGGTCATGATGGCCACCAGAGGGAATTTCAGGGCCTTATCCCCTCACCCAGGTCTGGCATCCTGGGCTTGTGACTCATACAGAGTCCCATTGGGTACAGCACCTGGTATACTGCTCTGTCCAAGCCATCTCAAAGTTGTTAATGATGTGGAATCTAGCATTTTATTCTGCACTGGGACCCATAAATTAGGTAACTGGTACTACCCTCACTGGAATGCTACTTCTCCCCTTGTCATCCTGGATTCCTCTGAGATATTTCCTCCCGGACAAGGCACATCTAATTCTTTAATAATCATCATCAGAACTGCTGGCTGTGTACAGTGGGGAAGGAATCTAGAAGACAAAGAGGCCATGGCTTTTCATGGGCTGAGTCCTTACCAGGAAGGAAGAGGAGATTTTCCTTCTTCCCACTGGACTCTGCTGTCCTTACAGGCTGTGAGAGCTCCCACTTCTAGTTCCCTGATTATATTTCATTGGGGTTTCTATTTATTCATTTCTTATATAACTTTCTTATAAATATAAATGTATTTCCACATAAAACATTTTTAAAAAAGAGTATTAAATAATTTGTCCTCACAAAGAAAGATTAGAAAACAGAGAGTATAGAAAAAGTTCAGCCATAATTCTGATATTGAAAACAATCATTTAGAAGAGGTGGATTCTTCTAATTATTAATAACTTAAAACATTTCTGAGTGTTGACTATCCTATTTGAGCATGTCCATCCCATGTAAAGTAATAGCCACCTCCCCCCATGATACTCCCACTGCCCTGTATCCATCTTTCCTGACTCTTTACTCTTGCTTCATCATCATCTAACATTCCACAGTTGATTTTTGAACAAGGATTTTAATTCCACCAGCCCATTTATACGTGGATTTTTTTCAATAAATATACACTACAGTACTACTGGAGGAGAGAGTCACAAACAATTCCACTGTACCTGCCATGAAAATCTCATGAATTGTATAAAAGGCCATAAAGAAAGGACATTGAAAGGTGAGTCTCCCGGGTCTGAAGGTGTCTGATATGCTACTGGGAAAGAACGGAGGAGAACTACTATAGCCCCAGAAACAATGAGGTGGCAGGGCCAAAGCGATACAATGCTCAGTTGTAGATGTGTCTGGTGATGAAAGTAAAATCTGATGCTGCAAAGAACAATATTTCATAGGAACCTGGAATGTTAGATCCATGAAGCAAGGAAAATTGGATGTGGATAAGCAAGAGATGGTAAGAATAAACATCAGCATCTTAGGAATCAGTGAACTAAAATGGATGGGAAAGGAGAAATCTAATTCAGATGACTATTATATCTACTACCATTGGCAAGAAGAAACAGAGTAGCCCTCATAATCAACAAAAGAGTCTGGAATCCAATGCTTGAGTACAACCTCAAAAATGACAGAATAATTTCGGTTCATTTCCAAGACAAGTGATTCAATATCACAGTAATTCAAATCTATGTCCCTACCACTGATGCTGAAGAATCTGAAGTTGATCAGTTTTATAAAGACCTATAAGATCTCCTAGAACTAATGCCTAAAAAAAGATGTCCTACTCATCATCAGGGATTGAAATGCAAAAATAGGAAGTCAAGAGATACCTGGAGTAACAGGCAAGTTTGGCCTTGGAGAACAAAATGAAGCAGGGAAAAGGCTAACCGAATTCTGCCAAGAGAATCCCCTGGTCATAGCAAATACCCTTTTTCAACAGCTCAAGAGATGACTTTACATGTGGACATCACCAAATGGTCAACACCAAAATCAAACTGATTACATTCTTTGTAGCTGAAGATAGAGAAGCTGTATAGTCAGCAAAAACAAGACCTGGAGCTGACTGTGGCTCAGCTCATCAGCTTCTTATAGCAAAATTCAGGCTTAAACTAAAGAAAACTGGGAAAACCAGTAGGCCAGCCTGGTACAACTTAAATCAAATCCCATATGAATTTGCAGTAAAGGTAACAAATAGATTCAAGGAACTAGATCTACTTAACAATGTGCCTGAAGAACTAGGAACAGAAGTTCGTAATGTTGTACGAGAGGCAGTGAACAAAATCATCTCAAATAAAAGAAAAGCAAGAAGGCAACCTGGTTATCTGAGGAGGCTTTAAAAATAGTTGAAGAATGAAAATAAGCAAAAAACAAGGGAAAGAAGGAAAGGTGAGTCCAAAGAATAGCAAGGAGAAGCAAGAAGACTTTCTTCAACGAATAGTGCTTAATAATAGAGGAAAACAACAAAAGGGGAAAGACTAGAGATCTATTCAGGAAAACTGCAAATATCGAGGGAATATTCAGCCCAAAGATGGGCCAATAAAGGATAGTAACAGTAGAGACTTAGTAGATACTGAGGAGATCAATAAGAGATGGAAAAAATGCACAGAAGAACTGTACAGAAAAAGATCTTAATGAACTGGATTACTACAATGGTGTGGTTAGTCACCCAGAGCCAGACATCCTGGAGTGCAATCAAGTGGGCCTTAGGGAGCATTGCTGTTATTAAAGCTAGTGGATGGGATGGAGTTACAGTAGAACTATTCAGATTCCTAAAGGATGATGCCATCAGTGTTTTGCATTCATTTTGTCAGCACATCTGGAAGACCCAGCAGTGGCCACCAGACTGGAAAAGGTCAATCCTCATCCCAGTTCCCAAGAAGGGCAGTACTAACGAATGTGTTAACCATCAGACAGCGCACTCATCTCCCATGCTAATAAGGTCAAATTTAACATCTTGCATGCTAGCCTTCAGCATTATGGGAACCTAGAACTTCCAGGTGCCCAAGTTGGGTTTAGAAAAAGAAGAGGAACTAGAGGTCAAGTTGTCAACATTTGCTGGATCATAGAGAAAGTGAAGAAATTTCAGAAAAAACATCTATCTTTGTCTCATCAGCTATGTGAAAGCCTTTGACTGTGTGAATCATGACAAACTGTGGGAAGCTCTTAAGAGATGTCAGAAAATTCAGGCTTAAACTAAAGAAAACTGGGAAAACCAGTAGGCCAGCCTGGTACAACTTAAATCAAATCCCATATGAATTTGCAGTAAAGGTAACAAATAGATTCAAGGAACTAGATCTACTTAACAATGTGCCTGAAGAACTAGGAACAGAAGTTCGTAATGTTGTACGAGAGGCAGTGAACAAAATCATCTCAAATAAAAGAAAAGCAAGAAGGCAACCTGGTTATCTGAGGAGGCTTTAAAAATAGTTGAAGAATGAAAATAAGCAAAAAACAAGGGAAAGAAGGAAAGGTGAGTCCAAAGAATAGCAAGGAGAAGCAAGAAGACTTTCTTCAACGAATAGTGCTTAATAATAGAGGAAAACAACAAAAGGGGAAAGACTAGAGATCTATTCAGGAAAACTGCAAATATCGAGGGAATATTCAGCCCAAAGATGGGCCAATAAAGGATAGTAACAGTAGAGACTTAGTAGATACTGAGGAGATCAATAAGAGATGGAAAAAATGCACAGAAGAACTGTACAGAAAAAGATCTTAATGAACTGGATTACTACAATGGTGTGGTTAGTCACCCAGAGCCAGACATCCTGGAGTGCAATCAAGTGGGCCTTAGGGAGCATTGCTGTTATTAAAGCTAGTGGATGGGATGGAGTTACAGTAGAACTATTCAGATTCCTAAAGGATGATGCCATCAGTGTTTTGCATTCATTTTGTCAGCACATCTGGAAGACCCAGCAGTGGCCACCAGACTGGAAAAGGTCAATCCTCATCCCAGTTCCCAAGAAGGGCAGTACTAACGAATGTGTTAACCATCAGACAGCGCACTCATCTCCCATGCTAATAAGGTCAAATTTAACATCTTGCATGCTAGCCTTCAGCATTATGGGAACCTAGAACTTCCAGGTGCCCAAGTTGGGTTTAGAAAAAGAAGAGGAACTAGAGGTCAAGTTGTCAACATTTGCTGGATCATAGAGAAAGTGAAGAAATTTCAGAAAAAACATCTATCTTTGTCTCATCAGCTATGTGAAAGCCTTTGACTGTGTGAATCATGACAAACTGTGGGAAGCTCTTAAAGAGATGGGAATACCAGACCATCTGACCTGTCTCCTGAGAAACTTGTATGTGGGTCAATAAGCGACAGTTAGAATCCTGTACGGAACAAGTGATTGGTTCAGGATTGAGAAAAAAGTATGTCAGGGCTGTCTGCTATTGCTCTGTTTGTTTAACCTGAGCTGACACATCAAGAGAGATACCAGGCTGGATGAATTACAAGCTGGAACCAAAATAGCCTGGAGAAACATCAACAACCTCAGATATGCGAATGATACAACTCCAGTGGCAGAAAACAAAGAGGAACTAAAGAGCATCTAGATGAGGGTGAAGGAGGAGAGTGAAAGAGCCAGCTTAAAACTATTAAAAAACTAAGATCATGACATCTCGCCCCATCACTTCCTGGCAAACAGAAGGGGAAAATGTGGAAGTAGTGACAGATTTCCTCTTCTTGAGCTCTAAAATCACTGCAAATGATGACTGCAGCCATGAAATCAAAAAAATGGTTGCTTTTTGGCAGGAAAGCTGACAAACCTGGACAGGGTGTTGAAAAGCAGAGACCTTACTCTGCCAACAAAGGTCTGTATAGTCAGGGCTTTGGTCTTCCCAGTGATCACATACAGTTGGGAGAGCTGGACAATAAAAAGGCGGAAGGCCAAAGAATTGATGCCTTCGAACTGTGGTGCTGGAGAAGACTCTTAAAAGTGTCTTGGACATCAAGGAGATCAAACCAGTCAATCTTAAGGGAAATCAACTGTGAATATTTATTGGAAGGACTGATGCTGAAGCTGAAGTTTCAGTATTTTGGTCATTTGATGCAAACAGATGACTCATTAGAAAAGTTCCTGATGATGGGAAAGGTTGAGGGCAGAAGGGGAAGAGGGTGCCAGAGGATGCTATTGCTGGATGGCATCATCAACTCAATGGATATGAACTTGGGCAAACTCTGGGAGATGATAAGGGACTGGGAGGCCTGGCCTGCTGCAGTCCACAGGGTCACAAAGAGTTGGACATGACTGGACAGCTGAACAACAACAATAATACAACACAATCTGAAGTTGGTTGAAGCCGTGTACGTGTGGAGTCAAAGATACCAAAGGCCCTCTGTGAAGTTACAGGCAGATATTAGACTGTGCAGAGGGTGAGTGCTTCTAACCTCCATGCCATTCAAGGATCACCTGTACATCATTTGCCTATTGTATCTTTTGTTTTATTGTCTTCTGTCTCCATTAAAATGTAAGCCCTGTGAGAGTATTTCTGTTTTTTCACTAATGTACTCCAAGTGCTTAACTTTGTTCTTGAATGAAGGTGGCTGTCCAGAAGTCAGGCCACTGACTTCAAATTATTGGGAAAATATCCTGAGAAGATGGGAAGAGGCAAGGCAGTGTGTGATGTCACCAAATCCTTGAGTGCTTGGACCTGGACATGATACTAGGGGCCACCAAGATTTATGGGGGTGGGGCATTTTGCCTGTGATGATAACAACAGGATTCTGAAGCTGAAGTGCTTAACAAAAGGATAAGGTCTAGCCCATCACCTCTGTACCTGAATTTAGGCCTAAGACAAATGGATGTGAGAACAAAAATTTGTTAATGGAAAAATGGAGAACCTAAATATTGAGAGTTATGTTTTATTTGGGGCATTACTGAAGACTTCATGGAGGATCAGTCTCTCAGAGAGGTCGGAGGATTGTCCTTAAGAGGTAAGAGCGGAGCTAGGATATTTAGGAATTTTTGCAAAACAAACGAACAAGCAAGAGATCCCAGCTAGTTAAACATCAAAATATATATGCCAACTAAAGGAAAACCAAACATTTCAAGTTAGTAAATTTGTCACTTTTCTTTGTATGAAAAGATGCAAGAGTTTGGACCTAATGAATCACTCCTGTGATATGCACCCTGCCTGCCTAGAGTCAATATCCTCTTTTTTTGCATCCTGAATCCCCTTAAGGCACACTATCAGCAGTGACTGATGGCCACAACATCTTTTGTTGACTGAGATGGCAGGGGACATTCTTTGTCTACAAATCCCAGATTGTGAAGACTCATGGGGCTCTCTGGAGGCTATGATATGTGATAGGAATTTGTACCTGGTACCAAGTACCACAACCTGAGTAGCTTGAACAGTAGAAATTTCTGGTCACAGCTCTGGAGGCCAGAAATCTAACATCAAAGTGCCAGGAGGCTGATGTCTTCTGAGGACTGTGGGGGAGGGTCTGTTCCTTTCTCTCCCCTGGCTCTAGTGATGTCTTGGCCACCTTTAGGGTTTGCTGGTGTATAGTGGCATGCCCTCAATCTCTGTCTTCACCTTCATGTGGAATTCCCCCAGTAAAGACAGATACGTGTATTTGTTCAAACCTCCCCTCTTTCTAAAGACCTGGTCATCCTGCATTAGGCCCACCCTAATAACCTTATCCTAACGCATCATGTCCACAAAGACCCTATTTCCAAATAGAGTCACATCCTGAGGTCTTACTGGAAGTCAGGACTTCAACACAGGAATTTGCCAGGTTACTTTCAGGACCTGGAAGTTACACAGTGCACCTGGAGTTCCACAGGGAGATGGAGTGTAGAGAAAGAACCTGAGTCACAGGTCTAACTCTTCATGGAAATTGTATGCTCAGAATGAAAGCAGCCTGAGATGGCTGTTAATTGGTATAAGTAGGTTACTATAGTGTAAAGCTTGACAATCATTTTGGATGTTGGTTGCTTTTTTGTAAGATAAGATCTTGATTACCTTCAATTCATGCCTGATAACCTCTGTTTGCCAGGCATCCACATCAAAGATAGTTATCTAGAATCAACACCTTGCCAGCCACACCTTTGTTTTAGAGATTTCGGTTAATTTGACTATTTGGGCCACTGGTGGTTTCTCTTCTGGCACTTCACATTACTATTCGTGTATTTTAAATTCACTGAAATTAGCTAGTTAAACATCAAAATATATATGCCAACTAAAGGAAAACCAAACATTTCAAGTTAGTAAATTTGTCACTTTTCTTTGTATGAAAAGATGCAAGAGTTTGGACCTAATGAATCACTCCTGTGATATGCACCCTGCCTGCCTAGAGTCAATATCCTCTTTTTTTGCATCCTGAATCCCCTTAAGGCACACTATCAGCAGTGACTGATGGCCACAACATCTTTTGTTGACTGAGATGGCAGGGGACATTCTTTGTCTACAAATCCCAGATTGTGAAGACTCATGGGGCTCTCTGGAGGCTATGATATGTGATAGGAATTTGTACCTGGTACCAAGTACCACAACCTGAGTAGCTTGAACAGTAGAAATTTCTGGTCACAGCTCTGGAGGCCAGAAATCTAACATCAAAGTGCCAGGAGGCTGATGTCTTCTGAGGACTGTGGGGGAGGGTCTGTTCCTTTCTCTCCCCTGGCTCTAGTGATGTCTTGGCCACCTTTAGGGTTTGCTGGTGTATAGTGGCATGCCCTCAATCTCTGTCTTCACCTTCATGTGGAATTCCCCCAGTAAAGACAGATACGTGTATTTGTTCAAACCTCCCCTCTTTCTAAAGACCTGGTCATCCTGCATTAGGCCCACCCTAATAACCTTATCCTAACGCATCATGTCCACAAAGACCCTATTTCCAAATAGAGTCACATCCTGAGGTCTTACTGGAAGTCAGGACTTCAACACAGGAATTTGCCAGGTTACTTTCAGGACCTGGAAGTTACACAGTGCACCTGGAGTTCCACAGGGAGATGGAGTGTAGAGAAAGAACCTGAGTCACAGGTCTAACTCTTCATGGAAATTGTATGCTCAGAATGAAAGCAGCCTGAGATGGCTGTTAATTGGTATAAGTAGGTTACTATAGTGTAAAGCTTGACAATCATTTTGGATGTTGGTTGCTTTTTTGTAAGATAAGATCTTGATTACCTTCAATTCATGCCTGATAACCTCTGTTTGCCAGGCATCCACATCAAAGATAGTTATCTAGAATCAACACCTTGCCAGCCACACCTTTGTTTTAGAGATTTCGGTTAATTTGACTATTTGGGCCACTGGTGGTTTCTCTTCTGGCACTTCACATTACTATTCGTGTATTTTAAATTCACTGAATAAGAGTGAGCCAAGAAAACCCTAGGCCTCCACCTTTGACCCAAATAAAAACAGAATCCCAGACACAAGATGTCAGGCTCTCTCTCCAGCCTCCATCTTCCTGTGGGGCTCCAGGTGCACTGTGTAACTTCCAGGTCCTGAATGTAACATACCTTTATTCTTTCAAGGATTTCTGATAATTACCGTTGAGGGGCATCTTGCAATCATAACAGCCATGAGGGCTGGTCCAACAACAACACTGGTTATTGACAGACTGAGACTACCATGTTACTCACTGATCTTAATGAGCAGTGGCTTAACAAACCAAAGTGTGTATTCCTCACTGACACAAAGACCGCTGATCTCTGCGGGACTGTCCCACACAAGTATCCTCTATGGGGTGACTCAGAAATCTGACCTTCCTCCATCTTTTGGTTCCACCATCAGGGCACAGAAAGACTGGGGCATCGCATGTGATCTTTACCTTGTTTCAGCCTGGCAGTGGCCCTTGTTTTGCTGGCAAGATTCAGTCTCCTGAGCCTTGCTATCTGGGTGGGAGTGGAAGGAGGCACTGGAGAATGTGGGGAGCAGTGGAATGCTGATGGGTACCATAGCCTCTGCATGTTGGCTTTTGGGGGGATGGGTGTTGGAAGTGTTAGCTGAAGGCCATGGGAGCTAACTTCTTAGCAGTGTGGAAGTGCTTGAAAAGGGCATCTGTTTTGGAAATAGTTGTTGCCTTCCTGCGGCTGAAAAAGAAAGAGCCATAGATTCTAGGAGCATCAGTCAATGCAGAGGTGGGTACAATTGTATGCTCAGAATGAAAGCAGCCTGAGATGGCTGTTAATTGGTATAAGTAGGTTACTATAGTGTAAAGCTTGACAATCATTTTGGATGTTGGTTGCTTTTTTGTAAGATAAGATCTTGATTACCTTCAATTCATGCCTGATAACCTCTGTTTGCCAGGCATCCACATCAAAGATAGTTATCTAGAATCAACACCTTGCCAGCCACACCTTTGTTTTAGAGATTTCGGTTAATTTGACTATTTGGGCCACTGGTGGTTTCTCTTCTGGCACTTCACATTACTATTCGTGTATTTTAAATTCACTGAATAAGAGTGAGCCAAGAAAACCCTAGGCCTCCACCTTTGACCCAAATAAAAACAGAATCCCAGACACAAGATGTCAGGCTCTCTCTCCAGCCTCCATCTTCCTGTGGGGCTCCAGGTGCACTGTGTAACTTCCAGGTCCTGAATGTAACATACCTTTATTCTTTCAAGGATTTCTGATAATTACCGTTGAGGGGCATCTTGCAATCATAACAGCCATGAGGGCTGGTCCAACAACAACACTGGTTATTGACAGACTGAGACTACCATGTTACTCACTGATCTTAATGAGCAGTGGCTTAACAAACCAAAGTGTGTATTCCTCACTGACACAAAGACCGCTGATCTCTGCGGGACTGTCCCACACAAGTATCCTCTATGGGGTGACTCAGAAATCTGACCTTCCTCCATCTTTTGGTTCCACCATCAGGGCACAGAAAGACTGGGGCATCGCATGTGATCTTTACCTTGTTTCAGCCTGGCAGTGGCCCTTGTTTTGCTGGCAAGATTCAGTCTCCTGAGCCTTGCTATCTGGGTGGGAGTGGAAGGAGGCACTGGAGAATGTGGGGAGCAGTGGAATGCTGATGGGTACCATAGCCTCTGCATGTTGGCTTTTGGGGGGATGGGTGTTGGAAGTGTTAGCTGAAGGCCATGGGAGCTAACTTCTTAGCAGTGTGGAAGTGCTTGAAAAGGGCATCTGTTTTGGAAATAGTTGTTGCCTTCCTGCGGCTGAAAAAGAAAGAGCCATAGATTCTAGGAGCATCAGTCAACCCCATCTGCAAACAGGTGAGGACTGGGGTGAGGTGGCAGCAGTACATGCCTGGGGTGGGGGCAGGGTGACTCCAGGACAGTCTCGAGGTTTTTTCCAAAAGGGGAGGAGGAGGAAGAGAAGAAGATAAAGGAATGAGAAGAGAAGGTGGAGGTAATGGTCCAAGTCCAGGGAAAGGTACCATCTACCCCATTGCGGTCCTTTCTCTGTCAAGGTCTCTTGGGTCCCTGTGGGCAGGACAGATCACCATCACCTCCTGAGAGGTCACTGGGGTCCTGACACTTTGTAGAGGCCTACTACGTACTTCCTGTGAATGACTAATTGATTGAATGAATAGCACTAAGTGCCCTATTGCTTATTTCCAAATGGCGTATTTAGCATAAGAATGGAACCAGTCAGCAGCGAGCAGCCCCTGCCCTCTCATGGAAGCAGGTTCAGTAGGGTCACAGTCAGACCTGGTTATGGAAATTTATTCACTCAGGAGAGAGACAGGAAAGGTGACAAAATAATCTACAATTTTGGCATCAGCGATGGCACATAAAGATGAAAATCTCAGCTATGTATTGCCAGCTGATGAGAGGAAAAGGCGAGGGTTGCCTAGTGGGAAGGGCACGGCAAACTCTGAGCCCAACAACTGGCAGTACCCCCACACCATCCCCTAGGCCACCAATCCCGAGGTTCCCAGAGGGACCAGCGATTTAACTGGAGTTCAGCATAGCCAAGGCACTCACTCAGAAATCTGACCTTCCTCCATCTTTTGGTTCCACCATCAGGGCACAGAAAGACTGGGGCATCGCATGTGATCTTTACCTTGTTTCAGCCTGGCAGTGGCCCTTGTTTTGCTGGCAAGATTCAGTCTCCTGAGCCTTGCTATCTGGGTGGGAGTGGAAGGAGGCACTGGAGAATGTGGGGAGCAGTGGAATGCTGATGGGTACCATAGCCTCTGCATGTTGGCTTTTGGGGGGATGGGTGTTGGAAGTGTTAGCTGAAGGCCATGGGAGCTAACTTCTTAGCAGTGTGGAAGTGCTTGAAAAGGGCATCTGTTTTGGAAATAGTTGTTGCCTTCCTGCGGCTGAAAAAGAAAGAGCCATAGATTCTAGGAGCATCAGTCAACCCCATCTGCAAACAGGTGAGGACTGGGGTGAGGTGGCAGCAGTACATGCCTGGGGTGGGGGCAGGGTGACTCCAGGACAGTCTCGAGGTTTTTTCCAAAAGGGGAGGAGGAGGAAGAGAAGAAGATAAAGGAATGAGAAGAGAAGGTGGAGGTAATGGTCCAAGTCCAGGGAAAGGTACCATCTACCCCATTGCGGTCCTTTCTCTGTCAAGGTCTCTTGGGTCCCTGTGGGCAGGACAGATCACCATCACCTCCTGAGAGGTCACTGGGGTCCTGACACTTTGTAGAGGCCTACTACGTACTTCCTGTGAATGACTAATTGATTGAATGAATAGCACTAAGTGCCCTATTGCTTATTTCCAAATGGCGTATTTAGCATAAGAATGGAACCAGTCAGCAGCGAGCAGCCCCTGCCCTCTCATGGAAGCAGGTTCAGTAGGGTCACAGTCAGACCTGGTTATGGAAATTTATTCACTCAGGAGAGAGACAGGAAAGGTGACAAAATAATCTACAATTTTGGCATCAGCGATGGCACATAAAGATGAAAATCTCAGCTATGTATTGCCAGCTGATGAGAGGAAAAGGCGAGGGTTGCCTAGTGGGAAGGGCACGGCAAACTCTGAGCCCAACAACTGGCAGTACCCCCACACCATCCCCTAGGCCACCAATCCCGAGGTTCCCAGAGGGACCAGCGATTTAACTGGAGTTCAGCATAGCCAAGGCACTCACTCGGAGATGTTGACTCAGGATCCTCTGAGAAGTAAATACCCAGAAATGAATACCCAGTCCCTGATTACTGGCATCTTTTAAGAGTGGCTATGGTATGTGTGTGGGTACATGTGTGTCTATGTGTGTGCATGAACACGCAGACACCCATGATAACAAGTCTGCACGTGCATGATTTGGTAAAACAAGAGGGTATGGTGTGCACAAGTATGTTGTGTGCGTACGTGAGTATACTGTGCACAAGATGTCCACACATGTACAAGAGCGGAGTGTGTGTGTGTACACATGTATGGGTTTGTGAGTAAGTGTTTGTTTATGTAAGCACAAGTGTAAGGGTTCAAAGAGAGGGTGTGACTTTAGTCCTGGAGAAAAACGCTGTGGATCCAACTCCACACACAGAATTCCCAAGTCCTGACTTCACTGTCAGGGGACAGTGAGTAAGATACATCTGCTGGGGGATTCACAGCCTGAGATCTCCAGGATTTCCCAGTTTGTTGTGATAACCTGGTCACAACCTTCCAGGAACTCTCTGGTGGATGAGGACCATAGAGGTCTCATTAGTGTATCATGGGATTGGGGACAGGTAGTGTTGACGTGTGAAACATTCAAATAAGCTGGGGAAGGCCTCCTCCATGTGTATTGCGAGCCTGAAGAAGGACCCCACCTGGAACTGAGGAGCATGTCTGTGACTTTTTAGAGAGTCCCTTCATCAGGAGTGTAGAATGTAAACATAACAGCAGGCACCAGGGCAGAAGCTAGTATCAACTGGGAAAAGGGTCTAGGCTGGTCTATCTGTTTTTCTCCTTCAAAAAGCCCTCAACACGAAGACCCTCCTGCTGTGGTCTGTGATCGTGCCTTCAGTCAGAGTTGAACCTGACCTCTGGCCACAAATGAAACAGCCCAGGGAGGGAGACACCCTCATCCCCCAGCTTCCCATCCCACTGCCTCTGGCCTTCTTTCACTGGGGAGGGGAGGTGGGTGTGAGGAAGAGGGAGGTTGCAGGTCCCAGGCTCCATCACCAGGTGACTTCCTTCCAGGCCTGCTGCAGGTCCATGGAGGTTTGTGGGAATTCTGGAACATGATCACATACACAACAGGAGAGAGGACTGTGCTCAAATATGGCTTCTATGGCTGCTACTGTGGCATGGTGTCAGAGGAACCCCCCAAAGGGTGCAACAGATTGGTGAGACCATCCCAGCCCTCCTGTCCTTCTACCCACTTGTAGCCCCAGTCGGGGTAGGAGCTTAAAGCTTTTGCTGGTGTCCCATCTTCTAAGAACCCCTGGGAATCCTGGCTGAAAAAGCAGCCAGCCTGGTGAAAGCTCTGCTCTAGACTATTTGAATGTCCCTGGGTCTCTGCCCAGGGTCAAGGGGGTGGAGCCCATAGGGCATAGGGCACCAAGCTCCCTGAAGCTTGGGGAGGCAGCCCCAAGAGCACAGTCTCATCTCAGATGCTGTGCAGTGCATGACTGTTGCTACTAAAAGCTGAGGAACAGTAGATATGACACCGTGCTTCTGAAATACAACTTTACTCATATCTGGGATGTAATCATCCATGGTAAGAAAGAGTTCTATGAAAAAAAAAGAAAAGAAAGAGTCCTATGACTCCACCCAGCCTCCTTTGTTCACTTTCCTGAGGGTCCTCTAGGCACTGTGTTGGGCATCAGAGGTAGCTATTAATACAAACAGTGCCTCAAGGAGCTCATAGAAGACTTGCAAGTAGAAATGAAAATACAACATGGTAGATTCTGGTAGGAAATGAGGAAAAAAACTATTGGGGGGTGAGTCTAGAGTCAGAGGTGAAGAAGGACCCCACCTGGAACCGGGACCCTCATGGTTGGAAACATAACAGCAGGCACCAGGGCAGAAGCTAGTATCAACTGGGAAAAGGGTCTAGGCTGGTCTATCTGTTTTTCTCCTTCAAAAAGCCCTCAACACGAAGACCCTCCTGCTGTGGTCTGTGATCGTGCCTTCAGTCAGAGTTGAACCTGACCTCTGGCCACAAATGAAACAGCCCAGGGAGGGAGACACCCTCATCCCCCAGCTTCCCATCCCACTGCCTCTGGCCTTCTTTCACTGGGGAGGGGAGGTGGGTGTGAGGAAGAGGGAGGTTGCAGGTCCCAGGCTCCATCACCAGGTGACTTCCTTCCAGGCCTGCTGCAGGTCCATGGAGGTTTGTGGGAATTCTGGAACATGATCACATACACAACAGGAGAGAGGACTGTGCTCAAATATGGCTTCTATGGCTGCTACTGTGGCATGGTGTCAGAGGAACCCCCAAGGATGCAACAGATTGGTGAGACCATCCCAGCCCTCCTGTCCTTCTACCCACTTGTAGCCCCAGTCGGGGTAGGAGCTTAAAGCTTTTGCTGGTGTCCCATCTTCTAAGAACCCCTGGGAATCCTGGCTGAAAAAGCAGCCAGCCTGGTGAAAGCTCTGCTCTAGACTATTTGAATGTCCCTGGGTCTCTGCCCAGGGTCAAGGGGGTGGAGCCCATAGGGCATAGGGCACCAAGCTCCCTGAAGCTTGGGGAGGCAGCCCCAAGAGCACAGTCTCATCTCAGATGCTGTGCAGTGCATGACTGTTGCTACTAAAAGCTGAGGAACAGTAGATATGACACCGTGCTTCTGAAATACAACTTTACTCATATCTGGGATGTAATCATCCATGGTAAGAAAGAGTTCTATGAAAAAAAAAGAAAAGAAAGAGTCCTATGACTCCACCCAGCCTCCTTTGTTCACTTTCCTGAGGGTCCTCTAGGCACTGTGTTGGGCATCAGAGGTAGCTATTAATACAAACAGTGCCTCAAGGAGCTCATAGAAGACTTGCAAGTAGAGAAAATGAAAATACAACATGGTAGATTCTGGTAGGAAATGAGGAAAAGGGTAGGACTCAGCGCAATGGGACCTCCAAGATGAGTCTTCAATGCTGTGAGGGGTCTGGGTGAAGGAAGACTGGAGGCCTCCTGACAAGAGGACACACGGGGAACTGGAATCCTCCTGTGCTGATAAAGGGAAATGTGAGACAGAACGGTGCATGATGATGCCAGAGAGAAGGGGCTAGGTCAAGTCCCCTATTTAGACTTTGTCCTAAAGAATTAGGGAGCTCTCAAGAAAAGGAGAGACATAATCAGATTTACTTTTCAGAGGACTTACTCTGGTTGAGTGTGGAGGGAGATAGATGGAAGGAGGAGCCTTGTCATGATGCAGGCAAGTGACAGAAAGCCCTTAACCCACAACAATGGTGGTCAGGACGCAAGGTGGGAAAGAGTGCCATCGAGATACACTTGAGATAGATGAGCCAAGCTTGGTGGTTGACCAGTTGTGGTGACTGGGAGCTGTCAGGTCGCTATACCACCGTGTGTCTGGTACAACTGAGGAGAGCCTGGGGGGTGAAGGGAGAAAGAGTTCTATAGGGAGCATGTTGAGATTGGAAGCTTCCAGAGCACTCAAGGTGATTGGCAGCAGGCAGCTGGATGCAGGAATTCACAGCGCAAGGGACGGTGTGGACACAGATTCAGGAGGTGGCCGTAGGAAACTGAGAGTTAGATATACACACCCATTGATGCTTAAAGGCCCAGAAGGGAGACAGAGAAGGGACAGTCAGAGAGGAGGAAAAGAGCCAAGAGGGTAAAGGAATTGGCCAGGAGGAGACGATTAACATCAACCATGTAACAGAGGAGTCCTCCAGGATAAGGGCTGACTGGGGTCCTTGGATTTAGAGGCAGGAGGACCACTGAGGACCTCAATGGGGATTGTTTACATGGAACTGTGAGGGCAAAGTCAGATTAGAGTGGGTTGGATGGTGGGTAGAAAGCAAATCAGAGGCATGAAGTATAGACAATCTTCCAGAACAAGCTTGGCTATGAACGGGAGGAGAGGGATGGGTGGTGGCTGGAAGGGATTGCCTAGTGCCCCCAGAGAGCTGGCCCACGAGTGCAATTTTGCGAAAATACTGACTATTCCCCAACAGCCCGAGTTCTCTAAGCTCAGAAATTATGTTTCTCCGTCTGAACTTTCCATTAGGTCCTGTGCTTTTAGAAGGCTGTGGGTGTCAAGAAACAAGACGTCCAACTAACAGAGGCTCAGACATTGAGGAAGTCTGACTATCCCTAACAGAAGTCTGAATGAGAGCAGTGACAAGGATGGGGCAGCTTCTCACCTATGTTGCCAAGGATCCAGTCTTTTCCAAACCTTCTGCTCTGCCTGTGGGCAATGTGATGCCAAGACACACTCTAGAACTTCAAGCATTATGGCTTCACCCTACAAAAGAGGCTCATTGATCAGGGCAAGGTTCAGCATGCTTTACCAACACTTATCACTACAGAGGGAAGTAGGATGACGATGACTGGAGCACACCAGTCAAGACCCATTTCCAGACTCCAGGAGCCAGAAACCTTGCATCTGAACGTATCTGCTAGGAGAAGAAAAAGCAAGACTTTTAACAGAACCCCAGTGCACAGCTGCTGGTGCTCCCAACAGATTGATTGAGGACTCCTGATGGCAAGAATTCTGTCTTCTCATGAGTCAGAAATATCTAGACACTGGTGTTCATGCCAGACTAGAAACCCTTGAGAGAATCTACGCCCCCAGGTTTCCCAGGAGAAACCCTGGAATATTAACAAACCCTGATCTGGTGTTTTGTCTTCCTGGGTGGCACTATTGGTTAAAAAATAAAATGCTCCCTGCCAGTGCAGGAGACATAAAAGAGGCAAGTTCCATCTCTGGGTTGGGAAGATCCCTGGAGAAGGACAGGAGGACATCTAAAGGAATTGGCCAGGAGGAGACGATTAACATCAACCATGTAACAGAGGAGTCCTCCAGGATAAGGGCTGACTGGGGTCCTTGGATTTAGAGGCAGGAGGACCACTGAGGACCTCAATGGGGATTGTTTACATGGAACTGTGAGGGCAAAGTCAGATTAGAGTGGGTTGGATGGTGGGTAGAAAGCAAATCAGAGGCATGAAGTATAGACAATCTTCCAGAACAAGCTTGGCTATGAACGGGAGGAGAGGGATGGGTGGTGGCTGGAAGGGATTGCCTAGTGCCCCAGAGAGCTGGCCCACGAGTGCAATTTTGCGAAAATACTGACTATTCCCCAACAGCCCGAGTTCTCTAAGCTCAGAAATTATGTTTCTCCGTCTGAACTTTCCATTAGGTCCTGTGCTTTTAGAAGGCTGTGGGTGTCAAGAAACAAGACGTCCAACTAACAGAGGCTCAGACATTGAGGAAGTCTGACTATCCCTAACAGAAGTCTGAATGAGAGCAGTGACAAGGATGGGGCAGCTTCTCACCTATGTTGCCAAGGATCCAGTCTTTTCCAAACCTTCTGCTCTGCCTGTGGGCAATGTGATGCCAAGACACACTCTAGAACTTCAAGCATTATGGCTTCACCCTACAAAAGAGGCTCATTGATCAGGGCAAGGTTCAGCATGCTTTACCAACACTTATCACTACAGAGGGAAGTAGGATGACGATGACTGGAGCACACCAGTCAAGACCCATTTCCAGACTCCAGGAGCCAGAAACCTTGCATCTGAACGTATCTGCTAGGAGAAGAAAAAGCAAGACTTTTAACAGAACCCCAGTGCACAGCTGCTGGTGCTCCCAACAGATTGATTGAGGACTCCTGATGGCAAGAATTCTGTCTTCTCATGAGTCAGAAATATCTAGACACTGGTGTTCATGCCAGACTAGAAACCCTTGGAGAGAATCTACTCCCCCAGGTTTCCCAGGAGAAACCCTGGAATATTAACAAACCCTGATCTGGTGTTTTGTCTTCCTGGGTGGCACTATTGGTTAAAAAATAAAATGCTCCCTGCCAGTGCAGGAGACATAAAAGAGGCAAGTTCCATCTCTGGGTTGGGAAGATGCCCTGGAGAAGGGAACGGCTACCCACTCCAGTATTCTCGCCTGGACAATCCCATGGATAGAGGACCCTGGTGAGCTACAGTCCTTGGGGTCACAAAGAGTCAGACACACACAATTGAAGTGATTCGGCACACACACACTCATCCCGTGTACATTTGCTTGTGATTTCAGGGGATCAGGACTACTGTAAGCGTCAACTGTGTGAATGTGAGAGAAGGGCTGCCATTTGTTTTCAAAGAAACAAGAAGACCTGTAATAAAACAAGCCAATACTACAACAAACTTCTGTGCACTGGGAGTGTCCCCAAGTGCTGAGAGGCCCCTGATCCTGGACACCTTGCCCCTCAAAGCTGAGTTTCCTTCTCTAGAACCCTACTCCCTACCCTAGCCACGTTTCCTGGCAAATGAAGGAAACTCCCTCTCCTGTCTTAGACAGAAGCCTGGAGCTCTTCTCACCCCAAACAGAAGCCTTCTATGCAGAAGAAGAAGCCCAATGTCTGGGCATGTATGCCCAGCCCCTTCCCCCTCTCCACTTCCTTGACAAGTAGGCGATTTCCTCCCCATTTTCACTCTTCTTCCAGTTCAGTCTCATGTGACTGCTATACTCCTGGTGGATTCTTCTGAATAAAGCAATTCTTTGGCAAACCGTGTGTGTGTACATGTGTGTGTGTGTGCGTGTGTGTGTGTGTGTGTGAAGAGCTCCCTGGCTCTTCTAGTGCAAGCACAAACTAGTACAAGGCAGTAAGGTGTAAAGGGTTTAAAATCCCAGCATTCGAGTCAGACTGGCTGAGTCAGATCCCCACCACCACTTCCCGAAGCCTTGGTGCCCTCCTCTAAATGGAGATCTCTCAGGTTCCAAGCGCACGGGCTTGTGGAAGAAGGAGAGGGATAACGGATGTGAAGCACGGGGTCAGGCAGACGCACCTGTGCTCTCATTGCAAGTAACACCCAGCCTCCCACCCCCTCCCCTGGGCAGGAGCAGCTCCTGCTGGCCTGCTGGGGGGAAACGGCAAGACCCTTCTGGATTTGGGGGGAGGCCGCTCTCCGTCTTGTGTGAGGTTCGTTCTTCCATGTTGCCAGCCTGGTGAAGGTGGGTCAATGTATAAATAATCCTGACTGCCACCTGACTCTCAGGATATTTATCCTCTCACCCAGGGCTGGCTTCCTGGGCCTGTGACCCATGCAGACTCCAAGTGGGCGCTGCCTATAATTTACTGTTCTGTCCCAGCCACCTCAAAGGTGTCAATGACGTAAAATTCAGCATTTTATTCTGCACTGGGACCCACAAATTAAGTAACTGATACTAGACCCTCACCTGGATGCTACTTCTCCTCTTGTCATTTAGAATTCCTCTGAGATATTCCCACCTGGAGCAGAATTCTTTAATAATTGTCATCAGAGCCACTGGCTGTGTACAGTGGGGAAGGAATCTAGGAAAAAAAGAGTCCATGGCTTTTCATGGGCTGAGTCCTTACTAAGAAGAGGAGTCTTTCCTCCTTCCTGTTGGGCTCTGCTGTTTTACAGGATGTGAGAGCTCCGCCTTCTGGTCCCCTACTGTATTTCAATGAGGCTTCTGTTTATCCATTTCTTACGTAAACTTCTTGTGAATATGTTTCCAAATTAGAATATTTTTAAAAAGAACAGTAATGCATAATTTTTCCTCACAAAGAGAAGACTAGGAAACAGAATACAGAAAAGTTTCAGCCATAATCCTGATATTGGAAACCAGCCACTGATAATAGACTGACTCTTCATTTTTTTGTTTTAATTATTGCTTTATTTATTTTAATTTGGCTGCGCTGGATCTTAGCTGTGGCATGTGGAATCTAGTTCCCTGACCAGGGATAAAACCCAGGCTCCCTGCATTAGGAGCACAGAGTCTTACCCACTGGACCACCAGGGAAGTCCCTGCCTCTTCTAATTATTAAAACTGAAGGGGCTTCCCCTTCCCCTGGTGGTCCAGTGGGTAAGGGCACCGCCTTGCAGTGCAAGGGGCGCCAGTTCGATCCCTGGCCTGGGAAGATCCCATGTGCTGCGGAGCGGCTGGACTGATGTGTCCAATTACCAAGCCGGAGCTCTGGAGCGCATGCGCCCAGAGCCGGCGCTCTGCAACAACAGAGGCCACCGTGATGGGAGGCCCATAAGAGCCAAAGAACAAAGACGGATGGAAATAGAGAAATGAAAGACCGATAGAAGTGGCCCGCCCGCTCCCCTCCCTCCCCAACCCGACTCTCGCCCAAAATGTAAAATAAATAAATAAATAAATCTTTTAAAAATAAAATAAAACTGAAGGGCTTCCCTGGTAGCTCAGTAGTGAACAGTTCACCTACCAATGCAGAAGACACGGGTTCAATTCCTCATTTGGGAAGATTCCACATGCTGCAGACCAACTAAGCCCATGAGTCACAACTATGGAGCCTGTGCTCTAGAACCTCAGAGCCACAACTGTTGAGCCCATGTGTCACAACTACTGAAGCTCGTGTGCCCTAGAGCTCGAGTTTCACAACAAGAGAAGTCACTGCAACAAGAAGCTTCCTCACCTCAACTAGAGAGTAGCCCACACGCTCTGTAACTAGAGAAGAGCCTGAGGCAGCAGAGAAAATCCAGAATAGCCAAAATTAAATAAATAAATACAATTTAAGAAGAAAAATAAATAAAACTTAAGCAACTTTTCTGAGCACTAACTCTCCTGTCTGAGCGCATCCATCCTGTGTGAAGTAGCAGCTACCTTCCTCCATGACACATGCACTCCACCTCATCACCTCTGCTGCCCCCGTCCCTCTTGCTTCACCTAATATTCCACAGCTGACTCTTCTAATTTTTTTAACTTTTTATTTTATACAGGAATATGTATGTTTGTGCTCAGTCATGTCCAACTCTTTGAGATGCCATGGACTATAGCCCGGCTTCCTCTGACCGTGGGATTTTTTAGGCAGGAATACTGAAGTGGGTATAGCAGATGAACAAACAATATTGAGATCATCTCAAGTGAACAGCAAAGGGATTCAGCCTGCATATACATGTATCCACTCTCAGCCATATAACACTGAATTGTGCTTGATGGGCTATACAGTAAGTCCTCATGAGCTATCCACTTAAAATACAGCAGTGTGTACATGCCCACCCCAAACTCCCTAACTACTCCTTCCTCCCGTCAATACCCCCAACAACCATAAGCTCATTCTTGAAGTCACAGTTGATTCTTGAACAACAAGGATTTGAATTGTGCCTGGCTATTTATACACAGTTTTATTTTTTCCCCTAAGAAATAGGCACTAAAGTAATACATAATCTGTGGTTGGTTGAATCCATAATTGTGGGGAATCATGGATAGCAAGTGCCCACAGTGAAGTTATGCTCAGATTTCTGACTATGCAGAGGGTCAATGCTCCTAACTCCTGTGTCTTTCAGCTGTATATCATTCTCCTATTGTGTTTAATGTCTGTCCACTAAAAAAGGAAGCCCCTCGAGAGTATAAAGGGCTTAAATTACTTTTTTGCATAAGGTGGCTGTACTAGAGCCCAAACATGGGCTTTGAATTCTTGGGAAAAACCCTGAAAAGACGGGAAAAGGAGCAGAAGCGTGTGACATCGCCAGTGTCCTCGAGTGCTGGGACCTGGACGAGCTTCCTCACCTCAACTAGAGAGTAGCCCACACGCTCTGTAACTAGAGAAGAGCCTGAGGCAGCAGAGAAAATCCAGAATAGCCAAAATTAAATAAATAAATACAATTTAAGAAGAAAAATAAATAAAACTTAAGCAACTTTTCTGAGCACTAACTCTCCTGTCTGAGCGCATCCATCCTGTGTGAAGTAGCAGCTACCTTCCTCCATGACACATGCACTCCACCTCATCACCTCTGCTGCCCCCGTCCCTCTTGCTTCACCTAATATTCCACAGCTGACTCTTCTAATTTTTTTAACTTTTTATTTTATACAGGAATATGTATGTTTGTGCTCAGTCATGTCCAACTCTTTGAGATGCCATGGACTATAGCCCGGCTTCCTCTGACCGTGGGATTTTTCAGGCAGGAATACTGAAGTGGGTATAGCAGATGAACAAACAATATTGAGATCATCTCAAGTGAACAGCAAAGGGATTCAGCCTGCATATACATGTATCCACTCTCAGCCATATAACACTGAATTGTGCTTGATGGGCTATACAGTAAGTCCTCATGAGCTATCCACTTAAAATACAGCAGTGTGTACATGCCCACCCCAAACTCCCTAACTACTCCTTCCTCCCGTCAATACCCCCAACAACCATAAGCTCATTCTTGAAGTCACAGTTGATTCTTGAACAACAAGGATTTGAATTGTGCCTGGCTATTTATACACAGTTTTATTTTTTCCCCTAAGAAATAGGCACTAAAGTAATACATAATCTGTGGTTGGTTGAATCCATAATTGTGGGGAATCATGGATAGCAAGTGCCCACAGTGAAGTTATGCTCAGATTTCTGACTATGCAGAGGGTCAATGCTCCTAACTCCTGTGTCTTTCAGCTGTATATCATTCTCCTATTGTGTTTAATGTCTGTCCACTAAAAAAGGAAGCCCCTCGAGAGTATAAAGGGCTTAAATTACTTTTTTGCATAAGGTGGCTGTACTAGAGCCCAAACATGGGCTTTGAATTCTTGGGAAAAACCCTGAAAAGACGGGAAAAGGAGCAGAAGCGTGTGACATCGCCAGTGTCCTCGAGTGCTGGGACCTGGACGTGCTGTCAGGGGCCACCAGGATATATGGGGGGTGGGGCACTTTGCCTGCCATAGAAACAACAGGATTCCAGAGCTGAAGTGTTTACCAAAAGGCCAAGGTCTAGCCCATCCCCTCTGTACCTGCATTTAGGCCTAAAACAGATGGCCGTCAGAGCACGAGTCCGGTAACAGAAGCGCAGAACCTAAACACTGAGAATTTTGTTTTCTTTTATCCATTCCTCAGGACTTCAGCCCTAATGCCCCCTCTCAGGAGCTCTGCAGGCTGTCTTCAAGAGGCAAGGGAGGAACTAGGATACATAGACATTTTTGCAAACAGACAAACAAAAATAAACAACAACAAAAAATCCTGATAGTTGATCATCAAAAGATTACTTCCAACTAAAGAAATGCCAGATGTCTCAAGTTAATGAATTTAGTGCTTTTCTATGTATGGGAAGTAGCAAGAGTCTGGCCTCATTTCTGTGATATGCACCTTACCGTCCTAGGGCCAGCATCCTGTCTTTCCATCCTGCTTCCCCTCAGGGTGCACTGACGGGGTGGCTGATGTCACAACAGCCACAACATCCTTTGTTTACTGAGATGACAGGGGATATTCTTTTTTTTAAAAAAAAGATTTATTTATTTATTTATTTATTTGGGGGGGTGGGGTGGGGAGGGAGGGGAGCAGGCAGGTCACTTCTATTGGTCTTTCATTTGTCCATTTTCATCCATCTTTGTTCTTTGGCCCGTGTGGGCCTCCCATCGCGGTGGCCTCTGTTGTCGCAGAGCACCGGCTCTGGGCGCATTCACTCCAGAGCTCTGACTCGGTAATTGGACACAGCGGTCCAGCTGCTCCGCGGCACATGGGATCTTCCCAGGCCAGGGATCGAACCAGTGCCCCTTGCACTGCAAGGCGGTGTCCTTACCCACTGGACCACCAGGGAAGCCCCAGGGGATATTCTTTGTCCTCAAATCCCAGATTGCACCGACCCAGAAAGATCCCTGGAGGTTTTATTATTTGCAGGTACCACAAACTGGTGCTAGTGACTAAGAACCCGCCAGCCAATGCAGGAGACATAAGAGATGTGGGTTCGATCCCTGAGCTGGAAAGATCCCCTGGAGGAGGGCATGGAAACCCACTCCAGTATTGTTGCCTAAAGAATCCCATGGACAGAGAGCCTTGTGGGCTACAGTCCATAGGGTCCCAAAGATTTGAACACGACTGAATCAGCTTAGCACCCACACATCCACACCACAGCCTTAGTAGCTTAAAGAATAGAAATTTCTGGTCTATCAGTTCTGGAGCGAGGAGGCTAAGATTAAGGTCCCAGTAAAGTTGGTGTCTTCTGAGGACTGTGGGGGAGGGTCTGTTCCCTGTTCCTCCTCAGGCTCTGGTGGTGTCCTGGTCATCCTTAGGGTTCCTTGGTGTATAGAAGCCTTCCGACCTCAGTCTCTGCCTTCTCCTTCACAAGGAATTCTCCCAGTGAAGTTGTTGTGTGTGTGTTTGTCCAAACTTCCCCTCTTTCTAAAGACACCAGTCATCTTGCGTTAAGCCCACTCTAACAACCTTATCCTAACATGTCACCTCTTCAAAGACCCTGTTCCCAAATAGAGTCACATCCTGAGGTCAGGGCTTCAACACAGGAATTTGTCAGGGACACTAGTCACCCCTTAACAAAGGCCTAGCTCTTCAAGGAAATCGTATCTTCAAGATCAAGGGCATTTTGAATGATGTACTCTGCATATAAGTTATATAAGCAGGGTGACAATATACAGCTTTGACGTACTTCTCAATTTTGAACCAGTCCGTTGTTTCATGCCTGGTTCTATTGTTTCTTGACCTGCATACAGGTTTCTCAGGAGGCAGGTACTGTGGTATGGGATTCCCCCAAATAATAATAATATAGTCACTAAGTAGAGCTAAGGACATTCAATTTCTCCTCAAGGGTTATAGATAATATTCGAAGTCATCTCCTGTGAACTAACTTATAGATACTGAAGCCCCAGGGAAGCCCCAGGGGATATTCTTTGTCCTCAAATCCCAGATTGCACCGACCCAGAAAGATCCCTGGAGGTTTTATTATTTGCAGGTACCACAAACTGGTGCTAGTGACTAAGAACCCGCCAGCCAATGCAGGAGACATAAGAGATGTGGGTTCGATCCCTGAGCTGGAAAGATCCCCTGGAGGAGGGCATGGAAACCCACTCCAGTATTGTTGCCTAAAGAATCCCATGGACAGAGAGCCTTGTGGGCTACAGTCCATAGGGTCCCAAAGATTTGAACACGACTGAATCAGCTTAGCACCCACACATCCACACCACAGCCTTAGTAGCTTAAAGAATAGAAATTTCTGGTCTATCAGTTCTGGAGCGAGGAGGCTAAGATTAAGGTCCCAGTAAAGTTGGTGTCTTCTGAGGACTGTGGGGGAGGGTCTGTTCCCTGTTCCTCCTCAGGCTCTGGTGGTGTCCTGGTCATCCTTAGGGTTCCTTGGTGTATAGAAGCCTTCCGACCTCAGTCTCTGCCTTCTCCTTCACAAGGAATTCTCCCAGTGAAGTTGTTGTGTGTGTGTTTGTCCAAATTTCCCCCTCTTTCTAAAGACACCAGTCATCTTGCGTTAAGCCCACTCTAACAACCTTATCCTAACATGTCACCTCTTCAAAGACCCTGTTCCCAAATAGAGTCACATCCTGAGGTCAGGGCTTCAACACAGGAATTTGTCAGGGACACTAGTCACCCCTTAACAAAGGCCTAGCTCTTCAAGGAAATCGTATCTTCAAGATCAAGGGCATTTTGAATGATGTACTCTGCATATAAGTTATATAAGCAGGGTGACAATATACAGCTTTGACGTACTTCTCAATTTTGAACCAGTCCGTTGTTTCATGCCTGGTTCTATTGTTTCTTGACCTGCATACAGGTTTCTCAGGAGGCAGGTACTGTGGTATGGGATTCCCCCAAATAATAATAATATAGTCACTAAGTAGAGCTAAGGACATTCAATTTCTCCTCAAGGGTTATAGATAATATTCGAAGTCATCTCCTGTGAACTAACTTATAGATACTGAAAACCCCACAAGGTAGAAGAAGTTAACTACATGGTAACCTAACTCTGGCCGTGATGTAAGTTGCCAGAATTCTGAGCATTGTCCTCACAGAAACGGAAACTAATCAGTCCTGGCACTGATGCATTCTTGTACCTAAAACAACCAAAATGACAGTGGTTAGGCCATCAATGACCAATTTCAAGATGACTGTCAGAGTTGACAGGACTGTTTCTGTATGAAACCCCCTCCCTCTGCCTATATGGGCTTCCCTAGTGGCTCAGTCGATAAAGAAATGAGCCTACAAGGCAGGAGACCCGGGTTCAGTCTCTGGGGAAGGAAGGTCCTCTGGAGAAGGAAATGCCAACTCATGCCCATATTCTTGTTTGGGAAATCCCATGGCTAGAGGAGCCAAGAGTCAGACACAACTTAGTGACCAAACTACAGCTACTGAATTCCCTCTGTCTACAGAGGCTCCTGCCACCTGATGATCAGCGTGGCGGAGTCGGCCTTTGGACAGGCAACCACCCTCCACACCACCTCCAACCTGGTGTCATCATCCAAAGTAAAGCAAACTTTCTTTTCCACTAACTGGCCTCTTTGTTGGCTTCTGAGGGGCGTGCTGTTAGGCGTGGGTTCCGACTCACCCTGACAGTTGTTTGGGGGAGTTGTTTGTTTTGTAATGTGAGTGCCCGACAACCTTTGCTTAGTGCCTGATAACCTCTGATTGCCAGGATCCACTTCAAAGACAGCTATCTAGAATAAACACCTTGCCAGCCACATGCCTACATAAGAGCCATCTCGCCTCCCCTCTAAGGCTCCTTTATGTTAGTGATTTTGGTTAATTTGGCTCTTTGGGGCCACCTGTTGCTCTTCTTCTGATGCTTTGCACTGACGTTCACATGATTTAAAATTCACCAATAAAGAGTGAGCACACAAACCCTTAGTCCCTACCTTCCACCCCAATAAAAGCAGAACCCCAGACCTACGATCTCCAGATCTCTCTACCTTTCACCTTGCTGGGGTCCCAGGTGCACCGTGTACTTTCCAGGTTTCGTAAGTAACAAACCTTTCAAGTCATCTCCTGTGAACTAACTTATAGATACTGAAAACCCCACAAGGTAGAAGAAGTTAACTACATGGTAACCTAACTCTGGCCGTGATGTAAGTTGCCAGAATTCTGAGCATTGTCCTCACAGAAACGGAAACTAATCAGTCCTGGCACTGATGCATTCTTGTACCTAAAACAACCAAAATGACAGTGGTTAGGCCATCAATGACCAATTTCAAGATGACTGTCAGAGTTGACAGGACTGTTTCTGTATGAAACCCCCTCCCTCTGCCTATATGGGCTTCCCTAGTGGCTCAGTCGATAAAGAAATGAGCCTACAAGGCAGGAGACCCGGGTTCAGTCTCTGGGGAAGGAAGGTCCTCTGGAGAAGGAAATGCCAACTCATGCCCATATTCTTGTTTGGGAAATCCCATGGCTAGAGGAGCCAAGAGTCAGACACAACTTAGTGACCAAACTACAGCTACTGAATTCCCTCTGTCTACAGAGGCTCCTGCCACCTGATGATCAGCGTGGCGGAGTCGGCCTTTGGACAGGCAACCACCCTCCACACCACCTCCAACCTGGTGTCATCATCCAAAGTAAAGCAAACTTTCTTTTCCACTAACTGGCCTCTTTGTTGGCTTCTGAGGGGCGTGCTGTTAGGCGTGGGTTCCGACTCACCCTGACAGTTGTTTGGGGGAGTTGTTTGTTTTGTAATGTGAGTGCCCGACAACCTTTGCTTAGTGCCTGATAACCTCTGATTGCCAGGATCCACTTCAAAGACAGCTATCTAGAATAAACACCTTGCCAGCCACATGCCTACATAAGAGCCATCTCGCCTCCCCTCTAAGGCTCCTTTATGTTAGTGATTTTGGTTAATTTGGCTCTTTGGGGCCACCTGTTGCTCTTCTTCTGATGCTTTGCACTGACGTTCACATGATTTAAAATTCACCAATAAAGAGTGAGCACACAAACCCTTAGTCCCCTACCTTCCACCCCAATAAAAGCAGAACCCCAGACCTACGATCTCCAGATCTCTCTCTACCTTTCACCTTGCTGGGGGTCCCAGGTGCACCGTGTACTTTCCAGGTTTCGTAAGTAACAAACCTTTGTATGTAGAGTTTTCTGATGATTGTTGCTAAAGGGCATCTTGCAGCAGTAACGACAATACCATCTGATCTGTCTGCAGCACTGGTTATTGACAGGTTGAGATCACCATGCGACAGTTTTCCTAGTCATTGATCTCAGTCATCAGTAGTTTAACACAACCAACTTGTATTTCTCATCCAGGCAAAGACCACAGAGGGTCTTCAGAACTTTCTCCCACAGGTGTTGTCCGTACTGTGACTCAGGGATCCGAGCTGCCTCCATCTTCTGTTCCACCAGGAGGGGCAGAGAAGGACTGGGGCATTGTGTATGGTTTCTTCTTCACCACAGCCTGGTACTGGCCCTCAGCACCGATGCCCGTGTGTGCTGGCCAGATTCAGGCTCCTGGATCTATCTTGGAGGGGAGTCTGGAGAAGGTGGAGAGCAGGCAGAATGGTGATTGGCACGATGGCCTCTGCCATTCTGGCTTTGGGGGATGAGTGTTGGGGAATGCTAGCTGAAGGCCATGGAAACTAAATTCTCAGCAGGAAAGAAGGGTAGGAAAAGGGCATCTGCTTTCAAAATGAAAGCCAGAGTCACTGTCTCCCTGAGGCTGAAGAAGAAAGAGCCATAGATCTAAGGAGAATCAATCAGCCCCATCTGTAAATAGGTGAGGACTGGGGATGGGGTGGGGCAGCAATATTGAAGGGGAAACCCCAAGCCAGTCTCTGGCTTTTTCCAGATGAGGGAAGGGAAGAGAGGAGAAGAAAGAGGAACAAGAAGAAAAGGTAGAGGCACTGGCCTGTGTCACGGGGAAGGGACCATCTGCTCCACTGCAGTCCTTTCCCTGCTGGGCAAGTTCTCATCAGCCCTGAGAGGCTTACATGATTCCTGGCACTGTGTAGAGGCTTAGTATGAACTTCCTGTGAATGACTGGTTTATAGAATGAATGAATAACAGTAAATGCCCTGTTATTGTTCCCAAAAGGCATATGAAGCAAAAGAAAAAAAAAAGTCTTGGTCAACTTCAGACAGCCGCTGCCCTCTCCTGGAAGTGGGTTCAGTCCTGATCACACCCAGACCTGACTATGGGAATTTATTCACTCAGGAGTGAGACCCATTGGAAAGATAACAAAATACTCTTAAAATTTTGGCAGCAGTTAATGACACATCAGTTTCTTTCTATCCTCAGCTCTGTCCTACCAGCTGATAAGAAGAAAAATAAAGGATTGCCTAGGGGCAGAGGCATGCCAAACTCTTAGTCCAATAACTAGTGGTATCCCACCCCATCCCCTACTCCACCAAACCCGAAGCTCCCAGAGGGATCAGCTATTTAGCTAGAATTCAGAATAAATAAGACTGTTACTTGGTGACCTCAGCTCGGGATCCTCTGAGAAGTAAATCACCAGAAATAAATACCCAGTCCTTGATCATTGCCTGCTTTCATAAGGGACTATGTTCTGTATGTGTATATACATGGGTGTGTATGCGCATGGAGGCAACCATGTGTGCAAGCCTGCACTTGCCTGATTTGATAAGACCAGAGGGTATGCCCGCACAAGTGTGTTGTGTAGGTACATGATTATATTGTGTAAAATGACGTTCATGTTAGTAGACGAGCTCAAAAGTGTGTATGTGTACACATGTATGTGTGCATGAGTAGTTGTATGTTTGTGTAAGTAAAAGTGTAAGGTTCAAAGAAAGGATGCTGCTTTAGTTCTGGAGAAAAATACTGGGGGTTGGACTCCATGGGTAGAACTTCCAAGTCTTGACTCCAATGTGGGGCAAGTAAGCTACATCTACTGGGGAACACACAGCCTAAGAGCTCTGGGATCTCCCAGTTTTATGGGATGACCTGGTCCCACCTTCTAGGAACTCTCATGTGGACAAGGATCAGAGAGGTCTCAGTCTTAACATGTGAAACATTCAACAAAGCTGGGAAGGACCAGGTGACCAGGTGGTTATATGAGAGGCCTTCCATGTGCAATCTGTATGCCTGATGAAGGCACTCACACTGGACTCTACCTGGGACTGACGAGTTTGTCTGCAAAGACTTTCTTGATCAGGAGTGTTGAATGTGAGAAGGACAGCAGCAGCCAGGGCAGAAGCTTGGCACCATGTGGGAGAAGGTCTAGGCCGGTCTATATGTTTTTCTCCCCAAAGAATCTTCAACATGAAGACCCTCCTGCTGTTGGCAGTTATCATGGTCATTGGTAAGAGTTGAACCTGACCTCTGGCCACAGGGGGACAGCCCAGGGAGGGAGGCACCCTTGAGTTCCAGCTTCCCTTCCCACTGCCTCTGGCCTTCTCTCAATGGGGAGAGGAGAAGGAGTGGTAGAGAGAGGCAGGGGGAGGTTGCAGGGGCCCAGACCCCATCACCAGGTGACTTCCTTCCAGGCATGCTGCAGGTCTATGGAAGTTTGCTGGATTTCCGGAGAATGGTCAAGGTCACGACAGGAAAGGAACTTCTGACTGCCTATGGCTTCTATGGCTGCTACTGCGGTCCACGTGGCAGAGGGACCCCCAAGGATGCAACAGATTGGTGAGGCCACCCCCAGCCCTTCTGTGCCTCTGCCCACTTGTGCCCCAGGAAGGGCTGGTGTCCCATTGGCACAGAACCCCAGGAAGTCCCAGCTGAAAGAAAAAAACAGCCAGCCAGTTGGGAATTCTGCTGTAGACGATACCAATGTCCCTGGGTCTCTGCCCAGAGTCAGGGGGCTGAGACCACAGGGCACTTGGCTCCCTGGAGCTTGGGGAAATGGTCCCAATAGCATAGTCTTGTCACAGGTGCTGCAAGGCACAGGACTGTTGCTACAGAAATCTGAGGAGTCGTGGGTGTCACACCAGAACCCTGAAATACAACGTTACATACGACCAGAACCAAATCATTTGTGGTAAGAAAGAGTCTTATGACTCCGCTTAGTCTCCTTTGTTCATTTTCCTGTGTGTCTGCTCTTCTGGCACTATCCTGAGCACCAGAGGTAGATACAAACAAACGGTGTCCCGAACTGAAGAATCTCATAGTGGATGGGAAAGTAAAGAAAATCGAAACATAGCGTGGTAGACTCCAATAGGCCGTAATAAAACTGACAGGGCTCTGAATGCAACACATGGGACAAGGAAGCTTCCGGAAAGTGGCACTCGCACTGGACTCTACCTGGGACTGACGAGTTTGTCTGCAAAGACTTTCTTGATCAGGAGTGTTGAATGTGAGAAGGACAGCAGCAGCCAGGGCAGAAGCTTGGCACCATGTGGGAGAAGGTCTAGGCCGGTCTATATGTTTTTCTCCCCAAAGAATCTTCAACATGAAGACCCTCCTGCTGTTGGCAGTTATCATGGTCATTGGTAAGAGTTGAACCTGACCTCTGGCCACAGGGGGACAGCCCAGGGAGGGAGGCACCCTTGAGTTCCAGCTTCCCTTCCCACTGCCTCTGGCCTTCTCTCAATGGGGAGAGGAGAAGGAGTGGTAGAGAGAGGCAGGGGGAGGTTGCAGGGGCCCAGACCCCATCACCAGGTGACTTCCTTCCAGGCATGCTGCAGGTCTATGGAAGTTTGCTGGATTTCCGGAGAATGGTCAAGGTCACGACAGGAAAGGAACTTCTGACTGCCTATGGCTTCTATGGCTGCTACTGCGGTCCACGTGGCAGAGGGACCCCCAAGGATGCAACAGATTGGTGAGGCCACCCCCAGCCCTTCTGTGCCTCTGCCCACTTGTGCCCCAGGAAGGGCTGGTGTCCCATTGGCACAGAACCCCAGGAAGTCCCAGCTGAAAGAAAAAAACAGCCAGCCAGTTGGGAATTCTGCTGTAGACGATACCAATGTCCCTGGGTCTCTGCCCAGAGTCAGGGGGCTGAGACCACAGGGCACTTGGCTCCCTGGAGCTTGGGGAAATGGTCCCAATAGCATAGTCTTGTCACAGGTGCTGCAAGGCACAGGACTGTTGCTACAGAAATCTGAGGAGTCGTGGGTGTCACACCAGAACCCTGAAATACAACGTTACATACGACCAGAACCAAATCATTTGTGGTAAGAAAGAGTCTTATGACTCCGCTTAGTCTCCTTTGTTCATTTTCCTGTGTGTCTGCTCTTCTGGCACTATCCTGAGCACCAGAGGTAGATACAAACAAACGGTGTCCCGAACTGAAGAATCTCATAGTGGATGGGAAAGTAAAGAAAATCGAAACATAGCGTGGTAGACTCCAATAGGCCGTAATAAAACTGACAGGGCTCTGAATGCAACCCATGGGTCAAGGAAGCTTCCGGAAAATAGTGAATTCTAAACTGAGTCTTCTAGGCTGAGAGGAGTCAAGGAGAAGAAGAGTTGGGGGGCATTCCAACAAGAGGACGCAGCAGGGCCAGCAGGTCAGGCGAACTGTAACAGCTCTGTGCTGCTGAAGGGACAGGTGAGGGTGAGACAGAGAAAGGAAGGCGCTAGGGCAAGTCTCAGGGCCATATATATTTTTAAAGCTTTTATTTCTTTCTTTCTTTATTTTTGGATATTCTGGGTTTTCACTGCTGCCACAGGCTTTTCTCCAGTTGCAGGGAGTGGGGGCAGGCTTCCTGTTGCAGTGACTTCTCTTGTTGAACTCGGGTTCTAGGGCACATGGGCTTCAATAGTTGTGGCACATGGGCTCAATAGTTGCAGCTCCAAGGCTCTAGAGCACAGGCTCCATAGTTGTGGCTCCTGGGCTTAGTTAATCTGCAGCATGTGGGATCTTCCCTGATCAGGGATCGAACTTGTGTTTCCTGCATTGGCAGGCAAATTCTTTTCCACTGAGCTACCAGGGAAGCCCTCAGGGCCATATTGTATTTAGATTTTGTCCTAAAGAATTAGGGCGATCTTAACAAAAAAAGTGATATAATCATACTTCCATTTCAGAGGATTTGCTCTGACTCAGGGTGGATGGAGACAGATGGAAAGAGGGCTATTGTCATGATGCAGACAAGACCAGGAAGCCCTTGACCTTTAGCAGTGGTGGTCAGGACACAAGAAGGGGAGGGTGCCATCAAGATACATTTGAGATAGAATGAGTAGAGCCTTGTGGTTGACTGGCGAAGGTTACTGGGGGGTGTTGGTTGGTGATACAACTGTGTCAGTGGTATAACTGAGGAGAGCCTGGTAAGGGAGGACAGGAAGACTTCCATTGGGAGCATGCTGAGTTTGGAAACTTCCAGAACATCCAGCAAGCAGCTGGATGAAGGAACTGGCAGCTCAAGGGAGGGTCTGGACACAAATCAGGAGATGGCCACAGACAAAAGAGAGTCAGATATACCCACTCATTTGATGCTGAAAGGCCCAGAAAGGAGACAGAGAAGGGACAGTCAGAGAGGGAGAAGAGCCAAGAGGGTCAAGGAGTTGGCACGCAGAAGACGATTAACAACAACCAGTTTAGCAGAGGGGTTATCCAGGATAAGAGCTGACTGGGCTCTGTGGATTTAGAGGCCAAAAGACCTCAGAGGACCTCATTGGGTGCTACTTCCACAGATCTGTGAAAGTAAATCCAGATTACAGTGGGTTGGAAGGTGGGTAGAAAATGAATCAGAGACAGGAAGTGTAGACAACCTTCTAGAACAAGTTTGACTGTGAAGTGGAGGAGAGGGATAGATGGTGGCTGGAAAGGATTGCCTAGTGCCTTGAGAGAGCTGGCCCATGAGTTCAATTTTGAGAAATCGTGGAGTATTCCCCGACAGCCTGAGTTCTCTAAGATCAGAAATGATGTCTCCCCATCAGGAACTTTCTATGGGGTTCTGTGTCTTTAGCTGGCTCTGGGTGGCAAGAAACAAGATGCGCAAATAACAGAGGCTCAGACACTGAGGAAGTCTGACTCTCCTGTAACAGAACTCTGGAAGAGGGCAGTGCCAGGGCTGGGGCAGCTTCCCCGCTATGTTGCCAAAGATCAAGTCTTTTTCTAACCTTCTGCTCTGCCACATTGGCAGTGTGCTACCAAGGCACACTCTAGAACTCCACGAGTTATGGCTTCCCACTACAGAAGAGGCTTTCTCTTTGCACATCTCTCTTTCTGAGAAAGGAAACTGATCATTCTTGGAAGCCCCCAGCAGATTTTCCTTGTGGTTCATTGGTCAGGGCAAGGTTGCATGCTACCCAGACACTAATCACTATGAAGGAAACAGGGATGATCATGACTGGCTGATATCTATCAAGACCCATTTCCAGACCCCAGGGGTCAAGGCTTTGCACCTGAGCACATCTGCTAGAGAGAAGAAAGAGACCCCATGTAACAGCAAGCCTTTTAACAGAATCCCAATGGTGGTGTCCCCATCAGACTGAGTGTGGGCTTCCTGAGAGCAGGAATTCTGTCTCTCCATCAGTCAAAGTTGAGCAAAAACAGCTCAGCAGGGGAAAGATGAGCCAGATATACCCACTCATTTGATGCTGAAAGGCCCAGAAAGGAGACAGAGAAGGGACAGTCAGAGAGGGAGAAGAGCCAAGAGGGTCAAGGAGTTGGCACGCAGAAGACGATTAACAACAACCAGTTTAGCAGAGGGGTTATCCAGGATAAGAGCTGACTGGGCTCTGTGGATTTAGAGGCCAAAAGACCTCAGAGGACCTCATTGGGTGCTACTTCCACAGATCTGTGAAAGTAAATCCAGATTACAGTGGGTTGGAAGGTGGGTAGAAAATGAATCAGAGACAGGAAGTGTAGACAACCTTCTAGAACAAGTTTGACTGTGAAGTGGAGGAGAGGGATAGATGGTGGCTGGAAAGGATTGCCTAGTGCCTTGAGAGAGCTGGCCCATGAGTTCAATTTTGAGAAATCGTGGAGTATTCCCCGACAGCCTGAGTTCTCTAAGATCAGAAATGATGTCTCCCCATCAGGAACTTTCTATGGGGTTCTGTGTCTTTAGCTGGCTCTGGGTGGCAAGAAACAAGATGCGCAAATAACAGAGGCTCAGACACTGAGGAAGTCTGACTCTCCTGTAACAGAACTCTGGAAGAGGGCAGTGCCAGGGCTGGGGCAGCTTCCCCGCTATGTTGCCAAAGATCAAGTCTTTTTCTAACCTTCTGCTCTGCCACATTGGCAGTGTGCTACCAAGGCACACTCTAGAACTCCACGAGTTATGGCTTCCCACTACAGAAGAGGCTTTCTCTTTGCACATCTCTCTTTCTGAGAAAGGAAACTGATCATTCTTGGAAGCCCCCAGCAGATTTTCCTTGTGGTTCATTGGTCAGGGCAAGGTTGCATGCTACCCAGACACTAATCACTATGAAGGAAACAGGGATGATCATGACTGGCTGATATCTATCAAGACCCATTTCCAGACCCCAGGGGTCAAGGCTTTGCACCTGAGCACATCTGCTAGAGAGAAGAAAGAGACCCCATGTAACAGCAAGCCTTTTAACAGAATCCCAATGGTGGTGTCCCCATCAGACTGAGTGTGGGCTTCCTGAGAGCAGGAATTCTGTCTCTCCATCAGTCAGAAATATCTGGACTTGTCCCAGACTAGAAACCCTGAAGGTACAGTCGCTGCATCTTTTCTCTGAGAATTTCCATAAAAACCCACAGAATGTTAACAAACCCACACCCTATGTTTATTTATTGTGATTTCAGAGAATGGGGATGATTGTAGGAGTCAACTGTGTGAATGTGATAAAACAGCTGCCAATTGCCTTGCGACCAGCCTGAAGACCTATAACAAAAAGCTTCGAGTCTACAACAAGTTTAGGTGCCGAGGAAGTACCCCCGAGTGCTGAGAGGCCCCTCATGCTGGAAGCCTTGCCCCCAAATGCTGTTTCCTTCCCTAGCCTCCGACTCCCTCCCTTGGGCACTTTCCCTGGCAAATGAGGGAAGACTCCTTTCTATCCTAGAGACCAGCTCAGAGGCCTTCTCTCCCCAGACAGAAGCCTTCCATCCAGATGAGAAGCTCAAAGCCTGGGGTGTGTATGCTGGCCCCTTCCCTCTGCTTCCTTGGGCAGCAGGATTGTTCCTTATTTTCCACTCTTCTTCATCATGTCATGTTTAGCTGTAGCAGCTATACTCTTAGTTGGCTCTTCTGAATAAAGCAATTCATTTGGCAAACTATATACATATGTGTGTCTGTTTGTATAGGTACTCATGCACATCTGGGTGTAGGCATGCACACATTACCCCCAGGCACCCCTAATGTGAGAACGAACCAGTACTAGTACATTAATACAAGTGTAAGGACTTAAAACTACAAGTTTTAGTGTCAGAGTGGCTGAGTCAAATCCCCACCACCACCACTTCCCTAGGCCTCAGCGCCCTCATCTGAATGGAGACCTCTTTGGTACCAAGTGCACAGGCTTGTTGGAGAAGTAAAGGGGATTCCAGGTCTGGAATGGCTGGATCTGTCCTTATGACAAGCAAAACCCAGCCATCCGCCTCTCCTTTCTGGGTAAGAACAGCTCCTACTGGCCTGTTGGGAAAAAACAAAAGTGTTGTTCCTGATGTCTGGGGGATCTATAGTCCAAGTCTTCTGTGAGTTATGTTCGTCTCCTAGGTTGCTGGCTCAGTGAAGGCGGGTCAAGGTAGTGATGGCTACCAGAGGGAATCTCAGGGCCTTATCCCCTCACCCAGGGCTGATTTCCTGGGCTTGTGACCTATGCAGAGTCCAAGTTGGCACTGTACACAATTTATTGCCCTGTCCCAGCCATCTCAGAATTGTTAGCGATGTGTAGTCCTGAATTTTTTTTTCGCACTGGGACCCACAAACTAGGCAACTGGTCCTACACTCACCTGGATGCTACTTCTCTTGTCATCCTGCATTCCTCTGAGATATTTCCGCCTGAACAAGGCACATCTACTTCTTTAATAATCATCATCATCATCAGAGTGTACAGTGAGGAAGGGATCTAGAAGACAAAGACAAACTCTTTGTCTAGAAGACAAAGAGTTCCTGGCTTTTCATGGGCTGAGTCCTCACCAGTGAGAGGAGTCTCCTTCTCACTGTGCTCTGATACCATTACAGGATGTGAGAGCACCCCTTTCCGGTCCCCTGACACTATGCGATTGAGGCTTCTGTTTATTCATTTATTACACACCTTTCCTTTCCTAAATGTATTTTCAAATTAATTTCCTTTTAAAAGGCCAAGTAATGAGTAATTTTTCCTCACAAAGGAAAAACTAACAAAGAGAGAGTATAGAAAAAGTTCCTCCATAAGCCTGATATTGGAAACAACCACCGATAATGGGCTGACACTTGTAATTATTAGTAACTCAACAAATGCTGCTGAGCATTGACTGTGCCATACGGGCACATCTGCCCTGTGTAAAGTAGCAGCCATCTCCCCCAAGACACTCCTGTCGACCCTCATTCATCTCTGCTACTTCCTGCTTTGTCCTTATCTATCATTCCACAGCTGACTCTTTTTTAAAACTTTCTTATTTCGGGCTTCTCTGGTGGTCCAGTGGGTAAAGACACCGCCTCGCAGTGCAAGGGGCGCCGGTTCGATCCCTGGCTTGGGAAGATTCCACGTGCCGCGGAGCAACTGGACCGATGTGTCCAATTACCGAGCTGGATCTCCGGAGCCCATGCGCCCAGAACCAGTGCTCTGCGACGAGAGAGGTCACTGTAATGGGAGGCCCACATGGGCCAAAGAACAAAGATGGATGAAAATAGATAAATGAAAGACCACTAGAAGTGGCCCAAAAAAAAAAAAAAAACTTTCTTATTTTGCATTGGGGTACAACTGGTTGACAACAAGGTTGTGATGGTTTCAGGTGAACAACCACACATAAAAATGTATCCATTCTCCCCCAAAATTCCCCACTGGTCCAGTATGCCACATAACATTGAGCAGAAGTTCATCTGCTATACAGTAGGTCTTGTTGGTTGCCCATTTTAAATATGGTAGTGTGTACATTCCTATCCCAAACTCCCTAACTATCCCTTCCTTCCATCCTTCACCCAGCAAACATAAACTCATTCTTAAAGTCACAGTTGACTCTTGAACAACCAGGATTTAAATTGTGCAGGTCCATTTATACATGAGTTTTTCTTTAAATAAATAAGTACTACAGTAATAATAACCTGAGGCTGATTGGATCCATATATACAGGGAATCACAGATATCAAGGGTCCACTGTAAAGTCATGCTCAGATTTCTGAATGTGCAGAGAGTCAGTGCCCCAACCTCTGTGCCATTTGAGGATCAGCTGTGTATCGTTGGCTATTGGGTCTTTTGCTTTATTGATGGTTTCTCTCCACTCAAATGTAAGCCCCATGAGAGTATCTTTGGTTTTGCACTAATGTACTTCAAGTGCTAAATTAGTTCTAGATGAAGGCAGATGAACAGGAAGCCAAATCATGGATTTTGAATTCTTAGGAAAAATCCTGAAAAGATGGGAAAGGAGAGGCAGTGTGTGACGTCACCAGAGTCCTTGAGGCCTCGGACCTGGATATGATACGAGAGGCCACCAAGATGTATAGAGGTGGGGCATCTTGTCTGCCATTGAACAACAGTGTTCTGAAGCTGAGGTACTTAACAAAAGGCCGAGGTCTAGCCCATCACCTCTGAACTTCATGTAGGCCTGAAACAAATGGCCATGAGAGCAAAAATTTATTGACAGAAAACATGCAGAAAGTAAACAAGGAGAATTATGTTTTCTTTGGGGCATAACTGAAGACTTCAGTCCAGATACAGTCTCTCAGGTAGGTCAAGGACTTTGCTCAAGGGGCAGGATATATAGGAATTTTTGCAAAAAGGCAAACAAAAGGTGCAGGTAGTAAAACACCAAAAGACATCTGCCAGCTAAAAGAAAACCAGGCATCTCAAGCTAAGTGCTTACTATGTATTTAAAGATCCAAGAGTCTGGACCTAGTGCAATCACTCCTGTGATAGTCACCTTACCTACCTAGGGCCAGTATCCTCTTTTCCCCTGTCCAGAATCCCCTCAGGATGCACTGTCAGGGGTGGCTGATGGCTTGATGGTCACATCTTTTGTTTTCTGAGATGGTAGAGGGCATTCTTTGTCTTCAAATCTCAGGTTGCAAAGACTCACAGAGATCCCTGGAGGTTTTATTTGTTAGAAGTTTGTACCAGGTAGCAGGTACCGCAGATACCACAACCTGAGCAGCTTAAGCAATAGAAATTTCTGGCCTCTCAGTTCTGGAGGCCAGAAGTCTAAGATCAAGGTGCAGTGAGGTTCTTTCCTCCTGAGGACTGTGGGGGAGGGCCTGTTCCAGGTTCTGATGCTGAACTGGCCATATTTATAGTTCCTTGGTGTGTAAAAGCATCCCACCTTGATCTCTGCCTTCACCTTCACGTGGAATTCTCCCAGTGAAGATGTCTATGTGTTTGTCCAAACTTCCCCTCTTTCTGAAGACACCAGTCATCCTGCATTAGGCCCACCTAATAACCTTATATAAAAGCTGTAGGAGGGCAGTGTGTAAGCCCCATGAGAGTATCTTTGTTTTGCACTAATGTACTTCAAGTGCTAAATTAGTTCTAGATGAAGGCAGATGAACAGGAAGCCAAATCATGGATTTTGAATTCTTAGGAAAAATCCTGAAAAGATGGGAAAGGAGAGGCAGTGTGTGACGTCACCAGAGTCCTTGAGGCCTCGGACCTGGATATGATACGAGAGGCCACCAAGATGTATAGAGGTGGGGCATCTTGTCTGCCATTGAACAACAGTGTTCTGAAGCTGAGGTACTTAACAAAAGGCCGAGGTCTAGCCCATCACCTCTGAACTTCATGTAGGCCTGAAACAAATGGCCATGAGAGCAAAAATTTATTGACAGAAAACATGCAGAAAGTAAACAAGGAGAATTATGTTTTCTTTGGGGCATAACTGAAGACTTCAGTCCAGATACAGTCTCTCAGGTAGGTCAAGGACTTTGCTCAAGGGGCAGGATATATAGGAATTTTTGCAAAAAGGCAAACAAAAGGTGCAGGTAGTAAAACACCAAAAGACATCTGCCAGCTAAAAGAAAACCAGGCATCTCAAGCTAAGTGCTTACTATGTATTTAAAGATCCAAGAGTCTGGACCTAGTGCAATCACTCCTGTGATAGTCACCTTACCTACCTAGGGCCAGTATCCTCTTTTCCCCTGTCCAGAATCCCCTCAGGATGCACTGTCAGGGGTGGCTGATGGCTTGATGGTCACATCTTTTGTTTTCTGAGATGGTAGAGGGCATTCTTTGTCTTCAAATCTCAGGTTGCAAAGACTCACAGAGATCCCTGGAGGTTTTATTTGTTAGAAGTTTGTACCAGGTAGCAGGTACCGCAGATACCACAACCTGAGCAGCTTAAGCAATAGAAATTTCTGGCCTCTCAGTTCTGGAGGCCAGAAGTCTAAGATCAAGGTGCAGTGAGGTTCTTTCCTCCTGAGGACTGTGGGGGAGGGCCTGTTCCAGGTTCTGATGCTGAACTGGCCATATTTATAGTTCCTTGGTGTGTAAAAGCATCCCACCTTGATCTCTGCCTTCACCTTCACGTGGAATTCTCCCAGTGAAGATGTCTATGTGTTTGTCCAAACTTCCCCTCTTTCTGAAGACACCAGTCATCCTGCATTAGGCCCACCTAATAACCTTATTCACTAACAGCCTTATCCCAACTCCACAAAGAGTCTGTTTCCAAACAGATTCACATCCTGAGGTCTTAGTGGGGATAAGGACTCAGCACAGGAATTGGTGGGGACACAAATCAACCCTTGATACAGGTCTAGCTCTTCAAGGAAACTGTATCCTCAAGAAGAGTGCTGCCTGGGATGTTGGTGAGTCGGTATAGAGAGGTGACTGTAGTGCAAAGCCTTAAACCTGAGTAGTTCCTCTGGTCCTTGCCCCTTTCTATGTATTCTGCCTGCCTTTTGTCTGAAAAAATCTCAGCCAAAGAATAAGATTAATCAGAAGAGTAGGGATGTGTAGAAACAAACAGAAAGAGTCCAAGAAAGCCACATTGTAATAATGTAGCCATTAATCATAGTCAAGGATCTTTAGTTTCTCTTTAAGGGCTATAGGCAATATTCAGTCATCTCCTGCAAGCTAACATATAGACACTAAAACCTCCAACAGGTGAGGAAGTTAACAATATGATGACCAGACTTTAGCCATGACATAAGCAGCCACAATTCTCAGGCTTCACAGAAAGGGAAACAAACCAACCATGGAGTTGAAGATTAACTCCCTATTGTTCAATAGCTAACTCATGTTCAACTCTTTGTGAGCCCTGGGCAGCACACCAGTCTTCTCTGTCCTTCACCATCTCCTGGAGTTTGCTCAAATTCATGTCCATTGAGTTGGTGATGCTATCTAACGGTGTCATCCTCTGTCACCCCCTTCTCCTTCTGCCTTCTATCTTTTCCAGCATCAGGGTCTTTTCTAATAAGTCAGCTCTTTGCACCAGGTGACCAAAGTAGTGGAGCTTCAGCTTCAGCATCAGTCCTTCCAGCGAGTATTCAGGGTTAATTTCCTTTAGGATTGACTGGTTTCATCTCCTTGCAGTCCAAGGGACTCTCAGGAGTCTTCGCCAGCACCACAGTTCAAAAACATCAGTTTTTCAGCACTCAGCTTTCTTTATGGTCCAACTCTAAAATCCACACATAACTCCAAGAAAAACCATAGTTTTGATTATAAAAAATACACTTGCCTAAAACAATCAAGATAAAGTTGATTAGACCACCAATGATCAATTTCAAGATGAGTCTCAGAGCTGATGTACAGTTTCTACATGTAGCTCCCTCCCTGTCCCTATGAAAGCCTGTACCTCATTATCCATCTCGGGGAGTCGGGCTTTGGACAGGCGTCTGCCCTCTGCACCATCCCCCACCCAGTTGCCAGCATCCAACATAAAGCAAACCTTCCACCAAAGTGGCCTTTTTATTGCCTTTGAAATGGAATGTTATGGCCCATAACATTCTGACAGTTCCTTGGGTGGTTTGTTTGGTTTTTTTTATAAAAATGAGGACCTGACAACCTATGATTACTTTCTGAGAATTTTTGCTTAGTGCCTCATATCCTCTGATTGCCAACATCCACTTCAAAGACATCTATCTAGAATAAACACCTTGCCAGCCACATGCCTACATAAGACCCACATCGCCTCTCATCTAAGCCTCCTTTGTATTGGAGATTTGGGTTAATTTGACTCTTTGGGGCCACCTGTTGTTCCTCTTCCCATGACTTACACTAATTTTCACATGGTTTCAATTCACCAATAAAGAGTGAGCATACAAAATCCTAGGCCCACACCCTCAACCCCAATAAAAGCAGGACCACCAGACCCATGAACTCCAGTCTCTCTCCCTTGACCTCACTGTGGGATCCCAGGTGCACTGTGTAGCTTCCAGTCTTTCTCTTGTCCAGCACCCCACCATCTCCTGGAGTTTGCTCAAATTCATGTCCATTGAGTTGGTGATGCTATCTAACGGTGTCATCCTCTGTCACCCCCTTCTCCTTCTGCCTTCTATCTTTTCCAGCATCAGGGTCTTTTCTAATAAGTCAGCTCTTTGCACCAGGTGACCAAAGTAGTGGAGCTTCAGCTTCAGCATCAGTCCTTCCAGCGAGTATTCAGGGTTAATTTCCTTTAGGATTGACTGGTTTCATCTCCTTGCAGTCCAAGGGACTCTCAGGAGTCTTCGCCAGCACCACAGTTCAAAAACATCAGTTTTTCAGCACTCAGCTTTCTTTATGGTCCAACTCTAAAATCCACACATAACTCCAAGAAAAACCATAGTTTTGATTATAAAAAATACACTTGCCTAAAACAATCAAGATAAAGTTGATTAGACCACCAATGATCAATTTCAAGATGAGTCTCAGAGCTGATGTACAGTTTCTACATGTAGCTCCCTCCCTGTCCCTATGAAAGCCTGTACCTCATTATCCATCTCGGGGAGTCGGGCTTTGGACAGGCGTCTGCCCTCTGCACCATCCCCCACCCAGTTGCCAGCATCCAACATAAAGCAAACCTTCCACCAAAGTGGCCTTTTTATTGCCTTTGAAATGGAATGTTATGGCCCATAACATTCTGACAGTTCCTTGGGTGGTTTGTTTGGTTTTTTTTATAAAAATGAGGACCTGACAACCTATGATTACTTTCTGAGAATTTTTGCTTAGTGCCTCATATCCTCTGATTGCCAACATCCACTTCAAAGACATCTATCTAGAATAAACACCTTGCCAGCCACATGCCTACATAAGACCCACATCGCCTCTCATCTAAGCCTCCTTTGTATTGGAGATTTGGGTTAATTTGACTCTTTGGGGCCACCTGTTGTTCCTCTTCCCATGACTTACACTAATTTTCACATGGTTTCAATTCACCAATAAAGAGTGAGCATACAAAATCCTAGGCCCACACCCTCAACCCCAATAAAAGCAGGACCACCAGACCCATGAACTCCAGTCTCTCTCTTCCCTTGACCTCACTGTGGGATCCCAGGTGCACTGTGTAGCTTCCAGGTCCTGTAAGTAATAAACCTTTATTCTCTCAAAGTTTTCTGATGATTTTTTGCTGAAGAGAGTCTTGCAGTAGTAACAACCATATGCTCTGGTCTAGCCACAGAACTAGTTATTGAGGGGTTGAGATTGCCATGCAACATTTTTCTAGTCACTGATCTCAATAATCAGTGGTTTAACACAACCAGCTTGTATTTCTCACCCAGGCAAAGGCCCCTGAGTGTCTGCAGGACTTTCTCTGACAAGTGTCTTCACTCTGTGACTCAAGGGATCCGAACTGCCTCCATCTTCTGTTCCACCAGGAGGGGCAGGGAATGACTGGGGCATTGCAGCTGTTTTCACCTCATTGCAGCCTGAGGGTGGCCATCAGCACTGATGCCCAGGTTTCCCTGGCCAGTTTCAGCCTCCTGGGCCTTGCTCCAGAGGCGACTGGAGAATGTGGGGAGCAGGTTGAACGGTGATGAGCACCATAGCCTCTGCAGTCTGCCTTCTGGGAGATGGAAGCCAGGAAGTGTCACATGAAGGCAATGGGAGCTAAATTCTTAGCAGTGTTGAAGGGCTAGAAAAAGGCATCTACGTTGGAAATAGAGTCACTGTCTCCCGGAAGCAGAAGAAGAAAGAGCAATAGATTTAAAGAGCATCAGTCAGCTCCATTTCCAAATAGGTGAGGATGGGGGATAAGATGGCAGCCAGACTTAAAGGTGAAACTCAAGAACACTCTGACTTTACAGGCAGTCGGATAAAATGTAGCCCAACACTGACATTCCTTGGGTGGTTTGTTTGGTTTTATAAAATGAGGACCTGACAACCTGATTACTTTCTGAGAATTTTTGCTTAGTGCCTCATATCCTCTGATTGCCAACATCCACTTCAAAGACATCTATCTAGAATAAACACCTTGCCAGCCACATGCCTACATAAGACCCACATCGCCTCTCATCTAAGCCTCCTTTGTATTGGAGATTTGGGTTAATTTGACTCTTTGGGGCCACCTGTTGTTCCTCTTCCCATGACTTACACTAATTTTCACATGGTTTCAATTCACCAATAAAGAGTGAGCATACAAAATCCTAGGCCCACACCCTCAACCCCAATAAAAGCAGGACCACCAGACCCATGAACTCCAGTCTCTCTCTTCCCTTGACCTCACTGTGGGATCCCAGGTGCACTGTGTAGCTTCCAGGTCCTGTAAGTAATAAACCTTTATTCTCTCAAAGTTTTCTGATGATTTTTTGCTGAAGAGAGTCTTGCAGTAGTAACAACCATATGCTCTGGTCTAGCCACAGAACTAGTTATTGAGGGGTTGAGATTGCCATGCAACATTTTTCTAGTCACTGATCTCAATAATCAGTGGTTTAACACAACCAGCTTGTATTTCTCACCCAGGCAAAGGCCCCTGAGTGTCTGCAGGACTTTCTCTGACAAGTGTCTTCACTCTGTGACTCAAGGGATCCGAACTGCCTCCATCTTCTGTTCCACCAGGAGGGGCAGGGAATGACTGGGGCATTGCAGCTGTTTTCACCTCATTGCAGCCTGAGGGTGGCCATCAGCACTGATGCCCAGGTTTCCCTGGCCAGTTTCAGCCTCCTGGGCCTTGCTCCAGAGGCGACTGGAGAATGTGGGGAGCAGGTTGAACGGTGATGAGCACCATAGCCTCTGCAGTCTGCCTTCTGGGAGATGGAAGCCAGGAAGTGTCACATGAAGGCAATGGGAGCTAAATTCTTAGCAGTGTTGAAGGGCTAGAAAAAGGCATCTACGTTGGAAATAGAGTCACTGTCTCCCGGAAGCAGAAGAAGAAAGAGCAATAGATTTAAAGAGCATCAGTCAGCTCCATTTCCAAATAGGTGAGGATGGGGGATAAGATGGCAGCCAGACTTAAAGGTGAAACTCAAGAACACTCTCTGACTTTTTACAGCCCAGGGAGGGGCTACAGAGGAGAATAAAGACAAGTGAAAGCCCTGGTCCAAGTCATAGGAAGGGGATCATCTTCCCCATTCCAGTCCTCTCCCTGCTGGGATCTCCTAGTCTCTGGTCACAGGACAAGTCCTATTCATCTTCTGAGAGGCTTACATGGTTCCTGGCACTGTGTAGAGGCTTAGTATGAACTTTCTGTGAATGACTGGTTTATGGAATGAATGAATAACAATAGATGTCCTGTTTCATATTCCCAAATGGCATATTTAGCAACATACGGGAAAAATCCTTGGTCAACAGCAGATGGCCTTCAGCCTCTTCTGGAAGTGGGTTTAGGAGTATCACATCTAGACCTGGTTATGGAAATTCATTTCACTCAGGATAGAGACACACAGGAAAGATGACAAAATAATCTACAGTTTTGGCATCAGCTAATGTCAGAAAGTGAAGAGGAACTAAAGAGCCTCTTGATGAAAAAGAGGAGAGTGAAAAAGCTAGCTTACAACTCAACATTCAAAAAACTAAGAGCATGGCATCCTATCCCATTACTTCATGGCAAATAGATGAGGAAACAATGAAAACAGTGACAAATTTTGTTTTCTTTGGCTCCAAAATCACTGTGGAAGGTGATGCAGCTATGAAATTATAGAAATGCTTAGTCCTTAAATGAAAAGCTATGACAAACTTAGACAGCATATTAAAAAGGAGAGACATTACTTTGCTGACAAAGGTCCATACAGTCAGAGCTATGGTTTTCCCAGTAGTCATGTGTGGATGTGAGAGTCAGGCCCTAAAGAAGGCTGAACGCCAAATAATTGATTCCTTCAAACTATGATGTTGGAGAAGGCTCTTGAGAGTCCCTTGGACTGCAAGGAGACCAAACCAGTCAATTCTAAAGGAAATCAACCCTGAAGATTCATTGAAAGGACTGATGCTGAAGCTGAAGCTCGATACTTTGGCCACCTGATATGAAGAGCCACTTCATTGGTAAAGGCCCTGATGCTGGGAAAGATTGAAGGCAGAAGGAGACGACAGAGGACAAGATGTTTGGATGGAATCACCAACACAACGGACATGAGTTTGAGCAGGCTCCAAGAGATATTGAAGGACAGGGAAGTCTGGTGTGCTGCAGTCCATGGGGTCTCAAAGAGTTGGACACGACTGAGCGACTGAACAACAATAATGATATATAAGGTTGGAAAAACCTCATTCTGTACTGCCAGCTGCTGACAGGGGAAAAAACTGGATTTCCTAGGGCAAGTGGCATGCCAAACTCTGAGTCCAACAAATGGCTGTACCGCAACTCCATCCCCCACCCCACCAGCCCCAAGCTTCCAGAGGAATGAATGAATAACAATAGATGTCCTGTTTCATATTCCCAAATGGCATATTTAGCAACATACGGAAAATCCTTGGTCAACAGCAGATGGCCTTCAGCCTCTTCTGGAAGTGGGTTTAGGAGTATCACATCTAGACCTGGTTATGGAAATTCATTTCACTCAGGATAGAGACACACAGGAAAGATGACAAAATAATCTACAGTTTTGGCATCAGCTAATGTCAGAAAGTGAAGAGGAACTAAAGAGCCTCTTGATGAAAAAGAGGAGAGTGAAAAAGCTAGCTTACAACTCAACATTCAAAAAACTAAGAGCATGGCATCCTATCCCATTACTTCATGGCAAATAGATGAGGAAACAATGAAAACAGTGACAAATTTTGTTTTCTTTGGCTCCAAAATCACTGTGGAAGGTGATGCAGCTATGAAATTATAGAAATGCTTAGTCCTTAAATGAAAAGCTATGACAAACTTAGACAGCATATTAAAAAGGAGAGACATTACTTTGCTGACAAAGGTCCATACAGTCAGAGCTATGGTTTTCCCAGTAGTCATGTGTGGATGTGAGAGTCAGGCCCTAAAGAAGGCTGAACGCCAAATAATTGATTCCTTCAAACTATGATGTTGGAGAAGGCTCTTGAGAGTCCCTTGGACTGCAAGGAGACCAAACCAGTCAATTCTAAAGGAAATCAACCCTGAAGATTCATTGAAAGGACTGATGCTGAAGCTGAAGCTCGATACTTTGGCCACCTGATATGAAGAGCCACTTCATTGGTAAAGGCCCTGATGCTGGGAAAGATTGAAGGCAGAAGGAGACGACAGAGGACAAGATGTTTGGATGGAATCACCAACACAACGGACATGAGTTTGAGCAGGCTCCAAGAGATATTGAAGGACAGGGAAGTCTGGTGTGCTGCAGTCCATGGGGTCTCAAAGAGTTGGACACGACTGAGCGACTGAACAACAATAATGATATATAAGGTTGGAAAAACCTCATTCTGTACTGCCAGCTGCTGACAGGGGAAAAAACTGGATTTCCTAGGGCAAGTGGCATGCCAAACTCTGAGTCCAACAAATGGCTGTACCGCAACTCCATCCCCCACCCCACCAGCCCCAAGCTTCCAGAGGGATCAACTATCTAAGTGGAGCTAGGGATAAACATTGGCGGTCACTTGGAGAAGTCAGCTCAGGATCCTCCGAGAAGTAAATAGCCAGAAATGAATACCCAGGCCCTGATCACTGGCCATCTTCAAGAGTGGCTATGGTATGCATGTGTGTACATGTGTGTGCATGTACATTCACACACCCAAAGTACAAGCCTGCCTGTGCCTGACTTGGTAAGACAAGAGGGTATCTGTGCACAGTGTGCTATGTGCATATGTGAATATATTGTGTAAAAGGATGTCCACACTAGTAGAGGAGCTCCAGAATGTGTGTGTACACATGTATGTGTGCATGAGTAGGGGTGTGTTTGTGCATGTACAAGTATAAGGGTTCAAAGAGAGGAAACTGTTTTAGTTCTTGAGAAAAACACTGTGGATCAGACTCCACAGGTGGAATTACCAAGCCTTGACTCCACTGTGGGGGTGATGTATCTTACATCTACTGAGGGACACACAACCTAAGACCTCCAAAATCACCCAGTTTCGTGGGGGTGACCTGGTCACAACTTTCCAGGAACTGTCAGTCGAATGAGGAGCATAAAGGTCTCATTAGTATATCATGGAGGAAGGAGTGGTCATGACCAGTGAAATACTTAACAAAGCTAGGACATGCCCCCTTCATGTGTGTACCTTGTGCCTGATGAAAGCAGTCATGCTGGACCCATCTGGGATTGAGAAGCTTGTCTGTAAGCTCTTTAAAATCTCTTCATCAGGATTGTTGAATGCGAGCAGAACAGCAAAGATCAAAGCAAAAGCGTAAGGGAGTAGGTGGCCATGACCATGAATATCAGGATTGAAGGCAGAAGGGGGGAAACGACAGAGGACAAGATGTTTGGATGGAATCACCAACACAACGGACATGAGTTTGAGCAGGCTCCAAGAGATATTGAAGGACAGGGAAGTCTGGTGTGCTGCAGTCCATGGGGTCTCAAAGAGTTGGACACGACTGAGCGACTGAACAACAATAATGATATATAAGGTTGGAAAAACCTCATTCTGTACTGCCAGCTGCTGACAGGGGAAAAAACTGGATTTCCTAGGGCAAGTGGCATGCCAAACTCTGAGTCCAACAAATGGCTGTACCGCAACTCCATCCCCCACCCCACCAGCCCCAAGCTTCCAGAGGGATCAACTATCTAAGTGGAGCTAGGGATAAACATTGGCGGTCACTTGGAGAAGTCAGCTCAGGATCCTCCGAGAAGTAAATAGCCAGAAATGAATACCCAGGCCCTGATCACTGGCCATCTTCAAGAGTGGCTATGGTATGCATGTGTGTACATGTGTGTGCATGTACATTCACACACCCAAAGTACAAGCCTGCCTGTGCCTGACTTGGTAAGACAAGAGGGTATCTGTGCACAGTGTGCTATGTGCATATGTGAATATATTGTGTAAAAGGATGTCCACACTAGTAGAGGAGCTCCAGAATGTGTGTGTACACATGTATGTGTGCATGAGTAGGGGTGTGTTTGTGCATGTACAAGTATAAGGGTTCAAAGAGAGGAAACTGTTTTAGTTCTTGAGAAAACACTGTGGATCAGACTCCACAGGTGGAATTACCAAGCCTTGACTCCACTGTGGGGGTGATGTATCTTACATCTACTGAGGGACACACAACCTAAGACCTCCAAAATCACCCAGTTTCGTGGGGGTGACCTGGTCACAACTTTCCAGGAACTGTCAGTCGAATGAGGAGCATAAAGGTCTCATTAGTATATCATGGAGGAAGGAGTGGTCATGACCAGTGAAATACTTAACAAAGCTAGGACATGCCCCCTTCATGTGTGTACCTTGTGCCTGATGAAAGCAGTCATGCTGGACCCATCTGGGATTGAGAAGCTTGTCTGTAAGCTCTTTTAAAATCTCCCTTCATCAGGATTGTTGAATGCGAGCAGAACAGCAAAGATCAAAGCAAAAGCTAGTATCACTTGGGAAAGAGTCTAGGCTGGCCTATTTGTATTTCTCCCCCACAGAACCCTCAACATGAAGACCCTCCTGCTGCTGGCAGTGATCACAGTCTTTGGTAAGAGTTGAACCTGACCTCTGGCCACAAGGGGGACAGCCCAGGGAGGGAGATGCCCTCATCTCCCAACTTCCCTTCCCACGGCTTCTGGTCCTCTCTCAGTAGGGAGGGAAGAAGGGGTGGCAGAGAAATGTTGCAGGGTCTTAGGCCCCATCACCAGGTGATTTCCTTCCAGGCCTGCTGCAGGTCCATGGAGGTCTGCTGGATTTTCAGAAAATGATCAAGTTCATGACAAGGAAGGAACCTATTTTCACTTATGGCTTCTATGGCTGCTACTGTGGTGTGGGTGGCAAAGGCACCCCCATGGATGCAACAGATTGGTGAGGCCACCCCCAGCCCTCCCAGCCCTATCGCCACTTGTGACCCCAGCTGGGGTGGGAACTGAAGGCTGCTGCTGGTGTCCCATTGTATAAGAACCCCAGGAAGTCCCAGCTGAAAAAGCAGCCAGCCTGATGGAAACTGTGCTCTAGACTATTCCCATGTCCTTGGGTCTCTGCCCAGGGTCAACATAGGGGGAGACCACAGGGCACTGGGCTCCCTGGAGTTTGTGAGGCAACCCAACAGCACAGTCTCGTCACAGGTGCTGCGCAAGGCATGACTGTTGTTACAGAAAGCTGAAGAATCTTGGGTGCCACACCAAGCTCCGGAAATACAACGCTGGTTATTTCCAGGGCCGAATCGTCTGTGGTAAGAACGAGCATGCACCCAACCGCCTTTGTTCATTTTCACATGATGACCAAAGTTTCGTGGGGTGACCTCGTCACAACTTTCCAGGAACGGTCAGTCGAATGAGGAGCATAAATGTCTCATTAGCATATCATGGAGGAACGAGCGGTCATGACCAGTGAAATACTTAACAAAGCTAGGACATGCCCCCTTCATGTGTGTACCTTGTGCCTGATGAAAGCAGTCATGCTGGACCCATCTGGGATTGAGAAGCTTGTCTGTAAGCTCTTTTAAAATCTCCTTCATCAGGATTGTTGAATGCGAGCAGAACAGCAAAGATCAAAGCAAAAGCTAGTATCACTTGGGAAAGAGTCTAGGCTGGCCTATTTGTATTTCTCCCCCACAGAACCCTCAACATGAAGACCCTCCTGCTGCTGGCAGTGATCACAGTCTTTGGTAAGAGTTGAACCTGACCTCTGGCCACAAGGGGGACAGCCCAGGGAGGGAGATGCCCTCATCTCCCAACTTCCCTTCCCACGGCTTCTGGTCCTCTCTCAGTAGGGAGGGAAGAAGGGGTGGCAGAGAAATGTTGCAGGGTCTTAGGCCCCATCACCAGGTGATTTCCTTCCAGGCCTGCTGCAGGTCCATGGAGGTCTGCTGGATTTTCAGAAAATGATCAAGTTCATGACAAGGAAGGAACCTATTTTCACTTATGGCTTCTATGGCTGCTACTGTGGTGTGGGTGGCAAAGGCACCCCCATGGATGCAACAGATTGGTGAGGCCACCCCCAGCCCTCCCAGCCCTATCGCCACTTGTGACCCCAGCTGGGGTGGGAACTGAAGGCTGCTGCTGGTGTCCCATTGTATAAGAACCCCAGGAAGTCCCAGCTGAAAAAGCAGCCAGCCTGATGGAAACTGTGCTCTAGACTATTCCCATGTCCTTGGGTCTCTGCCCAGGGTCAACATAGGGGGAGACCACAGGGCACTGGGCTCCCTGGAGTTTGTGAGGCAACCCAACAGCACAGTCTCGTCACAGGTGCTGCGCAAGGCATGACTGTTGTTACAGAAAGCTGAAGAATCTTGGGTGCCACACCAAGCTCCGGAAATACAACGCTGGTTATTTCCAGGGCCGAATCGTCTGTGGTAAGAACGAGTTCTACATCTGCACCCAACCGCCTTTGTTCATTTTCCTGAGTGTTTGATGTGCTGGGCACCAGAACTAGATACAAAGGGACAGTGTCTCTGCCTTAAGGAGCTCAGAGGAGAGTGTGAAGTAAACAAAAGGAAAATAAACATGGTAGACTCCAATGGGAAGCCAGAAAAGGATGGTCTCTGAACACAGCCTGTGGGGCAAGGAAGGCTCCTCAGAATGGTGAACACCAAGCTGATTCCTCAAGGAGGAAGGAGTCAGAGGCAAAGGGGTTGGGGTTATCCCACAAGAGGACACAGCAGGGCCCAGGGAGCCAGAGCAAACTGGCACCATTCCATACTGCTGAGGAGAAGTGCGAGGATGAGACAGAGTGGTGAGTGAGGATGCTGGAGAGAAAGAAAAGTGTCATGTTCTATTTACATATTCTCCTAAAGAATTAGCGAACTCTTAGGAAAAGGAGTGACATAATCAGACTTGCCTTTTCAAGGACTTGCTTTGGCTGTGGGTGGATGGAGACAGAAGCAGGGGTGAGTGGCATGATGCAGAAAGGAGACAGGAAGCCCTTGCCTATAGCAGTGGTGATCAGCATGGAGGAGGTGGGAAGTGCCATCAAGATACATTGGAGGAAGGATGAGTAGAGCTTGGTGGTTGACTGGGTAGGGTTACTGGGGTTTGTTGGCTGGCTATACAACCGTGTCATGGTATAACTGAGGAGGGTCTGGGAGGAGAGGACAGGAAGAGTTCCATTGGGAGCATGTTGAATTTGGAAGCTTCCAGCACAGCCAGGGAGATAGGCAGCAGGCAACTGCATGAAGGAACTGGCAGTTCAAGGGAGGGTCTGACAGATTCAGGAGGCATCCACAGAGAAGACAGTTTGATGTACTCTCCCATTTGATGTTTAGAGACCCAGAAAGGAGACAGAAGGGATAATCAGAGAGAGAGAAGAGTCAAGAGGGTCAAGGAGTTGGCCAGGAGGAGATGATTAACATCAACCATGTAACAGAGGTGTCCTCCAGGATAAGGGCTGACTGGGGTCCTTGGATTTAGAGGCAGGAAGACCGCTGAGAATCTCGTGGGAGTTGCTTCCATGGATCTGTGAGGGCAAAGTCAGATTAGAGAGGATTGGAAGGTGGGTGGGAAGTGAAGTGAGGTAGGAAGTATAGACAGCCTTCTAGAGCAAGTTTCACTGTGAACAAAAGGAGAGGGATGGGTGGTGGCTGGAAGGGATTGCCTAGTGCCTTGAGACAGCCGGCCCATGAGTGCAGTTCTGAGAAACCATGGACTATTCTCCAACAGCCTGAATTCTCTAAGATCAGAAATGATGTCTCCCCATCATGAACTTTCCATAAATTCCTGTGTCTTTAGCAGGCTCTGGGTGATAAGTAACAAGATGCCCAAACAGCAGGCTCAGATACTGTTGAAAAGCACTGAGGAAGTCTGACTGTCCCTAAAAGAAGTCTGGAAGAGGCCAGTTCCAGGTCTGAGGCAACTTTCCCACTATGTTTCAAGGATCTAGTCTTTTCCCAACCTCTGCTCTGCCCCATTGGCAATGTGCCACCAAGGCATACTCTAGATATCCAGTAGTTATGGCTTCACCCCACAGAAGAGGCTTTCCCTTTGCACATCTCTCTTTCTGGGAGAGGATATTAATCATCTGGGAAGTCCCCAGCAGACTTTCCCTTGTGGCTCATTGGTCACGGCAAGGTCATGTGCTTCTCCTATGCTAATAACTAGAAAGGAAAAGGCTGGGGTTTGTTGGCTGGCTATACAACCGTGTCATGGTATAACTGAGGAGGGTCTGGGAGGAGAGGACAGGAAGAGTTCCATTGGGAGCATGTTGAATTTGGAAGCTTCCAGCACAGCCAGGGAGATAGGCAGCAGGCAACTGCATGAAGGAACTGGCAGTTCAAGGGAGGGTCTGACAGATTCAGGAGGCATCCACAGAGAAGACAGTTTGATGTACTCTCCCATTTGATGTTTAGAGACCCAGAAAGGAGACAGAAGGGATAATCAGAGAGAGAGAAGAGTCAAGAGGGTCAAGGAGTTGGCCAGGAGGAGATGATTAACATCAACCATGTAACAGAGGTGTCCTCCAGGATAAGGGCTGACTGGGGTCCTTGGATTTAGAGGCAGGAAGACCGCTGAGAATCTCGTGGGAGTTGCTTCCATGGATCTGTGAGGGCAAAGTCAGATTAGAGAGGATTGGAAGGTGGGTGGGAAGTGAAGTGAGGTAGGAAGTATAGACAGCCTTCTAGAGCAAGTTTCACTGTGAACAAAAGGAGAGGGATGGGTGGTGGCTGGAAGGGATTGCCTAGTGCCTTGAGACAGCCGGCCCATGAGTGCAGTTCTGAGAAACCATGGACTATTCTCCAACAGCCTGAATTCTCTAAGATCAGAAATGATGTCTCCCCATCATGAACTTTCCATAAATTCCTGTGTCTTTAGCAGGCTCTGGGTGATAAGTAACAAGATGCCCAAACAGCAGGCTCAGATACTGTTGAAAAGCACTGAGGAAGTCTGACTGTCCCTAAAAGAAGTCTGGAAGAGGCCAGTTCCAGGTCTGAGGCAACTTTCCCACTATGTTTCAAGGATCTAGTCTTTTCCCAACCTCTGCTCTGCCCCATTGGCAATGTGCCACCAAGGCATACTCTAGATATCCAGTAGTTATGGCTTCACCCCACAGAAGAGGCTTTCCCTTTGCACATCTCTCTTTCTGGGAGAGGATATTAATCATCTGGGAAGTCCCCAGCAGACTTTCCCTTGTGGCTCATTGGTCACGGCAAGGTCATGTGCTTCTCCTATGCTAATAACTAGAAAGGAAAAAGGGATGGCCATGCCTGGCTTACACCAGTCAAGAACCATTCCCTGACACCAAAGACCAGAGGCTTTGCATCTGAACCCATTTGCTATGGAGAAGAAAAGACAATGGCTAACAGAGACTTCTCACAGAACGCCAGTGCACTGATGCTGGTGTTCCCATTAGACTTGGTACAGGCTTGTTGAGGGTAGGAATTCTGTCTCCCCATCAGTCAGAAATATAGGTGCCTGTCCAAGACTGGAAACCATGGGAGAACATCGGTTATATATTCTCCCCCAGATTTCCTGCAAGAAACTCTAGAATATTAACGAACCCTGACCTGGTGTTTGGTCTTCTCAGGTAGCACTAGTAGTAAAGAACCCGGCTGCCAGTGCAGGAGACATAAGGTGCTCAGATTCCATCCCTGGGTCGGGAAGATCCCCTGGAGGAGGGCATGGCAGCCCACTCCAGTATTGTTACCTGGAGAAGCCCTTGGACAGAGGAGACTTCCGGGCTACACTTCAGAGGGTCACAGAGTCGGACCCAACTGAAGCAATTGGGCATGCACACACTCATCCTGTGTATATTTTCTTGTGATTTCAGAAGATTGGGACTACTGTAAGCAACAACTGTGTGAATGTGATAAAATAGCTGCCATTTGTTTTGCAAAAAACAAGAAGACCTATAATAAAAAGCTACAATACTACAGCAACCGTCGGTGCAAAGGGCTTGCACTCAAGTGCTGAAAGGACCCTGATCACTGACACCTTATCACCCAAGCTGTGTTTCTGCTCTAGCATCCTACTCCCTAGCATAGTAAATGAAGGAAACACAACTCCTCAGCATGGCAAATGAAGGAACCCCCCTCTCCCATCTCAGACAGAAGCCTGGAGCTCTTCTCACCCCAAACAGAAGCCTTCTATCCAGAAGGAGAAGCCCAACGTCTGAGCATGTATGCCCAGCCCCTTCCCCTTCTCCGCTTCCTTGAGAAGTAGGCGATTTCCTCCCCATTTAAACTCTTCTTCCAGTCCAGTCTCATGTGACTGCTATACTCCTGGTGGATTCTTCTGAATAAAGCAATTCTTTGGCAAACCGTGTGTGTGCGTATGTGTGTGAAGAGCTCCCTGGCTCTTCTAGTGCAAGCACAAACTAGTACAAGGCAGTAAGGTGTAAAGGGTTTAAAATCCCAGCACTCGAGTCAGACTGGCTGAGTCAGATCCCCACCACCACTTCCCGAAGCCTTGGTGCCCTCCTCTAAATGGAGATCTCTCAGGTTCCAAGTGCACGGGCTTATGGAAGAAGGAGAGGGATAACGGAGGTGAAGCACGGGGTCAGGCAGACGCACCTGTGCTCTCACTGCAAGTAACACCCAGCCTCCCACCCCCTCCCCTGGGCAGGAGCAGCTCCTGCTGGCCTGCTGGGGGGAAACTGCAAGACCCTTCTTGATTTGGGGGGAGGTCGGTCTCTGTCTTGTGTTAGGTTCGTTCTCCCATGTTGCCAGCCTGGTGAAGGTGGGTCAATGTATTAATAATCCTGACCCCCACCTGACTCTCAGGACATTTATCCCCTCACCCAGGGCTGGCTTCCTGGGCCTGTGACCCATACAGACTCCAAGTGGGCGCTGAACTGAGCTTACTGCTCTGTCCCAGAAATCCCAAAGTTGTTAAGGATGTGGAATCCAGCATTTTATTCTGCACTGGGACCCACAAATTGGGTAACTGGTCCCCTCACTGGGATGCTACTTCCCCTCTTGTCATCCTGGGTTCTTCTGAGATATTCCCACCTGAAGAAGATTTCTTAATAACTGTCTTCAGAACTGCTGGCTGTGCACAGTATAGGAAACAAAGAGTCCATGGCTTTTCATCTGCTGCATCTTTACTGAGAAGGAAAGCGGACTCTCCTCCTTCCTGTTGGGCTCTGCTGTTTTACAGGCTGTGAGAGCTCCCCATTCTGGCCTCCTGACTGTATTTCAATGAGACTTCTGTGTATCCACTTCTTACATAACTTTCTTGTAAATATATTTCCAAATTAGAATATTAAAAAGAGCAATGAATAATTTTTCCTCACAAAGGGAAGATTAGGAAACCAGTACAAAAAAAGTGCAGACATAATCCTGATATTGGAAACCGCCACTGATAACAGCCCGACTTTTCTACTTACTAAAAACTAAACTTTCTTAAGGGCTAACTATCCCGTTTGAGCATGACCATCCTCTGTAAATTATCAGCCATCTTTTTTTAAAATTACTTATTTACTTTTGGCTTTTCTGGGTTTTCACAGCTGCCTCAAGCTCTTCTCTAGTTGCAGGGAGTAGGGCCTACTCTCTAGCTGAGGTGAGCAGACTTCTCGTTGTGGTGACTTCTCTCGTTGTGGAACTCAGTATCTAGGGCACATAGGCTTCAGTAGATGGGCTCAATAGTTGTGTCTCATGGGCTTAGTCGCTCCGCAGCAGGTGGGATCTTCGTGGATCAGGGATCAAACCCGTGTCTCCTTCACTGGCAGGTGAACTCTTTACCACTGAGCCGCCAGGGAAGCCCAGTGGCAGCCATCTTTTCCCCATGACATTCCTGGGGCCCCTCATCCATCTCTGCTGCCATTTTCCCTCAGTTTCACCTAACATTCCACAGTTGACTCGTTTTTTAAACTTTTTTATTTTCTATAGGGGTATAGCAGATTAACAAACAATATTGTGATAATTTCACAACAAGAAGCCAAACCACAGACTTTGAATTATTTTTTTTTTTTTGGACTTTGAATTCTTAAGAAAAATTCTGAAAAGATGGGAAAGGAGAGGCAATGTGTGATGTCACCAGAGTCTTTGAGGCCTGGGGCCTGGATATGATACGAGAGGCCACCAAGATGTATAGAGGTGGGGCATCTTGTCTGCCACTGTCTGTGGTTTAACCAACTTGGCTGTGCACAGTATAGGAAACAAAGAGTCCATGGCTTTTCATCTGCTGCATCTTTACTGAGAAGGAAAGCGGACTCTCCTCCTTCCTGTTGGGCTCTGCTGTTTTACAGGCTGTGAGAGCTCCCCATTCTGGCCTCCTGACTGTATTTCAATGAGACTTCTGTGTATCCACTTCTTACATAACTTTCTTGTAAATATATTTCCAAATTAGAATATTAAAAAGAGCAATGAATAATTTTTCCTCACAAAGGGAAGATTAGGAAACCAGTACAAAAAAAGTGCAGACATAATCCTGATATTGGAAACCGCCACTGATAACAGCCCGACTTTTCTACTTACTAAAAACTAAACTTTCTTAAGGGCTAACTATCCCGTTTGAGCATGACCATCCTCTGTAAATTATCAGCCATCTTTTTTTAAAATTACTTATTTACTTTTGGCTTTTCTGGGTTTTCACAGCTGCCTCAAGCTCTTCTCTAGTTGCAGGGAGTAGGGCCTACTCTCTAGCTGAGGTGAGCAGACTTCTCGTTGTGGTGACTTCTCTCGTTGTGGAACTCAGTATCTAGGGCACATAGGCTTCAGTAGATGGGCTCAATAGTTGTGTCTCATGGGCTTAGTCGCTCCGCAGCAGGTGGGATCTTCGTGGATCAGGGATCAAACCCGTGTCTCCTTCACTGGCAGGTGAACTCTTTACCACTGAGCCGCCAGGGAAGCCCAGTGGCAGCCATCTTTTCCCCATGACATTCCTGGGGCCCCTCATCCATCTCTGCTGCCATTTTCCCTCAGTTTCACCTAACATTCCACAGTTGACTCGTTTTTTAAACTTTTTTATTTTCTATAGGGGTATAGCAGATTAACAAACAATATTGTGATAATTTCACAACAAGAAGCCAAACCACAGACTTTGAATTCTTTTTTTTTTTTTTTTTGGACTTTGAATTCTTAAGAAAAATCCTGAAAAGATGGGAAAGGAGAGGCAATGTGTGATGTCACCAGAGTCTTTGAGGCCTGGGGCCTGGATATGATACGAGAGGCCACCAAGATGTATAGAGGTGGGGCATCTTGTCTGCCACTGAACAACAGTGTTCCGAAGCTGAGGTGCTTAACAAAAGGCCAAGGTCTAGCCCATCATCTCTGAATTTCTTGTAGGCCTAAAACAAATGGCTGTGAGAGCAAAAATCTATCGATCGATAAGATGCAGAAAATAAGTAAGGAGAATTATGTTTTCTTTGGGGCTTAACTGAGGACTGCAGCCTTTCAAATAGGTCAAGGACTGTCCTCAAGGGGTAAAGGAGGAGCCAGGATATACTGGAATTTTTGCAAAATAGGCAAACAAGCAAACATAAAGCCCAGGTAGTTAAATACCAAAAGATATCTGCCAACTAAAGGAAAACCAGACATCTCAAGTTAATCAGTCTGGTACTTTTATATGTATTAAAAAATGCCAGACTTTGGGCCTAAAGCAGTCACTCCTGTGATGTTCACCTTACCTATCTAAGGTCAATATCCACTTTCTTTCCTGTCAGTACCATCCTTCTGGATTCCATATATGTGAATTAATATATGGTGCTTATTTTTCTCTTTCTGACTCTATATAATAGGCGGCTCTAGGTTCATCCACCTCATTAGAGCTGACTCAGATGCATTCCTTTTTATAGCTGAGTAATAGTCCATAGCATATATGTACCACAGCTTCTTTATCCATTCATCTGTCAATGGACATCTAGGTTGCTTCCATGTCTTGGCTATTGTAAAATAGGTTTTTCCTGATATATGTACTTCAGTCGCCGCAGCAGGTGGGTTGAATAAAGTGTCTTAGGGGAACTCTTTACCACTGAGCCGCCAGGAAGCCCAGTGGCAGCCATCTTTTCCCCATGACATTCCTGGGCCCCTCATCCATCTCTGCTGCCATTTTCCCTCAGTTTCACCTAACATTCCACAGTTGACTCGTTTTTTAAACTTTTTTATTTTCTATAGGGGTATAGCAGATTAACAAACAATATTGTGATAATTTCACAACAAGAAGCCAAACCACAGACTTTGAATTCTTTTTTTTTTTTTTTTGGACTTTGAATTCTTAAGAAAAATCCTGAAAAGATGGGAAAGGAGAGGCAATGTGTGATGTCACCAGAGTCTTTGAGGCCTGGGGCCTGGATATGATACGAGAGGCCACCAAGATGTATAGAGGTGGGGCATCTTGTCTGCCACTGAACAACAGTGTTCCGAAGCTGAGGTGCTTAACAAAAGGCCAAGGTCTAGCCCATCATCTCTGAATTTCTTGTAGGCCTAAAACAAATGGCTGTGAGAGCAAAAATCTATCGATCGATAAGATGCAGAAAATAAGTAAGGAGAATTATGTTTTCTTTGGGGCTTAACTGAGGACTGCAGCCTTTCAAATAGGTCAAGGACTGTCCTCAAGGGGTAAAGGAGGAGCCAGGATATACTGGAATTTTTGCAAAATAGGCAAACAAGCAAACATAAAGCCCAGGTAGTTAAATACCAAAAGATATCTGCCAACTAAAGGAAAACCAGACATCTCAAGTTAATCAGTCTGGTACTTTTATATGTATTAAAAAATGCCAGACTTTGGGCCTAAAGCAGTCACTCCTGTGATGTTCACCTTACCTATCTAAGGTCAATATCCACTTTCTTTCCTGTCAGTACCATCCTTCTGGATTCCATATATGTGAATTAATATATGGTGCTTATTTTTCTCTTTCTGACTCTATATAATAGGCGGCTCTAGGTTCATCCACCTCATTAGAGCTGACTCAGATGCATTCCTTTTTATAGCTGAGTAATAGTCCATAGCATATATGTACCACAGCTTCTTTATCCATTCATCTGTCAATGGACATCTAGGTTGCTTCCATGTCTTGGCTATTGTAAAATAGTGCTGCAATGAACTTTGGGGTACATGTGTCTTTTTCACTTTGGGTTTCTTCAGGGTATATAGAAGTTGTATTGCTGAGTCATATGGTGGTTTTATTCCTAGTTTTTAAAGGACTCTCCATCCTGTCTTCCACAGTGACTGTGTCAATTTACATTCCCTCCAGCAGTGTAGGAATTTGTACAGGTACCACAAACTGAGTAGCTTAAAGAATAGAAATTTCTGGTCTCTCAGTTCTGGAGGCCAGAAGTCTAAGATCAAGATGCCAGTGAGGTTGGTGTCTTCTGACACTGTAAGGGAGGGTCTGTTCCTTTCCTCTTTTCAAGCTCCGATGGTGTCCTGGCTACTTTTAGGGTTCCTTGATGTATAGAAGCATGCCCCAGTCTTGATCTCAGCCTTCACCTTCACAAGGAGTTCTCCCAGTGAAGTTGTGTGTGTTTGTCCAGACTTGCCCTCGTTATAAAGACACCAGTCATCCTTCATTAAATCCATCTTAATAACCTTATCCTAACTCATCACCTCCACAAAGAAGCTGTTTCCAAATGGAGTCACATCCTGAGACCTTACTGAAGGTCAAGACTTCAATGCTGGAAATTGGAGAGGACACAAGTCACCCCTTAATATAGGTTCAGCTCTTCAAAAAAATTATATATACAAACTGAGCGCTGCCCGGGATGTCAGTGAGTCAGCATACAGAGGTTACTGTAGTGTAAAGCCTTGAACTTGAGTAGAACTCTCTAGTCCTTGCCCTCTTCTATGTCCTCTGCCTGTCTTTTGTCTGTGGAAAAATCTTAGCCAAAGAATAAGTTTAATCAGAGAAGTGAGAACATGCAGAAACAAAGGAAAACAGTCAAAGGAAACCAAATAATAATAATGTAATCATTAAGCATAGTCAAGGACCTTTAGTTTCTCCTCAAGGGCTAGAGAAGATATTCTGAGCCATATCTTGTGAGCTGTCTTACAGATACTGAATTCTGCACCAGATGGAAGAACTTAACAACATGATGACCAGATTATAGCCACGACATAAGCTGCCACAAATCCAAGATTTGGCCTCATGGAAAGGGAAACAAACTGACCATAGAATTGAAGATTAACGTGTTGTTTAGTCGCTAAGTCACGTCCAACTCTTTGCTTCCCCATAGACTGCAGCACACCAGGCTTCTCTGTCCCTCACTATCTCCCAGAGTTTGCTCAAAGTCATGTCCATTGAGTTGGTGACACTATCTAACCATCACATCTTCTGCAAACCTTTCTCCTTCTACCTTCAATCTGTCTGAGGATTGGGGTCCTTTCCAATGAGTCAGCTTTTTGTACCAGTTGGTCAAAGTATTGGAGTTTCTGGTTCTGCCTCAGTCCTTTCAGTGAATATTCAAGGTCATATCTTTAGGATGGACTGGTTTGATCTCCTTGCAGTCCAAGGGTCTCTCAAGAGTCTTGTCTGACAGCACAGTTTGAAAGTATCAATTCTTCAGTACTCAGCCTTCTTTAAGGTTCAGCTCTCACATCTGTATATGACTACTGGAAAAACCATAGCTTTGACTACTGAAGATCAAATGTACCTAAAACAATCAAGATGATGCTGGTTAGACCACTGATGATCAATTTCAAGTGACTCTGTGAGCTGACTGTATGGTTTATGCATGTACCTCTCTCTATAAAAGCCTATATCTGATTGTTTGTCAGGGACAGTCCAGCCGTGGACAAGCAGCTGCCCCCCATAACCCTCCCCAATCCAGTTTCCACCTTCCAACATAAAGCAAACTTTCCTTTTCACCACCCTGGTCCTCTTTATTGCCTTTTAAGTGGTGAGCTGCCGGACCTTGGTTCTGTAAAGTGCTAACAGTTGTTTGGCGGGCCATGGGTGGGGGAAAAGGGGGTGCTTTTTTGTAAGTTAAGTGTCTGATAACCTTTGCTTAGTGCCTGATATCCTCTGATTGCCAGACATCCACTTCAAAGACAGCTATCTAGAATAAACTTCTTGCCAGCCGCATGCCTACATAAGGGCCATTCACCTCCCCTCACCAAGGCTCCTTTGTATTAGAGATTTTGGCTAAGTGGACTCTTTTGGGCCACCTGCCATTCCTCTTTCCATGCTTTACACTATCACTCACATGGTTCAAATTCACCAATAAATAATGAGCACACAAAATCCTAGACCCCCACCCTCAACCCTAATAAAAGCAGAACCCCAGACCCATGAGTTCCAGCTCGCTCACTCTCTACGCTTGACCTTGCTGTAGGGTCCCAGGTGTGCCGTTTAACCTCCAAGTCCTGTAAGTAATAAGCTTTTATTCTCTCAAAGTTTTCTGATGATTTTTGCTATGGTCTGACTACCACATTGGTATTGAGGGGTTACGATCATCATGCAACAGTTCTGCTAGTCACTCATCTAGATGATCAGTCTTTTAACATGACCAGCTTGTATGTGTCTGCCAGGCAAAGACCTCCGAGGGTCGGCAGGACTTTCTCTGACAGGTGTTCCCCATGCTGTGACTGAGGGAGCCGAGCTGTCTCCATTCTGGTTCCACCAGGAGGAGCAGAGAAAGAGTGAGGCATATGCATATGCAGCACTGATGCCTATGTTTTGCTGGCCAGAGTCAGCCTCCAGGACCACACCTAAAGAGGGGCCTGGAGAATGTGGAGAGCGGGCAGAATGGTGATTGGCGCCACAGCCTCTATCACACTGGCTTTGGGGGAGGCATGTTGTGGAGTGGTACCTGAAGGAAATGGTGGTTAGATTCTCAGCAGTATTAGAGGGAAGGAACAGGGCATCTGTTTTCAAAATGATAGCTAGAGGCACTGTCTCCCTGTGCTTGAAGAAGAAAGAGCAATAGATCCAAGGAGAGTCAATCAATTCCATCATCAAACAGGTGAGGACTGGGGATGAGAATGGCAACAGTATTTGAAGGGGAAACTCCAGGAAAGTCTCTGCTTTTTTCCAGTTGGGGAGGGGAGGAAGAGGAAAAGAAAGAGGAACGAGAAGCCAAAATGAGGTGTTGGTCCAAGTCAGGGGGTAGGGGCCACCTGTTCCACTGCATCCTTTCCCTGCTGGGGTCTCCTGGTCCCTGGTCACAGGACAAGTTCTCATCACCTCCTGAGAGGCTTAAAGGATTCCTGGCACTTTGAGGGGAAAGGACTGGTTTATGGAATGAATGAATATATAAGTTCTCATCAATACGGATTTGGACTCTTTTGGGCCACCTGCCATTCCTCTTTCCATGCTTTACACTATCACTCACATGGTTCAAATTCACCAATAAATAATGAGCACACAAAATCCTAGACCCCCACCCTCAACCCTAATAAAAGCAGAACCCCAGACCCATGAGTTCCAGCTCGCTCACTCTCTACGCTTGACCTTGCTGTAGGGTCCCAGGTGTGCCGTTTAACCTCCAAGTCCTGTAAGTAATAAGCTTTTATTCTCTCAAAGTTTTCTGATGATTTTTGCTATGGTCTGACTACCACATTGGTATTGAGGGGTTACGATCATCATGCAACAGTTCTGCTAGTCACTCATCTAGATGATCAGTCTTTTAACATGACCAGCTTGTATGTGTCTGCCAGGCAAAGACCTCCGAGGGTCGGCAGGACTTTCTCTGACAGGTGTTCCCCATGCTGTGACTGAGGGAGCCGAGCTGTCTCCATTCTGGTTCCACCAGGAGGAGCAGAGAAAGAGTGAGGCATATGCATATGCAGCACTGATGCCTATGTTTTGCTGGCCAGAGTCAGCCTCCAGGACCACACCTAAAGAGGGGCCTGGAGAATGTGGAGAGCGGGCAGAATGGTGATTGGCGCCACAGCCTCTATCACACTGGCTTTGGGGGAGGCATGTTGTGGAGTGGTACCTGAAGGAAATGGTGGTTAGATTCTCAGCAGTATTAGAGGGAAGGAACAGGGCATCTGTTTTCAAAATGATAGCTAGAGGCACTGTCTCCCTGTGCTTGAAGAAGAAAGAGCAATAGATCCAAGGAGAGTCAATCAATTCCATCATCAAACAGGTGAGGACTGGGGATGAGAATGGCAACAGTATTTGAAGGGGAAACTCCAGGAAAGTCTCTGCTTTTTTCCAGTTGGGGAGGGGAGGAAGAGGAAAAGAAAGAGGAACGAGAAGCCAAAATGAGGTGTTGGTCCAAGTCAGGGGGTAGGGGCCACCTGTTCCACTGCATCCTTTCCCTGCTGGGGTCTCCTGGTCCCTGGTCACAGGACAAGTTCTCATCACCTCCTGAGAGGCTTAAAGGATTCCTGGCACTTTGAGGAGGCTTAGTATGTACTTCCTGTGAATGACTGGTTTATGGAATGAATGAATAATAGTAAATGCCTTGCTTCTCATTCATATACGGTATATTTAGCAAAAGGAGAAAAATTCTTGTGCAGCAGAGATGGCCATTGCCCTCATCTGGAAGTGGGCTCAGGAGGGTAACACAAAGACCCAGTTATGAGAATTTATTCACTCAGGAAAGAGACACATAGGAAAGATGACAAAATAATCTACCATTCTGGCATCAACTATTGGCACATAAGGATGGAAAAACCTCAGTTCAGTACTGCCAGCTAATGAGAGGGAGGAAAAGAGGATTGCCTAAGGGGAGGGCCATGACCAACTCCGAGTCCACCAACTGACTGTAGCCTCACTCCATCTCCAACCCCACCAACCCCCAAGCTCCCAAAGGACCAGGTATTTAGCTAGAGTTTAGAATAAACAAGGCATGGAGACTTCAACTCACGATCCTCTGAGAAGTAAATAGCCAGAAATGAATACCCAGTCCCTGACCATTGGCCACCTTCAAGAGTGGCTATGGTGGGCTTTCGGTTCAGGATGGCAGAGTAGAAGGATGTGTGCTCATGTCCCGTGAGAGCACCAAAACTACAACTAACTGTTGAACACCCATCAACGGGAGGACACTGGAACCCACCAAAGAAAGATACCTCACATCCAAAGGCAAAGAAGAAGCTGCAGTGAGATGGTAGGAGGGCACAATCATGATAAAATCAAATCCCATAGCCCCTGGGTGAGTGACCCACAAACCGGAGAACAATGATACTAAAAACGTTCTCCCACTGCTGTGGAGGTTTTGAATCCCACATCAAGCTTCCCAGCCTGGGGATCTGACAAAGGGACTGGGAACCCCCAGGAAATCTGACCTTGACGTCCACCAGGATTTGACTATAGGACTTCCACAGGACTGGGGGAAACAGAAACTCCAGTCTTGGAGGACACAAACCAAACCTTGTGTGCACCAAGACCCAGAGGAAAGGTGCAGTGACTCCGCAGGAGACAGAACCAAAACTACCTGGTAGTGTTGGAGGGTCTCCTGTGGAGGTGTGGGCTGGCAGGGGATCACCACAGCAACAGGGGCACTGGAGGCAGCAGTCTGGGAAGGTTTCCCTTGATATAAACTCTCTTGGAGGTTCTCATTAACCCTACCACAGAGTCTGTAGATCCAGGGTTCGGTCGAATCAGCCCAAATAACCACCAGGAAGGGAGTGTAACCCCACCCATCAGCAGATAATTGGGTTAAAGCTTTACTGAGCAAGGCCCTGCCCTCCAGAGCAAGACTCAGTTTTTCCCACCGCCAGTCTCTCCCATCAGGAAGCTTACAAAACCCTCTTAGCCTCCTATATCAGAGGACATACAGAAGAAGCAAGAAGAATCACAATCCCACAGTAGCTAAAATAAAAACCACATTACAGAAAGTTCATTAGCATGAAAGAGCAGAAAGTTATGTTTCAGATGAAGGGACAAGATAAAACCCCAGAAAAACAACTAAATGAAGTGGAGATAGGCAACTTTCCTTCCAGAAAAAGAATTCAGAATAATGACAGTGAAGATGATCCAGGATCTTGGCAAAACAATGGAGAAGATGAAAGAAATGTTTACCAAAGACCTATAAGAACAAACAAACAAACAAACAGATGAATAATATGCTAGAAGGAATTCATACCAAAATAACTGAGGCAGAGGTTGAATAAATGACCTGGAGGACAGAACGGGGGAAATCACTGCTGCAAACAGAAAATAGAAAAAAGAATGAAAAGAAATGAAGAGACTGAGAGATCTCTAGGAAAACATTAAATGCACCAACATTATAGGGGTTCCAGAAGGAGAAGAGAGAGAAAAAGGACCTGAGAAACTATTGAAGAGATAATAGCTGACAACTTCCCTAACGTAGGAAGGGAAATAGTCAACCAAGTCCAGGAATCACAGAGAGTCCCAGACAGGATAAACGCAAGAAGGAACACACCAAGACACATAGTAATCAAACTGACAAAAATTAAAGACAGATGTAAAATATTAAAAGCAACAAAGGGAAAATGACAAATAACATACAAGGGAACTTCCATCAGGCCACAGCTGATTTCTCAACAGAAACTCTACAAGCCAGAGAGGAATGGCACCATATATTTAAGGTGATGAAAGGGAAGAGGGAAGAAATTATAACCAAGAATACTCTACCCATCAAGACTCTCACTCAGATTTGATGGAGAAATCAAAATTTTCCAGACAAGCAAAAGTTAAGAGAATTCAGCACCACCAAACTAGCCTTATGACAAATGCTAAAGGAACTTTTCTAGGCAGGAAAAGAGAAAATAAACCCCAAGATGATTTTTCAAAATGGTAACAGGATCATGCATAGCAAACAGTTCAGTTCAGTTCATTTGCTCAATCATGTCTGGCTCTTTGCAATCCCATGGAAGGCAGCATACCAGGCTTCCCTGCCCTTCACCACCTCCTAGAGTTTGTTCAAACTCATGACCATTGACTTAGTGATACCATCCAACCATCTGGTCCTCTGTCATCCCCTTATCCTTCTGTCCTCTCTTTTTCCCAGTATCAGGATCTTTTCCTCATGAGACATCTCTTCACATCAGGTGGCCAAAATATTGGATCTTCGCACATAAAATGGCCCCCAAAGAATTCAGAATAATGACAGTGAAGATGATCCAGGATCTTGGCAAAACAATGGAGAAGATGAAAGAAATGTTTACCAAAGACCTATAAGAACAAACAAACAAACAAACAGATGAATAATATGCTAGAAGGAATTCATACCAAAATAACTGAGGCAGAGGTTGAATAAATGACCTGGAGGACAGAACGGGGGAAATCACTGCTGCAAACAGAAAATAGAAAAAAGAATGAAAAGAAATGAAGAGACTGAGAGATCTCTAGGAAAACATTAAATGCACCAACATTATAGGGGTTCCAGAAGGAGAAGAGAGAGAAAAAGGACCTGAGAAACTATTGAAGAGATAATAGCTGACAACTTCCCTAACGTAGGAAGGGAAATAGTCAACCAAGTCCAGGAATCACAGAGAGTCCCAGACAGGATAAACGCAAGAAGGAACACACCAAGACACATAGTAATCAAACTGACAAAAATTAAAGACAGATGTAAAATATTAAAAGCAACAAAGGGAAAATGACAAATAACATACAAGGGAACTTCCATCAGGCCACAGCTGATTTCTCAACAGAAACTCTACAAGCCAGAGAGGAATGGCACCATATATTTAAGGTGATGAAAGGGAAGAGGGAAGAAATTATAACCAAGAATACTCTACCCATCAAGACTCTCACTCAGATTTGATGGAGAAATCAAAATTTTCCAGACAAGCAAAAGTTAAGAGAATTCAGCACCACCAAACTAGCCTTATGACAAATGCTAAAGGAACTTTTCTAGGCAGGAAAAGAGAAAATAAACCCCAAGATGATTTTTCAAAATGGTAACAGGATCATGCATAGCAAACAGTTCAGTTCAGTTCATTTGCTCAATCATGTCTGGCTCTTTGCAATCCCATGGAAGGCAGCATACCAGGCTTCCCTGCCCTTCACCACCTCCTAGAGTTTGTTCAAACTCATGACCATTGACTTAGTGATACCATCCAACCATCTGGTCCTCTGTCATCCCCTTATCCTTCTGTCCTCTCTTTTTCCCAGTATCAGGATCTTTTCCTCATGAGACATCTCTTCACATCAGGTGGCCAAAATATTGGATCTTCAGCTTCAGCATAAGTACTTCCAAAATATTCAGGCTTGATTTCATTTAGAACTTACTGGGTTGACCTCCTTGCAGTTCAAGGGACTCTCAAAAGACTTATCCAACACCACAATTCAGCGGCATCAATTCTTTGTCGCTCAGCCTTCTTTAGGGTTTGACTCTTACATCCATACATGACTACTGGGAAAACTATAGCTTTGACTATACGGGCCTTTGCTGGCAAATTAATATCTCTCATTTTTAATATTCTGCCTCAGTTTGCCATAGCTCTTTTTCCAAGGAGCAAGCATCTTTTAATTTCATGGCTGCATTCACCATCCACAGTGATTTTGGAGCCAAGAAAATAAAGTCCATCACTGTTTCCATTGTTTCCCCATCTGTTTACCAGGAAGTGATGGGACTGGTTGCCATGATCTTAGTTTTTTGAATGTTGAGTTTTCAGCCAGTTTTTTCACTCTCTTTCACCTGCATTATGCAACTCTTTAGTTCCTCTTCCCTGCATATCTGAAGTTACTGATATTTCTCCATGAAATCTCGATTTCAGCTTGTGCTTCATCTAGCCTGGAATTTCATATGATGTACTCTGCATATAAGTTAAACAAGCAGGGTAACAATATACAGCCTTGACGTACTCCTTTCCCAATTTGGAACCAGTCTGTTGTTCCGTGTCCGGTTCTTCCTGTTGCCTCTTGACCACATACGGGTTTCTCAGGAGGCAGGGGACAACCTAAAATGTAAATAGATGAAATGCAGTAGTGCACCCTAGGAATGTATAGTATATATAGTTAAGAACACTTACAATTTTTTGCCTGATTAAAAAAATTATGAGATTTTGATCCCCCTTGTTTGACTTAGTATGAATAGAATGCTAGATTTCTAATGTAAAAAATAGATACACAACAAACTTTTACTGTATAGCACAGGCCATATAGTCAATATCTTATAATGACCTATAATGGAAAATAATTTCAGAAATAATGTATGTGTCTTTGCATAACTGAATCACCTTGCTGTGCACCTAAAACACTGTAAGTCAACTGTACTTCAATTATATATATATATATATATATATATATACACATACACACACACACACACAGAGATAAAGAGTGGCTATGGTATGTGGGGGCGGGTGCATGCACAAGTGTACACCCATGAGCACAAGCCTTACATGATGTGATAAGACAAAAGGGTATCTGTGCACAAGTGTGCTATGTGAGTACATGAATGTATTGTGTAAAAGGATGTCCACACTAATAGATGAACTCAAGAGTGTGTGTGTGTGTACATATGCATGTGTGCCTGAGTACAGGTATGTGTGTGTGTGTGTACATGTCTAAGGGTGCAAAGAGAGAGTGCTGCTTTAGTTCTGGAGAAAAACATTGACGATCTAAGCTATAGCTAAAGGGGGACTCACAACCTAAGACCTCTGGGGCCTCCCAATTTCATGGGATGACCTAGTCACAACCTTCCAGGATGTCTCAGCTGGATAAGAGACCTGGAGGCCTCATTAGAGTATCTTGGGGAGAGGGGCAGTCTTGAGCAGTGAAATGTTTAACAAAGCTGGGAAGTGCCCCTCCATGCATACTGTGTGACTGATGAACACAGTCACGCTGGACCCACCTGGGATTGAGAAGCTTATCAGAAAGCTCTTTTAAAGACTCCCTTCATCAGGATTGTCAAATGTAAGAACAATAGGGGCCAGGGCAGATGCTAGCAGCACCTGGGAGAGGGTCTAGGCTGGTCTGTTTTTTTCCCCACAGAATCCTCAACATGAAGACCCTCCTGCTGCTGGCAGTGATCATGGCCTTTGGTAAGAGGTGAACCTGACCTCTAGCCACAAGGAGAACACCCAAGGGAGGGAGGCTTCCTCATCCCCCAGCTTCCCTTCCCACTGCCTCTGGCCCTCTCTTAGTGGGGAGGGGAGATGGGGTGGCAGAGAGAGGCAGAGGGAGGTTGTAGGGTCCTAGGCCCCATCACCAGGTGATTTCCTTCCAGGCCTGCTGCAGGTCCATGGAGGTCTGCTGGATTTTCAGAAAATGATCAAGTTCACAACAGGAAAGGAACCTGTTTCTGCTTACGGCTTCTATGGCTGCTATTGTAGTGTGGGCGGCAGAGGAACTCCCAAGGATGCAACAGATAGGTGAGGCCACCCCCAGTTTTCCCTTCCCCTCTGCCCACTTGTAGCCCTAGTGGGGGTAGGAGTTGAAGGCTCCTGCTTGAGTCCCACTGGCATAGAACCCCAGGAAGTTCTGGCTGAAAAAGCAGCCAGTGTGTTGGAAACTGTGCTCTAGACTATTCCAATGTTCCTGGGTTTCTGCCCAGAGCTACGGGGCTGAAACCACAGGGCACTGGGTTCCTGGGAGTTTGGGGAGGCAGCCCCAATAACATAGTCTTGTCATAGGTGCTGCGCAAGGCGTAAATGTTGCTATGAAAAACTGCAAAAAAACGGATGCCGCATCACCTTCCAGAGCTACAACTTTATTTTCCAACGGGGTCAAATTGTTTGCGGTAAGAAAGAGTCCTACAACTCCACTCAGCCTCCTTTGTTCATTTTGCTGAGTGTTCAATGGGCCAGGTACTGTGCTGGGCGTCTAAGCTAGATATAAATGGACTGTGTCCTACCTCAAGCAATTCATAGTGGACTGAGAAGTAAAGAAAATCAGAATTTAAAAAAAAAAAAAAAAAGGAGGGCTTCCCTGGTAGTCCAGTGGCTAAAGAGTCTGCCTTGCAGTGCAAGGGGCACTGGTTCGATCCCTGGCCCAGGAAGATCACATGTGCCATGGAACAGCTGAGGTGGTGTGTCCAATTATGAGCCAGCACTCTGGAGCACATGCGCCCAGAGCCAGTGCTCTGCAACAGGAGAGGCCACTGCAATGGGAGGCCCACACATGCCAAAGAACAAAGATGGATGAAAAATAAACGATGGCTTAGAGGCAAAAAAAAAAAAAAAATGCTATTAAAAAAAAGAGAAAATCAAAATACAACTCAATAGACTCAGACAGGAAGTAGGAAAAGGATGGGGCTCTGAACACAGCTCAATGTTTCACACAAGCTTCCTGAAAGTGGTGATCTCTAAGCTGAGTCTTCAAGGCTGAGAGTGGTCAAGGAGATGGAGCATTGGGAGTAGTCCAACAAGAGAGTACATCTGGGACAAGGGTCCAGTGGAAACTGTAACTATTCTGTGCTGCTAAAGGAAAATGTGAGGATGAGACAGAGTGGTGAGTGATTATGCTAGAGAGACAGAAAGGAGCTAGATCAAGTCTCAGGGCCATATTGTATCTAGATTTTGTCCTAAAGAATTAGGGAGATCTTAACAAAAGGACTGATATAATCATCCTTCCATTTCAGAGGATTTGCTCTGACTCCGGGTAGATGGAGACAGATGGAAAGAGGGCCATTGTCATGATGCAGACAAGACCAGGAAGCCCTTGACCTTTAGCAGTAGTAGTCAAGGTGCAAGAGGGAGAGAATGCCATCAAGTTACATTTGAGATAGAATGAGTAGAGCTTGGTGGTTGACTGGAGAGGGTTACTGGGAGCTGTTGGGTGGCTATACCACCGTGTGTATAGTTCTACTGAGGAGGGCCTGGTGAGTGAGGGCAGAAGTTCCACTGGGAGCATGCTGAGATTGGAAGCTTTAAGAATACCCAGAGAGATGGGCAGCGGACAGCCAGATGAAAGAACTGGCCACTCGAGGGAGGGGCTGTACACAGACTCAGGATGCAGCCACAGAGAGAAGAAAGTTGGATGCACCTATCCACTTGACGTATAAAGGCCCAGAAGGGAGACAGAGGAGGGACAGTCAGAGAGGGAGAAGAACCAAGAGGGTCAAGGAGTGGGCCAGGAGGAGACAACAGCAGCCAGTTTAATAGAGGCATCCTTCAGGAGAAGAGCTGACTGGGCTCCTTGTATTTAGAGGCAGGATTTCATAGATGTGGAAGGGCAGTCAGATTAGAGCATGTTGGAAGGTTGGTGGGAAGTGAAGAGAGGTAGGAAGTGTAGACAGCCTTCTGGAGCAAGTTTGACTGTGAAGGGGAAGAAAGGGATGGGGTGGCTGGAAGGGATGGCTTAGTGCTCCCTGACAGCTGATTCATGACTAGAATTCTGAGAAACCCATGGACTGTTCCCTAACAGCCTGAGTTCTCTAAGATCAAAATTTTGTCTCTCCATCATGACCCTTTCCCGTAAGCTCAACAAGCTCAATGAAAGCTTCCTGAAAGTGGTGACCCATCTCAAGGCTGAGAGTGGTCAAGGAGATGGAGCATTGGGAGTAGTCCAACAAGAGAGTACATCTGGGACAAGGGTCCAGTGGAAACTGTAACTATTCTGTGCTGCTAAAGGAAAATGTGAGGATGAGACAGAGTGGTGAGTGATTATGCTAGAGAGACAGAAAGGAGCTAGATCAAGTCTCAGGGCCATATTGTATCTAGATTTTGTCCTAAAGAATTAGGGAGATCTTAACAAAAGGACTGATATAATCATCCTTCCATTTCAGAGGATTTGCTCTGACTCCGGGTAGATGGAGACAGATGGAAAGAGGGCCATTGTCATGATGCAGACAAGACCAGGAAGCCCTTGACCTTTAGCAGTAGTAGTCAAGGTGCAAGAGGAGAGAATGCCATCAAGTTACATTTGAGATAGAATGAGTAGAGCTTGGTGGTTGACTGGAGAGGGTTACTGGGAGCTGTTGGGTGGCTATACCACCGTGTGTATAGTTCTACTGAGGAGGGCCTGGTGAGTGAGGGCAGAAGTTCCACTGGGAGCATGCTGAGATTGGAAGCTTTAAGAATACCCAGAGAGATGGGCAGCGGACAGCCAGATGAAAGAACTGGCCACTCGAGGGAGGGGCTGTACACAGACTCAGGATGCAGCCACAGAGAGAAGAAAGTTGGATGCACCTATCCACTTGACGTATAAAGGCCCAGAAGGGAGACAGAGGAGGGACAGTCAGAGAGGGAGAAGAACCAAGAGGGTCAAGGAGTGGGCCAGGAGGAGACAACAGCAGCCAGTTTAATAGAGGCATCCTTCAGGAGAAGAGCTGACTGGGCTCCTTGTATTTAGAGGCAGGATTTCATAGATGTGGAAGGGCAGTCAGATTAGAGCATGTTGGAAGGTTGGTGGGAAGTGAAGAGAGGTAGGAAGTGTAGACAGCCTTCTGGAGCAAGTTTGACTGTGAAGGGGAAGAAAGGGATGGGGTGGCTGGAAGGGATGGCTTAGTGCTCCCTGACAGCTGATTCATGACTAGAATTCTGAGAAACCCATGGACTGTTCCCTAACAGCCTGAGTTCTCTAAGATCAAAAATTTTGTCTCTCCATCATGACCTTTCCATAAGGTTCTGTGTCTTTAGCAGACCCTGGGTGGCAAGCAACAAGATGCCCAACTAACAGAGGCTCAGGCACTGAGGAAGTCTGACTCTCCTGCAACAGAAATCTGGAAGAGGGCAGTGCCAGGGCTGGGGCAGCTGCCCCACTATGTGGCTGAGGATCCAGTCTTCTCCCAACCTCTGCTCTGCCCTGTTGGCAATGTGATGCCAAGGCACACACTAGAGCTCCAGTAGATATGGCGTCTCCCTACAGAAGAGGCTTTCCCTTTGCACGTCTCTCTTTCTGAGGGAGGAAATCAATTCCTCCAGGAAGCCCCCACCAGAGTTTCCCTTGTGGCTCATTGGTCATAGCAAAGCCACATGCTATCCTACCTACAAAGGGAAATGGAATGACCATGACTGGCTTATACCAGTTCAGACCCATCCCAGACCCAAGGGGCAAGAACTTTGTACATGAACACATCTGCTAGGGAAAAGAAAGCGACCCTGCGTAACAGCAAGGCTTTTAACAGAATCCCAGTGCACAGCTGCTGGTGTCCCCATCAGACTGGGTGTGGGTTTCCTGAGGGCTGGAATTCTGTCTTCCCATCAGTCAGAAATATCTGGAGCACAGGTGCTTGTCCCAGACTAGAATCTCTGGGAGACCAGGGGATGTGCTTCCTCCCCCAGATTTTGCCCAAGAATCTGTAGAATTTTAGCAAAGCCTCATCGTGTTTATTTTATTGTGATTGCAGGCGATCAGAACGACTGTAAGCGTCGACTGTGTCAATGTGATAAAACCGCTGCTGATTGTCTTGACAGACATCGGAAGACCTATAGTAAAAAGCTCCAATACTACAGCAACCTTCTGTGCACTGGGAAAAGCTTCCAGTGCTGAGAGGCCCCTCATCCTGAAAGCCTTGTCAACCAATGCTCTTGTGCTCCCTCCCTACCCTAGCCACCTTCCTCAGAAAATGCTGAAAAATCCCTCTCTCATCTTAGGGACAAACCAGAAAACTTTCTCCTCCCCTGAATTTGGAAAAACTGGAAGGGATGGTTTCCCTGAGAGCTGATTCATGACTAGAATTCTGAGAAACCCATGGACTGTTCCCTAACAGCCTGAGTTCTCTAAGATCAAAAATTTTGTCTCTCCATCATGACCTTTCCATAAGGTTCTGTGTCTTTAGCAGACCCTGGGTGGCAAGCAACAAGATGCCCAACTAACAGAGGCTCAGGCACTGAGGAAGTCTGACTCTCCTGCAACAGAAATCTGGAAGAGGGCAGTGCCAGGGCTGGGGCAGCTGCCCCACTATGTGGCTGAGGATCCAGTCTTCTCCCAACCTCTGCTCTGCCCTGTTGGCAATGTGATGCCAAGGCACACACTAGAGCTCCAGTAGATATGGCGTCTCCCTACAGAAGAGGCTTTCCCTTTGCACGTCTCTCTTTCTGAGGGAGGAAATCAATTCCTCCAGGAAGCCCCCACCAGAGTTTCCCTTGTGGCTCATTGGTCATAGCAAAGCCACATGCTATCCTACCTACAAAGGGAAATGGAATGACCATGACTGGCTTATACCAGTTCAGACCCATCCCAGACCCAAGGGGCAAGAACTTTGTACATGAACACATCTGCTAGGGAAAAGAAAGCGACCCTGCGTAACAGCAAGGCTTTTAACAGAATCCCAGTGCACAGCTGCTGGTGTCCCCATCAGACTGGGTGTGGGTTTCCTGAGGGCTGGAATTCTGTCTTCCCATCAGTCAGAAATATCTGGAGCACAGGTGCTTGTCCCAGACTAGAATCTCTGGGAGACCAGGGGATGTGCTTCCTCCCCCAGATTTTGCCCAAGAATCTGTAGAATTTTAGCAAAGCCTCATCGTGTTTATTTTATTGTGATTGCAGGCGATCAGAACGACTGTAAGCGTCGACTGTGTCAATGTGATAAAACCGCTGCTGATTGTCTTGACAGACATCGGAAGACCTATAGTAAAAAGCTCCAATACTACAGCAACCTTCTGTGCACTGGGAAAAGCTTCCAGTGCTGAGAGGCCCCTCATCCTGAAAGCCTTGTCAACCAATGCTCTTGTGCTCCCTCCCTACCCTAGCCACCTTCCTCAGAAAATGCTGAAAAATCCCTCTCTCATCTTAGGGACAAACCAGAAAACTTTCTCCTCCCCAGACAGAAGCCTTCTGTCCAGAAGGAGAAGCTCAAAGTGCTGGCATGTGTGTTGGTCCCTCTCCCCTCTTCCCTGGGCAGCCAGAGACATTTCCCCCCACTCCTACTCTCGAATCAAGCCCAGCATCATGTTGAGCTGTAGCAGCTACACTCCTGGTGGGCTCTTCTGAATAAAGCAATTGATTTGGCAGACTCTGTGCACACATGAGCGTATGTGTGGTGGGGATGGGTGTGTAGTCTCACAGACACTTATAGTGTAAGAACAAACTAGTACAAGGCAATGGAGTACAAGGATTTGAAAATAAAGACTTTAGTGTCAGGCTGGCTGAGTCAAATCCCTACTGCCACCACTTCTCTAAGCCTTAGGACCCTCATCTAAATGGAGATCACTTGGGTACCAAGTTCACAGGCTTGTTGGAGAAGTTATAGGGTTAATGAATGTAAACCCCTGGGTCTGGCATGTCTGCATCTGTCATTATTACAAGTAAAGCCAATCTCCCTACTCTCCTACTTGGGTAAGAGCAACTCCTGCTGGCCTGCTGAGGGGAAACAGCAACGTTGTTCTTGATGTTTGGGGGATCTATAGTCCAAGCCTTCTGTGAGGTATGGTCTACGCCTATGTTATCAGCCTAGTAAGGTGGGTCAGTGTAATGCTGGCCACCAGTGGAACTCACGGGGCCCTATCCCCTCACCCAAGGCTGGCTTCCTTCGCTTGTGAGCCATGTAGAGACCAGCAGGCAAGGCACCTAGTTTACTACTCAGCCACAGCCATCTCAAATTGTTAATGATGTGGACTCCTGCATTTTACTCTACACTGAGATCCACAAATTAGGGAGCTGGTCCTATCCTCACCTGGGTGCTACTTTCCCTTCTTGTTCTTCAAGGTTCCTCTGAGATATTTCCACCTGGACCAGGCACATCTAATTCTTTAATAACTGTCATCCAGGTATGGATAGGAGCTGAATTTAGCAAGGTCTGCACTAACCCAGAGAGAGTGCCTTTCTGTAGTTCTTCTTCTCACATTGCAAGCCTTTTTCTAATTCTGCAAAAAGAGCTACATTTGCTAGTAGTAGCCCTGATCATATTTACTGTCACTCATAATAAGAAACATGCAAATGAAATCTCCACTGAGATACCATTTTTACTTATTAGAATGGATGAAAATCCCAAAGTGTGACAACCCACTCTACTGGCAAAGCTGTGTGGGTAATCGGCCCTCTTATAGATGGCTGGCGGGAGGGCACAATACCCACGGAGGGCCAATTGGCAATATCAATCAAAATTAGATATGCATTTATTCTTAGGCTCAGAAACTCCACTTCTGGATATATACCCTATGAAGGCATGCATGCGTGTGCACGCGTGCACACACACACACACACACACACACACACACACAAGCACATGCACAGTGATTTGTGAGCAAGGTTCATCATTGCCATATTGTTCTTACTTGGGTTGGAAATACCACAAGTGTTCGTGCAGACAGGATCAGTAAGGTAAACAACCCTGGGCTTCTCTGGTGGTCCAGTGGGTAAAGAGTCCGCCTTGCAGTGCAAGGAGTGCCAGTTCGATCCCTGACTTGGGAAGATCCCACATGCCATGGAACAGCTGGACGACCAGTGTGTCCAATTATAAGCCAGCGCTCTGGAGCACATGTGCCCAGAGCTGGTGCTCGGCAACAGAGAGGCCACTGCAATGGGAAGCCCACACAGGCCAAAGAGTAAAGGTGGATGAAAATAAATAAGTAAAAACCAATAAAAGAGGCCAAATTTTTTTTAAAAAAGATAACCTCAAGTGGAATATAATATACCTGCTTACCTGTTTAATGAGAGAAGTGTCCTCTGTGAGATACAGAAAATCTCCAGGGTCTAGGGGCAAGTGAAAAGAGTAGGGTGAAGGAATATATAAATGGTGTGCTACATTTATGTAGAAAAGGATGCAAATATGAATAGGTATTTGCTCATATTGACATACACATTTAAAGAAAAGACCAGAAGTTAATTTCAACGGTTGCCTATGGGGAGCCGGGTTACCAGGGAGATGTGGGCACAGATGGGAGAGATTTCTTAATATATAACTTTTCATATTGTTTTGGTTTTTAGCCCTAGGAATGTATTCCCTATTTTTAAAATTAGCATCATCAAAAGCATACAAACATTTCTCTCCCTAAGACAGACACGAATTATCAGAGACAATATAGTCTAATCTAGGGAATGGAAAACAGCCTGGCCAAATCTATCTACTGCCTGGCTTTGTAGAGCTTACACGCTAAGAATGGTTTTACACTTTTAAATGGTTGTAAAATAAAACTCAAAAGAAGAACAATATTTGTGATACATTAAACTGATACCAAATTTAATAATTTTTTTGGCCTATAAGTCATCATTTTTATTTTTCATCAGTCTTTATTCTTTGGCATGTGTGGGCCTCCCATCGCAGTGGGCTCTCTCGTTGCAGAGCACCGGCTCTGGGCACATGCGCTCCAGAGCGCTGGCTCCTAATCGGACACACCTGTACAGCCGCTCCATGACATGTGGGATCTTTCTGGGCCAACTGTAAGGCGGACTCTTTACCCACTAGACCACCAGGAAAGCCCTCAAATTTAAATTTTAATAGCAATAAATAAAGCTTCGTTTGGTTTCATTTAGTCCCAAATCCATTCCATATAATGGCTTAGACGTTACAACAGCATAATTGAGGAAGTGTGATAGAATGTGTGGCCTTCTGCAGAAAACGTACACCAACCCTTGGTCTAATCTGTTGCTTCCCAAACTATCTTTGATGAAAGACCAGACGTTTTGGTCTTTGATCTACTCAGGTCTCTACTTTTGCAAAATAAAATACATACAAAATACCAACCCAAATATTCTACTATTTGACTCAATGAACATAAAATTCCTCTGTCAAATTGCCAGGACCAGACAGTCTCACAAATGAATTCTACCAAACATTTAAAGACGAATTAGTATGTATCCTTCTTAAATTCTTTGAAAAAAATGGAAGAGAAAGGAATGCTTCTAAACTCACTTCTATGAGACCAGCAGCACCCCCGAATACCAAAATCCAACAAATGTATAAAGAAAAGAGAAAACTACAGGCAAACCTCACGGATGACCATACATGCAGAAATCCTCAACACAATATTAGCAAACTGAATTCAATTAAAATACTACATTCTGTGATCAAGTAGAATTTATCACAGGGATTCAAGGATGGTTCAGTATCTGAAATTCAATCCAGGTGATATACCATATTAACAAACTGAAGAATAAAAATCATACGACCATCTCAATAGATACATTAAAAGCTATTGACAAAATTCAATGATTTATGATAGAAAGTCTCCACAAAATGGGTACAGAGGGAACATTCCTCAACATAATAAAGGCCAAACCTACATGGCTTCCCTAGAGGCTCAGTGATAAAGAATCTGTCTGTTAATGCAGGAGATGCAGGTTCCACCCCTGGGTTGGGAAGATCCCTTGGAGAAGGAAATGGCAACCCACTCCAGTACTCTTGCCTAGGAAATACCCTGGACAGAGGAGCCTGGAGGGCTACAGTCCATGGGATCATAAACAAGCCAGACAGGACTTAGCGACTAAACAACAAGAAGAATGACAAACCTATAGCCAACATCATACTCAACAGAGAGAAACTTAAAGTATTTCCTCTTAAATCAAGAATAAGACAAGGATGCCCACTGTTACCGTTTTTGTTCAACACAGTATTAGAAGTTCTAGATAATGTGTGGCCCAATTCCATATAATGGCTTAGACGTTACAACAGCATAATTGAGGAAGTGTGATAGAATGTGTGGCCTTCTGCAGAAAACGTACACCAACCCTTGGTCTAATCTGTTGCTTCCCAAACTATCTTTGATGAAAGACCAGACGTTTTGGTCTTTGATCTACTCAGGTCTCTACTTTTGCAAAATAAAATACATACAAAATACCAACCCAAATATTCTACTATTTGACTCAATGAACATAAAATTCCTCTGTCAAATTGCCAGGACCAGACAGTCTCACAAATGAATTCTACCAAACATTTAAAGACGAATTAGTATGTATCCTTCTTAAATTCTTTGAAAAAAATGGAAGAGAAAGGAATGCTTCTAAACTCACTTCTATGAGACCAGCAGCACCCCCGAATACCAAAATCCAACAAATGTATAAAGAAAAGAGAAAACTACAGGCAAACCTCACGGATGACCATACATGCAGAAATCCTCAACACAATATTAGCAAACTGAATTCAATTAAAATACTACATTCTGTGATCAAGTAGAATTTATCACAGGGATTCAAGGATGGTTCAGTATCTGAAATTCAATCCAGGTGATATACCATATTAACAAACTGAAGAATAAAAATCATACGACCATCTCAATAGATACATTAAAAGCTATTGACAAAATTCAATGATTTATGATAGAAAGTCTCCACAAAATGGGTACAGAGGGAACATTCCTCAACATAATAAAGGCCAAACCTACATGGCTTCCCTAGAGGCTCAGTGATAAAGAATCTGTCTGTTAATGCAGGAGATGCAGGTTCCACCCCTGGGTTGGGAAGATCCCTTGGAGAAGGAAATGGCAACCCACTCCAGTACTCTTGCCTAGGAAATACCCTGGACAGAGGAGCCTGGAGGGCTACAGTCCATGGGATCATAAACAAGCCAGACAGGACTTAGCGACTAAACAACAAGAAGAATGACAAACCTATAGCCAACATCATACTCAACAGAGAGAAACTTAAAGTATTTCCTCTTAAATCAAGAATAAGACAAGGATGCCCACTGTTACCGTTTTTGTTCAACACAGTATTAGAAGTTCTAGCCATGGCAATCAGACAAGAAAAAGAAACAAAAGGAATTTAAATTATAAAGGAAAGAGTAAAGCTGTCAACTGTTTTCAGATGGCATGATACTATATATAGAAAATCCTTAAGATTACACAAAAAACTATCAGAACTAGTAAATGAATTCAGTGATGCTGCAAAATTAATGTGCAGAAATATGTTGCATTTCTATACACTAACAATGAACTATCAGAAATAGAAATTATGAAACTAGTCCCATTTACAATTGCATCAAAAGAATAAAATACTAAGGAATAAATCTAACCAATGAGGTAAAAGGCCTGTAGTCAGAAAACTATAGGACATTGATGAAAGAAATTGAAGATGGCACAAAAAAGGGAAAAATACACATTGCTCACTGGATGGGAAGAATTAATATTGTTAAAATGACCATACTACCCAAGGCAACCCAGAGAATCATTCAATCCCTATCAAAATACCAGTAGAATTTTTCACAGAACTAGAGCAAATAATTTTAAGATTAATATAAAATCACAAAGACTCTGAAGAGTTAAAAATCTTGAGAAAGAACAAAGCTAGAGGTATCAGGCTCGCTGGTTTCAAACTATACCACAAACCTACAGTATGATAAACATATTTTCCCAGAATGTATGATACTGGCTCAAACACAGATGCATATGTCAATGGAACAAAATAGAGAGCCTAGAAGTAAACTTAAACTTACATAGGCAATTAATCTGCAGTAAACATGGCAAGAATATACAACACAGAAAAGTCTCTTCAGTAAATAGCGCTGGGAAAACTGGACAGTTACATACAAAATAATCCAACTGAACACTTTCTGATAGCATGTGCAAAAATAAACTCAAAATGAATCGAAGACTTAAAGATCTGAGACTGTAAAATTCCTAGAAAGAAACAGTATGCCCTTTGATACCAGTCTTATCAATTTTTTTTGGATATGTTTCCTCAGGCAAAGCTTTTGCACAGCAAAGGAAACCATCAACAAGATGGAAAGGCAGGGGCATCCCTGGTGGTCCAGTGGGTAAAGAGCCCATCTTGCAGTGCAAGGGGCATCGGTTCAATCCCTGGCCCCGGAAGATCCCACCTGTCGCAGAGCAGCTGGACGCGTGTGTCCAATTACGAACCAGTGCTCTGGAGTGCATGCACCCAGAGCTGGTGTTCTGCAACAAGAGAGGCCACTGCAATGGGAGGCTTACACAGGCCAAAGAATAAAGATGGATGAAAATAAATAAATAAATAACCAATGAAAGAGGCAAAAATTAAAAGAAAAAAAAAAGATGAAAAGGCAGCCTACTGAATGGGGAGAAGATATTTGTAAATGACATATCTGATAGGGAATTAATATGAAAATACATACAAATAATCCATACAAATCAATATCATAAAAACGACCTGATTTAAATATGGGCAGACAACCTGAACAGACATTTTTCCAAAAAAGACATACAGACAGCTAACATCACCAATCATCACAAAAATGCAAAGCAAAAACATGGGATATCACTTCACATCTGCAAAATGACTCTTATCAAACAGACAACACATAACAAGCATTGGTAAGGATGTAGTGAAAAGGGAACTCTTACACACTGTTGATGGGTATGGCCATTGGGGCAGGCACTATGGAATAGTATGCAGGTTCTTCAAAATGTTAAAAACAGAATTACCACGCAATCCAGCAATTCCACTTCGGGATATTTTTCTGAAGAAAATAAAGTGACTAATTTGAAACAATATTTGCATCTCTGTGCTTTTGGAGTGTTGCTTACAATAGCCAAGAGTTGGGTGGCTAAACACAGATGATGAAAAAAGGCCTAGAAGTACACTTAAACTTACATAGGCAATTAATCTGCAGTAAACATGGCAAGAATATACAACACAGAAAAGTCTCTTCAGTAAATAGCGCTGGGAAAACTGGACAGTTACATACAAAATAATCCAACTGAACACTTTCTGATAGCATGTGCAAAAATAAACTCAAAATGAATCGAAGACTTAAAGATCTGAGACTGTAAAATTCCTAGAAAGAAACAGTATGCCCTTTGATACCAGTCTTATCAATTTTTTGGATATGTTTCCTCAGGCAAAGCTTTTGCACAGCAAAGGAAACCATCAACAAGATGGAAAGGCAGGGGCATCCCTGGTGGTCCAGTGGGTAAAGAGCCCATCTTGCAGTGCAAGGGGCATCGGTTCAATCCCTGGCCCCGGAAGATCCCACCTGTCGCAGAGCAGCTGGACGCGTGTGTCCAATTACGAACCAGTGCTCTGGAGTGCATGCACCCAGAGCTGGTGTTCTGCAACAAGAGAGGCCACTGCAATGGGAGGCTTACACAGGCCAAAGAATAAAGATGGATGAAAATAAATAAATAAATAACCAATGAAAGAGGCAAAAATTAAAAGAAAAAAAAAAGATGAAAAGGCAGCCTACTGAATGGGGAGAAGATATTTGTAAATGACATATCTGATAGGGAATTAATATGAAAATACATACAAATAATCCATACAAATCAATATCATAAAAACGACCTGATTTAAATATGGGCAGACAACCTGAACAGACATTTTTCCAAAAAAGACATACAGACAGCTAACATCACCAATCATCACAAAAATGCAAAGCAAAAACATGGGATATCACTTCACATCTGCAAAATGACTCTTATCAAACAGACAACACATAACAAGCATTGGTAAGGATGTAGTGAAAAGGGAACTCTTACACACTGTTGATGGGTATGGCCATTGGGGCAGGCACTATGGAATAGTATGCAGGTTCTTCAAAATGTTAAAAACAGAATTACCACGCAATCCAGCAATTCCACTTCGGGATATTTTTCTGAAGAAAATAAAGTGACTAATTTGAAACAATATTTGCATCTCTGTGCTTTTTGGAGTGTTGCTTACAATAGCCAAGAGTTGGGTGGCTAAAACAGATATAGTATGCTTATACAATGGAATATTGTTTGGCTATAAAAAAGAATGAAACCTATCCATTTCTGACAACATGGATGAACCTAGAAAGTGTGATGCTAAGTGAAATAAGTTAGAGAAAAAACAAACACCGTACAGCTTCACTTGAAAGTGGAATCTAAAAACAAAACAAGCGAATAAGCATAACAGAAACAGACTCATATATAAAGCCTGCAAGAAGGCAGAATGTGTTTAGATAGGAGATGAGTGAAATAGGATGGAGATGAAGAGGTACAAATTTCCAGTTGCAAAATATATGAGTCATGGGATGAAATACACGTCGTGGAGAGTATAGTCAATAAATAGACTAAAATAACTAGAATAACTTTGTGTAGTCACAGAGGGTGAGTAGATGTATCACATTAACCATCTAGTAATGTATAGTAATGTATAGTGATATCAGATCAGTAGGCTGTGCCCTAGAGCTAACACAGTGTACTTCAATTAAGAAAAAGAAGTTTTCCTCTTTGTCTTCAATGTTCTTAACTTTCACTACATATATATATTTATCAGCTATCCTTTATCTGTCCTTTGTGCATTCTAAGGTCCTATCACCTTTAGGTACAAGGTTTTTGTTTTTGTTTTTGGCTATTCTGGGTTTTCACTGCTGCCACAGGCTCTTCTCTAGTGGCAGGGAGTGTGGGCTACCCTCTAGTTGAGGTGAGCAGGCTTCTTGTTGCGGTGATTTCTCTTATTGTGGAACTCAAGCTCTAGGGCACACGGGCTTCAGTAGTTCTGACACATGGGCTCCATAGTTGCAGCTCCAAGGCTCTAGAGCACAGGCTCAATAGTTGTGGTTCACAGGCTCAGTAGTTGTGACTCATGGACTTAGCTACTCCACAGCATGTGGGAATTGGGACCCCTTATGGAATAGTAGGGCAGGTTCTTCAAAATGTTAAAAACAGAATTACCACGCAATCCAGCAATTCCACTTCGGATATTTTTCTGAAGAAAATAAAGTGACTAATTTGAAACAATATTTGCATCTCTGTGCTTTTTGGAGTGTTGCTTACAATAGCCAAGAGTTGGGTGGCTAAAACAGATATAGTATGCTTATACAATGGAATATTGTTTGGCTATAAAAAAGAATGAAACCTATCCATTTCTGACAACATGGATGAACCTAGAAAGTGTGATGCTAAGTGAAATAAGTTAGAGAAAAAACAAACACCGTACAGCTTCACTTGAAAGTGGAATCTAAAAACAAAACAAGCGAATAAGCATAACAGAAACAGACTCATATATAAAGCCTGCAAGAAGGCAGAATGTGTTTAGATAGGAGATGAGTGAAATAGGATGGAGATGAAGAGGTACAAATTTCCAGTTGCAAAATATATGAGTCATGGGATGAAATACACGTCGTGGAGAGTATAGTCAATAAATAGACTAAAATAACTAGAATAACTTTGTGTAGTCACAGAGGGTGAGTAGATGTATCACATTAACCATCTAGTAATGTATAGTAATGTATAGTGATATCAGATCAGTAGGCTGTGCCCTAGAGCTAACACAGTGTACTTCAATTAAGAAAAAGAAGTTTTCCTCTTTGTCTTCAATGTTCTTAACTTTCACTACATATATATATTTATCAGCTATCCTTTATCTGTCCTTTGTGCATTCTAAGGTCCTATCACCTTTAGGTACAAGGTTTTTGTTTTTGTTTTTGGCTATTCTGGGTTTTCACTGCTGCCACAGGCTCTTCTCTAGTGGCAGGGAGTGGGGGCTACCCTCTAGTTGAGGTGAGCAGGCTTCTTGTTGCGGTGATTTCTCTTATTGTGGAACTCAAGCTCTAGGGCACACGGGCTTCAGTAGTTCTGACACATGGGCTCCATAGTTGCAGCTCCAAGGCTCTAGAGCACAGGCTCAATAGTTGTGGTTCACAGGCTCAGTAGTTGTGACTCATGGACTTAGCTACTCCACAGCATGTGGGATCTTCCTGGATCTGGGATCAAACCCATGTCTCCTGAATTGGCAGGCAAACTCTTTACCACTGAGCTACCAGGGAAGCCCCAGTACAAGAATTTTACATATATATATATATATATATATATATATATTTTTTTAATACTTCCTTTCCTCCATTTTTCCTCTCTCCTTCTGAGACTTCTGTTATCCAGATATTGACACATTTCTCCTCCACATCTCTTAGATTTTATTTTCTATTTTCAATATTTTCTCTTTACACTGTTTTCTAGGATTTCTCAATCTATAATTCCTATGTCAGGGGCTTCCTTGGTAGTCCAGTTGTTAAGACTTCACCTTTCAATGAAGGGAGTGCAGATTCAATCCCTGGTTAGGAAGCTAAGATCTCACATGCCTTATGGCTTAAAAAACAAAACACAAAGCAGAAACAATTCTGTAACCAATTTGATAAATATTTTTTTAAAAAAATAAATAACATCCTCCTGTCATTTTTCATCTGTTTCTCCCATTTCAACCACTGTATTCTTCATACCAAACATTTACACTCAGATTTTGTTTGAATGATTTCTTGACCTACAGGGCTAATATCTCCCCTGATCTACATACGTGTTTAATATGGTTACTTTCATTTCCTGCTCATTCATTCTGACAATTCGGTTCAGATGGCCAGTGTTGTCAAAAACATTTCCTTTTCTTTTGTGGGTGTGGTCTGTGTGCCCCAAGGAGAATCTAGGCAAGGGAGGGACGCGCCTAGATTTATCAGCTATCCTTTATCTGTCCTTTGTGCATTCTAAGGTCCTATCACCTTTAGGTACAAGGTTTTTGTTTTTGTTTTTGGCTATTCTGGGTTTTCACTGCTGCCACAGGCTCTTCTCTAGTGGCAGGGAGTGGGGCTACCCTCTAGTTGAGGTGAGCAGGCTTCTTGTTGCGGTGATTTCTCTTATTGTGGAACTCAAGCTCTAGGGCACACGGGCTTCAGTAGTTCTGACACATGGGCTCCATAGTTGCAGCTCCAAGGCTCTAGAGCACAGGCTCAATAGTTGTGGTTCACAGGCTCAGTAGTTGTGACTCATGGACTTAGCTACTCCACAGCATGTGGGATCTTCCTGGATCTGGGATCAAACCCATGTCTCCTGAATTGGCAGGCAAACTCTTTACCACTGAGCTACCAGGGAAGCCCCAGTACAAGAATTTTACATATATATATATATATATATATATATATATTTTTTTAATACTTCCTTTCCTCCATTTTTCCTCTCTCCTTCTGAGACTTCTGTTATCCAGATATTGACACATTTCTCCTCCACATCTCTTAGATTTTATTTTCTATTTTCAATATTTTCTCTTTACACTGTTTTCTAGGATTTCTCAATCTATAATTCCTATGTCAGGGCTTCCTTGGTAGTCCAGTTGTTAAGACTTCACCTTTCAATGAAGGGAGTGCAGATTCAATCCCTGGTTAGGAAGCTAAGATCTCACATGCCTTATGGCTTAAAAAACAAAACACAAAGCAGAAACAATTCTGTAACCAATTTGATAAATATTTTTTTAAAAAAATAAATAACATCCTCCTGTCATTTTTCATCTGTTTCTCCCATTTCAACCACTGTATTCTTCATACCAAACATTTACACTCAGATTTTGTTTGAATGATTTCTTGACCTACAGGGCTAATATCTCCCCTGATCTACATACGTGTTTAATATGGTTACTTTCATTTCCTGCTCATTCATTCTGACAATTCGGTTCAGATGGCCAGTGTTGTCAAAAACATTTCCTTTTCTTTTGTGGGTGTGGTCTGTGTGCCCCAAGGAGAATCTAGGGCAAGGGGAGGGGACGCGCCCTAGTTTTGATGACTGCTGTTTGCTGCCACCTCAGGCAGGTGCTCTGGTCAGGATTTCCTCATTAAACACCTGAAAAGTAGCAGCACTGGCAGAAGTCACACCTGAGGCTGAAATCAACCATTCCTGGGATTGGGGAGTGCCATGGAGGGGGAAGTAGGGAAGGAGATGAATAAAAGAATGAATGCCTGATGGTAGCTGAGAAGCCTGCATTGTTTCCAACAATTAGACAGCCCTACTACCATGTCCCTGGGTTGGAAATATCCCTTGGAGAAGGAAATGGCAACCCACTCCAGTATTCTTGTCTGGGAGATCCCATGGACGAAGGAGACTGGTGGGCTACAGCCCATGGGGTCACAAAGACTTAAACACAACTGCGGATGTGCATACTATTACCTCCAAAACTTGAGCATCTCAACTCTGGCTTCTGAAGTGAAGAGGCAAAGGAAGAAGAGAACTGAGGACCCTACCCAGTCCTTGTCAAAACTGGCTGTGCCCCCACTCCAGGGCAGAGCCGGCTCCTTCCAGACATCCATGCTGAGCAGTTGGGATCAGCTTCATACCTCCTTGCAGGATCCTGCATCGGTTCTTTTGTGAGTTCTTCAAATCCACGTTTCTCCCTCAGAACTGTAGTTTTGCCAGATTGGTTTCAGAAAAGGGAGCCAGCAGCTCATGCCAGTTTGCAATCTTGGCAGAAGAAAAGGGAAAATATACAGGGCACTGTCTTGTGTATAATTTAAAAGCACACATGCAGAGACACTAAATACTTTTCAAGGAATCATAGATCTAAAAAAAAACATATGAAGGATACTTGGTGGTGGAGTTGGAGGAAGAAGCAGGGAAAGGAATCAGATAAAACAAAGCAGGTGTCTTACACAAACCAGTGATGTCAGTGTACTATGAAGAGAAACCATGGTACAGCTGGTCAATTACAAAAGCATTAATCCTTTGACCAGCAAAACCACTTCTGGAAAGCTTCCCTATAAATTCCCCACACACACACACACACACACACACACACACGGAGTGACCATGCCTGAGCAGCATGTAAGTGAGAATTTCAACCTAGAGCTATCTTGATCCAAGTCTGTTCTTTCCACTGTCCATGATAATAGAAAACTTGCCTCAGATGTTGGTCTGAGGGTCAAGTGATGCACAGGCCAGCTGGGCCCCAGGTCCTAATTCATGCCATCTGACCAGAATGGAATACCCATTTCTCAATTATGGTTATCTCTTGGTTGCACTAATAGAGATTGTATTAACCCAAAACTCATTCTTATTTTGCTTCTGTCTTCAGTTGTAAGATGGAATTAAATGGGCACACTGCCAGATAGTAAGTAGAATAAAGTCAGGTTCATGCTGTGTAGCATAAAGTGACCATCTGAGAATTAAAATAGTCCATACATGATGTAACAGGATATTAATTAGGTAAATAAATGGGTGAATGGAAATAGAAACCACACCTGGTTCACTGTAAGCTCAGGGCCTGGTTTATATGTAGCAACTGCTGAGGGTCCAGGACACAACTGGGGCTGAAAGAATCTGGTGCTGTGCTGTGCTCAGTCATTCAGTCGTGTCCAGCTTTTTGCAACCCCACTGACTGTAGTCCCCCAGGCTCCTCAGTCTGTGGGATTCTCCAGGCAAGAATGCTGGAGTGGGTTGCCAGGCCCTCCTCCAAGGGATCTTCCCGATCCAGGGTTCAACCCGGGGTCTCTCACATTGAAAGTGGCTTCTATACCCTCTGAACCACCATGGAAGCTGCAAGAATTTAGGGAGACACATAAAAGGTGCCCAACACAGTCTACCTCCTGGGCCACTCAGATCCCTTGCTTTTCAACCCCTAAGGTGCCCAACACTAAATACTTTTCAAGGAATCATAGATCTAAAAAAAAACATATGAAGGATACTTGGTGGTGGAGTTGGAGGAAGAAGCAGGGAAAGGAATCAGATAAAACAAAGCAGGTGTCTTACACAAACCAGTGATGTCAGTGTACTATGAAGAGAAACCATGGTACAGCTGGTCAATTACAAAAGCATTAATCCTTTGACCAGCAAAACCACTTCTGGAAAGCTTCCCTATAAATTCACACACACACACACACACACACACACACACACACGGAGTGACCATGCCTGAGCAGCATGTAAGTGAGAATTTCAACCTAGAGCTATCTTGATCCAAGTCTGTTCTTTCCACTGTCCATGATAATAGAAAACTTGCCTCAGATGTTGGTCTGAGGGTCAAGTGATGCACAGGCCAGCTGGGCCCCAGGTCCTAATTCATGCCATCTGACCAGAATGGAATACCCATTTCTCAATTATGGTTATCTCTTGGTTGCACTAATAGAGATTGTATTAACCCAAAACTCATTCTTATTTTGCTTCTGTCTTCAGTTGTAAGATGGAATTAAATGGGCGCACACTGCCAGATAGTAAGTAGAATAAAGTCAGGTTCATGCTGTGTAGCATAAAGTGACCATCTGAGAATTAAAATAGTCCATACATGATGTAACAGGATATTAATTAGGTAAATAAATGGGTGAATGGAAATAGAAACCACACCTGGTTCACTGTAAGCTCAGGGCCTGGTTTATATGTAGCAACTGCTGAGGGTCCAGGACACAACTGGGGCTGAAAGAATCTGGTGCTGTGCTGTGCTCAGTCATTCAGTCGTGTCCAGCTTTTTGCAACCCCACTGACTGTAGTCCCCCAGGCTCCTCAGTCTGTGGGATTCTCCAGGCAAGAATGCTGGAGTGGGTTGCCAGGCCCTCCTCCAAGGGATCTTCCCGATCCAGGGTTCAACCCGGGGTCTCTCACATTGAAAGTGGCTTCTATACCCTCTGAACCACCATGGAAGCTGCAAGAATTTAGGGAGACACATAAAAGGTGCCCAACACAGTCTACCTCCTGGGCCACTCAGATCCCTTGCTTTTCCATTATGCCCAGGTTTCTTGCTACAACATGGGGCCTCCTTGTGATAGCAAGATACCCTCACTTCCACACTGAAAGGAAGATTACAAGGCCAGTGGGTCACAGACTTCTTCAAATCCAAATCTCCTAAATCATTTTTGTTAAGAAGGTTAGTGAAGGACTTCCATGGTAGTCCAGTGGTTAAGAATCCACCCGCCAATGTAGGGGGCATAGGTTCGATCACTGCTCTGGGAAGATTTCACAACTCACAGGGCAACGAAACTCATGTGCCACAGCTACTGAAGCCCAGGCAGCCTAGAGCCTGTGCTCTGCAACAAGAGAAGCCACCACAAAGAGTGGCCTTTGATCACTGCAACTAGAGAAAGCCTGAGTGCAACAACATAGGCGCAGAGAAGCCAAACATAAATCCATTATTTTTATAAAGATTAGTGAAATAGCCACAGTCCCACTGCTTCAGTTACTTCTAAGGTCTTAACTGATATCCATCATGCCCTTCCTCCCAAGCCCATTTCGGATTTTCCTTATCCTCAGTCGACACTTTGGCTTCTTTCTTGCTCGTGTGGCAAATGTCACCTTCACTCCAAAGGATGACCCTGGGCAACCAACTCACACTGGTTATAGAGGTTCCTCAGGGCCACTTAGGCAAGGAAATTCCAGAGTCACCGACTTCCAGATCATAGTCTGGAAGGAGGACTATAGGTTCTGGGCAGGCACTTCGCAGCCCACAGGATATTAATAGGAATAATGGGTGAATGGAAATAGAAACCACACCTGGTTCACTGTAAGCTCAGGGCCTGGTTTATATGTAGCAACTGCTGAGGGTCCAGGACACAACTGGGGCTGAAAGAATCTGGTGCTGTGCTGTGCTCAGTCATTCAGTCGTGTCCAGCTTTTTGCAACCCCACTGACTGTAGTCCCCCAGGCTCCTCAGTCTGTGGGATTCTCCAGGCAAGAATGCTGGAGTGGGTTGCCAGGCCCTCCTCCAAGGGATCTTCCCGATCCAGGGTTCAACCCGGGGTCTCTCACATTGAAAGTGGCTTCTATACCCTCTGAACCACCATGGAAGCTGCAAGAATTTAGGGAGACACATAAAAGGTGCCCAACACAGTCTACCTCCTGGGCCACTCAGATCCCTTGCTTTTCCATTATGCCCAGGTTTCTTGCTACAACATGGGGCCTCCTTGTGATAGCAAGATACCCTCACTTCCACACTGAAAGGAAGATTACAAGGCCAGTGGGTCACAGACTTCTTCAAATCCAAATCTCCTAAATCATTTTTGTTAAGAAGGTTAGTGAAGGACTTCCATGGTAGTCCAGTGGTTAAGAATCCACCCGCCAATGTAGGGGGCATAGGTTCGATCACTGCTCTGGGAAGATTTCACAACTCACAGGGCAACGAAACTCATGTGCCACAGCTACTGAAGCCCAGGCAGCCTAGAGCCTGTGCTCTGCAACAAGAGAAGCCACCACAAAGAGTGGCCTTTGATCACTGCAACTAGAGAAAGCCTGAGTGCAACAACATAGGCGCAGAGAAGCCAAACATAAATCCATTATTTTTATAAAGATTAGTGAAATAGCCACAGTCCCACTGCTTCAGTTACTTCTAAGGTCTTAACTGATATCCATCATGCCCTTCCTCCCAAGCCCATTTCGGATTTTCCTTATCCTCAGTCGACACTTTGGCTTCTTTCTTGCTCGTGTGGCAAATGTCACCTTCACTCCAAAGGATGACCCTGGGCAACCAACTCACACTGGTTATAGAGGTTCCTCAGGGCCACTTAGGCAAGGAAATTCCAGAGTCACCGACTTCCAGATCATAGTCTGGAAGGAGGACTATAGGTTCTGGGCAGGCACTTCGCTTAGCCCACAGAATCCTCACCCCAAGGTGAGGGCTTTGGCTATCTGGGTCCAATAATGTGCTGCTACCCATCTTGGCTCATGAAACTGAGAATGGGTTCAGAGAATAGGATTTGTCTCAAAGAGACTCTTTCAGGAAAGGCTAAATCTTTAGGGGACAAAACGGCTCCTTTTCAAGGCACTTCCCCAAAGCGCATCTTTACCATTTCAATGGCTTTTTGTGGCCAATGACGTGGTGATTCTACTGCACTCTAAAGACCTGGAAAATCAAATCAAATCACCTGCCTTCCCACATTTAGTTCAAACCCGACCCAGGAGACTTTTCAAGGGCAAAGTTGCAAATGAATCCCATTCCCTCAGGGAAATAAATCACTTCAACCACGTTATGCCGCATAGGGCAATGAGAGAGCCAGCTGGCTGACTTTCCCTCCTTTCCACTGGGTCATGGCCTGGAAGTAATTTCTATCCGAATGAGAGTGTGATGAGAAGAAAGGTGGTCAGAAACCAGGAGACTGACAATGCAGGGACAACTGTAGCAGAAACAACGTCTCAACAACTCCCACTCACTGACTTTTACTTTGAGTCACGTCTTGGGCCAAGCATTTTAAGTGCATTTTTTCATTCAGTCCTATTACCAACTTTAAGAGGTAGATCATACTGTTACTTCCACTTTTTATTCATTCATTCATTCATTCAATATAACATTTATTGAGTTTTCAATGTTCCAAGCAGAGAAACACGAACTAAGAACTTAGCAAAATTTTATGGCATCACTATCACGGCATCACTTCTTGGCAAATAGATGGGGAAAACGTAGAGACAATGACAGATTTTATTTTCTTGGGCTCCAGAATCACTGTGGATTGTAACTGCAGCACGAAATTAGAAGAGGATTGCTCCTTGGAAGAAAAGCTATGACAAACCTAGACAGTGTATTAAAAAGCAGAGATGTTATTTTGCCAACAAAGGTGTACCAGGTCTCTTCAGTCATGTCCAACTCTTTCTTACTCCAGGCTCCTCTGTCCATAGGATTCTCCAGGCAAGAATACTGCAGTGGGTTGCTGCGTCCTTCTCCAGGGGATCTTCCTGACCAGGAGTCAAATCTGCATCTCTATGTCTCCTGCATTGGCAGGTAGGTTCTTTACTACTAGCACCACCTGATGTTTATAGTCAAAGCTATGGTTTCTCCAGTAGTCATGTATGGATGTGAAAGTTGGACCATAAAGAAGATTGAGCACTGAAGAATGGATGCTTTCAAACTGTGGTGCTTGAGAAGACTCTTGAGAGTCCCTTGGGTTGCAAGGAGATCGAATCAGTCAATCCAAAAGGAAATCAACCCTGAATATTCATTGGAAGGACTGATGCTGAAGCTCCAATACTTTGGTCACCTGATGCAAAGAGCCAACTCATTGGTAAAGACCTGATGCTGGAAAAGATTGAGGACAGGAGAAGAAGGAGGTTACAGAGGATGAGGTGGTTGGATGGCATCACTGACTCAATGGACATGAGTTTGAGCCAACTCCAGGAGATAATGAAGGACAGGGAAGCCCAGCGTGCTACAATCCATGGCGTCTCAAAGAGTCAGACATGACTTAGCAAATGAACAACAATCAGGCTAAGTCCCTGCCTTTGGCATTTATAAGCCACTGGGAAAAGACAGAGGCAGTCAATATACAAACTGGTAAGGGAAAAAAAAAAGATAGTAACACATAACATAAAGAAAGTAAAACAGGAGACTAAAAGAGGGGATGGGAATGGCAGGATGTGTATTTGAGATGGAGTGACCACAAAAGTGCTTCATTGAAAAAGGTGTTTGAAGTGAGATATGCATGATATGAACAAGTCAGTCCTAAGATGATGGAAGAGAAAACTGGTCCAGGCAGAGTGAGCAGCTAAGGCACTGGCACAGAGGTTGGACATATTGACACAAGGACAAGGAGGCAGTGGTGGATGGATGAGTCCTGTCTGGTGGCAATGAGTTTTATTTTCTTGGGCTCCAGAATCACTGTGGATTGTAACTGCAGCACGAAATTAGAAGAGGATTGCTCCTTGGAAGAAAAGCTATGACAAACCTAGACAGTGTATTAAAAAGCAGAGATGTTATTTTGCCAACAAAGGTGTACCAGGTCTCTTCAGTCATGTCCAACTCTTTCTTACTCCAGGCTCCTCTGTCCATAGGATTCTCCAGGCAAGAATACTGCAGTGGGTTGCTGCGTCCTTCTCCAGGGGATCTTCCTGACCAGGAGTCAAATCTGCATCTCTATGTCTCCTGCATTGGCAGGTAGGTTCTTTACTACTAGCACCACCTGATGTTTATAGTCAAAGCTATGGTTTCTCCAGTAGTCATGTATGGATGTGAAAGTTGGACCATAAAGAAGATTGAGCACTGAAGAATGGATGCTTTCAAACTGTGGTGCTTGAGAAGACTCTTGAGAGTCCCTTGGGTTGCAAGGAGATCGAATCAGTCAATCCAAAAGGAAATCAACCCTGAATATTCATTGGAAGGACTGATGCTGAAGCTCCAATACTTTGGTCACCTGATGCAAAGAGCCAACTCATTGGTAAAGACCTGATGCTGGAAAAGATTGAGGACAGGAGAAGAAGGAGGTTACAGAGGATGAGGTGGTTGGATGGCATCACTGACTCAATGGACATGAGTTTGAGCCAACTCCAGGAGATAATGAAGGACAGGGAAGCCCAGCGTGCTACAATCCATGGCGTCTCAAAGAGTCAGACATGACTTAGCAAATGAACAACAATCAGGCTAAGTCCCTGCCTTTGGCATTTATAAGCCACTGGGAAAAGACAGAGGCAGTCAATATACAAACTGGTAAGGGAAAAAAAAAAGATAGTAACACATAACATAAAGAAAGTAAAACAGGAGACTAAAAGAGGGGATGGGAATGGCAGGATGTGTATTTGAGATGGAGTGACCACAAAAGTGCTTCATTGAAAAAGGTGTTTGAAGTGAGATATGCATGATATGAACAAGTCAGTCCTAAGATGATGGAAGAGAAAACTGGTCCAGGCAGAGTGAGCAGCTAAGGCACTGGCACAGAGGTTGGACATATTGACACAAGGACAAGGAGGCAGTGGTGGATGGATGAGTCCTGTCTGGTGGCAAGGGAGAGGCACCACCTACCATAGAAATGCAGTGACATCTCTGCATGACTTAAGGAACTGCTCCATTGTCCTGGGCCTCAGAAAGCCTCTCTCAGACCTTGTTTAAGACCAGAATGGGGCCAATGGTGACCATGGATGAATCGGCAAAGCAGTGCGCAGGTTTGGTGTTCAGTGTGGAAGAGCCAGGCCCAGCGACCTGCCAGGACAACAGGAAATCCTCCCAGTGCTGCCACTGACCCTGAGAAGCTGGACCACCTCATCTCAGAGGTTCAGCTGTGGTTCAGTGGTGACTGGTCTGTGGGCAAGCGGTGCCCATCCCCCAGTCCTAGGAGAGGGGCAGAAGAGATGTTCCTATTGTGGCTCTATCCATGGTTATTTCTTCTTTGAACTTCGATTTCTTTATTTGTTCTCTCCCCCTTGGTTTTAATCAGAGGCATAGATTTTATTATTAGGTGTTTTCTCCTCTTGAATCAGCTCTTTGAATTGTCAGTTCTGCTAGTTCTCTCTTTTTTACTTACTACAATCTGCTTTTATCTCTATGGTGTCCTTTTTACATTCCTTTCTGTATATTTTGTCTTTCTTTTTTCTAACTTCTGGCACTGGATGTTTAATTTATTCATTTCATTCTTCCTTGCTTATGAATGCATTTAAGACTATCAATTTTCTGTGTACAGTTTAATCTGTCACCTGTAACTGTGAAATGTTGTTTTCATTATTATTTTTTCAATATTCTGCAATATTAAGGATGTCTTCATATATATGAGAGTCATTTAGAAGAATTTCCTTTCCCAGTGGTTGGAGACCTTTCTTTCTTCTTTTGTTAGTTATTACTGCTTCCTACTGTGTTGTAAACCAAGTCTAGACTATTTCTACTTTGCAAAAAAATTAACTGATTTTTAAACATTTTGTTTGTTTATTTATTTACGACTGTGCTGGGCCTTTGTTGCTTTCTGAGGGCTTTCTCTAGTTGTGGCGAGCAGGGACTACTCTTTGTTGAGGTGCATGGGCTTCTTGTTGTGTTGGCATCTCGTTGGGGTTGTGGGCTTCAGTAGTTATGGCACAGGCTCTAAGTACCCCCGACATATTGACACAAGGACAAGGAGGCAGGGGGAAGGGTCCTGTCTGGTGGCAAGGAGAGGCACCACCTACCATAGAAATGCAGTGACATCTCTGCATGACTTAAGGAACTGCTCCATTGTCCTGGGCCTCAGAAAGCCTCTCTCAGACCTTGTTTAAGACCAGAATGGGGCCAATGGTGACCATGGATGAATCGGCAAAGCAGTGCGCAGGTTTGGTGTTCAGTGTGGAAGAGCCAGGCCCAGCGACCTGCCAGGACAACAGGAAATCCTCCCAGTGCTGCCACTGACCCTGAGAAGCTGGACCACCTCATCTCAGAGGTTCAGCTGTGGTTCAGTGGTGACTGGTCTGTGGGCAAGCGGTGCCCATCCCCCAGTCCTAGGAGAGGGCAGAAGAGATGTTCCTATTGTGGCTCTATCCATGGTTATTTCTTCTTTGAACTTCGATTTCTTTATTTGTTCTCTCCCCCTTGGTTTTAATCAGAGGCATAGATTTTATTATTAGGTGTTTTCTCCTCTTGAATCAGCTCTTTGAATTGTCAGTTCTGCTAGTTCTCTCTTTTTTACTTACTACAATCTGCTTTTATCTCTATGGTGTCCTTTTTACATTCCTTTCTGTATATTTTGTCTTTCTTTTTTCTAACTTCTGGCACTGGATGTTTAATTTATTCATTTCATTCTTCCTTGCTTATGAATGCATTTAAGACTATCAATTTTCTGTGTACAGTTTAATCTGTCACCTGTAACTGTGAAATGTTGTTTTCATTATTATTTTTTCAATATTCTGCAATATTAAGGATGTCTTCATATATATGAGAGTCATTTAGAAGAATTTCCTTTCCCAGTGGTTGGAGACCTTTCTTTCTTCTTTTGTTAGTTATTACTGCTTCCTACTGTGTTGTAAACCAAGTCTAGACTATTTCTACTTTGCAAAAAAATTAACTGATTTTTAAACATTTTGTTTGTTTATTTATTTACGACTGTGCTGGGCCTTTGTTGCTTTCTGAGGGCTTTCTCTAGTTGTGGCGAGCAGGGACTACTCTTTGTTGAGGTGCATGGGCTTCTTGTTGTGTTGGCATCTCTTGTTGTGGAACACAGGCTCTAGACCCATGGGCTTCAGTAGTTATGGCACAGGTCAGCTCAGTGGCTGTAGCACATGGGCTTCGTTGCTCCACAGTGTGCGAAATCTTCCCAGACCAGACACCAAACCCATGTTCTCTGCACTGGCAGGTGGATTCTTATCCATTGTACCAACAGGGAAGTCCCTAACTGATATTTCCTTTGAGACCTGGCATAGGTTAGTTTTTGTCCACATCCCACACAGACTGGACTAGGAAGAATAACCTCTGTTTATCAGGCATAGAATTAGACCTATTAGATTCCTTGAATCTAATTCCTTCAGTGAACATTTCTTAAGCATTTGCTGCGTTCCAGCTCTGTTTCCCTGCTCAGATCACAGAAGATGACATAAATGTCTGGCCATGGTTCTTGCTCTGGGATGGGGGAAGGGGATGGGTAGGAGGGAGGAGACAGTGAATGAATAAGTATAATTAAAAGTAAATGCTGGGGCTTCCTTGGTGGTCCAGTGGGTAAAGACACCGCCTTGCAGTGCAAGGAGTGCCGGTTCAATCCCTGGCCTGGGAAGATCCCATGTGCTGCAGAGCAACTGGACCGATGTGTCCAACTACCGAGCCAGCGCTCTGGAGTGCATGCATCCAGAGCTGGTGCTCTGCAGCGAGACAGGCCACTGTGATGGGAGGCCCACACAGGCCAAAGAACAAAGACGGACAAAAATAAATAAATGAAAGACCAATAGAAGTGGCCAAAAAAAAAAAAAAAAGTAAATGCTGATGATAAATAAAAGCTATGTAGCTTGAAAATTCCAAGCACTAATAAAAACTATCTAAAAGTTGTTTTAAGTAACTTATATAGTATGTTAGAAGGTGACAAATGCTATGAAAATGGAAAAAGTACAGCCAGTTAAGAAGGATGGGGTGAGGGGAAGCATTGTAATTGTAATTAAGGTTGGAAGGAGGCTCACTGAGAAAGTGACATTTGAAAAAACTTGAAGGATGTGAGAGTGTTAAGCACATAAACACGCAGGCAAGAGCCTATCAAGACAGAGGGAGCCACCAGGGTCAAAGCCCCAGAGCAAGGGTGTGCCTGGCATGTTGGAGGAGCAGCCAGGAGACCAAGGCGTTTGGAGCCGACTCAACAGGAAAGCCAAACGTGTGGGACAATGTGGGACCCTGTCACCCACAGTGAAACTCTGTCTCTTATCCTGAGATAAAGTGAGCTGATGTGACGTGCATGTAAAGTGATTGCTCCAATCGATGCCTTGAGAAGGGACTGTAGGAAGCAAAGACAGAAGCCATCATGCTGGTGAGGTAGTCGTCATGCCAGTGAGGGCGTCACACAACTGAGGGATGGCAGTGGCCCAGACGAGGCAGGAACCACGGAGGCAGAGAGCAGTGGTCAGTTTCTGGACACAATCTGAAAGGAGAAACAATTGGATAAGGAATATGAGGAGTCAAGGATGATTCCAAGGGTTTTAGTCTGAACCCCGGGAAGTGGAAATCTCCATCCACTGAGACGGGAAGGCAGATTGAAGCAGTCCTCTGGGGTCAGGAGTTCACTCTTGGCTGTGTTGAGCTTGAGATGCCTACTAGATATCCACGGGGGGATGCTGAGTAGGCAGCTGAATAAAGGCGTCTCCATTTATAGAAATGCAGGTTTAAACTTGAAAGTCATTAGTCAACGGATGATACTGAAAAGCCGTGGGCGTTGATGGCATCATCAATGGAGTGAGGATGAAGATGGGAAGAGGTCCAAAGACCTCGAGGCAGCCATGGAAGAGGCTGGGAAGGGCGATGGGGAGGAGTAGCCAGGAGGGAAACCAGGAGAGAGTGGTAGAAGCTAAGTGAAGAAAATCGGCCCAGGAGGCGAAAGGGTCAGCATGTGAGATGCTGCGATAGGTCCCCTAGGATGCGTCTTGAAAGTTCGCCATTGGGCCAGCCATGTGGTCATCGCTGGTGACCTTAGGGAAAGCTGTGTGGTGAAGTTCTGGGAATGAGGCTGGCTGGTCAAAGTGTGTATCAAAGTCCTGATGGAAAAGAGGTGTCCCCTTCAAGCTGTAACTCAAGCAGACTTTAATAAAGGGACTTTGGGCAAAGATGAGGACAGGTGTAGGAGAAAATATCAAGGAATTTGTTACGATGGGGTAGTTGTTACCATTGCCACATCTGAAAGGTCAAAGGAAAAACACAGTCACTGGGTCAAGATAGAGCAGTGACGCGAGGAGGCAGGGATGTGACCTCCTGTGGAGAAACACACAGCCCACAGCTCGCCTTTCCCCAGAGAGGGCCCCAGGGGTAAAGAGCCTGACCCCACTCTCCTCCCTCCTCCCTCCTCCCCTGCTGGTCCTCCCCGGGGCCAAACCCAACAGGAAGCCACAGGTCAAGGGGACCTGTTGATGAAGCCAAAGAGGCCAGCCTCCCAGGATGCTGCACGAACAGGGATCAGAGCTGGAAGGCCACATAGAAAACATTCAGGACAGAGCAGTGTTGAGGGAATGCGGTTTCCTGCGTTTGCGTTTTTCCAGCATTTTTAACTCATGTGTGCCTAATATCAATAGCTGTAAGAGAAAGTATACACTATTATTGAACTGAAAGGGGAGAGTTTTCTGCGGGCGGTGATCATGTCTGTGGAGCCACCCCGAAGCTGGGCTTGCCGTATCCCCTCTTCCACTTCCCATTGCAAACAATAAAGGTCATTGATGCCTTTATTAAGTTAATTAATAAAGAAAGAAAAGGGACTTTTTGGAATGAAAAATGATGATGTTGTGAGAAATATTACGTGTTTCTGTGGGGTGAATCTTTCAACAGAATGTTTTTCTAGAAGAGAGAGCAAATCAGTCAACAGGAGAAGGGAACAGCAGTCCTAAACAAAAACAGAGCTCCTTCTCCTCTTTCTCAAACTCTCTCCTCCCTTTTGAACCACATTCTCCATGTTTTTCCTCATCTCATTGGCCACTTCTCCATCTCCATTGCAGTCTTTCCGCTTGACGGCATCAGAGTTCCCCAGGCTTGGTCCTAGGCCCTGTACATGGAACTTGGACGCAATGGTTAGTGCTCAAGCAGCCATATTTAACCATGAGGTACTATACTCAGAATACCAGAGCAGCAAGACATAGGCTACCCAGTCCTTGATGACTGTGGGCTCACTTTTCCACTCAGGATTGCCTCCTTCCAAACTTCTTTTCTGTGAGACAGAAATAAACTTCCATCTTGTTTAAGCCATGATTGTTCTGAGTTTCACAGCTGAACCTAATTCTGACACACCATCCCAAAACCAAAGCTGAAAATCTGTTTCACGCTGTTTCCCATTTGATGTTCAGCCTCATTGTCCAGCACAGCCTATGAGAGGTTCTGCAGTGAATTCAAATGACATCAGAAAGATACTCCAGTAACGAATTCCAGCCACAAAGTGCCCACATTTGAATATGAATCCTGCCCCACTAATCAAATTCCCAGGAAGAAAGTAAAATCTGAAAATGACACTAATTCTATTTTTTTGAAAACTACTCTAATTCTAAATCTATTCTAAAATGCACATTTCCACCTTCAGGATGCTGCACGAACAGGGATCAGAGCTGGAAGGCCACATAGAAAACATTCAGGACAGAGCAGTGTTGAGGGAATGCGGTTTCCTGCGTTTGCGTTTTTCCAGCATTTTTAACTCATGTGTGCCTAATATCAATAGCTGTAAGAGAAAGTATACACTATTATTGAACTGAAAGGGGAGAGTTTTCTGCGGGCGGTGATCATGTCTGTGGAGCCACCCCGAAGCTGGGCTTGCCGTATCCCCTCTTCCACTTCCCATTGCAAACAATAAAGGTCATTGATGCCTTTATTAAGTTAATTAATAAAGAAAGAAAAGGGACTTTTTGGAATGAAAAATGATGATGTTGTGAGAAATATTACGTGTTTCTGTGGGGTGAATCTTTCAACAGAATGTTTTTCTAGAAGAGAGAGCAAATCAGTCAACAGGAGAAGGGAACAGCAGTCCTAAACAAAAACAGAGCTCCTTCTCCTCTTTCTCAAACTCTCTCCTCCCTTTTGAACCACATTCTCCATGTTTTTCCTCATCTCATTGGCCACTTCTCCATCTCCATTGCAGTCTTTCCGCTTGACGGCATCAGAGTTCCCCAGGCTTGGTCCTAGGCCCTGTACATGGAACTTGGACGCAATGGTTAGTGCTCAAGCAGCCATATTTAACCATGAGGTACTATACTCAGAATACCAGAGCAGCAAGACATAGGCTACCCAGTCCTTGATGACTGTGGGCTCACTTTTCCACTCAGGATTGCCTCCTTCCAAACTTCTTTTCTGTGAGACAGAAATAAACTTCCATCTTGTTTAAGCCATGATTGTTCTGAGTTTCACAGCTGAACCTAATTCTGACACACCATCCCAAAACCAAAGCTGAAAATCTGTTTCACGCTGTTTCCCATTTGATGTTCAGCCTCATTGTCCAGCACAGCCTATGAGAGGTTCTGCAGTGAATTCAAATGACATCAGAAAGATACTCCAGTAACGAATTCCAGCCACAAAGTGCCCACATTTGAATATGAATCCTGCCCCACTAATCAAATTCCCAGGAAGAAAGTAAAATCTGAAAATGACACTAATTCTATTTTTTTGAAAACTACTCTAATTCTAAATCTATTCTAAAATGCACATTTCCACCTTCATTTCAATGCATCTGAATTTAATGCAAGTCAGATATATCTTAAAAGCAGTATCATTTTACAACTATCTGACGGGTAGAATCCTTGACCTAGTTGTGTAAAAACTTTCCAATGACCACTTAGATAAGAAGAACCAACATCAAAGCATACAAGATTAAACAGAAGACTCTTTTACCTTGCAAGCTAAAATCCAAGGGGATTATGGTTCAGAATTTATCCTCCCCCAGTTTTCATTGACTTGCTCTCAGCTAGAGGATTCTACATTTTATTTTCCTTTCATGTTTCTAGGCGGCCTCCCAGTATCTCAATCTTTATCTCAAAACAGTGGTTCTCCACCTGCAGTGAGCAACAGAACCACCTGCAGAGCTTGTAGAAATGAGTTCCAAAGCCCAACCTCTAGAGTTCCTGGTTGAGAAAGGCTGCTGTGGGTCCTGGGAATTTGCATTTCTAACAAGGTCCCAAATGCTGCAGATGCTACTGGTAAGAGGCCACAATTTTTTTTTCAGTTTTATGGATCTATTTATTTTATGGCTGTGCGGGGTCATCATTGCTGCGCTCAGACTTTCTCTAGTTGTGGTGAGCAGGAGCTGCTCCTCATTGTGGTGTGTGGGCTTCTCACTGCAGTGGCTTCTCTTGTTGCAGAGCATGGGCCCTAAAGCAAGGGCTCAGTAGTTGCGGCACACTGGTTTAGTTGCTCCAAAACATGTGCGATCTTCCCAGATCAGGGATCGAACCTATGTCCCCTGCATTGTCAGGTGGATTCTTAACCATTTGACTACCTGAAATCACATTTTTAAAATGTATTTATTTTTAAGTGAAGGATAGTTGTTTTACAATACTAAATTGTTTCACACATCAGCATGAATCAGTCATTGGTATGCATACACTCTCTTCCTCTTGAAATGCCCTCCCACCCCATTTCATCCCTCTAGGTTGTCACAGAGCCCCAGTTTGACTTCCCTGAGCCATACGGCCAATTCCCACTGGCTATTTTACTCATGGTAGTGAATATGTTTCCATGACACTCTCTTCATTGGTCCCCCAGCTGTGTCCACAGGAGAGACCATATTTTGAGAATCACCATTCTAAGGAAACCTCTCCCCTAAATTTACCTGCCTAATGTCCTTGATTTTGTTCTCCTTCTTCTGCTGCTCCTGTTCAAACCAAAAAAACAAACCAACAAAAAAAACCCCGAGGCATACTTCTCAAATTATTCTGCTTCCTTTCTTAATTCCCCAAGCAATTGGATTCCTAGAGACAGAGTATCACAAATGCGGGCCATATTAATTGCTTTAACCCTCCAGTTGACAATTAATTGCATCGTTCTATATCTTGCAACAGGTGGCTGGCATGTTACATTTAGAGTAAAAGCATCCATTCCTTTTTTATTTTTTTCTCTGTTATAAAATCAACCACCTTTCCACACATGGATCTAAAATGTGACTGTGGCCTGACTTCTGGCATTGATAAATCCAGAGCTAACTTGAGAGTTCGCGTAGGACTGACCGCTTTGGACAAGTCATTCAAATTCGAGGCTGATCTCCCTACAGCAGGATTTTCAACCTCAGCACTACTGACATTTGGAGCTGAGTACTTTTCTATTGCGGGAGCTGTCCTGGGCATTGTAGGATGTTTAGCAGCATCCCTGGCTTGCACCCACTAGATTCCAGTAGCACCTACCAGTTGCCCAGTCAAATACCTCTCCAGACATTGTTACATGTACCTTGGAGGATATTGAAAACAGTCCTCTACCATCTAGTACCTTGGCTCTGAGGCCATTCAAAGCAATGTAAATGGAAAGGAATTTGGTGATCCATCTATACTGACCATATAAGCCTTCAATGCTAAAAGTTTAAGCCTTCATACTGTAGAGTAGCCCTGCTCAAAATGTAATGTGTCTGAAAATCTCCCAGGGAACCTGATGAAAATGCAGATTCTGGTTTCCAGTCTCACATTTAGGGCCACTATGGAAAATAGTATTGAGTTTCCTCAAAACACTAGGAACAGAACTACTGTATGACCCAGCAATCCCAAAACTGTACACGAATCTGGAGAAAACAAAAACAGTAACTCAAAAAGATACATACATCCCCATTGTTCATAGAAACATTGCTTATAATAGCCAAGAAATGGAAGTAACCGAAATATCTGTCATTAGAGGAATAATAAAGAAGATGTGATACACACACACACACACACACAATAGTATACTAACTACTCAACCATAAAAAAGAATGAAAATTTTGCCATTTGAAACAACGTGGATGGACTTAGAGGGTTTTAGGCTTAGTGAAACAAGTTAGACAAAAACAAATACTGTGGGGCTTCCCTGGTGGTCCAATGGGTAAGGATACCACCTTGCAGTGCAAGGGGCGCTGCTTCAATCCCTGGCCTGGGAAGATCCCACGTGCTGCGGAGCAGCTGGACCGATGTGTCCAATTACCCAGCCAGAGGTCTGGAGTGCATGCACCCAGAGCCACAGGTTAGGTTCCTCCTAAATGCCGTCCTCCAGGGAGTCACGATTCACTCAATAGAGTTGGCACACCAAATGGAAAGACGTCACTGAGCCAAATTAGACTTAGGTATTGTGTGAACAGGGAGTGGAGAAGGGACAGGCCAGCAAGGCGACCAGGTCACTGTGCTCCTCAATCTTCTTTTTCTGGTCTGGGAAAGTTGGAGGAACCCTGAGCTAGACTGCACCAGAACTCACCTTGGGTGTGGGGTGGAGACCTGCATGAAGCACCCAGGTGAGCACCTGTTCACTCCTCAGAGAAAGGTGGAGGGGTGGCTTCTAGGACTGGTTACAACTCAGGCTTAAGAATGAGAATGAGGGGCTTCCCTGGTGGTCCAGTGGGTAAGGACACCGCCTTGCAGTGCAAGGGGTGCCGGTTCGATCCCTGGCCTGGGAAGATCCCATGTGCCGCGGAGCGGCTGAACCAATGTGTCCAATTACCGAGCTGGAGCTCTGGAGCGCATGCACCCAGGGCCGGTGCTCTGCAACAACAGAGGCCACCATGATGGGAGGCCCACACGGGCCAAAGAACAAAGATGGATGAAAATAGACAAATGAAAGACCAATAGAAGTGGCCAGCCTGCTCCTCTCCCTCCCCAACCCCCCCTCCAAAAAAAACCAGAAAACAAATACTATGTGATTTCACTTATATGTGGACTTTAAAAAGTAAAATCAGTGAATATAACAAAAAGAAAGACAGTCATATCTAGAACAAACTCATGGTTACTAGTTGGGAGAAGGAAGAGGGGAAGGTAGGAGTAGGAGATTAAGAGGTACAAGCCACTATGCATAAAATAAATAAGCTACAAGGACATATTGTACAGCACAAGAAATGTAGCTAATTTTTTTAAACTAATATTCAATCAGTATGTTTACCTGATCTCATTTAGTATTATAAATCAACTATATTTCATCTTAAAAATATTATTAGTTTTTTTAAGGCAGATCCTGGAGTGGGACCTACCTGGGTACTTGAAGTCCAGTTCAATTCAGTGGATCAGAATCTGCCTTTTAAGAAAATCCCCAGAGGATTTATATGCATGTTAAGGTTGAGAAAAGTGTGAGTGTTAATTACTCAGTCATGTCCAACTCTTTTTGACCCCATGGTCTGCTCTGCCCATGAAATTCTCCAGGTAAGAATACTGTAGTGGGTTGCCATTCTCTTCTCCAGGAGATCTTCCCAACCTAGGGATCAAACCCAGGTCTCCCTCATGGCAGGCAGATTCTTTACCATTTGAGCAACAAGGGAAGCCCCAGGATAGACTACAGGTCTGATTTGTTCTTCACCTTGTTATGACCTTGCACTTATGAGATGCTCAGTAAACATTTATTTAATGAATGATCATGACTGTTGTGCCCCTTAGTCTTTTTATTATAAATTAAGCAATTATTCGACTCCTTCTAGATGTGACATAGAACCTGCTTCCATGGGGAAGCCCACCCTGATGAGACCCTCTCCCACATACAGAACTCTGAAACTGTCTTATGCCATGTGGTCTAATTCACTGAGAGATTTTTCCTTTCCTTGTCCTGGCCTTTTGTTAATGTCTGAAGACACATTTGCTTTCGTTCGTTCTTAGATCACCTTTGTTCTGTTATCTCAGCAACTAAGGACTGGATGGACAAATCATTTCCGACCTTGACCTGACGATGTTTTGTGTCTAACATCAAAGTATAACGAGGTGACCCTGGATAGGGTGAAGCTGTTTTAATCCTGGTGAGGAAAACTGAGAAAGGGATGGGCTTGAGCTTGGCTATTAGTATTTCACACACGGTGTCATTTAACATGGAGCAGCATAGACTTGGGAGATGTAATGATAGGGAAGGTGATAGGTGGATGAGGAGGAGGAGGATGATAAGGAGGAAGGGGACAGGTCATTAGTATGATCTTGCCCATGACACTCAAGTACATGAATGTCACATAACTTTTAACTTTTCAAATCAGATCAATGGAGCTCACCTGACCCAGGATGGTGGGCAATTTAAGTCATGTTTTGGAGGAATCTCTTTCCCCTCCCTTGAAGGTGACCCATAGTCCTTAGGATCTATTCAGGGCAGGATATTTGGGAAAGAATCTTGGTACACCATGGCTGCACTTCCTGGTCGTCACTTGGTCCATCTGAAAAACTGAGGCTATTCTCTCTCCACGCCATGATTTAGCCCACAGATCTTTGTCAAGGTTTCTGACCCCTGGCCCTGGTGTTCAGCGTCAATTCCAGGTACCACCCAGATACCCATCCTGGCATCTCCTGAGTATAAGTAAGACCATATTTCTGTGAACCATGGAAACATGGGTTCATCTGGATCCTTCTCTGTTTCAAATGACAGAACCCAAGTTAAAGTGGTATAAGGCTTAAAGAGAATTTGTTGGCTCACATAATTTGAAGGTTCTGAGTAGAAATCAAAGAATGTTGGATACTAGAATCTCAGCATAGGTCTTGCTCTCTCTCTCCCTTCCTCCACCAGCATACTGGCTTCATTCTCAATGCAGCTTCTCCTGTGTGGTCAAGAAACATGGCCACTGTCTAGTCTTTATAGCTCCAGGCTCAAGAGAAAGAGGAGCCCCTTAAATCAAATCTAAGGATGCATTCTGATTGGTCCAGTTTGGGTGCCTATTTCTGGAAATATCCTCCTTTTTGGACATCGTGGGTCATAACTCCATCCTGGTGGTAGAAAATGCAGGACGCCATGACAAGTAATTGCATAGGATCCCATGAAATGGAGGGGAGAGATGGTTTTTCAAAGTAAAAGTGGTTATTACAAAATGGAGAAGAAATGTTAACACAAACCCTCCCCACCACACACACACACACACACAGAGTCACATAAACACACAGACACACACAGAATGCCTAGTAGCAAGACCTCATGAATAGGCTCTTTAGGCCTCTAAGGACAGATTGACTCAGCTCCATCTGCTTTAAGCAAGTGTGGTATTCTGCAGAAGATGTAGTATCTCAGCAAAGAATCTCATTGGCTAACTTGAATCATGTGCTCTCCTTTGGGGGTGGGGCCTCATTGTGATAGACAGTTCTACCAGGACCATGTAAGAGTGAGAGAAGCAGAAGTGGAGAGGAGAAGGGATTCTGAGCAGAGAAAAGCAAAGATGTCCACAAGGCTTCTGAGCCTCTGGGCCTCTGTAGGCACAACTACTATTGTATTTCCCTCCTCGGGGCTCTCATAGACAAGCCCTGCTCACTCTCAAGGCCTCAGCTCAGCAGACAGCTCCTCTCTGCCGCTCTCCTTAAAAGCTAGCCCGGCAGAATGACTGAACCCCTCCTCTCTGACTCCCTGTGTTGTACTCCACACCCTGTTACAGCCACTCACACATTTGGGTATCTGTCCCCTGGGATCAGCAGGAGTCTTTTCATCCTGGCAATCAACACACTGTTGGAACATTAATGTTTGCTAAATTGAATGTGCTGAATTCTTTCCTCTTTGCAAAGACTCGATAACCATTAATTTGCACCTATTTTGGGTATCTCCAGGCAACACTGGAGTCTGCTGCTCCTCTGGCAGCTTCTCTCTGACTTCTGGTAACTCCATCTGAGTCTTCAGACTTGCTGAGCATGTCAGAGCAGCTTTGCTCTGTTTTTGAGGTGTGCTCTTTGTTCCTGCATCTTATCTTTCTGGGTTTTCTTCCTAGGGTTGTCCGTTTCTCTTTGTCTAAGGGCATCCAATTGCTTGTTTCGTGTTCTGGCTGACAGAGAGGCACCTGGGCGATCCTTAGTATGCTGACTTCCTGGATATACCTTTCAACAAATTAGAACAGCAAAAATTCATATTATTAGATTAAGACTCTCAGGGCTTAGAGCAAATATCTCCAGAACTGCCTGAATCCAGCTGGGGTTCTTCTGGACTTTTCTTTGGAAGTAGCTTCAGTTCCACAGTTTTATTGAATCTGTTTGGATTTAGTATTTCTCCCAAATCTCATGATAATGGACGCTTCTCTCTACCCACTTCCAATCAGATAGGCATTTTTGATACAAATGAACTTATAAAACAGAGACTTATAGACTTAGAAAATGAACTTACCGTTGTGGTTGGGGTTGGGGGATAGTTAGGGACTTTGGGAAGGCCGTGTGTACTCTGCTATATTTAAAATGGATAATCAACAAAGACCTATGGTACAGCACATGGAACTCTGCTCAATATTATGTGCCAATCTGGATGGGAAGGGTGTCTGGGGGAGAATGGGCACGTGTATGTATGACTGAGTCCATTCGCTGTTCCCTTCAAACTACCATAGCGTTGTTAATTGGCTATATCCCAATACGAAATGTTGTTGGTGTTAAAGCTTCCCTGGTGGTCCAGTGGGTAAAGAGCCCTCATTGCAATGCAAGGGGCACCAGTTCAATCCCTGGACCCAGAAGATCCCACCTGCGGAGCAGCTGGACACATGTGTCCAATTACGAGTCGGCCCTCTGGAGCACATGCATCCAGAGCCGGTGCCCTGTAACAGAGGCCACTGAGATGGGAGGCCCACACAGGCCAAAGAATAAAAATGGATGAAAATAAATAAATAAATAACCAATAAAAGAGGCCAAAATTTAAAGAAAAAATTAATAAAATAAAAAAAATAGGCATGTCTGGATTTACTCTAAGAGGTTCTGGAAATATCTCCATTTCTGGAAACGTAACAGTGAAAACAACAGACACCATGTTTCTGCAGCCTCCATTTTCCATCTTAATACCTTCCTAACAGGACTCAGATTTTCCCTTCGGGAAAAATTAATAACTTAATCGATTCCTTTGGGGGCTTTCTCTTTGTCTAAGGGCATCCAATTGCTTGTTTCGTGTTCTGGCTGACAGAGAGGCACCTGGGCGATCCTTAGTATGCTGACTTCCTGGATATACCTTTCAACAAATTAGAACAGCAAAAATTCATATTATTAGATTAAGACTCTCAGGGCTTAGAGCAAATATCTCCAGAACTGCCTGAATCCAGCTGGGGTTCTTCTGGACTTTTCTTTGGAAGTAGCTTCAGTTCCACAGTTTTATTGAATCTGTTTGGATTTAGTATTTCTCCCAAATCTCATGATAATGGACGCTTCTCTCTACCCACTTCCAATCAGATAAGCATTTTTAATACAAATGAACTTATAAAACAGAGACTTATAGACTTAGAAAATGAACTTACCGTTGTGGTTGGGGTTGGGGGATAGTTAGGGACTTTGGGAAGGCCGTGTGTACTCTGCTATATTTAAAATGGATAATCAACAAAGACCTATGGTACAGCACATGGAACTCTGCTCAATATTATGTGCCAATCTGGATGGGAAGGGTGTCTGGGGGAGAATGGGCACGTGTATGTATGACTGAGTCCATTCGCTGTTCCCTTCAAACTACCATAGCGTTGTTAATTGGCTATATCCCAATACGAAATGTTGTTGGTGTTAAAGCTTCCCTGGTGGTCCAGTGGGTAAAGAGCCCTCATTGCAATGCAAGGCACCAGTTCAATCCCTGGACCCAGAAGATCCCACCTGCGGAGCAGCTGGACACATGTGTCCAATTACAGTCGGCCCTCTGGAGCACATGCATCCAGAGCCGGTGCCCTGTAACAGAGGCCACTGAGATGGGAGGCCCACACAGGCCAAAGAATAAAAATGGATGAAAATAAATAAATAAATAACCAATAAAAGAGGCCAAAATTTAAAGAAAAAATTAATAAAATAAAAAAAATAGGCATGTCTGGATTTACTCTAAGAGGTTCTGGAAATATCTCCATTTCTGGAAACGTAACAGTGAAAACAACAGACACCATGTTTCTGCAGCCTCCATTTTCCATCTTAATACCTTCCTAACAGGACTCAGATTTTCCCTTCGGGGATTCATACTTTCCCTGTGGCACAGCGATCTGGCAGTTGAGTAAATACTCTCATCCTCCAACCCGCAGGTCAAATACAGTCCACTTTCTGTTCACGTTCATGCTCTTTTGTTTTCCTATTGTCTGTGGCTGTGTCTGAGTCACAAGGGTAGAATCAAATAGCGTGACAGACCATAGAACCCACAAAGTTTAACATAGATACTATCTGGCCCTTTACAGAAAAAGGTTGCCACCCCCTGGTATAAGTCAGTTTAAAACTAGCCCTGAGGATGGTGCTTCTATCCATCTGCGATCCGCTGTTTGTGTATGTGCTCAGTCATGTCTGACTCTTTGCGACCCTATGGACTGTTGCCCACCCGGCTCCTTTGCCCATGGGATTCTCCAGGCGAGACTACTGGAGTGGGTTGCCATGCCATCCTCCAGGGGATCTTCCTGACCCAGGGATCGAACCAGCACCTCCTGTGTCCCCTGCATTTCAGGAAGATTCTTAACCTACTGACCTACCAGGAAAGCCCCATCAATTGCTAATAACGACTAATTTCCCCCATCCTCATGCATAGGTTCCTTTGTAATGTGACTTTGTCAGTCCTCCCATTCAGAGGTGGAATCTATTTGGCCACCCCCTTGCATCTGGACCAGCTCTGGAACATGCACGAACCAGGAGAATATGGCAGAAGGGCTGCCATGGGTGGGGTTCGAAACTGGAACCTCAAGAGGCAGACCAGCCTTTGCCTTTACCCTTGGGATCACCAGGACTCCTATGGAAGGAAGCCGTTCAAGCCCAAATAGAGGATGAGTTGCCACATCTCTCATCCTGATGGAGAAAGAGAGTCAGGGTGTCCCAGCGGAGGATAGCACCAGCTACCAGATGTCGGAGTGAGGGTGTCTTAGACCTTCCAGCTCAGAGGACCCTCCAGCTGACGACAGCCCTATGAACAAGCCCAGGAGAAACCCGTAGGGGAACCACACAACCAACCCCCAGAAATATGAGACAGAGTAAATCTCTGTTGCTTTAAGCCACTGTGCCTTGGGGTGGCTTGTTACCAGCAAAGATAACTGGAACCCAACACCTTTCAAATCTGGAATCCCTTAACAAGAGTCCCACTAGGTTCAGGGCCATGACGTGAGTGTTCCTAAGTTCATCTCCAATGAATCGGTGATGCTATCCAACCATCTCATCTTCTGTTGCCCTCTTCTCCTGTCTTAAGTCTTCCCAGCATCAGGGTCTTTTCCAGTGAATCAGCTATTTGTATCAGGTGCCAGGGTACTGGAGCTTCATCATTGATATCAGTTTTTCTGAAGAGTATTCAGGATTGATTTCTTTTCAGATTGACTGGTGTGAGCTCCTTGCTGTCCAAGGGACATCAGACTTCTTCATAAACTCACCCCTGAGGGGCAGCATGGAGCATCAGCTGCACACGCCCCTGTCACCTGAGCCATCCTTGATTGATTCCTTCCTTGACAGCCCACTGAGCCTAAGTTCCATTGTCTGTAAAACAGAGAGACTGATACCCACTTCACAGGGCTGTGGATAAGGTTAATTGTAAAGCCCCTGGAACAACATAGGAGGTACTGAACGGAGGTGACATTGCCACGGTAATCCCCAATTGCTAATAACGACTAATTTCCCCCATCCTCATGCATAGGTTCCTTTGTAATGTGACTTTGTCAGTCCTCCCATTCAGAGGTGGAATCTATTTGGCCACCCCCTTGCATCTGGACCAGCTCTGGAACATGCACGAACCAGGAGAATATGGCAGAAGGGCTGCCATGGGTGGGGTTCGAAACTGGAACCTCAAGAGGCAGACCAGCCTTTGCCTTTACCCTTGGGATCACCAGGACTCCTATGGAAGGAAGCCGTTCAAGCCCAAATAGAGGATGAGTTGCCACATCTCTCATCCTGATGGAGAAAGAGAGTCAGGGTGTCCCAGCGGAGGATAGCACCAGCTACCAGATGTCGGAGTGAGGGTGTCTTAGACCTTCCAGCTCAGAGGACCCTCCAGCTGACGACAGCCCTATGAACAAGCCCAGGAGAAACCCGTAGGGGAACCACACAACCAACCCCCAGAAATATGAGACAGAGTAAATCTCTGTTGCTTTAAGCCACTGTGCCTTGGGGTGGCTTGTTACCAGCAAAGATAACTGGAACCCAACACCTTTCAAATCTGGAATCCCTTAACAAGAGTCCCACTAGGTTCAGGGCCATGACGTGAGTGTTCCTAAGTTCATCTCCAATGAATCGGTGATGCTATCCAACCATCTCATCTTCTGTTGCCCTCTTCTCCTGTCTTAAGTCTTCCCAGCATCAGGGTCTTTTCCAGTGAATCAGCTATTTGTATCAGGTGCCAGGGTACTGGAGCTTCATCATTGATATCAGTTTTTCTGAAGAGTATTCAGGATTGATTTCTTTTCAGATTGACTGGTGTGAGCTCCTTGCTGTCCAAGGGACATCAGACTTCTTCATAAACTCACCCCTGAGGGGCAGCATGGAGCATCAGCTGCACACGCCCCTGTCACCTGAGCCATCCTTGATTGATTCCTTCCTTGACAGCCCACTGAGCCTAAGTTCCATTGTCTGTAAAACAGAGAGACTGATACCCACTTCACAGGGCTGTGGATAAGGTTAATTGTAAAGCCCCTGGAACAACATAGGAGGTACTGAACGGAGGTGACATTGCCACCGGTACCATCGTGAAATGCAGACAAAGGAGGCCCTGTCCAGGGCCCCGCACTGTAGAGGACTCCACATATCACACACACTCTCAGATGCATAAACACACAATCACATACACACACCTGTACATACACACACAGTCATGTCTACAAAAAGACATGCACACAGAGAGGCTTGCAGGCACACACAGATGCATGCACACATGCCTGCAGGCCCAGTGGCAGAGGAGCAAAGACAGACACAGAGACAGTCACACACACTACATGGATTTAAATGCCAGGAGTTCCTCTGCACCCTGACTGCAGTGCTCCGGGCTACCCTGTCCTTCCCGTCTCCCAAAGTTTGCTCAAACTCATGTCCATTGAATCAGGGATGCCATCTAACCATCTCGTCTTCTGTCACTCTGTCCTCCTCCTGCCCTCCATCTTTCCCAGCATCAGGGGCTTTTCCAATGAGTCAGCTCTTTGCATCAGGTGCCCAAAGTATTGGAGCTTCAGCATCAGTCCTTCCAATGAATACTGGAAGGATTTCCTTTAGGATTGACTGGTTTGCAATCCAAAGGACTCCCAAGAGTCGACTCCAGCACCACAATTTGAAAGCATCAATTATTTGGCACTCAGTCTTCTTTATGGTCCAACTCTCATATCCAGACATGACTACTGGAAAAAGCACACCTTTGACTATACAGACTTTTGTCAGCAAAGTGATGTCTCTGCTTTTTAGTACACTGTCAAGGTTTGTCATAGCTTTTTTCCCAGAGTTTTTAGGGGAAAGTGCATTTGGGGCTCTGCTTTTTAGTACACTGTCAAGGATTGATTTCTTTTCAGATTGACTGGTGTGAGCTCCTTGCTGTCCAAGGGACATCAGACTTCTTCATAAACTCACCCCTGAGGGGCAGCATGGAGCATCAGCTGCACACGCCCCTGTCACCTGAGCCATCCTTGATTGATTCCTTCCTTGACAGCCCACTGAGCCTAAGTTCCATTGTCTGTAAAACAGAGAGACTGATACCCACTTCACAGGGCTGTGGATAAGGTTAATTGTAAAGCCCCTGGAACAACATAGGAGGTACTGAACGGAGGTGACATTGCCACCGGTACCATCGTGAAATGCAGACAAAGGAGGCCCTGTCCAGGGCCCCGCACTGTAGAGGACTCCACATATCACACACACTCTCAGATGCATAAACACACAATCACATACACACACCTGTACATACACACACAGTCATGTCTACAAAAAGACATGCACACAGAGAGGCTTGCAGGCACACACAGATGCATGCACACATGCCTGCAGGCCCAGTGGCAGAGGAGCAAAGACAGACACAGAGACAGTCACACACACTACATGGATTTAAATGCCAGGAGTTCCTCTGCACCCTGACTGCAGTGCTCCGGGCTACCCTGTCCTTCCCGTCTCCCAAAGTTTGCTCAAACTCATGTCCATTGAATCAGGGATGCCATCTAACCATCTCGTCTTCTGTCACTCTGTCCTCCTCCTGCCCTCCATCTTTCCCAGCATCAGGGGCTTTTCCAATGAGTCAGCTCTTTGCATCAGGTGCCCAAAGTATTGGAGCTTCAGCATCAGTCCTTCCAATGAATACTGGAAGGATTTCCTTTAGGATTGACTGGTTTGCAATCCAAAGGACTCCCAAGAGTCGACTCCAGCACCACAATTTGAAAGCATCAATTATTTGGCACTCAGTCTTCTTTATGGTCCAACTCTCATATCCAGACATGACTACTGGAAAAAGCACACCTTTGACTATACAGACTTTTGTCAGCAAAGTGATGTCTCTGCTTTTTAGTACACTGTCAAGGTTTGTCATAGCTTTTTTTTCCCCCAAGGAGTAAACATCTTTTCATTTCTTGGGTGCAATCACTGTCTGCAGTGCTTTGGGAGTCCAAGAAAAGAAAATCTGTCACGGTTTCCCCCTTTCCCCCGTTTCCATGAAGTGATGGAACTGGATGCCTTGATCTTAATGCTGAGTTTTTTGGTTTTTATTCTAAAATGGTGGTTTACTTCTTTAAAATTTTTATGTATTTATTTATTTTTGGCTATTCTGGGTTTTCACTGCTGCCACAGGTTCTTCTGTAGTTGCAGGGAGTGGGGGCTACTCTCTAGTTGAGGTGAGCGGGCTTCTTGTTGCAGTGACGTCTCTTGTTGTGGAACTCAGGCTCTAGGGCTCACGGGCTTCAGCAGTTGCGGCACGTGGGCTCCACAGGAGCGGCTCCGAGGCTCTACAGCACAGGCCCAACAGCTGTGGCTCACGGCCGTAGCTGCTCCCCAGCATGTGGGATCTTACTGGATCAGAGATTGAACCCGTGTCTCCTGCATTGCCGGGCGAACTCTCCACCACTGAGCTGTCAGGGAAGGCCTGAATGTTGAGTTTTAAGCCAGTTTTTTCACTATCTTCTATCACCCTCATCAAGAGGCTCTTTAGTTCCTCTTCACTCTGTGCCATTAGAGTGGTCTCTCTGCCTATCTGATTGTTTTGTCTTTATTTGATTATAGCATAATTGTAGATTTTGCTGAAGTGAAAGCAAAAGAAACACATTTATGGGATAAATGTACAATAAGTGTGTCTCTATCAGTCATTCAGACATCACCAGGCCATCAACAGAGCACATATGAATAATTAAACTCAGTTGATTTGGACATATTTTTGATTTTCAATTTTATGAAAGCTTTAACTTCCCATATACTTTTCAATTTATTGTCAGGAAATTGTGTTTAGATGGAAAAATAGAACCTGTTTTATTTCCCAGTATGTTGGTTTGACTGAGAACTTTTAAGTATTTAGGCAGTCAGCATAAGGCCACATCAGTCCCTAAAAGTGTTAAAATTTTAGGAGTGAGCCTGACTACCACCAACAACCAGGATAGGGTCTTGAGGCCTCAGTGAAAGAAGAGGAGAGCAGGCAGGAAGGGGCTTTGTCAGGGAGACCCCCAAATCTGTATTTCTGTATTAACTAGTTTTCCTACTACTAAGTACTTTGCAGGGTATGTTGTGTGTGTGTGTGTGTGAGGGCTGGGTCTTCATTGCTGCACAGGCTTTCTCTAGCTGCAACAAGCAAGGGCTATTCTTCATTGTGCTGCAAGGGTTTCTCGTCATGGTGGCTTCTCTTGTTGCGGAGCACAGGCTCTAGGCGTGAGGCTTCCTTCCGTAGTTACAGCATGTGGGCTCAGTAGCTGTGGCTCCTGGGCTTAGTAGGACCTTCCTGGACCAGGGTTCGAACCGGCATACCTTGAGTTACTAGGCAGATTCCGAACCACTGGACCATGAGGGAAGCCCCTGCAGGTACAGTTTTATTAACTCTCCCAACAATGCCATGAGACAGACACTACTGATGTTCCCACTATATGAATGAGGAAACAGACTGTGGGAAGTGAGGTCATTTGTCCGAGATACCAGTTACCAGCCATCGCACCAGGCAGCCTGACCTCAAAGACCACAGCTTTATCCGAACCAGGACCCCAGGGTACCTGGGGGCAAAGGGCCCCTCACCGTGGGCGGGCCTGCGTGTTCCCCCTTCTCCACCGTGCACAGGCACTTACTGACGCACTCCACAACAGCGTCACACGGGAGCTTACGCAGCACACCTGCACGTGCGTGTGTGAGCATCCCTGTTCCCCTCCCTTCTTGGGTCAGCCGGGGGCAGGGTAGCTGTCATAGGATGGGGATTCTCAGCTTCCAGCCCCTCCCACAGCCCCTGCACCCATCCACGCAGTGGGTGGCACCCAGTGCATTCATTGCCTTTCCTCGGGCTCCACCACCCACCTGCTGGGTCCCATCCCTCCCCCGACCCCCTCCACGGGGCTCACCCCAGAGTCCATGGTGTCCTGCTGGCTTGCCTTCTCCCCCTTGCTAGTGTCTCTCCTATTCCTTCACTTCTCAGCAGCCAGAACCATCTTGTCCACATACACGAGCGAGTCACTTCCTTGTTTCAGACCCTTCACTGGCACTGCATTGTTCCCTGGACAGAGATCAGCAAGGCTCAGCCATGGCATTTTACGAGGATGCTGGCGACCTTCTCGACAACAGGCCCAAGACAAGGATTCTCATTCTTTACTCTCCAACACAAATGGGAAGACTCAGCTGAGTGACGATAGTTGTGCAAAGCCTGTTCCCACCGGAAGGACAAGCCTCTCTGGCTTTTGGTAATCAGGGAGGCTTCTCGTTGGGGTGAAAATATCACCATGTCTTTCAGAGAGGTGCCTTATTCTCATGGGGGACTGCCAGGCCCTCTCCTGCATCCTGCAAGTCCTGGGCCACTTGCCTCAATCCAAAGATTACTATAAGATGAACAGAAAGTCAAAGTCCCAGGATCAGCTTCCCAGTGAATCATGCCCTTTAAGACCACACACCACCAACCCAGCTACCCAGGCTTCTTTCAACTCCTCCCAGGTGTCCCTCAGACCACAGGGCCTTGGCACAGACAATCCCCCCATTTAAACTCTCTTCACTTCCTTCTTCACTCAGTTAACATTTGAGATCCTTGCAAAAATCATCTCTTCCACAGAGACACCCTGGCCCAACCTAACCTAGTACTAACTATGTAGGGTCACACCAGGCAGCCTGACCTCAAAGACCACAGCTTTATCCGAACCAGGACCCCAGGGTACCTGGGGCAAAGGCCCTCACCGTGGGCGGGCCTGCGTGTTCCCCCTTCTCCACCGTGCACAGGCACTTACTGACGCACTCCACAACAGCGTCACACGGGAGCTTACGCAGCACACCTGCACGTGCGTGTGTGAGCATCCCTGTTCCCCTCCCTTCTTGGGTCAGCCGGGGGCAGGGTAGCTGTCATAGGATGGGGATTCTCAGCTTCCAGCCCCTCCCACAGCCCCTGCACCCATCCACGCAGTGGGTGGCACCCAGTGCATTCATTGCCTTTCCTCGGGCTCCACCACCCACCTGCTGGGTCCCATCCCTCCCCCGACCCCCTCCACGGGGCTCACCCCAGAGTCCATGGTGTCCTGCTGGCTTGCCTTCTCCCCCTTGCTAGTGTCTCTCCTATTCCTTCACTTCTCAGCAGCCAGAACCATCTTGTCCACATACACGAGCGAGTCACTTCCTTGTTTCAGACCCTTCACTGGCACTGCATTGTTCCCTGGACAGAGATCAGCAAGGCTCAGCCATGGCATTTTACGAGGATGCTGGCGACCTTCTCGACAACAGGCCCAAGACAAGGATTCTCATTCTTTACTCTCCAACACAAATGGGAAGACTCAGCTGAGTGACGATAGTTGTGCAAAGCCTGTTCCCACCGGAAGGACAAGCCTCTCTGGCTTTTGGTAATCAGGGAGGCTTCTCGTTGGGGTGAAAATATCACCATGTCTTTCAGAGAGGTGCCTTATTCTCATGGGGGACTGCCAGGCCCTCTCCTGCATCCTGCAAGTCCTGGGCCACTTGCCTCAATCCAAAGATTACTATAAGATGAACAGAAAGTCAAAGTCCCAGGATCAGCTTCCCAGTGAATCATGCCCTTTAAGACCACACACCACCAACCCAGCTACCCAGGCTTCTTTCAACTCCTCCCAGGTGTCCCTCAGACCACAGGGCCTTGGCACAGACAATCCCCCCATTTAAACTCTCTTCACTTCCTTCTTCACTCAGTTAACATTTGAGATCCTTGCAAAAATCATCTCTTCCACAGAGACACCCTGCCCAGACCAGACACCTCACTAAATGCTCTCATAAGCCCGTGGAACCTCTTGTCAAGCTACTTATTCCTATTTGAAAGTTTCCATCCAGTATGTAATGACTAGTGCTGGTCTCCCTGTTGACCACCAGCTCTGTGAGGGCAGAGATCAGGTCTGGTGTCGCTCTCCTGTGGAGCTCCAGTACCAAGGTTATCCTCAGTCTTATTTATCGACGGAAGAGCAATAAATTCTTTCAGATGAAGGTGATCTTACTCTGCTGGGAGAGGCTGTAGGATTCTTCAGGCTCTGAGGTAAGCACAGAAGTGACGATACCGAGCAGATGATGAACCCTCGGCAATTGCGACACCGTAGGAACTTAATAAATGGTGCTTGTTTTGCTATTTTCATTGTGAGGAGGAGAAAGGTGACGAGCAGGAGATGGAGGAGGAGGACGGAGACTTATGTTTACGCCAAGAGAAAGAAGGCACTGCCAAGACATGGGGCTCTGGTCCCTGTTCCTCCATCATGGAAACTAGCATCAGTCGAGTGAGGGGGGCAACAACTCCACTGAAATCCCAGGAGTTCTGGCTCAGCTGGATGCTGAGCTCCAGCAGGATGAGTGCTTTGAACTCCTGGCCTGCCTTCTCCGTGCCCAGGTTAAGGAGGGACCCAGTGTTTATGGATTCCTCCCGTGGGCATGGCACCTGGCAAAGAGCTTCACACGTTTCATTTCCTTTTCATCTGGTCCCAAACTCTGAAAGGTAGGCCTAATTATCCTGCATTACAGATGATGCACCAGAGGATGGGCTACTTCGATGGCATCACCAACTCAATGGCCATGAATCTGAGCACAGTCTGGGAGATGGTGAAGGACAGGCAAGCCTGGGGCGTTGCAGTCCATGGCGTTGCAAAGAGTCAGACACGACTTGGTGACTGAACAACAACAGCACAGATGATGAAGCTGAACTTAAGCAATGATGGAACCGGCCAAGGTCGCACAACCCCTAAGTAGTGGAGCCGACACGCGAGTCCTCATCTTGGCGGTGCAGAGATCTAGAGCTTTCGACTGCATTGTGCTACTGGCGAAAAAAAACGTAGAACCAACCGCATTTGCTAAATGCCTGAAATTCTTCTCCAAATCCAAGTCCTCCCAAACGTTTCCACTGCAAACCTTTCAGCTGAGGACACCTCCTCCTGGAAGCCTGCCTGGATTTCCCTGCCGGACACTGACCCCACAGTCCTCAGATTTCTGCTGCAGGTTCCGCCCTGAGCAGAGCTCACAGGGGCCCTATCCTGACCAGGCCAGGACTCAAAATGACTCAATGAAGGGATTGTCCCAGAAACCCAGCCTTTCCTGGAAAACACCCTTAATGCTGCTGGAGGAAGGGCTATGGAGTGAACTTCTCCAGGAAGCAAAGCTAATTTTTGGTTATTTAGGAGGTAGCTCCTCAGTGAGTCAGCATTTGGGATCTAATAATGATTTAGGTCAGGAGCCCAAGGCTGCCAGGAGCGGCCGTCGTTAAAATCAAAAGGCAAAAGTGAGAAGGGGACCCCGCCTCCCCCAGAGATCAGCACAGCTGGGTGACCCCGGTCAAGTGGATTCACCTCTCTGGCTCCTCTCCCCCAAGTCTTCTCTAAGTAGGGTGAGCAGAGCCCAGCATGGAGAAGGTTCCAGGCAGAGTTGTGATCAGGAAATGGGAGCAACGGGAGGCAAGACCTCAGTAGAATGTATGTCAGTGTTTACCCAGCTTTACTCTCCCGTCAAAAAGCCTTTAATCCCAAACCTCTGCTAGAGAGCCCTGCTACCAGCCCGCCCCGATCATAGCCCAAGGTTGACACCTCCCCGGGGACTCTATCCCTGACCGGGTGGGGTCAGGGAATTTGAGTTGTGAGTCCGCCTCATCTGCAGTCTGAGGCCCAGCCTCCCCCCGCTGGAAAGCATGCTGAAGCCAGACCCCAAATCAGCTCCTGAAGAGGAGGCCCTACACCTGGTGGGTCAGCTCGGGTCCACAGTATTTTTAGTGTAGACACTGGCCACTCTTGCTTTCATGGACTCTCTCCTCCATTAAAGAAAAAAAAAAAAAAAACGTAAAAATCAAGTGGTATGACTACATTTAGTATGAAGCTAAATATAATTCAAGCTGGACTACAGTCGCTCTGATTTTAAAGAAGCGAGAACATCTTGAGAGCCTCCTCCCTGGTGGCTCAGACGGTAAAGAATCTGCCTCCAATGCAGGAGACCTGAGTTCGATCCCTGGGTCGAGAAGATCCCCCGGAGAAGGGAACGGCAACCCACTCCAGTATTCTTGCCCGGAGAATGCCATGGACACAGGAGCCTGGTGGGTTCCAGTCCATGAGATAGCAAAAGAGTCAGACACAATTGAGCAACTAACACTTAGACGTTTTTTCAAAAAAATCATGGGTGCTCAGCACCCGGCCTACTGTTGTCGGCCCTTTGAAATACCTGGGCCCACATTCTGGCTCACCAGATACTTAGGCGCATGCCTCAGTTTGCTTCTCTGTAAAGTGGGGGTGATTGCAGCTCCAGAGTCACGAGGTTGCTCGAAGGCTCCTCGCGATCTTGCTGGAGAAGAGCTCCGCCTGGTCCTGGGGCACGGACTGCTGAGTGGGCTGAGAACGTTCCATTCTTCTCATGAAGGCGGCAAGGGTGAGATGCCCTGTATCCCCAGAATAAAGACAGGGTTCCCCACAAGGAAGAGGACCCTCCCGAAGCCACGTAACAATGGTGGAATTGAGACTCCAAGGCCCTGGGCGCTGATGGATGCGGCCAGTCGGCTTGTCCCAGCAGCGGACCAGGAACACAGGACACTGAGGCAAGAGGAAGCTGCAAGGACCAGACATTTTGCCCCCAGCTCTGCCGGACCAGACACCAGTCCAGCAAAGAAAGCCGCGATGAGGCCTAGGCCAGTGGGGTCTCGACATTTCTGATCACAACGGAGCTGGGTCCTTTCCTCCATCCCGCTGATCTCCAGCCAAGCTCTGAAGCCCAACCTCAATGTTCTGACCTGACGCCGGGGACATCTGTCTCTCCTGGGGCCAGGGTGGAACAGAAAGCTACTCTCTCCCCCGTCCAGGCTTGAAGGATCAAGGCATCAAAAGGATGGAAGTTTCCAGTCCCTGCGGGAGTGTGGGTTTTCCAGCTGACTCAGACAGAGCCTGCCTCTACACAGCCACGCTACACCACTGCTCAAGGGTTTGGGCAGACAGAGCTCACAACTGGGAGGATTTCTGCGTGTCCAACAAGCAGGAGCATGCCCAGGAAAGAACAATAAAGACAAATCCCTGCGCCCAGCTGGCTGCGCTCCCAGCCTTTGGACTCTAGGTTCTTGGACAAATGGCCCTCGGGCACCCGGTGCCTTGCTGTTTGGTCAGGCTACACGCGCCGCCCTCTCTCTGGGTAACAAGGGGGCTGGCTGAGGGTCGGGGCACGGAGCTGGGGCCATGCTGAAGTAGCTAGCGGCGTGGAAACAGGACAGACTCGCCCTTGGTGCTCCCAGGACCTCTGAACTCGAGTTTCTCAGTCTCTCTGAGCCTCAGGCACTGCATTGGTGAAATGAGGGTGAGGAAAAAAACACTAAGAATGAGCAGTGCCTGGCACAGCCCAGGCTCCCAGCGCTGCGACGGAAGCCAGCACAGTAGTTTTGGGAAAGGCGGAGGTGATGGGAAGGGCGGCGAGGAGAAGGCCCACAGACTGGCGCCACCAATCGGCTCTGGAAGCAGAGCCCACGCCCCCAGGCTGGTCCCTCCCTCTGGGGACTTGGCCAGAGTGTCAGACCTGGAAGTATGGTTGCATCACTGGGTACTTAATGATGGGGAGTGGACAGGACCCAGGTATTTAACTAATGAGGAGGCGCCTTGAGATCAGAGGCACCCCGCTGACTTCCTCCTCCTGCAGCCCAGCTCCGCTGCCCCTGCTCCCCTCACTTCCCCCAGGATGAAGCGTCCCCCTCTTCTGACCTTACTCTGCCTCCTGGGTAAGTGACCTTCCTGCCTGCGCCCCCTCCCCTGCCCTGACTCCTGGGGCTCCTGAGCGGGGGCCTAGGAAGGGTGTCTTTGGGTATCCTGAGGCCAGGTCTTCCTGAGTCAGCACTGGCCAGCGGACAGGTGAGCCAGGCAGGCTGGAGGAAGACGGCAGCCTGGATGGTCTGGGGGGAGGGGGTTGGCAGGAATCCTAGAGAGCACATGGGGTTTCTGCCATCCACGCTCCACCTTTCACCTGAGTTTCCATTTTAGGCTTTAGCCTGCCCAGGCACTGCTGCATCAGCAGGACCCGGAGGAATCGGGGACTGCAGGTGGGCAGACAGAGCTCACAACTGGGAGGATTTCTGCGTGTCCAACAAGCAGGAGCATGCCCAGGAAAGAACAATAAAGACAAATCCCTGCGCCCAGCTGGCTGCGCTCCCAGCCTTTGGACTCTAGGTTCTTGGACAAATGGCCCTCGGGCACCCGGTGCCTTGCTGTTTGGTCAGGCTACACGCGCCGCCCTCTCTCTGGGTAACAAGGGGGCTGGCTGAGGGTCGGGGCACGGAGCTGGGGCCATGCTGAAGTAGCTAGCGGCGTGGAAACAGGACAGACTCGCCCTTGGTGCTCCCAGGACCTCTGAACTCGAGTTTCTCAGTCTCTCTGAGCCTCAGGCACTGCATTGGTGAAATGAGGGTGAGGAAAAAAACACTAAGAATGAGCAGTGCCTGGCACAGCCCAGGCTCCCAGCGCTGCGACGGAAGCCAGCACAGTAGTTTTGGGAAAGGCGGAGGTGATGGGAAGGGCGGCGAGGAGAAGGCCCACAGACTGGCGCCACCAATCGGCTCTGGAAGCAGAGCCCACGCCCCCAGGCTGGTCCCTCCCTCTGGGGACTTGGCCAGAGTGTCAGACCTGGAAGTATGGTTGCATCACTGGGTACTTAATGATGGGGAGTGGACAGGACCCAGGTATTTAACTAATGAGGAGGCGCCTTGAGATCAGAGGCACCCCGCTGACTTCCTCCTCCTGCAGCCCAGCTCCGCTGCCCCTGCTCCCCTCACTTCCCCCAGGATGAAGCGTCCCCCTCTTCTGACCTTACTCTGCCTCCTGGGTAAGTGACCTTCCTGCCTGCGCCCCCTCCCCTGCCCTGACTCCCTGGGGCTCCTGAGCGGGGCCCTAGGAAGGGTTTCTTTGGGTATCCTGAGGCCAGGTCTTCCTGAGTCAGCACTGGCCAGCGGACAGGTGAGCCAGGCAGGCTGGAGGAAGACGGCAGCCTGGATGGTCTGGGGGGAGGGGGTTGGCAGGAATCCTAGAGAGCACATGGGGTTTCTGCCATCCACGCTCCACCTTTCACCTGAGTTTCCATTTTAGGCTTTAGCCTGCCCAGGCACTGCTGCATCAGCAGGACCCGGAGGAATTCGGGGGACTGCAGGTGGTCAGGAAGCTTACCCAGTGACATCCGACAGGACTCCACGGGGACAGTGCTCCTGGGGCGGGGAAGGGGGCGGGGGGAGGGGAGGGAATGGAGCTGACCCCTGGGGAGATGACCAGGACCAGCTGGGAGCCTGGAGGGTGGCGGAGGGGTATTACGGGAGGTGGGAGAAGGAGAGTTGGAGAAGGGCCAGGTGTCTAGACCCGACAGGGGTGAGGACTAGGGGTTCAAGGTGCAAGGATGTCATGGGGTATTATTACTGTAAATTAGCATCATTATTACTGGGAGTGAGGCGCTCGGGGAGAAGGTGAGGTTACCTAGTCAGAGAGATGTCGGGACTCAGACGTGGGGAGACATCAGGGACGGCTGGCTGCAGAGGGTCCGGGGGATCGGACCTCCTCCGCCCTCCCTCCCAGCAGGGGCCCTGGCCGGCGGGAACCTGGTCCAGTTCGGGGTGATGATTGAGAGGATGACGGGGAAGCCCGCCCTGCAGTACAACGACTACGGCTGCTACTGCGGCGTCGGCGGCTCCCACTGGCCGGTGGACCAGACGGACTGGTGAGCGGGCAGGCCAGCAGGGGCAGCCTTGGAAGACGGAGGGGCTGACCCTAGGGGTAGAGGAGTTGGGGGCACTTAGAAAGTTGAGACTGACCTCCCGCTGGGGCCCTGCGCGCCCCCGGGAGGCCAGCCTGGCTCGCAGGCCCGCGCAGGCCGACTGTGACCTCTACAGGTGCTGCCACGCCCACGACTGCTGCTACGAGCGGCTGGAGAAGCTGGGCTGTGAACCCAAGATGGAGAAGTATCTTTTCTCTGCCAGCAGGCGCAGCATCTTCTGCGGTGAGTGAACAGACCTGGAGTCCCCCAGACCCTGGGAGAGGGGAGAACTTCCTCCGAGAACCCTCTCCTGCTGGAGACCCTGGTCACTCGCGCTGGAGGCGTGGGGGTCTTTCATCATCACAGAGTTAGGGAGAGGTGTGTCTGTTCACTCAGGTGCTCCTGGGGCCCACAGTCTAGACAGCTCGGGCCCGTCAGCTCCTTCCCTGACCCCGGGCACGTCCCCCAACCCAGAGGCCTCCCCGCTCCAGCTTCTGAGGGGAGAAGCAAAGAGGGCAGCGCGGGGCCCAGCCCCAGGGCAGCTGGACCCAGACGGCCGTCCCCAGGGCCTGGGTGACCGCTAGAGGCAAGGTCCCCGGGCCAGAGCCTCGAGGGTGAAGCCCCAGACAGAGAGAGAGCTGGAGCTTGGATTCGGAACAGCAGACCCCACTGCCAAAGGCTGACCGGACCAGTGTTCATCTTTGCCAGGCCTCGCGTCCACTTGGACCAATGAGTCTTCCTCTGGTGCCCGGCCTGGGGAAGCAGCCTGACTGCGAAGGGCTCCACGCAGCCCACCCCATGTAGGGAGCTCACATAGAGACCCAAACTTCTTCCTGCCACAAAGCCAGGAGCAGCCTGGAAGGAGGGCAGGCCCAGAGTGGGGCACAGCAGGAAGGGGCTTCGAGGATCAAAGACCCAGATCTCTAGGGCGTGTCCTGGGGGTGGGGCCGATTTGGCTCAGAGTTTTTTGTTCCCAACATCAGCCATTCAGCAAGGCAGCTTCGATGGGTAGTGAGCTCCCCGTCACTGGGGTTCGCACAAGGCTGGGAAGCCACCTGCTAGGGATAGTACTGAGAGGATGAGTGAGGGGACGAGTCACGTGAACAGGGAAGGACACAGGCTCAGGGGGTCACCTACCCACCCTGCGACTTTGGGCAAGTGACAGAGTCCCTTCAAAGCCTCCACTTCTTCATCTCTAAGAGAGAAGCAATCACACACTTCCCCCAGCTTAGCGCAGCTCCTAGCAAGAGCCCCGCAACAGAGCTGACGGAGCTGTTAAGTCCCTGGCAGATCTGAATTCTGCTGAAAGAGCAGGCGAGAGCAGAACCTGGATGGGACAGGAGGCTGACCTTTGCAAGGGACCATGAGGAAGCCGGACATGTCTGAGCTGACCGATGTCTTCATGGGGACAAAAGGGAGCCAGGCCACTGAGGGCAGACAGAGGCGGTGGAGGCAAGAAGAGGCCCTGGGGCCTCTGGAGCCTGCAGAGCTGACGCAGCCCCGCTCCCAGGCTGGATGTGGGCACATGTGGCGGGGGCCCTAGACAGCTGGGCCCAGCCCCAGGTACTTCCACCCAGAGGCCTCCCCGCTCCAGCTTCTGAGGGGAGAAGCAAAGAGGGCAGCGCGGGGCCCAGCCCCAGGGCAGCTGGACCCAGACGGCCGTCCCCAGGGCCTGGGTGACCGCTAGAGGCAAGGTCCCCGGGCCAGAGCCTCGAGGGTGAAGCCCCAGACAGAGAGAGAGCTGGAGCTTGGATTCGGAACAGCAGACCCCACTGCCAAAGGCTGACCGGACCAGTGTTCATCTTTGCCAGGCCTCGCGTCCACTTGGACCAATGAGTCTTCCTCTGGTGCCCGGCCTGGGGAAGCAGCCTGACTGCGAAGGGCTCCACGCAGCCCACCCCATGTAGGGAGCTCACATAGAGACCCAAACTTCTTCCTGCCACAAAGCCAGGAGCAGCCTGGAAGGAGGGCAGGCCCAGAGTGGGGCACAGCAGGAAGGGGCTTCGAGGATCAAAGACCCAGATCTCTAGGGCGTGTCCTGGGGGTGGGGCCGATTTGGCTCAGAGTTTTTTGTTCCCAACATCAGCCATTCAGCAAGGCAGCTTCGATGGGTAGTGAGCTCCCCGTCACTGGGGTTCGCACAAGGCTGGGAAGCCACCTGCTAGGGATAGTACTGAGAGGATGAGTGAGGGGACGAGTCACGTGAACAGGGAAGGACACAGGCTCAGGGGGTCACCTACCCACCCTGCGACTTTGGGCAAGTGACAGAGTCCCTTCAAAGCCTCCACTTCTTCATCTCTAAGAGAGAAGCAATCACACACTTCCCCCAGCTTAGCGCAGCTCCTAGCAAGAGCCCCGCAACAGAGCTGACGGAGCTGTTAAGTCCCTGGCAGATCTGAATTCTGCTGAAAGAGCAGGCGAGAGCAGAACCTGGATGGGACAGGAGGCTGACCTTTGCAAGGGACCATGAGGAAGCCGGACATGTCTGAGCTGACCGATGTCTTCATGGGGACAAAAGGGAGCCAGGCCACTGAGGGCAGACAGAGGCGGTGGAGGCAAGAAGAGGCCCTGGGGCCTCTGGAGCCTGCAGAGCTGATGTCAGCCCCGCTCCCCAGGCTGGATGTGGGTGCACGTGGTGGAGGGGCCCTAAGATACACGCTGGAAAAACGGGTTCTGTCCACTCCGAGGGAGGCAAGTACAGGCCCCAGCAAGCCCCAGCTCTAGTCCCTCTGGGGCACGCCCAGGCCACCTGGGACTGAGCTGCTGCCATCCCATAGCTTTCCTCTCTGGTTGACGGCAGCCTCCACGGCCAGCAGTCCACTATGTGGGGGAGGAGTTTCCCAGGAACGCAGCCTTTCCTGGGCTGAGACAGGTGACAGACCCGACGGTCTCCTCGTGGAGAAAGGGCTAAGGGAGTGGAGCGGGCCTGGGAGAGGAAAGAACAGCAAGGTCAGACTTCCAGGCTTCCAGCATGCCTGGCCCCAGCAGGCCCTCAGTACCCGGTCCTGCTTCTCACCCTACCCGGAGCATCTCAGAGTGAGAATGGGCTTCCAGCCGAGCAGGGCAGAGGACGTGGTCCCCAGAGCCCTCCCCCGCATGGCTGCGAGTGGCCCGGCCCTGACTCGCCTCGTCCCATCCAGCCGGCAGGACCACCTGCCAGCGACGGACCTGTGAGTGTGACAAGAAGGCCGCGCTCTGCTTTCGCCGCAACCTGGGCACCTACGACCGCAAATATGCCCATTACCCCAACAAGCTGTGCACGGGACCCACCCCACCCTGCTAGGGCTCCGCTCTGCCGCCTCCCCGAGGGCCCCGCCCCCAGCTGCTGCAGTCCAACCTCGGGAAGGCTGGCACCAAAGGCTCTCCCAATAGAAAATTGCTTTCCTGCAAACCCGTCCTTCCCTGAGAGGTCCCAGACTCACGCTTGGACAGCCCCTGGCCTCTCTGGCCACATCTCCCCTGAGGAAGAGCCACCCCCGGGCGCCCTCTAGCACCTGGAGGTTCCGTAACCCACCCCTGGAATCCCTGTCCCCTCTTCCGAATATGTGAACAGTATTAGACCGTAATTCTAACACGGACCCTCAGATTCTATTGTTGTAGGGATTAGTCTCCAGTTTTCTTCATTCCTTCGTGTTGTGAGCACCCACCATGTGCCAACAACGCACTGAGCACCGACACACAGCGTGGGTCTGACCCGGTGGCCCCTGCCGGCAGCTCCAACATTGTCCTTTCAGTTTTCCATCACAGTGAGTTTTTGCGATTCTCTATTTCTGACATTCTACCCTCTTACCCGAGATAATAACGGCAATCTCTAGAAGGAATATTTCTTGCCGTATGGCGTACTGTGGGAAGCACGCAAAATACGAACCTAAAAATATTGTCCCCACCATGTCATCAGGCTTCCAATTCCTCCCATTAGAAGACTGGTTGAAAGTGAAAAGAGACTCAAATCCTCTTATTCAAAGCCTTCTCTTTGACAGATGGGCATCTGGGGCTCAGAGGGAGAAAGTTCCACCTGGAGGGGTGTCCTCCCTCCGAAGTCAGTGTGACTGCTTCTTCATGAGTGGGTGTCAGTCACTGACCCTCTGGTTGTCATTCTGCATAGCCAGAGTGCCCAGGTCAGGTCAGCTAGGAGGATGCCCAGGTCAGAAGAAATATTTCTACATCCTACATAAAACATCCTGAGGCTGTCTTTGGAGACAATTTAATGCACCAAAGGATTCCCATCAAATTGGAATGCAGCCGACCTGGGAAGCAATAAACTTCAGCAGTTTCTACTCCTAAATATAGATACGATACTCCACCGTCTGTAATACGCTGATAAAATTGTCCAGCATTGGGATGAGCCTATTTGATGAGATAAAGCATTTTAAAACGCATGGCACAGGCAAAGCTCACAGTGGACAGGTCATGAGTGTCCACTCCGTTTGTTTCATGGCACGTATACAGCATTCAGGACTTGGAAGGCAGGAAAGAGTCTGATGCCATCAAAAAGATGACCGTCATAAATTTTAAAAGGTGAGGAAGCGCTGTGCTGGCAAAACAAACAAGACAGGGGCAGATGTGTGTGCTTTGATGCTGTGACGGTCTCAAACACTGAGTAAAGAATCACCACGTGATGGGGGTCTGACGACAGGACAGCGTTTGTTCTGAAGCGCGGTCCTAAGGCGCCCTCTGGTGTCCATTTTAACAAATTCGGCTTAAACAGGGATGGTCCTTTGTCAGATGGGCACAGTGTATTTCTAGGCTAATGAAACCCATCCTCTCCTATTTTCAATAACAAGTAAGCTGAGAAGTTACCCCTAAGTCCTTAAAGACCTCTCAGAATTATGGTGCTCCTGCACACAAGAGAAACACAGGAAGAGGATCTGACTTGGGAGAGATGGAGAGAGGTGGTGTTCTGGGTCTTACGGGGTGATGGAAGGCGTACCTGGGGATGTTACAGCTGTTTGACCATCTGACAGGGTGAACTTTAGATCTTAAGAACAAGCCCCGGTGCAGCCTGTTTTCCCAGGCATCAATAAATACTTGGTGAATGAATCAATGAATTGAATCAATCAATAAATTCTGTTTGTGTGGATCGATAGTACATACACTTTATTTCCAGCTGCACACTTGGTAGAAAGGACTACAAAAAGAACCCTGAACTGATGCGGCAGGCTCAGGTCAAGGCTTCTGCGTTGCCGGTCAGCAGCAGCGCATTGCTTTAGACCTCGCTGCTCGGGGAGCTGGGCAGAGAGGCAGGCTCTCGGACCTGAGCCCAGGGCAGTTCAGCTGCTCTGTCGTGTCCGCCTCTTTGCAACCCCGTGGACCGCAGCACGCCAGGCTCCTCTGTCCTTCACCGTCTCCTGGAGTTTGCTCAGATTCACGTCATACCATCCAGCCAACTCATCCTCTATCTCTCCCTTCTCCTCCTGCCCTCAATCCTTCCCAGCATCAGGGTCTTTTCTAATGACTCAGCTCTTCACATCAGGTGGCCAAAATACTGGAGCTTCAGCATCAGTCCCTCCAATGAGTATACAGGGTTGATTTCCTTTAGGTTTGACTGGTTTGATCTCCTTGCAGTCCTAGGGATTCAACAGTCTTCTCTAACATCACAGTTTGAAGGCATCAATTCTTTGGCATGCAGCCTTTTTTATGGTACAACTCTCACATCCATACATGACTACTGGGAAAACCATAGCTTTGACTATACGACCTTTGTTGCAAGTGATGTCCTGTGACGTTCTCAAACACTGAGTAAAGAATCACCACGTGATGGGGGTCTGACGACAGGACAGCGTTTGTTCTGAAGCGCGGTCCTAAGGCGCCCTCTGGTGTCCATTTTAACAAATTCGGCTTAAACAGGGATGGTCCTTTGTCAGATGGGCACAGTGTATTTCTAGGCTAATGAAACCCATCCTCTCCTATTTTCAATAACAAGTAAGCTGAGAAGTTACCCCTAAGTCCTTAAAGACCTCTCAGAATTATGGTGCTCCTGCACACAAGAGAAACACAGGAAGAGGATCTGACTTGGGAGAGATGGAGAGAGGTGGTGTTCTGGGTCTTACGGGGTGATGGAAGGCGTACCTGGGGATGTTACAGCTGTTTGACCATCTGACAGGGTGAACTTTAGATCTTAAGAACAAGCCCCGGTGCAGCCTGTTTTCCCAGGCATCAATAAATACTTGGTGAATGAATCAATGAATTGAATCAATCAATAAATTCTGTTTGTGTGGATCGATAGTACATACACTTTATTTCCAGCTGCACACTTGGTAGAAAGGACTACAAAAAGAACCCTGAACTGATGCGGCAGGCTCAGGTCAAGGCTTCTGCGTTGCCGGTCAGCAGCAGCGCATTGCTTTAGACCTCGCTGCTCGGGGAGCTGGGCAGAGAGGCAGGCTCTCGGACCTGAGCCCAGGGCAGTTCAGCTGCTCTGTCGTGTCCGCCTCTTTGCAACCCCGTGGACCGCAGCACGCCAGGCTCCTCTGTCCTTCACCGTCTCCTGGAGTTTGCTCAGATTCACGTCATACCATCCAGCCAACTCATCCTCTATCTCTCCCTTCTCCTCCTGCCCTCAATCCTTCCCAGCATCAGGGTCTTTTCTAATGACTCAGCTCTTCACATCAGGTGGCCAAAATACTGGAGCTTCAGCATCAGTCCCTCCAATGAGTATACAGGGTTGATTTCCTTTAGGTTTGACTGGTTTGATCTCCTTGCAGTCCTAGGGATTCAACAGTCTTCTCTAACATCACAGTTTGAAGGCATCAATTCTTTGGCATGCAGCCTTTTTTATGGTACAACTCTCACATCCATACATGACTACTGGGAAAACCATAGCTTTGACTATACGTACCTTTGTTGGCAAAGTGATGTCTCTGCTTATTAATACACTGTCTAGGTTTGTCAGAGCTTTTCTTCCAAGGAGCAAGCATCTTTTAATTTCATGGCTGCAGTCACCATCTACAGTAATTTTGGAGTCCAAGGAAATAACATGTCACTATTTCCATTGTTTGTCCCTCTATTTGCCATGAAGTGATGGAACCAGATGCCATGATTTTCATTTTCTGAATGTTAAGGGTTTTTAAAATTTTATTTCTTTATTTATTTATTTTTGGCTGTGCTGGATCTTCATTGCTTTGTGGGCTTTTCTCTAGTTAGGCGAGCAGGGGCTGCTCTCGAAATATGGAGTGCAAGCTTCTCACTGCGGTGATTTCTCTTGCTGCAGAGCACAGGCGCTGGGGGACTCAGGCTTCTGTTGTGGCAGTCCGTGAGCTCCGTAGTTGTGGCTCCCGGACTCTAGAGCACAGGTGCAGTAGTTATGACACACAGACTTAGTTGCTCCACAGCTTGTGGGATCCTCCCAGATCAAGGATCGAACCCATGTCTCCTTTGGCAGGCAGGTTCTTTACCACTGAGCTACCAGGGAAGCTCGAATGTTGAGTTTTAAGCCAGCCTTTTCACTCTCCTCTCACCTTTACCAAGACACTCTTTAGTTCCTCTTTGCTTGTTGCTGTAAGGGTGGTGTTATCTGCACACCTGAGGTTACTGACCCCAGCCCTACTGGTTAACAAGACCCCCAGGTGATTCATGTGCCCACTGAAATAAAAAAGCACTGATACAGGGCCACAGCCTTGGTTTCTGCCCTTGTCAAACAGAACAAGGATATTTCCCTGGCAGGTCGGTTGTAGCAAGGTTTTAATAAATTAACATGTATGAATGTACACAAATTAATGCCTAGCACATTATAAGCATCCCAGAAATGAATGAGAGCTGTAGTAACAAGACCTAACATTTATCAAGCACTGGGCATTCACCAGGCACTGTTATAAATGCTGTATATTTTTTAATTTATTGAATGAATGAATAAATGAGTGAATGCATTAAAGAAAGAATGAGGCATCGGACTAAATCAAGGTTGGAGAAGGGGCTTTGCTACCTGAATGTTTCAGAGCTCGCCTGTCCAATTTTGATGACAGAATATGGATGGGTTTTGTTTTTTCTCCCCTAGCAAAAGCTATGAACCAAGTGCTTAATTAAGTATCTTACTGAATAAGTGGTCAGAAATCAAATCACACTGGAATTCCCCAGTTAAGAATCCAGTTATGATTTCATGGACATTTGTCTGCTTCCTTGGGGTTCTCTGGAGTGTTACTGCTAGAGCACTGCATACTATATTAATTCCATTCTTTCCCTCAATACGCTTTCATAAAATGCTCCCAGTGCCTTGCTGAATGCTGAAGACAAGAGACAAGTCTGCTGTGGCCCTATTCCAGACAGACACCACAGTTACTCTCCACTAATGGGTGCTGTCACAGGGCTAAGACTGGGCCTCGGGCCAAAGGTTCCTCCGACCTCCATCCTCCACCCAGTCTGCATCCCGTCCACCCACACCTGCTTCATTTTCCCAGAGTTTGATCTCTATCACATCACTCTTCTACCCTGAACCATCAGAGGCTCCAGTGTCCACCACCCCCTTGGCCTTCACGCTTGGTATCATCTGCTTTTCCAGCTGCCTTTATCCAGCCATATATATTTCTCTACACTCCTCGTGGCTGCCAGAACATGCCCGCCTCCCTCTGCACCTCTGCAATAGCTTCCTTCAACCTAGAAGCCTCCCTCTTCGTGGGCTCCTTGTCACTATGTTCACATCCACATGCTTTGAGGCACATCTCAAATGCCGCATTTTCCATGACGCTTTTCTTTTTCTTTCATATAGTTGTTCTTTGGCTGCACTCGGGCTTTCTCTAGTTGCAGTGAGCAGGGGCTCCTCTTCACTGCAGTGTGCGGGCTTCTCATTGTGGTGTCTTCTCATTGCAGAGCACAGGCTCAGGCGTGGGTTCAGTGGTTGTGGGGCACAGGCTTGGTTGTCCCGCAGCATGTGGGGCCTTCCCAGACCAGCAATGGAACCGGTGTCCCCTGCACTGGCAGATGGACTATTCACCACTGCACCACCAGGGAAGGCCATCCATCCTTCATGCTTTTAATTTATTGAATGAATGAATTGAGGATGCATTAAAGAAAGAATGAGGCATCGGACTAAATCAAGGTTGGAGAAGGGGCTTTGCTACCTGAATGTTTCAGAGCTCGCCTGTCCAATTTTGATGACAGAATATGGATGGGTTTTGTTTTTTCTCCCCTAGCAAAAGCTATGAACCAAGTGCTTAATTAAGTATCTTACTGAATAAGTGGTCAGAAATCAAATCACACTGGAATTCCCCAGTTAAGAATCCAGTTATGATTTCATGGACATTTGTCTGCTTCCTTGGGGTTCTCTGGAGTGTTACTGCTAGAGCACTGCATACTATATTAATTCCATTCTTTCCCTCAATACGCTTTCATAAAATGCTCCCAGTGCCTTGCTGAATGCTGAAGACAAGAGACAAGTCTGCTGTGGCCCTATTCCAGACAGACACCACAGTTACTCTCCACTAATGGGTGCTGTCACAGGGCTAAGACTGGGCTCTCGGGGCCAAAGGTTCCTCCGACCTCCATCCTCCACCCAGTCTGCATCCCGTCCACCCACACCTGCTTCATTTTCCCAGAGTTTGATCTCTATCACATCACTCTTCTACCCTGAACCATCAGAGGCTCCAGTGTCCACCACCCCCTTGGCCTTCACGCTTGGTATCATCTGCTTTTCCAGCTGCCTTTATCCAGCCATATATATTTCTCTACACTCCTCGTGGCTGCCAGAACATGCCCGCCTCCCTCTGCACCTCTGCAATAGCTTCCTTCAACCTAGAAGCCTCCCTCTTCGTGGGCTCCTTGTCACTATGTTCACATCCACATGCTTTGAGGCACATCTCAAATGCCGCATTTTCCATGACGCTTTTCTTTTTCTTTCATATAGTTGTTCTTTGGCTGCACTCGGGCTTTCTCTAGTTGCAGTGAGCAGGGGCTCCTCTTCACTGCAGTGTGCGGGCTTCTCATTGTGGTGTCTTCTCATTGCAGAGCACAGGCTCAGGCGTGGGTTCAGTGGTTGTGGGGCACAGGCTTGGTTGTCCCGCAGCATGTGGGGCCTTCCCAGACCAGCAATGGAACCGGTGTCCCCTGCACTGGCAGATGGACTATTCACCACTGCACCACCAGGGAAGGCCATCCATCCTTCATGCTTTTCCATTTGGTGATTTCACTCTCCTCTGAATGGGCAAACAACACGTTCCCTAGGGATACTTAGCCCAGTTATTTGGGCTCTTGACTTGGGTTCCTATATGGTGGAGGCAGATTGCCCTGGATTCAAATCTGTGATCTTGGACCCATTATTTATTCCCTCCTGGGTAAGATGAGGATGGGCTCATCAGCCTCACCAGCTGGTTTTAAGAGGGCCAGGAGCTCCATCTGGGCTAGGGCACTTCGCATTTTTGTCTCTTCTACTGGATCCTTCACACAGTGGATGCTGAATAAACATCTGTTCTACTGAATCCACAGATACGTGATAACTGATTATTTTACAGAAGTAGCCTCATACACATGATAAATACTATACTCATTTATTTGAATAGCTCCTTGGCTCACTATGCTGAGTGCTCATTTATCTTCAATGGACAAGTGTTTGGAAATCATTAACCTTCTGTGCCTTGAACGGATGTCCCACAGAGGCAATGAGGCAAAACTGGCTGGAGAGATGGTGTGCAGCATTTTCCTAGAGGGCTGCTAGCACCTATGATGTGTGCCAAGGTCAAAACGCACTCAGAGGCGGACTCATGACACCGTGAGATGCGGTCAGGAGTGATAAGGAACGCCTGATGTTAATTCATTCAGCAAGCACAGCATTAATCTTCCGGTAGCAAAAGGTATGTGACAAGTGCTGGAAGAAAGGAGTCTCTAGTTTCCTGTTTACCCTTGTTAAAATATCAAGTCTAGCATCCACATGCTTTGAGGCACATCTCAAATGCCGCATTTTCCATGACGCTTTTCTTTTCTTTATATAGTTGTTCTTTGGCTGCACTCGGGCTTTCTCTAGTTGCAGTGAGCAGGGGCTCCTCTTCACTGCAGTGTGCGGGCTTCTCATTGTGGTGTCTTCTCATTGCAGAGCACAGGCTCAGGCGTGGGTTCAGTGGTTGTGGGGCACAGGCTTGGTTGTCCCGCAGCATGTGGGGCCTTCCCAGACCAGCAATGGAACCGGTGTCCCCTGCACTGGCAGATGGACTATTCACCACTGCACCACCAGGGAAGGCCATCCATCCTTCATGCTTTTCCATTTGGTGATTTCACTCTCCTCTGAATGGGCAAACAACACGTTCCCTAGGGATACTTAGCCCAGTTATTTGGGCTCTTGACTTGGGTTCCTATATGGTGGAGGCAGATTGCCCTGGATTCAAATCTGTGATCTTGGACCCATTATTTATTCCCTCCTGGGTAAGATGAGGATGGGCTCATCAGCCTCACCAGCTGGTTTTAAGAGGGCCAGGAGCTCCATCTGGGCTAGGGCACTTCGCATTTTTGTCTCTTCTACTGGATCCTTCACACAGTGGATGCTGAATAAACATCTGTTCTACTGAATCCACAGATACGTGATAACTGATTATTTTACAGAAGTAGCCTCATACACATGATAAATACTATACTCATTTATTTGAATAGCTCCTTGGCTCACTATGCTGAGTGCTCATTTATCTTCAATGGACAAGTGTTTGGAAATCATTAACCTTCTGTGCCTTGAACGGATGTCCCACAGAGGCAATGAGGCAAAACTGGCTGGAGAGATGGTGTGCAGCATTTTCCTAGAGGGCTGCTAGCACCTATGATGTGTGCCAAGGTCAAAACGCACTCAGAGGCGGACTCATGACACCGTGAGATGCGGTCAGGAGTGATAAGGAACGCCTGATGTTAATTCATTCAGCAAGCACAGCATTAATCTTCCGGTAGCAAAAGGTATGTGACAAGTGCTGGAAGAAAGGAGTCTCTAGTCTTTCTCCAAATTGTTTACCCTTGATAAACTCTGTCCCAAACACACGGGACACCCCACTCTCCCATTCAAGGGGTCTGCTTATGCTCGTCTTTCAGTCCCCAAACCCTTCACTCCCCACTTCCAGTGATTTCCTTTCTCACGCCTCATCTAAACGACACTTCCTCCAGAGTCTTCCCTGGTTCCTTGGTTTCCCTTCTGAATTCACAGCTCCCCCCATCAGTACTTCCTTTTATGGCCTGTGTTCTTTGGGTCATAGTTATCTGTCCACTTGCACTGCTGGGCTGATAGCTTTCCAAGGACAAGGTCCATGTCTGATTCAAGGTTCAGAAATAAAAACTTCAACACAGCACAGGATCAGTAAAGGATGGATGGATTTCTGGATATGTGGATTAGTGAACAGCTTGAATAAAAGCTGTATCTCAAGATATACCTCGGGCTTCCCTGGTGGTCCAGTGGGTAAGGACACCGTCTTGCAGTGCAAGGGGTGCCAGTTCAATCCCTGGCCTGGGAAGATCCCACATGCTGTGGAGCAGCTGGACCGATGTGTCCAACTACCGAGCCGGAGCTCTGGAGCGCTTGCATCCAAAGCCAGTGCTCTGCAGTGAGAGAGGCCACTGTGAAGGGAGGCCCACACAGGCCAAAGAACAAAGATGGAAATGAAAGACCAATAGAAGTGGCCAAAAAAAAAAAAAAGAAAAAGATATCCCTAAATCCCTCTACCATAGGGAATTTCAGACATGTTCGTCTAAGATAGAAAGTTTTCCTTCTGCTAAACCAGAATCCATGGATCGGCAGGATTGATTGTGATCCTATTCAACCCAGAAAGTTTTTTTCCCCCCTGCCCTTTAAAAAATTCACTGTGAAATCCTTTACCTCTTACTGGCTGGAGAGATGGTGTGCAGCATTTTCCTAGAGGGCTGCTAGCACCTATGATGTGTGCCAAGGTCAAAACGCACTCAGAGGCGGACTCATGACACCGTGAGATGCGGTCAGGAGTGATAAGGAACGCCTGATGTTAATTCATTCAGCAAGCACAGCATTAATCTTCCGGTAGCAAAAGGTATGTGACAAGTGCTGGAAGAAAGGAGTCTCTAGTCTTTCTCCAAATTGTTTACCCTTGATAAACTCTGTCCCAAACACACGGGACACCCCACTCTCCCATTCAAGGGGTCTGCTTATGCTCGTCTTTCAGTCCCCAAACCCTTCACTCCCCACTTCCAGTGATTTCCTTTCTCACGCCTCATCTAAACGACACTTCCTCCAGAGTCTTCCCTGGTTCCTTGGTTTCCCTTCTGAATTCACAGCTCCCCCCATCAGTACTTCCTTTTATGGCCTGTGTTCTTTGGGTCATAGTTATCTGTCCACTTGCACTGCTGGGCTGATAGCTTTCCAAGGACAAGGTCCATGTCTGATTCAAGGTTCAGAAATAAAAACTTCAACACAGCACAGGATCAGTAAAGGATGGATGGATTTCTGGATATGTGGATTAGTGAACAGCTTGAATAAAAGCTGTATCTCAAGATATACCTCGGGCTTCCCTGGTGGTCCAGTGGGTAAGGACACCGTCTTGCAGTGCAAGGGGTGCCAGTTCAATCCCTGGCCTGGGAAGATCCCGCGTGCCGCGGAGCAGCTGGACCGATGTGTCCAACTACCGAGCCGGAGCTCTGGAGCGCTTGCATCCAAAGCCAGTGCTCTGCAGTGAGAGAGGCCACTGTGAAGGGAGGCCCACACAGGCCAAAGAACAAAGATGGAAATGAAAGACCAATAGAAGTGGCCAAAAAAAAAAAAAAGAAAAAAGATATCCCTAAATCCCTCTACCATAGGGAATTTCAGACATGTTCGTCTAAGATAGAAAGTTTTCCTTCTGCTAAACCAGAATCCATGGATCGGCAGGATTGATTGTGATCCTATTCAACCCAGAAAGTTCTAAATCACTGTATCCCTATCCACTCTGTCCAGCAGTCCAGCCAAAATCATATTGGAGCATTTACGACAAATTTTGGTTATATTTCAAGGCTGACATGCACTTCTGTCCATCTGGAAAATGGGTAACTTTAAACCTGGGTTTGTCAACCCTGCTTACTCCTGGACGACCATGAGCAGTTACTAAGGGCAGACAGGAGTACAGTCACTTTCCCCTTAGGGCAGCTCCATCTTTGGCACCATAAGTTGCCACTCACCCAGAGTAAGCGAGGCTGTAGCCTGGAGGAAAGTGTGTATGCTAAACTGTGTTCTCTAATCATAGCCTACAAGGCCCGAGGACACTTCTGTCCTTTCAGACACATCCTACCTCACAGGTCACCAAGACCCAGGCAGGAAGCCCCAGGACCACCACCCAGCCTAGCAGGCAGCCCGCTGACCCCCGCTGAGCCACCGAGGAATGGCATCAAGAAGGCCACATAAGTTCTCCAACTGGGAGAGGGGACACCTACACTGGGACAGCACTCTGGTCCTAGCAGATCCTTCAGGAAGATTCTCAGTTGGGTTAACAGGGTCTAGAGTCTGGGCCTGGCGGGCTCAGAAAATGGATAGCGCCTGTGCATCCCCAAGTCTCTGGTTCACAGAATGAGGTAACGATCACATGCGGAACAGTGACCAAGAGGGAACGAGCGGCCCGCGGCCTTCCGGTCGCTGGAGAAGTCTTCTTCCACCCAGGTACCAGATACCGTTCAGTGTCCAGAGATCGCAGTCAGTTCACAGGCTGCCTGATGAGCACATAGAAAAACGCTGAGTGGGACCTCGAGGCCAAAGTCACGAGGCCACCACAAGGTTGGTGAGATGGCAGCAACCTTGACCTTGTGACTGGCCCTGGAGTGGGCTGGGCCCTGTTGCTCTCGCTGAGGGGCGCTGGCCGTCTGGTGCTCCACAGCCGCCCTGCCCCCTCCTCCTCCTCTTCTAGGTGAGCCTATGCCGTCACTGCTGCCCTCGTGTGTCTGGGGCAAGGCGATTCCTCCTGGAATAGAGCCAAACCAAGCCCCAGAGTTCTAGAGAAATCCCCAGGCGGCAGCCAACAGGCAGTTGCTCTGTATTCAGACAACTGCAAACTCTGAGGAACGTTCTTACTCCACACAGAATGGGGAAAGAGGCCGTGACGCCGTGTGCGGCCGCACTCACCTGGGCGGAAGCTACAACCCACTGCCTGAGCTCAGTGAGGTCCCAGACGACTGGCCGCTGGCAGGACGCACCGCTTCCAGCAGAGGCCTCTGAGGAGGATGTTTCCTGGTAGGCTCTCTGTCTCAGACGAAATCAACTTGAAACATTGTCTTTAAACTAGAATTTATTGGTATACAAAACTCCAGTCCATAGATAAAGTGGCACATCTTTGCAGCTTCTATTGCACCAAGTATTGAAGATTAAAAACACAAAAAGAGAAACATTTGGTTTTGGAAACACTGCAAATAGCCAAGTACAGTACTTTGGTAAATTAAAAACAAAATGGTTCAGAGTAACACAACATGAGGGAAATGAACTACGGACATCCACGCTTCTCCCCATCGAGCTCCATAGATAAGGCAAGATTTGCTAAGTCTACGGGTCACGACCCCACGGAGGTCTTGGGTATCTCCAGACTGCAGCGAGAACAAGTACAGTGCAATTACAACAGAGAGAAGGTGGCCGAGGCTGCGGCGGTCCCTGCGTTCTCCACAGACCCCCGCCCTCCTTCATTAAGGGACTGACAGCCACCAGCCCCTCCGCCCGGGAGGAGGAACACGGAGGTCCGCCACCAGACTCCTGGTGCTTTCCTCCTTCTCACAGAGCTTGGTGCTGGAGGAGGGTGCCCGAAGGGCTGCCAGTGAGGCCGAGGGCCACTCTCCCCACAGAAAAGGAACCGCAAGAGAAGCCCACAGCTGTATTCCTCAAACTTTGGTCAAGGGAGACCTGCCAGGAGATCAAAGCACAGGCGGGGGTCTGTGACTGTGCCCAGCAATGGTCAGGGACAGCCGGCGACGGTGACCTGATGGGCGTGGCGATGTGAGGACAGGGGCAGACAGCCAAGGCATGGCCCAGCGGTCACCTTCCAGGGCGGCAGCATGGTTAGCAGAAGGGTTCTGGACCAGGGTCCACCCTGCCTACGAAGGTCACCAGGACGCCCACTTTTGGAATAGAGCCAAACCAAGCCCCAGAGTTCTAGAGCCCCGGGGGTCAGACAACTGCAAACTCTGAGGAACGTTCTTACTCCACACAGAATGGGAAAGAGGCCGTGACGCCGTGTGCGGCCGCACTCACCTGGGCGGAAGCTACAACCCACTGCCTGAGCTCAGTGAGGTCCCAGACGACTGGCCGCTGGCAGGACGCACCGCTTCCAGCAGAGGCCTCTGAGGAGGATGTTTCCTGGTAGGCTCTCTGTCTCAGACGAAATCAACTTGAAACATTGTCTTTAAACTAGAATTTATTGGTATACAAAACTCCAGTCCATAGATAAAGTGGCACATCTTTGCAGCTTCTATTGCACCAAGTATTGAAGATTAAAACACAAAAGAGAAACATTTGGTTTTGGAAACACTGCAAATAGCCAAGTACAGTACTTTGGTAAATTAAAAACAAAATGGTTCAGAGTAACACAACATGAGGGAAATGAACTACGGACATCCACGCTTCTCCCCATCGAGCTCCATAGATAAGGCAAGATTTGCTAAGTCTACGGGTCACGACCCCACGGAGGTCTTGGGTATCTCCAGACTGCAGCGAGAACAAGTACAGTGCAATTACAACAGAGAGAAGGTGGCCGAGGCTGCGGCGGTCCCTGCGTTCTCCACAGACCCCCGCCCTCCTTCATTAAGGGACTGACAGCCACCAGCCCCTCCGCGCCGGCAGGAGGAACACGGAGGTCCGCCACCAGACTCCTGGTGCTTTCCTCCTTCTCACAGAGCTTGGTGCTGGAGGAGGGTGCCCGAAGGGCTGCCAGTGAGGCCGAGGGCCACTCTCCCCACAGAAAAGGAACCGCAAGAGAAGCCCACAGCTGTATTCCTCAAACTTTGGTCAAGGGAGACCTGCCAGGAGATCAAAGCACAGGCGGGGGTCTGTGACTGTGCCCAGCAATGGTCAGGGACAGCCGGCGACGGTGACCTGATGGGCGTGGCGATGTGAGGACAGGGGCAGACAGCCAAGGCTTTGCCCAGCGGCCGTCACCTTCCAGGGCGGCAGCATGGTTAGCAGAAGGGCTTCTGGACCAGGGTCCACCCTGCCTACACGAAGGTCACCAGGACGCCCACTCTTGGTACCACTCTTTACTGGTACCAAGTAACTTCTCCAAGTAACTCTCCAAGGACGCTAACCATTTTAACCAAGTCACCAAGCAGCACGAACCAGGAGAGCAGGTAATCCCCAGAGGAAATGGGTGCGAGCCTGAGGTTTTCACAGGAAATGGTACCTTGGACACATGGGGGCAGGCAGTGGACAAGGCTCCTGCCAGGGCCGGGCACTGGGGTCACCTTCTGAGTCCAGTACTGTGATGCACTGGTGCTCAGGGTCTCCGCTTCAAACCATCTCTCCATCCCCCTCTCATAGGTGACAGCAGATCTGCTATCATTTAAATAAGCCATCGTGATCTTCAACGTAACAACGTCAGTGGAAAAATACAATCTGCTTAAACAGAGTCAGAAAAACACATCTTGTAGAAAGTGCCATTATCAAACTGCCTCAGAACAACCATCAGAAGGCCCCCGAGTTTGATCAACGCCTGCTCTGAAAGCTGAGATGAGCAGAACAGTGGGGAATGAAAATGTCAGAACAAAAAACCAGCGTCAGACTCCGAGTCTAAGGGTTTGCTACAGACAGACAGAGCCTTGAGGTAAAAAGGTAAGAGCTACACATCTACCCCAAACGGGAGTCGGCGAGGGCCACGGCCGTGACATTGAAACCAAGAAGCCCCACCGTCACCCCGCCCACACGGACCCTGCTCCAGGGCGAGCGCCAGTCAGCCCCGATGAGGAGCCGAGCCTCCTTCAATGACGGCACGAGCTGAACATCTCGCAGAGGGAAACTAACAGCACTCTACGTGGACCCAGTAAAACCCAGGCAGTCTGGAGAGTTTCTCAGAATGCGAGAAACTGCACATTGATGACAGGGACTCTCTATGAGGCGAGCACAGTTCAAAGCCAAGTCCACCAGATACCTACCTACTTACCCCGCGAGCAACCCTCTCCCGCTCGGCGTGGCCCTGCCTCACTCCAGGACGGTATCGCTCACACGGGTAGAGCTCCCTGGGGAAGGAGGCGGCAGGCTAAGGTCTCCCTGGAAGCCCAGCCCCAGTCGCCCCACGGCAGCGCCTCCCATTTCACCAGCCCTCACAAGCACAATGGCTGCAGAAGTGTCTGTAGAGCTGATAAAAGAAACCACAGACCATTCCAAGTTTTAACTCTCAAGGACGCTAACCATTTTAACCAAGTCACCAAGCAGCACGAACCAGGAGAGCAGGTAATCCCCAGAGGAAATGGGTGCGAGCCTGAGGTTTTCACAGGAAATGGTACCTTGGACACATGGGGGCAGGCAGTGGACAAGGCTCCTGCCAGGGCCGGGCACTGGGGTCACCTTCTGAGTCCAGTACTGTGATGCACTGGTGCTCAGGGTCTCCGCTTCAAACCATCTCTCCATCCCCCTCTCATAGGTGACAGCAGATCTGCTATCATTTAAATAAGCCATCGTGATCTTCAACGTAACAACGTCAGTGGAAAAATACAATCTGCTTAAACAGAGTCAGAAAAACACATCTTGTAGAAAGTGCCATTATCAAACTGCCTCAGAACAACCATCAGAAGGCCCCCGAGTTTGATCAACGCCTGCTCTGAAAGCTGAGATGAGCAGAACAGTGGGGAATGAAAATGTCAGAACAAAAAACCAGCGTCAGACTCCGAGTCTAAGGGTTTGCTACAGACAGACAGAGCCTTGAGGTAAAAAGGTAAGAGCTACACATCTACCCCAAACGGGAGTCGGCGAGGGCCACGGCCGTGACATTGAAACCAAGAAGCCCCACCGTCACCCCGCCCACACGGACCCTGCTCCAGGGCGAGCGCCAGTCAGCCCCGATGAGGAGCCGAGCCTCCTTCAATGACGGCACGAGCTGAACATCTCGCAGAGGGAAACTAACAGCACTCTACGTGGACCCAGTAAAACCCAGGCAGTCTGGAGAGTTTCTCAGAATGCGAGAAACTGCACATTGATGACAGGGACTCTCTATGAGGCGAGCACAGTTCAAAGCCAAGTCCACCAGATACCTACCTACTTACCCCGCGAGCAACCCTCTCCCGCTCGGCGTGGCCCTGCCTCACTCCAGGACGGTATCGCTTCACACGGGTAGAGCTCCCTGGGGAAGGAGGCGGCAGGCTAAGGTCTCCCCTGGAAGCCCAGCCCCAGTCGCCCCACGGCAGCGCTCCCACTTCACCAGCCCTCACAAGCACAATGGCTGCAGAAGTGTCTGTAGAGCTGATAAAAGAAACCACAGACAAGCTCAACACTTCAGATTCTTCTTTCTGCCACAATTCTTCAAGCAGACTTCACCCCTAAAGCATGTTTCTGTTTCTAGTACTGAAAATGAAATATACATACACATCCTCTCTCTAACACCTCCGGGTGGCGACTATGTTAATTTAGAAGTCGTGGTTCTGTAACTGTTTTAATACATCTAACTCTCTAGTACAAAGCTGTTGCCACTAAAATTTTCTTATTTTGATCTTTAAAAAAATCTTTTTTAAAAAATTCATAAAACCTTTATGTACAGCTTCTAAGACTAGTAAGCAGCTACGGACCACTGTCCCACCCCCCTTCTCCTGACCAAAGTTACCAAGACAATCCCACAGAACAAACCTCTGACAGCCACAGAAGCTAAGAAAACTTCACTTCCTCCTGTGCACCTGAGTATCCGCACCAGTAACCACCACTGACCAGTCATCCCAGGACTAAACACGCTGGGCCCCACTCTGGTTGCCAAATTATGTCCCCAGTGCCTACCAAGGCACATGCCACATGGATCCAAGTGCCACATGGATCCCATCTACCTCATACTTCCATGGGACTGAGGCAGTGAAGTCTAAATTTAAACCCTTAGCTAGAAGATATCACTAAAGTTGGATACATGTAACCCATCCCTAATAATTAACATACTAAACACAGATCAGTTGTAACTGGAAAAACTGTGAAACGGTAATAAAAGAAAATTACCGGAGCCACTGGATTAGTTTTTAAAACCACTGTTACTTTACCCGAGAATTGCCAATGCATCGCCTCAGAATTAGGTACTGCGTCTACAACCCAATAGAGCCCAAGGCCACCTTCATAAACCACATAAATAAGGCAAGCTTACTACTTCTGACAATGGGTCTCCCTGAGCTATTTCTGACTTCTAATTCTGCTGGATTTCTGGTACAAAGTCTCCACCTTGTGAGAGGATCTGGTCTCTGCACACTCACAGTATAAACAGTCAAGAAACAGCGTTCACTCAGAAATGCTCAGCCATACCTGAGAGCCAAGAGAACAGATCCTAAAGCTCTAGACCGCAACACTTCCTGTGAGAGCGCACAGCAGCGGGGACTCCTCAATTGCCTAGACTGAGGGCCGCAAGTTCTAACTCAGGAGTCCACAGTGAGCAAGGAAAAAATGCCAGGCGGTTTCTAAATCTGCTGCATATTACAAGGTACTGTACCAGGACGTCCTGGGAGCACTTCCAAGAGACTACCGAAGATCCACCCACAGAAAGTCAGCAAAGCCACACAAACTAAAAAATTAAAATATCTTATCAAATCCAAAGAAACCAGACCATCTGTTGATAAAAGACACTTCAATGAATCCAAGGCCAGCCCACACAGTGATATGTCTATATATGTGTCAAAACCTTCTTACGGTTTGCCCTTTGCCTCGGAACTCTTATAATTTTAAAATCTGAAACAGAGGAAAAAATTAGTAATTTACCTTTTGATTCAGCATACATTCTTTCTCCAAATATTAGGTCCTCAAAATGCAAAAACGGTCCAAGACCAGCCACTGCATGCATTACTTTTAAAGTTCACATCCACCTACTTCAGTCTGAGGAACAACCCTCCTCACACCCCCATCTGACCATCTCATCACCGCGGGTCATTCAAGAGCCTTCGCCGAAGTGGCTTCTCAGCCCTGCTGGTCTGACCTAAGTCTCTGACAACTTCCAGAGGGTGCTGGAGTGTTTTTCCAACAGCAAAATCCCAAACAGGGCTTCACTAAAAAGAAGAAAGTGCAGCATTTTATCAGATTTCATTTTCACAATACTAAGAAAATGGAGCAACAGGTCAAGTCACCCTTGCTCTGAAGGCATCTCTCTAAATCTAGAACAGCAGGGACTAAAAGGCAGTTACTTACTTAAAATGTGAACTTGAAAACCTTACTCATCTTCCATACTCTCTCCCCCTACAAAATAAACGAACTCTTCAGACTCCTGTGCAAAAACTCAGACCCTCTCGCTCTCTCCCTTTACTACAGACTCTATACTCCAAGTTAGCAGAATCACAGAACTGTATCATAAGCAGTCATCCACCATCTTCTCATCGTCAAGACACAAGTATCAAATACACAGCAACACTATCAATTTTCCAGCGAGGCCCAGGCTCTATTAACAGTCAGGCCCATTTATCATATGGCTTGAGTACAAACGAACCAGCAGCATCTGTCCCACCTGAACATCAGAATCAGGAAGAAGAGAAATACAATTGTTTACCTGCCACCCTGACTACAAGCCACACCTTTATATCGTATTACTTTGGGAAAACACTTCCTGAATTAGTCTCTGATTAACTTGGAGCAGAAGAAAGTTAATTCTAAGCATGTACCTGAGTTGGAGGTCATTTATAAACTATCCTGCATATTAATGTCTGTTTGAAAACGAAACAAAGGAAACTTGTCCTCTGAATTTCTAGCAAGTAATCTAAACTACCTGTTGAACAATTACAGCGAAACTCACCCAAGTGTTAAGAAAAGATTCCAGGGTTGCCGAACTTCAAATTTTCAGGGCAAATAAAACCACACTTAAAAGGTTTTTTCTGACCTAGCCATCCACCCTAAAACTCAGTATTTTAATCACAGACCATGAATGGCTTCACTGCACTTTCGTTTAAACAAAACACATCACTGACAAATCTCTGAACAAAAAAGAGGCAGCTTGAAGGAACCTAACTCAGTGAGTGATTCTGTGGGTTGAGTTTCATTTTGTAAAGGGACAGCCTCACTGGAAAGCCTGGCGCACGGCCTGCCACTTTCCATTCGCTTCTCAGAACTCTCGGGAGGCCAGAGTCAGATGCTGAGAGCCGCAAAGGTCTTCACCAAGGTGACCTGGGTGCCCGCGTCGGCCTCACTTCTGCTGTCGTCCCTGCGGCCACCCCGGCTCCCCAGGGCCTTCTGACGGTGCCGCTCCTCCTGCCGCTTCTTCTTCTCTAGTCGCTGCTCTTCTCGCCTCTGTCTGTTGGTGACCTGGAAGAGAAGACCGCCAACTGAGCGGCCAGCGCAGAGACTTGGGCTGTGCCAGCGGACGAGAAATGTGGGCGGACAGGTGCAGAGGGCACAGCCTTTCAACAAGAACAGAGAAAACCCATCCAAGAGACCAACCAGGATTTATCTCCCATTACTGCTCTAATTTACATTAAAATGTATAGCCCCTTGCTGAGCCAGCAAATAAAATCAATCCCATTCTCCTCATAAACCAGTTCAAAATGACCTAAAGAAACATGAACCCTAGTCCAGCAGGAGACAGTGCTCCAGCATGCTACAGAATGTCTTTCTGTGCCTAATTTAATGCCCTGGGGAATCCTAACAAACTCCTCACAGGCTGATTTAAACATCTCAGCCTCTGCCTGTGACTTCTTACATCACGTAGCAGTCCTAGCTCAGAATTTCTTGGTGAAGTCTTTGCAACAAGTTTCAAATCCAGTAAAAGTAAGGATGTCATACACTGTGGGACTCCGGTGGGGAGGGAGAAGCACCACCTTTCTGAAAGCATCTGACAACTCACCAAAAGACCTTAAGACTCACATATTCATGCCCTTTAATCTGTGAATTCCTCTTCGGGGGCTCTAGCCAAGCAAGTAACACAAAACACAAAGGTGTGAATACAAAAGTGCTCTCTGAGGTGACAGCATTTACAGCACATGGGATGACCACAAGGATCAGCACCGAGAGCAGCCCACACACTGTGACATCAGGCGGGAAAAGGAGCCCACCGGTGTGTGCAGAGTGTGAGCTCAGAGTGTACTTCCTTCCACGCATCACGGCAAAGTCCACACAGGACAAGAGAGAGGTTTTCACTCTGCGTCAGGATACACCCGTGTGCACTTCCTGTATTTCCTACAGTAGCCACTTTCATCAATCGAAAAAAATCACACACGAGCATGTTCCCTCCAAGTTCCCTCCACTGCCACTGAACCACAGTGGCCCACTATTCGCCCTCGCAACCCCGGTGCCCCTACCTTTGGGAGCTGGTTTTTATTTGCTTTGTTTTCTTCCGTAGGGCTGGCCCGCGCCTTATTGTTCTCAGTCGTGACTTCACTGACGCCTGATTTCGAAGATTCTGGTGCCACTGCCCCCCTCTTCCCATAAAGGGCCACACTGCTTCAGCCCTTGGCCAGTGGACTCGAGGTTCTCCTCTGCATCTTCCAAAGAAAGACACTTTGCTGAATTGAAAACCTTAGAGAGTTACACAACGTGGCGACTGTTAAAGCACTTCCAAATTACCAGGGTCCTTAGATCACTGTTATGCAGAGAACAGGCTTCTGTGAGGCAAGAATCCAGTACAAGCCAATACAGTGGGGAATGTAAGGGAAAAAATATTGGTAATATTTGCAAGATAAATGTAAAAATAACCTGTTAACCAGCCCTCTCATCAGCTTCCCACCAGCTGAGGGCTTTCTTAGATGAAGCCACCTTCTAACATGTACTTCTAGGAGGAACGCTTTCATTTGTACCCCCAAAACAGAGAGAAAACAAGCACTAAAGCTGTGCTCTCCCATACAGTAGCTACTAGCCACATGTGGCTATTTAAAGTTAAATGAAATTTTAAATTGAGTCCCTCCGTCAGTCTCAGCCACCTGTCAAGTATGCACCACAAGGGACAGCACAGACAGCACAGACCCTGCACAGGGCTGCTTGAAACCCATCAAGACCAGGCTCCTTACAGCTTTCTAAGAAGGCTCAGCAGACACATAGGATACTAAAATAGCACAAAAAAGGTGTGAATACAAAAGTGCTCTCTGAGGTGAGCATTTACAGCACATGGGATGACCACAAGGATCAGCACCGAGAGCAGCCCACACACTGTGACATCAGGCGGGAAAAGGAGCCCACCGGTGTGTGCAGAGTGTGAGCTCAGAGTGTACTTCCTTCCACGCATCACGGCAAAGTCCACACAGGACAAGAGAGAGGTTTTCACTCTGCGTCAGGATACACCCGTGTGCACTTCCTGTATTTCCTACAGTAGCCACTTTCATCAATCGAAAAAAATCACACACGAGCATGTTCCCTCCAAGTTCCCTCCACTGCCACTGAACCACAGTGGCCCACTATTCGCCCTCGCAACCCCGGTGCCCCTACCTTTGGGAGCTGGTTTTTATTTGCTTTGTTTTCTTCCGTAGGGCTGGCCCGCGCCTTATTGTTCTCAGTCGTGCCTTCACTGACGCCCTGATTTCCGAAGATTCTGGTGCCACTGCCCCCCTCTTCCCATAAAGGGCCACACTGCTTCAGCCCTTGGCCAGTGGACTCGAGGTTCTCCTCTGCATCTTCCAAAGAAAGACACTTTGCTGAATTGAAAACCTTAGAGAGTTACACAACGTGGCGACTGTTAAAGCACTTCCAAATTACCAGGGTCCTTAGATCACTGTTATGCAGAGAACAGGCTTCTGTGAGGCAAGAATCCAGTACAAGCCAATACAGTGGGGAATGTAAGGGAAAAAATATTGGTAATATTTGCAAGATAAATGTAAAAATAACCTGTTAACCAGCCCTCTCATCAGCTTCCCACCAGCTGAGGGCTTTCTTAGATGAAGCCACCTTCTAACATGTACTTCTAGGAGGAACGCTTTCATTTGTACCCCCAAAACAGAGAGAAAACAAGCACTAAAGCTGTGCTCTCCCATACAGTAGCTACTAGCCACATGTGGCTATTTAAAGTTAAATGAAATTTTAAATTGAGTCCCTCCGTCAGTCTCAGCCACCTGTCAAGTATGCACCACAAGGGACAGCACAGACAGCACAGACCCTGCACAGGGCTGCTTGAAACCCATCAAGACCAGGCTCCTTACAGCTTTCTAAGAAGGCTCAGCAGACACATAGGATACTAAAATAGCCAATCAGAAAACTATTAATATAATGCCAGGAACGCTATCTGGCACAAAATGTCTGGCAATGAGTATGGAAATCATTCAAAATAAATAACTTGCAAAAACAGATGTTAACATCTTTTTTCCTTCCTCTGAATCACAGAATTAAACTCAGCTAAACCAAAAAAAGTTCTCAATTATCACCAGTTGATTGGCGCTAGTAATCTAAATATTTCCACAAGAAAAATAATTTTTTCTCTCCATTCCATTTCAGTTATTGTTTTGCTATTTTAAGGGGATCTTCCTTCTTAAAGGATAAGTCTTCCCTGACACTGTCCACACCTCCAAAACTGGCTAGGTGGCCTTTCCATGCACTCCCCTAGCACCCTGTAGCCTAGTTCACCACATATGATCACCAAGACTGGCTTACCTGTCTCCACCACACCCCGCTACCCCCAAACTACCCGCCCCCTGATGCAGGGTTAGCACCCAGTAAGAACTGCCTGCAAACACAAGGTGCTCATTAAACAACTGCTGAATGAATAAACGACAATACAGTGACCACCTGTCACTTGATTAAAACTAAGTATTTGGTACCATATATTAATGCACATACATGGACTCCAGAAAAACAGTACTGACGAACCTATTTATAGGGCAGGAATAGAGACACAGATGCAGAGAATGAACTTCTGGAAAGTAGAGGGTGGGACAAACTGAGAGAGCAGCACTGACATATACACACCACCACGTGTGAAACAGCCAGTGGACAGCTAGCGGGAAGCTGCTGTCTCCCACAGTGAGCTCAGCCTGCTGCTCTGTGATGACCTGGCGGGGAAGACTGGAGGGTTAGGAGGGAGGCTCCGGGGGAGGGGATATACGTGTATTTACAGCTGACTCACGTTGTGCAGCAGAGACCAACAATTATCCTCCAATTAATAAAAAAGACATTACAATTAAAATAAATGGAAAATCGCCAACATAATCATCCTGAAAGCTTATAAATGTCAACGATGAACTTACTATTTCTTCTCCCCTCATTCATCTGCAGCAATTAAAATAAATGGAAAAAATCCGCCAAGTAGCACAAAACCCTGCAGGGAAACCCCCCTTATTTAAATAAAAAATTTGCCAATCAGAAAACTATTAATATAATGCCAGGAACGCTATCTGGCACAAAATGTCTGGCAATGAGTATGGAAATCATTCAAAATAAATAACTTGCAAAAACAGATGTTAACATCTTTTTTCCTTCCTCTGAATCACAGAATTAAACTCAGCTAAACCAAAAAGTTCTCAATTATCACCAGTTGATTGGCGCTAGTAATCTAAATATTTCCACAAGAAAAATAATTTTTTCTCTCCATTCCATTTCAGTTATTGTTTTGCTATTTTAAGGGGATCTTCCTTCTTAAAGGATAAGTCTTCCCTGACACTGTCCACACCTCCAAAACTGGCTAGGTGGCCTTTCCATGCACTCCCCTAGCACCCTGTAGCCTAGTTCACCACATATGATCACCAAGACTGGCTTACCTGTCTCCACCACACCCCGCTACCCCCAAACTACCCGCCCCCTGATGCAGGGTTAGCACCCAGTAAGAACTGCCTGCAAACACAAGGTGCTCATTAAACAACTGCTGAATGAATAAACGACAATACAGTGACCACCTGTCACTTGATTAAAACTAAGTATTTGGTACCATATATTAATGCACATACATGGACTCCAGAAAAACAGTACTGACGAACCTATTTATAGGGCAGGAATAGAGACACAGATGCAGAGAATGAACTTCTGGAAAGTAGAGGGTGGGACAAACTGAGAGAGCAGCACTGACATATACACACCACCACGTGTGAAACAGCCAGTGGACAGCTAGCGGGAAGCTGCTGTCTCCCACAGTGAGCTCAGCCTGCTGCTCTGTGATGACCTGGCGGGGAAGACTGGAGGGTTAGGAGGGAGGCTCCGGGGGAGGGGATATACGTGTATTTACAGCTGACTCACGTTGTGCAGCAGAGACCAACAATTATCCTCCAATTAATAAAAAAGACATTACAATTAAAATAAATGGAAAATCGCCAACATAATCATCCTGAAAGCTTATAAATGTCAACGATGAACTTACTATTTCTTCTCCCCTCATTCATCTGCAGCATGGCAATTATCGCAGATTCGATATTATAATTTTCAGCTTCCAGGTTCTGGACTATCAAATTAAAATCCTATGAAAGAAAGGAACACACCAAGAATCTGGGCATACTTCCCTGTCTATCTCCACATCAACAATTTGATAAACAAAACCATGTAACTGAGACAAGGTTTCAAGGCCTTCCATTTAGAAAATGTGCTAATTTTCAGTAAAGCTGATCACTTGAAATAATCATTTAGCCACGTGAATTCTCATAAAACTACACTAGTCATAAAATAATAAATCCACATACTTCCTTAGGATTTTGACAGTATTGGGAAAAGTCGAGAAAACAAGACAGAAACGAATAAACAGTTCTCATTAAGTTGTATTACGCAACGAAATTAACCTAGAAATATCATGGGCCTCTTTTGGCTCATCAGGTGTTGGCTGAGGCCACAAAACCAACAGGTAAACAGGGCACAGCCATGCCTGTCTAGGCACCAGGGATCTCCAACCTCCAGGCCATGGACTGGGACCTCCTGTCAGATCAGTGGTAGCATTCGATTAGAAATAAAGTGCACAATAAATATAATGCACTTGAATCATCCCCACCCCGCCCACCCCAATCTGTGGAAAAACTGTCTTCTATGAAACCACTCCCTGGTGCCAAAACGTGGGGACTGCTGCTAAACCACTGTCACTGCACGACAAGTACTAACTGAACACCCAGTTGCATTGCAGACTTTCTGGACAGCTCTCCCTCATCCCACTGTCATCCTCGCTCGTCAGGGTGGGACAAACTGAGAGAGCAGCACTGACATATACACACCACCACGTGTGAAACAGCCAGTGGACAGCTAGCGAAGCTGCTGTCTCCCACAGTGAGCTCAGCCTGCTGCTCTGTGATGACCTGGGGAAGACTGGAGGGTTAGGAGGGAGGCTCCGGGGGAGGGGATATACGTGTATTTACAGCTGACTCACGTTGTGCAGCAGAGACCAACAATTATCCTCCAATTAATAAAAAAGACATTACAATTAAAATAAATGGAAAATCGCCAACATAATCATCCTGAAAGCTTATAAATGTCAACGATGAACTTACTATTTCTTCTCCCCTCATTCATCTGCAGCATGGCAATTATCGCAGATTCGATATTATAATTTTCAGCTTCCAGGTTCTGGACTATCAAATTAAAATCCTATGAAAGAAAGGAACACACCAAGAATCTGGGCATACTTCCCTGTCTATCTCCACATCAACAATTTGATAAACAAAACCATGTAACTGAGACAAGGTTTCAAGGCCTTCCATTTAGAAAATGTGCTAATTTTCAGTAAAGCTGATCACTTGAAATAATCATTTAGCCACGTGAATTCTCATAAAACTACACTAGTCATAAAATAATAAATCCACATACTTCCTTAGGATTTTGACAGTATTGGGAAAAGTCGAGAAAACAAGACAGAAACGAATAAACAGTTCTCATTAAGTTGTATTACGCAACGAAATTAACCTAGAAATATCATGGGCCTCTTTTGGCTCATCAGGTGTTGGCTGAGGCCACAAAACCAACAGGTAAACAGGGCACAGCCATGCCTGTCTAGGCACCAGGGATCTCCAACCTCCAGGCCATGGACTGGGACCTCCTGTCAGATCAGTGGTAGCATTCGATTAGAAATAAAGTGCACAATAAATATAATGCACTTGAATCATCCCCACCCCGCCCACCCCAATCTGTGGAAAAACTGTCTTCTATGAAACCACTCCCTGGTGCCAAAAACGTGGGGACTGCTGCTAAACCACTGTCACTGCACGACAAGTACTAACTGAACACCCAGTTGCATTGCAGACTTTCTGGACAGCATCTCCCACTTCATCTCGCAGATCGTCTTCCAAGTCAACTCCCTTTGTCTTGATCTTCTCTCTTTTATTTGACTCATCTTGATGAAGCATCTGAAACTAAAGGACACAAGGAAAGTGATCATCATTGAACTCGAGCAAACTATGTTCAGAATCTTGACCATCAGAAGACACACTAACCTCAAAACATTCAAATACACACGCAAACACTCAGGAACAATTTTAAAGGAACAATGAGCACTAAGCTAAAATTTCATTCACACACTGAGATTTCTGGCCACAACTTGAAGTATTCAAAAGAAAGGCCTGGGGCTTCCCTAGGGGTCCTGTGGCTAAGGTGTCACACTCCAAATGCAGCAGTAAACTCAGAGAGACAGAGAGCAGACTGGTGGTGGCTGGGGCAGAAAAAGAATGGGGAATGACTGCTTAAAGGGACACCAGGCTGTCTTTCGGGATGATGAAAATAGTTTAGAACTGGATGAGGAAGTGGCTACTCAGTTTTGTGGATATATTGAATGCCAATGAATTACACACTTTAAAATGGTGAATTTCACGTTATGTGAATTTTAAAGAAGAACATTCTGTAGGGTAGCTGGCTATATACATATTTAACATTTTGTTAACAAATCTCATATATACAAATATGAAGGGAGAAAAAGACCCTTTCCTTACAACAGGAACAGATAATACAAAGCATCGAAAAATAAAGCCAGCAAAAAAAAAATGAAAAAAGGACAGATCTATATGAAAAAACTATTCCTGCAGATAACTGGGGAAAAAAAGTCAATTAAACAAATAAAAAAATGATCAGATTCCTGGTTAGGAAGATTCAATATCACAAAGATGTTGATTTTTCCTTGTTTATTAATTTAATGAGATTCCAATAAAAGGAAATATTGACAGGACTTCTTTTTAACTAGACAAACTTATTCCTAACATTCATATACCAAACAAAAAAGAAAACACAGGAAATCATTACAAAAAAGAAAGTAACAATCAGTGAAAAATCCTACTAGATTTTAAAATGTACTTTTAGTTAAAACAACGAACATATGAACAGAAAAAAACAGTGGAAAAGAACCAATGTCTCAAAGTAGACCTAACTACATATGGGAATTTAGTATATGAAAGAAGCAGCGATCTAAATCAATGGAAAAAAGATGTCTAATTATAATAACCAAAGTTTGGTTTCAATTAGGTAACCACAAGGAAAAATATAGTTGAATCCACACCCTCAATCTGTGTATCAATATAAATACCAGAGACAAGATCGAATTTTCTTTTAAAAATCGAACAAACAAAAGTACTAAAATGAACTATGTGAGAATTATTTTTAAACTCAGAGTGGGAAAGAACTTCCTAATTATGACCCAAAATCCAGGAGACATTTACCTGATGTCTTGAAAATGTGATAAATTTAACCACATAAAATCTAAAATTCCTTCATAGCAAAGGTGATATGAAAAAGAATAAAAAGACAAATGACAGACCATGAAAAAAATTTTGCAACTCATACCACAGATAGAGGCTTATTTCCCTTGCACATAAAGATCTCTCAAAGATCACTGAGAAGACTGAACAGAACAGAAATAAAGAACATGCACACAATTCACACACAACAAAGGACAAACTGGTTTTAAACACAAGAAAAGATGCATAAGCTCATTAATAAGAAAAACACAACTCAAAAATATGTGAAAAATATTTTCCCTAACAGTGACAGAGACTTAAAAAGTCAACTTATATACAAATTTTAAAAATTTTTGAAGGGAGGAAAAGACCCTTTCCTTACAACAGGAACAGATAATACAAAGCATGAAAAACAGAAAAAAAATGAAAAAAGGACAGATCTATATGAAAAAACTATTCCTGCAGATAACTGGGGAAAAAAAGTCAATTAAACAAATAAAAAAATGATCAGATTCCTGGTTAGGAAGATTCAATATCACAAAGATGTTGATTTTTCCTTGTTTATTAATTTAATGAGATTCCAATAAAAGGAAATATTGACAGGACTTCTTTTTAACTAGACAAACTTATTCCTAACATTCATATACCAAACAAAAAAGAAAACACAGGAAATCATTACAAAAAAGAAAGTAACAATCAGTGAAAAATCCTACTAGATTTTAAAATGTACTTTTAGTTAAAACAACGAACATATGAACAGAAAAAAACAGTGGAAAAGAACCAATGTCTCAAAGTAGACCTAACTACATATGGGAATTTAGTATATGAAAGAAGCAGCGATCTAAATCAATGGAAAAAAGATGTCTAATTATAATAACCAAAGTTTGGTTTCAATTAGGTAACCACAAGGAAAAATATAGTTGAATCCACACCCTCAATCTGTGTATCAATATAAATACCAGAGACAAGATCGAATTTTCTTTTAAAAATCGAACAAACAAAAGTACTAAAATGAACTATGTGAGAATTATTTTTAAACTCAGAGTGGGAAAGAACTTCCTAATTATGACCCAAAATCCAGGAGACATTTACCTGATGTCTTGAAAATGTGATAAATTTAACCACATAAAAATCTAAAATTCCTTCATAGCAAAGGTGATATGAAAAAGAATAAAAAGACAAATGACAGACCATGAAAAAAATTTTGCAACTCATACCACAGATAGAGGCTTATTTCCCTTGCACATAAAGATCTCTCAAAGATCACTGAGAAGACTGAACAGAACAGAAATAAAGAACATGCACACAATTCACACACAACAAAGGACAAACTGGTTTTAAACACAAGAAAAGATGCATAAGCTCATTAATAAGAAAAACACAACTCAAAAATATGTGAAAAAAATATTTTCCCTAACAGTGACACAGACTTAAAAACTTGGTAACACACTGTGCTGGCTAAGGTACGGAAGAGACACATGCTGCAAGTGGGAGTGTGAGCTGGTAAGACGTCTACGGAGAGCTACTTGGCACCACCTACCAAATTCTAAATGCACACATCCTCTGATGTAGTAAGAACCTTCTAGGAATTTATTCCACAAATACACTCGCATATGTGTGGAGAGACATGCATATGAGGCACCGTGTGTTTGTAAAAACAAAGTCTGAAAGCCATCTGAAAGTCCACTGAAGGGACTATTTAAGCGCATAATAATGCATTCATACACTAGATAAATATGGAGCCATTTAAGAAGATGTAGGAAGTTCCTTATCTCCTGTTATGAATTAAACTCCAAGACATGTCCCATTTGAAAAGCGCGGTGCAGACCACTATGTAGAGGATGCTACAAATGTGGACAGGGAGAATGCATTCCACCAAAAGTAGAATCCATGCATACCACATAAATGATACATAAAATCTCTAGGTAATTTTATGGCATACTAGTAACACTGGTTGCCTCCAGACAGGTAACCCAGGATGAGAGAAAGACTTTCACTTTCCTAATTATAAAGAAAGTGTCTATAACAAAGTGAGGAAAGACATATGAAGTAATGGGGAAAAGCTATACAAACACAAAATGGCAACAAAACTGCTGATTCTGTGTATTTTTTATTTCCTTCTTTACTTTTCCTATAGTTTCTGAATTTTAGATGTGAAGCATAAATTAATTTTAAATCATGAAAGTAATTTTAAATGGTTATTTAAACTGTATTCATGCAATCACAGCCATCAGCTGTTAGCGGAAGCAGAAGAATGTCAATTTTTTTTTTTAAGTTTGGCCTCTTTTCTTGGTTTTTTATTTATTTATTTTCATCCATCTTTATTATTCGGCCTGTGTGGGCTTCCCATTGCAGTGGCCTCTTCCATTGCAGAGCACCGGCTCTAGGCGCATGCGTTCCAGAGCGTTGGCTCATAATTGGCCACACCGGTCCAGCTACTCTGTGGCACGTGGGATCTTCCCGGCCAGGGATCCAAGATGCATAAGCTCATTAATAAGAAAAACACAACTCAAAAATATGTGAAAAATATTTTCCTAACAGTGACACAGACTTAAAAACTTGGTAACACACTGTGCTGGCTAAGGTACGGAAGAGACACATGCTGCAAGTGGGAGTGTGAGCTGGTAAGACGTCTACGGAGAGCTACTTGGCACCACCTACCAAATTCTAAATGCACACATCCTCTGATGTAGTAAGAACCTTCTAGGAATTTATTCCACAAATACACTCGCATATGTGTGGAGAGACATGCATATGAGGCACCGTGTGTTTGTAAAAACAAAGTCTGAAAGCCATCTGAAAGTCCACTGAAGGGACTATTTAAGCGCATAATAATGCATTCATACACTAGATAAATATGGAGCCATTTAAGAAGATGTAGGAAGTTCCTTATCTCCTGTTATGAATTAAACTCCAAGACATGTCCCATTTGAAAAGCGCGGTGCAGACCACTATGTAGAGGATGCTACAAATGTGGACAGGGAGAATGCATTCCACCAAAAGTAGAATCCATGCGCATACCCACATAAATGATACATAAAATCTCTAGGTAATTTTATGGCATACTAGTAACACTGGTTGCCTCCAGACAGGTAACCCAGGATGAGAGAAAGACTTTCACTTTCCTAATTATAAAGAAAGTGTCTATAACAAAGTGAGGAAAGACATATGAAGTAATGGGGAAAAGCTATACAAACACAAAATGGCAACAAAACTGCTGATTCTGTGTATTTTTTATTTCCTTCTTTACTTTTCCTATAGTTTCTGAATTTTAGATGTGAAGCATAAATTAATTTTAAATCATGAAAGTAATTTTAAATGGTTATTTAAACTGTATTCATGCAATCACAGCCATCAGCTGTTAGCGGAAGCAGAAGAATGTCAATTTTTTTTTTTAAGTTTGGCCTCTTTTCTTGGTTTTTTATTTATTTATTTTCATCCATCTTTATTATTCGGCCTGTGTGGGCTTCCCATTGCAGTGGCCTCTTCCATTGCAGAGCACCGGCTCTAGGCGCATGCGTTCCAGAGCGTTGGCTCATAATTGGCCACACCGGTCCAGCTACTCTGTGGCACGTGGGATCTTCCCGGGCCAGGGATCCAACTGGTGCCCCTTGCACTGCAAGGCGGACTCTTGGTACAATGGACCGGCAGCAAAGCCCAAGACTGTCAATTTTATCTGCTTCCCTCACCCAAACAAAGTTAAGGAAAAAAAAAAATTCATACCCAGATATTCTTAAACTTTCTGTTAAAACATGACTGGTTTTTGCTCCAGGGCACATAGCTCTCGACCCAGTTACCACAGGGCTGAGACTACAGAAGAAAAGAGGCCTCACTCACATCAGTCTGCAGATGGGCAGGCGCTTCTGAGTTGTCATTGATCCTCCGCACGCTGTCATAATGCTCTCCATACCGATATGCAATGTGTAACTCCCGCCCGTTGCTTTTATCTGTACCTCGAATCTGCAGGCAGAGGAAGGGGAGATGCCAGCAAGGTCCTGTACAGTGCCCATGCCAAAAGAGAAATGCCACCTGACTGCCCTGAAGGCCCCAATCAATACAGAAGGAATTGGGAATATGGCTCTGATATGTCTCAAGCAATTTTTGAATTATTCTTCTGCCACTCATGTACGTATGATTCCATGCACCTAATATGCAACTAAATGGAAATTAAGCCATTTGAAAAGGCATATTCAAAAGCCAGGGGCAAATTCACCATGAAGGTATTAAATAACTCTCAGTTTCAGGAGTGTCAGTACCTCTCAGGCCCTCAAATGCTCAGGTTCCTTCCAAGAGGGAAGGCCCAGGGACAGGTACAGATTTGTTGAGCTTGAATCTCAGTTAATTGAGGGCCCTCTTTGAGGAAAAAAATGTAACATTACAAATATAAAATTGCTATCACCCCTCTCAAGGCCTTGAAAGGGGGCCATAAAAACAAAGGACCGGATATACAGGCTTCATTAGCTTCACAATAAAACCACCCTAGCCTGTTTTTCATCAAACACATACTGAGAAACACACAAATGTCCCACCCCTATCAATTTCAAAACAAAACTCTGTACAGTCAAGCAGCCTACTGCATTGCAGAGCACCGGCTCTAGGCGCATGCTCAGAGCGTTGGCTCAATTGGCCACACCGGTCCAGCTACTCTGTGGCACGTGGGATCTTCCGGCCAGGGATCCAACTGGTGCCTTGCACTGCAAGGCGGACTCTTGGTACAATGGACCGCAGCAAAGCCCAAGACTGTCAATTTTATCTGCTTCCCTCACCCAAACAAAGTTAAGGAAAAAAAAAAATTCATACCCAGATATTCTTAAACTTTCTGTTAAAACATGACTGGTTTTTGCTCCAGGGCACATAGCTCTCGACCCAGTTACCACAGGGCTGAGACTACAGAAGAAAAGAGGCCTCACTCACATCAGTCTGCAGATGGGCAGGCGCTTCTGAGTTGTCATTGATCCTCCGCACGCTGTCATAATGCTCTCCATACCGATATGCAATGTGTAACTCCCGCCCGTTGCTTTTATCTGTACCTCGAATCTGCAGGCAGAGGAAGGGGAGATGCCAGCAAGGTCCTGTACAGTGCCCATGCCAAAAGAGAAATGCCACCTGACTGCCCTGAAGGCCCCAATCAATACAGAAGGAATTGGGAATATGGCTCTGATATGTCTCAAGCAATTTTTGAATTATTCTTCTGCCACTCATGTACGTATGATTCCATGCACCTAATATGCAACTAAATGGAAATTAAGCCATTTGAAAAGGCATATTCAAAAGCCAGGGGCAAATTCACCATGAAGGTATTAAATAACTCTCAGTTTCAGGAGTGTCAGTACCTCTCAGGCCCTCAAATGCTCAGGTTCCTTCCAAGAGGGAAGGCCCAGGGACAGGTACAGATTTGTTGAGCTTGAATCTCAGTTAATTGAGGGCCCTCTTTGAGGAAAAAAAAAATGTAACATTACAAATATAAAATTGCTATCACCCCTCTCAAGGCCTTGAAAGGGGGCCATAAAAACAAAGGACCGGATATACAGGCTTCATTAGCTTCACAATAAAACCACCCTAGCCTGTTTTTCATCAAACACATACTGAGAAACACACAAATGTCCCACCCCTATCAATTTCAAAACAAAACTCTGTACAGTCAAGCAGCCTACTGCACTGCACACCACGCAGGCACTGCTCACAAGGTGTCGTATGTGCACATGCCCCCGGAGCACAACTGATCAGAATGGGGCTCCCGGGAGGCATGCAATACAGACACCCCAAAATGGAGCCCGGCCATGCCCCCACACCACCATCTCCACAGAAACTCTACAGTTTCTCAATCTGCAATTCTCAGTATGCAATGTGAAAGCCCTGCCCGTTGCTTTAGAAAGCCCAGTGACTGTCTATTTATTAAACCCCCAAATATCAGCACCACCTTATTTTTGCTGAAAGTTATAGGCTATTATATTATATATATTATATATTATTATTAAGTCATAGATATTATTATTAATTTAGTGAAAGTGAAAGTCACTCAGTCCTGTCCAACTCCTTGCAACCCCACAGACTGTGGCCTGTCAGGCTCCTCTGTCCATGGAATTCTCTAGGTAAGAATACTGGAGTGGGTAGCCGTTCCCTTCTCCAGGAGATCTGCCCAACCAAGGGATTGAACCCAGGTCTCCCGCACTGCAGGCAGATTCTTTACCATCTAGGCCACCTGGGAAGCCCAATTTAAATAGTATCTGTGATCTGTGATCTAAAAACATAGCAAAACCACGGAACAAACTGGAAACACACAGGTCTAGAAGTCACAATCACACACGTTTTCTCCAGACAAAGTATCTAGGTTTCAAAGGGCAGAGACTCTGGTTCTGACACATACAAAACAGAAAGAGCACCGCTCATCTCCCAGGAAGACAACTGGAAAGGAAATTAGCTGATCTGAATCTCTGAGTGACATCATCCCTACAGCACTTACATATTTAAATAACAACAACACACTATACATGAATTATGAATCAGAAAAAAATAACCTGAGCACCAGTCACCAAACTGTGAAGTGTGAAGAGGACTATCAGTTTCTACCTAACACATGCCTATATTGTTTATAGAAGCATATATTCCATTTGTAGCCAAAAAAAAGAGTAGACTATGAGCATAAACCTCTTCATTATTAATGTAAAAACTCCTACTTATGACAGCAGCAACCAATCTGTTTTGAATTCTCAAATTTTATAAGATGCTTCACTGAGGTGAGGACCGATGGGAGAAACCTAGTGGATAGTTCCAGTATACAGGAAACGTATTTATTTTAAAAACATACATTTTGAATGTTGAGCAATCCATGCAAGAGGACACTACAGAAATAAACGGATTTGAAAAAAATCTAACTATGCAGAATTACCTTCCACAACTACCTCGAAAATTAAGAAACTTAAAAAAAAAAGTTATTGTTAGAGGAAAAGGCAAACTGTAGTTACTAAGTTGGCACTGAGTTTATTCTTTTAACAACAGCATCATTATGCAGTATATTCAAATGATTTTGATGACTTCTGCTAAGCAGTAAAGATTTTAAATCGGGACAATGAAGGAGGTAACCAGTCTTCTTGGCATCCTGAGAAAAGCCTCAGTAAATAGGCTAGCCTCCTGTCCAATTTCCCCCCGCTCTGTCAGGCTCCTCTGTCCATGGGATTCTCTAGGCAAGAATACTGGAGTGGGTAGCCGTTCCCTTCTCCAGGAGATCTGCCCAACCAAGGGATTGAACCCAGGTCTCCCGCACTGCAGGCAGATTCTTTACCATCTAGGCCACCTGGGAAGCCCAATTTAAATAGTATCTGTGATCTGTGATCTAAAAACATAGCAAAACCACGGAACAAACTGGAAACACACAGGTCTAGAAGTCACAATCACACACGTTTTCTCCAGACAAAGTATCTAGGTTTCAAAGGGCAGAGACTCTGGTTCTGACACATACAAAACAGAAAGAGCACCGCTCATCTCCCAGGAAGACAACTGGAAAGGAAATTAGCTGATCTGAATCTCTGAGTGACATCATCCCTACAGCACTTACATATTTAAATAACAACAACACACTATACATGAATTATGAATCAGAAAAAAATAACCTGAGCACCAGTCACCAAACTGTGAAGTGTGAAGAGGACTATCAGTTTCTACCTAACACATGCCTATATTGTTTATAGAAGCATATATTCCATTTGTAGCCAAAAAAAAGAGTAGACTATGAGCATAAACCTCTTCATTATTAATGTAAAAACTCCTACTTATGACAGCAGCAACCAATCTGTTTTGAATTCTCAAATTTTATAAGATGCTTCACTGAGGTGAGGACCGATGGGAGAAACCTAGTGGATAGTTCCAGTATACAGGAAACGTATTTATTTTAAAAACATACATTTTGAATGTTGAGCAATCCATGCAAGAGGACACTACAGAAATAAACGGATTTGAAAAAAATCTAACTATGCAGAATTACCTTCCACAACTACCTCGAAAATTAAGAAACTTAAAAAAAAAAGTTATTGTTAGAGGAAAAGGCAAACTGTAGTTACTAAGTTGGCACTGAGTTTATTCTTTTAACAACAGCATCATTATGCAGTATATTCAAATGATTTTGATGACTTCTGCTAAGCAGTAAAGATTTTAAATCGGGACAATGAAGGAGGTAACCAGTCTTCTTGGCTCAAAGACATCCTGAGAAAGAGAGCGCCTCAGTAAAAATAGGCTAGCTCTCCTTGGTGGGCACATGACAACACTACCCCAAAGAAGTGCCCGTGCAGACATCATTTCCTCCTGCTCACCGTGTCCCTGTAAAGTCAGAGTCCTCACCAGCCCAGGCAGTCGCTAACTTACTTTGTTGTAGCGTGACAGTTAAAAACACACTATACCAGCCACAAAAAGCAATACACTTTCGTTTATATGGCATTCTGGAAAGGAAAACTGTTAAGAGACAAATCAGATTCGTGGTTATCAGAATGTGGGGAAGAGAGGAAGGGACTAGGGACTATAAAGAGGCATGAGGTAACTTTCTGGGGTAGTGGAAATATTCTATATGTAAGCAGTGGTGGCATTTACATGACTATGTTCGTCCAAACACTAACAATTCACCAGAGAAGGGTGAATTTTGACATATGTAAATCTTATCTCTATAACTGACTTTATTTTCAATGAGCAAAGACAAGCAAAGGAATAAGCAATTTACAAAGGAATATATATGCAGATGGTATAGGAAAATGGGCTTCCCTGGTGGCTCAGACAGCAAAGAATCTTCCTGCAATCCAGGAGACCTCAGTTAGATCCCTGAGTTGGAAGATTCCCTCCACTCCAGTATTCTTACCTGGAGAACCCCCATGACAGAGAAGCCTGGCAGGGTACAGTCCATGGGGTCCCAAAGAGCTGGACACAACTGAGCAACTAACACTTTCACTTTTCTCAGGAAAACAATGAGGAAAAAAGCCATTGTTGCCTTTATGATTGAAAAAATTTCAAAAATTTTCTCCATGCAAGAGGACACTACAGAAATAAACGGATTTGAAAAAAATCTAACTATGCAGAATTACCTTCCACAACTACCTCGAAAATTAAGAAACTTAAAAAAAAAAGTTATTGTTAGAGGAAAAGGCAAACTGTAGTTACTAAGTTGGCACTGAGTTTATTCTTTTAACAACAGCATCATTATGCAGTATATTCAAATGATTTTGATGACTTCTGCTAAGCAGTAAAGATTTTAAATCGGGACAATGAAGGAGGTAACCAGTCTTCTTGGCTCAAAGACATCCTGAGAAAGAGAGCGCCTCAGTAAAAATAGGCTAGCTCTCCTTGGTGGGCACATGACAACACTACCCCAAAGAAGTGCCCGTGCAGACATCATTTCCTCCTGCTCACCGTGTCCCTGTAAAGTCAGAGTCCTCACCAGCCCAGGCAGTCGCTAACTTACTTTGTTGTAGCGTGACAGTTAAAAACACACTATACCAGCCACAAAAAGCAATACACTTTCGTTTATATGGCATTCTGGAAAGGAAAACTGTTAAGAGACAAATCAGATTCGTGGTTATCAGAATGTGGGGAAGAGAGGAAGGGACTAGGGACTATAAAGAGGCATGAGGTAACTTTCTGGGGTAGTGGAAATATTCTATATGTAAGCAGTGGTGGCATTTACATGACTATGTTCGTCCAAACACTAACAATTCACCAGAGAAGGGTGAATTTTGACATATGTAAATCTTATCTCTATAACTGACTTTATTTTCAATGAGCAAAGACAAGCAAAGGAATAAGCAATTTACAAAGGAATATATATGCAGATGGTATAGGAAAATGGGCTTCCCTGGTGGCTCAGACAGCAAAGAATCTTCCTGCAATCCAGGAGACCTCAGTTAGATCCCTGAGTTGGAAGATTCCCTCCACTCCAGTATTCTTACCTGGAGAACCCCCATGACAGAGAAGCCTGGCAGGGTACAGTCCATGGGGTCCCAAAGAGCTGGACACAACTGAGCAACTAACACTTTCACTTTTCTCAGGAAAACAATGAGGAAAAAAAAGCCATTGTTGCCTTTATAATAATATGATATATAGGGATATATTGTGTGTGTGTGTGTGTGTGTGTCGATATGCACATACGGGTCTGTCTATGTGTGTGTGTTTGTGCTCAATTATTCAGTTGTGTCCAACTCTTTCCAACCTCATGGACTGTAGTCTGCCAGGCTCCTCCGTCCATGGGATTTTCCAGGCAAGAGTACTTGAGTGTGTTGCCATTTCCTTCTCCAGGGGATCTTCCTGACCCAGGGACACAACCCGAGTCTCCTGTGGCTCCTGCTTTGGCAAGCGTATTCCTTACCACTGAGCCAGTTCGTAAAACATGACACTGTGATACGTCTCTTCCTAGCTATATATGAATGTTTTTATACTTAAAAGAGTATGTGTGAATAACAAGGATACACATTACAGTGTTAAAGAGTAATTACCTCTATGGGGTATGACTCTTGGTGATTTTTGTTTGCCTTTATGGGTTTTTCCAAATTTTCAAATTGTTCTGTAAATCATATTTTACTTTCTAATTTTAAAAAAAGCTAGAAATGGGGGAGGAGTAGAGAAGGGGACAGAGGAGATCTGACAGGAATCTCCCAATCGGTTTCTGGAAGCTGAGCCACAAGGTGAAAAGTGCAAGGAGGGCAAGTAAAGGGCATTGTGTACCTGTCACCCTAACCTTTGACCTTTCACACTCCAGAAAGTTTGATAGCCTATTTGGGAGATCACGTTAATTCAGAACACCAAAGGTACTTCGAATATCAGAGATAAGGGCGAAGGGGTGTGAGGAGGGGGATGGAGGCCTAACTGGCTCAACACTGCGCTCTGCCCCCCAAAAGCAGGAAGTCAGCATCTGTTGTAAAATCTTACTTGCTGCAGAAAAACCATTAGAATGCTATGTACAGCTGGGCAGAGCAGTGTTTTAGAGCCTGACACCCTAGGCCATGGAATTTTGTTGTTCTAAAGTTCTTTTTTAGCAAGTTTATTATAGTGAACTTGGTCTTTGTTTCTCTCCATCTAAAAAACAAAAATATACACATGGAACAGGTATATTCAAGCAAGAATCTACATGCAAATCCTTTAAATTCTCATATAGTGATTTTTACAAAATTATCAAAGTTATTTCCACATTAGGCTCTCAGTCCCAAATCACCCAATTAATCAGCTGTTGAGTAATATTTCTGGCATTTTAAAAGTTCCTGAAATTATACTTCAGACTCCACTTGTAATGCAGGGTTTAATTCCAAGCTTAGTGAGGCTCACAGTCCAAGCTACCCTGCCTAGCTTATTACCATCGGTCAAGCCCCATTATCTTAGGGTATCCCTAAAGCTAATTTATAAATAAGGGCTTAACATAAATTTCTGAACAGGGGACTTACCTGCCACAAAGGGGCATTAAGCTGATGAATCACCACATTCAGTTGATGATTTCTTGCAAAGGCTACAATTGCATCATTGCCAGCAAATGTTCCAGACTTTGCCAAACTGGCCACTGTACAGAAGGAAATAGGAGAGAAAGAAAAATGAAATTCTTTATGATGGAAAAATCCAAATGCAAACATGCTTGGTGTTTATTTAGTTCCAAATAATGGGAATGAAGGTATATGCCTGGAAAAGTCGAACAGCTTTTCCAGCGTCTAGGAATTTAAGCTGGCTGAACAGCATACAGATCGCAACTAAGAAGGACAGCAATCATTTTATAAAGAAAGAATTCATTTACTCATTTCTTCAGTATATTCTGAATGCTTCCTAGTGCCCAGTTCTACAAAAGACATGGGGAATGTGACAATAACCAATAATTAATAAACAGTAATTTGTAAGAGCTTGCATTAACAATGTCTATTATAAGACAGCAGAATAGAAGAACATGTGCACGCTGACTCTCATGAGAGCACCAAAACTGCAACTAGCTGTTGAATAACCATCAAAGGAGGACGCTGGAAGTCCACGTCCAAAGACAAAGAAGAAGCTCTAGCAAGAGGTAGGAGGTGCAATCACAATGAAATCAAATCCCGCATCAACTGGGTGGGTGTCCCACAAACTGGAGAACAATTTAACACCAAAGAAGTTTTTCCACTGTTGTGAAGATTCTGAATCCCACGTCAGGCTTCCTAGCCTGCAGATTCAACAAAGGGACTGGGAATCCCCAAGGAATCTGGCCTTGAAGGCCAGAGAGATTCAATTACAGGACTTTCACACAACACAGGAAAACAGCTCCAATCCTGGAGGGCACCAACAACATCTTGTGCACACCAAGACCCAGAGAAAAGGAGCAATGACCGCACAGACAACTAAACCAGAACTACTTGCCAGTGTTGGAGGGACTTCTGTGGAGGCAGGGATCAGCAGGGGCTCATCACAGAGACAGGGGCACTGGTGGCATCAGGCTGTCCCCATTGGCGTAAACCCTCTTGGGAGTTCAACATTAACCCTACCACGCCAGGCTTCCCTAGGTGGTGAAGGCCAGGGAAGCCTGGCACGCTGCAGTCCATGGGGTCTAAATGAGTCGGACACAACTAAAACTGAGCAACTGGACAACAAGACTCCAGGGCTGGGTTGTCTCAGGCCAAACGACTAACAGTGAGGGAGTATAACCCCACTCATCAGCAGATACTTGGATTAAAGCTTTACTGAGCAAGGCCCTGCCCTCCAGAGCAAGGCCCAGTTTTTCCCATCACCAGTCCATCCCATCAGGAAGCCTACACAAGCCTCTTAGCCTCCTCCAGCAGAGGGCTGATAGAAGCAGGAAGAAGCATAGCCTCACAGCAGCTAAAACAGAAGCCACATTACAGAAAGTTAATCACAATGAAAAAGCAGAAAGTTATGTCCCAGATGAAGGGACAAGATAAAAGCCCAGAAAAACAACTAAATGAGGTGGAGATAGGCAACCTTCCAGAAAAAGAATTCAGAATAGTGATAGTGAAGATGATCCAGGATCTCAGGAAAACAACAGAGAAGATGCAAGAAATGTTTACCAAAGACCTAGAAGAACAAAGAAAGATGAATAATACACTAGAAGGAATCAGTAGCAGAATAACAGAGGCAGAAGAATGGATAAATGACGTGGAAGACAGAATGGTGGAAATCACCGCTGCAAACAGAAAATAGAAAAAAGAATGAAAAGAAATGAAGAGCCTAAGAGACCTAAGAGACCTCAGGGACAATCAAATGCACTGCCATTCACATTATAGGGGTCCCAGAAGGAGAAGAGAGAAAAGACCTGAGAAAATATTAAGAGATAATACCTGAAAACCTCCCAAACACGGGAAAAGAAATAGTCAACCAAGTTCAGGAAGCACACAGAGTCCAAGGCAGGATAAACCCAAGGAGGAACACATGGAGACACACAGTAATCAAACTGACAAAAATTAAAAACAAAGACAAAATATTAAATGTAATAAGGGAAAAATGACAAACAACATACAAGGGAACTTCCGTTCAGGCCATCAGCTGATTTCTCAACAGAAACTCTGTAAGCCAGAAAGGAATAGCACCATGTACTTAAAGTGATGAAAGAGAATAACCTACAACCAAGAATACTCTACCCAGCAAGACTCTCAATAAGATTTGAAGGAAAAATCAAAAGCTTTCCAGACAAGGAAAAGTTAAGAGAATTCCGCACCACTAAACCAGTTTTAGAACAAATGCTAAAGAAACTTCTCTAGGCAGGAAACACAAGAGAAGGAAAAGACCTACAGAAAAGAAATCCAAAACAGTTAAGAAAACAGTAATAGGATCATGCTTATCAATAATTATCTTAAATGTAAATGGGTTAAATGAACCAATCAAGAGACACAGACTGGCTTGGGTGGATAAAAACGTGTACTATAGGCATTTCCTCTTACCACATCACTCTGCTTGAACCCCCAAATTGAATGTAATTATTTTATATTGTTAAGCTAATCCTAAGGTTCCCATTACGGCTTGCAATTATAATTATCTTTTATTTTTTGTCTGGCTATGGATTGTGAAAACTGATACACATCTTTCACTATTGCAATTATGTAACTATTACTGAATACCATTGTATCCTGGTCAGTCAACAGAAAAACAATAGAACTCTGTATCACCAAAACTATGATTTAATAGAAAAACCTGCAATTACCTTTAAAATCCAGATGCATATCAGAATTATCTTGAAATTTTTTGAAAAATACAAATGCCCAGGTACTGTTTTTTTTTCTCCAGAGTTCCAGATATGTTTCTAATAAGCTGTCATGTTTACAAACAACTGGATGATACAAGGATCTTTTATCTTGTTTGTTTCACTTTCTCTATTTCATAGTCAGTGCTCCCATTTCATTTGGTTTATGTTTTCTAATTTTTCCATCTCTCTTTTTTTTTTTTTGATGTTCTTTCTTGAGCCTTTATCTTGAGTAGAAAAGTTTCTGTACACAAATATATAAATAGTATGTGTAATATATGTATTTCAGAAAACTTAATGAATTTCTGCTTAAAAATTTTTTGACATTTTGACTCCACTTGACTTAGTATGAATAGAATGCTAGATTTCTAATTTAAAAAAACAGATATACAACAAGCAACAAGGGTTTGTTTACTGTGTAGCTAGAGGGAACTATAGTCAGGATATTGTTATAACCTATAATGGAAAATAATTTCAAAACTAATATATGTGTATATGCGTAACTAAATCACCTGGCTGTGCACCTGAAACACTGTAAGTCAACTATACTTTAATAAAATATATTAAGAAAAAACATGTAGTATGTCAGACCTATACTTTAATTATAATTCCAGACAAGGAAAAGTTAAGAGAATTCCGCACCACTAAACCAGTTTTAGAACAAATGCTAAAGAAACTTCTCTAGGCAGGAAACACAAGAGAAGGAAAAGACCTACAGAAAAGAAATCCAAAACAGTTAAGAAAACAGTAATAGGATCATGCTTATCAATAATTATCTTAAATGTAAATGGGTTAAATGAACCAATCAAGAGACACAGACTGGCTTGGGTGGATAAAACGTGTACTATAGGCATTTCCTCTTACCACATCACTCTGCTTGAACCCCCAAATTGAATGTAATTATTTTATATTGTTAAGCTAATCCTAAGGTTCCCATTACGGCTTGCAATTATAATTATCTTTTATTTTTTGTCTGGCTATGGATTGTGAAAACTGATACACATCTTTCACTATTGCAATTATGTAACTATTACTGAATACCATTGTATCCTGGTCAGTCAACAGAAAAACAATAGAACTCTGTATCACCAAAACTATGATTTAATAGAAAAACCTGCAATTACCTTTAAAATCCAGATGCATATCAGAATTATCTTGAAATTTTTTGAAAAATACAAATGCCCAGGTACTGTTTTTTTTTCTCCAGAGTTCCAGATATGTTTCTAATAAGCTGTCATGTTTACAAACAACTGGATGATACAAGGATCTTTTATCTTGTTTGTTTCACTTTCTCTATTTCATAGTCAGTGCTCCCATTTCATTTGGTTTATGTTTTCTAATTTTTCCATCTCTCTTTTTTTTTTTTTGATGTTCTTTCTTGAGCCTTTATCTTGAGTAGAAAAGTTTCTGTACACAAATATATAAATAGTATGTGTAATATATGTATTTCAGAAAACTTAATGAATTTCTGCTTAAAAATTTTTTGACATTTTGACTCCACTTGACTTAGTATGAATAGAATGCTAGATTTCTAATTTAAAAAAACAGATATACAACAAGCAACAAGGGTTTGTTTACTGTGTAGCTAGAGGGAACTATAGTCAGGATATTGTTATAACCTATAATGGAAAATAATTTCAAAACTAATATATGTGTATATGCGTAACTAAATCACCTGGCTGTGCACCTGAAACACTGTAAGTCAACTATACTTTAATAAAATATATTAAGAAAAAAACAGATGCCTAGTATGTGTCAAGCACTCCTTATATTCTTTCAGACTTTATAATTTTTTGCTTTATATGGAATATAGCCAGTTACAGTGTTGTAACAGTTTTCGGTGGACACCAAAGGGACTCAGCCATACATACACATGTATCCATTTTTCCCTTAACTCCTCTCTCATCCAGACTGATACATAACATTAAGCAGAATTCCCTGCGCTACACAGTAGGACCTAGCTGGTCATCCATTTTAAATGTGTGCACACGTCCATCACAAACTCCCACATTCTGACTCCATGATCTTGGCTCCTGGCCTCTCCAATATTCAGCCTGCCACAGTTTGCCCTCAAGGAGTTTACAAGCAGTGGGGAACAAACAACAAGAAAATATGAAACTGCCGATGTGCAGGTACTTTAGGAAAGAAATGCATGGTAAAGGGCTTCCCCTAGTGGTCCAGTGGATAAGGACACCACCTTGCAGTGCAAGGGGCGCCGGTTCGATCCCTGGCCTGGGAAGATCCCACGTGGCGCGGAGTGGCTGGACCGATGTGTCCAATCACCGAGCTGGAGCTCTGGAGCGCATGTGCCCAGAGCCGGTGCTCTGTGACGACAGAGGCCACTGCGATGGGAGGCCCACAGGAGCCAAAGAATAAAGACGGATGAAAACAGAGAAATGAAAGACCAATAGAAGTGGCCCGCCTGCTCCCCTCCCTCCCCAACCTGACCCCCACCCAAAATAAATAAATAAATAAATCTTTAGAAATGCATGGTAAAGAATCTGGCCTTACATAAACAGAGGTCTGGCCTTTACACCTGGCCTCTAGGAGAGAACCTCTAAACCCTTAGAATTTTCCAACTGATAAGAATGTCTTTGTTATTCACAGTGGGCCCCTCAGCCACATCTGACAGTTGATGCTAAGTTTATCCTCGAGGCAACTCTTGGTCATGTCACACTAGGAAGACCTCAGGGACTGGAGAACTGGAGAATGAGTTTAACCACTCAGGCAATCAGTCAATAACACTTACATAACGAACCCTAATAAGAATTCTGAACAGTGATGTTTAGGCGAGGTTCCCTGGTTGACAATACTGTGCAACCTTCCGAGATTACACCCTTTGGCTAATTCTGAGCCAGACCTTTTCCTTGTAATACACTATAACTGCGAGTATAAAAGCCTTCAGTGAGTTCTGTGAGTCCTTCCAGCAAATTACCAAACCTAAAAGTGGTTCTGGGAAGCCACAAACTTGCAGCTGATGTCAGAAGTCAGGGGAGTCTTACGGAAGACTGTGTCCTCAAATCCTGCAGCTTGGCTAAACTAACTCCAGGTGGGGAACATAAGTTGGTCTGAACAGTGGGTAGTGGAGGGGAGGTGTAAAAGATAAGTTCTCAGCTGAGACAACTATGCTGCTTCCCAAAGGACAGGTAAAACACAGAAGAGGAACGGATGGTGTTCCAAGCAGAAGTGAGAAAGAGAACATGATGAGCTTATGGGCTGCAGAGTATTGGCAGAACTTAGAATGCTGAGATGGCAGGGCTGGAGAGCAAGCAAATACACTGGGAAATGGCAAGAGGGCAGGGAAACAAGAAAATCACAGATCACAAAGGGCTAAAGAGTGGGGCTTTCTCGAGGTCATTGGAGAGCTGCCCACAAGTGTTAGATAGGGGAAGACCTACTTGATATACATTTAGATCACCTCTCTGACTTCCACATGGAAAACAAAGTGAAGGGCTCAGGAGGCACTGAGACCAGTCCAGATACTGAAGAAATCTAGGCAAATGGCCAAAGAGGCCTGATTCCATGAGGTCATAGAAGTGAGGGAAAATGTGCTGAGGGAAAAGTGATAAGACAGGAATTAAGAACACTCAGGTTTCTAACAGATATCTGCTTAGATAGGAAAAAGATGACGCCAATTCACCAAAGCCATAGTCCAAAGGAAAGACACAGCCAAATGCAAGGATAACCAGGTCCTGAAGAGTTCAGTGAGTCATTCTATCATCCCATCAACAAATATGAGTGTCAACTATGTGCCAGCCATTGCCACAGTGGAGAACACACACCATCCGGGCCCTTAAGAATCTCACAGGGCTTCCCTAGTGGTCCAGTGGGTAAGGACACCACCTTGCAGTGCAAGGGGTGCCAGTTCGATCCCTGGCCTGGGAAGATACCACGTGCCGCAAAGTGGCTGGACTGATGTGTCCAACTACCGAGCCGGAGCTCCAGAGTGCATGAGCCCAGAGCCGGTGCTCTGTGACAACAGAGGTCACTGTGATGGGAGACCCACATGGACCAAAGAACAAAGATGGTTGAAAATGAATAAATAAAAGACCAATAGAAGTGGCCAAAAAGAGAGAAAGATTTGAGCCTATTAAGGCACTAACTGAAGTCCCTGACTGGTCTCAAACAAATCAGATTGTATTTGGCTTTTGAGGGAGAAATTAAAATGGCCTTACTGATTTTTCTGATTATAAAAGTAATTTATGATCATTTAAAAATCAGAAAATCTACAGAAGGTAATTTAAATATTCATAGTCCCATGATTCCCAGATGGCTGGACAGTTAGGAAGAACTTATTTTAGCTGTATTATCTAATTTATTCTTTACAAAAACCCCTTATAAATTAGGTCCTATTATCTCCCCTTAACAGAAGTTGTTGAAAGACAGTGGTTTCTAAAAAATAACTGGAGCCAAGAGTTAACAACCATAAAATGTTAGTATCTTTCCAGACTTGCAGATGACACCATCCTTATGGCAGAAACAGAAGTGGAATTAAAGAGCCTCTTGATGAAGAGAAGAGTGAAAAAGCTGGCTTAAAACTCAACATTCAAAAAACTAAGATTATGGCAACAAGTCCCATTACATCAAGGCAAACAGAAGGGGCAAACAGTAACAGATTTTATTTCCCTGGGCTCCAAAATCACTGCAGACAGTGACTGCAGCCACGAAATTAAAAGATGTTTGCTCCTTGGAAGAAAAGCCATAACAACAGAGTGTATTAAAAAGCAGAGACATCACTTCGCCAACAAAGGTCTGTATAGTCAAAGCTATGGTTTTTTCCAGTAGTCGTGTACGGATGTGAGAGTTGGACCATAAAGAAGGCTGAGCGCCAAAGAACTGATTCTTTCAAACTGTGGTGCTGGAGAACTCTTGAGAGTCCTTTGGACTGCAAGGAGTTCAAACTAGGAAATCAACCCTGAATAATCACTGGAAGGACTAATGGTGAAGCTCTAAAACTTTGGCCACTTGATGTGAAGACGCAACTCACCGGAAAAGACCCTGACACTGGGAAAGACTGAGGGGAGGAGGAGGAGAAGGAGAAAACAGAGAATGAGATGATTGGATGGCATCACCAACTCAATGAGCTTGAATTTGAGCAAACTCCAGGAGATACTGAAGGACAGAGTAAGCTGGTGTGCTGCAGTCCACAGGATCACAAAGGGTCAGACACAACTTAGCAACTAAACAAACAACAGACATTTCCCAATTTGTTTTGTACATACACACCTGTTAAAAATAGGGTCAATCTTGCCGCCTACTAGAATAGTGGAACTAAAAACAAAAATTAACATGTGGGACCTAATGAAACTTAAAAGCTTTTGTACAGCAAAAGAAATTACAAAAAAGCTGAACAGACAGACCACAGAATGGCAGAAAATCATAGCAAATGAAATAACAGACAAAGAATTAATCTCCAAAATCTACAAGCAACTCAGACAACTCAGCACCAAAAAAATGAACAACCCAATCAAAAAATGGGAAGAAGACCTAAAAAGACATCTCACCAAAGAGAACATACAGATGGACAAAAAACACATGAAACGATGCTCAACCTCACTTATTATTAGAGACATGCAAATCAAAACTACAATGAGATATCACCTCACACCAGTCAGAATGACCATCATCAACAAAACCACAGACAATCAATGCCAGAGAGGGTGCGGAGAAAAGGGAACCCTCTTTGCACTGCTGGTGGGAATGTAAATTGATCAGCCGCTATGGAAGACAGTATGGAGATCCCTTAAAAAGCTAAAAATAGAAGCACCATACGACCCAGCAATCCCACTCTTAGGCTTATACCCTGATGAAATCAAAACTGAAAGAAGCACCTGTACCCCAATGTTCATTGCAGAACTCTATACAATAGCTAGAACATGGAAGCAACCTAAATGTCCATCGATGAATGAACGGATAAAAAAACTCCGATACACATATACAACGGAGTATTTCTTAGCTGTAAAAAGAAATGCAGAAGAATCAGCCCTAATGAGATGGATGGATCTAGAACCTATTATAAAAAGTGAAGTAAGTCAAAAAGAGAAAGACAAGTATACAGTATACTAACACATATATATAGAATCTAGTAAAAGGGTTATGATAACACACGCAGTGAAGCAATGGAAAAACAAACACAGAGAACAGACATATGGACAATGTGGGGAATGAATAGGGGGTGGGAGGCATAGAGTGAGTAACATGGAAACCTATACTATCATATGTGAAAAAGACACCTATTGTCATTGCGCTGCGGGAATAGGAGATTCTGCAGGGGCCAGGTGCAATGGTCTGGAGGGGTGGGAGAGGGGGGACTGGGAAGGGGAAGGGGGCCAGGGATATGCATATGACTGATTTGGGAACATACATGTCTGTGAACAACAAAACTCTGTAAAAATTTCTTTAAAAATGTTAAGCACCAGATTAAAAAAAATAGGGTCAATCTTGGACTGCACAGTGGATGAGAATTCACCTACTGATGTAGTGGACAGAGGTTCAATCCCTATTCTGTGAAAAGTCCACACACTTTGGGGCAACTAAGCCCATGTACCATAACTATTGAGCCAGCACTACAGAACCCTTGAGCCACAACTAGCAGGCCTGCATGCTGCAATACTGAAGCCTGAGCATCTAGGGCCTGTGTTCTGCAACAAGAGAAGCCATTGCAGTGATAAGCCCGTGCATTGCAATGAATAGTAGCTCCCACTCGCTCCAACTAGAGAAAGCCCGTGTGCAGCAACAATGAAAGGCACAGACAAAAATAAATTAAAAAGAAAAAAAAAAAAAAACAGGATCAATCTAAACACACTACTTCATAACCTACTTCCCCCCCACATGGCATCTACATCTAAAACTACTGATTCCCAACTGCCTAGCATGCTGCCTATTACAGGGAAGACAAACAAATATTTGTTGAACAAACAAATGCCATAATTTATAGAATCAAACCCCTAGCTCGGAAGGCAGGCAATGCTCACGTATTACTCCTGGAAAATCCAGTGTCCTGTGGCGAACCTACCATGCTTCTCAAAGGGAATGTCATCTTCTACAAAGGGTTCAAAATCTTCCCGCTGCTTTATCATGTAGTCCACCGTCTCCTGTCGGTGCTTGAGATGATTTCGTGAGTGGCCTTCCAGCTGATCACCAAGTGCTCTGAACAGGCAATTGCTATCAAAACAAAAATGCTGGTCAAGATCTTTGAAAAATGAACTTAGTTCATCTAAAACAATGCTGCTTCATGCTGGGCCATCCAAGGATATTTTTTGGAAGGGGTGGGAGGCACTTCTATTGGTCTTTCATTTATCTATTTTCATCCATCTTTGTTCTTTGGCCTGTATGGGCCTCCCATCGCAGTGGCCTCTCTCACTGTAGAGCACCGGCTCTGGGCGCATGCGCTCCAGAGCTCTGGCTCGGTAGTTGGACACATCAGTCCAGCCGCTCCGCAGCACGTGGGATCTTCCCAGGCCAGAGATCGAACCGGTGCCCCTTGTACTGCAAGGCGGTGTCCTTACCCACTGGGAAACCAGGGAAGCTCCCAAGAAAATCTTTGAGAAGAGATAAGGCCTCGACTCTGATTGTCCAGATTCTTCCCAGATACCAGGGGCAGGACAGCACTAGGGAAAATATTCAACCACATTACCTTTTTAAGATAATTACAAACAAGGATTCTATCCCCCACTTATGAGCTGGCTGGCTCAAGAGAGATACTGAACTTCTCTAAGCCTCTGCTGCTTCAACAAGTGGAGCTGGTACACTAACCGCCTGAAGACAGGGTCTAGACACTACAGGCCACTCCACACTCAAGGGCTATGAGATCCAGATCTCCTTCCAAAATGGTAAATCCTTTTCTGAAATCCCTTCCACTGTGGCTGCACAGCTAACTAATCATTCACCTAACAAGTACCCAAAACAGGGCCCTTTGTCATGCTCCCCATAGAAACAGTCAAATTTAACATCCTGTTTGAATCCTAAGGACACAGTGGAGAAAGGCGTGGGAGGAAAGCACTGAGATCACACCCAGGGGTAGCACGCCAGGACACTTCCTCTTGGCACCTCACCTCTCACCCAAGGAGCCACAACGCTGTTCTTAGTCCTGCCAAATGAAAGCTCACCTAGTCTTCTTTTTGCTTTGTTCCTAAAATTAATATGCTGGTAATAAATCTTAAGAGTTTACTTTCACACCCCTTAATGGTGTCTAAAATTTCAAACTATATCACAAACACAGAGCCCAGATACAGAGGGACTGAAACACAATCTGGTATCCTCGAAACTAAGGAAAGAGCCGTTCTGAAGCCAAATGGTCACCCACTTTCACATCAAACCGTTTACTCTTCCAAATGAAAATCTATGATATTCTAATTCCAAAATATAAACCCACCACTTATCAAAGGACTTCAAACCTAAATGTTTGGTGACTTTTTTTTTTTTCAACTTATAAAAGTGAGTTTTCAACAGAAAGTTAGGGAGAAGCAGGAATCTCTTCTAACATAAAAGAATTTAGAGAGAGAGAGATTGCAGGAGGGAGAGGCGATTTTAAAGAAAAGATATTCTATAAAATGAGAATCCAAGAAACTCTGTATCTATGCGGGGCAACATTCTAGAAGGGATTGGAACATAACAGTTCTATACACTAGAATGGGGGTCTGTTGCTAAAATCTAACAGTTTTTTCAACCATAGGGGAAAAAGTTTTTTTAACCACAGGGCGGGGGAGATGAGATGTTCTCAATTTTAAGCTTCTCTCTCAAACTTTTCTTAAATCTTTAACAACTTTCACCACTAGTTTACTCTTGAATTCCATTTAAAAGGAGATACAATTTAGCAAAAAATTACATAGCTTTTTTACATCTGAAATCTCAAAATTCATGGTGTCCTACAGAAACTAACAGGGGCAAATATTCAACAAGCCAAAAAAAGGAAACAGGTACGAAACTGTACACTGCATAAGCTCAACCATGTTCATCTGCATACGTGTGCGTGTGTGTATGTGTGTAAAGTTGCTTCAGTTGTGTCTCTTTGCCAACCCCAGGGACTGCAGTCTGCCAAGCTCCTCTGTCCACGGGATTTTCCAGGCAAGAATGTTGGAATGTGTTGCTATGCCCTACTCCAGGGGATCTTCCTGGAGGGATCTTCCCAGGGATCAAACCCGTGTTTCTTATGTCTCCTGCATCAGCAGGCAGGTTCTTCACCACTAACACCATCTGGTTGTATATATACAGACTCAAAAACACATAAATGTATCCAGGGAAAAAGCACTGACCAGCACTTAAGCAGTTCTTACTATGTGTCAGGCACTGTTCCAGACACTTCGCATGTATTAAATACGTGTAGTCCCAAGAGATGGCCACAATTTACTATACACCTGTGGTAAAGTGCCCAAGGCCACAAAATCAGTAGGTGGTGCACCTCCTGACTCAGTCCCATGCACCAAAATGTTAGTGAAGTTTTCCCTGGGTAGTGGAGTTAGGAGTACTTGCCAAACTTATTTAAAATATTAAATACGCTTTTCTATATTTACCCAAATTTCCTTGATCTCATTAAAAATAGTCAAAATGAAAAATCAAGACAGATGAATCACTTCCGTTTCAGAGTTACAATGCACAGGAAATGTGAACAAACACTACAGATGACCTGGGTTTCCTTAGGGAGCCCAGTAAGAGCACTCATGATCCTTATGAGAACAGCGCAGCCAGTGCCCAGAGGGCCTCCAGGAGATCCCGGCTGTTTCCCTGGGTCCACACCCTCCCCCACCACAGCAGGGCTGCTCCCCACTCACACTGTTGACATTCCGGGCCAATTCTTTGTCCTGTGCACTGGAAGATGTTTAGGAGCATCCTTGCCTCTTAACAACTAGATGCTACTTAGCACCATGACCACTAGTCTTCACTGCTAGCTGTGACAACCAAAAATGTCTCCAGCCATTTTTGTTCCCTTGGGGGGAAAATCAGTCCCCCTTCAGAACCACTTCACTATGAAAGTCTTACATTCGATTTCACAAAAAAAAATCAATTACACAAGTAGCCTGGGAGGGTTTGAAGTAGCTCGATAATTTAGCATGAGACAATACTGTAACACAGACACAAAAAAATGAATAGGCTTAGACATGAAACCAATAAATAGGCTCCCAGGGTGCAGTAATAGTAGCACGATATGCAGAAAAGGGGGGGGGGGTGGTCAGGTTCTGCTCTGTTCTTTGAAGTCAGACCACAGCTAGAGTACTAGATATAATTCTGATTACTACATGTTAATATATGTTCAAACGAGGTGATGTGGCTTTCAACTAAATAACACGAAGAACATAAACAACTAGTGACTTTCAGCCTAAAGAAGGTTCCAGCAGACATGAGAGCTGCCTCCAACGGTTCATCCTGGTGAAAGGGATGTCATCCTTGCACAGTAAAACCGAAACATGGGATCTACAGAGACACAGACAAATCAAAGGAAGCTCGGTGTTAGCTCTATATGGACAGACTACCTGCCCAGACTAAGGATTCTATACATTTCTATTGGCAAGTCTCGGGAATTGTTTATGTACGTGCTAGACAATACGGTTGCCACTATCCACAGAAATGTGGTTAATCCACATTCATGTGTTTTAAGTGTAGAGTACTGGTTTTCAGACAGTATTTTTTTTCTTCTTCTCTCTGTCCCATTGATTGACAGTTGCCACTGACACAGTCCCAGGGCAAGGATATAATCAAGGGTTTTCAATTTTAGCACCAGCTACCAAATCCTGGCCCCACTGCCTGAGAAGGACCTGTGAAAGTGCTAGGAGTGTTTTTAAAATGTAAAGTATCTCATTAAACATTGTGACACTGACTAAGCTGAAAATGATACTTTAGATATAGTGGTTTACATTAAATATTAAAATTAATTTCATCTGTTTCATTTTACTTTTTTAAATCCGCTACTGAAAAATTTTTAAATTACATCTGTGATTCCAATTTTTATCAGGCAGCAGTGGTCTCAATCACTGATTCTCAAATGTGATCACTACTAGCAACTTCAGCATTGCCAGAGAACTTGATCAAAATGAAAATTCGGAGTCCCCACACCCCAGGCCTGCGGAGTCAGACTCTCTGGGGTTGGCACCCAGCAATCTAGTCTCTCCAAGGGTTTAATTAGCCCTCCAGGTAACTCTGTTTCATGCTAATTAAAAAATCAATTGGGGAAGTAGCTCGATAATTTAGCATGAGACAATACTGTAACACAGACACAAAATGAATAGGCTTAGACATGAAACCAATAAATAGGCTCCCAGGGTGCAGTAATAGTAGCACGATATGCAGAAAAGGGGGGGGGGGTGGTCAGGTTCTGCTCTGTTCTTTGAAGTCAGACCACAGCTAGAGTACTAGATATAATTCTGATTACTACATGTTAATATATGTTCAAACGAGGTGATGTGGCTTTCAACTAAATAACACGAAGAACATAAACAACTAGTGACTTTCAGCCTAAAGAAGGTTCCAGCAGACATGAGAGCTGCCTCCAACGGTTCATCCTGGTGAAAGGGATGTCATCCTTGCACAGTAAAACCGAAACATGGGATCTACAGAGACACAGACAAATCAAAGGAAGCTCGGTGTTAGCTCTATATGGACAGACTACCTGCCCAGACTAAGGATTCTATACATTTCTATTGGCAAGTCTCGGGAATTGTTTATGTACGTGCTAGACAATACGGTTGCCACTATCCACAGAAATGTGGTTAATCCACATTCATGTGTTTTAAGTGTAGAGTACTGGTTTTCAGACAGTATTTTTTTTCTTCTTCTCTCTGTCCCATTGATTGACAGTTGCCACTGACACAGTCCCAGGGCAAGGATATAATCAAGGGTTTTCAATTTTAGCACCAGCTACCAAATCCTGGCCCCACTGCCTGAGAAGGACCTGTGAAAGTGCTAGGAGTGTTTTTAAAATGTAAAGTATCTCATTAAACATTGTGACACTGACTAAGCTGAAAATGATACTTTAGATATAGTGGTTTACATTAAATATTAAAATTAATTTCATCTGTTTCATTTTACTTTTTTAAATCCGGCTACTGAAAAATTTTTAAATTACATCTGTGATTCCAATTTTTATCAGGCAGCAGTGGTCTCAATCACTGATTCTCAAATGTGATCACTACTAGCAACTTCAGCATTGCCAGAGAACTTGATCAAAATGAAAATTCGGAGTCCCCACACCCCAGGCCTGCGGAGTCAGACTCTCTGGGGTTGGCACCCAGCAATCTAGTCTCTCCAAGGGTTTAATTAGCCCTCCAGGTAACTCTGTTTCATGCTAAAGTCTGAGAAACACTAGGATCTAGACTCTAAATCAGCAGTTCTCAATTATACTGTATGGGAGAATTTCATGTAGATATTTTTTTTTCAGTTATCCATAACCAGGCCCCACTGCCTGAGATGCTGGTGTGGCTGATCTGGGGCAGAGCCCAGGTGCTGCATTTCTTCCAAACATCCAAGATTCTACTGTGCCACAAGGTGGAAAACCACTGAGCCAGATCCAAAAGATGAGGCTGCTATACAGGTGCTGCAGGTGCTAATGGATATTTAGACGAGATGACTTGTGGATGCCCATCTATCACTAAAATCCTTCACAATGAAAAAAACAAGGTAAAACTTTAAAAATAAACAACCTGTTTGAGACAGAGATAAGTGGCTAAAATTAATGATTCTTTAATGCTTTAATATTAGAACAAGATTAATTAGTCCTGTAATTTGAGGGTGCATTTAGGAAGATACAACTGGATATGGTTCAGAGAGATGTTAACATTGTACTGTCTAGGGCTTCCCTGGTGGTCCAGTGGGTAAGGACACCGCCTTGCAGTGCAAGGGGCGCCGGATCTATCCCTGGCCTGGGAAGATCCCACGTGCCACAGAGCAGCTGGACTGATGTGTGCAACTACTGAGCCGAAGCTCTGGAGTGCATCCGCCCAGAGCCGGTGCTCTGCAAAGAGAGAGGCCACTGAGATGGGAGGCCCACACAGGCCAAAGAACAAAGATGGATGAAAACAGATAAATGAAAGACCAACAGAAGTGGCCCGCCCACCCCACTCCCTCCCCAAGCCGCCCCTCTCTCCAAAAAAAAGAAAAAAACATTGTACTGTCTAATCCAATTAAGAGATTCTGTTCATGTTATATCCAATCCAATGGTTTTTAAGGACCACACCAAGGTTAAAATATTTTCTGTTTTTTCTTTTTCCCCATCATGCCTCTGTTTATTTTCATCCATATTTTATTCTTTGGCCTGTGTGGGCCTCCCATTGCAGTGGCCTCCCTGATTACAGAGCACCAGCTCTGGGCACATGTGCTCTAGAGTGCTGGTTTGTAACTGGACACACCAGTCCAGCCATTCCACAGCGCTTGAGATCTTCCAGGGCCAGGGATAGAACCTGTGCACCTTGCACTACAAAAAGGACTCTCTACCCACTGGACCACCAGGGAAGTCCAATATTTCCTGTTTTTTTTTTTAATATTTATTTATTTATTTATTTTGGGGAGGATGGGGTGGGGAAGGAGGGGGGTGGGCGGACCACTTCCATTTGTCTTTCATTTATCTATTTTCATCCATCTTTGTTCTTTGGCCCGCGTGGGCCTCCCATCACAGTGGCCTCTGTTGTCACAGAGCACCGGCTCTGGGCGCATGCGCTCAGAGTTCCGACTCGGTAACTGGATACATTGGTCCAGCCACTCCGCGGCACGTGGGATCTTCCCAGGCCAAGGATCAAACCGGCGACCCTTGCACTGCTAGGCGGTGTCCTTACCCACTGGACCACCAGGGAATCCCCCAATATTTCCTGTTTTGCAACGGAATCCAATCTACATGGGTCCACCCTCCAGACAACACAATAGGAAGGCAACCCATGAAGCACTACAACAACCCATTAAGTCGCTCCCTGATTAACCTCTGCCAAACTGACTCAGCTGACATAAAGGCTACATTACAGAATAAAGGCTAATGTATTCCCACGCACCTGAAGGTTCCAGAATGCTACAAATACCACACTGCCCACAAGGAATACACCTATATAGCAAGATCCTATCTCAGGTTACTCAATATTGTTATCAGACCAGAAGGAACAGAAAGTAGCACTGAGATGGGAGGCCACAGGCCAAGAACAAAGAGGATGAAAACAGATAAATGAAAGACCAACAGAAGTGGCCCCCCACTCCCTCCCAAGCCGCCTCTCTCCAAAAAGAAAAACATTGTACTGTCTAATCCAATTAAGAGATTCTGTTCATGTTATATCCAATCCAATGGTTTTTAAGGACCACACCAAGGTTAAAATATTTTCTGTTTTTTCTTTTTCCCCATCATGCCTCTGTTTATTTTCATCCATATTTTATTCTTTGGCCTGTGTGGGCCTCCCATTGCAGTGGCCTCCCTGATTACAGAGCACCAGCTCTGGGCACATGTGCTCTAGAGTGCTGGTTTGTAACTGGACACACCAGTCCAGCCATTCCACAGCGCTTGAGATCTTCCAGGGCCAGGGATAGAACCTGTGCACCTTGCACTACAAAAAGGACTCTCTACCCACTGGACCACCAGGGAAGTCCAATATTTCCTGTTTTTTTTTTTAATATTTATTTATTTATTTATTTTGGGGAGGATGGGGTGGGGAAGGAGGGGGGTGGGCGGACCACTTCCATTTGTCTTTCATTTATCTATTTTCATCCATCTTTGTTCTTTGGCCCGCGTGGGCCTCCCATCACAGTGGCCTCTGTTGTCACAGAGCACCGGCTCTGGGCGCATGCGCTCCAGAGTTCCGACTCGGTAACTGGATACATTGGTCCAGCCACTCCGCGGCACGTGGGATCTTCCCAGGCCAAGGATCAAACCGGCGACCCTTGCACTGCTAGGCGGTGTCCTTACCCACTGGACCACCAGGGAATCCCCCAATATTTCCTGTTTTGCAACGGAATCCAATCTACATGGGTCCACCCTCCAGACAACACAATAGGAAGGCAACCCATGAAGCACTACAACAACCCATTAAGTCGCTCCCTGATTAACCTCTGCCAAACTGACTCAGCTGACATAAAGGCTACATTACAGAATAAAGGCTAATGTATTCCCACGCACCTGAAGGTTCCAGAATGCTACAAATACCACACTGCCCACAAGGAATACACCTATATAGCAAGATCCTATCTCAGGTTACTCAATATTGTTATCAGACCAGAAGGGAAAGTCAGAATAGTGGAGACTGTCGACTACCTTTTTATTACCATAACTTGATTTTTCACCAAGAGGCATCACTGACTCAATGGACAAGTCTGAGCAAACTCCAGGAGATACCGAAGGACAGGGAAGCCTGGTGTGCTGCGGTTCACGGGGTCGCAAAGAGTCAGACACGACTTAGCAACTGAACAAGTAAATAAATACCAGCAAATAAAAGAACCCGTTGATACCTACTAGCCTGTAACACATGCAGGAAACACCATTCACCGCCCAGTGACAGGGCCTGTCATCACCATACCCAGATGTGCCATGGCATAAAGAGGACTAAATCCTAACAGTCCACATCACGGTGCCCATGGGAAGAACTTGTGAACAGAAAGGGGTTAGCTTCATGGAGACCACAAGGGAGGAATTCTCACCATTTTATCTAAAATGTCCAAATAGGGACATGGAAAGTAAGAGACATGAGCACTGCAGTCAAGCTGGCCTCTGGCCTCTGACCTCTGCAGCCTCATTGCCACTGACTTCCACCCTTGTACTGTACACTAACATCCTTAACAATTTGCAGGTCTCAAAAAATAATGTGCTCCTATGCCTTTACACATACTACTCCTCAGCCTGGAATGTTCTCTTGGCATATTTTTATTGGTCCTTCACAACCCAGTACGAGAACAACCTTTTCAAGGTAGGTTTTGATGAACATTTGCTGAATGAATGAGGTCGCCCTGACCATTTCAGGAGTGCTGGTCTCTTTCTTCTCAATACTACACTATAATCAGTCATGGTTATGAATAAATCAACTTGTATTTTAATTATTTATACCATCCATTCTTAAAGTATGGCCCAGGATGGAAGGGAGGGTGTCCCCAAGACCCTTTCAGAGTTTTGAGTCCAAAACTATATGTTATTTCTCTTATTCCTTCTAATTCTCTCAAGTGTACAATGGCGTTTTCCTGGAGCTATTTATTATCATNCTAAGAGCTATGAACCCTAAGTCGCTACAAATACCACACTGCCCACAAGGAATACACCTATAGCAAGATCCTATCTCAGGTTACTCAATATTGTTATCAGACCAGAAGGAAAGTCAGAATAGTGGAGACTGTCGACTACCTTTTTATTACCATAACTTGATTTTTCACCAAGAGGCATCACTGACTCAATGGACAAGTCTGAGCAAACTCCAGGAGATACCGAAGGACAGGGAAGCCTGGTGTGCTGCGGTTCACGGGGTCGCAAAGAGTCAGACACGACTTAGCAACTGAACAAGTAAATAAATACCAGCAAATAAAAGAACCCGTTGATACCTACTAGCCTGTAACACATGCAGGAAACACCATTCACCGCCCAGTGACAGGGCCTGTCATCACCATACCCAGATGTGCCATGGCATAAAGAGGACTAAATCCTAACAGTCCACATCACGGTGCCCATGGGAAGAACTTGTGAACAGAAAGGGGTTAGCTTCATGGAGACCACAAGGGAGGAATTCTCACCATTTTATCTAAAATGTCCAAATAGGGACATGGAAAGTAAGAGACATGAGCACTGCAGTCAAGCTGGCCTCTGGCCTCTGACCTCTGCAGCCTCATTGCCACTGACTTCCACCCTTGTACTGTACACTAACATCCTTAACAATTTGCAGGTCTCAAAAAATAATGTGCTCCTATGCCTTTACACATACTACTCCTCAGCCTGGAATGTTCTCTTGGCATATTTTTATTGGTCCTTCACAACCCAGTACGAGAACAACCTTTTCAAGGTAGGTTTTGATGAACATTTGCTGAATGAATGAGGTCGCCCTGACCATTTCAGGGAGTGCTGGTCTCTTTCTTCTCAATACTACACTATAATCAGTCATGGTTATGAATAAATCAACTTGTATTTTAATTATTTATACCATCCATTCTTAAAGTATGGCCCAGGATGGGAAGGGAGGGTGTCCCCAAGACCCTTTCAGAGTTTTGAGTCCAAAACTATATGTTATTTATCTTATTCCTTCTAATTCTCTCAAGTGTACAATGGAGTTTTCCAGAAGCTATATATTATCATTCTAAGAGCTAATATAATGTGTTTCTGTATTATGCTTTTCCTTGATTTTACTTTATAATACAGTAAATATTGATAACTACGTGTGCATGGTAAGTCACTTCAGTCGTGTCCTACTCGTTGTGACCCTATGGACCAAAGCCTGCCAGGTTCCTCTGTCCAAGGGATTCTCCAGGCAAGAATACTGGAGTGGATTGCCATGCCCTCCTCCTACGGATCTTCCCAACCCAGGGATCAAACCTACATCTCTTGCATCTCCTGCTTTGGCAGACAGATTCTTTACTACCTGGGAAGCCCACTGAAATCTAATCCATGTAAACAAAAGTTCTTTGGAGTCCTCAGTAATTTTTAAGACTATAGAGGAACCCTGAGACCAGAATGTTTGAGACCCACTGCTGTGTTTCTCTCTTACTAGGCTATGACCGCCTTAAGAATCTTAGTCATCAGTGTATTCCCAGCACCTTGCTCAACCAACATTAGCTGAATTAACTAGAGAATTACGCTCTTAGGGCCAGAGGATCAGAGGTAGTACTCCCAAAGTTTCCCACAGCATTAAAACTCCCTCAAGATTCTACAACTCCCTGTGCTTCAGTTCCTGCTCATAAACAACCTTCTGTTGAGTAAGTCAGTTTCCTGGACACCCTGGAATACCCTGCAGGTATTCCAGTGGGAATACCATACCCAGTATAGCAGACACAAGCCATCCAATCACTTGTAAGGAAGAGTCAGACACCAGCCCAGGCCCATCAAATTCAACTGGTATTTCAGTTTATACAGCAATGTCTTGTGCTTATGAGTTTGCTAATGTCCTGAATATTTAATAAACTGTATCTGACAAACACAAAGGTACTAGGCTAAAAGCCAGACCCAGCAAACAAATTCTTTTAAAAAAAGTCATGGTTATGAATAAATCAACTTGTATTTTAATTATTTATACCATCCATTCTTAAAGTATGGCCCAGGAGGGGAAGGGAGGGTGTCCCCAAGACCCTTTCAGAGTTTTGAGTCCAAAACTATATGTTATTTATCTTATTCCTTCTAATTCTCTCAAGTGTACAATGGAGTTTTCCAGAAGCTATATATTATCATTCTAAGAGCTAATATAATGTGTTTCTGTATTATGCTTTTCCTTGATTTTACTTTATAATACAGTAAATATTGATAACTACGTGTGCATGGTAAGTCACTTCAGTCGTGTCCTACTCGTTGTGACCCTATGGACCAAAGCCTGCCAGGTTCCTCTGTCCAAGGGATTCTCCAGGCAAGAATACTGGAGTGGATTGCCATGCCCTCCTCCTACGGATCTTCCCAACCCAGGGATCAAACCTACATCTCTTGCATCTCCTGCTTTGGCAGACAGATTCTTTACTACCTGGGAAGCCCACTGAAATCTAATCCATGTAAACAAAAGTTCTTTGGAGTCCTCAGTAATTTTTAAGACTATAGAGGAACCCTGAGACCAGAATGTTTGAGACCCACTGCTGTGTTTCTCTCTTACTAGGCTATGACCGCCTTAAGAATCTTAGTCATCAGTGTATTCCCAGCACCTTGCTCAACCAACATTAGCTGAATTAACTAGAGAATTACGCTCTTAGGGCCAGAGGATCAGAGGTAGTACTCCCAAAGTTTCCCACAGCATTAAAACTCCCTCAAGATTCTACAACTCCCTGTGCTTCAGTTCCTGCTCATAAACAACCTTCTGTTGAGTAAGTCAGTTTCCTGGACACCCTGGAATACCCTGCAGGTATTCCAGTGGGAATACCATACCCAGTATAGCAGACACAAGCCATCCAATCACTTGTAAGGAAGAGTCAGACACCAGCCCAGGCCCATCAAATTCAACTGGTATTTCAGTTTATACAGCAATGTCTTGTGCTTATGAGTTTGCTAATGTCCTGAATATTTAATAAACTGTATCTGACAAACACAAAGGTACTAGGCTAAAAGCCAGACCCAGCAAAGCAAGCCTCTAATTGCCAACGACTCTACTAAAAAAATACCCCTTGGAGGGGTTCTGCTAAGGATCTATTTGGCTCCCCTCTGTGATATGTTTACCACTCATTAATTCAATAAAAATACATTGCATACCTTTGATGTAGTAGGCACTGTGCTAGGTTGTGGGGAATAAATTGCAATCAAGGTCTAAATCTAATCTGCCTCAAGGACTGCACACATGCAGGAAAACTGGGAAAGGTAAATTAGCTCATAAACAGTCTTGATTAATAAGCTCAATGTAATGTAATCCAGAGAACACTTTTCTCCCCCTCTTTCACGCTTAACGGTAAGGCAATTCTGTATGGTCTTTAGCGTCACCTTATTCTTCCCTAGCCGAGCGCCCCCAGTGAAGGGAGAAACAATAGCCAACGGTTATGAACAGGGCCGCTTCCGCAGAGCCACAGTCCGGCAACCGGACTCCCTTTCACCTGCCCCTCAAAATGGGGATGCTAACTGATCTCCCCTCCTCTCCCTACCCTTTTCCTTCCTTCCTCCACGCTCCCGGATCCGAATCCCCCTTTCTGAGGCTTCTTCTCCTTCCCCTCCACCCATTCTCTCCCTCCCGCCCCGTTCACCTATCTCGTGTGCTTTAAAAAGAAAAAGCTAGACTTAAAGATTCCTGCCTAAACCCCAAGCAAACCTGGGTAAAAAAAACTATTGCTTACACGAAGAGAAACCGAAGTCCGTGGAAGTAAGAACGAGAGAAGCAGTCGTCCGCTCAGCAGACGAGGGGCCCTCCGAGATCTAATTTCCCAAGTGTAACGGGAGGGCAATGCCCAACTGTAAGGGCTCCAAGGAGGGCAAGCGCCGTATCGAGTGGGGCTCACGCCTCTCTGCACTCGTCTGGTCGTCATTGTGACAGCTCGCCCCGCGGTCCTGCTCCCGGACCCGCTCCCTCGCACTTCCGCGGGTCTCGGCTTACATGTCACCTTCGGGGGTGCGGGTGGGCGCTCCCCGGGCCCCGACCCAAAGGAGACCCACTCCCGGATTCTCTCTCCGGACCCCTTCCAGCGGCTTGGGGCCTTGGCCACGACCCCCGGGGTAACGGGATGCCTCGAGCGGAGGGGCCCGGCCGCCTCGCTCGCCCTGGGAAGCCGCCGGCTCCAGCTGGCGCTCGGCGCCCCCGACGAACGGGCAGGCGAGACCCGGAGACGGTCGCCCAGCCCGGCGCGTGCCCGGCGCCGCCCCCCGCGCTCCCGGGCCCGCCTCACCCGTCCCCCGGCACCTCCCGCAGCTTCAGCCCCAGGGCCTGCAGCTGGTTGGCGAAGCTGACGAACTCCTCCTCGCCGCCGCCGCCGCCGCCGGACTCCGGTCGGTTCCGCCGCTCCTTGGCCAGTGCCCGGCGCGCCGCCCGCTCGTCCCGCTTGCGCTCGGCCTCGGCTTTCCGGCTGCCGCTGCCCGGCCGGCTCTTCGCCGCCTGCTTCCGGGACATGGCCTTGGCCCCGCGGCCCGCAGCGGGAGGAGGAAGAGCCGCAGGACCGCCGGGCTGCCGCCTCAGGGGCTCGGGGGGCGAAGCGGCGAGGGCTACGGAGCCCGGCGACGGCGACGCGACCACCGCGCCTGCGCCGGCGCGGGGGCACCTCGGTCACGTGACGGAGCCCCGCCCCCTCCTCCCGGCCGGATGGACCAGCGCCATAGAGAGCTCGCCTGGGAGAGCTAGAGGGGCACCCATCTCGGTTTGTTCCACTCCTCCCCCTAGCGGCGGGCGGTACTCCAAGTGCGCACGGGGGGACCAGAGAACAAAACCCGACAAGGTCAAAGAGACCCGGTTCCAAAGCTCACACGCTTGATTTAATCCTGCACTTCTCGCCTTCTCTACCTTCCCTCATAACTCAAGAGAGAAGTAGCTCTTGTCCAAAACCACTGGCTCCTCTAATAATCTGGATTCCAACCTAAAACCACCAGTCTAATTTTGCCTGAACTAAGGGTTTCCAAGGAATGCAGGACTTTCAGTTTTAAAACGGGGAAAGAACCAGGCAAACCAAAGTAGTTGGTAACCCTAAGCCACCTGCAGCTACCCTAGAAGCTAACTCCATCAGTAATTGCCTCCCCCTGCAGATCCCTCTTCTCCCTCATCCTGCAGCCTCTTTTCTTTCTTTTTTCTTCTTTTCCCCATCATGCCTCTTAAGTTATATTTATTTTCATCCATCTTTTTATTTTTTGGCATGTGCGGGCCTCCCATTGCAGTAACCTCTGTTGTTACAGAGCACCGGGCCCCGGGCCCATGTGCTCCAGAGCTCTGGCTCCTAACTGGACACACCGGCGCCACGACGGGCAGGCGAGACCCGGAGACGGTCGCCCAGCCCGGCGCGTGCCCGGCGCCGCCCCCCGCGCTCCCGGGCCCGCCTCACCCGTCCCCCGGCACCTCCCGCAGCTTCAGCCCCAGGGCCTGCAGCTGGTTGGCGAAGCTGACGAACTCCTCCTCGCCGCCGCCGCCGCCGCCGGACTCCGGTCGGTTCCGCCGCTCCTTGGCCAGTGCCCGGCGCGCCGCCCGCTCGTCCCGCTTGCGCTCGGCCTCGGCTTTCCGGCTGCCGCTGCCCGGCCGGCTCTTCGCCGCCTGCTTCCGGGACATGGCCTTGGCCCCGCGGCCCGCAGCGGGAGGAGGAAGAGCCGCAGGACCGCCGGGCTGCCGCCTCAGGGGCTCGGGGGGCGAAGCGGCGAGGGCTACGGAGCCCGGCGACGGCGACGCGACCACCGCGCCTGCGCCGGCGCGGGGGCACCTCGGTCACGTGACGGAGCCCCGCCCCCTCCTCCCGGCCGGATGGACCAGCGCCATAGAGAGCTCGCCTGGGAGAGCTAGAGGGGCACCCATCTCGGTTTGTTCCACTCCTCCCCCTAGCGGCGGGCGGTACTCCAAGTGCGCACGGGGGGACCAGAGAACAAAACCCGACAAGGTCAAAGAGACCCGGTTCCAAAGCTCACACGCTTGATTTAATCCTGCACTTCTCGCCTTCTCTACCTTCCCTCATAACTCAAGAGAGAAGTAGCTCTTGTCCAAAACCACTGGCTCCTCTAATAATCTGGATTCCAACCTAAAACCACCAGTCTAATTTTGCCTGAACTAAGGGTTTCCAAGGAATGCAGGACTTTCAGTTTTAAAACGGGGAAAGAACCAGGCAAACCAAAGTAGTTGGTAACCCTAAGCCACCTGCAGCTACCCTAGAAGCTAACTCCATCAGTAATTGCCTCCCCCTGCAGATCCCTCTTCTCCCTCATCCTGCAGCCTCTTTTCTTTTCTTTTTTTCTTCTTTTCCCCCATCATGCCTCTTAAGTTATATTTATTTTCATCCATCTTTTTATTCTTTGGCATGTGCGGGCCTCCCATTGCAGTAACCTCTGTTGTTACAGAGCACCGGCTACGGGCCCATGTGCTCCAGAGCTCTGGCTCCTAACTGGACACACCGGTCCAACTGCTCCACGGCACGTGGGATCTTCCCAGGCCAGGGATCGAACCGGCACCCCTTGCACTGCAAGGCAGTGTCCTTACCCACTGGACCACCAGGGAAGCCCCCTGGAGCCTCTTTTTTAATGCTCTCCCTTCCCACAGTGTTGCCATGGTGTTGCCTGCCTCTTGACCCTCTACACAGCCTCTTTCCCCATTTATGCAGATGTCCCTAATGTCTCTGCCTTTAACAATCTTATCTTCTCACTCTACCTACAAATTCCCCTTTGTGAATGTTAGGTTGCCTGGAAATCAGAGCCCCAGCCCACAAGGTAAAAATAAATGGGCTGACTAAGAGTCATCTGAAAAACAAGCCCCAGAGGAACAAAGAAACCATAAACCCACTGGCCCCTTTACTGGCGCTGAAAGTCCCGCAACTGGAGATAAGGGACCATACCAGAAAGAAGAAAATCTGCCTGGTCACAAGTTTTTTCCACGACGTCCAGAGGAACCTGATGAACCACTTTATGTTCCCCTTGACTTGACCCCTACCCTTGTTTACTTTCCCCTATAAAAAACCTTCAGGGCTTCCCCTGGTGGTCCAGTGGGTAAGGACACCGTCTTGCAGTGCAAGGGGTGCCGGTTGGATCCCTGGCCTGGGGGGATCCCACGTGCCATGGAGCGGCTGGACCGATGTGTCCAATTACCGAGCCGGAGCTCTGGAGCGCATGTGCCCAGAGCCGGTGCTCTGTGACAACAGACGCCACTGCCATGGGAGACCCACAGGAGCCAAAGAACAAAGACGGATGAAGATAGAAGAATGAAAGACCAATAGAAGTGGCCCGCTCCCTCCCTCCCCAAGAAAAAAATAAACAAGGAATGCAGCTTTCTTTTCGATTTCTTTACCCTAGAAGCTAACTCCATCAGTAATTGCCTCCCCTGCAGATCCCTCTTCTCCCTCATCCTGCAGCCTCTTTTCTTTTTTTCTTCTTTTCCCCCATCATGCCTCTTAAGTTATATTTATTTTCATCCATCTTTTTATTCTTTGGCATGTGCGGGCCTCCCATTGCAGTAACCTCTGTTGTTACAGAGCACCGGCTACGGGCCCATGTGCTCCAGAGCTCTGGCTCCTAACTGGACACACCGGTCCAACTGCTCCACGGCACGTGGGATCTTCCCAGGCCAGGGATCGAACCGGCACCCCTTGCACTGCAAGGCAGTGTCCTTACCCACTGGACCACCAGGGAAGCCCCCTGGAGCCTCTTTTTTAATGCTCTCCCTTCCCACAGTGTTGCCATGGTGTTGCCTGCCTCTTGACCCTCTACACAGCCTCTTTCCCCATTTATGCAGATGTCCCTAATGTCTCTGCCTTTAACAATCTTATCTTCTCACTCTACCTACAAATTCCCCTTTGTGAATGTTAGGTTGCCTGGAAATCAGAGCCCCAGCCCACAAGGTAAAAATAAATGGGCTGACTAAGAGTCATCTGAAAAACAAGCCCCAGAGGAACAAAGAAACCATAAACCCACTGGCCCCTTTACTGGCGCTGAAAGTCCCGCAACTGGAGATAAGGGACCATACCAGAAAGAAGAAAATCTGCCTGGTCACAAGTTTTTTCCACGACGTCCAGAGGAACCTGATGAACCACTTTATGTTCCCCTTGACTTGACCCCTACCCTTGTTTACTTTCCCCTATAAAAAACCTTCAGGGCTTCCCCTGGTGGTCCAGTGGGTAAGGACACCGTCTTGCAGTGCAAGGGGTGCCGGTTGGATCCCTGGCCTGGGGGGATCCCACGTGCCATGGAGCGGCTGGACCGATGTGTCCAATTACCGAGCCGGAGCTCTGGAGCGCATGTGCCCAGAGCCGGTGCTCTGTGACAACAGACGCCACTGCCATGGGAGACCCACAGGAGCCAAAGAACAAAGACGGATGAAGATAGAAGAATGAAAGACCAATAGAAGTGGCCCGCCCGCTCCCCTCCCTCCCCAACCCGACCCCCGCCCAAAATAAATAAATTAATTAATTAAAAAAAAAAAAACCTTCAGTTTGTCCCCTAGGTGTGCCTTCACTGGCCCACCTCTTGGACCTGAGAAGCTTGCCCGGAACACTTTCCAAATTAAACTCCTTTCCTAGTAGTTTGCTGTTAGTCGTGTCATTGGGTTCTTAGAGTGAATAGCCTCTATTGCCGCTGTTTCATCTAGTGTCAGTATTTATCTTTGGCCCCTGTGTTAGACCCAGGTGTAGCACTGAATCAAAGTGGCATGGTTATTGCCCTCAAGGAGCCCAGATTCCAGTGCGACATAGGTAAAGACACAGCAGCTTCCATACAATGTGACCTATGTTATCAAGGGTGCAGTGGGGCAAAAAGTGAAATGAAAATGCAAGAAGGCTTCCCAGAAGAGCTGTGTTCTAGGCTGAAGCTCAAAGGACAAGCAAGACTTGGCCAGACTAAGACAGTGAAGAGAGAGGCATTGCATGTCCAACACCAGAGTTCCGTTTTGAGATACTAAAGAGAGTTCTACCTGAAAGGAGCCCAGGACTTGAGTTAGGAGACAGGACATGACAGGAAGGCTCAGTTCTGGCCCACCTTGTAGGCCAGATGAAAGGGTTTAGTCTAAGTCCTTAGAGCCATGGGGAGCCATTGAAGCATTTTCATCCAGAACTGACAGGAGCAGGCTTATCTTTAAAATATGTCTTTGGCTTTAATTAGGGGTTGAAGGTGGGATGCCAGGTAGGAAGCTCCTATCCAAAGATGATGGTGATATAAGGCTGAGTCTGGGATGGATGGAGTCTGCCGTCCATGAGGTCACAAAGAGTTGGACACAACTAAGCAACTCAACTATAGTGGGATAGAAGGAAAGAGAATTAGATTCGAATTCTAATCACATTAAAATCACATGCTAGTAAAAGTTCATGAAACAGAGTTGGACTGAACTGCCGTGGAATGTTTCACATGCTTCTCTGAAATTGCTAGAATCCCACCTCTACAGATCCCCCTTTCATTCTCAGAAAGAACGTAAATCTTGCCTGAGCCCATCTTTTCTTGCACGGACATTCCAAGGCCTGCAACAACCCCTCTGCTTATGTTGAGCTAAGCTGGGAGGCAGTGCTCAAAGCAGAAAAATCTCTGCACAGGGTGGCAGAGGCCCAGGTTCTGGTTCAGGGTTATCACCAATTCACTCCACGACCATGTGTGAGTTGCTTAACCTCCTTTTTCCTCACCTGTAAAACAGGGGAAAGAGTGAATACCACAGACGATCCCAGTGGCAATAATCACGATCTTCTATAGCGTTTACCATGTACAAGGCTTTGTAATTGCTTTAGAAATACTCCCTTATATAATCATTGCAACAACCCAATGAAATATGTGGGGTTGCTTTGAAAGAATATTTTTAAAATTCGTTTTTAAAATTTTTATTGGAGTACAGCTGATTTACAATGCTGAGTTGCTTTGAGGTATACAGCAAGGTGGATCAGCTATGCATATACATATAGTCACTCTTTGATTCTTTCCCATATAGCTTCAGGAGGTAAGACTGTGTTCTAGGCTGAAGCTCAAAGGACAAGCAAGACTTGGCCAGACTAAGACAGTGAGAGAGGCATTGCATGTCCAACACCAGAGTTCCGTTTGAGATACTAAAGAGAGTTCTACCTGAAAGGAGCCCAGGACTTGAGTTAGGAGACAGGACATGACAGGAAGGCTCAGTTCTGGCCCACCTTGTAGGCCAGATGAAAGGGTTTAGTCTAAGTCCTTAGAGCCATGGGGAGCCATTGAAGCATTTTCATCCAGAACTGACAGGAGCAGGCTTATCTTTAAAATATGTCTTTGGCTTTAATTAGGGGTTGAAGGTGGGATGCCAGGTAGGAAGCTCCTATCCAAAGATGATGGTGATATAAGGCTGAGTCTGGGATGGATGGAGTCTGCCGTCCATGAGGTCACAAAGAGTTGGACACAACTAAGCAACTCAACTATAGTGGGATAGAAGGAAAGAGAATTAGATTCGAATTCTAATCACATTAAAATCACATGCTAGTAAAAGTTCATGAAACAGAGTTGGACTGAACTGCCGTGGAATGTTTCACATGCTTCTCTGAAATTGCTAGAATCCCACCTCTACAGATCCCCCTTTCATTCTCAGAAAGAACGTAAATCTTGCCTGAGCCCATCTTTTCTTGCACGGACATTCCAAGGCCTGCAACAACCCCTCTGCTTATGTTGAGCTAAGCTGGGAGGCAGTGCTCAAAGCAGAAAAATCTCTGCACAGGGTGGCAGAGGCCCAGGTTCTGGTTCAGGGTTATCACCAATTCACTCCACGACCATGTGTGAGTTGCTTAACCTCCTTTTTCCTCACCTGTAAAACAGGGGAAAGAGTGAATACCACAGACGATCCCAGTGGCAATAATCACGATCTTCTATAGCGTTTACCATGTACAAGGCTTTGTAATTGCTTTAGAAATACTCCCTTATATAATCATTGCAACAACCCAATGAAATATGTGGGGTTGCTTTGAAAGAATATTTTTAAAATTCGTTTTTAAAATTTTTATTGGAGTACAGCTGATTTACAATGCTGAGTTGCTTTGAGGTATACAGCAAGGTGAATCAGCTATGCATATACATATAGTCACTCTTTTTTAGATTCTTTTCCCATATAGGCCATTACAGAGCACTGAGTAAAGTTCTCTGTGCTATACAGTAGGTCCTTATCAGTTTTCTTGCCTCTAAGTCATCATTTACTTCCATCCATCTTTATTCTTTGGCATGTGTGGGCCTCGCATTGCAGTGGCTTCTCTCGTTGCAGAGCACTGGCTCTGGGCACATGCTCTCCAGAGCACAGGCTCAGAATTGGACACACTCGTCCGGCTGCATCGCGGCATGTGGGGTCTTCCCGGGCCAAGGATTGAACCGGTGCCCCCTGCACTGCAAGGCGGACTCTTTACCCACTGGACCACCAGGGAAGCCTTAGTTTTCTATTTTCGATTTAGTAGTGTGTATCTATCAGTCCCAATCTTCCAGTTTATCCTCCTCCACCTTACTCTTGAGGAAAGGAATGGCAACCCACTCCAGTATTCTTGCCTGGAGAATCCCATGGACAGAGGAGCCTGATGGGCTACCATCCATGGGGTTGCAAAGAGTCGGACACAACTGAGCATCTAAAACTTTCACTTGTAATATGATATTTGTATTTCTCCATCTGACTCACTGAAATATGTATTATTTTTTTTTAATTTGGACTATTTTAGTGGTCCTTCATTTATTTATTTTCATCCATCTTAATTCTTCAGCCTGTGTGGACCTCCCATCACAGTGGCCTCTCTCTTTGCAGAGTACCGGCTCTGGGCGCATGCGTTCTGCTTAGGCCACAGAACAAAATCCCAGGTGGCAGAGGCCCAGGTTCTGGTTCAGGGTTATCACCAATTCACTCCACGACCATGTGTGAGTTGCTTAACCTCCTTTTTCCTCACCTGTAAAACAGGGAAAGAGTGAATACCACAGCGATCCCAGTGGCAATAATCACGATCTTCTATAGCGTTTACCATGTACAAGGCTTTGTAATTGCTTTAGAAATACTCCCTTATATAATCATTGCAACAACCCAATGAAATATGTGGGGTTGCTTTGAAAGAATATTTTTAAAATTCGTTTTTAAAATTTTTATTGGAGTACAGCTGATTTACAATGCTGAGTTGCTTTGAGGTATACAGCAAGGTGAATCAGCTATGCATATACATATAGTCACTCTTTTTTAGATTCTTTTCCCATATAGGCCATTACAGAGCACTGAGTAAAGTTCTCTGTGCTATACAGTAGGTCCTTATCAGTTTTCTTGCCTCTAAGTCATCATTTACTTCCATCCATCTTTATTCTTTGGCCCATGTGGGCCTCGCATTGCAGTGGCTTCTCTCGTTGCAGAGCACTGGCTCTGGGCACATGCTCTCCAGAGCACAGGCTCAGAATTGGACACACTCGTCCGGCTGCATCGCGGCATGTGGGGTCTTCCCGGGCCAAGGATTGAACCGGTGCCCCCTGCACTGCAAGGCGGACTCTTTACCCACTGGACCACCAGGGAAGCCTTAGTTTTCTATTTTCGATTTAGTAGTGTGTATCTATCAGTCCCAATCTTCCAGTTTATCCTCCTCCACCTTACTCTTGAGGAAAGGAATGGCAACCCACTCCAGTATTCTTGCCTGGAGAATCCCATGGACAGAGGAGCCTGATGGGCTACCATCCATGGGGTTGCAAAGAGTCGGACACAACTGAGCATCTAAAACTTTCACTTGTAATATGATATTTGTATTTCTCCATCTGACTCACTGAAATATGTATTATTTTTTTTTAATTTGGACTATTTTAGTGGTCCTTCATTTATTTATTTTCATCCATCTTAATTCTTCAGCCTGTGTGGACCTCCCATCACAGTGGCCTCTCTGGTTGCAGGGCACCGGCTCTGGGCGCATGCGTTCCAGACCACTGGCTTGTAATTGGACACACCGGTCCAGCCACTCCACTACATAGGGGATCCTGCTGGGACAGGGATCAAACTGGCACCCCTTGCACTGCAAGGCAGACTCTTTACCCACTCGACCACCGGGGAAGCCCTGAAACATGTATTATTTTTAATCCCCACCTTGTAGGTGAGGAAACTGAGAAGTTACATAACTTGCCCAAAGTCACAGAGCCAGTAAGTGACAGAGACAGGATTTGAAGGCAGGCCACCTAGCTCCAGAGTATATGTTCTTAACCTCTGTGTTACACAACACATATAACTTTTTCATAAACTATGAAGAGTCCTCTACAAAATGCCTGAATTTATTTCATTATTAACTCCCTTTCACTGCCCAGAATTGCTGCCGATACATTCTTCCTACCATCTCTGTTGTCAGATGGCACTGTTGTCTGATTTTCTAGGTCACATTCTCTGCATTAAAGTAGATCACAAAGATTTAGACTTTGATAGGCCAGAGTTTCTACCCTTGTTTCATTTTAGATAGTTTTTTCACTTTAGCTGAACTTCAGCTTTCTATTCTGTAGAATGACTAAGATAACATTAGAATAGGAGGAAACGTTGTAAAAGTAGCATAAAAATGTAAATCCCCAGGTCAGCAGTAAGAACCAACAGAATCAAGCTGTTCGAATCCTTCCTCTGATCGTGGGAAATGCCTGGGCTCAGGGCAAAAGAGTGACATCGCAAACTTCTGAAACCAGAGAAGAGGAGTTTGTCGCTGCAAAACACATGGAGAGGTAATGTGGAAATACTGACAGAAATGCCAAGACTTGCCCTATTACCGAACAGAAGTTCATGGGCCCGAAGCATAGTGAGGCCAAACAACCTGACATATCAGTGTTTGGAGCAGAGAAATGTTTCTTGCAGGCATTCAGGGAAGTGTGTGTGTGTGTGTGTGTGTGTGTGTGTGTCCACGCACTCAGTCGTTCAGTCCTGTCTGACTGCAACCCCGTGGACTGTAGCCTGCCAGGCGCCTATGTTCACGGAATTCTCCAAGCAATAATACTGGAGCAGACTGCCATGTCCTTCTCCAGGGGATCTTCCCAACTCAGGGATCAAACTAGTGTCTCTTGCATCTCCTGTATTGTCAGGCGGATTCTTTACCATCAGTGCCACCTAGGAAACCCCAAGGAGATGGATGACTCATGCCCCTCAAGCCCCAAAAGCCTCAAAGAGTTTCAGAAGACCATTTTAAAAGGCAAGGTGAGACAAACTTAGAAAACGAGCTTATGGTTGCAGGGGGAAGAGGACAGTTGAGCACTTTGGGAAAGTCACGTGCACACTGCCATGTTTGAAATGAATAACCAACAAAAACCTATTGTGTAGTGCATGGAACTCTGCTCAGTGTTATGTACTAGCCTGGATGGGAGGAGGGTATGGGAGAGAATGGATACATATATATGTATCACCAAGCCACTTCACTGTTCACCTGAAACTATCACAAAATTGTTAATTGACTATACCCCCATAAAAATGTTTTTGGTGTTAAAAAAAAAAGAAAAGTATATATAAAGGCAAGGTGAGAGAGGGGCATGGGTTGTTTCTACAAATTTCTTGGTGTAAGAATCCTTTGTTCTGGCAGCTGTCCTCACAGGTCAGGTCACAGTCTTCCTGTAAACCATCAATATAACAAATGTTATTCTCTATTCTGCAACATGTTTCTCTATATGAATGGGAAAATGTTATACCCTTAAAGGCTAGAGCCTTAAGAATAGGCTGTCTTGTATACTTCAGACTCTTAACAGGAAGCAAAGACAATAGAATCCAAGTTTAAAGTAAAAAAAGCAGATCTAATACCGAGACAGGTTTGTTCTTTCCTATTGCAGGCCTTCTGAAATCTTGCTTGCTTAAGCCCTCAACATGGAGAGGTAATGTGGAAATACTGACAGAAATGCCAAGACTTGCCCTATTACCGAACAGAAGTTCATGGGCCCGAAGCATAGTGAGGCCAAACAACCTGACATATCAGTGTTTGGAGCAGAGAAATGTTTCTTGCAGGCATTCAGGGAAGTGTGTGTGTGTGTGTGTGTGTGTGTGTGTCCACGCACTCAGTCGTTCAGTCCTGTCTGACTGCAACCCCGTGGACTGTAGCCTGCCAGGCGCCTATGTTCACGGAATTCTCCAAGCAATAATACTGGAGCAGACTGCCATGTCCTTCTCCAGGGGATCTTCCCAACTCAGGGATCAAACTAGTGTCTCTTGCATCTCCTGTATTGTCAGGCGGATTCTTTACCATCAGTGCCACCTAGGAAACCCCAAGGAGATGGATGACTCATGCCCCTCAAGCCCCAAAAGCCTCAAAGAGTTTCAGAAGACCATTTTAAAAGGCAAGGTGAGACAAACTTAGAAAACGAGCTTATGGTTGCAGGGGGAAGAGGACAGTTGAGCACTTTGGGAAAGTCACGTGCACACTGCCATGTTTGAAATGAATAACCAACAAAAACCTATTGTGTAGTGCATGGAACTCTGCTCAGTGTTATGTACTAGCCTGGATGGGAGGAGGGTATGGGAGAGAATGGATACATATATATGTATCACCAAGCCACTTCACTGTTCACCTGAAACTATCACAAAATTGTTAATTGACTATACCCCCATAAAAATGTTTTTGGTGTTAAAAAAAGAAAAAGAAAAAGTATATATAAAGGCAAGGTGAGAGAGGGGCATGGGTTGTTTCTACAAATTTCTTGGTGTAAGAATCCTTTGTTCTGGCAGCTGTCCTCACAGGTCAGGTCACAGTCTTCCTGTAAACCATCAATATAACAAATGTTATTCTCTATTCTGCAACATGTTTCTCTATATGAATGGGAAAATGTTATACCCTTAAAGGCTAGAGCCTTAAGAATAGGCTGTCTTGTATACTTCAGACTCTTAACAGGAAGCAAAGACAATAGAATCCAAGTTTAAAGTAAAAAAAGCAGATCTAATACCGAGACAGGTTTGTTCTTTCCTATTGCAGGCCTTCTGAAATCTTGCTTGCTTAAGCCCTCAACCTGTCAGGATGTGCCTAGAATTTTGAATGAGCTTGTTTTTCTTCTGTCATCAGAGGCCTGTGTCAAACAATGTCTCCCTTTGAGTGCAAATCAATACTGCTTATAAATTATATCTAAAGGCCAAAGGGAAGGAGGACTTGTTGCATTAAAATGAATGCTCTAATTTAGCTCCACCAGAATTAGTTAAAAGAATCACTGAACTTCATTGATTGACATTTAGTTCAAATTGGTTTTAAAAAAAAAGTATGACGAGGGACTTCCTTGGTGGTCCAGTGGTTAAGCCTCTGTGCTCCCTATGCAGGGGGCCCAGGCTTGATTCCTGGTCAAGAAACTAGATCCCACATCCTGCAACTAGGAAGATCCCGCATGCCACAAGAAAGATCAAAGAACCCACATGCTATAGCTAAGACCCAGCACAGCCAAATAAAATGAATAAGTTGGTTTTTTTAAGTGTAACTAGTCAGTCCTAATGGAAATCAACACTGAATATTCATTGGAAAGACTGATGCTGAAGCTGAAGCTCCAATACTTTGCCTACCTATGAAGACCTAACTCATAGGAAAAGACTCTGATGCTGGGAAAGACTGAAGACAGGAGAATGGGATAACAGGCTATGAGAGGGTACAATGGTGTCACTGAGTCAATGGGCATGAGTTTGAGAAAATTCCCGCAGATGGTGAAGGACAAGGAAGCCTGACATGCTAGGGTTTCAAAGAGTCAAACATGACTTCGCAATTGAACAACAAAGTATAGTTTTAGTGAAGAAATGGACTTTAAAACTTGCAAGAGGGCTTCCCTGATAGTAAACAGTTCACCTGCCAATGAAGGAGACACAAATTCGATTCCTGAACCGGGAAGATCCCACATGCTGCGGAGCAACCAAGTCCGCGAGCCGCAACTATTGAGCCCATGTGCCACAACTGTTGAAGCCCGTGAGCTCTAGAGCCCGAGGTCCACAACAAGAGAAGTCACCACCACAAGAAGCCTGCTCGCCTCAACTAGAGAGTAGCCCCTACTCCCTGCAACTAGAGAAAAGCCTGAGGCAGCAGTGAAAACCCAGAAAAGCCAAAAATAAATTTAAAAAATGCAAAATAAATAAATAAACAAAACTTGCAAGAATATACCAGTGAAGGATACACTGTTGTTGGGATATAAACTAGTCTGGCCACTGGGATGGCAATTTAGGCAATCTCTGGTAACATTTAAATGCCCAGTAACTTAGAAATATCACACATACCATTGTAAAACAAATCTTGCACACATGCACTAGGAGGTGGCATAGTGGTGAGTCAAAGAAAATAATTAGAAATAGCGTAAGAATCCATCAGTAGGAAAAAACTCTTCTTCGACTATGAAATAGTCATTTATGGAATACTACATGACAGTCAAAAAGAATGGTTAAGGGAAAATGAGGTAGGTCTAGATGCGCTCCCATGGGCAGCTTTCCAGAACGTGTGGTGGAGTGAAAAAGCAGGTGGCAAAGTGACCTGCTCCATGCAACCTTTGTGCAAAACAACAAAACAGAAAAACTGTATGTTTTCTACTATACTTGTATATGGTTACCCCTCAGTATATATGGAAAACAGTTCCAAGACCACTGTAGTACCAAATTCATGAAGGCTCAAGTCTGTTATATGGAATGGCTCTCACACAGCCAGTCCTCTGTAACCACAAATTACCCACCTGTGGGTTCAACCAATCTTGTATCCACCATTGGTTCAATTCATGGGTGTGGAACCCCCCAGATACAGAGGGCTAATTGTTGGGTTCTTTTCATTTTATTTATTTTTATTTATTTATTTCTGGCTGTGCTATGTCTTTGTTGTTGTGTGGGGGCTTTCTCCAGTTGCTTCTCATTGTTGTAGCTTCTCCTGATGCTATGCATGGGCTCTAGAGAGACCAGGCTTCAGGAGTTGTGGCACACGGGCTCTAGAGCAGGGGGTCAGTGGTTGTGGTGTACAGGCTTAGTTGCCCCATGGCATGTGGGATCTTAGTTCTTCGACCAGGGATAGACCCCGTGTCCTCTGCATTGCCAAGAGGATTCTTAACCACTGGACCACCAGGGATGTTCAAGCTGGCTATTCTTAAATGCATGAAAAATGGTATGGAAAGATAAATACCAAATTGACAGGAATGAGGAGGGAGAAAAGAGTGACAGTCCAGTTATCTTTCTATGTATTTTTAATGAGTGCATATATTATATATATTGTATATTATGTATATAACAAAATTGCTTTTACTTGAGTAATAAAATCTATTCTTTGCTTCACAGTGAAGTTCAATAGAGTCTTTGGAGACCTGCTTTATTAGGGTAAGATGAATTTGCAATAAGTATATTGCTTTCCCAAAGAAGCATTCCCTGCATCTTTTACAAGTTCTTGGCATCTTGCTTTCTTCCTTTTTTCACCGTATCACCCTCAGATCAATTTAATTGTACTGAATTTGCTCCTCCTGTGAGAACCGGGCCTTCTTTTTTTTTTTTTTAATTTTTGGCCTCTCCACATAGCATACAGAATTTTAGTCGCCCAACCAGGGATCGAACCCATGCCCCCTGTACAGGAAGGTCAGAGTCTTACTTTCTAAGAAAATTAAATATCAACTCAGCCATGTCTAAACTATCACAGATGTTTTTGTACTAAATTTGAGTTAATAATACATCATTACATCAAATACTCAGAACAAACAACTTCCCTTTACCCCATCACCCAGAACCATACTGCATGTTCGCTTGGGCAAGGTGGGTGCTCTGTGCAGTTGATTGGTTGGCAGAGTCTCAGAGAAGGACAAGTTCAGAGTAGAATACCAACACCAGATCTTTCATTTCATCCTTTGTACTTTGGTTCAGTTCAGTTCGGTGTGTCCGACTCTTTGCAAACCCAGACTGAAGCACGCCAGGCTTCCCTGTCCTTCACCATCTCCCAGAGCTTGCTCAAACTCATGTCCATTGACTCAGTAATGCCATCCAGACATCTCTTCCTCTGTCATCCCCTTCTCCTTCTGCCTTCTATTTTTCCCAGCATCAAGGTCTTTCCCAAGAAATTATCTCTTCACATCAGGTAGCCCAAGTACTGGAGCTTCAGCTTCAGCCTCAGTCCTTCCAATGAATATTCAGGGTTGATTTTCTTTAGAATTGACAGGTTTGATCTCCTTGCAGTCCAAAGGACTCTCAAGAGTCTTTGTACCTAATGTCGTGAAAATGCAACACGATTTGATTATCTTCTGTTCCATCTTCTAGTAGACCACAGGGGAAAGCGCTATTCAGCTTGGAATTTCTCTAAGGGTCTGGTGGCTAAGATTCTGCGCTTCCAATGCAGGGAGCCTGAGCTGCCTCTGATCAGTGAACTAGATCCCACATGCCATAACAAAGAGCCTGCATGCTGTGACTAAACTGGATGCAGTCAAATACATATAAGTCTTTTTTTCCCTCCTCTCTTGTTCATTCTGTCTGGTGGTGGTGGTGGTGTGTGTGTGGGTGAGTGGGTGTGCATATGTGCATATGGAGCTTTTTCACCCCTTTGCCTCTCTTTCCATTGTGGTTTCTGTTCTTGGTGGCCATTTGTCCCATTGGGTACCTCCTGTCCTCCTTATTTTCCCTCTCATTCTCTTTCTCTGAATTTCTAGCACCTCCTTTGTTTCACCCACTCAGCATATGGTGGACACAAAGACAAGATTTTGGAGTGGTCAAACTGAATTAAGTCCAAATCCCATGGCTGCTGCCAGCAGCCTCTGTGACCAGCACTGCTTTCCGCAAGCTGCAGCATCCTCACCCAGGAAACAGGAGCAGTGACGTCTCCTCTGAGTTCTTCTGAAATATTAATATCACAACCCTAAGAAAGTACCTGATCCATTAAATATTAGCTTCCTTCCTCTTCTCTCCATTATTTCTCTTATTTTTCTACTTCACCATTTTCCCTTCCCTTAAATGGTTATAGAACAACATATTACCAAATTATGTTTATACATAAAATGAATAGTTTATATCCTACATTGCTATTTTTTCTGGAAACTAGAATATTTTACCCTGCTCTTGAGGGGATTAAAAGACACAAGCTTTTCAGCCTGTATGGGAGGGGAATTTGGATGAGAGTGGATATGTGTATATGTATGACTGACTCCCTTTTCTGTCCACCTGAAACTATCACAACATTATTCATTGGTTATGTGTTAGCCTGTTGGTCATGTCTAACCTTTTGCGACCCTGTGAACTGTAGCCCCCCAGGCTCCTCTGTCCATGAAATTCTCTAGGCAAACATACTGGAGCGGGTTGTCATTTCCTTCTCAGGGATCTTTCCCAACCCAGGGATCTCCTGCATTGCAGGCAGATTTACGTATACAGCGAAGCCTTGTAGTAGTCGTAGTATGTGTAGCTTGTCATCTAAGGGTCTGGTGGCTAAGATTCTGCGGGCTTCCAATTTTGGCAGGGAGCCTGAGCTGCCTCTGATCAGTGAACTAGATCCCACATGCCATAACAAAGAGCCTGCATGCTGTGACTAAACTGGATGCAGTCAAATACATATAAGTCTTTTTTTCCCTCCTCTCTTGTTCATTCTGTCTGGTGGTGGTGGTGGTGTGTGTGTGGGTGAGTGGGTGTGCATATGTGCATATGGAGCTTTTTCACCCCTTTGCCTCTCTTTCCATTGTGGTTTCTGTTCTTGGTGGCCATTTGTCCCATTGGGTACCTCCTGTCCTCCTTATTTTCCCTCTCATTCTCTTTCTCTGAATTTCTAGCACCTCCTTTGTTTCACCCACTCAGCATATGGTGGACACAAAGACAAGATTTTGGAGTGGTCAAACTGAATTAAGTCCAAATCCCATGGCTGCTGCCAGCAGCCTCTGTGACCAGCACTGCTTTCCGCAAGCTGCAGCATCCTCACCCAGGAAACAGGAGCAGTGACGTCTCCTCTGAGTTCTTCTGAAATATTAATATCACAACCCTAAGAAAGTACCTGATCCATTAAATATTAGCTTCCTTCCTCTTCTCTCCATTATTTCTCTTATTTTTCTACTTCACCATTTTCCCTTCCCTTAAATGGTTATAGAACAACATATTACCAAATTATGTTTATACATAAAATGAATAGTTTATATCCTACATTGCTATTTTTTCTGGAAACTAGAATATTTTACCCTGCTCTTGAGGGGATTAAAAGACACAAGCTTTTCAGCCTGTATGGGAGGGGAATTTGGATGAGAGTGGATATGTGTATATGTATGACTGACTCCCTTTTCTGTCCACCTGAAACTATCACAACATTATTCATTGGTTATGTGTTAGCCTGTTGGTCATGTCTAACCTTTTGCGACCCTGTGAACTGTAGCCCCCCAGGCTCCTCTGTCCATGAAATTCTCTAGGCAAACATACTGGAGCGGGTTGTCATTTCCTTCTCCAGGGGATCTTTCCCAACCCAGGGATCTCCTGCATTGCAGGCAGATTCTTTACCGTCCGAGCTACAGCGAAGCCCTTGTAGTAGTCGTCGTAGTAGTGTTAGAATAGTCTCTTCAACATAAAGTTACATTGTAAAGATAAAAATTTTCAAAAGACAGAAGGTTTTGTTTTCATGTGCCCCTCACTTGATTTCTGCATTTTATCAATGCCCCTTGCAGGTGATGAAGGTGAGGCGTGCGGGAATGGGCACCCCCATCCCTAACTGGGTGCTCACGCTCATTTAAAATGACTTTGCTAGTCCTTGAGCTGCAGGATTTATCTTTATAGCTCCACAATAATGTCTTTGTTGGTGTCTCTGTGCCAAGAATCCTAATTGCCGACCATGTCTGTTGTTATCATCAGACTCCTGTGTAAACCGCCTGCAGCTGCCTCATCAGTACCTGTGCCAGGACCCCACCCCACAGCACCCGTTCACTGACTGGCCGAGGAGCCCTGTGCCGCCGGGCTCACAAGGGGGCAGCAGAAAGACAGCGTTCCCTTTTTCTTCTCAAGCAATCCACATGGAACTTGTTCCGATATGAAAAATGTAACCTGTTCATGGTAGAAAATCTGAAAAGACTTAAAGAATTATTTGAATCATTCAGAGACCGTCATTGTTGCCATTTTAGTGTATCAGTTTGGCTTAGATAAGATTGCTGACAATGGAGCATTTTTAATTTACAAAACAACAGTTTCATACGGTTTAACCTAATATTTCCTCGCATCTCTTCACTATGATGAACATAAATGCATTTTTAACTACAAAACTGAGATGAGACTACATATGCATGTGTGTGCATTCTAAAATGAAAATATTAACCATTACAAATATGAATAAAGGATAATGCAATGTACACTAATATGACTAGACCCCCCCTTGGGAAATAAAATGTCACGTACAACTGAAGCTCCACATTCACTTCTCCCCAAAAGTTGCTCCCTCCCTAGTTCCTTGATAGATAAACAATATTCATAAATTTGTTATTTATCATACACAGGTTTGTATCACTACACAATGTGCAGTATGGTTTAACATTTTTAACTTCACATAAATGATACCAAAGTGAATGTATCACTCTATGACTTTACTTAACATTATATTTTTAATATGTTATTTTTATCAAAATAGTTGATTTACAACATTGGGTTAGTATGGTATACAGCAAAGTGATTCAGTTATACACGTGTATTCTTTTTCATATTCATCTTTATTACAGCTGCTTCCCTTGTAGCTCAGCTGGTAAAGAATCTGCCTGCAATGCAGTAGAACTAAGCAATCCCTGGGCTGGAAAGATCCCCTGAAGAAGGGAAAAGATACCCACTCCTGTACTCTTGCCCGGAGAATTCCATGACTCGTCCATGGGTCGCAAAGAGTCAGGCACAAGTGAGTGACTTTCATGGGACATTGAATATAGTTCCCTGTGCTATACCTGTTGTTTATCTATTTTATCTGCTAATCCCAAACCTCCAATTTAACCCTTCCCCACATCCTTTCTGCTTTGGTAACCATAAGCTTACTTTCTATGCCTGTGAGTCTGTTTCTGTTTTGTAAATAAGTTCATTAGTGTCGTATTTTAGATTCCAAATATAAGTGATATCATATGATATTTGTCTTTCTCTTTCTGACTTACTTCACTTAGGATGATAATCTCTAGGTTGATCCATGTTGCTGAAAATAGCATTATTTCATTCTCTTTATAGCTGAGTGGTATTTCATTATATATAGATATAGATACACATATATATAAATATATATATATATATATATATATATATACACACACACACACTACATCTTCTTTATCGATTCATCTGTCGATGGACATTAAGATGTCTCCATGTCTTAATTATTGTAAATACTGCTGCTATGAACCCCGGGGTGTATTTATCTTTTCAAATTGTAGTTCTCTCCAGATATAGACCCAGGAGTGGAATTGTTGGATCATATCACAGCTCTATTTTCAGTGTTTTAAGGTACTGCCATAGTGTTTTCCTTATTGGCTACACCAATTCACATTCCCACCAACAGTGTAGCAAAGTTCTCTGACATCCCAGGAAACTGCCTTTGGTTCTGTGTCTATTTCTCTTTTTGGATAAGATGGAGGGAGGAAAAGATGTGTATTAGCAAAAAGAGGAAAAAAAAGAAAGAAAGAAAAAAGAAGAAGACAGTGAATGTGCCGAAGCTCACCTAAGAATCCTATGTGAAGTCTCCAGATGCAAAAGCACAAACTCGAAAGCATCCTGAAAGTGAGGCAGGTTGGGACTTGGAACCCTTTGTTGCCCCCTGCAGTGCTTGGCGCCTGGACGAATGTATCCGCTTGGAGCTTGAAACACAAAGAAACTATAAGGGACTAAAAATAATTGGGTGCATGTGCAATTGGGCAAATTCTGTACACAGAGACTAGAAAGTCCAACTGCCACTCTTGAAGACCTGGGAGCAAAAACAGGATACTGTGCAGGCCCCCTCCACACATCACCAAAGGATGGGCCAACTACCTAAGCCACCCCTCTGGTTCCACCCCTAAACACATCCTGCACAGGTAAACAGCTCGGCCCTCCTTGGGAAATGAGTCAGAGAGGGAACCTGTTGTTTGTTCCTGTTTTACCCTGCTGCAGGATGGGTCCCAGTAAAGCCTCCCCTGAATTTCTTATCTGGCCTCTGATAAATTTCTATTGATTAAGGAGGCCAAAAAGCCTGGCTGATAACAAAAGGAGGTAAAATCTGGTGGTTCTACCTACTATTCCCCCAGGCAAACATCTGGTTTTTTTTTTCTTTTTTTTCAGTTAGATGGAAAAGGAATCAGGGTCAAAATGACCCGCATGGAATAGATCTACTCAAAGAAATTAGTGTTTAATTTTTGTACTTACAGTTAAACACCATAGACACACACTTTATTTAAATTAGCCTTTATTTTAATTTGTTCAGCCACAGTCACTAGGACTTGTTCACTTTGCTGGTGAAGAACAAATTATGCTTTTAAAATATGCATATCATTGGTCAGTTTTCTTTGAGCCGACCTGCTGTTCTAGCAGCGTCTTCCATGCTGATTCTCCCCGAAACCGGCCTGCAGCACTGGCAGCGACTCTCCCTTCCCCCACTCTAATAAACTTTACTTTCTCCTCATTAAAAAGTAGATAAAAAATAAAATAGACAGTGGTCACTCACCTAAAAAGAATCCTATGTCGGTTTATTTCTCTTTGGATAAGATGGAGGAGGAAAAGATGTGTATTAGCAAAAGAGGAAAAAAAAAGAAAGAAAAAAGAAGAAGACAGTGAATGTGCCGAAGCTCACCTAAGAATCCTATGTGAAGTCTCCAGATGCAAAAGCACAAACTCGAAAGCATCCTGAAAGTGAGGCAGGTTGGGACTTGGAACCCTTTGTTGCCCCCTGCAGTGCTTGGCGCCTGGACGAATGTATCCGCTTGGAGCTTGAAACACAAAGAAACTATAAGGGACTAAAAATAATTGGGTGCATGTGCAATTGGGCAAATTCTGTACACAGAGACTAGAAAGTCCAACTGCCACTCTTGAAGACCTGGGAGCAAAAACAGGATACTGTGCAGGCCCCCTCCACACATCACCAAAGGATGGGCCAACTACCTAAGCCACCCCTCTGGTTCCACCCCTAAACACATCCTGCACAGGTAAACAGCTCGGCCCTCCTTGGGAAATGAGTCAGAGAGGGAACCTGTTGTTTGTTCCTGTTTTACCCTGCTGCAGGATGGGTCCCAGTAAAGCCTCCCCTGAATTTCTTATCTGGCCTCTGATAAATTTCTATTGATTAAGGAGGCCAAAAAGCCTGGCTGATAACAAAAGGAGGTAAAATCTGGTGGTTCTACCTACTATTCCCCCAGGCAAACATCTGGTTTTTTTTTTCTTTTTTTTCAGTTAGATGGAAAAGGAATCAGGGTCAAAATGACCCGCATGGAATAGATCTACTCAAAGAAATTAGTGTTTAATTTTTGTACTTACAGTTAAACACCATAGACACACACTTTATTTAAATTAGCCTTTATTTTAATTTGTTCAGCCACAGTCACTAGGACTTGTTCACTTTGCTGGTGAAGAACAAATTATGCTTTTAAAATATGCATATCATTGGTCAGTTTTCTTTGAGCCGACCTGCTGTTCTAGCAGCGTCTTCCATGCTGATTCTCCCCGAAACCGGCCTGCAGCACTGGCAGCGACTCTCCCTTCCCCCACTCTAATAAACTTTACTTTCTCCTCATTAAAAAAGTAGATAAATAAATAAAATATGCATGTCATTATTATTAGAGACATGCAAATCAAAACTACAATGAGATATCACCTCACACCCATCAGAATGACCATCATCAACATATCCACAGACAATCAATGCTGGAGAGGGTGCAGCGAAAAGGGAACACTTTTGCATTGCTGGTGGGAATGTAAATTGGTACAGCCACTATGGAAGACAGTATGAAGATTCCTTTAAAAACTAAACATAGAAGCACCATACGACCCAGCAATCCCACTATTAGGCTTATACCCTGATGAACCAGTGGGTAAGGACACCGCCTTTGCAGTGCAAGGGGCGCCAGTTCGATCCCTGGCCTGGGAAGATCCCACGTGCCGCGGAGTGGCTGGACCCATGTGTCCAATTACCGAGCCGGAGCTCTGGAGTGCATGCGCCCAGAGCCGGCGCTCAGCAACGACAGACACCACCATGATGGGAGGCCCACAGGAGCCAAGGAACAAAGACGGATGAAAACAGACAAATGAAAGACCAATAGAAGTGGCCTGCCTGCTCCCCTCCCTCCCCAACCCGACCCCCGCCCAAAAATAAATAAATAAATAAATCTTTAAAAAAAAAAAAAAAAAAACTGAAAGAAGCACCTGTACCCCAATGTTCATTACAGGTGTCTACACAATAGCTAGAACATAGAAGCAACCTAGATGTCCATCAACGAGTGAATGGATAAAAAAGGTCTGGTACGTATATAGAATGGAATACTACACAGCTGTAAAAAGAAATGCAGAAGAGTCAGTTCTAATGAGGTGACTGGATCTACAACCTATCATGAAAAGTGAAGAAAGTCAAAAAGAGAAAGACAGGGCTTCCCCTGGTGGTCCAGTGGGTAAGGACACCGCCTTGCAGTGCAAGGGGCGCCGGTTCGAGCCCTGGCCTGGGAAGATCCCACGTGCGGCAGAGCGGCTGGACTGATGTGTCCAATCACCGAGCCAGAGCTCTGGAGCGCATGCGCCCAGAGCCGGTGCTCTGCAACAACAGACGCCACTGCAATGGGAGGCCCATAGGAGCCAAAGAACGAAGACGAATGAAAAATAGAGAAGTGAAAGACCAATAGAAGTGGCCCGCCCACTCCCTTCCCTCCCCAACCCGACCCCCGCCCAAAGTAAATAAATAAATAAATCTTTAAAAAAAAAAAAAAAAAGAGAAAGACAAGTATACTAACACATATATATGGAATCTAGTAAGATGGTAATGATAACACATGCAGTGAAGCGTTGGAAAAACAAACATCGAGAACAGACTTATGGACATTGTGGGGAATGAACAGGGGATGGGAGGCATAGAGGAAGTAAAGTGGAAACCTATACTATCGTATGTGAAAAAGATACCTATTGTCATTGTGCTGCGGGAACAGGGGATCCTGCAGGGGCGCTGTGAGATGGCCGGAAGGGATGGGATGTGGGGGTGGTGGGACTCGGAGTGGGGTGGAGAAGGGATGGGAGCCAGGGATATACATATGACTAATCTGGGATTATACCTATCTATAAACGACAAAACACTGTAAAAGTAAAAAGTAAAATAAAAATTTAAAAAAAAAAAAAAAAAGAACTGGACCCAGGGATAAAATGTAGTATTAGAAATGGTGACGTATTAGTAGAATCTGTAGTTTAGCTCATAATGTGCTGATGTTGGTTTTTTGGTTGATAAACATCTTTTCAGCAAATCTAAATGTAGCCTAGAATGAAACTTCACATGAAACTATCAAAAAAAAAAAATGCATATCACTTGACTAGATGCTGAGCTTTGAAAATAATCATTAGAGCATTTGTTATCATAGGAAAAAATTATGAACAGCCTATATATATCCATCAAGAGTGGATTTGTTGAATGAACTATAATATTGCCATTCCATAGGATACCTGTAGACATTCCAAATAGTCTCATGAAAGATGAGCAGTCAAATGAAATGGAATGGAATAATGTATACAATGTGTTATTAGGTGAGAAGGGAAGTTTGCAAAGAGATAAAGATCCTACTTCTGATTATAAAAAGGCACATATATTTACAAAATAAAGTAGTATCAATAGACCTCTGGGCTTTTGAAAATGGAGATGACTTTTTTGTATCTGGAGCGCATGCGCCCAGAGCCGGTGCTCTGCAACAACAGACGCCACTGCAATGGGAGGCCCATAGGAGCCAAAGAACGAAGACGAATGAAAAATAGAGAAGTGAAAGACCAATAGAAGTGGCCCGCCCACTCCCTTCCCTCCCCAACCCGACCCCCGCCCAAAGTAAATAAATAAATAAATCTTTAAAAAAAAAAAAAAAAAAAGAAAAACAAGTATACTAACACATATATATGGAATCTAGTAAGATGGTAATGATAACACATGCAGTGAAGCGTTGGAAAAACAAACATCGAGAACAGACTTATGGACATTGTGGGGAATGAACAGGGGATGGGAGGCATAGAGGAAGTAAAGTGGAAACCTATACTATCGTATGTGAAAAAGATACCTATTGTCATTGTGCTGCGGGAACAGGGGATCCTGCAGGGGCGCTGTGAGATGGCCGGAAGGGATGGGATGTGGGGGTGGTGGGACTCGGAGTGGGGTGGAGAAGGGATGGGAGCCAGGGATATACATATGACTAATCTGGGATTATACCTATCTATAAACGACAAAACACTGTAAAAGTAAAAAGTAAAATAAAAATTTAAAAAAAAAAAAAAAAAGAACTGGACCCAGGGATAAAATGTAGTATTAGAAATGGTGACGTATTAGTAGAATCTGTAGTTTAGCTCATAATGTGCTGATGTTGGTTTTTTGGTTGATAAACATCTTTTCAGCAAATCTAAATGTAGCCTAGAATGAAACTTCACATGAAACTATCAAAAAAAAAAAAAAATGCATATCACTTGACTAGATGCTGAGCTTTGAAAATAATCATTAGAGCATTTGTTATCATAGGAAAAAATTATGAACAGCCTATATATATCCATCAAGAGTGGATTTGTTGAATGAACTATAATATTGCCATTCCATAGGATACCTGTAGACATTCCAAATAGTCTCATGAAAGATGAGCAGTCAAATGAAATGGAATGGAATAATGTATACAATGTGTTATTAGGTGAGAAGGGAAGTTTGCAAAGAGATAAAGATCCTACTTCTGATTATAAAAAAGGCACACATATATTTACAGAAAGAATAAAAGAGTAGATATCAAAATGCTGAGCTGATTACCTCTGGGCTTTTGAAAATGGAGATGATTTTTATTTTTCTTTTGTTTGTATTATTACATGTTTATATTTTTTTGAAATTCAGACATTGAAACTTTACTACATTGGTAATTTTTATTTTTTTTCTTTTTTTTTTTAACATTTATTTTATTTATTTATCTTTTGGGGGGTGAAGTGGGGAGGAAGGGGGACGGGCGGGCCACCTCCGTTGGTCTTCCATTTATCCATTTTTATCTGTCTTTGTTCTTTGGCTCCTGTGGGCCTCCCATCGCGGTGGCGTCTGTTGTTGCAGAGCGCCAGCTCTGGGCGCATGCGCTCCAGAGCTCCGGCTCGGTGATTGGACACATCAGTCCAGCCGCTCCGCGGCACGTGGGATCTTCCCAGGCCAAGGATCGAACCGGCGCCCCTTGCACTGAAAGGCGGTGTCCCCATCCACTGGACCACCAAGGGAAGCCCTACATTGGTAATTTTTAAAATCCCCTGAAACAAGTCTTTGGAATACCTGGTTGTTTTCTCTTATCCTGTTCCGTAAAGCTTCGCTCTGGCATCAGAATTCACAACGGAGCACCCTTTTACTGAGAAAGGTCAAATACTTCATTCTCTAGCAGATTCAAACCTGAGAGTCCAGCTCCAGAGTCTGTGCTCCTCAACACTCGGGCGGCGGGCCGGGGGCGGCAGCCGCCAGGCAACTACGCTTCCTGAAGGCTTTCCAGGTGCGCCTCGCGGCCTGCGGGCACTCGGGCACTCGGCTCTCACCCGCCCCGCCCCGTCGCCCAAGACGCCCAAGAGCTCCACCGAGGGGGCGGCAAAGGAAGGGCAGAAGAGGAGATCCGCGAGGTTGTCTTATGTAAAAGAGATAACCATTGTGATTAAGCTTTAAGACTAAAAGAACCTACATGGGGACTATACATCAGCCTGGGGGCGTGGGACTGTGGTGGGGTGGGGAGGTGGGGGTGGGGAGGGAGGGAAGGAGGAGGGCTTCCTGATATACCTATGACTGTTTGGGGTTATGTATACCTGGGGTAAATTAAAGGTTTTGGAGAAGGGAAGTTTGCAAAGAGATAAAGATCCTACTTCTGATTATAAAAAAGGCACACATATATTTACAGAAAGAATAAAAGAGTAGATATCAAAATGCTGAGCTGATTACCTCTGGGCTTTTGAAAATGGAGATGATTTTTATTTTTCTTTTGTTTGTATTATTACATGTTTATATTTTTTTGAAATTCAGACATTGAAACTTTACTACATTGGTAATTTTTATTTTTTTTCTTTTTTTTTTTAACATTTATTTTATTTATTTATCTTTTGGGGGGTGAAGTGGGGAGGAAGGGGGACGGGCGGGCCACCTCCGTTGGTCTTCCATTTATCCATTTTTATCTGTCTTTGTTCTTTGGCTCCTGTGGGCCTCCCATCGCGGTGGCGTCTGTTGTTGCAGAGCGCCAGCTCTGGGCGCATGCGCTCCAGAGCTCCGGCTCGGTGATTGGACACATCAGTCCAGCCGCTCCGCGGCACGTGGGATCTTCCCAGGCCAAGGATCGAACCGGCGCCCCTTGCACTGAAAGGCGGTGTCCCCATCCACTGGACCACCAAGGGAAGCCCTACATTGGTAATTTTTAAAATCCCCTGAAACAAGTCTTTGGAATACCTGGTTGTTTTCTCTTATCCTGTTCCGTAAAGCTTCGCTCTGGCATCAGAATTCACAACGGAGCACCCTTTTACTGAGAAAGGTCAAATACTTCATTCTCTAGCAGATTCAAACCTGAGAGTCCAGCTCCAGAGTCTGTGCTCCTCAACACTCGGGCGGCGGGCCGGGGGCGGCAGCCGCCAGGCAACTACGCTTCCTGAAGGCTTTCCAGGTGCGCCTCGCGGCCTGCGGGCACTCGGGCACTCGGCTCTCACCCGCCCCGCCCCGTCGCCCAAGACGCCCAAGAGCTCCACCGAGGGGGCGGCAAAGGAAGGGCAGAAGAGGAGATCCGCGAGGTTGTCTTATGTAAAAGAGATAACCATTGTGATTAAGCTTTAAGACTAAAAGAACCTACATGGGGACTATACATCAGCCTGGGGGCGTGGGACTGTGGTGGGGTGGGGGAGGTGGGGGTGGGGAGGGAGGGAAGGGAGGGAGGGCTTCCTGATATACCTATGACTGTTTGGGGGTTATGTATACCTGTAAACAAGAAAACTGCAAAAACATATAACAATAACTTCACTGTACATCTGAAACTAATGCAACATTGTAAAACAAATAAACCCCCCTATATGTGTATATATATATATAAATTTTTAATTAGTAACAAAAAGGAATTAAGCCCATTGACGATGCCTGGACTCTTGTATTCCCTGGACTAAAGCTTAATTGCAAGCCATAGTGAAAAATTTGCCTAAAGTAACTGAATATCCTCAGATTTGTTGAGGAATTTAGTATAGTCATTCAAATTAATGAACTTGGTTTCTCTAACTGATACCTGCTAGTTCATATGCTCGTCAGGAAGACCAGGCCCAACATCAGTGAGGACTGCTAAATGGAAAAATCCTGAAATGTCTCTAGAATTACAACCAGTGGACCAGAACACTAATTTATATAATCATATTTGAGCAATCACTAGGTGACTCATCAAACAATTTCTAGGACTTTTTCAAGCCTGTTGATTGACACAAAACTCAGACGGCAAATAAATATCTGCTGAACCCATTCATGACTATTATAATTGACTTTAGATTCTTTTATCAAAATATAGTGTCAAGTATACAACATAGTGAACTGATATGGAAGGAAAGACAGAAAGAAAGAGGATAACCTATATCATTAAGTTGAAGGAATTTTCTCTATTACATTAAATTTTGAAACTTGCTCACAAGTCCATACTATAGGGGAAATATTTTTTGTTAATATCAGTGAAATGTAAATCTATTCCTTTGGTCTGATTTGGCTAATTTAGGATACATGATATCCCTGGATCAGGAAAGGTTTACTGGTTTAAACTAATCATTTATTGGGATAGAGATGGAGAAACAATCTAGATATACTAGAAAATTATTAGCCACTTTACACAAACACTGTATTTTGTTCACCATTGTTAACTATAATTAAAACAACTTTTTTCTTTTTTTTTTTCTTTTTAAAAAAAGGTGGAAATGAAGCCCAAAAAGGCGGCAGGGAAGGATAAACCTTCAGACAAAAAAGTGCAAACAAAAGGGAAAAGAAGAACAAAGGGAAAACAGGCAGAAGTGGCCAACCAAGAGACAAAAGAAGACTTACCTGCAGAAAATGAAGAGACTGAAAACGAGGAGAGCCCAGTCTCTGATGAAGCAGAAGAGAAAGAAGCCAAGTCTGATCAATAACACACGCCCAGTCCTGTCAGCTGTCTTTGTCTCCCTTCTTGTACAATCCAGAGGAATATTTTTATCAACTATTTTGTAAGTGCAAGCTTTTCAATAGCTCTAGAAACATTTTTTAAAGGAAGGGATCCCATTTGTCCCAAAAATTATAAATGCTTTTTAAGAAGTGAAAGCATTTGCTGGTTGTTTATTCTTTGGTACAACCAAATTAATGAACTTGGTTTCTCTAACTGATACCTGCTAGTTCATATGCTCGTCAGGAAGACCAGGCCCAACATCAGTGAGGACTGCTAAATGGAAAAATCCTGAAATGTCTCTAGAATTACAACCAGTGGACCAGAACACTAATTTATATAATCATATTTGAGCAATCACTAGGTGACTCATCAAACAATTTCTAGGACTTTTTCAAGCCTGTTGATTGACACAAAACTCAGACGGCAAATAAATATCTGCTGAACCCATTCATGACTATTATAATTGACTTTAGATTCTTTTATCAAAATATAGTGTCAAGTATACAACATAGTGAACTGATATGGAAGGAAAGACAGAAAGAAAGAGGATAACCTATATCATTAAGTTGAAGGAATTTTCTCTATTACATTAAATTTTGAAACTTGCTCACAAGTCCATACTATAGGGGAAATATTTTTTGTTAATATCAGTGAAATGTAAATCTATTCCTTTGGTCTGATTTGGCTAATTTAGGATACATGATATCCCTGGATCAGGAAAGGTTTACTGGTTTAAACTAATCATTTATTGGGATAGAGATGGAGAAACAATCTAGATATACTAGAAAATTATTAGCCACTTTACACAAACACTGTATTTTGTTCACCATTGTTAACTATAATTAAAACAACTTTTTTCTTTTTTTTTTTCTTTTTAAAAAAAGGTGGAAATGAAGCCCAAAAAGGCGGCAGGGAAGGATAAACCTTCAGACAAAAAAGTGCAAACAAAAGGGAAAAGAAGAACAAAGGGAAAACAGGCAGAAGTGGCCAACCAAGAGACAAAAGAAGACTTACCTGCAGAAAATGAAGAGACTGAAAACGAGGAGAGCCCAGTCTCTGATGAAGCAGAAGAGAAAGAAGCCAAGTCTGATCAATAACACACGCCCAGTCCTGTCAGCTGTCTTTGTCTCCCTTCTTGTACAATCCAGAGGAATATTTTTATCAACTATTTTGTAAGTGCAAGCTTTTCAATAGCTCTAGAAACATTTTTTAAAAGGAAGGGATCCCATTTTGTCCCAAAAATTATAAATGCTTTTTTTTAAGAAGTGAAAGCATTTGCTGGTTGTTTATTCTTTGGTACAACCAGAAAATAGTGGGATATTGAAATGGGAGGTTTTGATTTTCCTGGGGCATCAGCTTAACATTCCATAGATGGGAATATATTTTATATCCTATAATAAAAAGCACACTAAACGGCAGTTTGGAGTCAGTTGTGCATTTATGTCTTGAACACTTTAAATTACTTCTCTTCCCATATTGCTTTGGTAGAATTACTTCCTACAGCAAACCTCACTCCCTGATCTTGGCTCTCCTGGTCAGAATTTTGTACCGTCTGTAACATCTTGGTCATGGTAGTCCAATTTTCCTGGTAACTTTGTTCATGTGCTGTGAATGATTGACCATGTGAGTATGTAGTGCACCTGATATTAACTTGCGAATCTGTGGGACGTAGGTGTAACAGCATATCAATATTTGAAGATACCAGTACTTGATAGCCTGTTAAGGAAAATTTGCCTCCAAATTTTAAGCTGGAACATCACTGGAATAACTGTTAAAAGAAGAACCACAACTACATAATTTTTTAGATTTTGGTACATATGTGAAGAATTGTGTACAAATTGAAATGTCTGTGTACAGATCCTCAAAACAACCGAAAAAATATCAAATATGAAAAAAAACCTTTCCTGTTTCCAAGGGTCTAAGAATCACTTATCCTACCACAAAAATACGGCCACAGTCAATCCTAGGACTGTTGGTTCTCCGAGATGGAGCTCCATACTCTTTCCACCTACACCTGCCTGAGTCTGTATAGAACAAAGTCTTCAGTTGCAGGTGTCAGGAAGTGTTGCTCTGAAAACAAATCTTCAGTTCTGTAAGCAGCAGCCATGCTCATCGCTTCTGTTACATGTTATTCTCCAAGGGAGTCCAGAACAGTTTACAGGCTAATCAGTGCTCCCGCTGGCCTCATAAATTGGGGGACAAGGGTTGGGTAGTGAAGGGGAAAAAGTTTTATTGTCCCCATTTTCCAAAGGCAGGTTTCAAGTCAAAGCAGGTTCATCCACAGAGATTAGAATCCAACACCCGCTCCACCTCCCGCCTGAATTTTCCAAAAAGGCTATAAATGCTTTTTAAGAAGTGAAAGCATTTGCTGGTTGTTTATTCTTTGGTACAACCAGAAAATAGTGGGATATTGAAATGGGAGGTTTTGATTTTCCTGGGGCATCAGCTTAACATTCCATAGATGGGAATATATTTTATATCCTATAATAAAAAGCACACTAAACGGCAGTTTGGAGTCAGTTGTGCATTTATGTCTTGAACACTTTAAATTACTTCTCTTCCCATATTGCTTTGGTAGAATTACTTCCTACAGCAAACCTCACTCCCTGATCTTGGCTCTCCTGGTCAGAATTTTGTACCGTCTGTAACATCTTGGTCATGGTAGTCCAATTTTCCTGGTAACTTTGTTCATGTGCTGTGAATGATTGACCATGTGAGTATGTAGTGCACCTGATATTAACTTGCGAATCTGTGGGACGTAGGTGTAACAGCATATCAATATTTGAAGATACCAGTACTTGATAGCCTGTTAAGGAAAATTTGCCTCCAAATTTTAAGCTGGAACATCACTGGAATAACTGTTAAAAGAAGAACCACAACTACATAATTTTTTAGATTTTGGTACATATGTGAAGAATTGTGTACAAATTGAAATGTCTGTGTACAGATCCTCAAAACAACCGAAAAAATATCAAATATGAAAAAAAACCTTTCCTGTTTCCAAGGGTCTAAGAATCACTTATCCTACCACAAAAATACGGCCACAGTCAATCCTAGGACTGTTGGTTCTCCGAGATGGAGCTCCATACTCTTTCCACCTACACCTGCCTGAGTCTGTATAGAACAAAGTCTTCAGTTGCAGGTGTCAGGAAGTGTTGCTCTGAAAACAAATCTTCAGTTCTGTAAGCAGCAGCCATGCTCATCGCTTCTGTTACATGTTATTCTCCAAGGGAGTCCAGAACAGTTTACAGGCTAATCAGTGCTCCCGCTGGCCTCATAAATTGGGGGACAAGGGTTGGGTAGTGAAGGGGAAAAAGTTTTATTGTCCCCATTTTCCAAAGGCAGGTTTCAAGTCAAAGCAGGTGAGTCATCCACAGAGATTAGAATCCAACACCCGCTCCACCTCCCGCCTGAATTCCCTTCAGCAGTGAGAGACTTTACCCCATGGAGAAAGCCACTTGTCTTCTAAGAAATATGTTAGATAGACTCTGGACTGCCCAGAGAGGGTGTTGGGAGACAGATGCATGCCAGGTCCACGAGTCTCTCTAAGGGTTAGATGATCTCATATCTTAAATTTTCAGGACATTAATAACTATCCAAGTTACTATTAGCTGAGCATTCACTGCTGTGCTAAAACACCTTCATGCATTCTCACATAACCTTGTCATGAAGAGTCCATCATGATCCTCAAGTTCAGATTAGAAAACTGAGGCCTGCAGAGGTTAAAGCACTTGCCATAGACATCTGGTTAGGAAGCCGCAGGACTTTGGTCCAACACTCTTTTGGTCCAACACTCTGAGGTCAGTGATCCTCCATTGCCTTTCCTTCCCCACCTAAAAGATGAAATAGGGACTGACGGCATCCCTGGGGCCCAGGCTCACTCGGCTTCATCCGAGGAAGGTGAAATTCAGAGCAGGTGCCATCAGGAAGAGGAGAGGGTTTCTTTGAAAACAGCTGGGTGAGTGCAGACTGACGTGCTGTCCACACGGCAGCCTGGACACACTTGGCAGCACCTGTCCAACCTCCCAGATGAGGCCAGTGCCACTTGGGTCATGCTCTTCCAGTTGTCACCGACTTCTCATCTCCTCAAAAGTTGTATATAGGTCAAGTCTCATTAGGGGGGCTTCTGAGGACTCCTATTCCCACCTTGTCTTAGCAAGAAGCTTGGAGAATGCTTGTCACGGAGGTGCATGCATCGGAATACCTCTCAGGATGAGCTAAATGCCGCCTCAATTGTGTGACTTTGGAAGTGTATCTGTGCCTCCAAAGAGATCTCCTGTCTTGACATTCACACCAGCTTAGTATTTTTTGTAATTAATTAAAACTAAAAAAATGTGGCTGCTCTGGATCTTTGTTGTGACNCGCAGACTTCTCTAGGGACAAGGGTTGGGTAGTGAAGGGGAAAAAGTTTTATTGTCCCCATTTTCCAAAGGCAGGTTTCAAGTCAAAGCAGGTGAGTCATCCACAGAGATTAGAATCCAACACCCGCTCCACCTCCCGCCTGAATTCCCTTCAGCAGTGAGAGACTTTACCCCATGGAGAAAGCCACTTGTCTTCTAAGAAATATGTTAGATAGACTCTGGACTGCCCAGAGAGGGTGTTGGGAGACAGATGCATGCCAGGTCCACGAGTCTCTCTAAGGGTTAGATGATCTCATATCTTAAATTTTCAGGACATTAATAACTATCCAAGTTACTATTAGCTGAGCATTCACTGCTGTGCTAAAACACCTTCATGCATTCTCACATAACCTTGTCATGAAGAGTCCATCATGATCCTCAAGTTCAGATTAGAAAACTGAGGCCTGCAGAGGTTAAAGCACTTGCCATAGACATCTGGTTAGGAAGCCGCAGGACTTTGGTCCAACACTCTTTTGGTCCAACACTCTGAGGTCAGTGATCCTCCATTGCCTTTCCTTCCCCACCTAAAAGATGAAATAGGGACTGACGGCATCCCTGGGGCCCAGGCTCACTCGGCTTCATCCGAGGAAGGTGAAATTCAGAGCAGGTGCCATCAGGAAGAGGAGAGGGTTTCTTTGAAAACAGCTGGGTGAGTGCAGACTGACGTGCTGTCCACACGGCAGCCTGGACACACTTGGCAGCACCTGTCCAACCTCCCAGATGAGGCCAGTGCCACTTGGGTCATGCTCTTCCAGTTGTCACCGACTTCTCATCTCCTCAAAAGTTGTATATAGGTCAAGTCTCATTAGGGGGGCTTCTGAGGACTCCTATTCCCACCTTGTCTTAGCAAGAAGCTTGGAGAATGCTTGTCACGGAGGTGCATGCATCGGAATACCTCTCAGGATGAGCTAAATGCCGCCTCAATTGTGTGACTTTGGAAGTGTATCTGTGCCTCCAAAGAGATCTCCTGTCTTGACATTCACACCAGCTTAGTATTTTTTGTAATTAATTAAAACTAAAAAAATGTGGCTGCTCTGGATCTTTGTTGTGACACGCAGACTTCTCTAGCTATGATATGCAGGCTCTGAAGTGCGTGGGCTCAGTAGTTGAGGGGCAAGGTCTTAGCTGTCCCTCAGCATGCTGGATCTTAGTTCCCCAACCAGGGACTGAACCCACATCCCCTGCATTGGAAGGTGATTCTAAATCTCTGGATCACCACTGGCTTATATTCCACAGTTAAAGCTGTCCTTTGCAGATAAAAAAAGAAGTGAGGGCTTCCCCTGGTGGTCCAGTGGGTAAGGACACCACCTTGCAGTGCAAGGGGCGCCGGTTCGATCCCTGGCCTGGGAAGATCCCACGTGCCGCAGCGCGGCTGGACCCATGTGTCCAGTTACCGAGCCGGAGCTCTGGCGCGCATGCGCCCAGAGCCGGCGCTCTGCAACGACAGACGCCACCGCGATGGGAGGCCCACAGGAGCCAAAGAACAAAGACGAATGAAGATAGAGGAATGAAAGACCAATAGAAGTGGCCCGCCCTCTCCCCTCCCTCCCCAACCCGACCCCTGCCCAAAATAAATAAATAAATAAATCTTTAAAAAAAAAAAAAAAAGAAGTGAAACCTTTTTCAAAATGTAAGCAGTCCCAGAAGAGTTCTCAATTTGCCAATTTTAATTTTTTCTCACATAAAGATGTTCCCCCTCCCAGACTTTTAGAACTTACAACCATTCATCTGCTGAGAATCTGACCCATAAAGGCCCCCAATAAGAATAGCATTTGTTTACTGTCGGATTAAAAATTAACAAGCAAATAAAGACATAACGGCCTAAAATCAGAGAGAAAGCTCAAAGGAAGCCATGTTTCAACCACTCTCTCTTTTTTTTTTTTTTTTAAACAAAGTTAATCATATAGCATAGTTGCATTAATTTGTTCTTGGGGGAGAGTACATATATAGATATAGAGATACACTTTTTATAATGTTCCACAAAGAGTACTATGATTAAACTGCCTGCATGGGCATGCTAAGTCATTTCAGTCATGTCCAACTCTTTGTCACCCTGTGGACTATAGCCCACCAGCCTCCTCTGTCCATGGGATTCTCCAGGCAACAGTACTGGGGTGGGTTGCCATGCCCTCCTTATGGGGATCTTCCTGACCCAGAGATGGAACCCGTGTCTCTTACCATCCCCCGCATTTGGCAGGTGAGTTCTTTACCACTAGCACCACCTGAGAAGACCACTATGACTAAAGATGCTTTCCCAACTGAACCTTTTTTTTTCTTTTTATGGCCACATCATGGAACTTGCAGGATCTTGGGATCTCAGTTCCCTGACCAGGTATTGAATCTGAGCCATAGCAGTGAAAGCCCAAAATCCTAGCCACGAGGTCACCAGGGAACCCTGACCATTTTTAAAACCACTGGATTCAGGTGATTAGCCCTGCTAGCATTCATCCATTCTTTAGAATACACTACTTTGTGAAGCTGTCTTCCTTCAAACACCTTTCTGGTGTCTCAGCATCAGAGAGAAAACATATCAAAAGGGCTCAGCACAGAGCCTGCAAACAGTCAGCACCGACTCCACTGCAGCTGGGATTAATAGGTGTCCTTCCAAAGGGAAAAGGTCAGTCCTCATCCCAGTTCCCAAGAAAGGAGTACTAAAGAACATTCAAACCATCGGACAATTACATTCTACTAGTAAGGTCATGCTTAAAATCTTGCATGCTAGGCTTCAACATTACACAAATCGAGAACTTCCAGACATCCAAACTGGGTTTATAAAAGGCAGAGGAACCAGAGATCAAATTACCAATATTCGCTGGATCATAGGAAAAGCAAGGGAACTCTAGAAAAACATCTAACTCTGTTTTGTCGACTATGCTAAAGCCTTTGACTGTGTGGATCATAACAAACTGTGGAAAGCTCTTAAAGAGATGAGACTACCAGAGCATCTGACTTGTCTCCTGAGAAACCAGTATGTGGGTCAAGAAGCAACAGTTAGAACCCTGAATGGAACAATTGATGGGGGCTTCCCTGATGGTCCAGTGGGTAAGGACACCGCCTTGCAGTGCAAGGGGCGCCGGTTCGATCCCTGGCCTGGGAAGATCCCACGTGCCGTGGAGCGACTGGACCAATGTGTCCAATTACCGAGCCAGAGCTCTGGAGCGCGTGCGCCCAGAGCCGGCGTTCTGCGACGACAGATGCCACTGCGATGGGAGGCCCACAGGAGCCAAAGAACAAAGACGGATGAAAATAGAGAAATGAAGGACCAGTGGAGGTGACCCGCCCGCTCCCCTCCCTCCCCAACCAGATCCCCGCCCAAAATAAATAAATAAATAAATCTTTAAAAAAAAAAAAAAAAAAAAGAGTTCATGTGCTTCAGCTAAAGGTCCAAGATGTCCCAACAAGGATGGAAGATTTCACGTGCCACAGCACCTAAGACTCAGTGAAACTAAATAAATAAAATGTTTTTTTAAGTATGGAACAGAGGTACTTAGACTAAGATAAATAGAATAAGATGTCAGAGGTGAAAGAGAGTTTGTAGTAATAAGTAGAGAAATTTGGGTAGACTTCCTGGAGCCAATGACATTTCAACAATGACTTGAAAGGCAAATCAACATGTAGAGAAAGAGAATTCCAGACAGAGGGAATAGGTAGAGCAAAAGCCCACTGTCTGAACTGGGAGTCAGTGTGAAAAGTATGTTGAGAAGGAGGAAAATGGTAAGAGATGTTCAGAAAAATCAGAGGCAGCTCATGGAGAGCCTTGTGGGCCATTGTAAGGACTTTGATTTTTATTCAGAGTAAGTTGAGAGTCCCTGGAGTGGGGGCATTAAGTAGAGGAGGGACTTGAGATGACAATCACTTTTAAAAGGTAGCTGTGGCAGGTGTGTTGAGAATGTGCAGAACATGGGTAGGGTCAGGAGGACCTATCAGGAAGGTATTGCCGAATATCCAGGTGAGAGACACCAGAGCTCAGACAAGATGGAGGCAGTGGCAATGGGGACAACTGGTACATAGATGGAAATATGGTTTGAAGATGGAGCAAATTGGATTTCTGACCAACTGGCTGAACGTTTGAAAGAAAGAGGAGCATCCAGGGCAACCCCAAGGTTTTTTACCTGCACGTCTTGAATGATGAAGTTGCCATCAACTGGAGAAAAGGGGGAAGGTTACATGTAGATTGGGTGTCTTGGAGGTAGAAGGTAAACAGAAGATCCATTTGGGAAATCAACCAGACATTCAAAGAGACATGTCGCAGTAGGATACACAAATTTAGAGTTTAGGAGTAAGTAAACTTCAGGGCTGATACATAAATTTGGAAGTTGATACATAAACCATAAAATGAATGAGACTCCCAAGGAAATGGGTTTGGGTGGGGAAGGAAAGAGAAACAAGTCCTCTTGATAAGGAAGATCAACAGAGAATAGTGAGAAGTGGTTGGTGGAATAAGAGTAAAAGAGAGTACTGAGAGTCAAGTAAAGAAAAGAGGGATTAATCAGCCAGACCAATGATGCTTTTGTTGAAAGTGAAAGTGCTAGTCGCTCAGTTGTGTCTGACTTTTTGCAATCCCATGGACTATATGTAGCCCTCCAGACTCCTCTGTCCATGGAATTCTCCAGGCAAGAATGTGTTTTTGTTAGGTAAATAAAGGACTAAAGAATGCCCATCAGATTTAGCAATATGGAGCCATTGGTGGAATGGTGGGCATAAAAGCCTGACAGAAGCATGCTTGAAAGAGAAAAGGAGGGACTTTCCTGGTGGTCTAATGGCTAAGACTCTGAGTTCCCAATGCAGGGAGCCCAAGTTCAACCCCTGGTCCAAGAACTAAACCCCACATGCCGTAACAAAGTGTTTGCATGCTACAACTGAAGTACCCCACATGCTGCAATGAAGACCAAAGATCCCACATGCCACAAATAAGACCTAGCACCACCAAATAAATGAAAATGAAAGATAACCTAATATGAATCATGCTTTAAAATAGAGGAGGACCTATCAGGAAGGTATTGCCGAATATCCAGGTGAGAGACACCAGAGCTCAGACAAGATGGAGGCAGTGGCAATGGGGACAACTGGTACATAGATGGAAATATGGTTTGAAGATGGAGCAAATTGGATTTCTGACCAACTGGCTGAACGTTTGAAAGAAAGAGGAGCATCCAGGGCAACCCCAAGGTTTTTTACCTGCACGTCTTGAATGATGAAGTTGCCATCAACTGGAGAAAAGGGGGAAGGTTACATGTAGATTGGGTGTCTTGGAGGTAGAAGGTAAACAGAAGATCCATTTGGGAAATCAACCAGACATTCAAAGAGACATGTCGCAGTAGGATACACAAATTTAGAGTTTAGGAGTAAGTAAACTTCAGGGCTGATACATAAATTTGGAAGTTGATACATAAACCATAAAATGAATGAGACTCCCAAGGAAATGGGTTTGGGTGGGGAAAGGAAAGAGAAACAAGTCCTCTTGATAAGGAAGATCAACAGAGAATAGTGAGAAGTGGTTGGTGGAATAAGAGTAAAAGAGAGTACTGAGAGTCAAGTAAAGAAAAGAGGGATTAATCAGCCAGACCAATGATGCTTTTGTTGAAAGTGAAAGTGCTAGTCGCTCAGTTGTGTCTGACTTTTTGCAATCCCATGGACTATATGTAGCCCTCCAGACTCCTCTGTCCATGGAATTCTCCAGGCAAGAATGTGTTTTTGTTAGGTAAATAAAGGACTAAAGAATGCCCATCAGATTTAGCAATATGGAGCCATTGGTGGAATGGTGGGCATAAAAGCCTGACAGAAGCATGCTTGAAAGAGAAAAGGAGGGACTTTCCTGGTGGTCTAATGGCTAAGACTCTGAGTTCCCAATGCAGGGAGCCCAAGTTCAACCCCTGGTCCAAGAACTAAACCCCACATGCCGTAACAAAGTGTTTGCATGCTACAACTGAAGTACCCCACATGCTGCAATGAAGACCAAAGATCCCACATGCCACAAATAAGACCTAGCACCACCAAATAAATGAAAATGAAAGATAACTATGTCCAAAAAAATTAATATGTGAAATCTATTGCTTTAAAATAGAGGGGTAGTAGAATGCAGAAACACCTTCAAAGCAAAGGGGCTTTAGGATGAAGAGCAGAAGAAGAGTCTGTACGCGGCAGTCAGGACCAGGAGGACAGCTGCCACCTCCACACCCAGTGGCGCAAGGGTAGGGGGAGGAGAACCAGCCACGACTCCAGAGGGCAGCAGGGGTAGCCGTGTTCCGTGGAGGAGCCAATGCCCTGTTATAGCATATAGGTGATGGGCTCTTTCAGGGTGCTGATCACCAGCTGTGAATTCCAGAGGGCACAGCAGGAGGTTTTGGGGGAGGTGGGGAGAGGCAGAGAAAGGACAAAACAGAACACATTAGAGCCTTTTGGAGGTTAATGAGGCTGAGAAAGGGGTGGGGTGGAGGTGATCTGAGAGTCTGGAGTCCCAGTGGTTGTTGACAAAGGAGAATAAAGGTCCTCACAAGACAAGTCCTGGGGCTCAAGACTGATTACGGAGTCCAGGTGGAAATGGGGGGCAGAGGCAAAGGGTGTTTGGGTCTCCCTCTTTGCATGAGGGGCCAGTGCTTACTTTCATACCCTGCTGGCAAAGGAGGAGCCTAACTCAGTGTGGTGTGTAGACCCAGAGTTCCTCGTTGGATCCTGGCTGCCACTTGAGAGCTATATAAAGCCACTTCACCTCTCTATGACCTGATTCTCTCACCCTTAATGTAGAAATATGTATCTCTAGGTGGACTGTGAGGAGTAAATGACTAATCTGTGCAAGCCTTCGGCAAACGGGAGCTCTCATGAGAGCTGCACAGTCCGCCTCACCTTTAGCCAGACCACCGCTGGACTTCTCAGGTACAACAGCCAAGAAATGCCCTTTATTTGTGGACTGTGCTAGCTTGAGTTGAGTTCCTTGTTTCTTGTGACCAAAGGATTTCTGGCACAGACACTGTTTTGTAATAAAAAAGAAGAACAATCTGGTCCAAGAACTAAACCCCACATGCCGTAACAAAGTGTTTGCATGCTACAACTGAAGTACCCCACATGCTGCAATGAAGACCAAAGATCCCACATGCCACAAATAAGACCTAGCACCACCAAATAAATGAAAATGAAAGATAACTATGTCCAAAAAAATTAATATGTGAAATCTATTGCTTTAAAATAGAGGGGTAGTAGAATGCAGAAACACCTTCAAAGCAAAGGGGCTTTAGGATGAAGAGCAGAAGAAGAGTCTGTACGCGGCAGTCAGGACCAGGAGGACAGCTGCCACCTCCACACCCAGTGGCGCAAGGGTAGGGGGAGGAGAACCAGCCACGACTCCAGAGGGCAGCAGGGGTAGCCGTGTTCCGTGGAGGAGCCAATGCCCTGTTATAGCATATAGGTGATGGGCTCTTTCAGGGTGCTGATCACCAGCTGTGAATTCCAGAGGGCACAGCAGGAGGTTTTGGGGGAGGTGGGGAGAGGCAGAGAAAGGACAAAACAGAACACATTAGAGCCTTTTGGAGGTTAATGAGGCTGAGAAAGGGGTGGGGTGGAGGTGATCTGAGAGTCTGGAGTCCCAGTGGTTGTTGACAAAGGAGAATAAAGGTCCTCACAAGACAAGTCCTGGGGCTCAAGACTGATTACGGAGTCCAGGTGGAAATGGGGGGCAGAGGCAAAGGGTGTTTGGGTCTCCCTCTTTGCATGAGGGGCCAGTGCTTACTTTCATACCCTGCTGGCAAAGGAGGAGCCTAACTCAGTGTGGTGTGTAGACCCAGAGTTCCTCGTTGGATCCTGGCTGCCACTTGAGAGCTATATAAAGCCACTTCACCTCTCTATGACCTGATTCTCTCACCCTTAATGTAGAAATATGTATCTCTAGGTGGACTGTGAGGAGTAAATGACTAATCTGTGCAAGCCTTCGGCAAACGGGAGCTCTCATGAGAGCTGCACAGTCCGCCTCACCTTTAGCCAGACCACCGCTGGACTTCTCAGGTACAACAGCCAAGAAATGCCCTTTATTTGTGGACTGTGCTAGCTTGAGTTGAGTTCCTTGTTTCTTGTGACCAAAGGATTTCTGGCACAGACACTGTTTTGTAATAAGGAAGAACAAATCTGACTCCATATTGGATCTGTTTCTTTTACTTTGCAAGTTAATCACTAAACAAATGCAGCCTAAAAGCTTAAATTATACTTAATGGCCCATCTCTGGGAACCCTGCCTCCTGTGTGATGCGTGTTAAGCTAAAATACATTTGTTCAGTTCACAGGAAACATCCTGACCAAGCCTACTTGTGAATGACTGCAAGAAAGAAGAAATTAACACTCCAGAGTGTGACTTGAATGCCATGTGTGTTAGTCACTCGAGTTAGTCGCTCAGTTGTGTCCTACTCTTTGCAACCCCATGGACTGTCGTTCATCAGGCTCCTCTGTCTGTGGAATTCCCCAAGCAAGAACACTGGAGGGAGGAGCCATTCCCTTCTCCAGGAGATCTTCCTGACCCAGGGATCGAACCCAGGTCTCCTGCATTGCAGGCAGGCTCTTTATGGTCTGAGCCACCCCGACAGCCCTAAACCAGCAAATGTTTGACTTTATTACCCTCCTCTTTTTTTTTTTTTTTTTTTTTTTTTTGCCGCTATACTCAGCATGCAGGATTTTAGTTTCCTGACCAGGGATGGAACCCGTTCCTCCTGTAGTGAAAGCTCAGAGTCCTAACCACTGGACCACCAGGAAATTTCCCCTCTACCTTTTTAATATAAAGAAACCTGAATTCAAACTCAGGGAAGAAGACTACCATCTTCTCCGTCTCCTGGCTGTCTGAATAAAGTCTCTATTCTTTTTCCCAACAATTTGTCTCTCAACATATTGGCCTGTCATGCAGTGAGCAGTATAAACTTGGACTCAGTAACGTTTTGATCTCCATTCGGCACATGAGGAAACTAAGAATCAGAGAGGTTAGGTTGGTTACTCAGAGACACACAGTTAAGATTTGAACACGAGTCCATCTGACCTGCCAGTCTGCTCAAAAACAACCAAACCACCACCTCCTCAAAGCCCAACTGCCCAGGATGCTTTATTATTTCTAGTCTTCCTCCCAGGCGGACTCTGCAAAGGCCTAGACTGGATATTTTGAGAGTAAAGGGGGACCAGTTTGGAAACTTCCCCACCTTGGGCAGAGTAGTTCAATGAGTCACAGGCCACGCTCGAGAGTATTAATTTTCACATGGTCCAGTGATCCGGATCTCAGGCCCACGCTTTCTGGAATGAGACAAGCTGAGGACAAGTGGAGAGGTGTTCTGATGGGCACACGTTGTATCCAGGACAGCATGTATTGAAGGAGGCAAGAGTCCAAGGCTTTAATCTCAAAACAAGGATGCCAGATTACAGCCTCTCCCCACCACCCCCACCTCCCACCCACCCTATACACGCAGACGTTATTTTACTGCACTTTCCTTAACTGTGCTTCACTGAGAATTTATTTCTTATAAACTTGAAGGTTCATGGCAGCTCTTCATCGAGCAAATCTATTGGCACTGTTTTTCCAACAGTATTATTTTTTCTTAAATTTATTTATTATTTATTTTTTGGCTATCTGGGTTTTCACTACTGTTGTAGGCTCTTCTCTAGTTGCAGGGAGTGGGGGCTACTCTCTAGTTGGGGTGAGCAGGCTTCTTGTTGCAGTGACTTCTCTTGTTGTGGAACTCGGGCTCTAGGGCACACAGGCTTCAGTAGTTGTGGCCCATGGGCTCCACAGTTGTGGCTCCGAGGCTCTAGAGCACAGGCTCCATAGTTGTGGCTCACAGGCTCTGCAGCATGTGGGATCTTCCCAGATCGGGGATCGAACTCGTGTCTCCTGCATTGGCAGGCGAATTCTTCACCACTGAGCTACCAGGGAAACCCCCAACAGTACTATTTTTTAATTAAGATATGTGCATCATTTTCTTTAGGCATATGCTATTACACGCTCAATAGACTACAGTAGAGTACAAATGTAACTTTTATCTATGCAATGGTAAATCAAAAAGTTCATGCGACTTACTTTATTGCCATATTTGTTTTATTCCAATGATCTGAAACTGGATTCTCAATAACTCTGAGATCTGCCTATGTTTTCCAGTTCTTCCTCTCTTATTCTACTCTATCCTCATTTCTTATCCTTTTTCTCCCCCTACATCTCCTCTTCCCACAGACATTTTGGAATCATTTATAGGAAACAGATAAAATTGAAATGTACAGGGGCTTCCCTGGTGGTCCACTGGGTAAGGATACTGCCTTGCAGTGCAAGGGGCACCAGTTCGATCCCTAGTCTGGGAAGATCCCACGTGCCACGGAGCGGCTGGACCTATGTGTCCAATTACCGAGCCGGAGCTCTGGAGCACATGTGTCCAGAGCCGGTGCTCTGCAAGGACAGAGGCCACCGTGATGGGAGGACCACAAGAGCCAAAGAACAAAGACAGATGAAAATAGAGAAATGAAAGACCAATAGAAGTGGCCCACCCACCCCCTCCCTCCCCAACCACCCCCCCAAAATAAATAAATAAATAAATGTTTAAAATTGAAATGTACATACAAAGATCAGACTTCAGGACTAGACAAAAGATAAACCCTTCACTAGATTAAGGGTTGGGAATGAACTGCAGCGCCACATGCCAAATATTCTGTTCCAGAGTGGCTACAGTTGAGCTTCCTGGTATTATTTTTCTTAAATTTATTTATTATTTATTTTTTGGCTATCTGGGTTTCACTACTGTTGTAGGCTCTTCTCTAGTTGCAGGGAGTGGGGGCTACTCTCTAGTTGGGGTGAGCAGGCTTCTTGTTGCAGTGACTTCTCTTGTTGTGGAACTCGGGCTCTAGGGCACACAGGCTTCAGTAGTTGTGGCCCATGGGCTCCACAGTTGTGGCTCCGAGGCTCTAGAGCACAGGCTCCATAGTTGTGGCTCACAGGCTCTGCAGCATGTGGGATCTTCCCAGATCGGGGATCGAACTCGTGTCTCCTGCATTGGCAGGCGAATTCTTCACCACTGAGCTACCAGGGAAACCCCCAACAGTACTATTTTTTAATTAAGATATGTGCATCATTTTCTTTAGGCATATGCTATTACACGCTCAATAGACTACAGTAGAGTACAAATGTAACTTTTATCTATGCAATGGTAAATCAAAAAGTTCATGCGACTTACTTTATTGCCATATTTGTTTTATTCCAATGATCTGAAACTGGATTCTCAATAACTCTGAGATCTGCCTATGTTTTCCAGTTCTTCCTCTCTTATTCTACTCTATCCTCATTTCTTATCCTTTTTCTCCCCCTACATCTCCTCTTCCCACAGACATTTTGGAATCATTTATAGGAAACAGATAAAATTGAAATGTACAGGGGCTTCCCTGGTGGTCCACTGGGTAAGGATACTGCCTTGCAGTGCAAGGGGCACCAGTTCGATCCCTAGTCTGGGAAGATCCCACGTGCCACGGAGCGGCTGGACCTATGTGTCCAATTACCGAGCCGGAGCTCTGGAGCACATGTGTCCAGAGCCGGTGCTCTGCAAGGACAGAGGCCACCGTGATGGGAGGACCACAAGAGCCAAAGAACAAAGACAGATGAAAATAGAGAAATGAAAGACCAATAGAAGTGGCCCACCCACCCCCTCCCTCCCCAACCACCCCCCCAAAATAAATAAATAAATAAATGTTTAAAATTGAAATGTACATACAAAGATCAGACTTCAGGACTAGACAAAAGATAAACCCTTCACTAGATTAAGGGTTGGGAATGAACTGCAGCGCCACATGCCAAATATTCTGTTCCAGAGTGGCTACAGTTGAGCTTCCTGGTGGCCAAATCAAAATGAGAAACTACAGTCATTAAGTTCAGAATACTTGAGTTGTGTAGACAGACACAAAGTGCCTCAGAGGAAATGAAGCTTTTCCCAGCACTCAGCTCAAAAAGAAAATTTTCACACACATATACAAATGATCCTGAATAGCATCACACACAGGTGTTCCTGGACACTACCTGAATGTACAGACTATAATGGATTCCCCAACCCTGTTTTCTGGAGTATATTTTGAAGAAGCCAACAGAACAGCTCCAAAATACAACTCAATGAGAACCTTTAGAAAGCAGAATCAAATACAACTTTCCAATGGCTTCACTTGAACCAACAGTATTGCCCGAACTGTATTCCTCAGAACCCCAGAGTTATATATAGTAATACATGTTCTATTAGAGCTTCACAGGAAATAAACTGGCTATAAAATCAGGATTAAACAAAATCAAGCAAATTTTTTAATTGCAGAATCTCTAGGCTTATTTAATATTTGTGTGTTCATGTGAATCTCCAAGTTCAGGTGAAGGATGAATTATTTTCCATACTCACGGACTCCTCTCCACCCATTTCCAGTTTTTTTCAGAAGCGCCTTTTAGAAGCTCACAGAGGGATTTCCCTAGTAGTCCAGTGGTTAAGAATCTACCTTCCAATGCAGGGGATACAGATTTGATCCCTGGTCAGGAAACTAAGATCCCACATGCCGCAGAGAAACTGAGCCCACATGCCACAACTAGAGAAGCCTGTACATCGCAATGAAAACCCAGAGGGTGAGGATGAGAACTTCTCACAATCTGTAAGATGCTCCATCTTCACCAAGGGGGCCAGATGTGCTCTCTGGGGGCCTGGACCAGCAGCAAAGGTGGGGTTCCCTATGATTAGCTGCATGGAATTGAGGGGGCAGTTAAGGGAATGGATACTGTGCTGTTGAAGACTTGAAAGTTCCTTGAACTGCAAGATCAAGCCAGTCAATTCTAAAGGAAATCAACCCTGAATACTCATTGGAAGGATTGATGTTGAAGCTGAAGCTCCAATACTTTGGCCACCTGATACAAAGAGATGACTCATTGAAAAAGACTCTGATGTTGGGAAAAATAGAAGGTAGATGAAGAAGGGAATAACAGAGGATGAGATGGTTGGATGGCATATCCCAGTCTGGAAGCCTTGCATGCTGTAGTCCATGGGGTCACAAAGAGTTGGACAGAACTGAGTGACTGAACTGAGCTGAAACAACTCAGCATAAATCCAAGTTTGGGACCTGAACCAGCAGTTGCTCCTCAGCCAAGAAGGCAGATCAAGAAGATATTGTAGGGCTTCCCTGGTGGTCCAGTGGGTAAGAACACCACCTTGCAGTGCAAGGGTGCGGTTCAATCCTGGCCTGGGAAGATCCCATGTGCATAGGCGGCTGGACCAATGTGTCCAACTACCAAGTCGGAGCTCTGGAGAACATGCTCCCAGAGCCGGTGCTCTGTGACAAGAGGCCACTGCGATGGGAGGCCCACACAGGCCAAAGAACAAAAGAGATGGATGGAAATAAATTAATGAAAGATCAATAGAAGTGCCCCACCAAAAAGAAGATATTGTATATCTTTGCAACGTTGAAAGGACCAATTATAAAAAGTGCATGTCCCAGAAGGCCCACACTCTGAAAGTCATAGGACTGGCAGTGACAGTGGGAAATGGAAACAACGAAATAGTCTGCTCTTGGGAACTGATTACCATACTCACGGACTCCTCTCCACCCATTTCCAGTTTTTTTCAGAAGCGCCTTTTAGAAGCTCACAGAGGGATTTCCCTAGTAGTCCAGTGGTTAAGAATCTACCTTCCAATGCAGGGGATACAGATTTGATCCCTGGTCAGGAAACTAAGATCCCACATGCCGCAGAGAAACTGAGCCCACATGCCACAACTAGAGAAGCCTGTACATCGCAATGAAAACCCAGAGGGTGAGGATGAGAACTTCTCACAATCTGTAAGATGCTCCATCTTCACCAAGGGGGCCAGATGTGCTCTCTGGGGGCCTGGACCAGCAGCAAAGGTGGGGTTCCCTATGATTAGCTGCATGGAATTGAGGGGGCAGTTAAGGGAATGGATACTGTGCTGTTGAAGACTTGAAAGTTCCTTGAACTGCAAGATCAAGCCAGTCAATTCTAAAGGAAATCAACCCTGAATACTCATTGGAAGGATTGATGTTGAAGCTGAAGCTCCAATACTTTGGCCACCTGATACAAAGAGATGACTCATTGAAAAAGACTCTGATGTTGGGAAAAATAGAAGGTAGATGAAGAAGGGAATAACAGAGGATGAGATGGTTGGATGGCATATCCCAGTCTGGAAGCCTTGCATGCTGTAGTCCATGGGGTCACAAAGAGTTGGACAGAACTGAGTGACTGAACTGAGCTGAAACAACTCAGCATAAATCCAAGTTTGGGACCTGAACCAGCAGTTGCTCCTCAGCCAAGAAGGCAGATCAAGAAGATATTGTAGGGCTTCCCTGGTGGTCCAGTGGGTAAGAACACCACCTTGCAGTGCAAGGGGTGCCGGTTCAATCCCTGGCCTGGGAAGATCCCATGTGCCGCAGAGCGGCTGGACCAATGTGTCCAACTACCAAGTCGGAGCTCTGGAGAACATGCTCCCAGAGCCGGTGCTCTGTGACAAGAGGCCACTGCGATGGGAGGCCCACACAGGCCAAAGAACAAAAGAGATGGATGGAAATAAATTAATGAAAGATCAATAGAAGTGCCCCCCACCAAAAAAGAAGATATTGTATATCTTTGCAACGTTGAAAGGACCAATTATAAAAAGTGCATGTCCCAGAAGGCCCACACTCTGAAAGTCATAGGACTGGCAGTGACAGTGGGAAATGGAAACAACCGAAATAGTCTGCTCTTGGGAACTGATTAACTAAAAACTTTTAAGTGTATTTTCTAATTTTTAAAAAATTCTTTTCTGGCTGCCCTTCGAAGTATGTGGGATCCTAATTTCCCAACCAAAGATTGAACCTGCTCTCCTGCATTTGAAGCACAGAGTCATAACAATAGACAGCCAAGGAAGTCCTTAAAATATAATACTTAAATATAACAAAATACTATACAACCTCCATGAAGGATTTGAAGGGTACTAATTAATCTGGAAAAATATGTGTGATAAACTATTCATTAAAAATACAGATTATCAAAATATAATAGTGGAGTCCCATTTTAACCATAAAAAATTTATTTTTTGTGTAAGCATGCACAGAAAGTAGTCTAAAGGAAGATATTCAGAATTAGAACTGGTTCTCTGTGGGTTGAGGGATTTCAGAGTACTAATGTCTTTTTCTTTACATTCATCAGTAATTCTTTTTACTTTTCTTTTACACTAAGCATGGATCTTGTTTTACATGATTATTTTTTATAAGCAAGTAGGACAGCACTACGTGTTTCCAACCTCCCGCAGTTGGTGCTGGAAGCTGTCGCTGTCTGTCTTCCATGATCTCTCCCTCTCCATCTTTATCTTCATCAGCCCGTTGTTGTCCTTTTGGTTCCAAATCTTCTTCTGATATCTCCCTCTCCCATCCACCCTCAGACACCAGACACTTTGAAGATGGAGGCCCAGCCCGCCGTATTCCAAGGAACGCAGAGGCAGGAATTCTGGAATAAGAGTGTGAGTTAAGATACCAGTCAGTCTGGTGAGGAGAGGAGTGGGGATAATGGAGGTTTTGCTGGGATGCAGCTCTCTGGGCTACTGGATTGTGCACTGAGGGTGGCTTGGCCAAGACCAGAGGCCGGGCAAGGGCAGGCCATTTGATTCATGATGTCACTGCCCTCTCACGCCTTTGCCAGTGAGTTTGATACGGGATCTAAAGCTCACATCAGAAATGTCTTCGTAGGGCACGGGTCTGTGGTGACCTGCACGGTGGGACTTCCGAGGTGGTCCATCAAGAGACCTGGCTCTGGTTTCCCCACTCACAGGAGACTGAAATTCTAACTTCTCTAAGGCTGTCCTTCTCAAACTCCTTACAGCCCCAAGGCTGTGTGAACCCTATCATGGAAGAAACTGCATTTCAAAGGGAAAAAAAAGTTTTACTGAAAATGAATGAGTTCACATTTGCACTGAAATTTTAAAATTATAAAATTTATAATTTTTAAATTACAGAATTATTTGAAAATTTCGAAGGATTCAATTTTTTGAGTCCTTTTTTTACTGGAGTATAGTTACATCACATTCTGTTAGTGTCTGCTATACAGCAAAGTGAATCAGTCATGTATATACATATATCCCCTTTTTTTGATTTCTTTCCCACTTAGATCACCACAGAGCACTGAGTACAGTTCCCTGTGCTCTACAGTAGGTTATCATTAGTTACCTATTTTACACATTGTTATTGGTTAGTCACTAAGTTGTGTCTGACTCTTTGTGACCCCATGGACTGTAGCCCGCCAGGCTCCTCTATTCATGGGATTTCCCAGGCAAGAATACTGGAGTGGGTTGCCATTTCTTTCTCCAGAGGATCTTCCCGACCCAGGGATCAAACCTGTGTCTCCTGCATTGGCCAGTGGATTCCTTACCACGGAGCCACCAGGGAAGCCCACCTTACACATAGCAGTGTATGCACGTCAACCCGAGTATCCCAATTCATCTCACCACCCCCCCATCCCCTTCTTGGTATCCATATGCCTGTGACTTTATTTCTACCTTGTGAATAAGTTTGTCTGTACCATTTTTCTAGATTCCACATATATGTATTAATATATGATATTTGCTTTTCTCTTTCTGACTTATTTCACTCTATATGACCATCTCTAGGGCCATCCACATCTCTGCAAATGGCACAGTTTCATTGCTTTTTGTAGCTGAGTAGTATTTCATGATATAGATGTGCCACATCTTTATCCATTCCCCTGTCGATGGACATTTAGGTTGCTTCCATGGCCCAGTTATTATAAATAGCGCTGCAGTAAATACTGGGATGCATGGATCTTTTGGAATTAGGTTTTCTTGGGGTATATGCCCAGGAGTGGGGTTGCTGAGTCATTTGGTAGTAATAGTTTCAGTTTTTACAGAAACCTCCAGACTGTTCTCCCTAGTGACTACAGCAGTCCACACTCCCACCAATGGTGTAGGAGGGCTTCCTTTTCTCCAAACCTTCTCCAGCACTTATTGTTTGCAGATTTTTTTGATGAGGACCATTGTGACCAGTGTGAGATGGTACTTCAGTGTAATTTTTTTCTTTTTTTTTTTGGCCACTTCTATTGATCTTTCATTTGTTTATCTTCGTTCTTTGGCCTGTGTGGGCCTTCCATCGCAGCAGCCTCTGTTGCGCCAGAGCGCGGATCTTCCCAAGCCAGGGATCGAACCAGCGCCCCTTGTACTGCAAGGCAGTGTCCTTACCCACTGGACCACCAGGGAAGCCCTCTCAGTGTAGTTTTGATTAGCAGTATTTCTCTAACTAACTAGTATTACTATTTAGCTAACTAGTGATGTTGAGCATCTTTTCCTGTGCCTCTAGGCCACTTGCAGGACTCGATTTTCTTATTTTAATATTACGGCAAACACACATGTAACACGGAGAATTGTTTTTAAAAGCTCCAGAGACATTTTTTCTTCCCCTAGGGTAGATCTGTTTCAGGCTCTTCTCCGGATCCTACCTTCTTTCAGTTCTCTTTATTTGGCTTCTGGCAGAGCTGGCTAGCAGAGAGGGGGTCTCTGGCTAAGCTGATCAAACTGTGTTGTCAACCTGATCTTCTATCTCTCATTGTAAACGAATGCAACTTAACAGATCTGTTTCTTCTGCTATCTCAACCCTTACTAGGATCTAGCAAACAGAAAAGAGCGTGATAAAAGGCAGGTCAAAGCAGGGAGAAGACACAAAGTCTCTTTTGGCACAGTAACCCACAGGCGTTAGCTCTCTCTTGGCCATGTACAGTTTGATTATCTGTGTCGGATACCAATTAAAGGCTTCTTTTCAGCTGGGTGCATATAGATGTGCCACATCTTTATCCATTCCCCTGTCGATGGACATTTAGGTTGCTTCCATGGCCCAGTTATTATAAATAGCGCTGCAGTAAATACTGGGATGCATGGATCTTTTGGAATTAGGTTTTCTTGGGGTATATGCCCAGGAGTGGGGTTGCTGAGTCATTTGGTAGTAATAGTTTCAGTTTTTACAGAAACCTCCAGACTGTTCTCCCTAGTGACTACAGCAGTCCACACTCCCACCAATGGTGTAGGAGGGCTTCCTTTTCTCCAAACCTTCTCCAGCACTTATTGTTTGCAGATTTTTTTGATGAGGACCATTGTGACCAGTGTGAGATGGTACTTCAGTGTAATTTTTTTCTTTTTTTTTTTGGCCACTTCTATTGATCTTTCATTTGTTTATCTTCGTTCTTTGGCCTGTGTGGGCCTTCCATCGCAGCAGCCTCTGTTGCGCCAGAGCGCGGATCTTCCCAAGCCAGGGATCGAACCAGCGCCCCTTGTACTGCAAGGCAGTGTCCTTACCCACTGGACCACCAGGGAAGCCCTCTCAGTGTAGTTTTGATTAGCAGTATTTCTCTAACTAACTAGTATTACTATTTAGCTAACTAGTGATGTTGAGCATCTTTTCCTGTGCCTCTAGGCCACTTGCAGGACTCGATTTTCTTATTTTAATATTACGGCAAACACACATGTAACACGGAGAATTGTTTTTAAAAGCTCCAGAGACATTTTTTCTTCCCCTAGGGTAGATCTGTTTCAGGCTCTTCTCCGGATCCTACCTTCTTTCAGTTCTCTTTATTTGGCTTCTGGCAGAGCTGGCTAGCAGAGAGGGGGTCTCTGGCTAAGCTGATCAAACTGTGTTGTCAACCTGATCTTCTATCTCTCATTGTAAACGAATGCAACTTAACAGATCTGTTTCTTCTGCTATCTCAACCCTTACTAGGATCTAGCAAACAGAAAAGAGCGTGATAAAAGGCAGGTCAAAGCAGGGAGAAGACACAAAGTCTCTTTTGGCACAGTAACCCACAGGCGTTAGCTCTCTCTTGGCCATGTACAGTTTGATTATCTGTGTCGGATACCAATTAAAGGCTTCTTTCCTTTATCTATTGCTATATTACTCAAATAACTTTCCTTTGCAAGGGACAAAAATCTAACTCAATCCAACTTAAGAATAAAAATCAGGGTGGAGGGCTTCCCTGGTGGTGCAGTGCACCACCTTGCAGTGCAAGGGGCACCGGTTCCATCTCTGGCCTGGGAAGATCCCACGTGCCGCGGAGCGGCTGGACCGATGTGTCCAATTACCGAGCTGGAGCTCTGGAGTGCATGCGCCCAGAGGCGGTGCTCTGCGACAACAGAGGCCACCACATGGGCCAAAGAACAAAGAAAGATGGATGAAAATAGACAAATGAAAGACCAATAGAAGTGGCCCGCCTGCTCCCCTCCCTCCCTACCCCACCCCCACCATAAATAAATAAATAAATCTTAAAAAAAAAAAAGAAGTGGCCCGCCTGCCCCCTCCCTCCACAACCTGCTCCCCTCAAGTAAATAAATAATAAATAAATAATAAAAATAAAATCAGGGTGGATTGTATAGGTTATTGCAACAACAACAACAAAAATCCAAGAGTTCTGGCTTCAGGTGTGGCTAGATTCAGGCACCTAGTGCCATCAGACCTTTTTCTGACTCTTTTCTCATCTTTCTTTTGTGCTACACAGCATGGTCCTCACAACTAAGGGTTCTGTCCTCTAGCTTAGAAACCCAACAGAAAGAGAAGTTCGTCAGTCATTCCAACTGAAGTCCCGGAACTGAATCTCATCGGTTTGGCTTAGATCACATAGCCACATCTGAGCCAATTCTTTGAGCCAGTGGGCTGAATATGCTGATTGATCTGCACTGAATCACATTGCTTCTCCTCCCCCAGGAGCTGTGAGTCACACAGAATGACAGTGGAGAGCACTAGTTGCTCACACGGAAGCCAGGCCACTCTAGGAGAAATGGGTGATGGGCAGGGGGAGAAACAGATGCCCAAGGCGAAATCTGAGGCACCCTTCAGCTCGACCCGCGTGAGAACAGAACAGAAGTAACTGATGGTCAAGTCAAAGGCTGAGGAGAAGAGATGTGAAGGTTGGGATAGAGAGAGGAGAACTGGATTTCAGAGACAGAGGGCCCAGGGGAGCATGAAGCAAGAGAACAGAGCCTGCCCCGTGGGGCTGGGGAAAGCACTGAGTTAGAAGAGCTGGACTCTGATTAAGCTTTCCCTTTTTTGTTATAGTTGGTCTACAATGTCTTGTTAGTTTCTGTTGTACAGCAAAGTGATTCAGTTATACATATTTTTTTTCCTTTTTCATATTCTTTCCCATTACGGGAATCGTGAGTGGGAATATGGGGGTTTTTCGTTGTTGTTTGCTTTAAAACTGTGGTGCTGGAGAAGACTCTTGAGAGTCCTTTGGACTGCAAGAAGACCAAACCAGTCAATCCTAAAGGAAATCAGCCCTGAGTATTCACTGGAAAGACTGCTGCGGAAGCTGAAGCTCCACAAGACCCTGGTGCTGGGAAAGGCTGCAGGTGAAAGGAGACCAGAGCAGCAAAGGATGAGATGGTTAGATAGCATCACCGATTCAATGGACATGAGTCTGAGCAAACTCTGGGGGGGATCGTTGTAAATAAATAATAAAAATAAAATCAGGGTGGATTGTATAGGTTATTGCAACAACAACAACAAAAATCCAAGAGTTCTGGCTTCAGGTGTGGCTAGATTCAGGCACCTAGTGCCATCAGACCTTTTTCTGACTCTTTTCTCATCTTTCTTTTGTGCTACACAGCATGGTCCTCACAACTAAGGGTTCTGTCCTCTAGCTTAGAAACCCAACAGAAAGAGAAGTTCGTCAGTCATTCCAACTGAAGTCCCGGAACTGAATCTCATCGGTTTGGCTTAGATCACATAGCCACATCTGAGCCAATTCTTTGAGCCAGTGGGCTGAATATGCTGATTGATCTGCACTGAATCACATTGCTTCTCCTCCCCCAGGAGCTGTGAGTCACACAGAATGACAGTGGAGAGCACTAGTTGCTCACACGGAAGCCAGGCCACTCTAGGAGAAATGGGTGATGGGCAGGGGGAGAAACAGATGCCCAAGGCGAAATCTGAGGCACCCTTCAGCTCGACCCGCGTGAGAACAGAACAGAAGTAACTGATGGTCAAGTCAAAGGCTGAGGAGAAGAGATGTGAAGGTTGGGATAGAGAGAGGAGAACTGGATTTCAGAGACAGAGGGCCCAGGGAGCATGAAGCAAGAGAACAGAGCCTGCCCCGTGGGGCTGGGGAAAGCACTGAGTTAGAAGAGCTGGACTCTGATTAAGCTTTCCCTTTTTTGTTATAGTTGGTCTACAATGTCTTGTTAGTTTCTGTTGTACAGCAAAGTGATTCAGTTATACATATTTTTTTTCCTTTTTCATATTCTTTCCCATTACGGGAATCGTGAGTGGGAATATGGGGGTTTTTCGTTGTTGTTTGCTTTAAAACTGTGGTGCTGGAGAAGACTCTTGAGAGTCCTTTGGACTGCAAGAAGACCAAACCAGTCAATCCTAAAGGAAATCAGCCCTGAGTATTCACTGGAAAGACTGCTGCGGAAGCTGAAGCTCCACAAGACCCTGGTGCTGGGAAAGGCTGCAGGTGAAAGGAGACCAGAGCAGCAAAGGATGAGATGGTTAGATAGCATCACCGATTCAATGGACATGAGTCTGAGCAAACTCTGGGAGATCGTGAAGGACAGGGAAGCCTGCCATGCTGCCATCCATTGGATCACAAAAAGTCAGACATGAATTAGCAACTGAACAACAACAGCTTGTTTGTTTTTACTGCCCTGAGCACCATGTGGGATCTTAGTTCCCAGACCAGTGATCAAATCTGTGCCCTGCCAGGCTTCCCTGGTGGTCCAGTGGGTAAGGACACCACCTTGCAATGCAAGGGGCACCGGTTCAATCCCTGGCCCGGGAAGATCCCACGTGCTGCGGAGTGGCTGGACCGATGTGTCCAACCACCGAGCCGAAGCTCTGGAGCGCATGCGCTCAGAGCCAGTGCTCTGCAGCGAGAGAGGCCACTGCGATGAGAGGCCCACACAGGCCAAAGAACAAAGACGGATGAACATAGATAAATGAAAGACCAAAAGAAGTGGCCAAAAATAAAATCCGTGTCCCCTGCATTGGAAGGGGTTTTAACCAGTGGACCTCTAGGCAAGTCCAGGGAATCAAGGTTTTTTAACCACCACATAGTATGTACCTGCCAGTCCTATGAGCTTGAGTTAGCTGCCTGGAGGCCCGTTGTCTCCACAGCAACAGATGAGGGGAGTTCCTGGACCGAAGAGGCTAGGAACCCGAGCTTGGGCACTGGCAGATTCCCAGCCTCTTCAGTAGGCCACTGACCTGCTGGCCACCCCCGGCCTTTGCTTTTAGGCCTTGGCAGCACCTTCCTTCCAGGGCTGTTCCAGGATGCACAGCGGTCGCAGGGGAGGACTCTGTCACGAGGCGAGTCTCCCAGCAGGCCCAGACAAACAGCAGCTCTTTGCATTCCTGCTGGGCCTGCCATGCACAGCAGGAGTGGGATGAGGTGCTCAGGAATCAGGACGTGGTCATACAGCTATAGTGACTGTAAAGGAACAGATGGCAACAGCGGGTGATAAATAAACCTATAAACTGTTTGGGTTTCACTGTGTTTGGCTGGGCTTTCTCTCCCTGCCACTCGAGTACTTTTCCTGTCACTTCCCTCTTCTTCCCAAGGCCATCCGCTCGCAAATGCATTCAAAGCACAATTTTCCCACTGACCTTGACATCCAACACCTTTCATGGAGACCCACCCATCACGATGTTTCTCAAAGTGGGGTCCTCCAGTCCACGTGGGTTAGAATCATGATGTTGTTTGTAAACTGTGTAAATTCTGAGATTTCCATCTGGACCTTGCTGAATCTCAATGTCTGGGTTGCTAGAAATCTGCATTTTGAAAGGCTCCTAGGAGGACTTCCCTGATGGTCCAGTGATTAAGAATCCATCTTCCACTGCAGGGGACACAGCTTTGATACCTAATTGGGGAACTAAAATCCACCATGTCACAGGGCGACTAACTCCGAGCACTGCAACTAGAGAGAAGCCTCCAACTAAGACCTAATTGTGTTGTTTTTCACTAAGTCGTGTCTGACTCTGAGACCTACTGAACTAGAGCCCACCAGGCTCCTCTGCCCTTGGGATTTCCCACGCAGTATACTGGAATGGTTTGCCATTTCCTTCTCCAGGGGCTATTTCCAACCAAGGGATCAAACCCACATCTCCTGCTTTGTAGGCAGATTCTTTATCGCTGAGCCACCAGGTAAGGCATAGCCATAAATCAATATTCTTTTAAAAAGGAGCTTCCTGGCTTCCCTGGTAGCTCAGTGGTGAAGTTTGCCTGCCAATGCAGGAGACACAGGTCTAATCCATGATCCGGGAAGACCCCACATGCTGCGGAGCACTTAAGCCCGTGAGCCACAACTATGGAGCCTGTGCTCTGGAGCCTCAGAGCCGCAACTGTTGAGCCCATGTGCACCAACTACTGAAGCCCGTGTGCCCGAGAGCCCGAGTTCCACAACGAGAGAAGTCACCACAACAAGAAGCCTGCTCACCTCAATTAGAGAGTAGCCCCCACTCCCTACAACTAGAGAAGAGCCTATGGCAGCAGTGAAAACCCAGAATAGCCAATAAATAAATAAATAAACAAAATTTTTTTTAAAAAAAAGAGCTTCCTGGGGTGGTGGTGGTGATTCTAATGTATCCTGAAGCTCACAAGCCGTGGTCCTGCGGGCACTCATGAGGCACTGGCCCCAACAGGAAAATCCTGATTCATGCACTGGCCCTGCCCCCTTGGCCCTTCTATCAGGCAATTCAAAGTCTCCAGGCCTGAGGGTTACTGATTAACCCTAGACTTCAAGGAAAGAAATAATAATAACTGAAGGGACAACATGAGCCAAGAAACAAGCTGAGCAGGCCTGGGAGAGTCGTGCCAGACAGCAGATGACGAGAAGGAAAGGGAGCCTTGAGACGCCCAGCCAGAGGCCAGACAGCATGCAGGTCCCAGCAACACATCTGCTGACGCTCCCTGTCAATGCCCAGGACGTGAGCCTCCACAGCCCCGTGGCTCCCGTGCCCAGAATGGCCGGCACTGAGCTCCCGCAGCAGCCCCAGCTGGTCTCCAAAGAAGCCACCACCTCCGACCCAGTGGGCTCCACTGGGGGTCATCGCAGCTCCGTGGAGGACGATCTGGAATGCCTGGTATGCCGGGAGCCCTACAGCAGTGGCCGGCTGCCCAAGCTGCTGGGCTGCCAGCACACCTTCTGTGCCGTCTGCCTGAAGCTGCTGCTGTGTGTGCAGGATGACACCTGGTCCATCTCCTGCCCGCTGTGCCGCAAGCTCACAGCCATCCCTGGCGGGCTCATCTGCAACCTGCGTGACCAGGAGGCCGTGCTGGGGCGGCTGGCCCAGCGGGGCCCGGAGGTGCAGCTCTGTCCTCAGGGGCTGGCAAATCCTGCCACCTTGAAAGCAGGGCATCCCAGCTCAGCAGGAGAGGATGAGCAGGACGTGGTGAGTGCCAATCGCATGGCAGCCCGGCGCCTGGCGGCACACCTGCTCCTACTGGTCTTGCTCATCATTCTCATCCTGCCGTTCATCTACCCAGGCATCATCCGGTGGGTGCTCAGCATCATCATCATCCTGGCCCTGCTGCTGTCCGTGCTTTTCTGCTATCACCCCGGCAAGCAGGGCGGCTGCTGGCCCTCCCCCAGGACTCTCTTCTGCAGAGAACAGAAACCCAGTGAGATCTCCTCCATCGCTTGAGCACCTACTGCCTCTGCAACGGGGTGGTGGTGGTGATTCTAATGTATCCTGAAGCTCACAAGCCGTGGTCCTGAGCACTCATGAGGCACTGGCCCCAACAGGAAAATCCTGATTCATGCACTGGCCCTGCCCCCTTGGCCCTTCTATCAGGCAATTCAAAGTCTCCAGGCCTGAGGGTTACTGATTAACCCTAGACTTCAAGGAAAGAAATAATAATAACTGAAGGGACAACATGAGCCAAGAAACAAGCTGAGCAGGCCTGGGAGAGTCGTGCCAGACAGCAGATGACGAGAAGGAAAGGGAGCCTTGAGACGCCCAGCCAGAGGCCAGACAGCATGCAGGTCCCAGCAACACATCTGCTGACGCTCCCTGTCAATGCCCAGGACGTGAGCCTCCACAGCCCCGTGGCTCCCGTGCCCAGAATGGCCGGCACTGAGCTCCCGCAGCAGCCCCAGCTGGTCTCCAAAGAAGCCACCACCTCCGACCCAGTGGGCTCCACTGGGGGTCATCGCAGCTCCGTGGAGGACGATCTGGAATGCCTGGTATGCCGGGAGCCCTACAGCAGTGGCCGGCTGCCCAAGCTGCTGGGCTGCCAGCACACCTTCTGTGCCGTCTGCCTGAAGCTGCTGCTGTGTGTGCAGGATGACACCTGGTCCATCTCCTGCCCGCTGTGCCGCAAGCTCACAGCCATCCCTGGCGGGCTCATCTGCAACCTGCGTGACCAGGAGGCCGTGCTGGGGCGGCTGGCCCAGCGGGGCCCGGAGGTGCAGCTCTGTCCTCAGGGGCTGGCAAATCCTGCCACCTTGAAAGCAGGGCATCCCAGCTCAGCAGGAGAGGATGAGCAGGACGTGGTGAGTGCCAATCGCATGGCAGCCCGGCGCCTGGCGGCACACCTGCTCCTACTGGTCTTGCTCATCATTCTCATCCTGCCGTTCATCTACCCAGGCATCATCCGGTGGGTGCTCAGCATCATCATCATCCTGGCCCTGCTGCTGTCCGTGCTTTTCTGCTATCACCCCGGCAAGCAGGGCGGCTGCTGGCCCTCCCCCAGGACTCTCTTCTGCAGAGAACAGAAACCCAGTGAGATCTCCTCCATCGCTTGAGCACCTACTGCCTCTGCAACGGTCACAATGAAGAGAATAAGGGGTTAGCTCCCTTGGGAGATTAAATGCCAGCTGGACTTGCAAGCTGAAGCCAGAACAGCTGTCATGGGTCAAGAACTGTGTGTTTGGACAACAGACTTACACCTGCCCAGGGTGTCGCATAACTAAGAATAAACTGGGGATGGGGGAGGAGGCACCGACTATGTGAACACAAAGGAAAGGGGGCTCCTGTTCCTCTTATGCCAATGCTCCTGGCTTTTTTTTTTTCTATACCTGGATGAAAGTATTGCAAATATTAACGGTATTGTAGAACAAATAGAACCGGAACTTTTTTGATTTTTGCAATTTCTGTTTTGTTTTGTTTTTCTTGCTTTCCTTTGGTTTGAGTTCGCGTATTTGGGCAGCTTGTCGCTGTTTCTGGCTGTGACGTTATTTTCCCTCCTGGAAAGTCAAAGCCCACAGGAAGCCCTCCTGTGACCCCCACTGACGCTGTCTATCCATGCCCATCCTCCCTCTCCAAAAGTCCTAGTGGTTCAGGTCTCCCAGTGAGCTGCTCCCAGGGATGGAGAGGAAGAACTTGTGCATAGGAGTGAGATACTTCTGCTGTTGCCCAGGGATGTCTACCTTTGGTTGGCAGAGTTGGGGAGGGATGGAGAGGACACAGGTGGGCCTGGTAATTGCTCTCAGCAGTTCCACCAGGATTTCTCATCAGGCCCTAACTTAACAGAGAAAATCTCAGGGTTACCAGGACCCCCACCCTCAATGGTGGGTCCAGCTCCCTCTCTGAGGCACAGAATCCCACACTCTTGAACCAAATCGTTATGGGTGTTGTTTTCTTTCGTATTGCATCCCGAGGCCCATTTGAGATTTTTGTCGTAAAGATAAGAGGTCCCATAAATGCAACGGCCCTCTCCGATAACCCCACCTTTCCCAACTGGCCCTGGGAGCCACAGTCACCTCTGGTCTCTATCGTTCTCATCCTGCCGTTCATCTACCCAGGCATCATCCGGTGGGTGCTCAGCATCATCATCATCCTGGCCCTGCTGCTGTCCGTGCTTTTCTGCTATCACCCCGGCAAGCAGGGCGGCTGCTGGCCCTCCCCCAGGACTCTCTTCTGCAGAGAACAGAAACCCAGTGAGATCTCCTCCATCGCTTGAGCACCTACTGCCTCTGCAACGGTCACAATGAAGAGAATAAGGGGTTAGCTCCCTTGGGAGATTAAATGCCAGCTGGACTTGCAAGCTGAAGCCAGAACAGCTGTCATGGGTCAAGAACTGTGTGTTTGGACAACAGACTTACACCTGCCCAGGGTGTCGCATAACTAAGAATAAACTGGGGATGGGGGAGGAGGCACCGACTATGTGAACACAAAGGAAAGGGGGCTCCTGTTCCTCTTATGCCAATGCTCCTGGCTTTTTTTTTTTCTATACCTGGATGAAAGTATTGCAAATATTAACGGTATTGTAGAACAAATAGAACCGGAACTTTTTTTTTTTTTTTTGCAATTTCTGTTTTGTTTTGTTTTTCTTGCTTTCCTTTGGTTTGAGTTCGCGTATTTGGGCAGCTTGTCGCTGTTTCTGGCTGTGACGTTATTTTCCCTCCTGGAAAGTCAAAGCCCACAGGAAGCCCTCCTGTGACCCCCACTGACGCTGTCTATCCATGCCCATCCTCCCTCTCCAAAAGTCCTAGTGGTTCAGGTCTCCCAGTGAGCTGCTCCCAGGGATGGAGAGGAAGAACTTGTGCATAGGAGTGAGATACTTCTGCTGTTGCCCAGGGATGTCTACCTTTGGTTGGCAGAGTTGGGGAGGGATGGAGAGGACACAGGTGGGCCTGGTAATTGCTCTCAGCAGTTCCACCAGGATTTCTCATCAGGCCCTAACTTAACAGAGAAAATCTCAGGGTTACCAGGACCCCCACCCTCAATGGTGGGTCCAGCTCCCTCTCTGAGGCACAGAATCCCACACTCTTGAACCAAATCGTTATGGGTGTTGTTTTCTTTCGTATTGCATCCCGAGGCCCATTTGAGATTTTTGTCGTAAAGATAAGAGGTCCCATAAATGCAACGGCCCTCTCCGATAACCCCACCTTTCCCAACTGGCCCTGGGAGCCACAGTCACCTGAAAGGCTTTTGTGTCTTTTCTCGACCGTTCCAGCCCCATAACAGAGAGGAGACTTCTGCTGGAAGGAATGGCCTTTCGTGGTTGCCCAGGTTGGGCACCAGCCAGGGGGGACCCATCGGGGTGCAGGGGGGCAGAAGATGGAGATGCCACGTGACTTCCTTCCAAAGACCCGGTAATTGGGAAGCAGACTTGAAGCCTCAGAAGCAGCTGTTGAGTCCAATCCAGTGTCCCTCCCTGCCTTCTTTGCTGACAGTTGTTGCCCGTGTGTTGTTGAACAGGGCCTCTGGCTCTCTGAGCTTCCTTTCCCCAGCAAGAGCTCGTAGGGCCGGATTATTCCCAGGTCCCCTGAAACCCAGGAGCAGAGGGCGCTGCTGGGCTCCCACACAATGAACACAGGTCACAGGCCCTCTGGAGTCACGTTCAGAGAAGTCAACATACATCTGGATGCAATTAGCTCTTCTTGCAATTTGCAAATAAAACCTCTTTTTTTCTTTCCTTATAAAGGACTTTCAGAGCCGCCCTGTGACACTCATGCTGTTGGCCTTATTAACTCCAGGGCTAGGGGAGACAGTGTGGGTGGATGTACGTGTCCCCGTGTTTTTTTTTTTTTTTTTTTTCCCTAATGGCACTTGACTTTATTATTATTATTTTTAATTTATTTATCTTTTTGGGGGGTGGAGTGGGGAGGGAGGGGAACGTGCGGGCCACTTCTATTGGTCTTTCATTTCTCTATTTTTCATCTGTCTTTGTTCTTTGACTCCTGTGGGCCTCCCATCGCAGTGGCCTCTGTCATCGCAGAGCGCTGACCCTGGGCACATGCGCCCCAGAGCTCCGGCTCGGTAATTGGACACATGGGTCCAGCCACTCCGCAGCGCGTGGGATCTTCCCAGGCCAGGGGTCGAACTGGCACCTTTTGCACTGCAAGGTGGTGTCCTTACCCACTGGACCACCAGGGAAGCCCCCCGTGTTTTAAGCCAAGGCCAAATCCCTCATTGCATCCGAGGCCCATTTGAGATTTTTGTCGTAAAGATAAGAGGTCCCATAAATGCAACGGCCCTCTCCGATAACCCCACCTTTCCCAACTGGCCCTGGGAGCCACAGTCACCTGAAAGGCTTTTGTGTCTTTTCTCGACCGTTCCAGCCCCATAACAGAGAGGAGACTTCTGCTGGAAGGAATGGCCTTTCGTGGTTGCCCAGGTTGGGCACCAGCCAGGGGGGACCCATCGGGGTGCAGGGGGGCAGAAGATGGAGATGCCACGTGACTTCCTTCCAAAGACCCGGTAATTGGGAAGCAGACTTGAAGCCTCAGAAGCAGCTGTTGAGTCCAATCCAGTGTCCCTCCCTGCCTTCTTTGCTGACAGTTGTTGCCCGTGTGTTGTTGAACAGGGCCTCTGGCTCTCTGAGCTTCCTTTCCCCAGCAAGAGCTCGTAGGGCCGGATTATTCCCAGGTCCCCTGAAACCCAGGAGCAGAGGGCGCTGCTGGGCTCCCACACAATGAACACAGGTCACAGGCCCTCTGGAGTCACGTTCAGAGAAGTCAACATACATCTGGATGCAATTAGCTCTTCTTGCAATTTGCAAATAAAACCTCTTTTTTTCTTTCCTTATAAAGGACTTTCAGAGCCGCCCTGTGACACTCATGCTGTTGGCCTTATTAACTCCAGGGCTAGGGGAGACAGTGTGGGTGGATGTACGTGTCCCCGTGTTTTTTTTTTTTTTTTTTTTCCCTAATGGCACTTGACTTTATTATTATTATTTTTAATTTATTTATCTTTTTGGGGGGTGGAGTGGGGAGGGAGGGGAACGTGCGGGCCACTTCTATTGGTCTTTCATTTCTCTATTTTTCATCTGTCTTTGTTCTTTGACTCCTGTGGGCCTCCCATCGCAGTGGCCTCTGTCATCGCAGAGCGCTGACCCTGGGCACATGCGCCCCAGAGCTCCGGCTCGGTAATTGGACACATGGGTCCAGCCACTCCGCAGCGCGTGGGATCTTCCCAGGCCAGGGGTCGAACTGGCACCTTTTGCACTGCAAGGTGGTGTCCTTACCCACTGGACCACCAGGGAAGCCCCCCGTGTTTTTAAGCCAAGGCCAAATGGGCCTGGAGAGCACCCTGTCTCCCCAGGATGAATAAATGACAGGAATTGTTTGATATTTCCAGAGCTGGCCTGGGGCATGTGCAGTTTGGAATGGTGGCTAGTAGGTTAGGAAAAGAACTTTCTTTCCTCATTCACTTCCACTCCCATTTCATCTTGTTCTTAGACACTCCACCAAGGTTTCTGTTGCTAATAACAGTACCTTGTTTACCAAAGTAATGATGGGCTCCCATTTACTGAGTGCTTACCACGTGCCAAGTAGTACATTAACTGCTCTCTGTCCATTATCTAATTGAATCTTCATAATAGCCTTATGAAGAAGATACCACTTTGCTGAAGAGAGGACTGTGAATCAGAGAGGTCAACTCATTTGCCTAAGGTTGCACAACCAGCCACTTGCAGAGCTCCCTAGGAAATTAACCCAGGGCTCTTTTTGCTCCAACATGCTCCCTCCTCTGTGTGCAGTTCCAAAACAACCAGGAAGCTGGTTACTGCCAGAGGACTTGCAAGGAAATAAGAATAAGAAACTAATCTCAAGTGTCTCCAAAGTCCGGTAGTCAGGTCCTCAGAGAGGCCAGAGAATTCTAGCATCTGTTGTCTGTGCTAAAGAGAAAGGACAGAGGATGACAAAATGCAACGGCCACTGTCAGCCTTCCCTTTAGGAAGCTGCGTTGGCACACAGCCCCAATGCAGCAGCGTACCCTCTGTCCCCACGGGCATTTTTTTTTTTACTATTTATTTATTTATTTTGGGGGGGCGGGTTGGGAGGGAGGGGCGTGGGCAGGCCACTTCCATTGGTCTTTCATTTATCCATTTTCATCCATCTTTTCTTTCTTGGCCCGTGTGGGCCTCCCATCGCAGTGGCCTCTGTTGTCACAGAGCGCCGGCTCTGGGCGCATGCACTCCAGAGCTCCGGCTCCGTGATTGGACACATCAGTCCAGCCGCTCCGCGGCACGTGGGATCTTCCCAGGCCAGGGATGGAACCAGCGCCCCTTGCACTGCAAGGCGGTGTCCTTACCCACTGGACCACCAGGGAAGCCCTCCAGGGGCATTTCTGTCCCATTTCTGCTCCACTGTCCTGAAGCCCAGCTGGTCCTTGAGTACCTTTTGGCCTTTGACACTGTGGGGACAGACAGCACCAAAAGCTAACTTCAGCCCAGGCTGCCCTGGAGAGAAACAGAGGAAACAGGTGGTGCTGCAAAAGGATGTGAGTGGAAGAAACCAGAGAGGCAGGCCAAAGCGAAAAGCCAGGCTCAGACCCAGCAGGAGGCCCGCAGGACTCACAGAACTTCTCTGAGGCCTGGCTTGCTCACCTGCAAAGGAGGGGAGCGTGCCACCCACCTGGCACGGGCTCCGTGGGGATTCAAAGCACTGCTGGGGGCTTCCCTGGTGGCCCAGTGGGTAAGGACACCGCCTTGCAGTGCAAGGGGCGCCGGTTCGATCCCTGGCCTGGGAAGATCCCACGTGCCGTGGAGTGGCTGGACCGATGTGTCCAATTACCGAGCTGGAGCTCTGGAGCGCGTGCGCCCAGAGCCAGCGCTCTGTGACAAGGGAGGCCACTGAGATGGGAGGCCCACACGAGCCAAAGAACAAAAGATGGATGAAAATAGAGAAATGAAAGACCAATAGAGGTTGCCCGCCCACCCCCCTCCCTGCCCAACCTGCCCCCCTGCCCAAAAGAAAAAAAAAACAGTAAAACCAACGTGCTGCTGGATGGACTTCCCTGGTGGTCCAATGGCCCACATTCCCAATGCCTGAGGCCTGAGTTCAATCCCTCTTCAGGGAACCAGAACCCACATGCCATAAATAAGAATTCCTATGCCACAACTAACGATCCTGCATGCTGCAACTAAGAGCAGGCACAACCAAATAGACAAATAAATATTAAACATACACAAAGTGCTTGTGGCAGCCTGGATGGAAGAGGAGTTGGGGAAGAACGGATATGTGTCTATGTACGGCTGAGTTCCTTCTCTGGTCACCTGAAATTGTCACAGCGTTACTAATCAGTTATACCTTAATTCAAAATAAAAAGTTGTTTGTTTGGTTATTTTAAGTGCTGCTTGTGGTGCCCAAGAAAAAGGCAAACTAGGAGGGTCTTGGAATGTAAGACCCTTATTGTCCTCCCCTCCCCCGGGCTATAGTACACCACCCAATCCTTAAGACCCTGGTGCCACTCCTTGGACCCTACTGCATGCTGCAGTCATCACTCTACCCACCCAGCACATCGTCCAATCAGCAATGACCCTTAAGACCCCTATGCCACTCCTTAAACCCTAGCTATAAAAGGAATCAAAGACCCCAGTTTAATGTCGCTTCTTTTTGAGCCGACCGCTGTTCTAGCAGCATCTTCCAGGCTCAGACCCAGCAGGAGGCCCGCAGGACTCACAGAACTTCTCTGAGGCCTGGCTTGCTCACCTGCAAAGGAGGGGAGCGTGCCACCCACCTGGCACGGGCTCCGTGGGGATTCAAAGCACTGCTGGGGGCTTCCCTGGTGGCCCAGTGGGTAAGGACACCGCCTTGCAGTGCAAGGGGCGCCGGTTCGATCCCTGGCCTGGGAAGATCCCACGTGCCGTGGAGTGGCTGGACCGATGTGTCCAATTACCGAGCTGGAGCTCTGGAGCGCGTGCGCCCAGAGCCAGCGCTCTGTGACAAGGGAGGCCACTGAGATGGGAGGCCCACACGAGCCAAAGAACAAAAGATGGATGAAAATAGAGAAATGAAAGACCAATAGAGGTTGCCCGCCCACCCCCCTCCCTGCCCAACCTGCCCCCCTGCCCAAAAGAAAAAAAAAACAGTAAAACCAACGTGCTGCTGGATGGACTTCCCTGGTGGTCCAATGGCCCACATTCCCAATGCCTGAGGCCTGAGTTCAATCCCTCTTCAGGGAACCAGAACCCACATGCCATAAATAAGAATTCCTATGCCACAACTAACGATCCTGCATGCTGCAACTAAGAGCAGGCACAACCAAATAGACAAATAAATATTAAACATACACAAAGTGCTTGTGGCAGCCTGGATGGAAGAGGAGTTGGGGAAGAACGGATATGTGTCTATGTACGGCTGAGTTCCTTCTCTGGTCACCTGAAATTGTCACAGCGTTACTAATCAGTTATACCTTAATTCAAAATAAAAAGTTGTTTGTTTGGTTATTTTAAGTGCTGCTTGTGGTGCCCAAGAAAAAGGCAAACTAGGAGGGTCTTGGAATGTAAGACCCTTATTGTCCTCCCCTCCCCCGGGCTATAGTACACCACCCAATCCTTAAGACCCTGGTGCCACTCCTTGGACCCTACTGCATGCTGCAGTCATCACTCTACCCACCCAGCACATCGTCCAATCAGCAATGATCCTTAAGACCCCTATGCCACTCCTTAGACCCTAGCTATAAAAGGAATCAAAGACCCCAGCTTAATGTCGCTTCTTTTTGAGCCAACCCGCTGTTCTAGCAGCGTCTTCCATGCTGATTCCCCCCGTTGTACTGGCAGCGACTCTCCCTTCCCCAACTCTAATAAACTACTTTCCTCTCACTCTGCCTCTCGTCTGGAAATTCTTTTCCAACCCGCTCACGGACCTCGACACTGCTGAACGAGAATCCCATGCTCTAACAGGCTGCCATTGTCATCAGCCATTATCCCCCCTGGGTTCAATGGGATCTGTTCAGCATGCTAGAGAGCAGGGGACCAGCCCTGGTGATGGGGTGGAGAAGCCAGTCCACAGTAGGAATGCTGTCCAGCACAGGCCCATCTGACGGAGAGCTTTGGGTTTAGTTCCTCAGGATGGACACAGACTACAGAGGAAGGCCAAATTTCACCCCTATCAGCCCTGTCTCCCTATTCTGTGATCTTGAAGTCAGACATCATTGGGCTTGAATTCCAGCTTTACCACTTAGAAGTCACTGTACCTCGCTATGTCTCAGATTCCTTATCCAAACCACAGGTTAAAATACATGTTTCATAGAGTTGTGTGGGAATTAGAATCATCCATGGTTGAACGTTTGGAATTGTAAGGAGGTAAAGAAGAAGGGGAAAAGACAAGGAGAGATGGACTGAGTTCTAGAAAGCTCCTACTCCCTGATGGCTCAGACAGTAAAGAATCTGTCTACAATGCAGGAGATCCAAGTTTGATCCCTCGGTTAGGAAGATCCCCTGGAGAAGGAAATGGCCATCCCCTCCTGCATTCTTAACTATAGAATCCCGTGAACGATGGAGCCTGACGGCTACAGTCCATGGGATTGCAAAGAGTCAGACATGACTAAATGACTAATACATACACATTAATAAGGAAACGTATTAAAACCTGGACACGAGGGATTTCCCTAGTGGTACAGTGGCTGCGACTGTAAAAGGGGACATATAATATAAAATAATTTACTTGGATTTGCCTATGAGTGACTGTAGGATCATTATCTAGAGGTGATTTATTTGTTAAACTGAATTACTTCCTGTTAGCATTGATTGTTCCCTGTTGATCCTTACTGAGTGTAACCTGTAAGAAAGAAGCTGGCTGCCCTGACTGAACTGACTCCATCTTGAGGAAGAGGACTCCATGTCGCACTTTCAGTGAACTCTGGACAGTGTTTGGACTGAGTAGCCATGGAGATGAAAAATTAACTGTCAACTAGGCCTCCTAGGCTGACGAGAAACTGACCAGGGAAACCTCGTATCTAAGCCTCCCCTTGGCCATGAAAATGAATATCTGTCACAAGACAAATTACCATTTGTGATCTTATTTAATAAATTCTTGGTAGACAAGTTAAGAGATATGCTTAGGTGATTTTCGATTGTACCTTTGTGATGACAACCAAATTATGTTTTTTTTTTCTTTAATGGTTCCTAGACAACCTCAACAGTTTGGGATATCAGTTTGTGCATGTAGGCTTTAGGTATAAATGTGAGCCACAAGTTTTACTCAGGGTCCTTGGCTAAATGAAGGCCTTGGACCCACCGGTGTAAAGCCAGCCTAATAAACCTCTTTTCCATCCACCATGAGCTGAGTTGGGTGCTTCACTGAGCGTGCCTCACAACAGCGACTCCGTCGTCCAGTGTGGGGGACCTGGGTTTGATTCCACGTGCTGCCACTAAGACCTGGCTGCTATGTCAAATAAATAAAGATTTAAAAAATAAAATTGGGCACTAGAATTTACCGCCTCCATTAACCAGTCTCAACATCAGCAATGACTGCCTACAATGCAGGAGATCCAAGTTTGATCCCTCGGTTAGGAAGATCCCCTGGAGAAGGAAATGGCCATCCCCTCCTGCATTCTTAACTATAGAATCCCGTGAACGATGGAGCCTGACGGCTACAGTCCATGGGATTGCAAAGAGTCAGACATGACTAAATGACTAATACATACACATTAATAAGGAAACGTATTAAAACCTGGACACGAGGGATTTCCCTAGTGGTACAGTGGCTGCGACTGTAAAAGGGGACATATAATATAAAATAATTTACTTGGATTTGCCTATGAGTGACTGTAGGATCATTATCTAGAGGTGATTTATTTGTTAAACTGAATTACTTCCTGTTAGCATTGATTGTTCCCTGTTGATCCTTACTGAGTGTAACCTGTAAGAAAGAAGCTGGCTGCCCTGACTGAACTGACTCCATCTTGAGGAAGAGGACTCCATGTCGCACTTTCAGTGAACTCTGGACAGTGTTTGGACTGAGTAGCCATGGAGATGAAAAATTAACTGTCAACTAGGCCTCCTAGGCTGACGAGAAACTGACCAGGGAAACCTCGTATCTAAGCCTCCCCTTGGCCATGAAAATGAATATCTGTCACAAGACAAATTACCATTTGTGATCTTAGTTAATCAATTCTTGGTAGACAAGCTAAGCGATATGCTTAGGTGGTTTTCGATTGTACCTTTGTGATGGCAACCAAATCATGGTTTTTTTTTCTTTAATGGTTCCTAGGCAACCTCAACAGTTTGGGATATGGGTTTGTGCACGTAGGCTTTAGGTATAAATGTAAGCCACAAGTTTTGCTCGGGGTCCTTGGCTAAATGAAGGCCTTGGACCCACCAGTGTAAAGCCAGCCTAATAAACCTCTTTTCCATCCACCATGAGCTGAGTTGGGTGCTTCACTGAGCGTGCCTCACAACAGCGACTCCGTGCGTCCAGTGTGGGGGGACCTGGGTTTGATTCCACGTGCTGCCACTAAGACCTGGCTGCTATGTCAAATAAATAAAGATTTAAAAAATAAAATTGGGCACTAGAATTTACCGCCTCCATTAACCAGTCTCAACATCAGCAATGGCTTCAGTAACGTAAGAAACCAACCCACGCTAACACGGTCTGAATGTACAATGTAAAGTGTATCACATATGTTATTACATCTGCTATAAGGTAGGGGCTATTATGAACCAACCCCAAATTGCCAACAGAGATGTTAAGGCACAGAAAGGTCAAGTAAGTTGCTTGAGATCACACAGTAAGCGGGTGGTGGAGCTAAGACCAGACTGCAGAAGTCCAATTCCAGGGTTTAGACTTTGAGTCACTTAGTTATATCAGATGAAACACTCCCAGAACATTGTAGCACCTCATGGTATGTGAGCCCATGGCCTGAAGGGTGAAAAATTAAGAAGAGATGGCATTCCCCCTTTGGATGGGACTCAGTGGAGGCTGGGGGCTAGAAGTTTGTAGAAGGTCACCTGTCTCATTACCCACGGCTATGTTCTTATCTCATCCTACATACCTGTTCTTATCTCACCATACATCATCCAAAGCTCCTTCAAATAACTGGAGGAAGTATTTCAGTCCTTTGCTGGAACAACTAATTCTTTGTGGCAATGGAAAACAGTTCCAGGAATGAAGGACCTTCCTGTAGTCTCTCAGGCTATGGGGACAGCATAGAACACATTCAAAGAGAAATTAGATCTGAGCTCGTGAATCTGCCTGGAGTCACAGATTCATATGAACTTTATGCGCTTGCCCAAGAACCTTTAAGTCACTTTCTCAAGGGAGAGTATTTCTTGACTCAGTAGAGAACTCTGAAGAACCTTCTAAGGACAAAATCGTGCCGGATATCGGTTTGTGCACGTAGGCTTTAGGTATAAATGTAAGCCACAAGTTTTGCTCGGGGTCCTTGGCTAAATGAAGGCCTTGGACCCACCGTGTAAAGCCAGCCTAATAAACCTCTTTTCCATCCACCATGAGCTGAGTTGGGTGCTTCACTGAGCGTGCCTCACAACAGCGACTCCGTGCGTCCAGTGTGGGGGGACCTGGGTTTGATTCCACGTGCTGCCACTAAGACCTGGCTGCTATGTCAAATAAATAAAGATTTAAAAAATAAAATTGGGCACTAGAATTTACCGCCTCCATTAACCAGTCTCAACATCAGCAATGGCTTCAGTAACGTAAGAAACCAACCCACGCTAACACGGTCTGAATGTACAATGTAAAGTGTATCACATATGTTATTACATCTGCTATAAGGTAGGGGCTATTATGAACCAACCCCAAATTGCCAACAGAGATGTTAAGGCACAGAAAGGTCAAGTAAGTTGCTTGAGATCACACAGTAAGCGGGTGGTGGAGCTAAGACCAGACTGCAGAAGTCCAATTCCAGGGTTTAGACTTTGAGTCACTTAGTTATATCAGATGAAACACTCCCAGAACATTGTAGCACCTCATGGTATGTGAGCCCATGGCCTGAAGGGTGAAAAATTAAGAAGAGATGGCATTCCCCCTTTGGATGGGACTCAGTGGAGGCTGGGGGCTAGAAGTTTGTAGAAGGTCACCTGTCTCATTACCCACGGCTATGTTCTTATCTCATCCTACATACCTGTTCTTATCTCACCATACATCATCCAAAGCTCCTTCAAATAACTGGAGGAAGTATTTCAGTCCTTTGCTGGAACAACTAATTCTTTGTGGCAATGGAAAACAGTTCCAGGAATGAAGGACCTTCCTGTAGTCTCTCAGGCTATGGGGACAGCATAGAACACATTCAAAGAGAAATTAGATCTGAGCTCGTGAATCTGCCTGGAGTCACAGATTCATATGAACTTTATGCGCTTGCCCAAGAACCTTTAAGTCACTTTCTCAAGGGAGAGTATTTCTTGACTCAGTAGAGAACTCTGAAGAATTCAGGACATCCCAGAATCTAAGGACTGTCTGAGCATTTACGCAACAAATATTTATTGAAGGTCTGCTCTGTGCCAGGTACTGAACAATATATTTAATCTTATTTGATAAGGAACTTTGATGAAAAAGGAAAACTAATAGGTACAAAGTTGAATTGTGTCTCCCTCCCTCAAAAATATATGTTGAAACCCTAATCTCTACTACCTCAGAATGTGACCTTTTCATTAATTTTTATTGGAGTATAGTTGCTTTACAGTGCTGTGTTAGTTTCTACTATGTAGCAAAACAAATCAGCCATACATATACATAGATTCCTTCTTTTTTTGGACTTCCTCCCCATTCAGAAGAATGTGACCTTATTTGGAAATAAGGTTCCTACAGAGAGAATCAAGTTAAAATGAGGTAGGTCATCAGGGTGTGTCTTAATCCAACATGACTGGTGTCCTTATAAAAAAAAAGGGGTGGGAATTGGTCATAGAGACAGATGCACTTAGAAGAAAGACAATGTGAAGATTCACAAGGAGAAGATAGCCATATGAAGGTGAAGGTAGAGACGAAGGTTATGTTTCTGCAAGTCAAGGAACACCAAAGATGTCCAGAAAGTGACCAGAAGCTAGGAGAAAGGCCTGGAATATTCCCTCTCAGACCTCTCAGTGGGAACCAGCCTTACCAACACGTTGATCTTGGACTTGTAGCCTCTAGGACTGTGTGAGATAAGAAGTTTCTAGCATTGTAACAGGGAAGAACAAAATCTGACTCCATGTTGAATATGTTTCTTTTACTTTAACCTTTGCTCTCCGTTGTTTTTTTTTTTACTATAATCACCAAAAGATGCTGTCTATTGCTATACGCATGAATCACCTGCCTCAGGGAACACTGCGCCTCTGCCAGAATATTAAACTGAAGTGCCTTTGTTCAGCTCACAAGGAAACACCCTGACCCTGCTCATCTGTGGAAAACAGTTCCAGGAATGAAGGACCTTCCTGTAGTCTCTCAGGCTATGGGGACAGCATAGAACACATTCAAAGAGAAATTAGATCTGAGCTCGTGAATCTGCCTGGAGTCACAGATTCATATGAACTTTATGCGCTTGCCCAAGAACCTTTAAGTCACTTTCTCAAGGAGAGTATTTCTTGACTCAGTAGAGAACTCTGAAGAATTCAGGACATCCCAGAATCTAAGGACTGTCTGAGCATTTACGCAACAAATATTTATTGAAGGTCTGCTCTGTGCCAGGTACTGAACAATATATTTAATCTTATTTGATAAGGAACTTTGATGAAAAAGGAAAACTAATAGGTACAAAGTTGAATTGTGTCTCCCTCCCTCAAAAATATATGTTGAAACCCTAATCTCTACTACCTCAGAATGTGACCTTTTCATTAATTTTTATTGGAGTATAGTTGCTTTACAGTGCTGTGTTAGTTTCTACTATGTAGCAAAACAAATCAGCCATACATATACATAGATTCCTTCTTTTTTTGGACTTCCTCCCCATTCAGAAGAATGTGACCTTATTTGGAAATAAGGTTCCTACAGAGAGAATCAAGTTAAAATGAGGTAGGTCATCAGGGTGTGTCTTAATCCAACATGACTGGTGTCCTTATAAAAAAAAAGGGGTGGGAATTGGTCATAGAGACAGATGCACTTAGAAGAAAGACAATGTGAAGATTCACAAGGAGAAGATAGCCATATGAAGGTGAAGGTAGAGACGAAGGTTATGTTTCTGCAAGTCAAGGAACACCAAAGATGTCCAGAAAGTGACCAGAAGCTAGGAGAAAGGCCTGGAATATTCCCTCTCAGACCTCTCAGTGGGAACCAGCCTTACCAACACGTTGATCTTGGACTTGTAGCCTCTAGGACTGTGTGAGATAAGAAGTTTCTAGCATTGTAACAGGGAAGAACAAAATCTGACTCCATGTTGAATATGTTTCTTTTACTTTAACCTTTGCTCTCCGTTGTTTTTTTTTTTACTATAATCACCAAAAGATGCTGTCTATTGCTATACGCATGAATCACCTGCCTCAGGGAACACTGCGCCTCTGCCAGAATATTAAACTGAAGTGCCTTTGTTCAGCTCACAAGGAAACACCCTGACCCTGCTCATCTGTGAATGGCTACAGGAAAGAAGAAATTAATACATCCCCTTCCTGAGGCTGGCCAAACCAGGAGATATTTTGCAAGACTTATGGCCTTTTGGGACTTCCCTGCTAGCTCAGTTGGTCAAGCACAGGCCTGCAAATCCAGGAAATTGCCTGCAATGCAGGAGACCAGGGTTCCATCTCTGGGTCAGGAAGATCCCCTGAAGAATGAGATGGCAACCCAACCCAGGATTCTTGCTTGGAGAATCCCATGGAAAAAGGAGCCTGGTGGGCTACAGTCCACGGAATCACAATAATTTAGACATGACTTAGCAACTAAACCACCAGCAGCATGGCCTTCTTACTTTACTTCCTCACCCCTCCCCGTCTCTGATCTTTGAAAGAAACTAGCATCCAGACCCTGATAAGAGGGGACCTTAGGACACTTGTCCACCATATTCTCGGACACTGGCTTTCCAAATAAAGCTGCTCTTCTTACCTCAACACTTCATCTCCTGGTTTATCAATCTGTCATGGAGCGAGCAGACCAAACTTGGACTTGGTAATAGTATAGTTTAAGGAACAACAGATTGTGGCTCCTTGGTGTAGCAGACCTAGGAACCAAGACAGCAGGTATCCTGTACCTTGGCTTTCACCAGACCCCTGAGCTGGACTGCTTCAAATTGAGCTAAACAACTTGCCCGGAGTCTTGTTGCAACACACACAGAGATGTCAGGCTCCAAATGAAGCCTGATTGATAACCAAAAATTAAGTTCTCACTCCCATTTCATAGATGGAAAATTGAGACTCAGAGAAACCCTGTGATTTTTCCCCAAACAGAGCCCAATATGTAAGAGATGGAGTTGGAATCAGAGCCCGCCGTTCCTAAATTATCCTTACTCTTTGCAACAAACATGAGACCTACTGAATTCTTAGCCCTATTTCACAGGTAAAAGAGTTTAAACCCAAATCATTAACACACCTGACTATCCTTAAGGCCACAGGTAAGTGAGTGAGCTACTGTTTTCTATTGCTATACGCATGAATCACCTGCCTCAGGGAACACTGCGCCTCTGCCAGAATATTAAACTGAAGTGCCTTTGTTCAGCTCACAAGGAAACACCCTGACCCTGCTCATCTGTGAATGGCTACAGGAAAGAAGAAATTAATACATCCCCTTCCTGAGGCTGGCCAAACCAGGAGATATTTTGCAAGACTTATGGCCTTTTGGGACTTCCCTGCTAGCTCAGTTGGTCAAGCACAGGCCTGCAAATCCAGGAAATTGCCTGCAATGCAGGAGACCAGGGTTCCATCTCTGGGTCAGGAAGATCCCCTGAAGAATGAGATGGCAACCCAACCCAGGATTCTTGCTTGGAGAATCCCATGGAAAAAGGAGCCTGGTGGGCTACAGTCCACGGAATCACAATAATTTAGACATGACTTAGCAACTAAACCACCAGCAGCATGGCCTTCTTACTTTACTTCCTCACCCCTCCCCGTCTCTGATCTTTGAAAGAAACTAGCATCCAGACCCTGATAAGAGGGGACCTTAGGACACTTGTCCACCATATTCTCGGACACTGGCTTTCCAAATAAAGCTGCTCTTCTTACCTCAACACTTCATCTCCTGGTTTATCAATCTGTCATGGAGCGAGCAGACCAAACTTGGACTTGGTAATAGTATAGTTTAAGGAACAACAGATTGTGGCTCCTTGGTGTAGCAGACCTAGGAACCAAGACAGCAGGTATCCTGTACCTTGGCTTTCACCAGACCCCTGAGCTGGACTGCTTCAAATTGAGCTAAACAACTTGCCCGGAGTCTTGTTGCAACACACACAGAGATGTCAGGCTCCAAATGAAGCCTGATTGATAACCAAAAATTAAGTTCTCACTCCCATTTCATAGATGGAAAATTGAGACTCAGAGAAACCCTGTGATTTTTCCCCAAACAGAGCCCAATATGTAAGAGATGGAGTTGGAATCAGAGCCCGCCGTTCCTAAATTATCCTTACTCTTTGCAACAAACATGAGACCTACTGAATTCTTAGCCCTATTTCACAGGTAAAAGAGTTAAAACCCAAATCATTAATACACCTGACTATCCTTAAGGCCACAGGTAAGTGAGTGAGCTACTAGAATTTGAACCGACAGTTTGACCCTAAAGCTACACTTCCCACAGCCTCACACTGCTTCTTAGCAGTCTCTGCATTCAGAAGTAGGAAAGCATACCTTTCAAGATGCTTGAGGAGCCCAACATAAGAGCCCGTGTGCTCAAAGAAGACAGGACAAAGTGGATATTGGCCTTGTTTGCTTAGACTGTCTTACTTCAGCTGCCCCTCCTGTTGCCCCCACCCATCCCTCTTACCGAAGAAACTGCCCTGTGACTCATCTAGGCCAAGGGAGAATCCCACCAGCAACCACTACACCCTGTGAGGCACTTGGTCCTTCCTCTACCCGCCTCCCACTGCACCTGAAGCAGTCACGTGGTGTTGGTCATATGATCTTCTCCAGAACTGGAATCTGAAGCTAGTGATGAAGGCAAGATGGATGTTTAAAGCGGCAGCCACAAAGCAGATGGTCCCCATGGCGCTGATCCTTGAGTCATGGGTTGACTCAAGGTTCCCTCCCTACAATTACTCTTTTTTTCTTTAGATAGCCAGAATCCGTTTCTGTTGCTTTCAACCGATCTTCATGACCTAATATGGAGCCATTTAGGCTCCTGGCTGCTGAAAAATGTCACCATGAACTTCAGCCCTTCCAAAACCTGGGAAAGGTTGTAATGCCACAGGCCAGGCAGTAGAAGCCCTCCTGCACTCCGGCCCCAGCCCTCCTGAGAGCCAGTCTGACTTTGTGGTGAGGCTGCCCAGATGTCAGCCCCAGGACAACGGTGCCTGGGTCAGTTCTGCTTAAATGTAGGGTTCGACAGGTAAGCATGGAATTGTATCTCAAGCCAGGCACTGTCGGAGGAGGCCGGTCTCCAGTCTCTTGGCTTCAGAATCCCCAGAAGAAACAAAGTCAGGTTGTTTCATATATATACATATAATGTACCTTGTATTCATGTATTTATTTTTGGCTGCACTAGGTCTTCCTTGCATGGGTTTTCTCTAGTTGCAGTGACTGGGGGCTGCTCTCGAGTTGTTGTGCACAGGCTTCTCGTTGCAGTGGCTTCTCTTGTTGCAGAGCATGGGGTGAGGTGTGCAGGCTCAGCAGCTGTGGCACACGGGCTTAGTTGCTCTACTGCATGTGCGATCTTTCTGAACCAGGGATCAAACCCCTGTCCCCTGCATTGGTACATGAGTCTTAACCAGTGGACCATCAGAGAAGTCCACAAACTCTAGTTTTGTTTAGACAGCCAGACAGAGGTCCTTCACTGGAGTCAATTTTCAAAAGAAAGCAGCCTGCAAAGCAGCCGTGGGTGCAGCAATTCAGAAAAAAACTGCAGCAATTATGTGACTAATGTTTATCAGGAGCTAACTACATTCAGGCTACTGTCCTCAGAGCTTCCTCAACCTTTTTGTCCTTCACAACAATCCTATTATTCTTTATGCTGAACTTTTGACATGTCATCTCAGTGAATCAACACAAAGCCCCTATTCAGGTAGGCAGCTGAGACATGGAGAAGATAAGGAACTGGCCTGAATAGCTGAGCTGGGTTTAAAAGCAGGGCATCTAATTCAGCCCTTGTTGTTTAGTCACTAAATAGTGTCCAATTCTTTTGCAACCCCATGGACTGTAGCCCGCCAGGCTCCTCTGCTCATGGGATTTCCTAAGCAACAATACTGGAGTGCATTGTCATTTCCCTGTCCAGGGGATCTTCCTGGCCCAGGGATCAAACCCAGGTCTCCTGCATGCGTCTCTTGCATGGCAGGCAAATTCTATACCACTGAGCCACCGAGGAAGCCTCAACTGGAGAAGAATCCACCTGCAGTTCAGGTGACCTAGGCTCTATCCCTGGGTTGGCAAGATCCCTTGGAGAGGCAATGGCAATCCACTCCAGTCTTCTTGCCTAGGAAATTCCATGGACAAAGGAGCCTGGCGGGCTACAATCCATGGGGTCACAAAGAGTTGGACACAACTGAGCAACTACACTTAACTTTAGTTGAGCTCTAGCTCTTCCCAGTCCCTGCACTTACCAACCCCTCCTACGCCTACCTCTCACCTTCCTTCCTCCCCTTCTCTGTCCCACCAAAATGAACCAAGAAAAGAGGAGGGCCCTCAGTCAGACACAGCTGGGTTCAAAACCAAGTCCTACCATTTATTCTCTGTGTGACCTTGGAAGTGGTAGATGCCTTCCCTGAATCTTAATTTCCTTGTTTAGAAATTCAGGAAAGTCAAGCCTACCCAATAGAGGTTTTAATGACCATTCATTGAGATAATATGTAAAACACCTGGCACAGTTCCCAACACACAGTAGATGCTCGCCGATCCCAGTCGACCTATCAACAAATGTAGATGAGCTCTTATGACTCACTTGGCAAGCGGGTGAAGCAAAGAAACAGCGGAAGGGACACTCTTTACCACCATCACCCCTGTCAGCCCCTCCCTGGCTAGGGAAACAGGATATGCACGTGTGCTCAAATCAGACCACGGAGTGAGACTGTTGCCCGTGAACTTGAGGGTCTTGTTTTATCGCAAGAGAATTCAGAGATGAAGTGACAGGTAAGAAGTAGTTATATTGATACTTAGAAACACACTCCACAGATAGAAAGTTGGCCATCTCAGAGGGCCAGAGAGAGGGCTTCTCTGGTGGCTCAGTGGTAAAGAATCTGCCTGCCGATGCAGGAGACACGGGTTGGATCCCTGGTCTGGGAAGATCCCACATGCTGTGGAGCAACTAAGCCCGTGAGCCACAACAGCTGAGCCTGTGCTCTAGAGGCTCAGAGTCACAACTACTGGAGCCCAAGCACCTTGGAGCTATGCTCTGCAACAAGAGAAGCGGGAGCACTGCAACTTGAGAGGAGCCCTAGTTGCCACAACTAGGGAAAAGCCTGAGCAGCAACGAAGACCCAGCACTGCCAACAACACACACACACAAATAAATAAAAATTAAAGAAAAAAAGAAGGCGAGAGCGAGCCTTGGCCTGATTAGTTTCATGTGCTGAGTAGTTTCATAGGCTCATGAGTGGGAAGATTATTCTAATTATTTTGGGGAACTGGTTGAGACTTCCAGGAATTGACCACCGCCCCCCCTTTTTTTTTTTTTTTAAGATTTATTTATTTATTTATTTTGGGCGGAGGTCGGCTTGGGGAGGGAGGGGAGCAGGCGGGCCACTTCTATTGGTCTTTCATTTCTCTATTTTCATCCGTCTTTATTCTTTGGCTCCTGTGGGCCTCCCATCGCGGTGGCCTCTGTAGCTGCAGAGCTCCGGCTCAGTAATTGGACACATGGGTCCAGCCGCTCCACGGTACGTGGGATCTTCCCAGACCAGGGATCGAACCGGCACCCCCTGCACTGCAAGGCGGTGTTCTTACCCACTGGACCACCAGGGGAAGCGCCACCACCCACTTTTGACCTTTGATGGTTAGCCTCGGAAGTGTCATAGCACCAGTGGGCATATCATTCCGCTTGCTAATGTATTACAACAAGCGCTTGATGAGGCTCAAGGTTTACTGGAAGTCAAATCTTGCACCATCTTGGGCCTTGCTTGTTCTAACCAGTTTTTGTCATGTCCTATGGACATGTCATGCTTTTAAAGTCCTCTTCCCTCCTGTTTCAAGACATGGACTGTCTAAGACGGGAGTTATCTCCAGAGAGGAAAGAGGTTCTGACTGGGGAGAGGCACCCACTAGGGCTTCTGGAATACTGGTCATGTTCTATTTTTGACAGAGGGCCAGAGAGAGCTTCTGGTGGCTCAGTGGTAAAGAATCTGCCTGCCGATGCAGGAGATGCAGGTTTCATCCCTGGTCTGGGAAGATCCCACATGCTGTGGAGCAACTAAGCCCGTGAGCCACAACAGCTGAGCCTGTGCTCTAGAGGCTCAGAGTCACAACTACTGGAGCCCAAGCACCTTGGAGCTATGCTCTGCAACAAGAGAAGCGGGAGCACTGCAACTTGAGAGGAGCCCTAGTTGCCACAACTAGGGAAAAGCCTGAGCAGCAACGAAGACCCAGCACTGCCAACAACACACACACACAAATAAATAAAAATTAAAGAAAAAAAGAAGGCGAGAGCGAGCCTTGGCCTGATTAGTTTCATGTGCTGAGTAGTTTCATAGGCTCATGAGTGGGAAGATTATTCTAATTATTTTGGGGAACTGGTTGAGACTTCCAGGAATTGACCACCGCCCCCCCTTTTTTTTTTTTTTTAAGATTTATTTATTTATTTATTTTGGGCGGAGGTCGGCTTGGGGGGGGGGGGGAGCAGGCGGGCCACTTCTATTGGTCTTTCATTTCTCTATTTTCATCCGTCTTTATTCTTTGGCTCCTGTGGGCCTCCCATCGCGGTGGCCTCTGTAGCTGCAGAGCTCCGGCTCAGTAATTGGACACATGGGTCCAGCCGCTCCACGGTACGTGGGATCTTCCCAGACCAGGGATCGAACCGGCACCCCCTGCACTGCAAGGCGGTGTTCTTACCCACTGGACCACCAGGGGAAGCGCCACCACCCACTTTTGACCTTTGATGGTTAGCCTCGGAAGTGTCATAGCACCAGTGGGCATATCATTCCGCTTGCTAATGTATTACAACAAGCGCTTGATGAGGCTCAAGGTTTACTGGAAGTCAAATCTTGCACCATCTTGGGCCTTGCTTGTTCTAACCAGTTTTTGTCATGTCCTATGGACATGTCATGCTTTTAAAGTCCTCTTCCCTCCTGTTTCAAGACATGGACTGTCTAAGACGGGAGTTATCTCCAGAGAGGAAAGAGGTTCTGACTGGGGAGAGGCACCCACTAGGGCTTCTGGAATACTGGTCATGTTCTATTTTTTGACTTAGATGACAGTTACAGAGATGAGATTTATTTTCTAATTATTTATAAGCAGTGCCTACATCTTTTATGTGCTCTTCTGTGCCTATTTCAAAGTGAAAAAATAAAATGTTAAGCTCAACAGAACAATGCTGTAGGGTCTAAGTCACTTGAGGGCAAAGGCTGGGCATGAGACTGGTACCCAGCACTAATCCCACCTTGAGACGCCTGCCCCGTCCACACCAGCGCACCCAGGGTTCTAGAGCTTTGTGGGCTGCTCTGGAATGGACTGTCTGGCTTGAATCCTGACTCTGCTACTTGCTGGCTGCTACTTACTCTCAAACTCTCCAATCCTCATACCAACATCTCTAAAATGGGGAGGTAATCATGGAATTATGAGCATCAAATGAGATCACCTGTAGGGATCATTTAGCATGGTGTACTGGCACACAGGACGTGCCCAAGAAATACTAACTGCCCAAGTTAGGCAAAAGATGAATGGTGACAAAGGCAGGTTTCTACTGGGTCTTGGCAGTGATGAAACTAAGACATGGGCTTCATTAAGACTGTCTCTTTCCATTTCCATCTTCTTTTCTCTCCACATTAGAGTCTTGTTCCCTCCAATCACTTTTCTCCATGACACTGGAAATTGGCCAGCTCCTACTCATGTCTTCTTGGCTTCACCTCCAGAAAGAAAGAGTAGACTTTCTTTCTTTGGTTAAATGATGAAAAATCCCAAGGAAGTGCTCTGATTGGTCATCTTGGGTCACATGCCCTCCTCTCTAACCAAACAGGGCTGCGACTGGCATCCCCAACAGAATCACATGACTGGGGGAGGAGAAGGACCCCAAAAAAGGGAGGATGATATTTGCAGAAGAACAAGGGGCCACTGAGTAGACAGAGCAGCAGGTGTGCAAGCCAGTTCCCACCCACCACAGCTAATTAGAGGTGAACTCCAACCTGACTGGGTCTCTCTTTGAGAGGCCTGGCCTCCTCCCAACCCAATCTCAGTTCAAGTGAGTTTTGATAGTAATAATACCATATTCATGTTTTGTGGGTGGAGCATGTGTCCCAAATCTGCCAATCAAAGCATCATGTGCCCTGGTCATAGCATCTGGCTCAGAGCTAAGCCAATAAGAACTCTTCTCAGGAGTATTATTGGAGTCACCCGGAGGAAGTGTTTTCTCTGCTAAAGTTGCTAGCCAAAGTTGCTAGGCTGGGAGAATGTCTGGACTTGCCAGAGACCATCTTACCCCACGAACAGCAAGATTTTTCTATGAATAAAGCCTACCCAGGGCAAAGCTGAGCATAGAGATAGAGGTTCCTAATCAGATTATTTGAGTAGCTAGATCTGGCCATGCCTGAAACCCAGCTTCCCTCCGTACTTTTCAATAATTACTCGAGTCAGCAAATTCCCTTTCTTTGCTTAAACCATTTTGACTGTGTTGTTTCATTTGCAGGCAAAGGAACCCAGAGTCATTTGTGGATGCTTGAGTTATGAAGTCATATAGAAGGAAAGTTAAGGTAGTTGGCATGGAGTCAGATGTATATCAAGGTAGAAAGTTTGTTGTGATCTGTACAGTCAACATTAGGCTTACGTAAATGACAAATGAAAAGCCTCAGGTCCTGATACCCCAAATTGCAGTCTCATTGAGGTCTGGCTATTAACCAGTCCCATCCTTCCTGTCCATAAGGTTGCCTGTCATAACCTTTACTATCCTACCTTTAAATAAGTCAGTTACCCAGAGGATTCCAGTACCTCCTTATCCTTTCCCCTAAGACCTGGTGTTCTGTGAGGCCTAGAATCTCTGTTGAATGGTAAATGGAAGAGGGCCCCAGGCAGGATATGGCATGTGTGAACTCCTAGGGAAGACATGAGGAAGGGGGCTTGGGTAGCCAGCACAAGCTTCAGGAAAGCTGTAGGAACTGGCTGGCTCTTGAAGCAAAGGTTTGATTTGAATTCCCAGAAAAAGTGGGGTAAATGAGAGCATGGCAAGAAAGAGTATGAGAAAAGCACAGAAGCTGAAAAATGCACAACATATTCAGGGGCAGAGAGTGAACTCCAACCTGACTGGGTCTCTCTTTGAGAGGCCTGGCCTCCCAACCCAATCTCAGTTCAAGTGAGTTTTGATAGTAATAATACCATATTCATGTTTTGTGGGTGGAGCATGTGTCCCAAATCTGCCAATCAAAGCATCATGTGCCCTGGTCATAGCATCTGGCTCAGAGCTAAGCCAATAAGAACTCTTCTCAGGAGTATTATTGGAGTCACCCGGAGGAAGTGTTTTCTCTGCTAAAGTTGCTAGCCAAAGTTGCTAGGCTGGGAGAATGTCTGGACTTGCCAGAGACCATCTTACCCCACGAACAGCAAGATTTTTCTATGAATAAAGCCTACCCAGGGCAAAGCTGAGCATAGAGATAGAGGTTCCTAATCAGATTATTTGAGTAGCTAGATCTGGCCATGCCTGAAACCCAGCTTCCCTCCGTACTTTTCAATAATTACTCGAGTCAGCAAATTCCCTTTCTTTGCTTAAACCATTTTGACTGTGTTGTTTCATTTGCAGGCAAAGGAACCCAGAGTCATTTGTGGATGCTTGAGTTATGAAGTCATATAGAAGGAAAGTTAAGGTAGTTGGCATGGAGTCAGATGTATATCAAGGTAGAAAGTTTGTTGTGATCTGTACAGTCAACATTAGGCTTACGTAAATGACAAATGAAAAGCCTCAGGTCCTGATACCCCAAATTGCAGTCTCATTGAGGTCTGGCTATTAACCAGTCCCATCCTTCCTGTCCATAAGGTTGCCTGTCATAACCTTTACTATCCTACCTTTAAATAAGTCAGTTACCCAGAGGATTCCAGTACCTCCTTATCCTTTCCCCTAAGACCTGGTGTTCTGTGAGGCCTAGAATCTCTGTTGAATGGTAAATGGAAGAGGGCCCCAGGCAGGATATGGCATGTGTGAACTCCTAGGGAAGACATGAGGAAGGGGGCTTGGGTAGCCAGCACAAGCTTCAGGAAAGCTGTAGGAACTGGCTGGCTCTTGAAGCAAAGGTTTGATTTGAATTCCCAGAAAAAGTGGGGTAAATGAGAGCATGGCAAGAAAGAGTATGAGAAAAGCACAGAAGCTGAAAAATGCACAACATATTCAGGGGCAGAGAGTGGACCTGTCCAGGTCAGGAATTTGTAAGGAACAGGGAAGGAGGCTGGACTGAGTGGCAGAGGGTCTTGATCATCAGGCTGTGGGGTCCACTCGTGCATGTGAAAGGGGCTGGCACAGAAGTGTTTGGAGCTACCTAGCAGCCCTGAGCCTCTGAAATAGCAACAGCAGACTCTCGTTGGCAGCCATGAAGAGAAAGTCTGTGCCTGTGTGTGTGGAAAGATATGTCTACCAGAGACGAGCATGGTGGGGAGTAGGGATACAAAAGGGAGGGTGTCAAGAGTTCTGGGCTTTGCTCCACTATGGATCCCCAAAAACTTCCCTGGGACCTGGCCTCCAACAGCATCCAACTCTGTGTGAGAAGGTGCAGGATAGTTCAAGTGGTACTAACAGAGATATTCTTTCATTCACTCACTCACTGATTCATTCAATAAGTATCTATTGAACACCTACCATACACTAAGCATTAGGTTAGGTCCTAGGGACCTGAGGGTCATTACGACATAAGGCCCCTGGCCTCACTGAGCTTTCATTGGGCACTGAGGGCGGCCTGCTCAGAGACACCTGATTCCACCTTCTGCCTCCAGAGACACCTGATTTCATCTATGCAGCAATGTGCTCGATCAATGCCAGCAAGAGTGGTCTCTGCTCTGGGTCCCACCCTTTAGAGGGCTCTGCTCTGGCCTCTCCCAACCATATCTGTCCTAATACAGGGAGAAGTCTACAAGGCCAAGAGGATGTGCCCACATAAGTCCATGCTCTGGGTGGCCGATACCCCAATATTCCCTGTCCAAATGGCCCTAAACCCACTTCCAGCCTGCAGGAGTGAGTGTTTCCCCTGACCCACTCTCCTAAGAGTGCATCCACTGCCTACATTCCTAGGAAGTAAGGGGCTTGGGTAGCCAGCACAAGCTTCAGGAAAGCTGTAGGAATGCTGCTTGAAGCAAAGGTTTGAATTCCCAGAAAAAGTGGGGTAAATGAGAGCATGGCAAGAAAGAGTATGAGAAAAGCACAGAAGCTGAAAAATGCACAACATATTCAGGGGCAGAGAGTGGACCTGTCCAGGTCAGGAATTTGTAAGGAACAGGGAAGGAGGCTGGACTGAGTGGCAGAGGGTCTTGATCATCAGGCTGTGGGGTCCACTCGTGCATGTGAAAGGGGCTGGCACAGAAGTGTTTGGAGCTACCTAGCAGCCCTGAGCCTCTGAAATAGCAACAGCAGACTCTCGTTGGCAGCCATGAAGAGAAAGTCTGTGCCTGTGTGTGTGGAAAGATATGTCTACCAGAGACGAGCATGGTGGGGAGTAGGGATACAAAAGGGAGGGTGTCAAGAGTTCTGGGCTTTGCTCCACTATGGATCCCCAAAAACTTCCCTGGGACCTGGCCTCCAACAGCATCCAACTCTGTGTGAGAAGGTGCAGGATAGTTCAAGTGGTACTAACAGAGATATTCTTTCATTCACTCACTCACTGATTCATTCAATAAGTATCTATTGAACACCTACCATACACTAAGCATTAGGTTAGGTCCTAGGGACCTGAGGGTCATTACGACATAAGGCCCCTGGCCTCACTGAGCTTTCATTGGGCACTGAGGGCGGCCTGCTCAGAGACACCTGATTCCACCTTCTGCCTCCAGAGACACCTGATTTCATCTATGCAGCAATGTGCTCGATCAATGCCAGCAAGAGTGGTCTCTGCTCTGGGTCCCACCCTTTAGAGGGCTCTGCTCTGGCCTCTCCCAACCATATCTGTCCTAATACAGGGAGAAGTCTACAAGGCCAAGAGGATGTGCCCACATAAGTCCATGCTCTGGGTGGCCGATACCCCAATATTCCCTGTCCAAATGGCCCTAAACCCACTTCCAGCCTGCAGGAGTGAGTGTTTCCCCTGACCCACTCTCCTAAGAGTGCATCCACTGCCTACATTCCTAGGTTCGAGAAGTGGCCAAGGGGCAGCTGTTTGCAGGTGGGGTAGACAGAGCTTGGATATGTGGGAGACCTCAGAAGATATAGGAAGGAACAGGGGCTGGGAAGAGAAGGAAGATGGGCAGTGAACCAGGAGTCACATACTAGTCTGGAACTTTTAGAAGCTGGAGGTATCTAAATTCACACCTGATCTTCTGTGTAGTTTGAAAGTGTGTCTGGTTGGAAGGTTAGGACATGTTTTCTTCATCATTCTAACATTTGCCCTGAGTTCCGCAAATGTTAGGATTGGCCTGTTCCCGGCTGTGGGCTTATGAGCCAGCCCCCTTTGCCAGAGTCCTTGCTTTCCCAGACTCCTTTGCAGCCAAGGGTGATCATGTGATCCAGACATGTGATCCCACCCAAGGGGCTTCTGGGAAACTGTTTCTACCTTGACCATGCAGAGAAACCCATGAGGGAAGGCTCATGAGGGGAATTCTCTTTTTCTCTCTTCTACTTTTGAACACAACTGCTTAAGAGTCATTTTGGGCCACAAGATGACGTGGTGAAGGACAACAGCCAATATACTGAGACAAGCTGAGGATGATGAAAGATGGAAAGACCTTCGGTCATGGCTTGAGTGCCAAGTCACTTCAGTCAACCCCATGGACTGTAGCCCACAAGGCTCTTTTGTCCATGGGATTCCCTGAGCAAGACTACTGGAGTGGGTTGCCATGCCCTCTTCAAGGTGACTTCCTGACCCAGGGATCAAACTCCCCTCTCTTATGTCTCCTACATGGGCAGGTAGGTTCTTTACCACATGTGCCACCTAGGTCATGGAGCTTTGGGGCCAACTCTGGAATCATTCACCTCTTTTGGAATCATTATGTTTTTTTGATTTAGTCACAAATTCTCTCCCCCCAACCATATCTGTCCTAATACAGGGAGAAGTCTACAAGGCCAAGAGGATGTGCCCACATAAGTCCATGCTCTGGGTGGCCGATACCCCAATATTCCCTGTCCAAATGGCCCTAAACCCACTTCCAGCCTGCAGGAGTGAGTGTTTCCCCTGACCCACTCTCCTAAGAGTGCATCCACTGCCTACATTCCTAGGTTCGAGAAGTGGCCAAGGGGCAGCTGTTTGCAGGTGGGGTAGACAGAGCTTGGATATGTGGGAGACCTCAGAAGATATAGGAAGGAACAGGGGCTGGGAAGAGAAGGAAGATGGGCAGTGAACCAGGAGTCACATACTAGTCTGGAACTTTTAGAAGCTGGAGGTATCTAAATTCACACCTGATCTTCTGTGTAGTTTGAAAGTGTGTCTGGTTGGAAGGTTAGGACATGTTTTCTTCATCATTCTAACATTTGCCCTGAGTTCCGAAATGTTAGGATTGGCCTGTTCGGCTGTGGGCTTATGAGCCAGCCCCTTGCCAGAGTCCTTGCTTTCCCAGACTCCTTTGCAGCCAAGGGTGATCATGTGATCCAGACATGTGATCCCACCCAAGGGGCTTCTGGGAAACTGTTTCTACCTTGACCATGCAGAGAAACCCATGAGGGAAGGCTCATGAGGGGAATTCTCTTTTTCTCTCTTCTACTTTTGAACACAACTGCTTAAGAGTCATTTTGGGCCACAAGATGACGTGGTGAAGGACAACAGCCAATATACTGAGACAAGCTGAGGATGATGAAAGATGGAAAGACCTTCGGTCATGGCTTGAGTGCCAAGTCACTTCAGTCAACCCCATGGACTGTAGCCCACAAGGCTCTTTTGTCCATGGGATTCCCTGAGCAAGACTACTGGAGTGGGTTGCCATGCCCTCTTCAAGGTGACTTCCTGACCCAGGGATCAAACTCCCCTCTCTTATGTCTCCTACATGGGCAGGTAGGTTCTTTACCACATGTGCCACCTAGGTCATGGAGCTTTGGGGCCAACTCTGGAATCATTCACCTCTGGATCTTATGTTTGATAAGTCATCAATGTCATTATGCTTTTGGTCACACATTAGTCAGTGTTACAGCCATGGCCAGCCATCCTAACAAAAATGTTCTGTTTTGTGTTGTTGGTTTTTGGCGGGGAGGTTTTGACCATGCTTCACAGCTTGCAGGATCTTAGTTCCCCAACCAGGAATCAAACTGGGTCCCTGGCAGTGGAAGTACAGAGTCCTAACCACTGGACAACCAGGGAATTCCCAGAAACATGTTTTCTAATTACTAGTGAGAGAAACCAGTCTGGCTGGAAGATAATCAGTCTGACTGGGGACCATCTTGCCAGTCTATGGAGAGGATTTTCCCATGGGTGAAGTCAAACCAGAGAAAATTGAGAATTCTGGGCTATACTTGCACACTACTTTTACTATTATTGTTCTTGAAAAATAATCTCATTTTGCATAATGTTTTAAAATGAGCTACATCTCTATTAATAGCTTCCTGGTGGTTCAGTGGTAAAGAATCTGCCTCCAGTGAAAGAGACGTGGGTTCAATCTCTGGGTCAGACAGATCTTCTGGAGAAGGAAATGGAAACCCACTCCAGCATTCTTCCCTGGAAAATTCCATGAACAGAGGAGCCTGGGGGGCTACAGTCCATAGTGTAACAAAAGATTCAGACACGACTTAGCTACTAAACAACAATATATCACTATTATAAATAAAAAGCCAAAGTCATTTTCTATTGTAGAAAATGATAAAATTTTTTATTTTTTATTTTTATTTTTTGAGGGGGGAGTGGGTTGGGGAGGGAGGGGAGCGGGTCACTTCTATTGGTCGTTCATTTATCTATTTTCATCCATCTTTGTTCCCCGGCTCATGTGGGCCTCCCATCGCGGCAGCCTCTGCTGTCACAGAGCACCAGCTCTGGGCGCATGCACTCCAGAGCTCCAGCTCGGTAATTGAACTCATCGGTCCAGCCGCTACGCGGCACATGGGATCATCCCAGGCCAGGGATCGAACCGGTGGCCCTTTCACTGCAAGGCAGTGTCCTTACCCACTGGACCACCAGGCAAGCCTGATAAATATTTTTTAATGAAATCAATACTAAAAATAAAAAACAAATGCCTTGTGGTATCTCAGTTTGGATTCTGGAACTGTACAATGACATTTGTAGAAAAATCCATGGGACTTCCCTGGTGGTCCAATGGTTAAGAAACTGCCTTCCAACGCAGAAGACATGGGTTCAATCCTTAGTTTGAGAAGATCCCACATGCTGAGGAGCAGCTAAGCCCATGTGCCACAACTGCTAAAGCCCGAGCGCCCTAAGACACTGTGTTCCACAACAAGAAAAACGACTGCAATCAAAAGCCCAAGCACCACAACAAGAGAGTAACCCAGTCACCTACAGTAGAGAAAGCCCACATGTAGCAATGAAGACCCACCACAACCAAAAACAAATAAATAAGTAATTTAAAAAGAAATAAAAACCAATGAATAATGTCTATACTTCAGGTAAATGTAATATGCCAATATTAAGTCCAAACTCATATTGCTCATCACACAACAGGTCAATAAACCAAGAGGCAAGTCCTGGGGCAAGGAATAGTGAATTTATTCAGAAACCCAACAGATCAAGAAGATGATGGACTAGCGTCCCAAAGAACCATCTTCCCTCAGTTGGATTTCAGGCTTCTTTTATCCTAAGAGGGGAGAGAGAGGAGTCAGTTGTTGCAAGCTTCTTGGTGTCAGAATCCTTTACTCCTGCAGCTACCCACGTAGGTCAGGTCAGGATGTTCCTGCAAACCTCCAGCAAGGCAAATATTCTTCTGTGTTCTGCAACTTTTTATCTCTGTGCATGGAAAAGGGTTGTATCATTTAGAGGTCAGAGCCTTGAGAACCCACGAGCCTGTGTATTTTAAGCCATAGGCAACATTCTGAACTAGAGGTAAATGCAAAAGAATACAAAGGTTGAAGTAGAAGAAACAGATCTGACATAGTCAGATTTGTTCTTCTGTTACAATATTGCTTTCTCCTGTCTTTAAAAGGGAACCATGGCTACCTAAGATGTTAACACTGGGGAGACAAGGTGAAGGATTATATGGTTGTTAGGTAAGAATTCTGTACTGTCTTTGGAAACCTTTCTATCAATCTAAACTCCTTCCAAAATAAAAGGGCTATTCAATAAATAAATAATGCAATGTTTAAATCTTCACTCAATGTTTTGGATAGTCAGTGGCTCTGAGCTGAGGCCTGTTCCTCCTTTGTTAACAATGATGAGCAGGTGCTATAGGAGTACAGTGGTGTATTACACAGCCTTAAGAAAGAAGGAAATCACCCCATTTGCCACAACACAGATGAACCTGGAAGACACGGTGCTTGGTGAAATCAGCCAGACACAGAAAGATAAATATTGTATGTTCTCACTCACGTATATACTCTAAAATAGTCAAATTCATAGTAGCAGAGAGCAGAATGGTAATCGCCAAGGGTTAGGGAGAGAGGGAAGGGAGATATGAGAACATGTTGGTCAAAGGGTACAAAGTCTCAGTTATGCAAGATGAATGGCTATGAGTTCTAAGGACCTAACGTACAGCATGAGGGCCATAGGCAACAATACTGTATTGTATGCTTAAAATTTGTTCAGAGGACAGATCTTAAAGCAGATATCAACACACAGAAACTATGTAGACATAATGGATTAAATTATTTAGCTTGATTTGAGTGATCTTTTCACAGGATATACATATATCAGCATCAAATTGTATACCTTAAATATATATAATATTCTATGTTAAAGATATCTCAGTAAGTTATTTTTAAAAAAAGAAATATACATATTTTTTGCTTGTGAACCTGTAAGTCACAGAACAAAATGGTCTAAATATGAGTTTAATTAATGGCCTTGATTATTCATTTATGAGAAACAAAAATTGTACCCCAGCAACAAGAAGAAAAGATTCATTTGCATCAAACTGTGTTCTCAAAAGAATAAGGATTGAAGGGAATAACTTTCTCATGTATCATGAAGATACCTCATGTACTACCAGTGATATGAGTCTCATGCACTGGAAAATATCACCTTAGGGGCAAGTTGCAAACATTCTCAGATGAGAAGCGAATAGGGGTCATCACTCAAGCCTCTGTGTAAGAGATGAAGCAGAGAACTACAAAAATATTACCTCGCACACAAGAACAGTGGGGGAAAATACTAACCCAAGTGACTTTGACCCTAAATGACTGCCATTTAGCTTAGCCAATTCTACTTGATGGTCCCACCAACAGAAATGTTTAGTTCTTTGAGTCAAAGAAACCTTGGAAACACAAACAAGAGATTGGTCAGCAATATCCATGGTAACCAGAAATCATCCACAGCACCCTCCACCCTGACCCTCCTCTGCAGGTGTGTCCAGTCCCTCCCCATGGTAGCCCTGTTTATTTCTGAGCGTCATTAGCAAAGAAGGGACCATAAACAACCTTATGTCTCATTCACAGTTCAATGCTTGGTGAAATCAGCCAGACACAGAAAGATAAATATTGTATGTTCTCACTCACGTATATACTCTAAAATAGTCAAATTCATAGTAGCAGAGAGCAGAATGGTAATCGCCAAGGGTTAGGGAGAGAGGGAAGGGAGATATGAGAACATGTTGGTCAAAGGGTACAAAGTCTCAGTTATGCAAGATGAATGGCTATGAGTTCTAAGGACCTAACGTACAGCATGAGGGCCATAGGCAACAATACTGTATTGTATGCTTAAAATTTGTTCAGAGGACAGATCTTAAAGCAGATATCAACACACAGAAACTATGTAGACATAATGGATTAAATTATTTAGCTTGATTTGAGTGATCTTTTCACAGGATATACATATATCAGCATCAAATTGTATACCTTAAATATATATAATATTCTATGTTAAAGATATCTCAGTAAGTTATTTTTAAAAAAAGAAATATACATATTTTTTGCTTGTGAACCTGTAAGTCACAGAACAAAATGGTCTAAATATGAGTTTAATTAATGGCCTTGATTATTCATTTATGAGAAACAAAAATTGTACCCCAGCAACAAGAAGAAAAGATTCATTTGCATCAAACTGTGTTCTCAAAAGAATAAGGATTGAAGGGAATAACTTTCTCATGTATCATGAAGATACCTCATGTACTACCAGTGATATGAGTCTCATGCACTGGAAAATATCACCTTAGGGGCAATTTGGAAACATTCTCAGATGAGAAGCGAATGGGGGGCATCACTCAAGCCTCGGTGTANGAGATGAAGCAGAGAACTACAAAAATATTACCTCGCACACAAGAACAGTGGGGGAAAATACTAACCCAAGTGACTTTGACCCTAAATGACTGCCATTTAGCTTAGCCAATTCTACTTGATGGTCCCACCAACAGAAATGTTTAGTTCTTTGAGTCAAAGAAACCTTGGAAACACAAACAAGAGATTGGTCAGCAATATCCATGGTAACCAGAAATCATCCACAGCACCCTCCACCCTGACCCTCCTCTGCAGGTGTGTCCAGTCCCTCCCCATGGTAGCCCTGTTTATTTCTGAGCGTCATTAGCAAAGAAGGGACCATAAACAACCTTATGTCTCATTCAGTCTCAAGTTCAACACAACAGTATGGAAGGATATTCTACAGGAAGAGATGTGGGGTTGCTTTCAGTGACATCCCCCCCAGAATTCAGTACCATTCAACAAAAACTCATGCCAGGGCAGCCCCCACCCACATCCTGAAGGACAGACATCAATGGAACATAGTGAAGGGGCCTCCTGTTGCTGGGGAGCCATCATCTAAAATTCATCTGAGTATCTTTGAACATGTATTGATGTTTGAGCCTATGGGATGGCAGGATAGCAGAACCAATCAGATCTGGGATCAAATCCTGACTCTGCCACCTTGTAGCTTGATGACCCACCCAAGTGATTTAACCCCCCTGAGCTTCAGTTCCTTCCTCTATGAAGTGGGGCTTATAACAGTATAAACCGCATAAGATTAAAAGATAGTATGCATGGGACATGAAGAGCCAGCTGCAAGGATAATGGTCTCTGAACAATATTCAAGGTCATTCCTATAATTTCTGAGAGAATCAAATCTGATCATCTGGTTGCTCCAAACCTGACTGATCACCCAGGGAACTTGTTAAAATATAAATTCCTAGGCTTCCACACATCTGAGAAAATCTAAATTGGGCTGGTCTGCGGCAGGACCCAGGGACCCATGCCTCCATGATGGATGTTTATAGTGTGTGGTCTGTAGCAGGCACTCAGCAAATACAGGCCTCATCCCTGGCCTGGACCATTGAGATAGCTTCCTAACCAGTCACCTGTGTCCACTCTTATCCATGGGTCCACCATCAGGAGCCTGTGGGATCCTTTAAGAAGGATCATGCCACATCTCTGCCCCGGACACTGCACAATTCCCTATTTCATACAGAATAAAACCCATAAACAAGGTCCTTTATCAGTGCCTTTTTGGGCACACATTAGAAATACCTAGTGAAGGACCTCCATTTAGGTCCAGTGGTTAAGAATCTGCCTTCCACTGCAGGGGGTGTGGGTTTGATTCCTGGTCAGGGAAGTAAGATCCCACATACTTTGAGGCAAATACTGAACCACAACTACTGAGCCCATGTGCTTCAACAAAAGATCCCACATGCAACTAAGACCCACATGCAGCCAAATAAATAAATATTAAAATAAATAAATAAGTAAATACCTGGTAAGCCTGTGAACAATATGTAAGCCTAGACTGACCCTAGATCAGCAAAATCAGAATCTGTAGGGGTGAGACCAAGTAAGGTCATTAGATAAAATAGAGGATACCTACTTACACTGAAACTTTAGATTCCCAATGGATATCTTTTTAATATAAATATGTCCTGGGAAATATGGGGACATACGTATAAAGTATATATTTGCTGTATATCTGAAATTCCAATGTAACTGGGTATCCTGTATTTTCATTTGCTAAACCTGGCAACCTAAGCCCATACAGCAGCCTTTAAAAAGAAAAAAACAAACAAACTTGCAGTGAGGTTCCCCCAATGGCTCAGGGGTAAAGGATCAGCCTGCCAGTGTAGGGGACACGGGTCCCGTCCCTGGTCTGGAAGGGTCCCCACACGCCGCAGAGTGGCGAGGCTCCTGAGGCACAACCATCGAACCTGTGCTCTGGAGCCTGGACCCACGACGACAGAAGCCCACGTGCCCTGGAGCCCATGCTCCGCAAGAGAAGAGGTTACCACAGTGGGAGGCCAGCGCACTGGTGCTCAAGGGTGGCCCCACTAGCCACAGCGAGAGAGGAGCCCACGTAGCAACGGAAGACCCAGCACAGCCAAGAATAAATACATAAATAAAAAAAACAAAATTATTTTTAAAAGGGAAGCTCACAGCAATATGGCCTCCATTGCCTCTCTAAGATCATTTACTCCTTTCCCTCGGTTCTTTCCACTCCATCCTTTTCCTTCAACGTGTCAGCCACCTTCCCAGTCTGCACAGCTTTGCAGCTGCTGTCTGCCCAGGATGCCGTCTGTATCAAACACCAGCAAGCCTCCTTAACCACTGCAACAGCACCTCTCCCTGGGTTCTCCTCACCCTGCTTTACTGTGTCTTTATAGCACTCAGGTCCAGTGGTTAAGAATCTGCCTTCCACTGCAGGGGGTGTGGGTTTGATTCCTGGTCAGGGAAGTAAGATCCCACATACTTTGAGGCAAATACTGAACCACAACTACTGAGCCCATGTGCTTCAACAAAAGATCCCACATGCAACTAAGACCCACATGCAGCCAAATAAATAAATATTAAAATAAATAAATAAGTAAATACCTGGTAAGCCTGTGAACAATATGTAAGCCTAGACTGACCCTAGATCAGCAAAATCAGAATCTGTAGGGGTGAGACCAAGTAAGGTCATTAGATAAAATAGAGGATACCTACTTACACTGAAACTTTAGATTCCCAATGGATATCTTTTTAATATAAATATGTCCTGGGAAATATGGGGACATACGTATAAAGTATATATTTGCTGTATATCTGAAATTCCAATGTAACTGGGTATCCTGTATTTTCATTTGCTAAACCTGGCAACCTAAGCCCATACAGCAGCCTTTAAAAAGAAAAAAACAAACAAACTTGCAGTGAGGTTCCCCCAATGGCTCAGGGGTAAAGGATCAGCCTGCCAGTGTAGGGGACACGGGTCCCGTCCCTGGTCTGGAAGGGTCCCCACACGCCGCAGAGTGGCGAGGCTCCTGAGGCACAACCATCGAACCTGTGCTCTGGAGCCTGGACCCACGACGACAGAAGCCCACGTGCCCTGGAGCCCATGCTCCGCAAGAGAAGAGGTTACCACAGTGGGAGGCCAGCGCACTGGTGCTCAAGGGTGGCCCCACTAGCCACAGCGAGAGAGGAGCCCACGTAGCAACGGAAGACCCAGCACAGCCAAGAATAAATACATAAATAAAAAAAACAAAATTATTTTTAAAAGGGAAGCTCACAGCAATATGGCCTCCATTGCCTCTCTAAGATCATTTACTCCTTTCCCTCGGTTCTTTCCACTCCATCCTTTTCCTTCAACGTGTCAGCCACCTTCCCAGTCTGCACAGCTTTGCAGCTGCTGTCTGCCCAGGATGCCGTCTGTATCAAACACCAGCAAGCCTCCTTAACCACTGCAACAGCACCCTCTCCCTGGGTTCTCCTCACCCTGCTTTACTGTGTCTTTATAGCACTCACACGACCTGATGGATTATCTATCTGTATGGTTATTGTCCATCTCCCTCCCTCCCCCCCCATAAGCTCCATGACTTGTTGGAAACATCTTGGTTCTTTCCTTGCTGCCTCTTAAATGCCTAGAGCCCCACGGGCTATGCATTAAAAACAGACTGAATTAGTTAATGGGATGAAAAGGCTCTTCCTTCCAGCACACCTCCCTAAACATTCCTTCGGTTGGAGTCGGTGCATATCTTGGCTACACCGGGTCTTGCCTGTGGCAGGCAGGATCTTTAGGTGAGGCCTGCGAACTCTCAGCTCCGGCATGTGGGCTCTAGTTCTCTGACCAGGGATGGAACTTGGGGCCCCCTGCATTGGGAGTGTGGCATTTTAGCCACTGGACACTCAGGCAAGTCCCAGCCCCAGGAGAGGTAACTTATTATTGAGAACAAGAGCAGCAAATGTTTTCTGAGCACGCCCTGTGGGCCAGGCACCACAAGCACTTCAGCTGCATATTTCATCCTCATGACAACCCCCTAGGAAACATAATGATACTCATTTTACAGAGAAGGAAAATAAATCCTTCAACAGAGGGATAAACATATTTTCTCCACCTTTCCTTCCTGTGCCCTTGATTCAGGGCTTCCCTGGTGGCTAAGATGATAAATAATACACCTGCAAAGCAGGAGATGCGGGTTTGATCCCCAGGTCGGGAAGATCCCCTGGAAAAGGGAATGGCAACCCACTCCAACAATCTTCCCTGGGAAACCCAGTGGACCGAGGAGCGTGGTGGGGTACAGTCCATGGGGGTCCCAAGAGTCGGACATGACTTAGCAACTAAACCATCACCCATCATCACTCTTGACTCTGGGTTAGGTCCTGTGTGCTGTCCAGGGCGGGCGTGGTGGAGAGGGAGACTGGGGTCATGGTGGGCACTGGGTACAGCTGTAACTGCTCCAACGTCTAGAGTTAAGGATGTTTAGCACAGGGTCTCTCTCGAATTAGAGACACGGCAAGGCTCTTGTGAGGACTGGTACCTGGACACACAAACCCAATTGGGCTAAAAGAGGCGGCCAACCAGACACTGGGCCAAGGAGGGCTGACTGGAGGTTTCCTGTCCATGTTCACATTCACGTGGTTATTAATACAGCAACTGACAGGCTGATGTGCTGGGAGATATACCTCCTAGGCCCCTGAGGCATGCACACTCACTTGACCCTCACCACGGCCTTGTAGGAAGGGAGAGCCGCTGTTCTTTGTCCAGTGAGATGAGGAGACAGAAGCCTAGAACATTTCACCAGAAGCATGAGTCACAGGCTTCTTGGAAACTGCTCTCTGACCCCGACCAGTGCCTTTTCCCTTCATGTCACTGGGCTGTCTTCACCTGGAGTGAGAGGAACAGCCTTGTGGCCACAGTGATTCACTTGGGCTCATCATTAACACTGTTGAGGCAGGAGACAGATGGGCCTCAGGCTGAACAGTTTCTCCTCTGTGGACGGAAGCTCCATAGTAGCAGGATGATGGCAGAGGCCAGGCCCTGCCCTGATAAGAGATAAAAGACCATATATTCTTCATTCTCAAAGTCAAGGAGACCTCTCTGATCGCGCATGCACAGAGAGGCTGCCTGGAGGTCAAAAAGGGAGGGGGCATCACCTCATAGTAAGTGATATCCAGTACCCATAAGTCTCTTCACGAGAATCCATCTTAGCTAAGAGATGGGCACACATACATGGGAGGATCCTGAAAATGAAAGTGACAGCCACTCATTCATGTCTGACACCATGGATTACAGCTTGCCAGGCTCCTCTGTCCACAGGATTCTTCAGGCAAGATTACTGGAGTGGGTTGCCATTCCCTTCTCCAGGGGATCTTTCCCACCCAGGGATCAAACCTGCATCTCCTGCTTTGCAGGCCAGTCCTTTACCATCTGAGCCACTAGGAAAGCCTCAGGGAGGATCCTGAGATTATACCAAATACTGACTCAGAACATTTGACTGGCCAATGGAAATCCAGAAGAAACACCCCATAAAACTAATTCAAACTACCATGACAGTGCTTCTCTCTCTCTCTCTTACTGTACTCTTTTTCTTCCTAATAAACACATTACACTTTCTCACTACTTTCTTTGTGGGAATTCTCTTCTGCAAAGCCTAAGGGTCAGGGCCTTGTCACTGGCCCCTGGCCTAGTGGCTAGGATTTAGTGTCCTCACTGCCACGATCCGAGCTCAGTCTCTGATCCAGGAACGGAAGCCCCGCTGCAAACCACTGCAGGCTGAGCCCACTGGGGATCACTGCGGCTTCTGTACAGCCTTGACTTGAGTGAGCCTCAGCTTCCTTTCCTGTAGAAGAGATTTGATGAGAATTCACAGGATTGCTAGAGGAATAAAGTTCACCTATGCATTCATGATATAATTCTGAACCAAATGCCAGGCACACAGCAGAGGACTCTCCTGGCTTTTAAATTTTAATGAGGGCAGCAGGCAAGAAACTGCAAACAGGAAGATAAACCAAACACTTCAGAGTGAGAAGCACTAGGATTAACATAGAACAGGACTAGAAACCTGGAGTGGGATTCCTCCACACTTACAACAGGCACGTAGTAGGTGCTCCGCACTACTTGTTCCCTGGAGAACAAATGCGCTGGGTGGGCACATAAGACCCGCAGATGCCCCCTAAGGGGACAGCGGAGGCCACAGCTCCAGGCAGGGGAACCGCAAATGCATTGCAAAACTGAAAGAGAACTCAGGGAACAGGGGTATCTCAACACTTTGTAAACTTCAAAGTGATGTAAACACAGGCGGAAAAGCCGTTTCTGTGGCTGGCTTTTTGGTTTCACATAACCTCCTTTGGATGATTTCCACCTGGGTCGCCGTTCGGCTCTCCGCGCAGGGACCGAGCCCCTGGCGAGCACTTTCTGCAGAACCGAAACTGCAAGAGCGCCCCGAGGGCGCACAGACCCACGAACCGAATTTCGCTCGGGGCCGGTCCGTCACTTCCTGAGATGGGCGCCCCTACGGCGGGGCGGCGCCGGGGCCAGAGGCTTGGGACACGCGTTTCGGAGCCCGGAGCCCGGAAGGGCCAGGCGCGCGCGGGGCGGGCTGCGCGGCGGCGGCGGGACGGGCCAGACCCGCGCGGGGCGGGGCCGGGGCAGCCGGCCTCCTTCGCCTTCGCTTCGCCGCCACCTCCAGGTAAGGGGCCCGCTCCCCGCCGCTACCGTGCCGGCCCCGCACGGGGAATCCTCGCTCAGCTTGGCTCGGCACACGGGCCCTTTGCCCCAACCCAGCCCCGGGGCGCCAAGTGCGCTGAGGCCCGGCGCCGGTCACCCTGGACGGTTGTTTGTTTAACTTCCGAGCCGGAAGTGCTCTTAGAATCACACGCCCGGACGCCAGATGGGGAAACTGAGGCCAGGCGCAGCGCTCAGGCTTGCCCTGCCTCCCTTTAATATATGAGGACGCTGGTCCAAGCCACGGAGAGGAAGGGACTTGCCCAAGGTCACCCCGGGTCAGTGGGCTTCCCCTTGGCTCAAGAGGTCCTTCACCCACCTCTTGCTCTGCAACCCTCTGATCTCACAGAAGACGCTGAGAATTCCCGGGAGAGTGGGTGGGGGAGAATTCCCGGGAGAGTGGGAGTGGGTAGGGGGTGTTGGGAATAACCTCTGGACAAAAGCCCAGGCCCCGGTGTCACAGAGAGCCCAGATCCTGACTCTTGTTATTAGAAAAGGAAGAATTGGGCCCCTAACTTGGCGGCGGGGAGGGGGGCGGATTTTGCATCAGAGTAAGCTGAGGCTCAGAGAGATGAGGGAGTTTCCCCAGGACCACTCTGCTGGGAAGGAGATCAGGACAAGAACTTGGGTTCTCTGACTCCAGCACCTGACCCAGTCCCTGGTACAGAGGAGGCCTCCTCTGTGTCCCTTCCCTGCCCTGCTCAGGGTGGCCCAGGCTAGGCTAGACTCCAGGCCTCGGTCTGGACGCTACTGCCTGACACGGAAAAGTCAACTGTGAGTTCTCTTTTCCTGAACTCAGTGTTCATTTCAGGGCAGAAACCCGAAGCCCTTTAAGCTTTGGGAGCGTCCGGCAACTATATACTGAATGGTTACCATGTGCCCTGTAGGCACCGAGGATACGGCAGTCAGCAAGACACATGCTCCCTGAGGGAGGGGGATTGCACTGCCGGGGGGAGTCCCTTCCTGGGAGTGGAGGGCCCTTCAGCGGGAGGTGGACAGGGGTAGGGCCAAGGGGAGGAACTCCTGGAATCTTCTCCATGGTGAAGTCTAAGAGGCCAGAGAGAGTAAACGTTACAGTCTCAAGCCTCTGAGCCACCAGCCCTCCTGGCCGAGGTGCTCTGCCTGCTTGAACTCCCCCACCGCGTCCCCTGGGCTTTGGGGGAGAGGAACTCGGTGGACCTGAACCGACCTCAGAACCTGGAAACCTAGCTGTGTGGTCTTGGGTGTGTCAGTCTGCCTCTCTGCGCCTACTTTCCTTTTCTTTGGTGGCAGTGGGAGCAGGGCTGCTTTCTTACCATACAAACGAGAGTCATAATGCGACATAGCATTGAAGATGCTGTGCCGAAATGCTTCGGAAATTGTAAGCAGGGTCCTGAGCGTGGCTCGTATCAGAGGCCTTGCCGGATCAGGCGTGAACAGGGGTGTAGTGTTTATTTATAAATATTTATTTAGGGACTCTAGTGACCCTGCTGATAACCTGTGAGTGGTCTCAGTAAACCAGTGGAAGAGAGGGCTTCCCTGGTGGTCCAGTGGGTAAAGAATCTACCTTGCAGTGCAAGGGGCACCGGTTCAATCCCTGACCCAGGGAGATCCCACATGCCGCTGAGTGGCTGGACCGGTGTATCCAGTTATGAGCCAGTGCTCTGGAGCGCATGCACCCAGAGCCAGTGCTCTGCAACGAAAGAGACCACTGCAGTAATCCCTAGTGGAAACTACCCTTCATTCAGTAAATGTTTATAGGTGCCTAGAGGCAACAGAGGATGAGATGGTTGGATGGCATCACTGACTCAATGGTCATGAGTTTGAGCAAACTCCGGGAGAGAGCAAAGGACAGGGAAGCCTGACATGCTGCAGTTCATGGGGTCCCAAAAATTCAGACTCAGCTTAGTGACTGAACAGCAGTACTTCTGTGTGGGCAGAGGGAGACAGACTGTAAGCAATAAACATAAACAAGGAAAGCATCTAGTATGTCAGACAGTGAGGTTTGCTCTGGGCCAAGCCGAGGAGCCAGTTAACGGGGGACTGCGATCAGAGGCCAAGGGCGGCGTAACTTCTCTGACCTGTGAAATTTGAGCAAAGACCAGAAGGAGATAAGGGAGCTAGCCCTTTGGTTATCTGGGGAAAGAGCATTTCCAGCAGAGGGAACAGCCAAGGCGAAGGCCTGGGAGCATGCCTGCTGGGACCCACGAGCAGCGGAGAGGATGGTGTGTCTGAGCTGGATGAGTGGATGGGCGGGGAGGAGAAGGGCAGGTGCCTATGGCCCAGTCACCGCTATAAGGACGGTGACCACAGGTGAGAAGGGAGAGGCTGAAGGTTTGGAGCAGGGAAGGGACGTGATCTGATCTAGTGTGAGGTGGAGCTTTCTGGACGCTGTGGGGTGGGTAGCTAGAGGTGAGGGCAGAAACAGGTGGGAGAGGAGGCTCCTGTCAGAGAGGGGATGGCAGCCTGGACTAGGATGGGGGTCGGGGAGGACGGGTGCGATGATGAACATGGACAAAACGTCCAGCAGCCCGGGCACCAGGCCGAGAGCACGCCGTCACCCCCTGCCCTGCCCCCCACCCCGCGCATCCCCCAGGCTGCCAAAGCGTGGGGGGATGGAAACCTGCCCTCCATGCCCACACCCCTTTCTTTCCTCCAGTCTGTAGTGGGATTGTCCAGACCCTCTGCCTTCTTCCGAGTTGGAACTGTTGCCTGGCGACCTCTTGAGATGACGCAGCTACCGCCACCTCCAGTTTAACTTCCGGTTAGAGGTAAGAGTGAAGGGACTGGTCTGAAATGCGGAGAGTGGGGAGTAAGCTGGGCCTGCCGAGAAGCCCACTTCTGGGACTATGTCAGGATTGTTCGTGTGTGGGTGTGGGTGTGGGTGTCCACTTTGGACTACAGTCTTCAGAGTTTCTGGCTGGGACTTCCTCCATGCACCAGTGATGTCCTGAGCCCAGGTTTTGCTGGGCCAGCCCTGTGCACATTAGTGGCCCCGGGCACAGAGGCACCTCCAGCGCTGACCAGTGGGGTCTTCTTCTCATGACAAGAATCCAGCACGCTCTCACTCTCTCTCAGAATCAGGTCAGCTTCTCAGACATACTTGAGAGCCTTGTTTCAACTTTGGATCCTGATCCCTAATCAGACCAAGGCGTAGAGGCCCCTGAGGACCAGTATTCACAGTTCAGGTGGCACCCCCGACACACACACAGCTACCACCACCCTGCCTCAACTGAAAGAGTTTGGGGCCCATCCCATCCGACTGGCCGGTCCATGGAGTTGAAACTCTAGGCTCCTCCACTTCACCATCACGGATGGCTGAGGATTGCCCTCCTCCATCTTGCTGATTACAAGACCTGTTGATCAAAGGAATGGGACATAACTGTGATCTCAGCCCCCTGGCTTGGCTGGGCCCCGATGGGGCCAGGGCTTTCTGAGATTAAGCACTCCCCTTCAAGGGATCAAGAACACAGCAATTTTAAATTTAAATGCTTTTTCAGTTATTAAAGCTCTACTGAGGATTTCCCTGGTGGCTCAATATTTAAGAATCCATGGGCTTCCCTGGTGGTCCAGTGGGTAAGGACACCGCCTTGCAGTGCAGGGGGCGCCGGTTCGACCCCTGGCCTGGGAAGATCCCATGTGCCGCAGAGTGGCTGGACCTATGTGTCCAATTACCGAGCCAGAGCTCTGGAGCGCATGCGCCCAGAGCCGGTGCTTTGCGACAACAGAGGCCACCGCGATGGGAGGCCCACACGGGCCAAAGAACAAAGATGGATGAAAATAGATAAATGAAAGACCAAGAGAAGTGGGCCGCCCACCCCTCCCTCCCCAACCCACCCCCTCCAATAAATAAATAAATAAATAAAATCTTTAAAAAAAAAAAAGAAAGAATCCACCTCAGACACACAAAAGA